>CM077116.1:399594148-400851648 GCA_039619475.1 Icerya purchasi | reverse complement strand
CGCTCTAGACGATTCATTATAATTATAAACTATATAGTTTTCCAAATTCAAAAAAATAAAATCGTCTCTAAGCTATGAATTGTACATAATTTTTTTTTTTTCATAAATTTCCTTCTTCTAAATTTGATTCGAAGAGTGATAATTCTCAAGATAATGAAACTTACGGGAATACTACAGTTAAAGGAACACTTTTTAAATGTTGAAAAATCGTTCCTTTGTCAATATGCTTCTTAAAACAAACGAAAAAAGAAAAAGAAGCAACTAGCGCTTCACTTTTTTTTTTGGCTTATATATACATAGAATTCAGATTTCTTTAAATCGTATAAAACATATAAACAAGGTTAAAAAATATATGTGTATTTTCTTTACGAAAATTTCAAATCGTAATTTCTAAAACATTGATGACTACTTATTTTTAATTATTGATACTATTTCATGTTACAAAAATATTTTAATTTTTGAAATTCTTTACCGGTTACAGAAATTTTCAACTATTTTAATGCTCGAAAAGAACATACTAAAATAACAAACACCTAAAAGGTTTTTTAACTTTTATTGCACTGACACACCTCTCACACACCGATGATTGAAAAAAAACACACTTCATAATTTTTTAAAATTATACACACATAAGTTAATAACAAATTTTGTAGATCTTATCTTGAATATTCGCGCAATAACATAATTTACACTATTCAGTAGTCTTTGTGGCATTTACCGAAATTCTTCAACACATATTTAAGCAATGTTCATAAAAATGTTATATGCAACACAGTTTTAGTTAACACTGATTACAATCACTTGCTATCGCAATACTATTTAGTCAGGCTCACATTAACTCATGTACATGTGATGTTGATGTAGTCTGGCTCTTCAAGCTTCTGTTAAGATTATTTATTTTTTATAATTCTTATTTGTTGCTGCCGAGTCTTGAACTCAATACCTCGATTTAGTAGTTCGCTTGTTCTAGGCAGACGGCTTTTATAAAATGGTGATTCACTAAATTATGTAATTATGTTTACATTATACACATTCAATTTATTTTAAAAACTTTTGAGTTTTTCTTTCAAACCATAAATATTATACTTGCACATATATATGCACAAATATATAAATTTATATAAATAGATTACTTACCCCATTCGACCACCAAAACGTGAAGGAGGAGGCGGGCCTCGTCCTAACGGTTCTCCGCGCGGTGGAAAACCTCTGGCTCCTCCGCCGCCACCGCCGCCGCCACCGACAGCCCCACTTGGACGTCCGCTACTAACAAAACCGCCATATTCGTCAGCAAAATATTCGTCGCAATTTGTCGGATCATAAGGATTTTCAACTCCTCTAATCGGGGACTAATTAAAGAAAATATATAAAGTTTAACCAAGGGATAATAAAACATATTTGCACTTAATAAATATACAACATGCATACATCATTTCATGATATGAAAATAATGTAATATTATACAATTCAATTTTATTGAACATTGATATAATATAGAAATCGGGACATTTATTTAAGCACTACTTTATAATTGTATTTTTAATATGGGAAAAAATTAAATAAAAAGATTTGCAACACGATGTTCGGAGATGTATATATATTTTTTATTGTTTTACTAACCTTTCGTGAGTAAAATGTTTTCGGATAAGTTACTATTTAGAGTACGACGCAAATTAAAGCGTGCGTTGCATAATACAATTTTATCGTACTAAATATTTTACGGGAGTTTTGGTGTTCTAGGAGTAAGATTCGTAATTCTGTTCCAGTGACGCTCTTTTACATTATTTTCAATTTTATTTATTTTGTTTTATTTTTTGAGTTTGAGAACTTCGCCTTTCATTTTTCTACATTTTCACTTAGCGTTGAGAATTTGATCATTGACCATTCAGTTGAACGAAAATTAAGATCACCTGGTAACGCAAGTTGAGAAGGTCTTCTATTATCTTTCGGTATTTATGTTCGCTAATGTTTTATAAAATACACGCTTAAAATACTGCGCACTGCAAATAGTACTGGTTTACATAATTAACTCTTTTAAAAAAAACAATTATAAAATTTCTAAGATTTAATTTGATGAAATGAAAAAGTAACTAATAACGTAGTAAATTATGCATGCATAATGCAAGAAAATTAAGCAAACGCCCTCACCGATTTTAATAATTCTAGCACTTCTTTCAAACAATCCATAACGGTTTCTGGAGTTCCACCTATCTGAATAATACGATCTGTACTTTCCGGGCAAACATTAGGATAAATCTTTACTCTCGTTGATGTTTTCTGTAAAAAGTTTAATTACATAATTACGCATCGGTTCAAAAGAAATTTCATAGTTATTTTTGCATTTGTAGAGTTTACTAAGGCTGTGTTCAAACAAATGTAATTTTGCTCCAAGGTAGGTGTTTTAGGCAAAGAAACGGAAATTATTTAAAATTTGCCTCGATATTTGCTGATATCTTTATCGCAGTGCTGGCTAAACTTTAAACCAAATGACGGATCTGGTATAAGATGATACACCTATGACTTGCCAATATGAAATTTTTAAGCATTTAACCTTTTTTCACATCAATATTAATTTTTTTTTCGGAATTATAAAAAATAGGAAGTTTGTAATTTCTAAGTAAGTCGTTGGAATATATACGATAAATGAACTGTCCAAAAATACGATAAAATACATATATATATATATATAAGGCACAAAAAAGTCCTCAAATTATTTTTATAATCCATTATGTTTCATTACCACATTTATGTCAAAATCCAATTCAAAATTATTTCGTGTTTTAAACGCACTAAGTTTTCTTTCTTTTTTTTTTATTGCTGTCACGGGTTTTAAAATGAAGCATTTCTTCTTCTTCTTCTATTTTATTTTCTGATTACATCATAAAATTGTCTACCCTTCAATACGGATTTTAATTTCAAGACCAACAAAAATGTTTGACAAGAGATTAATCAAAGCAACAGGTTTTTGAGCTTAAAATCCAGAGGTAACCTAACGATGAACACGATAATTCATTGTTATAGTGCAGAAATTATTTTCCGAATTGATACAGTCCGGATTTGACTCTTACCATTCTTTTCAAAACATGATCCACAAAATTATTATATTACAATTTTCCCTGTATACACAAATTACGATTACTTAATCAAAAAAGAAAGTAATAAGCGCTGTTTTTACTTTTATATTTTACTGTCTGCATTTTTTTTTGATCAAGCTTCATCTTGACCGCATTATTTTCCAGTTTCATATTTAGTAGACGAGCTGTATTGAAAACGCCACATCTGAACACTGGTAGTAGTACTGGATAAAAAGTTAATTCATTCGGAAAAACTGTGTAAAATGGTAATACGATGTTCTTTTCGTTGCCACACACCTCGCACAGAAATTTCGCTTACTTGTACATGATCATACCACCAATAATAATGCCGAATTTATTTGCTAATATTTCAACGATTAATCAGCGGTTAGGAGTTGCATATTCATTCGGTATTCTTATCATCAACAGCGGAGAGAGGAAGATCATTTTCTACGATTTCCTTTTAACTACTGTCAACTAATTTTAAATTAGACATCATTTACGCAATTTACACTATATCTTACAGCATTCACTGTAATGTACAATTTTCATCATACAAAATATTTCTATTGGAGTTAAGTGTTATTAAAAACGGAATTTAATTACACGCTGATCCGCTTTAAAATACAGGTCAATTCTCAGTACAAAATAATTAAGATACTTTGACGATCTTAATTGTAACGGATCGGAAAGAGGTGAATTCTATTAACTAATCTTAACCGCGCAAATAAGCAAAGTGTTCTTGTCTTGATTAATTTTATTGCTTGAAAAATGGAGTTTTGTTTTTTGAAATATTAACAAACTTAAGTGTACAAACTTGGATTAGATTAAAAATTAAAGTATCAGTAAAAATTATGAGTTTTTATATTATACGAAAAGAAAAGTGTACTAACTTCTCTTAATTCGCGAACTTTGCTGCCACCTTTACCGATCAAACAACCAGCTTGACTTTGATGAATCAAAACACGTAAATCAACTTCGTTAACGTTTCCTTTTCGACCGCCCTAGATGTGAAAATAGCCGTAATCTTATTAAACGATGAGTTAACAAGATTAAGAAATAAATTGTACAATAATAATCGTTAAAATTTATATTTCTAAACATTTCAAGTTGTAAGTTTCAAAGAAAGATTTAAAAATCAAGAGAAAAGACCTTTTAGAAAACCAAAACACACTGAAAACCGCGCATCATCTAATTAATTTTGAGCAATGCATTCGTTTCATAAATTATAACATTTTCACGGCTAAATTCAAAACATTGATGCACCATTTTCTAATATATTAACCAAACAATATTTTAGTAATTACAAACCTGAATGTTAGTTAAATTTGGTAATACTTCTGAAACGACCTTCAAAGCTGGTTCTTGCTGTGCGATGATATTTAATACCCTAAAGAATAAAAATATATATAAATAATACGTAAAATATTTTTCCGATAATTATTGTAAATTTTACAATCACTGTACACCGCTTTGATGCTGATATTTATAAATGTTTTAACATAATTTTACACAATTATTATCTGAGTGGCAGTCTTTTGAAAAAAAGAGAAAGTAACTAATTCCAAATAATACAAATAACACACATCCGTGTCAAATGTAAAATTTTTAACCTAACCATGTAAATTTTAAGCGATTAAACTAACATAGTTGCCACCGAACTGTGTATAAACCTTTTTTTTTTTTTTTTAATTATCACGATAGCTTCCAGTGAATTTTTAATTAGGTAAATAACCGCTAACAAAACATAAATAAGAAACGATCCGGAATAGAAAAGCAATCGATCTAGTGGTTTACAATTCAGTCTAAAAACAAAATATTAAATGAATAAATAAAAAATCTGATTGTTTTTATTATTATAAAAATTCCAAAACAATCATAGAACTTTAATGGCATCCAACTAATTAATCGCATTAACAAACATAAATGTTAAGAAGCAAAATTGTTTTCTTTGATTTTTTTTTTTTTTTTTTTTTATTTAGAAACAGGTGATTCTTATTTTCTCATTTGAACATATTAAACGTATCTTGTGATGTTTTACAGATCTATTGAAAACATAATTTATACGATGCATTAAACAGGTAAATTAAAATGTTTTTAAAAATTCAAATATAATTTAAAAAATTACAAGAAAAAAAAAATTGCCAAATCAAAGAAGCCAGAAATCTAAAATTTCTTATTCATTTAACAAATTTACTCATTAACAAAACTGTTAACTAATAAAATTCTTAAGTCACAGTGATGACGAACCTACAGCATACAAATGAAAAACCCAATTATTTTAGGATCAATTCATTTTAATCATATTAGCGGAAAAAAAAAAATTGTTTTTTCCCTTTAAATTACACTTAAATGGTAATCGAAAAAAAAAAATAAAAAAAAATGCGTTGACATTTACTCAAATTGGAAAATAAAATAAAATTTATCTAATAAATTTTATTAACTTTAAAAGGCTCACCATCACTGTTATTTTACTTCATGTAGTAACAAATCATAAACTAAATGCTAAATTATCTTATATGTAAGAAAAATTGGATATATACATTCTGGAAACCTACTCTGTCATAATTCATTTTTTAAACAAGATAAATGAAAGAAAGAAGAATAAGATATGTTAAACAAGGAATATTAAACAGGAATGAACATATTGGTGGCGGGGTACAATACAATGAAAAAGTGAAAGAGAAAATAAATAAATAAATAAAAAATACAAATAAATAATAAATAAAAATAAAAATTTTATATTAAAATAGACTTGTAAAATATTCTAGTAGTATGGTAGTAGAAAAGGTATATTATATAGATATATACGTAATATAATTTACCGTTCAGGGCCTGGACAATCAGGGACAATTACTTTTGCCTGTAGAACAATAATTCAGATATGGGCAAAGACAATTCCAGTATGTGTATATATTCGGCGGGTGATAAAATCCAAATCGTTCAGGTATGCAGCGTAGTAATGGGTCGGGTGGTGGTGTAAGGCGGGACATACAAGCACAGATTGCCATCAAGTTGACAGTTTGGAGAATTACAAGGCATTAACCGCATAGGGGATGGAACAAAGTTATTAAATATGCAATAAGACAATTATTATTATTATCATTACAACAAGGGCATATAAATATTAACATATACGTACCACTAATTACATTACGTGTTAGAAAAAATAAATTATTTTATTTTTATTTATTTTTTTAATACGATAAAACGTTCTCAATAACGGATACTGCACTGACAGTTTAAGTAGGTTAAATTTTCATTGAACATGAAGGAACGCGTGCGCATTTTTTAATGGTAATAAAAAGTTCAGAAAATACAAAAAAGAAAAAACTGAACAGACTTATGTATACCATATTCAACAGTTTTACTTTACTGCAGAATTTTTATAAAACAAAAAAAGAAAAAAATTTACAAAATCAATCTTAATTATAATGCCAGTATATCCACTCCTTCACTATTTCTCTTTGTACATGCACACGCGTATATGTATATGTATGCATTGGCCGAATGTTTTATTTACGGAAGTATCCGTCAGGAAAAAAGTTTTATCGTAATATGTTACCAGCAATATTTAAGATCCAAGAGTTTGTAAAATGCCTAAGCATTATTTGATAAGCAAAGCTGAAATCGAACATATTTCATAAATTGCCCAGTCATTTTACATAATGCCGAGTAAACTTTGAACAATGTAGGAAATGAAAAAAAACAACTAAAACTTAGCTTCGAACAACTAGTCTCATTAAAATGCCTTTTACCGTTTAAACTGAATTAATCGAAAAAAAGTTATCTCGTCACTTTCACAAAAATAACACTTGAAGGGCGCCAAAATATCTTTTCTTTCTTTCCAAGCTGTGAAATCGTTTTTAAAACAATTTTTTATATCCTTTTTTCTATTTTTATCTGATACCTCGATACTAATAATTATTCTTTATATTATTTCACGCAAAATATTTTTATCGCATAACATTCGGCATTACATAGATTTTCTAGGCATTGTAACTGAATTCTTTGCCAGTAACATATGTATTATATATTAGCTAGACGTAAAGAAGAAATTATTGGAATTATTATTATTTTTTTAATATATATCGCATACAATATATATAATATATGTATTTTCCTACAAAAAGCAATAAACCATGAATCACACTATATGAATAATTTTAATGATATAACTTTCTCTCAACTAATGTCACGAAAGCAGTAATATTTCGCAAAATTCACAATACACGGACATGAATTAGTCCACCTCTAATTGCGAAATTTAAACGAAAATAAATAAAAAAATATATATAACTGACACATCTGAGATTTAAAAATACATTTCATAAATGGTGACACAGCTGTTGCCGAAATATACCAAACAACACGTTTTCAATGTTAGCCCTGGTGCACAAATCCATTTTTCGAATGTATAGTACCGGTACGTGATCACAGCCGTGTGGATAAACAACAGTATTGCAAAAAAGAATTTTACATTCCCCGCAGGCGGATAAATAAAATTTTTGCTTGTCTGCGTACAAAAATATTGTTAAAAACAAGACGATTTCCGATGTAGCAATTTACTGGCACGTAGAACTCGCAGTGTTAGGCTTTTTTGTAATTTTCTTATACAGCGCGACAAAAGGCGCAGAAAATCTTTTTCAACCACGTTCAAAAAAAAAAAAAATTAAACCATTTTGATAATTTTGCAGAAAAAGTAACCATCAAGATTAAAAATCTTGAGACAGATTCCAACGAATAGAAATTATTATTTAAAATCCGTTCCATTCTCTTCTTCATCCGTTTACTTCATCGATGAAAAATCGACGTCTAATTTTAAGTATATTTCTATAATAAAAAATCATGATATAAACTAACGAGAAACTGTTCATTACGATTTCGTTACTGCGCGTTACGGAGGAAACTAAGCACTGCTCGTGCAACGTTGTCACAATTATTCATGGTCCATTTTACTTCCGTTATTCTAAGACATAATTATCAGGTCACTGCGGCAATGTACGTTCAAAAAATGGGTATATGTACCAAGGCTTGAAAAATACGATTTATAAGTATTTTTTTATTTCCACCCTCATACTCTATTTCTCATTTATCATTTATATTAAATCTTTTTTAAATGTATTTTTAGCAAACAACTGAAAAAATAATGACTATCGACAAGTCGATTCTTTTTTTCATTATTTATAATCGGATAATACGAACAAGATGTATATTTCGAAAACTGCCAAGAAAAGAGACGTGTAAGCTGCATTTGTTTTATTTTCAATGTATAAAACAAGAATAATCTATAAGGAGAAATTATATTTGTACACCGATTGGTGTGGTGCAATTTTTCATAGCAGCTGCTTAAATTAATTGCCGTGTAATAAAGTCCATTGTCAAAGTTTGACCGCACACTTATTGTACAAAACAATCTTAAGCAAAGACCTTTTTTATATAAAACAATGCATTCTTACATGATAGTACAACCGAAATTGTTCCAGCGCTTCAATATACTTTATTGAAAACATATCCGATACCGTCAAATCGTATTTTAAGACCGTCTACATATTTCGTTTGTTACATGTGTGCCACCATTTTTATTTAAGCGAGCAGAAAAAGACCACAAAAAAAAACGAGCGGCACGTTTTAAATAAAAACATCTTTACTTAAAACATTCCAACTAATAAGTGCGCACGACTGTTCTTTGACTCCGGTAATGAATAAATGTTATATATTAAAACTCGAACTGCTTTAATTAACAACGAGGAAAACTAATAGTATTAAAATGGAAAAATCCTCTTTACCAAATACTGTTTTCAAAACGATACTTCCATTTTTTAGATAATACTTAAACTCTTTTTAATTCTTTTAACTTTCGAAAACTTTCATTATAAATATTACCGTCAAGACAAATGTTTATATAAATAATTAATAGACGTACGAATACATACATCGTTTCTTAAACGAGCGATATTGCTGCCACCTTTTCCAATGATAGAACCTGCGACCTAAATAAAAAAGATAAGAACAAAATTGTTTACTACAATTATTATTTGTTAAAAGTCCGTTCACATATTTAGTGCTTTAGTGCGAGCTTACTTCCAAAAACCGATTTGCATTAAATAAATCCAAGAGTATACACACGACTGGGAAAACAGCAGTTCGCACAAACCAATATGCGTGGTTATAAAAAACGCGTCGGTAAAAATTTCTTACTCGTGAAATGACCATTGTAATACAATTTGTGTGTGCTGACGGTTTTAAAATAATTTTTAGGTAATTTTAACTGTGTCGAGGAAGCGATAACGTTACATTTCGTCCATATTGTGCAAAACTGTTCATCCAAACGCACAATAAAAACATAATGTCTGGACGCGGAGGTTAATAGTATTCATTCGGCTTTCTTTAAATTCACGATAAATTAACATTTTTTTAACGCAACGGGTGGTCTGAAAGAAATTTGCAGGTAACTCGTGGCTGTTTTTTCGTTGGCGAATAAATATTTTACCTTTTCCATCAATGATAATTCTAAAGCGAAAGAAGCAACAAAATTCGTGAATCAAGGAAATTAAATAATTGGACCTTTATTAGAAGAAGTATATAAGCGTAAATTATTACCACGCTAAAAAATTGTTGAATTTTTACTTTTGTAACTTATAAACTGTATACATACAATATATATATATATATATATATATATATATATATATATATATATATATATATAACTTGGCCATTTTGGCCTCGCAAGGGGCTGTGCCCCTCGACCCCTCTTGCTTTCATTTCTGTCTCTTTCTCTTCTATACTTCGTATAAAATGATCAAAATTTACAACGTAATTCTTACTGGCATCAACAAAAAAAAAAAAAAATAACATAACCACAAAAGTCCTATTCTAACATTAACTTTCACTATATAAAATTAAGACATTTTTTCGTTACATTTTTCGTTACATAAAATTGGGACATTTTTTCGAATGGGGGGTAGCCTAAGAATTACGTTGTAATTAATATATATATATATATACCACGTACACACAAATGAATTACCTTACGACCGATCTCCTATTAATTATAATTTATTAGAACACTTAAAATACAATTTTTACAAAAACATTAAAAATTCCGCATAAGAATAAAATAAAAACGAATACATCATTGTTTCTTACTTTACTTGGCACCAAAATTCGAATTTCTATTTCATCCGGGCCTAATCTAGACCGCTTTGTTACAGCGCCCGTGTAACCATCATTGTAGCGTTTCATCGTTATTCTTTTACCTTTAAGTAAACGAATACGACTGTGTTAAATACTGTCCGATAATAAAGCGTTCTTTAAACTAACGTTAAAATGATGCCGAAACAGTTATACGACAATTAAAAATACAGATAACAATCGCAAAATAATATCGTATTTCGCATAATAAAATTAAAATAATTTCATTTATATGTGAAATAATTGATTATAAAATATTTTGTCAGTTTCGTACCCCTGAAAAATTTATTTAACAACTTTCTCGTTCAATACGTCTGTATATGATACTCAGTAAAACTTCGCTAATTCGGACTGACAAAAAAATAAACTTTTTTTCTTTAATGCTGCCGTGTTAATTTTTGTGTAACCGAAATTGAAAAAGACGGGTACATAAATATTTTACAAAACGCTGGTGAACAATGTACCGTCGTGGCAGACGTACGAGACTTGTTAAATGGCGATGAAGATGAATTTTGGTAGTACCCTGTCCAGACAGAAGAAATAGCAGCTGTCGTAAATGAACGTTTAGTTGAGGATGTGCAACAAGATTCTTCTGACAGTGAGGAAGACAACTGTGAAGAAATCCAAGAAGAGACTGTAAAACTAACTGATGCTAAAAATCACGTTGATTCATTATTATTAATGTTGTGTAATACAAACAGTGAATTTAATAAATATGTCATCATGTTAAACGAAATGAAGCAGCACATTGTGTCCAAAGAAATCCAAAAACAGTACACCCAAAAAAAAATTCAAATTTTTTCAAATGAAAAGGTATCGTAAATAATATACATATGTAAGACAGTACTGTATTTAGTGTTTTTAAAGAATATGTAATTTGTATAGCACAATTAGTATGTAGTATACATTTTGTAGTCAATTTTTATTCAAATTAATCATAGAGTAATTAAAATTTTTCACTTTTATACTTCTTATTTATTACTAAATTCACCGACTTAAATTATTACATACACCTACGCTGAGATTTATCTAAGTTAAGTACACGATATTCGTAAAAGTTCGGATTATTTGTGATTTTAGAAGTGTTCCATAATTCGGAATTTTCGCTAGTTTGCACCGGCTGTGGTCCGTTATTAGGTCGAATTAGCGGAGTTTTACTATATATACATGTGAATTCATTTACACGAGCATTTTGTTTAACACTGTACTGTTATGAATTACGCAAGTCCCAGATAATCTGAGGGGTTTTGAAATATTATTAATAATTAACTGTTGGTTAGAATTTATTATTAATTATATATTTTAAAAATAAATATCGGTATTAAGAAGGTTCCGTTTTTGACAGAAATCAATTTTTTGTAAATCGAACGTTTCACTGGACCGCTTTCTGAGCTTATTAGTGTTTCAATAATTTTTTATTGTGACTACTATGTAGAGCAGGGAAAATATAATGAATCTAGGATCGCAGAAATTTCTGTTACCGATTTTGCCGAATTTATCCTTTTAACGCTACTACCTTTCTCCATCAGGATTATAATCGAAAATATTTACTTAAGACAAGTGATTTAATAATAATCCTACCGTGCAAAAATACGTTAAATTAAGAGTCCTTTTTTCTTATTACAATTTTTTAAGAAGAAGAACGAGTAGACGAAGAAAATTAGAACGAAAATGAAAACAAGGATAACATTATTGCAGAAACTAGCCGTTAAGCGGAATGCCATGATAACAACGATAAATTTGGTATACTATAAATGTTCTCACGAAAAAGCAAAAAAGTAAAAAAAAAAATAAATAAATAAAACAATTTAACATACAAAATACGATGATTTTATGTAATAATTAAATCACTCGGAAGTACATCAGAACCATTTATAGAATTAAAAAAAGATCAACGTTCTTTTTGTTTTTTATATGCTTGATTAATTCTTTAATAAATATAAAATTAATTTCATCAAAATCAATTTTCAATCTATTATACTGCTGGTAGGAATTGATTTTAATTCGTTTTAATTAATTAAATCCGCTGCACTCTTTATGGACACATATTTTACCAAAACGATATATTCAAAAAATATATACATAGTTTCATTCATGAACACGATTACATTGCTCCGCTTTATAAAAACAGATTTAATAATAATAATAAAAAAAAAAAACGTTCATCGCTGCAATTTCTTTGCCTGCTAATGAAAGTAGTTGAACATTACTTAAATAATGAACAGCTTCAGAAGACTAAACAATAAAGAATTTTTTACTAAAATGATACATCACACAGCAGACAAATATCTGAAAACCTATGACAAGCAGTAAATAATACTGCATTCTCCAAGACATAAGCGACGATTCCAGAACAGTCTTCCAAAACTCCGATTTTATTTTATAATTTTTTTTTGCTTAGTCTTCGCTATATAGCCAGTTTTTTATAAAAAAATTATTTTTTTTATTGATCGTAAAAACTAAACCGAAATATCAGATTTTCAAAATAGAGAAAAAACCGATAGGTGTTTAACCTTCTCGTAGTGACAGCAGAAATAGTACATCGCATTTCTTTCTCCATGTAATGCGTATGACATCGCTTTTTGATAAATCAATTTTACAGTACCTTTTTACTGCGACTGTATATAATTCATTTAATTTTTTTCCTTAGGTAGCTATTACGTTTCATCATACTGATATCACGAACATCTTTTTTTAAATTTTTGTTTTTTTCAGTATGTTTTCATATATACATACATACATACATACATACATACATACATATATATATATATATATATATATGATGACCATTTTAGTGATTTTATAGAAAATGACTTAAACAATAATAGTAATGAAAAATGTACATAAGAACACAATTTAAAGCTTCCTATTCTATAAATGTAGAAGTATGTATTTTTATAACGACTACATGTATGCGCGAAAAGGTTCTAATAGTGTAACACTAACTGCTGAAGAAAAATGCTTCGCTATTCCTACTCAGTCAAATTGTAAAATATGCAGACTTGTGCAGTAATTATATAAATCAAAAACAAAAACTGAATTTTTTAAATTTTCACAAAAATCATTTGAACATTTTAACTATAAAAAAAACAAAAAAAAAAAACGAATATATATAAAGTAAATTAATTTGAAGAAATTTTCGTTAAAAAGAAAGAAATAAAAAATCGGATAAGAATACACGAAGACACGATGATACGGAAAGAAAAATAATGATTATAAAAATAAATCACTACTGAACAACGTAGCCCAGGTATAGTTCACACAAATTAATTTTGTAATAAAGCGCAATTTACCTACATAACGAAAGAACCAAATAAGAACATATGTTCACCGTGGTACTATAGAGGGCCGCAGCATTTATTATTATTCTAGTAATTCCGAAATCGATATTTTAATTAAACGCACACAGACATATACTAATGACTGTTACATTTTTACACAGAGGATAAAATGAAAAATCATGTAACGTTTTCGTATTGATTCGATGTGTTTATATAATTAATGAAATCCGTTAGTTGTGGCATAAAGCATTGTCAACAGACTACAAATCGAAATTACTACGCGTACCGTAGATTGAAAAATAATATAGCTAATTGAAACCGACTCTTCTGTACGAATTACAGAATAAACCCATGGTTCAGATGATAGTCCTCTGTAATTCTTCTAAAAGAGCCGCTATTAATTAACAATTATAATTGATGAATTTGCGGTTTGTGTAGTAATTTCTAATTGTCGTCTATCGATACAAAAATGTTACATGCTTTTTTTTTTCATATTTCTTTCGCTGTGAAAATGTCATTAATATATGTAAATACATATGTACGAATATCTATGTTGAAAAAAGTTCATAATTTATATCTTTTTATTATTACTGTAATATACGCGCTCACTCCCTACTCAAAAACAAAAAATAAGAAAAAACATATAAAAAATAAATATTTCTGCACTGTACGCTACGATTATGCACTATTATAAAAATCATAGCCCGACAGATATATATGAAAAACTGAAGCCCTAGTACAGACAGATAGGTAATTACTGTAAATTGAAACGGCGTACCACCTTGTACTAAAATTTGGTCAATATAGCCGAAAAGGAAAAATTTATAATGGCGAAAATTAACTATGTAAGTTTCAAACACCAATACATATCACAGAACTTTTGATTAATTGAGTTTCATTCAAATAGAATACGGGGCTTGAATCCCACTACCGCATAAATCTTTTTACGAATTGTTTTATTTATTACTCATCGCATAATTTTGTTCAAGATAATTTAAGAAGTTTTAGTTCTTTTAAGTATTAAACAAAAAATTCTATTTTTACGTGCCGCTTTTAACGTTTTATCAACAATTTTGATTTAAGCACATTACAGCTAAATCGAAAAATTCTTTTCGTCTGTTCATGAAAAGACACCGGGGATACGAATTTATAAAACGAACTTAAATTTACAATCGGTGGGATAGAAATATTTCTTCAAAAGTAACTCTACCTTTAGGTAAATAGATTCCCGATTATTTCCACTACGATTTCGACAGTTTTTAGTCGATTTTAATTATAACTGCCTGACACTTGCCTTGAGAATACACTAAATATACTTATACTTAGAATAAATTTAGGAGACATCATGTTAGTTAGCTTTATGGCACTTCAAGTACATTCGTTGTAAAACAGGCAACTCACCGTTTCGAAATAAATTGCGAAAAAAAAAAAAATCGAGCTTTGTTATTTTACGCCAGCAAGATGATATTGCATTTGCATGTTCTACATGGCATAGGAAAAAAAGTTCAACCAAAAGCAATAAAGTCAACGGTCATTCAAAGGAAGCCGACAGAATTTGGTCAAAATATAAACCGAGAGACGGGAAACACCGAAGCAGTATCGACGAAAAAGAAAGTAAGAAAGAAACGGAGAAAGAAAAAGAAAATAAGATATAAATTGCGATAACGGCGGACTTAAAGTCGCCAAAAATTTCGAAGGCGCCAAGAAATACGACGCCAACTAAGTTAGTCGTTCTCGGAAAAGGCTAGATCGAAAGCTGAATAATAACGATGAAAGCACACGTTCTTCAACGCAGAACGCAATATACTCGCAACTTCTACCCCTCTAGTTGAAATCCACTTCGCACACAACGCCCCGGCTTAACACACTAACACAATAGAACAAAACAGAACGTATTTTATTTTTACTTTCACTCTCTCTCTTCCTCTCCCTCTCACTCTTTTTTTTTTACTATATCGATCGTAAAAGTCCCTTATTCTATACTTTTATACATATTACACCGGAGCATTTTATCGTAGACACCCTTCCAGTTTTCCCAGATTAAACCCCGTCATCGATACTACATTCAGTAACGACGTTCGAATACGCTGACGGGTTTCATGTATCACGCGGTGTATTAGAGCAGTACAGCAAGTTTCAAACAAACGACTTCTAATTAATTAAAACGAAGGCACTGTACGGCAAAAATTATATTCGCACTATTAAAATGGCTTTCATTAAGGAATAAGTTTAACTGATTTTACTTTTTACCTTTATTTGTACACAAAAATAAAAGCAAAAAATTACTCGAATCCAAATTATACTTATTGTTGTAATATAAAATTAAGAGATTTTTAAATTTTATCGGAACATCTAAATTAACAGTAGGCCGTTTGAAATTGAAGGGCAAAATGGATTGACTTAAAACATACTTAAAATATCCTATGAAAATATAAAACTGAATTATGGAAGGTATTATTTTGTTTAGTTTTATACAGAATTTCAATTTACACGATAAAATATACATAAATATATTTAACAGTCTGTACGACGATTTAATGAATTTTAAATAAAAATTTCGTAAAAATATTTATTTCATGATACACAATATGTGCAACTATAGTTTCTGCAAAAATCTGTAGTTACTAATCTGGGATCTTTAAACATCCCTAGCGCAATTCTACTATACATCGATAGTCAAATACCTTTTTTACGACGACTACAATTTGTTCTATTTCCGACAACCCCTATATCTATGCTATCATTATTTTACTACTTTATTTTGATACGCGGAATGTTCTCGCGAGCACAGCTGCTAATAATAATAATGACGACAAATCCGAACAGATGTAACACCAGCAAACCATCCCCAGACATTTAATTGATAAAAAAGAAAAGAGATAAAGCAGATAACATAGCTCTTTGTTGATATGAATATTTATACTAAAGGACAACAAACTACACAAATAAACATATATCTAACTGGTTCATGTGGCTGCGCAGACATCCCCATAGCGTGCAATCAAACAACGGAATTGACAAAAATGAAGCGTTTGTGAAATATAAAAAAAAAAAGGCACCAATACGGTATCGCGTGTAACTGTATCGACAGAATAGGAACATAATCAAGAGCGTTTAGAAAAAGCATAACTAAACTAAAATTTAATTACAATTATATGTTTAAAAAATAGTCATCATCTTTGATACAATGAGTTCGTACTTGTAAAATATTTAGAAATACGGGTAAAATAGCGCACATCTAATTGGTTCATCTAACACAAAACACCTATATTAACGTAGAGTAAATTAGGAAAAATGATGATATCAAATACGAATTTTATTTACATTTATATAATAGAGGGACAACATAAAGTTTTACAAACTTTCCGCAAAGCTCATTAATTCTTTAAACAATTATTCGTTATTAAAATGCGTCTTCCAATGTAGTACCACATTTTTATATTTAAATGATTCTTCGCTTTCAGTTTTAAACAACTATTGCGGTTAAATTAAGAGATATGAATTATTTTAATGAAATGTATTAGGTGAAGGATTTTTTTATTTTAATTAATAAATTTAAACGAAATAATTACTGCTTACGTCCCTTTCCTTTCTTTTTTTAATTTGCGAAAATATTTGTATGAACCAGTGTGTATGTCGCAAAAAACAAATGTACACCACCGTCAACCAAATACAGTAAAATTTAATTAAAAAACTTTTTTTTATTTTCATTGTCTCCCTTTTTAACATTTATCAAGGACTAAAATTTCATCGGAAAATACGAGGAAAAATTTATAAAAATCGTTAAGACACAGTATCGAATGTCAAGTATAAAGTTTTACATAGCAAAAAAGTATATTTTATATCAGCATTAAAATAAGGTACTCTCGAAATGTAAACTACCCCTCTTCAAAATACTTAACAGAATTCTTCAATGCGATTGCAAACAAATAAAAAACTAGGATTTATTAACACCATGAAGAAATCAGACAAACACCCGAATCAAGTTACAGTTACCTTATTAAACAATTCCGCAAAAGTTCGAATGAAAAAAGTAATTTATAAAACAAATTATGTTAAATATTTTATCAGCTTTTTATAAACTGACAATGTCCCACTCGTATTCTTTTTAATATTTAAATAAAGTTCCTTAAAGTAGAAACTGCTTTATACGTACAAAAAAATTAAATTATAAACAACCTGACCTAAAGGAACTTTACTTACAGAGATTTTCGTAATCTATTTTACAAGTCTGTATTAAATTTTTAATAATGCACAAACAAGTATAATTACATAGTTCAACGTCTAGATTTTAACATATTAATATAATTTATTCAAAAAAAATAAAAAATAAAAAAATAAATAATATATATATATATATATATATATATATATATATATAGGCATATATGCTACTAATAAACATACAATAATTAAACAAGGTAAGCGATTACATTAATGATAAAAAATATACGAAAAAAAAGTGACCCCTCTTCTTATATACACATACACATACACCCCCACACATATATATATTAGTATAATATACATATACAATCGGAAAAAGAAACTAACACATTTTTAATTAATTTATCGTAAAATATTTATATAAAAACTTTTATTTATTCAACGATGTAATGTATTTTTAAAGAAATTTTATTATTAAATCCTACATAGACACAAAAATAGTAAAAACAATAATAAACGCATCTTCAATTTAAATATACATTTTCTCCGCACGCCTTTGCTGTGCAACGTAAGCATTCGATTTAAAAATTGATCCATTAAATGTTAGCTTACCGAGCAGACATAAAACTTTTACGGAGCACTAGTAGTCCATTGAAATATAGGGAAAAAAACAAAAACAAAAATAAAAACAAACTTAATCTATAATCACTATTGATTTTTGTAACACTGCTGACAGAATCAATAGTTTACAATGTACTCACCGCTCATGAGAAATGGTCAGCAAAATCGGTGTCAACTGTATTACGTAAGCACTAATTATTACTATTAACTTATCTAATCAAAATTACTATAGTAGAACATTTAAAAAGATTCAGTAGTAAGAAAAAATATTGTCTGCAACGGTTGATGATATCGTCAAGATATGCCGAATAAAGTAATCCAAAACCAACCGTATCTACCACTAATAATGCGACAACTGAATCGGGTTCGTTCAAAAAACCAGAACAGCCGCACTGCGCTCTATAACAACGTTCGCCCTCTCGTCAAACAAGAACAGTCCTCTTCATTTTATGATGTACTTTTACTCGAGGACGAGCCATGTACAAAGGTTGCTAGGGCAACTTTCGAACAAAACCTTCTAACGACGCTTGATAGCGTACCCCTTTTTTGCTGGCACGCTACTTAATTCAGTAGTGCATTTAAAATATTCAACCGTATTAAACGATTAAAAAAATTAATAAAGTCCAGCGAATATATGAAGCGAAGGGTGGAAAAACACACATTTGCAAAAAAAAAAAGTAGATAAAATCAACATTTCACAACGCATCCAGCTTTCAAATTTTCTATTTGTTAAAATAATATTAATTTTCCGATTAGCAAAATGCGCGCGTTCACATACTTAAATTTTCTTAGATAATTTGTAAAACTTGTTTTATTTCATTTATTTTCATTTTTTTTTTTTTTTTTTTTTTTGTATTATTCAGTCTAAATGTAACGCAGTTTTACTTTATTTCAACTTTCGCTTACGCTTAATACAAAAAAATTATAAAATACATTGATATTTTAGCTAATTTTTCTTAGGCATTATTTTTATTTATTAATTGTTTAAATAAGACTGGTACTTTTAAACATTTTTCCATGTTCGCTTTTTAATCACCCTTTTATTTGACATTTACAATTATGCTACATTTTTGACACTAAGTAACAAGAAAATTTTTTTTATACATCATCAATACATTGCCGTAATAACTCCATTAAATACAGTAGAACTTGCTTATAACGATCGCACTTAATACGATTTCTTGCACATTTTACATCAATCTTTAGAACCAAATTAAATTTCTAACACAATTTTTCCTATCTAATACATTTCACTTTCGCCACATAACGCCATCTTCGACGCTCATCTGAAATAAATATCGGAGTTCTTTCTTACGTTTTGTGGTCCTATCTGATATCTCTGTTGATGTTTATAAAAATCAGTTTCTAGATTGAATTAGGTAACAATTGTACTATCATACTAGAATATAACTGGAAAATTACAGACTGACTCTGGTTATTTTTCCACTGATAATGATGTCGCAATGTGTAAACCTCGACTGACAGAACTCACTGAAGACAATATCAACAGAAATACTTATGAAAGAAAATGAAACTTAAAACGAAAACGCAACTTCAAAATCGAAAAATGCTTCAATTTCGAAAGTAGTTATGAATTGAAGCAGGGTATATACACCTCCATTAAAATGACGTTCACAAGTTAAGTGCCACTGATGAAAACATAATATTATTCCAAACGAATCAAACTCGCTACGGCAAAATAAAATCGCTTTTCACTTACCCGTATAATAAATAATTAACTAAAATGAGCATTTACATATTATTTCTCTTTATTAACTATTTATATGTGGATTTTCTTGCTTCCCGCTAAATGCACACATTTCCCACAGTACTTGAAAAAAGATCAAACCAGTTTTATATTTTAAATCAAGATTCAGTTAGTTAACGCATTAATAAGTATAAAAATAATTTGCAAAAAAAAAAATATATAATTATTTTAAAGACGATTAAATAAAGGTAAAAAATTAAATATTTCTGCAAAAATAAAAAATTAACATTAAGTGACCGAATTAATTCAAAATCTCTACTTTCCCATTCGTGATTCCTTTAGGCTTCTAAAGAAAAACTAGCCTATCAACTTTTGAGATTCTAACCGTTAGCGAGACAAATTTTAAAATCGGTTCAAAGGTTCTCGAGTTTTGTGGAAACGTAAAATACAAATAAGTTCATAAATATACACGGGGCGCGTATACGTCCCAACATAAACTAATTCTAAATATTAAAAAGAAAAAAAATATATAAAAGATCCATTTTACCAAGAATAAATTTGTAATAAGCTTTTTATTTATAACAATAATAATAAAATAATAGTCTATGA
Organism: Icerya purchasi; assembly: GCA_039619475.1. NCBI lineage: Eukaryota > Metazoa > Arthropoda > Insecta > Hemiptera > Monophlebidae > Icerya > Icerya purchasi. The sequence goes on along the minus strand of CM077116.1, from coordinate 400,830,988 downwards.
TACAGTAAAATATACAGAATAATTTAATTCAAAAGAAGTAGCTAGTAAATATTTCCGGACGTCCCCTGCAAGGTAATCATTAGCACTTCGCAAAATTTTTTAATTTACTAGAAATTATAAATTATAATTGACTAATACGTTTCGAGAATATTACCTCCATTGTAGAAGTAAATGGAATGCTTCCACCGAAGACGCAGTTTACAATTTCTGATTGCGACAAAATCCATATTAAATAACGATTACTTTATTTAGAAGTTAAAATCAATGGCTTACACTCATTTATAAAGAAATCTTACGAAATAAATCTAGAAGGGAAATTCAGAAAGATTTGAAATTATCTAAAATGCTCTTACAATAAATTTCATTTTTTTGAGTTAAAAAAAATAATGATTCAACCGTTCTTGAACATTCCATTAAGATTATAATATACAAATGTGTTGGCTAATTTCTAAGTTCCCTTTAAGGAGAAAAAGAATAAGAAAAAAGTAATGTTTGTACAAATGATAAAATTGAATAAAAACTATATTACTTCTTCGGGAAGAATATATGCCACACTTATCCAATGATTAACGTTCGTAATAAAAAAAGGGGGAAAAAAGGGGGAAAAAAGGGAATGTTTAAAGCGCCCCATTAACGAATATTTTTTAACGTATTTTTCACGTTACCAATAATTCTATTCATAAATTCGAAAGAGAAATATTTTAATACCGCTTGGAAAATTAAAAGCAGTAACCAGTAAATTGTCTAAAAATGTAGAATTTCGTTAACCAGATATTTTACTCGCTTCTTCATTTTACATCTGCACACTAGCCACGGTTTAAAACGAAAAAAAAAAAAAAAAAGGATCACAGAATCACGATAACAGCAGAGAGTAAAGTTTTCTTGTAGATGTGAACTAGATAGTTATTTCAAATGTGAAGAAAACAATCTAATTAATAATATTAATAATAATAATAAAACGAAAAAACAACACAATTATATTATTTCATCGGTTAAATTTACACCTAAAAAAAATGTTATATCTAATTAAAAACCGCTCTAATAAATATAGTGAAAAAATTTCATAACTGGACTTGTTGCTTAAATGTAATTTTGTTCCATATACGAAATAAATAAATAAATTCCATTAAATTAAATACCTGACGGAAACAAAAAAAAATCATTCAACGTTCGTAAGAGGATATTCGGATTTTATCTACACCGCACTTCATCAAAAACCAATGTTGACACCCGAAAAACTCGACGATAAATACTAACGACGATTCGAGAAATATCATGATTGTTTGGCGGTTCAATCGAAATACGATCAACGATCGGACGTGATCGGCTCTTTTATAGAAAAAGGTCGAGCGCATCAAAGGCGGAAAAAGGGTCAACAGTAGGGACAATGACAAATGTAGGAAATTATTGTTACCAAGTAAACAATATTCCAGCAATGAGACACGAAAGAAGGCGTGTATACCATCATATTGAATATGCACAGAATAGGAGGTGACGGACATTAGTTTTTTGTCTTTTTCTATTCTACTTTTCGCTGTTCCTGTTTTGTTTTATAATAATTCTAAATCGACTCGTGTGCAGTAGAAATTTTTATCGTATATATTTAATGCGTGAACAGGATCATCAGAAGACACTTCAAAATAGCCTTAACTGTTCTAATATTAATAATAATATATATCTCCGACATTTGAAAAAATTACCAATACCGCGGCGCGGTTCTTTTTCGCTCCACTCATCAAACATTCAAAACTTTTCCAACATGTTCAGCGAGTGTGCATGTATGGTATACAAGAAACAAAGCAAAATTGCGTGATGAACGACGAAATACTTTTCCTTCGTTATGCTAGACTTGGCGGTATACTTTAACCGGTAAAACAGGGCCCCGGTCGAAGTCGCTACAAAAGCCCAACTAAAAATAATAATAATAATAATAATAATGATAATGATAATGATAACGATAATAATAATAATAATAATAATAATAATAATAAGAGGAATACAGAACTACTTAAAAGCTGGTTAGTTAGTTTCCATAACGACCAACCGAGAAACAAAAGGACCAGCCCGTTTCTAACGAGGATAAAATGGCACGATATCACGCGAATTCTGAATCAACCGGTACTTCAGGACAACCAGCGATAATTACTACAATTAACTGAGAACCGAGCACAATATGACAACCCCCACATCCACCTACTGGAACGAGAAATTTTACGTCACCGCCAAATATCAGCCCTTCATTATGGGGAATATTTAATAAGGAATTTTCATATTTTAACCGAAAATTATTTATTAACGAACTGAATCATCGGCGACAAAAAAACAAATACCTATCCGCGCTCAGCGAAACAATATTCTCAACTTCTATTTATCTTCAATTTTCCTTCTGCGGCTGTGGCAGTTTAAATTGCCGATGCAGTGCTTCTTTGGCGAACTTCTGCTGTCATTATTCGTTCGTGTTAAATTACAGGTAAATTAACAGGTCCGAATGGAAAGCGTAACGTTACACAGACTGCAAGCAAACTAGTGTTCGAATGTAAATGACACTAATAACGAATTCGAATGATAAGCTTTAATTTGTCGTTCGAATTTTACGTGGGCGAGTGTTCTTATATGTCTGTGTGTGTGCGTGTGCACATGGGATATACAATTTGTCACTGAAACTTAGTCGAACGATAAAAAATTAAATAACCCTACAGCAGCAGCGATAAACCGTTGAAAGTAAAAAATACTCGACTGTTTATTTTCAATTAGGAACGCGTCGACTTTTTTCCATATTTTTACACACCTTGCTTGCCAAAGCGCTTTTTATTTCTACTACTATCGCTGACTCTCCACGCGCCAAGAAGTAGAAACCACCGTGTTGTTTTTTATATACACTTTTTCGCAATGAAAAAACTATACGAAATAGAGCTTTTGTGTAAATATTAACGACGCAAAATGATTAATTTTTGATTATTACATTTTGAGGTACTTTACGGGTCACCGAAAATTTGTATTAGTAGTATTTAAAACATTGAAGTTATTCTCTATTCTTACGTAACAGTAATAATTCCGTTCAATCTGATTGTTCTCTGACACTAAAATTTTAAAATAGGTAACGAAAAAAGAACTAATGTTCAAAATAAGTAATAGTAACAAGATTGAAAAGTTAACAAAAAAAAACAAAAAACAACAACACATTTTTTCTAATTAAATAAGAGAGCACTATTTTACGTTGTATATAACAGTCTATACTTAATGAAATTCTGCTCTGCAAACATCTCTCGAAGCCACAAATATATTTTTAACGCTCCACGGGGTTTAAACGCGACAAAAAAAAAAAAAAAGTAGTCTTACTTTGACTTCTACACGTCCAGAATACCTTCTGAAATTTTTTTAAGTACTTCAATGAACAAAGTTACAAACAAAGATGGTATTCATTGAGCTTACAAAGTGATGATTTACATATATAATTGAACGTGTTAAATTTTAAAAGGGAAACAAACAACTTGAAATCCACGGATATTGGTCTCTGTAAATTTCTATGACCTTGCAAAAATGAACTTTATCAAGTAAACATCAGTTCTAGCGTGAATTATTTTGACTAAAAAAACCCAGAAAAATGTTCGTTACTTAAAACTTAAATTTTACCATAAAGTAAAAACATTTAAATATAGGAAAAATTAAATTGTAAAAAAGAATTACGTTACACTTGAAATTTATAAGGTGTACATATTTATCGACAATATATGCTTAGTCAATTCACGTAATATCGAACTGTTTTAAGTAAGTTTTCTTTAATTATAAATAATATCAAATGAAACTGCCTAAAAATTGTTCATACAGTCATTCAAAAACATAAATCAATTTATATTTATCATTTCACACTTTGCGTTTTTTTTTCATGTTATATAAAATGATTGAACAATGTATAGAAATAAGTTTAGTAAAATGCGAGAGAGTATTTTGGTCATTATATAAAGTGTCTAGACATTGCATAAAACAACGGATCATTCATATATTACCGCGATAACGTATACACATAATAGAATTAAAACAATTACAGTTTGATGGTAAATACGCTTAAAATTTTTTCAACAGTTTATTAGAATTAGTTCAAAAATATATAAGTCAATCAAAAAAATATTATGTAACGTATTTAATTACTTTAAAAAAAGAAACAAACAAAAAAAAAAAACAAAAAAACAGTCGATTACATTTTGAAACCACTGCGTTAAAATGTTTCCTATGGAAATAACTTATTTACGCGTTCTTTTAGAAAAATTAAATAAATGAAATTAATGGTTAAAGATAATACGAATTTTTTAATAACTTAATCTACAGGTAATAAAACATGAAAATTTAGCCCTCCACGATACGATCATTTCTCTACATTTGTATATATTTTAATTCTAATTAAGCTATTTCAGATGTTATCAACAAAAAATCTTTCTTTATTGATTTAAAGCCAGTCGCAAATATTTTAAACATTTTAATTTACATTCAATCAACACTAGTTTGTTAAAACAAAAAGCGACGAAAAATTTCCAAACGAAATTAATGAAAAAGGGAAAAATTATATAATTATATGTATATAAAAAATAAGAAAAATATTTAAGAGTGTATTCTGGTCTAGAATTTTGAAAAAATCATTCTTTTTTGGCATATTCTTGAAGTTTAGACCTTTAAGAATATACCCTCGAGAGAAAATTTTAATATTTCAATAATTTACGATAGCTATTGTAATGACGCTGCAACTAAGTCCATCACGCCAGAGCTGACCATTTTTGATATGATGACATTATATAAATGTATAAAAATGTAGGTAACCACAAACACTTAACAATCGATTAGTCGAAGGACGCAGTAACGTATTTTTTTGAAAATCTTTTCGTGTTCAATGTTCAGTTCAGCCCAATTTAGCTGCAAACTTCAAGAAACGTAGATGTACATACGCTGCTCACAGTTTCAAAATAAATCATTTTGAGTGTTAATTTTAATTTTTGTGTGTAAAATGTGAGACGGATTTGGTACTACTTGTAGTTAAAGATGACCGAAACAGTTCTTTTCAAAGAGTTGTTTTTATTGTTCCCGTTCATTTTAAAGAACAGCATTTATCACTTCCCTGCTCTTTTAGCTCCCGACTCCCGATTCAGTAATAAATATATCTTAAACAGCTCTCTGAACAGATAATACGGCAGCTCTAGTGTAATAGTTCTCATCTCACTGAATAAAAATAGATAAGCAGTAATGCAATTTACAATAACATATGATCGCACCACGATTTTTGTATATCCCTAATAGAGTAGAAATTATAACAGATATCTGCTTAACAGTTTGAACCAGTGCGTCTTGCCAGTTATTGTTAATAACGTCGTGGTTTTAGTTTTTTTTTTTTTTTTTTTTTTTTAGAAAAATCAATTTTAAATTATCTAAAATTAAAATGTTTGCCTTACTATAGCAGATCTGTCGATCTAAAATAACAATGAATGGAATGAATGGCCAAAGTGAAATATTGACGCCACACGGAGTTCTTACATGAAGTGCATAGATCAGCGAACGAATTCCATTCGCATTACCATGACCTTATCAGAGTGACGATGACATATCATTACTATGAATATTTACCATTGAGGTATGCTTGATTCAAGTCCGTGCAATACTCTTCGTTTGTTCTACTACAACAAAAATCATTAAAACTAAAACAGAAAGAACTGTTCTCCTTGTTCCACTTACTGCCATCATTGCCTCTATGCTGCAGTTTTTTTCTACCGATAAACTGTAAGTTAAAAGAGCTAGAAACTAATAACTGTTACAATTATTTGCGAAATGTTCATTAAAGCTGCTCTTTTTTAAAACCTGTTCTTTAAGAACAATTAGCTTCTGAACAGACTATCACTACTTGTACTGTTATCCTTTGGCTGTGTTCAAGTTTGAAAATATTCCCTGAAATTTCATTAATTCATGACCTCTCGTCTGAATGATAGTAGTCGAAAGCTAAGGCAGTAATGTAGTGTGTCGAGTAACACGGAGTCGAGGGAAAATCGTAAAAATCCCGCTAAAATCAGATACATTGCAGGAACACGGACAATTGAAATTGCAAATTATGTATCTGTTTGCATTTTCAATATGGGAATTACTATTAGTCCTAAAGCTTATGTATTCACTACTTAACGGGTCAATAGTCGAAGTAAGCGCTCCGAATAATTCTGATGTTTCTACGGAAGCTAGAAATGCTCGTAAATCAGAACGAGTTTCCGAAAAAAAAAAAAAAGCGATTTTGAAATCGAAGAAGGCACACTCTTTGAAATCGCCGATTAACAAAATGTAACCATAATATACCATTCTATAATTTAGAACTGCTGCGGCTGCCTGAAACTTGCTCAAAACTTTAAACGCATTTTTCTCAAAACTATTTTTTTCAACATGGCAATACGATATCTCAAGTTCTATTTAACCAATTCACTTCAAATTTCGTACCAACCTTCAGTACATAACCTTTTACCATCTCTACCACTCTTGTATCAAAATTATGTTTTTTAATAGTTTAAAAAATTAAAAATTATTTTTAAAAAGGGTCGAAAAATGTACTTTTTTCTTCAGACAGGCACCATTTTGCGGGGGGAAAACGTTTTCTTTTAGGTAAGGGCAATAACAACATACTTACTAATTAAGAATATACTTTTTGTATTTTATTTTAGATGACCAGAAGAGCTGTAATCATGTCAACCAGAACACCCCCCTTTTTTTCCTCCAACCTTACCAACTTAAATCCTCTCCAATTTGATTTTTTTTTTTTCATTTCTTTTTTTATATATATTTTTAAAATATCACTAAATATCTCGCAAAAAATGGATAGTGAAAATATTTTTATTTTTTTCCTATCGAGCCGGACAAAGCGCCCAAAATTTATACTTCTAGATCAGAATACCCCCTCCCCGCAAGTATTAGTAAAAAATTAAATTTATGCTTATTTACGGGTTCTATAAGCGTAGATTTCATCAAATCAATACATATCGTAAAGACAATAAAGATAATATTCTTTACATAGCCAGATGTACCTAATTTTAAAGCTCATATTCCTATCCCTGCGGTGTCGCTGTTTATAAAATAAAACCACATCTCAAAGGCTTAATTTATATTTAAATTATATTTCTATTATCCACTGTAAATTACGCGACTAATTTATTTGGTGCATTGAGCAATTATTTACTGAGCAACATATGCAAACCTATTTTTTAAAAATTGAATACAAGAAATCGAAAGTTAGATCAATATGTTAAGAATAAGTAATTTAGCAATTAAATTATATATATCTGATATTCTTTTAGGCTACAAAACTTAGTTATTATTTTTAGAAGCCTTCATTTTTTTTATATGGATATCCATATTTTTCATATATTGAGAATTATGTAGAACAAAAAAAAAACCTTCAAGAGTTCATTGTGTATTTTATACTTCGAAATTTACCGTTATCTAAAATTCTGCTCTCAACGATGATATTAATTAATTAAAATTCACCATGCTTCGAATAAAATACATTTCGTAATTTTGAGACATTTTTTTTAGTTTTTTAAATACTTTAAAATATTTCCTAGTTTTTGGTTCAGTGGAGTTTAGAAGTTGTTAGAAACACTGCATTTCAGTAATCAATGAAATTACATACGAGAAGAAATCAAATAGAATTGTTTCAACCTCCCTCATAAGATTTTTTTGTAATTGTAAAAGTTTATTATAGTTCATATTTTGATTTTTAATAAAAATAAGTTTTAAAGATTCAATAAGTGTAAAACCACATTACTTATAAAAATCTATTGATTTTTATGAATTCACTTTGCAGTTATTTGTTGACAATTTTACGTACCACTGAACACACACTGTTCCTGTTCCTGACCGCATTATACGAAATTTAAAAAACTTTTATAAAAAGTTTTCGAAGTTATGATAGATTCCGTAAAGTTGAAAAAGTACGGCACCAGTGACAACTTTTGTGAAAAGTAGAAAACATGACCTGACAAATTTTTTACCGTGAACACTATTCTGTGGCCAGCTTGCTAATCTTTTTGGTCAGATGAAATAAACATCTCGCGTATGTGGATAGAGAAAACAAGCTAGATTTTTAGGGACAGGGATGAGCACTCGAAAAAAAATTCGATCAGCGTCACATGAGCCTGTATCGTTTAAAGAAAGTGGACAAAGTGGAGTGAGAAATAATATATGTACAAATACTAAAAAAAAGTAAGAATACGGATGTGACCAAAGTGAATACGAAAAATTGCGGAACCAGAAGAGCGGCGAAAGCGTGCAAAGTCTAAAAATCAAGATATGATAGTGGATAAAGTTGAATAGACGAGTATAAAATCGAGGATTTGTAAAAGAAAGATTATGAAATGATTTTAAATTTTCAAATTAGATATTTCTAGTTCTGCTCTTCAACTCAAAAGGAATAAATCGTCCGACAAAATCACCAGAACTGATTACCTGAATGAAAAAGATAGTTAGCCTTTTCATTACCCTCAAATATCAGCCATGACTGGGTTCCAAAGGAAGCTTATACGCAATGTATGTAAGCGAAAGAGAAACGAAAAGGACTGAATGTATACGATAACAGAATCTGAAGAAGAATAAATGTATGGAGAGGAAATAAGATGCTTTTGGAATACCAAAAAGAAAGAAAAAAAGACGGTCGGGAACAGAAACAATTAATTCAATAGCACGTAAAGTTGTCAACAAATAACTGCAAAGTGAATTCATAAAAATCAATAGATTTTTATAAGCAATGTGGTTTTACACTTATTGAATCTTTAAAACTTATTTTTATTAAAAATCAAAATATGAACTATAATAAACTTTTACAATTACAAAAAAAAATCTTATGAGGGAGGTTGAAACAATTCTATTTGATTTCTTCTCGTATGTAATTTCATTGATTACTGAAATGCAGTGTTTCTAACAACTTCTAAACTCCACTGAACCAAAAACTAGGAAATATTTTAAAGTATTTAAAAAACTTAAAAATGTCTCAAAATTACGAAATGTATTTTATTCGAAGCATGGTGAATTTTAATTAATTAATATCATCGTTAAGAGCAGAATTTTAGATAATAGTAAATTACGAAGTATAAAATACATAATGAACTCTTGAAGGTTTTTTTTTTGTTCTACATAATGCTCAATATACAAAAAAAAATTGATATCTACATAAAAATAAAAATTTCTAAAAATAATAACCAAGTTTTGTAGCCTAAAAGAATATCCGATACATAATTTAATTGTTAAGATACTTATAACGTATTCATTTGATTTCCGATTTCCTTCATTTACTTTTTTATAAAACTTCTTTTATTTCTATTACTTTATACACTCAATGGTAGAATTTTGAAATATATGATAATAATACAAATAAATTAATCCACAGTATTTTACTCGATTTTAAATTAGTAATACTGGTTTTTTATCATTACGTTACTTAGTTCTTAGAAAATGTTTACATTACATAAAAAAAAACGCAAATCAGTATTGCCGACTTATAATTGAGTAATAAAATTTAGATTAACTTACTCGTGATATTATTATAAAAATAACAAAAAGACGTGTCTAAAAAGTATAATATAAGAAATCAAAAATCAGTACGAATGTAATAATGAAAAATAATTTGACAATTAAATTATACATCTGATATTTTTATAGGCTGCAGAACTCGATTTTTTTTTTCTTAGGGAAGGGGTGTATATAATAATTAAAATTATCCAAAATAACTTAATAAAATTTTATAACGCGGACATATTTTATCTTTTTAAAAGTATTTTTATTTTCTTTCTCAGAAGCATACGTTAATTATAAACTTTTCAAATCACAGGGATAACGAGATTCAAACCTACTTCATTCTCGGATGAAATGCTACTACACAACCATCTATGTTATCGGTTTTGTTTCAAAATACATTTCAGCAATAGCATCGCTATTACTTATAACTATTAAATAATGGTTTTACATATTCATTTTTTGCACAATATGGTTATTTAGATATTTCTATTTTTTCATGTTCCCCGCAGTTCCATCGCAAAAGAAGAGGACGCTTAAATTCAATTCTAACCATCCAGCATAGAGAAGAGACGATCATATCGGCAACAATAACGGACATCGCTATTTCATATTTCGCGTTAACAAATTTTACGGGAAAAAGGTTTGTGTATTAAACAATTTATATTTAATTTCATTGATTTTTTTCCTTTTTACCACATGGTACTTCTAATTAGTTGTTTTAATTATTAAATTTTGTTCAATTATTTATCGCACACCGACAAATAGTGGCACATTTACGTTCGCTGAGAAAAGGTACATAGTGTGTCAAAAATGCGGTTTTGACTTAACAACTGTTTCGGACACTTGCAAGCATGCTTTTTAACGTGAAATAGGTCAAACTGGTGAAAACAATTTTTTCCCCGTTGTAAATCGTTATTATATATTTAAAATTACCTCTTAGAAGTGTATTACACTGCGAAACTTTAAACGCGTTTTTTTCAAAAACTTGTTTTCTGACACTATGTACCTTTTCTCAGCGAACGTCGCATATAATAAAACATTATCAAATCATAAGTGGATAACAATCTTCATTAATTAATAAAATTACTGCAATCGTCCAATATATATATATATATATACACACAAATACAGGTATATATAAAAAATAAAATGCTTTTTTACAAAAAATAAATACCGATTTCAAGGTTTATTATACAAATTTAAAAATGCACTAAAAAGTAAAAAATAATTACTCCCGATAAAATATATATATATCAGAGTGATATACCCTTAAAGGTGACATTATCGTAATTCTTATACAACATTAATTTTTTGGAGTTGGAATGAAATTCATGTTAGGAACAATTTAATCAACATTTAATGCAGTTTTTAATTATTCTTTTAATATGAATTTGATGCCAACTCCAAAAAATTAATGTTGTATAAGAATTACGATATCACCACTTAAGTTATATCACTCTGATATAAGTATATATTTTATCGGGAGTAATTATTTTTTACTTTTTAGTGCATTTTTAAATTTTTATAATAAATCTTGAAGTCGGTATTTATTTTTTTTTTAAAACAGCATTTTTTTTAAGTCAAAAATCTAATCCGACGGTGAAAACAATCATGAATGAAAAGCATCCAAAAAGCTCCAATCTCCCGCATTATTAAGGGTAACTCAAAAACTATCGGTCAGATCTTGATCAAATTTAAATGGGACCACATGACAAACACTACCTTTCAAATAAAAGAAGAATCATCAAAATCGGTTCATCTAGAAGAAAGTTCTGTGGTAACACACATATATAAAAAAAAAAAAGTCGAATTGAATACCTCCTCCTTTTTTGAAGTCGGTTAAAAAAAAAAACAACAAAATTACAACTTCTTTAACAAATTTTTTACACCGGAAAAGTAGAAAATAACTGTTCATAAAAATAAAAACACAATTTTTGGGACGAGTGAATCCCAAAAGCAGCAGTAAAAGATCCGTCAAAAGAAAGATTAGAAATGCTCTTCGAAATTTACAATAATTCGTTAAAAACAATTAGTAAACCAGAAATAAGGGAAATCCATATTATTCAATATTAAAATAAATAATGATAAAAATAATTAATCTTCATGTAGATCTACAACTGTTATCGTGTTAGTGCCGTGGATCCGTATCCTGCAGCGGAGTTTATGTAACTCCGACTACAAACGCGCATCCTCAACTCCAACCCATCAAATACAAACTAAATCGATGAATGTTATACAAATCTAAATTCACGCGGTTCCGCTATAGAAGCTAAAATATAGATCTTGAACAGAGATGAATAGATAGTCTGTCCTTTTCTGCGTTTCATACGGAATGAATATCAGGCCAGAAATGTGTCAGATCAGCAAGAAAAGTGAAAAATTATGATATTCAAATTGGAAAGAAACTTTGATCGTTTTTTCTCCAGATACACTCTCTGTACGATTATGTTTCTATACTAGTATTTTGAAATTTCCTTCTCTTTTTAACATACGTAAACTAATCTAACACTGGGAAAGGTACACTGCGTCGTCAGGGAAAAATATTATCAAATACTGGTTCACATTTTTTATGGTAATGTGAAATACACAATCACAAAACGGGAAAAATGAATACAAATGAGCTTATGGTTTTATGCGATATTAATAGTACATATAACTTGAACAGATTATCCCAGTACCAAAAAAGAAAAAAAAGAAAAAAATCAGTAAATAAATTATTTAAATTTAATAAAAATTCTAATACTTTAATTTATAAATTTGTGTTTCTAACAGAAAAGAAGAAAAAAAATAATATATTGACCTAATTTACTACATAAATTTAATAAAAAGTAAAAGCTAAAAGTATAATTATTTGACAGGAAATAATGCATTTCAGAGTAATGTACATAAAGATATTATTGTAATTATTCTTACAAACAATAACCTTTTTGGAGTTAACGCCACATTCCAATGTTTTAAAAAAAATTAATAAGTACAACATACTTAATATAAGCCAAGTTTTAATAATATCAAGAAATATTCAATGCGGGTTTTAATTATTGTTGCAATCCTTTGACAGGCATTAATGTTATTTGAGGATATTTATAATATCCTCTTTAAGTATATTACTCGAAAACATTATTTTTTATTATATAATTTTTTTTTATTTCCTGGTGCACTTTTACTAAATTTTTAGAGTAAATGTTCAAACCAGTATTCTTTATTTTTAAAACCATTTTATTGCACAATTTTTGGCGTAAATATTTTTGAGTGACAATATGGATAAACCAATCAAAAATGCCGTTACTTTCAGTATTTTATTAAAGCTGGAAATCGATTGACGAGTAATGTTCAAATAACGCCAGTGATGAGCTTGTAAATCGCTTTTTGGTAGTTTCAAATTCATTACTCTTATTTCGAATCCACATTTCAATACAAAACTACCGTTAGTAATACTTTAAGTCATTCGCATTTTATGCCCTTTTAATTTTAAAATTTTGGGTTTCCCTATATTCTCATAAAAATTTTTTGCCTAATTTTTGTCTGGTTATATTATGGCACCACCACTGACCGGTACACTTTCTGATAAACAAAGAATTATTCAAATCACTTGACACGATCGAAAGTTTATGCAGTAATAATGAAGTATTTCTGTCAAAGATGAGCACTTAAATGGCGCTATAGAAGTTCAAATTTGTTTTCTCTATTCAAATTTACATTTCCGTAACAATTAACGTTGATATTTTAATTTTTTATCTGGCTATGTTAACTTTTTTCCAGTTCACGTTTCTATGGTAAATGGGACTGATAATATTGTTTCTCATATAACTAAAAATTTCTCTAAAGAGACCTCCGCAATTGAATGAATACTCAGTCTGTATTACCGATATTTAACGGTATTCATGTGGCACTACCAATAGCCAGTACAGTTTCGGATGAACAAAGTATCACAAAAATCGTTCACACAATCAAAAGTTATGCATAACCAAACATATAAATAAAACATACGTAACGAATTTATAATTTATTTTTTTTTTTTTTAAATCGACAAAAAGTATAATTTATAAGGTTAAATGGGCTTGCACAACAAAAAAATTACTCCTCCTTAAAATTTAATTAAGCTCAATCACATTATAAAAATTAAAGATCAATGAAAAACAACTTTTTTAAAATATAATGCGCGTAAAAAGTATTACAAAAATAACAATTTACAATTTCTCTAGCAATTTTCTACAATATGTGAAATACGCAATATTCGTTTAAAACTTCAACATTAACAACCTTGTGTACAGTGAAATTCAAAACAAATACTTCTTTATCTTATCTCAAAAACACCATTCCCATAACCAGTATGCTCTACGTTCATTTAGGAAGCATTATTTCGCATAACTATTTAGAACAGGGGTGGCCAAGCCGCGGCCCGCGATCCGCCTTGAACATTTTTGCGGCCCACGAGGTGGCCAAAGTAGAACTAGTAAAATAAATATTTTTTAATGATTTCATTTTTTATTATTTCATTTATATTTATATATTTCATTTTTAGTGTTCGATATTTCTTTGCAATGTGCGTTTGATGTCATTGTTATTATATTATCTATGTTTACATATAAGAGTAATACAATAATAATAACTCATTATGTTTCAATTTTTCACTATAAAAAAATGTCTATAGTGAGTCTAAATCTAATATGGCGATATATGATTTTATATGCGGCCCGTAGAGTTATTATGCATTTCCAAAGTGGCCCGCAAGGTCATTTGGGTTGGCCACCCCTGATTTAGAGTGATACATTCAAAAACAGTGAAATCGTTTATTAACCTAAATTCTTTAATGCGATATGCTGTTGGGATAATGACATTAACGAATAAAATACTGATCCAATCTGGTTATGCTAAAAACTAAAATAACGTTCAATGACGTTAACAGTATTATTGTCACTGCATAAGGTACTTTTTTTCCCTCTTTCCAATCTGAGTATTATAAGACACATTTCAAAATTATAATCCAATTTCACCCTACCTTAATAGTTTATTTATTGGTAGTAATTAAGAACGGATTGCGTGATTAATAAAAATTATATGCACGAATGCACAACTTGGAAAAATATACTCAAAACGACAACATTACTATAATAATGTATTGTTCCATTTTTCACTAAATAGAATATAAAATTTCCATTAAATTAGCTGACAAAAAAGAAAAAACAGATTTTATATTTTGTGATGTTACATAAAATTACCACAATTTTAAAATTCACTTAATGATCTTACTTCACCGTGATAATAAAAATTTTAAAAACAAGAGTAAGGCACTATTACTAACAGTTAATAATTTAGCAAAATGTATTTTTACTTGTTAAACTATAAAAATATTTTCGAATATCCACAAGTTATCTGCTTAGTACTGAAATATTTCACAAAAAATAAGTAAACTTTTTTTAATATAATAAAACATCATCGAATTACTTTTAACTGCATTAAAATTTAAATCATTCAAAATACGTATTTTTATTCATTAGCAAAAATAAATGCATTTTTATTTTCAAGGGAGTCCATTTTTTTTTTTGCTCGTTTGTTTAACCATTTGATCAGTTTGTATAATATACCGAAAATACGTATCCCATATAACAAAAATTAAATTAAGGAACGAAATTTTTATTGCAAATAATAATAAACAGCGAATAAAAAAACAAGGAAATGAGTTATCAATGTTAGATTATTTAACTTTTTAAATTGTCTATTTTTTCCTCAAATTTACGCTTCTTGTTTTTAATGAGCTCGTAATAATGTGCAACATGCGATATACCGACAGGTGATAAAAAGAATAATAGTTAATAAGTAATTTTTTTCAAATAAGCATATTTTGAATTTAATGTAATTTTGGACAAGTAATGTAAAGACGGTCTTTACGACAACCAGAGCAACAGAAAATTAACAAACTTTACATTTTACAGAGACGTCTATAATAAAAAAAAAATAAAAAACTTTAAAAACTTCTGCTATATTAGCTGATGTAATTTGTTTGACTTTAACCAATCGTGTTTCACATTTTCAATACAGCCGCATGCACACACGTATAAAAATGATGGTTTATTTATTGTATAAGACAAAAAGGGACACTAAAAATTGTATTCTTCAACAGTTGTGAAAATTGTGCCCGACTAGTTAATTTTGTCACGAGATGCCTATTGTAGCAACCATGCCCATAGCAACCAGAAGAAAAATACAACAAATACGCTAATAATTCTTATTCAAATATAATATTAATCGCATATGTAATCTAAACATCAAAACTTTGGAACATCAAAAATGCCGAAGCAAATCTGAATAATCACTGATTTTATAACGAAGTTAATCAATGTTAATCTGATGGGGAAAAAGTTCACACACACTACAAAACAGAATACAGATTATAAATAAGGAGAAACCAAAATATTTACTGTTACAATCCTTAACATATGTATGTAACATTGTAAATGTAAGTAATTAATACTCGATTTTTAAAAACTACTTTACTGCGACTCACCAGTTAATCAGTTTAAATATTAAAACAATGAAAAAAAGAGCAGAAACAAAATGGTATAAATGTGATTTGAAAAATCATGCCGATGCATTTAAATATATTTTTAAAAAAGACATATTTAATTAAATGAATGTGCAATACATTACTTGTAATGAAAAACAGCGGGAGAACAGTAAACAGGAAAAAATCAAAAACACAATAAGAAATATCTATTTTTAATCTTAAATTCTATATTGTAATTATTTCAAAATTACACATTTAAATCCTGCTCTAGTAAAAGGAAAAATGGAGAAATGACATATTTTTAATATGAATTAATAGCAATAACTGCTGTTAACGCTAACTATTGCAATATTAAGTGAAGTTTATTTACTTTTTTTTTTATGGTGTAGTTATTAAATCTTCGAAATGTGTCACGGCAAGACACTAAATACAAGTTATTTTTGCATTCCTTTAAACATAAGTATAATTCATAACTAATTATCAACGGAAATATAAATAAAAAACATGATAAATTACGTTTACAAAAAGATGATCGTGACAACGCAAAATGTGTAATTTAAAACTAAGTTGCAGAAAAGTTCTAACGCAGAATAAATTGAAAATATGTATCCCAAACGCATTCGTTGTTTATAAAAACAAATATTAACCTTGCTTTAATGTAATAAAATAAGTTGCTAATTACAATTAAAAACATGAAATTGATATTATTCATCTAAAGAAAACAGAAACGATAAATGACTACTTTTGAAAATAAAATTTCATCAAAGAAAAACATAATAATACTGCTGTTATGCATTTATGTATCCCAAAAAACATACCGGCATAAACAATCTCACCTTTCTATTTTTTGAATCATTCTCAGAAAATTATATTAAAAATGTAAATATTACAGCTATAAGGGTAATATCAATTTTGTATACTTATCCGATCAGCACATAGAGTTTGTTCTAACTTATAGTTTAAATATTTGAATTTCATACAATCAAGTTTGAAAACGATTTTTTTCCTTCACAAGATTATTTAGTGTCCCGATTAGTAGTTGATATTTTCATTATATAGCAACTGTATTTATGTCCAAGAGAAAAAAAAATTCTGATATCCAATATTTATTATTACTATTAATTTTTCTAATTTAAACTATAACGAATTAGTACCTTATCATTAATTAAAGTTGGAATCAGAATCGATTATTTTTAGCATAACCGGCTGCTACGATTTTATAGCGAGCATAATACATCAAATAAATTGATAAATCTGCAATACAAATTTTGTGAGCACTGTTTATATATTTACACATTAGTTTTGGTTTGAAACTGTTTTAATGTTGAAGCAATTAATTTATACAACTTTGACAGATCGAAAATGAGTAAAACGTAAAATTTACTTTTTAATTTCAAATCAAAGAAAAATTATTTTTAAAGTGGAAAAAAATTAATTTCTACTTTTAATATATTTTATATTACAAGTAAAATTATTTTAAATGTCAAATTGGTTGGTATCTGTAAACATTAATCAATATATAATATCTTCAACACTTAGTAGTTATATGAAATGATGATGCTATTTAATCTATGATATTAAAAATAAAACGGTTCCATATTTACCACTTCGCTCTGTTAATCTCATATTTAATTATTTTAATAAATTACATACATTTTCAAAAAAAAAAAAAAAAAAAAAAAAAAAAACTCTTTCGGCATTAATTAAACATTACTAATACAGTATAAAAATTGCAAAACGAAAATAACCTTCGACTATTCCATGTATGACTTGTAAGATTTCTTTAAATAAGAAGCCATATGAGTAATAATCATAACTTAATTGTCTTATCGCATTCTACACTCAATATACTGATATTTGGTATGAATAAAAATATAATTTTGTAACTTATACAAATAGAAAACTAAACACGAAAAAAAGGTATTACACATGCATTATCTTCTTGTTATGTAAAAATTAATTTTAAATTTGTCTAATACCGATATATGATTAGATTAATATAAAATTATGTGCCTCCCTCCCTTTATTTATATCAAAAAATTTTATTAGTCTTTTCAACAGCCGTAAACTTTACTTACTATATAAAAAAAAAAAAAAAAACAAAAAAAACGTGCAAAACAGCGAAGCTGAATACTTAAAAATTTTAAAAACAACTGAAACACGTTTTCTAGATTAATATTAAAACGTTCAATAGTTCTAATATATAACACCATTACCTGAAATTCAATTAAATCACTTAAAGCATTACGAGAAAAAAGGTGGAATAAAACAAAAATTTGGCGGAAACCGTTAATAATGTTACACAATAACCGAAATCATCTTAGACATGCTGTAAAAGGCATGATTAAATACATTACAGCTATTATTAACGTTTAAACCATAAACACTAATATTAAAATTTATTTTAAAACTGACACATGAAGTGGACAATAGTATATAGATTCTTTAGGTAAACTACTTATTATTGAATTCTATTTTAAAAAAATCGTTAACGCATCCACCAAAATCAATTCATACAAAAGTAATTCATTTGATGCGCTTAACTTTTTTTTTTAATAAAAATATATAATTAAATATAAACTACTTACCTACAACAAACCTGCCCAAAAACTTAACTTTTTACCGGTAATTCAATTGTGCAATAGACAACAATATGGCAGCCGTAGTTGTGTTGCCGAAACTGTTATGTGTAATTTGCACGCACAAATAATAAAATTAATTAGTCTATGGGTTACATATATGATTTTAAAGTTGATTAATATTTAATTTATTAACGAAAGATTATCAAATTTTTATTTCAGTTATTATTTAATCAGTAAACATACAAATTTGAATGAAAATGTTATAAAAATAAATTAGCACGACTGCATGTGTCGTATGTAGAATTTTCTAAACAAATACTGTATAGAATCCTTATTTAACAACTTTACTTTTTATCAAAGTCAAAATATGCTTAAAGTAAACCAATTAAATGTGTTTACCAATGAAAAACTATTTATAGTACAAAATTTAATTATATTTTAGAGAAATATTGTTTAACCATGTTTTAACTAGTATGTGAAATAAAATATAAATAAGCTTGCTAACTCACTAAAGGTCGTAAAGAAAATATAATACGAGGGATCACATACGAGAAGAATTTGTTGCCGAATTATTAAATTTAAATATTCCTTACTACCTTTCTAAAAAATAAAATGTAAATTAGTTCGTTTTCTACGCAAAAAGACTACAAATATTAGCATGTATGTGTATGATAATGTTAGTTTTAAATATTTCAAAATGTAGTGTACGTTTTTAAATGCACCCACTTATACTTTTCTAAAAGTGCTATGTAAAAAACATAAAAACTGACTAAAATAAAACTTAGTGAATTTTAATTTCTATATAAATCAAATTCATTATTTAATAAAAAAAGAATAACCTTACTCATTACCAAAGGCGCACTCAGAATTTTTTTTTGGTCGGGGCTAGAATTTAAAAGATGAATTAGGGAGTGGTAACTCGGCACCTCCACCAAGTACCTATCTATTTCCGTGGTCTGTAAATTAAAATAAAAAAAAAATACGAAATTAACGAATATACTTTTTACAAAAATTACAAAACTGACGAATTTTATTTAAAAAAAAAATAATAATAATAACAGAAACGTAACATTATGTTTGTAATAAGCACAAATTAGATAAGCATACGAATTTTATTTTTAAAAAATTAGTTAAAAGCATATAACATTATACTTGTAATATAAGCAAAAAGTAAATATGTATTTTTTTTTTTTAATTAAGTAAAACAAAACATTACAAAACGAAATTAAGATTTGGAAGATTTTTTGGGAGGAGCAATGGCCCCGTGGCACCCCCCTTGAGTGCGCCAATGCTCATTACCTCTCCCACTTGCCTGCTTTTTATTTTCGACTCGTCTATGTAAGTTGTAACTGTATGTTTGTCTCAGACATGGTCATCGCCAGAGGTAGGCGGGGGAGGGGTGGGGACAGCTGCCTCCCCTGGAGCTTTGAAACTTTTTAATCAACTGCCCATGATGAGTATTCATAAGCGCGTAGTCATGAATAATTTGCCAGAAACCCACAAAAATTATGTTTTAATTAAGATTTTATTCTTGTTTAATAAAATATTAAGTCTTTACAACTTATAAATTTTATTTTTCCTATAACATATCCTTTTTCCTTTTTCTATCATCTTGCACCCCCCCCCTGCCCCCGTCCATCGGCTGGCGACGTCCTTGGTCGCAGATGATTGTATTTATTTCTCTTTATTCTTTAGGAATCCATATATAGCCAAGAAAAGACTAATTAAAAGCCTATAGTTATAAATTGATTTCTCTGCTGAGAATTTGTTATAAACTCTTTGAAAGAATATTATATCCAACAATCGAGAAACACTTACTAGGGAATCAAGCAGACTTCAAACCTGAACGAAGCTGCACAGAAAAAGTTGCTTCCATAACAATATTCATAGAAAACGATTTTCAGAAAGGTCTTAAATCAGTTACAGTCTTTATGAACTTGTCACTGGGTTATGGTACGGTCTGGCGATAAGGATTATTAAAGAATAATATTTCCCCATAAAACTCTAATGTTACTTAACAAAATAATATTTAATCAAATATTTTCTGCACGACTCAGGGATAACGAAGTAAATCACACCAATGTAAAGATGCACTGTGTACTATCACCACTATTATTCAACCTGTGTATATAATATCTCCCGAAAATTTATCTACACTGATGATGTTACGCTGGCAGTTTAAAACAATGGCGTTTTACATTTGGAAGAAACAGCCGATCTGAAAAATTTCCAACAGCCAGCAATGACGACTTCAAATTAATAGAACTGAAATGTTACTACATGTTTCCAATTAACGACTCAGCTTGCAAAAATAAATCTGAATATTCAATCTAATACAAAAACGTTAAAATATGAACCACAATGAAAATAGACAGATAGCTAACATGTCAAAAACATTTAGAAAACACAGCAGCCGAGGTCAAAATTAGAAACAGTGACATACAGAAACTTACTGGCGCATTATGGGGTGTTTCTGCAGAAGTGCGTTAACCTTGGTTTACTTTATAACAGAATAAGCAGCGCCTGTTTGATTAAACAGTTGCTACTCCAAAAAACTGGATGCACAGCTAAACACGACAATGCGACTAATTACTAGAATAATGATTCAACTTTTATGCTTTAATTATCCACATTAAGTAACATCATGCCTCCTGACATCTGTAAGAAAAGAGCTGCTGTGAACTCATGGTGAAAGTACAAAAATAACGCAAGTTCTCCGATAAAAAATTGACTATTCAAAACAATATGACTGAAGTCAAGGGCGCTTACAGTGAAAACCTTAATAATCCAAAAATTTGCGGAAGTATAGAGTAGCGAAAGTGATATATCAAATCCTGATCATCAGGAGCTCGCCGGTTATCCTGATATCACAGTAAAAGGGTTTGAGGTTTTTTGCAGAGTTTGGGTCTTTAAACCGTATCCAGGCAGAAAAAGGTAGATGCAATGAATTGTTAGCGCGGAGAAAATTGAAAAATGACGTTGCCTGCGATTGTGAGAACTCGCAACAAATTGTCGAATATAATCTATTGTTAATAAAGGGGGTAAGTTTTATTTTATTCTTTTCTTTATCCATTTATTTGTTACCTCTTCATTTTTTCTTTTTGGTAAATTTTATCGAACATTGAAGGCACTATTATGTAGTTGCGGCCATATTATAGGATAAAATTTTCTCTTCTTGCATTCCATCCCTTATTTCTCTATCTCTCCAGTAATTATTATTTTCATTAGAAAATTTCATCATAATGCTAGCTTGCTGGCCGAATAAATTGTAATTGTTCGGAACAAAAAAAAAAAAAAACGGTTCAAGAACTTTCAACGGATCGTTTTAAGATGTACATGAAGTTTTAGCCCCAGTCTTAATGTAGTTATATGGTATAGATATAGTTTTGTAGTCCTACTTTCAAAATCCATTCGAATTAACAATAATAATCAAGCTGAATGTGGTACTCAGTTAAAATTAAATATATACATCAGAGGCGGATACACGGTAGCGATGGGATAGGAGACTCTCCCCAAAGAACCAAAACTTCTATGAAAAAAATTGTTATAACAGAGAAACTTAATTTATGCCATAAAAGATTTGTATAAATTTTACTTATGGATTTAATTATAACTAATATTTAATACTGTTTTCTAGTGAAACTATTAATGTTACGTTTTTATTTTATTTTAAACCCAACTGTCATCGATATTTTGCCTTTCTTATTTATTTTTAATTTTTATTTTGTAATGTAAATGAAAATAATTCAATGAGAAACGTATATTTTTTTTACTTGCTCACTGACAAAGAATTCTAACAAAAATAAAAAAGAAGTAAGTCTAATAAAAATACTATCTTTCTTACTATTTCTAAACTAACATTTTAGCTAGAATTTTATAATTTTTTTTATTTTTTATCCAAAAATAAAACAAAATTTAAATTAAATTGTAATAATTATGTATTTTTAAAACATTTTTAAATTTGTAAAGGGGTCGTTATTTGATTTTCTTTTGAAACAATGTATTTCTCAAATCTATGCCTACCATAGAAGATTTTAGGTAATTATGTAATCCTCCCCACGTTCTTCTGGATCCGCCCCTGTATACATAAATGTTAAATAAATGTATAAAATGGAACAAAAGTAAATAATGCGACTAGTAAAATTTTTATTAGATACTCTGAATAAGTCGACCAGATCAAAAGAAAAAATAGTAACAATTTCATCAAGGCGGCTAATGTAGAAATAAAGCACTGATACTGGCATAAGGAGGAAATTAGGACAATGCATGGGAAAGTGGTAGACACCTTGAACAGATCTCTCTCTCTAGCAAAAAACAGTTTTTTGTTCGATTCATAGCTGCATTACCTCAAAAACACGGATCTTACATGCCCCACTAGAATTCAATGATACTCCACATAAGTAACTATAATTTTGGCGTGCGCTCGTTGTCGATATATGCTACCACTTATATTGTCAGACACACACATGTTATCAGCTGAATAAGCGCCCTTGATGCGCTTCAGCCAATAACAGCTTGACTAAGATAAAATTCCAGAAATCAAAATAAAAAATATTAAAACTAAAACTAAAGCTGTTGCAAATTAACTGAAACCCCATACCAATAATAGTAACGATAGTTAAGTAATAAAATAAATAATAATAATATGAGTAATAATAATCTAAATAAACATAATACAATCAATACAAATAATAAAGAAATAATAAATAAACACTGTCCTTTGAAACTAGTATGATAACAATAATTAACCAGAGCAATGATAAATTTATTATTTTGTTTGTATATTGAATAAAATAAAATAAAATAAAATAAAATATGCAAAGCGCTATGCAAACAATAATGACAAAAGCCTTATATTCAAGAACCGATGTAGGGGAAAGTGGAGCAAAATCGGGCCCCTAAGCTATTATCGTGTCTAGAAAAGCTCCTGCTATATAGAATTCGATAAAAATTACTTTGTAGGTTAATATATTTGTATCTAAACTGAAATAGAATCACTTACTTAGGCAAACTCTATTAGATGTGCAGAGAGAGCGTTTACCAAAAAAATTACATTTGCCCGGTTTTGCCCCACTAGGTGGGGCACAACCGGGTATGCTTTTTAGTGATACCCGATTTTGCTCCATTTATTCCAAACGTAAATAAAGCAACAAAAAATATATAAAAATCAAATCAATTATTGACAAAAATCACACACAAAAGTGTCATCTTCTTCATTAGCATTACTGCAAGCCTCGTGTGCCCAACATAAGCAATTGACACACCTTATCCAGCCTTCGTTTTTGGAGCGAGAATATAGCTCGTTACAAAAGATGCAAGCTTCGTCGTTCTCAAGAATCACTGACCGGATCTGCGACCCGCTGATTTTTAGACTTTTTCTGCCTTTTCTGCTTTGATTTAGTTTGGGGAACTTCATTTCCTTTACTTTTTCTTGGAGCTCTCTTATTTGGAGACAAGGAAAGTTTCTTTTTGCCTTGATTCTTTGAAGTCGGGACCATCTCCAATTCTAGTTTGTAAGGCGAGAAAGTCAATATCGCAGTCTTTCCTCTTCTCTTCATACTTTTTGTTTCTTTTTCTCTAAACAGTTCTTTGGGAATTGGCTTTATTTCTTTCGGAAAAACGGCAAATGGAATGGAAAGTACAGCTCCATCAATTACAAATATGGACGGTTGGGCTCTATTTTCGGTAGATGGGGGTGATCGGAGTTCCTCGACTGTGGTTGCAGATCGTTGGACAGTTTTCCTTGATTTGGATTCCTTCATCTGTAGGTGCAAATTGTTGTATTACATCCTCTCTCGTAGAGCTTGGCTGGAGTCCATCATCTTGAGGTGTAGATTGTTGGACTATATCGTCTCTTGAGGAGTTTGGTAGGATTCCATCGCCTGTAGCTGTAGACTGTTGAGCTGCAACTTCTACCGACAAGCCTGGGTGCATCCCAATATGTGACGCAGGGGATGGTTCTTGAAATTCTAAGTCTAACAGAATTGAACGACAAACACAACGCCAAATCGAACTATCCACTCTTATCAGTAACGCACACCACGATCTAGATCGCCAATCTGGCGCCGTACTCAGCCGAATTTCTCACGAATTTGTCGATTTAGCGGTCTTGCCGGAGAATGCGACGTTGCACGCTGCTCGAGGAAGCTCGAGAAATTATCAAAAAAACGGAAAAATGGAATTTAGAAAATCATCATTATCATTTTTTAATTCGGGCAGTGTGAGAAATATAACGTCATGGCGGCCGAATCCGTCTCAATATGTATAATTTTTCTTTTGATTAATCTTATAACTTTAAAAAATAATAAGGGGTAAAACCGGGTACTACCCGATACTGCCCCACATCTTAGTACCCGATTTTACTCCGAGCAGACCATAATCAAACAAAATGGTGTCACTCGGCGATGATTCAACATAAACAATTGAATAAACCTTAGAAATGTTCTTTATACTATGCATAATCAATGAAATACTCATCACTATATGTTGTGTAAAGTCAAATGTGATTCACTGTACTTAAATCAATACAAAAATCGATAATATTTCACCAATTTTCAATAAAAATCATTCCAAGACCAAAAACACACGACGCGCGCAGTGGATCTGTTACAGACTATCATTGCGTTAGGAGCTACGTAATTCACTATAAAATCCATTGATGTCGCCTGTAGTTATGGAAATGATGAGGTACCCGGTTTGACCAGCCTACCCGGTTTTATACAACTTTCCTCTACTACTATTTGAAAATAATGTTAATACAAATTGTACAATTTTGATGCTAACAATAATAATACTCGTAATAATAACAATAACGATGATAATAATACCAAGGGCAATAAAGACAATAATTACATCAAAAACAATTCTAGTAATAGTAGTAGAATCATTAATAAAAATATATATTCTCAATCTTATCGCCCGAACAATTCGGATATATACAGTTTTTGTCGAACAAATTTCTTCTGCACAATTAGGTAAAATATCAATTAGTGCCCTGAAAGTCACAGAAATATTAAGAAAAAATTCCCTATCAAAAAACTTATTTGAAATTAAAAAGGCAAGTCGTAATCGGGTAATTATTCAATACACCTCTCCAACCTCCGCTAATGAACTTATTGACCAGCCTTGTTTCACGTCGATAGGCTATAACACTTATATTCCGTCATACTTACCATTAGTATCTCGATCTGCTATTATTAAAAGCATCGATGTCGAGTACACAGACAAAGAAATTGTTGGTATAATTGATTGCAAACCCTTCTTGATTAATCATATTAAAAGATTAAATAGGAAAGTCTTTATGGACAACGAAGTTAAATTTGTTTCAAGCACTTCTGTAAATATTGTATTTCAGGGTTAAACTCTGCCAGTCTATGCATTTTTATAGAATGTTCGTTTCAGCTATGAACCCTTTGTTAGGCGAACACGTCAATGTTTCCGTTGCTTAAAGTATAGCCACGTCTTCAGTTAATATAAGGGACGTGTCAGGCGTCTGAACTGTGGAGATTCTGATCAAGCTCAGTCCAGATTGTGTCTACTGCAAGGAATCTCATGAGTCAACTGATCCTTCTTGCCCAGAGAAAAAGCGGCAGATTGCCATTAACGAGATAATGGTGACTCGCAATTTGAATTTCCAAGAAGCCGTGCAAGCAGTCAGGTTTATATTCGAACAGAACTAATATCCGGTTTTCCCTGCTCGCACATTACGAGTTTCCGATAATTGCGCAGAATATGAAGAAGAAAGACAGGTCTCCACGACCCAAAATCGGTTATTGCTTCGCGCATTAAAAAGAACGGTGTCCTTTGTCCTCTGACGAGGAAAAAAGTTCAACGACAGAAGATTCGTTTTGAAAAATAGGGTTTCAATAAATGGAAGATGGAATAATTCCGAATCTTCTGTAGCAATCGGTTGAGATAGTGCTAAACCGATGGCTTCTGGTACAAAGAAGGATACTAATGGTAGCAAATTTACAACTAATAATTATAATAGTAACGAAAGCATTGGTAATAATAGTAATAACAATAATACAATCAGCAAGAAAAGTACAGATGTAAAAGGCAATAAAAGTACCACTGTTAAAGAACACAAAACCAATAAAATTAATAAAAAATAATTTAGTTAACAACACAAATAAAAAATAATATGTTTTTTAATTTTTTATTCCACAGGAATTTACATATCTTTATGTTTAATTTACTCCAGCTATTTTTGGTTAGCTATTTCAGTACTGTTTCAGCTACTTAGTTGTTCTCTCCAAAATGCCTCGAGTATTGCAATGAAATGCCTGGAGTATTCTCGCTAATAAGTGTGACTTGCAGTTATTTCTGTTTAATCACGATGTGTGGATATCATT
The DNA here is from genome assembly GCA_039619475.1 of Icerya purchasi. Classification (NCBI taxonomy): domain Eukaryota; kingdom Metazoa; phylum Arthropoda; class Insecta; order Hemiptera; family Monophlebidae; genus Icerya; species Icerya purchasi. Next base: position 400,804,019 of record CM077116.1, on the reverse strand, counting down.
CTAATATCAAAAACGTGGCTTACTACCGATAAGTGCTTTCATACTAATAATTACAGTTGCTACCGGGCTAATAGAGTAGGTGAGTACGGTGGAGTAGCTGTTTTCGTCAAGAGAACGTTTACTTACCGCTCAATTAATCTTAACTTAATTGATTTCAACAATAATACGAAATCCAATGCAGTTACAGTTTCCGTTACTAATGAAAGCAGCTCTGAGATATTTATTTTCTATTATTCTCCACTTCCTTCCACCGACTACTTAGTTGACCTTGAAACCATTCTCGGAACTTTAGATAATTTGGGCGAAACACCCATCATTCTGAGTGGGGATTTTAATGCTTTAAAAAGATGTTGGGGATGTAGTCGGAATGACAGAAAAGGTTGGGCAATGATGGATATCTTTTCTAATTCTTCACTTTGTTTCCTTAACGATGGTTTGGCTACCAATTTCGGGAATCCGCAATTTTCAAATAATGCAATAGATTTAACGTTAGTTTTAAGTGATATTTTCCTGGATTGCTCTCGGAGAGTGCTTCCCATTTCACTGGATAGCGACCATTTCCCTACCGTTACTGATATTGGTTCAGAGTCTTCCCATTCTACTGCCTATGGCCCACCTGGCTTAGATGATAATCTTACGATGGAAATTTATAAAGGCTGATTGGAATAGATTTCAAAATGTATTGGACTTAGTCATTCGTGAAGTCAATACCGTGGCCAACCCCATGGATAAATATAATTTATTTCAGCAGGCCATTTTGACGGCTTTACAAGAATCAACCCCGCGAGCGACCTTATATAAGGGAAAAAACAATCTAAGCCCTGGTGGAATAGTGAGTGTGAATCAAAAATTAGAGATCGTAATGAAGCTTTGAGAAAATTTTGGCCAGAAGGCTCCATGCAATCATACATAGAATATAAAAAAGTTGCCAACGAATTGCGTAAACTTCTAAAATCAAGCAAAAAAGCTTTCTGGAAGAATTTATGTAGCAAATTTAATAGGAGCGCGTCTTTAAAGGAAGTTTGGTTTTTATCTAAACTCTTTAAAGAAGATAGTACACTGAGTAAGGTCATAGGTAATGCGGATTGGTTTTATGATTTTGTTAGCTTGGTGCCTCCTCCGTACGTGCCTATGGCTGATGAGTTAACTGAAATAAGTTAGACTCCACAAACTTACACGGCGGTGAATCATTTTTTGCTACAACCTATCTCTTATGCGGAACTCTTTGTCCTATTTTATAAGAAGAACGATTCACCAGCTGGCATAGATGGCGTAACGTATTCTGTTCTAAAGAACATGTCTGAAAATGCCAAAATTATTCTTGTCGGCGTTTTTAATGATCTGTTGCAACATGGTTTGGTTCCGGAGGACTAAGGGCGATTTCTTGTATACCCTATACTAAAATCCGGGAAATCTAGAAAAAGGAAAAAAAATCTTCTGCTCAAGCATCTTACCGGCCAATTTTTTTGACTTCCTGCCTAAAAAAAGCGTTTGAATTGAGTATAAAGAACCTTTTAATATGGTGGCTTGAAAATAACATCTTTCCGCATATTGTCCAGGTTTAGGAATTTAGGATTGTATTGCTAGCTTTTTAAATGACGTTTACCAATCGTTCATTAATAGGGCGTTTTTACTGGCCACGTTTTTAGATGTTAAGGGAACTTCTGACAATGTTTCCATTCCTATCTTGTTTAATCAATTAACTGAGTTGGGAATACCAAACTTCATGGCAAAAACTCGGTGTAAATTATTTTCAAAAATATTGTTCTATACGAACGGATCTCCGTACGGTTTATCGGGGATTTAGTCAAGGATTGGTTTTAAGTTCTTTATTATTCAATATTTACATCAGATCAATCCTTTGTACCCAGCTCCCTTCTGCATCAAATATTTTATCACATATGGACGATGTTTTTGTATATAGTAGGAATAAAAATCTTTCTTATTGTATACAAGATAATCAATTCTCAGTAAACACTTCCCATAATCCTTTCAAAGGATTAGGTTGAACTTATCTCTATCCAAATCGTGTTACGCTATTTACTTTTAGGCCTTACTCTCAACCGAACATAATAATTAAAATGCACAATTAAAACGTTACGTTTTTTAAAGGGGTGAAATTGGGCATTCCATATACAGACCTTGCTCAAACAGATCTTAAGTCTTCTTTATAAAGCTATTGTTAAGTCCAAACTTAATTACGGTGCGATTTTTCATGAATTGGCTTCAAAGTCGCTTCTGGATAGGTTGGACGTTCTGCAGATTCTGGGATTGAGTCTTACAACAGGGAATGTTAGATCGGCCCCTGCTATAAGTCTTCAGATGGAATCTCAAATTCCTGCCCTACAGATAAGATCTCTTTTGGCAGATCGATTTTTAATTAAATATTGTAGCTTCCACCAACCATTAATATTAAAAATTCCCATTAAAATTTCAAACGAATGTGTAGATTCGTACAGTGCAAAAATCTGATTTTAATTAAAAATATCAATAGGTAGAGCATATATTGCTCAACCCTTATTCCCATGCTGCCGTCTAGGTATTTTATTTTCCCGTATAATATCAATTCAGTTAAAATAATAGACGTAAATTTGGAAAAAAGAATTGAAAAAGGAAATGAATAAGATTCAAATAAATTATATCACTAAATGACAGAAACAATTCAATAATGATCAAGCAGAACGTTGAACATACAAGTTAGTGCCCCGTATAAAAGTGCGACTATTAAATAAAGATACTGTGCTGGATTTTTTTTTAGTTTGTTGGGGATCACCGAAATTTTCAGTCGTATCTCAAAAAATTCCGAATAACAAATAGTGGTGATTGCAAAATATGTGAATATAAAAATGATTTATCTGACCATATTTTTTTGGAATGTTCAGCCTTTAAATACATAAGAAATTAATACAAAATAAGAAATACATTCTTAAACTGGTTCAAAGATAGAAATAATTAAAACGGTAAATTTAAAAAAAAAAAATTATAGAACGAAAAAGATTTAAGGTATCCTCAGGAAACAATGAACACAGAAAGAAGTTTTGATACAAAAATGAGTCCAGAAAAACCGATTTGATTTTTTCTTTTCTTTTAATTTACAATAACAAAATATATATATATATACACATAAAAAAATGTATTTTTGTACCTTTTTCAAATTTTCTCTTTTCCGTGATTAATGAAATTCCCTATTTTCACTTTTCCAGTGACCACTTTACATATATTTTCAAATTATCGCAATAAATATGTTTTTTAAACAAATTATATAAATTATAAATTCATCCTTAATCTTGCTACGCAGTAACTGCTTTCATAAACGCAACAGTATTCTGAAATTAGTTCGATGATCACCGATTGTAGTAACCAGTAATACAGTGCGAAGACTCTACAAATGTAAGCCCTTTCCTTATATCTAAAATACATAAGAGAAATCAATTGAGTCAAAGTTTTTCGAGCTTAATTTAACGCGATTTCGTAGCTCTCATAAAATGATGAGCTTTTAGAGATCACGTACGGTAGTGTTATATTGTAGTACTATCATGTATAGTCGCTGTTACAGTAACAATTTCACCGACATTTCGTGACCCAAATGACATGTGTTTCGCTTATTCTTTCTTTCTTAACATTAGTTTATTGATCTATGCAAAATGCAGAATCACTGGTATTCACTTTGCTATTTTATAACCGTTACAAATAACTTACCAATTCAACTCTCTCAACTTTCAATTAATGTCACTTATAATTATTTTATTATTCATTTTTCGTTGTTCGTTAATTCGATAAAATAATTTGTTTTTGCCGCTTTTAAATTTTCGGCATTTTTCATATTATTTGATCAATTTCAGTTTCAAAAGTAGCTAACTTTTGAAAGGCACGGAAGAATTTGAAATCCTAATTTAAATCTAAATGCTAAAAGTATTAAATCATTCCGATTATTAAAGATAACTTAACGAAAATTGCGCATGATTTGCAACTTTTCAATTTTACTGCTGACGTAAGCTTATATTGATTATTACAGGCATTTTTTTTTTGCTCGAATCTGTTACAAATGTTTTAGAACCAAGCGGATTAGATCTTTTTAAAATACATAAACTATATTATGAAAATATTTAGCATTGCGAACTTTTATCAAAATTCTGATTGCATTGATCTATTTCCTCCGTTAATGTTGTTGCTTTGGGATAATATAACAGAACTTTGACGAGTGAGCATGAAGAAATTTTCTAAAAAAATTATTGGTAGTAGTTATTAAAAAGAATTTGCTAAAAATTTTTGAGGTTTATTGTTTTTTTTTTTATATTTATTTTTATTAATTTCAATATTTTGTAAGCTTATAAATAAAATACTTTAATCGCGTAACCTTTTTTTTATCGGCCTGTAACATATTTTTTAGAAGTTTGCACTATTCCGATGTTTTAACTTTCTCCATCCCTAGAGAATTTTCCGGAAGTAGTTACAAGTATTTTAGAACTTAAACATGGAAAAAGAAAAAAATAATACTTAATTGGTTAAATATTAAGTCCTACAGCGTTGAAGATTTTGCAGTATTCAGATGTCTTCTTATCATATGCGTTTTATTTATTTATTTTTTGAGAACTACTGATCGTAAAATCAAAAAATAATCTTATGATGTTTATAAATTCTATTCTTCTTTCACGTCTTTATACCAGTACCATATTTTCTTGTAATGTGAATATTTATGTCTTGTTCCCGAACGTTCCATTTTATATTTTTATCCGCTAGAACTTGGAGTTTTCTATTTCATGCTGAGCCTTTTATATTCTATTTTTTCTCTGTTTGTTTCATTTCTTTCATATCTTCAGTACTCCATTGTATTAAATTGTAATTTTCTTCACATGGTGATGACTGTTCTCCCAAGGAAATAAATTTAATTATAGCTCCGTACATTTTTTAATTACATTTGCACGAAACGAATGAGACATTTCACCTTTTACCAGTATTATTTATGAACTGCTATATGAAGCTTTCGGGTGCCAATTTGTAGAGACCAAATAGTTGTTTTCTTTGCGATAAACAGGAAACAGTATGACATAGATTAGTCCATTTCGATAAGATGGAATACGGTTGTTTTCACATAACTGGTTTATTGCAATTCGGTATTTAATTTATTTTTAAATAATGAAAGGAAAATTAAGGATTTGAACATAACACTGCAGAGTAAACGATGTATTGAACGTTAACTGCCAACATATAATGTTCTTCGATTAATAATATAGTCGATTTGAAGAGATTGTAAAAATTATTATTGTTTGAACAACAAGAATTACCACCGTTACCCTTATACATTTTATAAATCAAAGATTTTAAAAGAAACAGTTTATAACTAATAGCATATTTCCGAATGATACAATTTCACAAATATACGGTGCGATCATAATACATGTAATCATACAATAACAATCACATCAAAAATTAACAAAGCCTGTTCAAAACTGAAACCACCAATGCAATCGCAGCATGTTTTCCATTAAGGGTAATGACACACACAGCGCTTGTAATCGGGGCGTTAAACGTTTTGATTTAATAAGTGAGCATGACACACTCAGCGGTTAACCGTCGCGTTTCTTACTTTGCTCAATAAAAACAGATCGAATTCATTATGTTTCAAATATGTCTAGTGCAATGACGGTAGAATTCTTACAATTTTATTTTACCTCCGCCTGAAAAGAAAAAAATACCGACAAATGTGGGACCTCTTGTGGATAGTAGGTTACAAAAGGGTTTTATTTGTTGTATAGTATAATAAGAAATGATGAAAAATTTTTAAATTACAGTTCTGTCCGTATAATCTTTTCGCCTCACATCTCCTAATTTTTGCATTAATGTTTTCCATTTTAATTCGGTAATAAGAAATAACAAAAAAAAAAAACAACAAAAAACTGTGCCTGTTTTGTCAGGTCTACATTAACAAAAACAACAAACGCGTGAGAACAGGGAACCGAAACATGTCTTAAAACCGACTGGCGTTTCGATCGTTGCGCGTGTCATGTCAATGGTAAACTCATTGATGATGAATTGTCTCGTTTAACGTCCAATCGCTGAGTGTGTCATACCTTTTTAAACTGACTCGATAAAACCTAAAATACACTTGTACTTTTAAAAATGCAACCACCGTAACCGTTAACATTCTTAATATTAATCAAGCTCAACCATTTAACGCAGCACCACCTTAAAAATTAGCCTTACAACGCTAATGAACACTAAAAATGTGATATAATAAAATTGGATAAATTAATTTTATTCATATTTAAAAAACCAAACAAAAGTTAATTAATAAAATTTTATCTTCTTTAATAATATTTCAATCCATATTTCGGAATTTATTTCATACTTATATAAGAAATTAAAGAGTAAATGCATTTAATTTCTACAAAATTAATATAAGAAACTGCAATACCAGAAAGATTATTTCACTTTTTCATTTGGTATTATACACATTTATATAAAAGATGCAATGAATACTGTCGAAAAATGTTTAAAATTTAAGAATTTACAAAAAAACGGAAAACATGAATATATTTTGAAATTTAAAGTTCTATAATCAGGGAAAATTAAATTAGATTAATACTACATATTTGTATTCATTTTTTATAAATAATTTAGTTCACTACGATTAAGAAACTGTGAACTTCGAATCAGATAGGTATTTCTGCTATTTTTTAAACCGTTAAATGTTTTCGACGGTGGTTTCGTGCTTTATATATTAACTGTAACTATAAAAATAATAAATTATAAATTTTACTTGTGATATAAATCACGTTTTTTTCTTTTTAATATATTTTTATTTTATGTTGTTCACTGTCAACATTACTTCATAAATTAAACTTAACGGGCGGGTAGATTTTAGGGGTTAAGGGAAATTTATTTAATACACATGCATGGTCAAGTTCCAAAGCTAATTCTGATCTTGTACGTTTTCTGTATTAACATAACGTGCACATCTGGGCATACAAAATTAATATTTTGTATATACATATAAATAAACACGCAGCGTATCTGAAAATAAAATTTATTTTCCATGCAAAAATGCGACAAGTAGGATATGGAATACACGTTTGAAAATATTAAATTTAAGAATTAATATTCAACATTTCCCCAATAAACTTGGTGATATGAGTAGCATGATTGAAAACTATAAATTCTGTACAGAAGTGTTAGAGATTCAATATATGTATATATATATATATATATATATCATAAAAGTAGGTAGTCAAAATTTAAAAAAAAAAAGTAAAAAACGCACGTCATTTTATTTTTACAATAATAACGATACGAAAAAATGTGCTAAAAAATTGCCAAGTGCAAAACTTAAAAAATATATACATAACAATATTAATTAATATACACTGTATATAATATTAAAAGTATTGCATTAGAAGTAAAGCAACGATACTTGCAATCTTTCATTAATATGATTTTTAAGTTGTTATAAAATGTTGACATTTTTTTGCTTTTAGGTTACAAATAAATCGTTATAAAAATTTTATTTTATTTCGGTAATTATGTTTTTGTTTTTAAGTATTAATCTTAGTACATCTACATATAAAAAAAGAATATATTTGTGACATTAAAAATAATTTACGTGATATCGAACTATCAAAATCTTATTATTTAAACGGTAAACAAAAGATTTTTAATAAACACGAAACATTAATATAATCTTTTTAAATACATATATGTACATACATATATAATAATGTATGCATTTATGGCATTTACTTTAAGTTTACTCTGATCACATGATGGAACATTTTTCGTCAGCATTGAAATCTACATCAAGCTAGAAAAGAATAATAAAATAAAACATTAATTTATATTTCCATTACCAATTAAATTAATATATGGAGTAATAATCAAACAAAGAACGTATACAATGGTACAGGTGAAAACTGAAATTTCATTATGCAACGATTGTTGCGTAATGACTTACGAAATATTTTTGATTCTACATGTCTTTTTTAGGATTACAACTAAAATATTTTAAAAGTTTATCTACACACAGTTTCAAATATCCGTTATTCTTGTTTTGTTTTTTTATACATACATTAATACTCTAGATACTTAAACTAAAGTATTTCAGGTGTGATCTAAATATTTAGAAATTCAAATAATTGAACAAACACAAAACAAATTACATTGTGAAATAAAAATAATTTCCCGGAATCATCCTAGTTAATTTGAAGTAAATCCATCGCAAAAGTTTATTTTTATTATTAAGAAGTAAAAACACATGCCGGAATTATAAATTTTGATTTAAGTATATCAGACAAAATTTACTACTAGAAACTCATTTTCATGTTACTAGATCTTCCAAGTGTTGATCCGCGCAATAAATTTTTTTTATTTTTTATTTATTTCTTAATATTGATTTGGACAATTGGATTTATACTAAAATATTTTTGAAGTGATAATGTCTACAACATAGTTCCTGGTATCCAAAATATGAATATCATGAAAATTTATTTTCGGCCCCATGAAGATTATTTATTGAGAATTTGCATACGTCAAGTGTAAACATATGACAGCATAAGTTGGTCCTTAAGCTTCATGCTTCACACACAAACATCATTTTAGCGAGTTTAGTATGTTCAAAATAGAAACAATGACCGAACGGCTCGCTCTTTCAGAGAATTTTAGCGTTAATTTACACACACACACACACACAAAAAAACAAAAAAAACAACTAGAAATATAAAAAATTATAAATAATAAATATACATAGTGACTTTTTAACCACTGCAGAGTACAAGTCAAAACTGTTAAAAATTATGAGTTACAGGATTTTAACGACCAAAACAATACGAATAGTGTTCCACAAAAAGAAAGAATCGCTCAGCTGTCATCCTCTTTCTAAGGAAGAAGTTTACAATTTCATATAGCAGCAAAATATGAAAGTGGCAATTGTGTTATTATAACATGCCCCATCACGTGAGGAGGTTATAAACAAGCAACAACGACACAATCAACGTAAATGCAAAGAGCTGTTAGATTGTAACAAAAATGAGAATATTGAATGTAAAACAAAAATTAATAGATATATAGAATGATTAACAGCATATCGTAAAAGAAAGAAAAACACCGTGCAAAACAATATCGTAGGTAACGATCAACTATCCACATCAAAGGCAGCCACCAGACAGACCAACCATGGTGCATACGGTAAAAATGTGGTTCCGTCAATTAGTGATGCCTACAGTAATGAATAGAAAGGAAACTTGGGAGCGTAAATAAGAGGAAACAACGCGCGTTTCGAGATGACATTTAATAACAATGAATATGGCTCCCAGGTGTTCTGTTTGCTATCGATTGTGGTTTTGTAAGGATTTGACTAATTACTGAAAAAACGTATATGCTTTTGATTGGCATTCAGCGAACAAATGATTCGGCATGGACGAAGTCGAAGTTATTCATGCGCACATCACCGCTGATACCTTAAGTACTTAGACCTATTGCTTTAAGGACGTGTCGTAGAGAGGACTTTGAAATGGTGATTAAAATCCGGCTGTCTGCTGGATTGAAAATTAAGGTATATATACTGAAGGTATTTTTGGTTTTAGACCTAATTTTGGTACTGAAGTTTGCATTGTCATTTAATTAACAATATCTATCTAGTTTGTCAATAATGAGCTTTTATAAGTCACTTTCCCGAATATTAAGAGACTCTTTGATAGTGTGTCGATGCTTCATATTATTCAATCAGTTAATTAACTTTTTTCTAATCAAACTTTATACTTTTTAAATCCGGTAACTAGAAAACATCGATATTAAACATACTTATAAAGGTTTAGCGCGAAGTTCAGTCTTAAGTCTGATTCTATTTAATGTCTATATACTTCATCCACTTTTTAATGTCTAATTATTCTCCCACTGCTTATTTATTTTATCATATGCTGATGATTTTGTAGTTTACAGCAAATTTAAGTTTTACGAAATAATCAAGTTGTAAATCAATTTTTCTGATTGTTCCCGTTTTTCAAGATTGTTTCGGTAATTTCTCTGACTTAAAAAACAATAGCCACACAGAAAAAATCGTACATAACTTCCATTCCCCCCTCCTATTATACCTTGATATAGGTTTAATCCGGACGAAAAATCTCAATCACTTAAAATTTTTACTTCTCGTTAAAAAACGAATGAAATTCATTACCATAACTTAATCTTCTGCTTTTTCGATTACTAAAAAAATCCATAGAGGTATTTTATTACACAAATAAAGTAAATGTACATATTCTGGAGTTTTGCAACTATTTTAATTCTTCCAAGTAGGACAGGTACTTTAATTTTTATGGTTTAAAAAACGAAAATAACTGAGCGCATCTCGTAGTCGGCGGCAACTTTCAGAATTTCACTCATGACTAATTCACATAACTCGAAAACGAAAAAACACACAGTATTACAGTTTGGACTAGTTTAAATTTGAATGTTGTAGCTACAAAATGAGACCACGCCCATCCCCGAAAGTTTATTCTAACCAGTTTTATAGGGGTGAGAACCTTACTTTCGCATCGTTTTATGTTTTAATAACAAAAATAAATAAATAAAAATAAATTCACAGTCTATCGCTTCTTTTTTCCCTCACTCCTTACAAATTTTTTGACGTATAAGTATAATGATACAAACTTAATTTTTTTTTTTAAAAAAAAAGAATTGATACAGATTATGAATTTTGGATTTGTAAATAATTTATTATTTAGAAATATTAACAAATTCAACGCAAAAAAAATCAAATGAGTTACTCATAGAAAATCTATCCACAACTCAGACGATGATGAGATGTAAATTCTATTCACATATAACGAAGACAAATTACGCAGAATGAAATTTATATTAAATCTTATTTTACTGTTAAATTGTTTCAGAATGATTTAGTTCTTTTAGACTGATTTACTACGGGTATTATACTATATCAAGTAGAAAAATGTATTTAAAATTTAAATAAATAGGTGGTAGAAAATAAAGGGCGAATAGAATTAATAAAATAACAGGCGCATAAACATCCTTTTGATTAGCCCACATTTTAAAACAAAATATATGTATAAGAAATTTAAAAAAAAATGAATTCATTTAATAAAGTTTTTAATTACTTTTTGTCTGAATCCACCTAATTATGTCGTACGTATATGTATACACTTACACACATTAAAGTTTATTCATTTTTTAAAAAATTTCTTTTTAAATTCGTAATTGTTTTTAAATGTAATTTTTTTGTCTTATCTTTGGATTTATCTTTCTTTATATAAAAAGTTTTCCCACCTTTCACTTCTACATTTTTTTTCCTTGACTTCATTTTGTAATGGAGAAATCGCAAAATACTTTAATATTAATCAAATAACCAGAAATAATTAAAATGTGAATATTCGAGTAGCATTTTTGACAATTTTAAAACTAACAATGCTGCGTGGATGCTACTGAAGTGAGCGTGTGGAGGAGCTTCTTTAGGGGTGAACGAGCCTAGTAAGCAAGAAGCTGAGGTTCCTAGTTTTATTTAAATATTTAACTACTACAAAAAATTTGATTAAAAATTTCAGGCGAGGGGAAGAGAAATTGACTCAGAACTCTCGCTCTGGATTTAATCGTATATATGTTAAATACATTGTAATATGTTTATTAAATAACATATAAAATAATACATTTCTGATAAAAAATTGCAAAATAAAGAAATATGTAATAAATATATCTAATTATTAATAACATATACAAGTGTGAGAGTAAATGATCTATACCGGAAATATGAATTATTCGTCCTGTCGGTTAATATATTAATAAAAATATAAGTTAAAGGAGTAGAATAGTTTGTATAAGAAATAGTACTTTAAATCGATTTTTATATATATTAAAATATTCATTTCTTTTAATCAATTATCAACATCCACATTAGAAATAAGTAAATTTTATGGAATCGGAGTAAGTTCAGATATTATTTCCATTAAATAAAACCGATTAGAAAATTCTGAAGCTGAATTCAATGCCAGGTAACAGTAATAGTTTAAATAATTATTCAATGAAATATATTAATTTTTATTTATTGGGCTAAAGTTTATTAATGTAATACCAAACATACCATTTTTTTTGTAGCCTGAGCGATTTAAGGAGGAATAATGTAAACGTTACAACAAACCTGCACACGCACATGCTTTCATACACTTAACCACACTAACTTAGGATTAATTTCCAAATTGTAATCGCACACAACCTTATACATTTAAACTTACTAGTATTCGCCCATTAGTCAAAATTCAACCATAATTATTATTAAAAATTTAAGGAAAACATATATGAATTTGCATATTTCCAGAAAAAATTTTCTGCTCTTATACATTTGTTCATTGTATATCTGAGAACATACACTTTTATATGTACTTACCATACAAAATAGTGCAGTACCATTATAATTGAATAAAAAATAAATTCAATAAAATAACAGTAAATCGTAATTTAAAAACCCTCATTTATTGATATTAAATGACACCTTAAGATTTAGTACACTGTAAAAAACCAATAATGATGATTATTAAGAAAAATTAAAACATTTTAATAAGAACAGATTTACTGGCTATAGCAATTCCTTTTTTCATTTTTTGTATTAATTTTTTATTTAAGTAAGAAAAAAAAAAAGATAACTGTTTCCAATTTTTTTTTTTTAAACTGTTAATACACTAAAGATAAGTTAATAGCTACTAAACAAACAAAAAAAAAAAAAAAAAAAAAAAAAAAAAAAAAACGCTTAATAAACAAAGGAGAAAAAGGTACTGAACTCTTTTGTCTTTGCCTATTTATATATAGATAACTACAAGCGCGATTTTAAATAGATAAATATTTAGGCCTTCGTATCACTTGCTAATAAATTTAAGTACGTCAATTTACAAATTGCTACTGTGATTATTTTAAATGTATTAAGAGAATGATAAATGTTGTAGCCGACGAACTGTATATAAAACATATATCAATAAACTAAAAAAGACGGTGACATAAATAGAGAAGATTCCTAATAGCAAAACTAACAAAATTTCAGTATTAATAATATAACTTACAGAAGTTGCAAGTTTTTTATTTAGCGATTAGACATAATAGATTAGCAGATATTAAGGGACAAATAAGGCAAAATAAATATGTATTCTAGAGCAAAAAACTATTTTAATAACACAAACCAATTTATTTTTTTAAAGAAACAGCACTCCTTTTTCTGATTTTTTTGATATTTATTTAACAGCAATAAAATTACGTCTCCGTGAAATTTTATTGTCCTTATTTAGAACTATTAAATAACTATATCCTTTTTTGGTTATAGCAAAGTAGGTAATTTCCTTAACTGTTTGAATAATTTGTGATTAGGTGGTGCGAAATTAGAGATAAATGAGCTGAGTGATTGAATATCTCTAAAGTTAACGAAACAATTGAGTAATTATAGACACTGCATATGTTCGAGCAGCAAACAAACTATGTCTTTTGTTAAATTTTACGTAAAGTTTTATGATATGCCGTAATCTTGATAATTGTTTCAAAAGCTAGAAATAAGATGTTTCTATTATCCTAGAGAATGTCTTTTTTTTTTTTTTCCCACGATTCCTTAAATTTTGTATTGAATAGTATCACCATTACAGTTATAACGTCGCAAAATGGTTGTCCTCCGGTAGTCAATATAAACGATATCTACTGTAGTTAATATTTAACTGTTTAATCACTAGAAAAAGGAAACCACTAATGAAATCAGTACATTAATTTAACGGAAATTTTCTGTCAAAACTATTGTTCTAAAAAAATTCCGTTTCCGCATATGATTGCGAATGCTTGAATGACCTCATAAAATTTTAAACATTTACATAGCTTATAATGACAGAAAACTAATGGGGATTATTGCTTATGTCCTACGAATAGAAATATATTTACTCCGATAACCTTTCTTTAGATTTGTTCATCACTTCAACTTTATTTATATAATTTATTCCTGATATAAGTATCAATAAAAATTATATTTTAGTTTTCCCTTAGAGTATAATTATTAAAATATACACATGTAATAATTCATGTTGTACCTGTCTTCGCTTTATCTGTCTTTCATTAATAATTTCAGTAATTTTTTCTTCTCTTCTTTGAGTCCATTTAGCCATTTCCTATGAAAACATAAATTTAAAGTATTACATAAAGAATAATAATAAAAGTAATTAAAAAAACAAAACATTATGTCAGGTAAAGGAGACGCCGATAATTTTTTGCTTATATTAGACATAGAGCGGTGGTTCTTAAACTTTTTGAATTGGAGAACTTTTTAGATTACTTAATTTATTTTTAAATTTTAATAACTTCATAATATTTTGATTCCTCCATGGGATGTGCTTTATAATCAAATCCTTGTAATGGATACATTTCTTTTCGACATAACCATTAAGATGTTCACCGGTCCATTGCGACATTGTTACTAAGTAATCCGCACGAATGTCGCGTCGAACAACACTCCCTTTCATTCCCCTGCGCAAGTTTTGCAGCTATTTGAATTTCAAATCCTAAATCTGCCACGGGACACCCTACAGAAGGAACATTACCGCTAAATATACCAAAATAGAGATCTCGTTTGATCATTCCCAAAAGCAGTTAAAATCGGGGCACATCATATTACAGATGTAATTCGAGAATTTCAACTAAACGATATCTAGTCCTATGCATAGCTTAGAATTATTAACTGGACTGAATGGCAAATTAAGTCAATATCATCGTTAGAGAGACCAAGGAAAGCGATAACATCAACCTAAAGAAAGTACCTGGCATAAATGAAACTTTCACATAATCAAATTGGATTGTTAACGTGTACAATCTCAATGCATGTTTCCGCTTTGAAAAGACTCCTAAGTGCTTCAAAATTACCTAGACAATCATGACCAAAAAGCCAGACAAACCAAAAACAGAAGTTGCCTTGTACAAATTAACTTCATTCTTATCAGCTAGTCAAACTGTTTAAAAACTGTTCCTTAAATGTCTCAAATCAATTCAGTTATTTTAAACCACCAGATCGACTTTTCGGGCAAGTGCATCGAGTTACACTGATAATCAAGATAGCACTTAAAGAACAGATACACCGTTCAACAATACTTTTAAATGTCGCCCAAGCATTCGACAGAGTATGGCATGAAGAATTAATTGCAAAATCTAGCCAACAGCTGCCAGGCAGCTACTGTTAACTGCTAGTCATATCTTTGACAGAAAGTTCAGAGTTTCATACGAAGAAGCGGAGTCATAATTTCATTCCATACAAGCTGGAGTAGTGCAAGGTAGCATTTTTGGACCTATTTTATATAACTTATGTACGATAGCTGATATCCTAATAACAAACATCACTATAGCGAGTTACTGATGATACCGCAACATGGTTCATGAACGTTTTACAAGTCAATCAAATGAAAACTTGTACGTAATTTCAAGCCGAATGAAGAAATGGAGAACCACGGCAACATCACTTAAAACGGAAAGCGGAATAGATTCGATTTAAAGTCTGCCTAATAAGGTGGCTATTAGATAGAAATTCGCAACTCTACTTACATAGCAAATGACTGTTACACCAATCGATTATCAAACCCATTTGGATTTATGGGATCCAGCTTTGAGGATGTACAAAGCTTACAAACCGACTGCTTATTCGGCGCAACCAAAATAAAGTTACTCGTGCGATTACAAAAGCAGGATGATTCCATAGAAAAGAGAACTTGGATGCAGATTTGAAATTGAAGTAGCTATCAACATCCAAATGTTGAAGCAATATAGCATTCGACACTTCATTAGATGTCAGACGCCTTAAAGAGGTTAAAGCCAAATGATTTGCTTATGTAAATAATATTTATGTATATAAATAATAGAAATTACTTAATGAACTAATATTCTATACATATTTAATTTCAAAAGTTATGCACACCGCTTATTTAAACAATAGTTCAAGATATTAATTCATATCTACAAAAAAGAAAAAAAAAAAAAAAATTTAAAAAAAACCTATAATTCTCTATTTGATAACCCATTAAACATAAATTTAAAATACACTTCAAAAATCAAACTTTTCAACAAAAAATATTTTTGATAAATTAATTAAACTCATTTTTCAGACAAAAAGTAGCAAAATAGTTTATTTTTATAAGTGGTAGATCAAATTTAGAATAAAAAAGCGTAAATTCCAAAGAAATTATTCCTTTTCCAAACTCGGATACTCGAAAATATAATTCTTTTAAAATATATCGGTATTTTATAATTTTTAATAATTAGATCAGTTTTTTCGGAGTAAAATAATTTACAGAAAGTATTTAATTTAATACGATGTAAATGGAAATTATAGTAATTTTTATTCAGCGTATAAAATATCATTCTTGTTTGACTTGTTTTTACCATATTATGTATTGTTTAGACAAATATTTTTACAATATACAAGGTTTCAGTGGTAGACTTACACAATCTATAAATAATCTCCATTCCAAAAAAACAAAGAAACCTATGGTACATTTATTTATACAATTGGACCGGACCATGTATCCCCCCGTATCAAAACGAGTCGATTAAAGTTTTATTCACTTTCATATTACGATTAGTTTTTAAGAAATCACTAAACACTTGTTTTTTATAATTTCTTAAATTACTCAAAAACCCTTATATCAAATTTATAAAATTGATGGATGTGGTTTTAAATGAATATGCATTACATTATATAAATTGAAAGTCAATAGTATCAATTGTGTAAGCATAAACGTGCCGACAAAATGTACCTACGACCAACACCAACATCCATACACACTGTCTCGCGGAGGGAGGTCGTCTACATACACCAAAACACAAAAAAAATGATAAAATTCCAAATTCTGATTTAGAGAGAAGATTGTAATAACTTCCAATTATTCTTTGCGTTTTTTTAAGCTTTTCTCAAACTTCGAAAGTTTCGTTAAAGAATCGAAATTTTATTACTTTCCAACAAAGGGAACTTTTCATTGACATATAATATGCTAGCATTTTTTTTTTCGATTTTACAAAAAGCGGGGCCCAGTCGATACAATTTTAAAATTAGAAATTTGGAAATGCTTAAATAGAGAATTTTCTAGAATGTGCCGTTTCGTTAACTAGTTTGAAATGTTTAATTAAATATGCGTGCCGCAAAGGAGAGGACACTATTTTTTGCGGTTTTTTAAACTTTTCGCAATCTTTGAAAGTTTCGTTCAGGAACCGAAATATGTTTTTCTTACATTTAGATAGCGAATAAAAACTTAAAAATAAATGATTTTTTTTTCTTCAAAACTTAAGAATTTCTGAACCGTAAATTTTAAGTTGTAATATCTGCCAAATTTTTTCTACAAAGTTCCCTCTTCTACATACATTTAAAATGTGTTTAACAGAACTCTAACAGAGTAATTTTAATTTAATACTTCGCCGCGATTGTTCAATAAAGTTGTTTTCATATTATCTGCAACAGCCCATTTTTGACTTTTCATAACAATATTATGCGGTGGTTCATGATCTACTGGAGCATCCATAGACCAAATAGTAGTTTCTTTGCCAGGTTCAATTTTAACCGAATGATGTAATTTGAAAGTAATATTAACATCACCAGCAAGTCGAATTATCTGCCAACTACCTACAGAAACTTCCTATTAACATGAACATAATAAAATAGTGTAATATTTTAAAGATTAGAAGTAATAAAAATTGTACTTTTTTTATTAATTTGTCATTAATTATATTATTTTGATATACATAAAGGAGGTAATCTAGTATGCTAATCCTTTTTCAATTTCAATTCCGTATAACATAAAATAAACTAAGAGACTGATTATAAATTTACAATTTTTACTTCAAAAAATACAAGAAAAAAAATATTCACTATAATTGTACATTAAAAGAAATGAATGGGTCAGCAGAAAAAAACTTAATGATACATAACTTGTATTTTAATATCTTTTACATCACAATCAATTTAAAACCTCAATTAAAAATTGCTAGCAATGCGTTTAAAAATCCGAGTACCTTCAGTTTTATTTTCTATTCTATTTAAGACGATATTGGGAAGCAATTTTGATCTTTTTAAGTCAATATAGGAAAACACTAATTAAAGTTATATTTAATATATCTTGTTTTTTTCTTTCTGTTATTATAAAGCCTAACTTTTTAACTAATTGTTTACAACGACAGGGTCAGTTTGTAACACGCTCCGAGAATAAAACATACATTGTAACTATTTTTAGCGAATGTTTACATTATACAGTTTCACACAAAGTATTAATAGCGATACTTCTGCTAAGGATGGTGATATTCCGCAAAAGCACCAAGCGAATCCTTTTTACAAGCTTTTATTTAATTTCACTTGCCAGCACGTTCAAACCGAATTTTGTAACCAAAATTTCGGCCACTTCTAGCTTTAAAATTTTGCATAATTTTTAAGCCTGATGATGACACAATATAGCATATTTAATATCGCTCTAAATTCACTATGGCTCAAGATATGTATTCTTTTCATATGTATACATATTAAAGGTTAGATTATTAGTTTATTATTTCTATTTACTGTTTTTACATAACTGTGGAGCCAGTAAATTGTAAATCATACATGTTTTTAATATTATTTTCATTACATATATTTTAATTCGAAATAAACATATATTTTTTTGTTTTTGTTAATATTTATAAAATTTTTATTAAAACATCTAACAGCGTAGTTTAGTGATTACGCTCTGATACATATATATATTTTTTTCAAACAGAATTGATAAATATGGGTTAAAATGATCCAATAGTCACTAAAAGAGTAATAATACAAAATTCACGGACATTTTCCCGAACGAAAAATATCACGAAAAAATATTTTTCCAAATACCGATTCCCCGAAGCAATATGTTCCCAAATACTGAATTATATGTACGCTTACATGGAATGTAATAGAGGGTGATATATACTTCCACACGTTGGCCATACATTCAGAAAAGTGCACGGTCATGGCGAAAATTGTTTGTAGATGGCTTCGTTTACATACGGTCGAAAACTCGTAATGAACGTATTTATTGGGACTCTCGACTAGTGCGAAGCAAGGAGTGCACGGCACGTGACATGATGAACGTACTGTTGAGTGACAATAACGTTGTCGTGATAAAAGGGTCCACTCAGTCGAATCCGCCGAACAGAGAAGAAAGCACTGCGCACGTGTTAATTGAAACATTGCGGAAGGCAGTAGAAAGTCCTGAACAAGCTCCTACACAAATATTAAGAGTAGAGCTAGTAGGCGTGTTACATCAACTACCCGAGAGAGAGGCTCTGGCAAAGGACATGCGAAGAATGCGCCGACGACGATTACCACCAAACCCGGAGTCCTGATAAAGTGGAAGTCTTACCAGAAGAGTACCAGCGCGCTCTGCACGGAGAACGCTTCCTGCTATTTGAATCACGCCGTGCAGAAAACAAATAAGAAAATTTCGATGACGAAGGATGGGTGCTCGGATGTGTGCCTCTGAGGATTATGATCGACTTCAAAAAAGCAATTATCAACGCCTGTGTGATCGAGTATTTCCAGGTGTGCCGGTGAGTTGTTGTTGTTCGTTTTATCACAGGTAGGCCTTGTACCGGAAAGTACAAGAAGAAAGACTGGACGTAGCATACAATGATGAAGCCGACCGCACCGTCAATGACTTTGTGCACATGATACTCGCACTCGCTTTCGTCCCTGTCAATGATGTACGCGCAATGTTTGTAATTTTGCGACATGAATGCCCAGATGAATTACTATCTGTTATGGATTATTTTAACAACACATACGTACGCGACAGACCAGCGAGTTCTAAGTTAATCCCCCGTGTTGGCGAAAGCAAAAACAATTAAAACAAAAATAATTTCATTATTTTCATATAATCGCATAAATAATGACACTAAATTATGATATATACACGATATGCCCCAATTAGGACGATATTGCATTTAAACTTCATTTGTATTGAGGTAACAAGAATTTAGAATCGTTATGGCGTGTTTCCTTGTTGAAGTTTAATGACAGGCTTTTACAACAGCCAACTTCAGAAAACTTTGTGAAAATATGAAGGATACAATAAAAGTTTAGAGCAAAATAATAATGTAATTATTATTACTTTAAAATATTTCATTATTTTTTACAATTCTAATAAATTATCCTTTTGTAGATTAATCTTTTTATTTTTCCATTTAACTTCATATTTTCTTACAGAAAAAGTCCTTTAAACTTCAAGCTCAACTCTACATATAAAAATGCATTAATTATAATTAATATAAAGTTACCTTATTTCCTTTATTACGAAGTTTTACATATACACCTTCTTGTGAGACTTCGCTAATTTCGATATCAGAAATTGACAATTTTTCTACAGTGATTTCCGATTTTGTATTATATGTGCCTGATAAAGTTCCTCGTTTACGTTTACCTCCAACTTCCTTTTCATCATAATCATTGAATATACCGCTGCGATGGCTGGTATTTGGCGTATAATTTAATCTACAAATCGAATACTAGTTATGAATTGGTTAAATTTTGCTTTAAAGAAATTAATATGCTCATACCAGACTTTTATTTAAAATAATAAATAATTGACCGAATATACAAACCATTTAGGAATTATTAAAATTTTATTATTCAAAGTGTTACCTATATTACGTTTACTTATGTAATATCATGTTATCACTTTGACTTAAACTGATGCAGAAGTCGGTTAAAAATATGTTAAGTACTAAACACTAATGATCTGTGAACTTAAACTATGTTTGATATATTTTGGTTTCTTCAACTTCTTCACCCGGACTAATAGTTACACAATTGTTTTTTCTTTTCTTTTTATTTTATGTACGGAATCCTAAAAATGGAATATTTAAACAAATGAATATCCGTTGCAATGGGTAATTTTAAAATTAAGACACAATTTCAACAAACTTCCACTGTATTTCTATTTTCTAAAAGCAAAGATTTAATTTTAAACAACGAGGTAATGACAAAATGACATTTAAACCATACGTAAAATATGCAACCATTTGTTTAAATTATAAATATAAATGAATTGTTTTACAAGTTCGTTATTCCGTTACGAATAATCATTACTTCGTAATTAGTTAAACTGGATACAATCTCAAAATATTTAGTAATCAATTTTAAAAGCAACTTTCGCATTACAAACATGCAACCGTCAAAAAAACTAATAATTATATATAATTCCACTCAATAGTGGAAAAAAAATGAAATAACGTCACATTTCAATATCACGGATTAATTATTGTATTGCAGTTTGAAAATTCTATTTACAGAATAAACGAATTAATAATTCCTTAAATTGGACGATAGCTTCCGGCCTGAATTGTAAATTCGTTCGGAACCATAGGTCTACTTCGAATTATGTGTTTATGTTGAAATAATGTATTTCTGCTGTCTCCGCAGTACATAATTATTATGTACGTACGTGCATGCATATTATGCTCTGGCATCATACATCAAATAAAACTGTTCATGCGTTATTATACATCCTACATGCGAACTTTTATTAACACATTTTAAGTTTTGGTTTTTAAATTTTTTAATTTAGTTTCAGCATTTTGAAGAGCCACTATATAGGTTTAACCACAATGTCGGGAAAAAAAGAAAGAAAAGAAAACATTGATTTCACAAAAAAATTATAATTTCGGTTAATTTCATCATATATTTAAAAAAAAAAAAAAAAAAAATCTTTTATAAACTTGTAACAATGTTTTTGTTTTTGTTTTTTTTTATAAATAAATAAGTTGTGGGTCTCACTGGGCAAGTATGCCCGTTGCGTGAGTGCCCAACACTCTTATTATCGTTTATTCTAGTAAACAAAATTACAATTAATCATTCTTACTACTTAGATCGAACATATTAAACCAAAAAAAAAATAAAAATAAAATATATCAATCGACGCAATTATATATATATGAATTACACAATAATACACCCATACATAGGAGCCGCTTATATATTGGACATTGCATACATTAATGTACAGGAAAGAAAAAAGAAAAGGAAACTAGTAAATAGATGGTCTAAAAGAGCCCTAAAAAATGCAACAATAAAAATAAATGGAAAAGAGGATGCAGCAAAATTCCTTAATGTTACTTACATTTATAGGAAAAGAAACAACAAATTTACCGTTTTTCTTCTCCTTCTATTAATTTTCTGTAAGCCGCCAATTCTAAATCCAGAGATACTTTTACATCCATTAAATCTTGGTATTCTTGCAAATAGCGCGAAATTTCTTCTTGTATTGCTTTCTGTTTTTTGTCATATTCCGTGCGTTCCCTGTTCATTCGGTGTTCTAATTCCGCATTCAATGTCTTAAAAATATAAAAAGCATTAAGTGGTAAAAATTTAAAATAATTACAACTTTGCAAATTTAAAAATACCGGTTTAATTAATTAATGAACGAATATTATTCCTTTTTCCAAAATATGATTTTGAAATGAATATTAAACGAAATCAATATGTGAATAAAATATTGACACTTTTTGATGTCGTAATTAAAATAGGTGTATTAGTTCGAATCAGGGTTACAATTGTTACAAACGATTTATAATCATCAGCCCTTTTTATTGAACCAAATATAGAGGATTGCAAATTTTGTTAATTTTATAACTGCCTTTTCCTCTTTTTTGTTAAACATTTTAAGTTTTGCTTATTTTGATAGCTTCCTTTTTGAAACTGGATCATTTTATCAGCTAACTACTACTTTGGTCTTGCTAAACTTAATTTTGAAATTAATTGTCCGTTAATGTCTAAAGCCGCGAATTTTTCAGTACTTTTATGCTGGCAAGTTGCCATATGTTATCTTATTCGTACATCATTATTTTCCAATTTATCCTATTTAGTTTAAACCATATAAACAATGAATTTTATAAACCCCAGCTGACAAAAATGTGGTAAGTCATACTGTTTTTTTTTTTTTAAAATGATGATTGTTCTAGTCGCTCTAAGTACTGTTTTAATTATTTTTCCATTATAATTTGTTCGCTTCCGGCAGATACGCAAAAGTGTAATGTTTGTTCTATTTTTTTTTTTTTTTTTGTTTTAATTACTAACTTAGTTCTCTCCCTGATATCCCTTTTTTTTCTTTCGTTTTTTCTGCTCCAGTTTACAAACTGAATACATGATACTTTTGACTAAAGCAATAATGAAAATATTTATGAAGGTACTTCTTGTTATAAACTGGTTTGTAGAAGACTAATGTATTTAATCTTCCCAGTATTCCAATTAGGTACTACAAAAAAAAAAAAAAAAAAAACGTATTTTGTTACTGCAGTATTCACATTTTACCAATTTGATTTTTTTTACATCTAATGAATGTGCATTATTATTGTTAAGGTAATTCGATATGAGGGTTGCAGCAGTACATGATATAATCACGAAAAATGGATCATGTAAAAGGGCTAAAATACTTGAAAACATTTAAAATTTTAAAAGATATGTCTAGCTTTAAATCTACATTTAATCATAATAGATGAATAAATTTATATTTAGCGTGTTATTTGTCTTATTAAAAATAAAAAATTAAGGAACCTCCGAAATTTTTGTTGCGAATACTATTTGGTCAAACATAATTTTTAAAAAAAATTAAAACTTAAATCAAAATTTTTAACCATTAAAAAAATCTGAAGCTAGATGAATTTATAAACTGATGGGAAAAAAACAAAATATCAGCAATTGATTATATGAAAATAGTTGGACAGGCATTGTACATATAAACTAAGAACCATTCTTTATTTCAAAATATTTAGAAACAGATTTAAACGCAGCACAGACTGGAATTAACAAATAAAGTTTGAAGTTTTCATTGTGAACTTTTTTTTTTTTTTTTTTTTTTTTTTATTATTTTTCTTTATACGCAACACTGAACAATATTATGTTATGAACGATTGGAAATTTATTTTAAACAGTAACGTGCTCACGCTTTTTTTCTCTTGTTCTTTTTAACGTTGTAAGTGGTATCTTATCGTTTAGTTAATATTCTATTTTTATTTTTAATTTTAAAAAAGTTAATGGTTTTTGTGGATTACTGGCAATGGCTGATTCATAAAGCTACTGTGATGTTTTTTAAATTTTTAATACGTTTACATTATTAGGCTTGTAAGACTGTTTTGTGTGATTGTATACTACTCCTTTAAAATTACCTGTTGTACTTAATTTTGATAAAAAACAGAGCATCGCTGTTTATAACGCTAATAAACAAAAGTGATGGGATTTCAATCGGAAATGAATGAATAAAGTTTCAGAAGCTTAACATAGATTCTATACATTATTTAATGTAATTCTGAAACTCTTACTTGTAAAGATCTAATTCTGTTTTCACATTCTAAAAGCTGTACACGCTGCTGTTCAACCTGGTCTAAATATTGCCTTTGAGTTGCAAGCATTTCGGCAGCTGCATCTGATTTCTGGATCAATTCACTCTCTAAATGTGCAATCTGAAAATATGTTATTAATAATGTAATATACAAAATTTGCATCACAAAAGATATAAAAGTTTAAAATTTTAATTTCCAGGCCGAAAGATGTGGGTTGGTCAAAAACTAAGAATCCCACGTTCAGGTAACGGTTCAAACCACTTTTTCAAAAATAAGCGCAATAAGTACTATTTTATAATATCAACACACAACATTAAATAAATCTGATAAATAAAATAAATTCTTTATAAATTTCAAAATTTAAAAAAAATGATAAAAACAATGTATTTTTGGCTTTATTTAAATATATACGTAGGGGTCAGTAATAAGCATATCAAAAACGACCGGAAAAATGTATTCCCAACATTTTCTAGTTAACACACGAAAAATTTCAAAAAAGCAATTCTAGAAGTTTGTAATTTTACTCAGTTTTCAAGACAATCCAGAAACCTTTACTGATATATATTTTAGGTATTTATCTCAGACAAATTATGTTACATTTTCAGAATTTTCTAAAACTTGATTACAATGCTTTAATAAAGATTGCATGCATTACATTTTGGACAATTAAAACAGAGTTAAAAAATGTTCCGGCACTAACAATATATTAAAAAACGTTTCCCCATAAAGTACGTTGATAGCATTTATCGACTCAAATAGGTTTAGTTATTTAAAATTTCTTATTACGCAATATTTTTTATGTTATAACGCAGAAACATCAGAATACCTTTTGATCATATAACTTAGAAAGTTCTTCTTTTTTCGACGACAATTCATTTTGTATTTCTGATCTAATTGAAACTAAGTCAGCGAGTTGATGTTCTTTAACTATCGGAGGCGTAGAGTCTAGTTCGGAAATTTCCAGTTGACGGTGATATATTCGACTTTCCGAAAGTTGTTGTTGCAACATCTATGCATTAAAACATAACATAATTGAAATGAAAAATAACTGCATCGAGAAAAAAAAACATTTACAAATAACAAAAATTGTGTTATAACATTCGGTAATTCAATGGATTATAATGTAAACTAACGGTTTTGATATATAGCCTATTAAAATTTAATTTGTATGAAATTAAATACTTGTAGGTTATTTTTTAAAAATAGGAAGAAAAAACATTTAAATGTGCCTTGTTTATTAAATTTCACTTCACACTCTGTACTGATAAATAATCTAATTAATGTAGGTTACCCGAATTCCGCCGTATTATGAACAAAAATTTCCGTCTTTTCACAAGTTTTTAAAGTACATTTAATAAATTTAACTTTACGTTTGCTAACTTCCGCCTTTAACGATAAATATTTGATTTTTCATTTCAAAATCATTATTAAATGTCAGTTTTTAAAACATAATTTCACATGTACTCTTTTATAAGAAAATATAAACCAATTAAAATTAATGCAACTTACTAAACGTGCAGTTATTAAATAAAAGTTAATGGAAGAGAAAGAAACAATAAATAACTAATTGAAAAATGCAAATGTTTAAATATGCAGAAGTTGTTTAGATGGCTTATCTCACGAAAACTGGAAAAAATTAATAATCTTCAAAAAGTTATATTTTCAGTACTATGAAGGACAGGTAAGCTAAACTGTATCAAATTGAGCAAAAAAAATAAAAAACAACAGAAATTAAAGTTTTTACTGCCCGACAAATTCAAAAAAAAAAAAAAAAAATTGATAAAAAGGAAATTCTTCCTAGTTTAAAAATAAGTTCTGTTAAAATTTTATTAGTCGTGTGCGCAATTTCTAATGTAAGAAATTTATAGTAATTTCTTACACAAGAAGCAACGTTTAAAAAATGTATTAATATATATCTACCCTGCAAAGTAAAAAATTGCTTACATTTTCTTTGAACGAGAACTTTTCTTCTAAGCTTTGGATTCTATTTTGAGTTTCAATTCGTAATAGAATTTCTTCTTCCAACTGCTTCGATTTTTCTTCCCAAAGTTTCTTATATTTATCTCGTTCTTTAATCAAATCCTATTGTGCAAATAAATCATCAGTTTAACAACATCCAATTAATTACTAAAAATAAATAAATAAATAAAAAATCTTAGTGAAATTGGCCTCTTTTGATATAGTAAGCACAATGCATATGTGAAATAGTAATGTATGATTTTGTTTATATTTGATTCAGTTTACCTGACATAACATGGTGATAGTAATTTTATATTATTAGAATTCATACTAAAAAATCAATTTAAACATTTATTTTACGAAAAACGATTTTAGTAATATCTAAATTCATAATTTTTAACACTTTTCTTTAATTCATTTTCACGTGTTTTTTTGTTTGTCTGTAATCAAATCTGAGAAGCTATATTTAAGGCATTTTCCGTTGATGAAAAATTCTAAAATTTTGCATAAACATTTGTTTTAGAGGACAATATAATAATCCATGGTTATTTTCGACCTATACACGTTATAGAATATGTAGGGTATGTAAGATCTCCGAGGAATTAGGCCAAATATCTTCGTATATATATATATATATATACACACACATACATATATATACATACATACATACATATACATATATATGACGGTTACTGGATAATAATAAAAAAAATGTTTTTAATCTTGCCTGCTTAACATTATTATTTTTACGTTTACAGTCACGTTAGCTGCAATATGAAAAATTATTCACAATAATGAGAGAAACAACCACTCAACGTAAACGATGCTTGAAAAAAGCTTGTAAAAAATACCACGAGAAGAGGGATGGAGAAAATGACAATGCTAAGCGAGCAAGATTAAAGAAACATAATTAATACATATCGAAATGGAGAAGTGCTGAACTGAAAGATCAGCGTGAAATCCGATTAGAACTTGATCGTCAGAAATATTCACAGCTATGCGCAAATGAAAATTACGAAAAAAGTGAGGCTTGTTTAGGGGCTGTTCGTAAATCTGTCACACAACATCCACCTTAAGAATGTTTCAATACAAGACCTGAATATTATCGAAGCACTATACACGCCTGAGCCCAACCTAATGGATATTCGGCATCAGTCGCAGCCATTGAACATCCAAATCCAAACACCAGTAATGGATCCAATCGACTGTGCGCATTGTCTAGGATGTGATGGAGGTTTCTGATCACATGTCAACGAGATCAAAAGAAAAACTAGGGATAATATCCTTAATACCGAATACAAAAATTCCAAGACCACCACATCAGTACTCTAGCTACTACCAGTACAGGATTTTGGAAAGTGATTTACGCTTTCAGCGAAATGATTATCTGTTTTATGCGCTGTCCATGTTCGAGTATAAGAGAATCGAACGAACAATACAGACTTGTTTGAAAAAGCTTGTTGGACCAGATGGAGAGATTGAAGATCTTCATTTGATTACGAAAAGTTTGAGAGGATCGTCTGCCTATGGCGTGCAGCTCGCAACAAGTGTCTGGAAAAAATTTGATGCCTTAGTCCGCCAACGTGATAATGCACAGAAATTATTAACGATCAATGCATGCGCGTGTCTGTATACGTTATTAAGAAAAATAAAAATTTTGAATTATAATTATTTAAAACTGTATAGAATTACTGGATACACAGTTTCTAATGTAACGAAGCTAAAGTAATAAAATGAAAATATACCGTTTCTGAACCCAGAAACGACTTTATTATACGCATAACAACGTTTATTATGACAAAAAAAAAACAAAAACAAACAGAATTGCATTAATAAAATTAAATAATTACATACATGATTTTCCTGTTTCAGTTTCTTATTCTCCGAAGTCAGATGATTATATTGTGGAGTTAAGTCATTAATTTTTCTTTCAAGCGCTCCGGCTTCACGTTGTAAATGATTATAGTCATCTTTAAGTTTGCTGAAACTAAATTAAACACACAAAAAAATAGATGTGAACATATTATTTTAAAGTATTAGATAAACAAATGTTTTTTAAAAATCTCTCTCTCTCTCTCTTTCTATATATATATATACACACACGCACACATATATTGATATAATTTAAATACATCACCGTAAAATACGCATATTTAAAAACAATTCCAAATATAATAATCTAGTAAATATGTAATCAGATAGAATGTAAAAATAAACAAAAAACTCCGCTTTTTAGATTTCAACAAATTTTTAAGCATTAAAAACGCTTAAAGTGAATATAAATAATTTTGGTGATAATTTCCTGCATCCACTGCAATTTACTTTTGATTTGTTGGTTTATTCGTTGTATTTCGTTTAGTCTCATCAATTTTTTTGTATAAATACATATGGCGATTTTTCGTATTTTCATTTCATTTATTACTGTTAGCATTAATTCATTTCGTCAAGTTGGTTGAAATCAATTAAAATTAATAGTAATAATCAAATAATTGCTGGAGGTGTAGCACATGTTGACTAAAATTTTCACATCGTTTATAGATGTTTAGAATATTAGCAAACATTTCTTTTATATTTTAGGATCAATGTAACAAAAAAA
Source organism: Icerya purchasi (assembly GCA_039619475.1). NCBI lineage: Eukaryota > Metazoa > Arthropoda > Insecta > Hemiptera > Monophlebidae > Icerya > Icerya purchasi. Next base: position 400,775,125 of record CM077116.1, on the reverse strand, counting down.
AATCATCTAAGAAGTACATGTTTTTTTTTTGTTTTTAGTTTTATGAATTTTAATACTCTATCAGTAGTTCTTACATAATTAATCGTTTAACACCTTTTATGCCATCCTTCTTCTTCTTTCTTTCAAATAAATGTAAAAACTACTCGCAAGTCAGAAGTATGTCCGTAGGTACTCAGTTGCATTCTCTATAAATAAATTCTATAGCGTATATAAATGATTTAATGGTATACATGTCTGGTAGATCACATTTTATATGGCACCTAGGTAAGAAAATTTATCTTAAAAAAAAATATTACCCTTCAAGGTGCGTTAATTTTATTAATAATGCAAAAATTCAGAAAGAAGAATATATTATTATGACAAGAATAACAATTTTATAAAATGTAATAATACAAACTGTATCAATAGTAACAAAAAATTTGTTACGTTGCGTAACGCAGTTCGGAAATTAAATTTAAAAAAAATAACTAGCTGGTAATAAGTGTTGCTCACTATGACATCATGAAAACGATAATTGCTATTTCAATAGTGCGTAGTACATTTTTGTTATATTAAAAGAAATTTTGTTGTGTACTTTTTAGAATAATTCAAAATTAGCAAAGATCTTGTCTTTTAGGAAATAGTGATAACAAGTTAAGTGAAATGATATCAAATACTCACCCTGATATACGATTAGCAAGTATTATGATAAACAGGTGAGAAACAAATTACCGATAGAAGAAAATCATTATAATCAATGTATAAAAATTTTTACTTTATTCTTTTATTCGTTGATTGCACTAATTATTCGTTTTACAAACTGTTCATTTTGACATAAAAGTTGACTGTTCAGGAAGGTTAAACAAGATTTTGCTGAGATTAACTATTTAATAGCGTAAAAAAATATATTTCAGCTAACAATTCAAGGACTGGATGTACAAACACCAAGATCATTTTAAACAATAATAATAATGAAAAAAAAAAACAACCTACAAAGCTGCGCTATTTTGTTCATTAGTAGCACACAAAAATTTAGAAAAACATTGAAGACAAAATTATAGGGATACTTTTATATACGGCATTAGTTAAAGTGAAATTCTTTGATTACAAAAAGTTGGATTAACTGTAAGTTTTTTGAAAGTTTACTCAAATATAACCAAGCCGTTGTTAAGATTAAATCTTTAAACTCGCTGATAATTTTATTTTTATTTAGATGTGCAAAATTATACTTGTAGGAAAATACAGAATGTAAAGAGAACACGAACAAAAACAAATTAATCCAAGAAGTATCGTTGAAATTGTACACGAAATTTTTGAGACCCAGTCTCTTACGTCTTCCAAGTACGAAAAATATCGTTTAATATTATTACATAGACTGATTTCATCACCAAAAGTAAAATAAGTTATTAATCTTTATCTTCGGTATAATTAAATTATGAAACTGGACACCTATTAAATCGTTAGTTGTAGATATAATAAACAATATAATTTTTTAATAATTCTGAAAATTTTATTTATTTAAATTATATTCGTGTATTCCTACACGTAGTGCCTCAACGTTTATTTGCTATTATAGACATGTATCACAAGTAGGTCAACATTAGTTAGCTAAACATGTGAATTCCGTAGTAATGCAACGATTACTTAAGACGATTCTTTTAAAATTAAAAGAAAAGGCTCGGCGTTCAAATTTCATAGCGCAGTTTCTGCATTAAATAGTACATTTAAAAACTACGTGAAGACAACCACAAGCAGCAGTATTTGAACTATTAACAAGCTCTGTGCGTCGGATTTTGCGTTCAAAATAAATCACCCACACGAAATTTATTTAGCACAGAAGTCGTGTCGAATCAAGATTTATCACAAAAGTTTTTTGTCTCGCATTAATCCAAAAAAAACTAAATGTCCATAAACCGCATTTTGTGCTTTTAAGCATAGGGAATAAGAACAGCTACGGTAACGAAATGAAAATAATCCCTGTCAAATGGAGTATTAGATTCAATATTAACTAGACGATGTTGTGTTGCCATAAGGACGGTATATTTTAAGTACATGCAAGGTCACGTGATTAAGATGATTTTAAAAATTAATAAAATAATTTTATATATAATCAGAAAATTAGTAGAAGCAGTACTTCTAACTAGAGGATTTCTTTTTATTGCTTCTTTAATAAAATTTATTTCCTTTTTAAAAAACCGCTGTTTCGGCATTGGTTAAGCGGCAGATGGAATGTTTTTACCCGCGCCAAATCGCTGATAATTTTTTAGTTTCCCAGATAGGGTGTGTACCATTTATCGAGTACAAAACCATAATAATAATAATAATAATAATAATAATAATAATAAAACAAACAAACTAAAACTGTATAAATATAGATTGTGTGTGGAGGGATTAAAGACGCAAAATCAAGAATTAACACTAAATGTAATGTAAAAACTAAAATGGTTTAAATAATATAAAATAGAAATGGTAGGGATATGGTTAATGAAAAAGAAGTCAGAAGAATAGGATAAAATAGAATTAAAAAGACAGACGTTTAAAAAATTAAAGCCAACAAGGCAAGAGAGGCTTCTACATTGTCAAATATACTTATGAAAATCAACATTCTTTCCGTAATTTCAAATCCGCTAGTACACACAAACGAAAATTTTATTTTATTTGTTCCGTAAATAACCAGTTTTTTTTTTTTTGCGAAAGAAAAACCACGTTTCTGGGTTACCGGTAACAATCTTCGTTTGTTTCTCGGCTCGAGTAGTGAATTTTGGCACTTGTTCCATAAATCGTTAAAAAGAAAAAAGAATAGGAACTCCATACACGTTATCTTTAGTCGTTTATAAAAAATTCCGACGAAATAGTTTAAACGAAACAATGATCTTCTTTTTCTTTCGTATTTCATAAAAGGCTACCGTCGACATTATTTTTTCGAGTTTTTTCATATGCATATATACCAATAAACTTTTTATCTATTACCAATGTGATAATGTAAACCGACTATCATTTAGAAAATCAAACTGCTATACCGAAACAAAAAACAATGATTTCCCGAAGAGAAATCTCTAATTTTCAGTGTTCTAAACGTGTACGTATAAATCATTTTTATGCCTTTCCAGTTCATTCTATTCTACCGTTTCAGTCCAATTTAAAACGTTCAACCGATTTCGTAAATTCTTGCCGTAGCATTCGCTGAAGATAAAATGTTTTGTTTAAAGTTTGATTACATTGAATGTTTACCGGCAATGCGGAATCATAGCTATTGGATGTCCTCACATGACGGGACGAAAGCTTTAAATCGATGTTACCAAAATTGTTTTCCAAGAAACTCCCTCCCCTCCGTAAGCATTGTAAAACTTCTGCGAAAAATCTTGGAAAAATTAAATATTTAAAACAGATTTTAAAATGAAACTCCAACAAGTTTGAAACAAAAAAACACCACTTTAAATTTAAGCAACAAATAAAGATCGAAATATTCGATTCGTATAATTTCAATGCTAAATTAAAACGGCGTTAGTTGTTTTTGCTTTTTTTGTTTCTTTTTTATAAATATCCTGACTGAAAAAAAAACAAGTTTATCACAGTCTGATATCTTAAATTTAGGCGGCGTCTTTAAATGATAGCTCTATCCCAAGATTTATTTGGCAGAAACCGATGCGTCTATGATTGTGTTCGATATTTCTTTGCGTCGGCTCGGTGTATTATATTTACAATGTCCTTCATTTTCAAACTGTTTATATAAATCATTCGGGTAATGAGAGGTAAGATGAAAAAGGATAGAATGTTGAAATTCGAGGGGATCGTTAAAATTGAAATGAAATCAAGGTTCCGCGAAGAAAAAACGTATTTTCCAGTATTTCGTATTAAAAACAATTGAGAACCTCTGCTTTAGATAACATTTTTAGAAATGTGAAAGATCAGGGTTAAAAGTTTAAGAAACAATTCTCATTATTATTATGGAATTGTAGAAAAACGAGTAAAAACTATTTTAGATAACATATACATAGCAGCGGAAGCAAAATAATATGCAATGTCACGTTATTTCAATTACGATTTATTTTTTTCTCTTTTTCCGTTCTTTCGACAAATTTTTACTTCACTTTTTAAATTCAATTATATTTTACTTCTCTGTTCAATATAAAAGTTTTGAAATCTGTCGTATATTGATTTTAGTTTTAAATAACGCGATTTGCTAAAAACTAGAAGTAACTCTGGTCGGATTTTTATTGTTATCGACAATTTTTTATATGTTCAATTTTAATTTATTTCTGATCATATTTGAAATGTATTTCTATTTATTATGAATACCGAGCAAAATTTTCTAATTCCATTTTAAACGAGTGTACTTCTACAATTATACATCATTCCAAAATTTTAATTTCTCTCTATTACACAATCAATAGTCCAGGGTGTGGGGTAGTGATGTGTAAGGTAATGAGTAACGTAACTAGAAACTAGTTCCAGTTCTGTAACAGTTAGTTCCACTCCGGTCGGTAACGTATTTACGTTACTTCGTTGCTCCCATCACTTTTGTGTCACAGAAACGAGAAGAACCATTGTAACTAAAAGAACTGATTGTAACATGTAACTAGTCTTGGAACCGAATGAACGAAAGAAACGATTAACTACGCAATAATATATTAGAGGGTGATCAGGGGGAATTGAAGTACATATGACACCTTTTATCTTTATTACTCGTACAGTTTGTATGTATTTCTCACGCTGCTTGTTCCGTTATTGGTCACAACTCACTAGCTCATTACATGGCGATAGGTACGTAATAACTATCAGATGATGAATAAAACAATACTATTCTACTGCAACTGGCTGGAAACGAAGTTCTTCAGTTACAAATTTAGTTACAATAACTAAATAACGTATAATGTGTTTCTATCGATACTGGCCAAACTGTCGTTGTGTGTGCGCGTGTCATTATCAGCCGACGTTATATATACGTTCCAGTTAAATCTTTACATTTTAATAAGCAGAGCACATTACATTTTCGGTACCATACCGCCGCCCGCCATGGGTTTTTATCCAAAAGCAGTACTGATTTGTTTACTGTTTTTAATGCGGTTATAAATTCCAGATCTACTTAATTTTATTTGGGTGTCTATTTGTCACTTTCAGAAAGATGATTCGTCCTCGTCACTATTTTATTTTTGACTTGTTTGCAGCAAATTAATTTAGTTTTATTTTAGTTTTTAGTTTAGTGTGGTTAAATTTAGATCAAAAAAATTTCCCGTTCACCGTAAGTAATAAAAATTTTATAACACGAATTTCGAAAAACCCCGTTAAATGCAATACCGTTTATTAGAATTGTGTAAAGATTTGTTTATTACGCAACTTAAAAAAATTTAATATTTAAGTTACGTTAATAATTTAAATTTAGGCAGCGCACTTATTTTAAATGATTAATTAAACTTTTAGGACATTAAGGTAAAATTATCGTCTACTGATTCAAATTTTTTTTTTTCGGTATTAAATAATTAGTTTTGTATTATTTAATGTCTTAGATAACCCAATCAAAATATTAATTCAATCTTCAATCGTTTAATTTAAAAAAAAGTAACAACAGAAAAAAATGTTTTGATTAAAAATAATAGTTATTTGGTAATGCGGGTGCCGGCTATGCAAATGGCCATGTGCGCCGGGGTCTAAAAAGGATACTAAACTGAATTCAGGAGGTTAAGCGAATGAAGAAATTGGAAAATAATTAAATATAAAAATTACGAACAAGTGCATAATGCTAAAATAAATTTATGTGCATTTTGTTTATATAAATTATTCTTTTTTTAACAGTTTGTAACTCTTAACTAAGTTTTTGTTGCGTTCCTGATTATTAGGAACCTGTAACGTAACGTTCCAAAATATTTGGAACTTTACCCATCTCTAGTGTGGGGAGCTGCGCGAACGAAACAGAAGAGAAGGAAGGTTCCGCATTTCTGTTAATTTTAATCGTAGGATAAATATATATTATTTAAACAACTTCTATCGCCTATTTCTGCAATTTACAGGACTGAGCTGGAAAGCATAAAAATCTCTCAGTACTAGATAGAACTAAAAATCCGTCTACCGCTAAGGTGGCCACGTAATAAAGTGGACAATGTTTGATATTACAGATAAACCAATTACAACGATAACAAGGTTTTTGACAAAAGTAAGTATATTTAACTAATTAGAAGACCAATAAACTAATCAAGTGTTCGAGGTTGGAAATGAATTTAAAAAAAAAAAAAAAACAATCTACCAGAAACCCCAAGAAACGAAAAATGCGGCATTTTAACCGATGCCGTTAATGACTCGTTTTTAATAATATTACACACAACGGGCATTGTAATTTAGATAACTTCCGCAATATAAGATAATCTTCAGAAGCTACGTACACCGAATAAAAAAACAAAACACTCTGCAATATATAAGTAAATTTAAAAAAAATTACGAAACGATAAAAAATGAGTAGAAGGAAATGGGAAAAAGAACCACAAAGAAGAAATTTAAGCCCAAGTTGCCTACTTTTAGGTGGAATATCTGACGATACGTAGTGATTAAGGTTAGGCTCACATGGACGATTGTAACTGGCCAATCAAATTGTCAGTTACTGTAGACCAGCAGTTTGAAATGCAAACACACACACGCATGAACAAATATAAAGTCGACAATATAGACTTGCGCGCACATTTGCGTATAAAATTACTCGTCGCTAATGACTAATAATTTAATCGGTCGATTAAGACAGTCCGTACGAACTACTGTTCTCAGTTGGAACGTTGAATCTGAACGAAATTTTGAGTAACTAACGACGTTTTAATAAACTTTCTCCTGTTCTTATTCATAAATATTCATTCATTCATATTTTTATTTACTTATTTATTTTTATTTTTTTTGATATTATAAATTAAATTTTGCTGACATCCAAAGCCGGGAAAGGTTATCGTTCAAAGTAGACATTTTTAACCTAATGTCTGGTACAGAGAAGCCCGTAAAAGTTTAAAAAAAAAAATATATATATATATAACGAAATGTTATTTTTACCGAGAGAGTAGCACGTGTAAAATTTATTTTCAATAAATTTAATTTTATATTATTTAATACTTGAGAAGACACATAAAAATGTGTTAAGGAGAGGTCGTTTCGAATTGCAAGAAAGGGGTTAGAGTACCGTTGATTTATTGTATACAATTTAATACTGGAAAAAAAGAAAAACTGAAAATGTAATTTAAAGTTTCTTTCTCAAAAATAATGCGTATAAATGATAATAAGGCGTTTTTCTGTTATTTTCAGTCATATGAAAAAATTTAAGATTTTTGTATCTATCCGAGCGTGCTAATCCATAATCCAACATTTTTAAATCAACGAAAAATTGATTTAAACTAAATCTGGGCTATGATTTTTTATATCCAAAAGGACTCTAAACGAATCTACGTTTATTTATTTGTTTATTTATTTTTTTAAAATAAAAAGTCTATGCGCAGTAATTGATATTTCTACAAACAAGAAAAATAGTATTTAAAATCTTGCCTGAAAGAAATTTCACACAAGTGCTGTAAACAAACTTCCGAAATTTTAAAATGGTGATTTCTTATAAATACAATGAAGTTAAATGTAGCTATTAATAATTATAACCTGTGGGTTCAGTAATTTTTTATCACTTTTTCTATATGAAGAAGTAAAAGAAAAGTGTTGAAGAATTTCGCGAGATTAACGATAGAACGTAATAATTTTATTACCAAACTATTATCATAAGAAAGAAAAGAATTTTCAGTAGGAGTTAGCAGATTTCACTGGAGAAGAAAAAACAAGTTCAGTTAAGCACGATGTTTCATGCGCCGAGGATTCCGTATGTAAGACTATAATTTACGTTTACATCTAAATTCAAAACAAAGAAATCTGATTTTTTGCACCATAAAGAAGGAGAGATACGTCATTTTTCGCGCTTTTTTTAAACTATTCGATAACATCGAACGTTTCGTTAAACAAATGAAATACGGGTTCGTTTCCGAAAAACAGCTTTGTATATCACATGCTCGGAAAAATTGTATTTTTTCTTAATTTCGGGCTTTCGGCACCCCGAGGGGCTAATTTTAAATTTAAAAACCTAGAAATTCCACACCAGAAAAATATACGGAAGTGCGCATATTTTCAACTTTGTTCAAAATTTTTGGCCATAATATTCGCGTTGAAAAGGAGGGAGGGAGCTTCGTATCATTTCTCGAGCTTTTTGGAGCTTTTGGCAAACTTCAAAAGTTTCGTTAAGAAAATGAAATTCGGGTCCGTTCCCGACCAACGATATCGGAAAGAAATATTTTTTTCAAAAATTCTGAACTTTCGGCGTACCGAGGGCCTAATTTTAAAGTTGGAAATTCCAAATTACAGCAATATCTGGAGATGCGTATATTTTTAACTTTGTTCAAAATATTTAGCTATTATGCTCGCGTCGTAAAGAGGAGGGGGAGCACTTCATTTTCGAGCTTTTTTGCCAACTTTGAAAGTTTCGTTAAGGAAATTAAATACGATTTTGTTCCCGACACGTAGCGATCTTTCCATTAATATATCACATGACCAGGGGAAAAAATAGTTTTTCCTAAACTTTCAAGCTTTCGGCGCCCCATGGGTCTAAATATAAAGTTGTAAGCTCGGCTATAATTTTCCTATAAAGCGGTCCCTTGTGCAAAGGTTTAAGATACGTTTTGGTTTTTTCTACTTTTTTACTCGAGCTACTGTTTATGTGAACATAATTTTTTTACCGTTTTTGTGCCCCCGTGGGGAGGGGGCCAATATAATTTTTTAACCGTAACTTTTTTTCTTTTATGAAAGAGCTTCTGTATCTCATTTTATATTTTGAATTTCATTTCTAAGGATTATCTGGTGATGAGATAATTTTTAAATGATTTCCGAAATCGTTTTAAGTTCCATATTATATATACTTTACGGTTTTTTGGGTTTTTGCCGCCCAGGGTAATCGGTTAGTTTGAAGTTATAGATTTTCTTAAAGAGAATTTTAATTGTAATTTATAATCAAATTTTTAAGTTTTTATTTATTTTTTTTATTTTTGTCGTTTCTGAACTATTTTATTAAGATTCTGCACATTATGTGTCAGTGGCGGATCCCGAGGGGGGCGGGGTGGGGGGACATTTCCCCCCAAAGATCCAAAGCCACTATGAAAAAATTTATTATAACAAAGAAACTTCATTTATATAAAAGATCTGTATAAATGTTGCCTATGGATTTAATTATAATTAATATTTAATAATGTTCTCTTCGATCTTTTGCCTTTCTTATTTATTTTTAATTTTTATTTTATAATGTAAATGAAAATAAATCAAAGATAAATATATATATTTTTTGTACTTGCTCACAAAAAAAGAATTCACATCGGATTACTAACAAAAATAAAAAAGAAGTAAAGTCTAGTAAAAATGCTATCTTTCTTACTATTCAAATTCTAAACTACCATTTTAGCTAGAATTTTATAATTTTTTTTATTTTTTACCTAAAATAAAATAAAATTTAAATTAAATTGTAATAATTATGTATTTTTAAAACATTTTTAAATTTCTAAAGAGGTCGTTATTTGATTTTCATTATGAAACAACGTATTTCTCAAATCTACTGCCTACCACGGAAGATATTACGTAATTATATAACTCTCTCCCCAAATTTGCTCTGAAAATGTCTGTCAAACCATAGGGCTTAAGCTACAAATTAACGTGCCTGAAATCAAACAAACCAAACAATATTCCACTTTTCACAAAAAATAATGGCGATAAAATCACTAATGTGACAGAGAATCTAAACTACTCCCTGTCCTTTCTTTTTCTATTAGACAGTACTGACAAAGACAGAAACAAACAACGGGCTCCTCTTGGTACTTCCACACGAAATAGCATTATAACAAATTTAAAAAAAAAAAAACAAAGTTGCTGGACCTGACAATATTACAAATAAGACATTAACATTAATCCAAAAGATCTATCCAAAACTCCTTCCACTCCTATATAAAAAAAAAAACATCTCCTTAAACTATTTCCCTAAAACCTGGCACGAAGCAAATGTAATCCTACTTTATAAATCAAACAAAGATGCAAATCTCATAAGCTTCTATCGCCCAATATGTCTTTTAAATACTGTAAGCAAAATTTACGATAAACTATTAAAAATGTAGGATAACTTGCCATCTAAACTCAACAAAGTTCTTAGATAAAAGACAATCTGGATTCAGACAAGGTCTGTCCACAGAACATGCTGTGAATTATGCGATCAGCAAGATAGCAGCAGCCTTAACAAAAAATCGAGCGTTCTTGTCATAAGAGTGGATATCAAAGGAGCCTTTGATAACTGCTGGCATCCTACTTTGTTTGACATTTTAAAATCTATTCTGATCAAAGACATACCATTGCTAAGTACAATACACTGCTACCTTAAAAACAGACGTGTAACTCTTCAAATAGGTAATCATAGTGCAAACACTGAAACCAATAAAGGCTGCCCACATGGTAACGTTTTAGGTCCACTTTTCTGGAATATATTATTCAACTAAGCTCAACCATACGACAAGAACGTTGACCTATGCGCATATGTAGATAACTTACTATTCATAATAACGAACGATACAAAAGTCAATTTCGAATAAATGAAGTGAAGCTTAATTTTTCAGTTGAAAAACGCTTTGTGTCCCTTTTCACAAACTTCCTGAAACTAAAAAGGAAAAATATTAAAGTGCTTTACAGGGGGATCACTTTAAAAGTAGTCGAACATTTTAAATACCTAGGAGTTGTATTAGACAATAAACTCTCCTTTAAACAACACATAGACTCCACCACATCTAAGTTGGACGCTAAATAATATCAATTACTGAAAGTGTGCTGAAATACATGGGGCTTTGATTACAAATATAGACTTGTGTTTTTCCAGCACTTAAAAAAGAAACCCTTAAAGCAAAAAATCTACTCTACACAACGTAAATACTTAATAAACGCCTGCAGACCTTATAGAACAATTTTTCATAGCAGCCCTGTTGCTCTTACGGGAGTCCTTTCACTAGACCTAGAAATTTAAAAAACCATAAAATTTTTGAATATATTAACGATCATGTCTATCAAATAATGAATTTTCTGCTTCCAATAAATCCTCTTCAGAACAGTTCCTACATGCTAATCCACCATAACTTACATATAAAAATGTCGCTAAAACAACTTAAAAGACACATTAAAAATTATTTCATGTCCATATGGCAAAACTCCTAGGAAAGAGATACAGCAGGTCGGTATACCCACAGGCTAATCCCACAGGCTTACAGTTAACATCTGACTTTTACACTACTCAACTCCTCGGTGACCACAGACACTTCGGAACTTACTTAAAAAAATAAAAAATTACTGAAGACGACAAATGTAACTGTAGGGAAATTTAAAACGCCAATCATGTAATCTTTCACTGCAGTAAGTATGATGACATCTGACACTTCCACATAGAAAACTTTAATTTAAGCAATTCAACTTCGGCAACTAAATTTCATAAATTCGCGTTCTTAGTTTTAAAACCAAAATTTGCTGACAAAAATAACAACCTACAGTGATTTACATTACTCAATTAAATAAAAAACATTACACTTCAAAACTACTCATTAACATGTACGTAATTTTCAATATTAATACCTGGACAAGACAATCTAGCTTAAATGGTAAATCAAACCGAAATCAGTCACACTTGCGTCTTTCAGGAAAAATAAATAAAAATTAAAAAAAACAAAAATATCATTGTCTATTAAATAAGTACACGATACATAACCCACCAGATCATGTAGCATTAAGTTTTTCAAGCCGGCTATTGATTCCTTAATCAGACTAAGACTTGGTCATTCTCTCCTTCCCTCTTCTCGTTTTTACTTTTCTCTTTCACTTTCTCCATTTTGTCCTCTCCACTCTACTGATCCTCACTTTATATGCGACCCCAACCATATCCTTTTTGAATGTCCTGCTCTTTTTCCCGAGTGCTCTCATCTATACGCCGAACTCTTGACGTTGGATCTTCCTACCCCTTTCAATGCTTCCTTTATTTCCCATCTCTAGCCGTTATTCTCCTCCTACTCTCCTTTATACTCTCTACCTCCGATCGTCTCAGAATCTGAGTAGGTGATCTAAGCGCATGTAGTTGGGTCAATGCTGGCACCGAACCCATTTAAAAAAAACAACAAAAAAAAAACCCGATATAAAAAAAAAATTAAAGTTTATTACTTAAGTTTTATTTTAAGAAGGTTCTAGGTCAAGATTAAGCCTAAGGGCGGTGCTTGACTTGGCGCCTTTGTACACAAACTCGTATTGTAAAAAAAAAAAGCGCTATTGAAATAGTTCTTAATCAAAAAAAAAAATCCCCCCCCAAAATGTCTCTCTGGATCCGCCCCTGTATGTGTACGGAATCCTAAAAACGGTCTCATTAACGGTAGTTCCATCCGCGGTCCTATTAAGTGTAATTTGCGATACGACATGATCACATCACACTTTTTTCTTCACCTTTGTTATGGTCTGATCAAAATAGTTATTTTGACTGTTACGTTCTGTGTAGATTATCATTTGTTATATCTGTTTCGAATAACTTTAAAGGTAAAACTGAGTCAATATTATCCGATAATATTTGCATTAAAATTATAGAAATCGAATAAAAATAAACATCTTTTTAATTCTCGACGTAGCATTTATTGTAATGTAATGCTAGGAATTCTGATTTTATTACAAACTGTAACATGTAGATTCTACAAAATTCAATTAAAATAGCAAAATTAAAAACTTCACTGCGGTAAAATTCAAACACTTCCACATCATGTAGAATAATAAGATATACTGAAACCTGTAATCATTATACCTGTTTACTAGAAAGCTTACTTAATATTTTACCCCGGGGGTGGGGGAATAAAAAACGCTGCGATGATCATTGTCGCATCGCAAATTTCACCCAATAGAAGACATCAGATGGAATAGATGACACATTTGGTAAATTTTCGCATATGAAATAATGCTACGGCGATTAAAATGTAATCGAATTTGTCAGTTTCGTTTTCGCTATTTTAATGAGTACCAGCATTAAGGTAATTTTTATATTTTTCACAATTAGTCTCTTCATTTAAATTTACATACATTCCACATGTTGAGCGGAGGAACAACCAGCTACCGCAACGTTGTTGGTGGCATTGGTTTCGTTCAGGTAAAACCTGGTTCGAATCCCGCCGCCACATACGGAAACCTCCAAAATAAAAACAGAACTTTCTCTTAACCGACTTTGGCAGAACCGGATCCTGGTCGGGTAATCAAAAAGCCAATTAGCAGAACCGTATAGTATTGTAACAAATTATACGCGTATGATAAAGTTGAATGTACAACATAAGTTCGAGAAAACATGCAAATAAAATGTGTGACGGGTAGTACATATTAAAAATTTATCTTAATTATGAAAACGATAAAAAAAATTATAACTCGGTTTTAATTTTTCATATTAATTAAAAAGTCAATAAATAGATGACAAATTTATGAAAAAATAATTGGACTTGTACATTGGGGAATTATAAAATTATACCGTATGCTAAAATGAACAATTTATTTCACATTTTATACTTAAACTCTTCAAAGCGGACCGATTTATGAAAAAAGGTTAGTCACAGCTTCATTTTTAATGACATGTATTAGGACTCGGCAATTGTACCGTAAAAATTATTCTTCATACTTTCTTTCGCAAAACAGTTAGAACAGAATAATCATCGGTTAACAAAAGACTGTGTATGATATCTCAGATGAAAATTATAAATAATCCAGTAAAGCAGCAAGCTAAAAGATAATTCCAAATAAAATAGTTCCAAACATCTTGAGTTGTAACGTATACTTAATGAAATTGTTAAAAAAATTGTAATTAGAATCTACAGGAAGAACTAATTTTCTTTAGCAATGTACGTTAGGATAAAAAGAAAAAGAAAAAAAAAAAAATTTAATATAATACAGCACGTAATTTTGGATTCTGATCTCAAAATAATTCTGGAGTTCGATATTAAGTTATAGAGAAAAAAAACTGATTTTGCTAGATTTTGTGCTATCGTTGTAAAAAAAAAAAAAACAGACATAATATTGTACGACAAATAAAGTTAAATTAACGAGGAAATGAACAATAATTAAAAAACATTTATTTAATAAATGAAAATCATTATGCAAAGAGATATCGGTTAGCGTACAGAATAAATAGTTCGGTCAATATAATTTAACGACGTTATTTTTTTTTTTTTTTTTTTTTTTAATGGCATAGAACAAAAAATAAAAAAAAAAAAAAAAGAAACTATTTGCAATATACTCATTCCATACTTTTTTCATCAATTTGTTATAATCATGTTTTGTATACATAAATGTGAATGAATAAATCATAATTTAATCAAATACGCGCTCGTGTCGCATGTTTGTATTTTCGATTATTTCTAACCAATACATTCTCCGTTCCATCTCTCTTTAGCCCCCCCACACACCGCGATAATTGTTGTTTGCTAAAGGCAAACCGTTTATGCCATTGTTCATTTCCAACATTTGTGACGTTACTACGTGCGTTACTGTAACATTATATGGATCTATTGTTACAAAATTACTATAAGCCGTATTTAAGGAGGAAATTGAATTAAAAGGGTTCACAGGAGGAGACCCGGAGATAAAATATTTATCTTTCATTAAAAAAAAATAAAAAAAAAATAAATAAATAAACAAAAGTACGTTCATCTGTAATTAATTAAAAAATTAATTACATAAATTGAACTGCTGAGGAGGTTCAATCAATCATTTATAACAAATAATCGGAATTCACAATTTATTTTAAAAAATTTAATCAAACACTTTTTGTTACTTTCGGTTACCTGTAATTAACTGTGAATATTTTGGAATAAAATATTAGCGTAAAAATGAGCTCTTCTTGATTTATTGAAATAAAATTTTATTGGATTTTACGTGAAAACTATTTTTATAAATAATACGAGTAGAATGCAAATAAAAATAAATAGGCTGTAAGGATTATAGCACACGTCAGGAAAGTAGACATGAAAGTTAACCAGTTATTGGTATATACCATCCTATAAAATCGTATTGGTGGGTGGTATAGTACAATTCACTTCATATAGACCACAGCTGAAGCATTGCATATTTTACCCATGTATTACATCGACAATCTCTGCTTCGCAGGGAATAATACGCGTCTGAAGAAGATTCAATTAACTATTAATATTTTCTTAATTCACCGATAGCACAAATGATTAATGAGAATCAACGGTATTTTTTCACATGGCACGGTGATAAAACAGTACAACACTGCATTAAAACCTATAGGATTATTTATTTTTGTGATTCATAGCGCATATAACGAAATGTTAACTAAACAACTGTTATCTGATCGTTTTTGAAATAGTCACATTATTTGCGATGCTCTCTCGGCATTCTCAGTTACCGCAAAAAGTTTTACACAACACATACACACTATTCAAATACAATGTGGGGGATAAAATGAACTAGTCGAGTCAAACAGAACCGACATATCGAGCAGCCGAGCGTAAGAACAGGTTCTCGTCAATGAAATATACTACAATACCGCACTTAATCGATTGAATGGTCACGAAAAGAACCAACCGACAGTTTGAAGTGGATCATTTACCTAGTAACGATAATACATATAACAGAACGAATATTATTCAAACTGCACAACATAATTCTTGCAACAAGTAAAACATTCGTTCTCTAACCCATAATTCTTGCAACAAGTAAAACATAAGTTCTCTAACCCATAATTCTTGCAACAAGTAAAACATAAGTTCTCTAACCCATAATTCTTGTAACAAGTAAAACATACGTTCTTTAACCCATAATTCTTGCAACAAGTAAAACATACGTTCTCTAACTGAAAATAGCAAATCTTAAAATTGACAACACTAATAAAACGATATGCGCGAAATTATTGGAGAGCATACTACCAGAATTTATATATATATAAACTCGGTCATTTTGGTCTCGCAAGGGGCTGTGCCCCTTGACCCCCTGCTTACATTCCTGTCTCTTTCTCTTCTATACTTCGTATAGAATGATCAAAATTTACAATGTAATTCGAAATTGGTCCATATGAATATAAAACCTATAAAATATAACAAACGTTACATAAAATTAGGACATTTTTTCTGGGGAGGGGGGGGCAAGAATTACGTTGTAATTAATGTAATAAAAAATTCAGGAACATTAAAATAAAAGAATCGCTTATTAATATATTAACGAACAGGCTAAATCAATGAAATAACACTCAACAATAGTACAGCGTACGTTACCCCAACAATTTCAAAGATATTAATAGTTAACGATGTTTTGATGCTCGCTGCATTATTACACGTACATAGTTGCCGTTAATAAAGTTTTTACACCTTAAACCGAAAAGATATGACACTACTAAGCGCAGAAATTAAGAAAACATAAAAGTGGGCGTATCATCTTAGTACAGCACGTTTTTGCGCTGTATGCGTCTACGTTTATTATATTTTGCAGGCTATTTTTTTGTTGTACATATTTATATTTATAAATTTCGAATTTAAAAACTTAATCTACAAAATGGCTGATAAATCTATATCATGTAAAGTAAAGATTACAAAATCTATGTGAAGACACGGGTTATGGAGTATGCTTAAACAGGAAGATGACAGATCCGTACAAGTGGAAATTTTTAATTTTGGACGAATGCGAATAACATTTTTTCGTTTTAATTTACTTTATTATTTTCTCCAAAAACTTTCAAATTTAAATTTAAAAATCCGGTTCTAAAATAAATAAGTCGTAAAGAGAAAAAAAATATTACAAAGTACAAATGGGTAAGATGTTTTGTTTTTTTCTTTTTTAATCAGACAAAAATACGTAATAATTAAAAGAAATGTAATTTTAGATAGAATCTTTCGAAGCTGACGTACCCCCACGTTTTCCTTCTAGTTTAATGTAAATTTTGAATTTTTTTCATTTGCAATCATTATTAAATTAATCACAATTTTATTACATTTTCAACGTAAATAATTTATATTAGAATATTTTGGAGGGAACCGGCGCGTTTAAATGTTTTTTTTTTTTTTTTTTCTTCTCTTCTATATATATCTATGTAACAATTAACAAATCTTTGGTCGATATAAAGAACTCATTACTCGAAATTGATAACAGATGAGCAAAGTAAACCAGAAAAGAAAGTACATCCTTGACACCGATAATAAACGAGAAACGAAAATGGCGCGAAGACATTATGTAATAGAAACAACGAACGATGACGTCATCGCTACATAAATAAAGAAATGGCGGAGATGACGCTCATGCGAAGAAAAAAAACCAAGAAGTAATTGCTCTATCCAGCGACAGATGACAATGAATTCCGACTAAGCTGGAGGTCAACTACCAAAATTAGTAATGCAGACGTTCCCATAAACTATTTCAAAGTAAAGGTTGCGGAGTACGTTTTGTTCGAACCGTCTTGTACTACACCGTTGTTCGAGTTATTTTCATTACTTTGTAATTTTCTGTGTAGTTGCGAAGCATTATTTTATTTTAAGAAATATTTCTTTAATATGGTCGTGAATACATCAAAAACTATAACGATTTTACTACCGTTAATATTATCATTTTCTAACGGAAATAAATAACTAGCGAATAAAAATAAACAGAAAACAGTGACTAACGTTCAGCCTTTCAATATCAATTAAAACAGGAAAACTGCCGTCTTGCATTAGTATTTTCACACGTTATCCAATCAACAAGCAGACCTTTTGTGACTGAATCAACATGGCATATTCGCCCGTGAAAACTACTAATTTTTCAGTTAAGCGAACGAGTATGAAAATTCCCGTTGTTATAGAAATTTCCAACAAGTTCAATTAATATTTGATATTTCATTTCTCGATCTAATGGTTTCATTGTCTCACGCAGTTTGAATTACAATACAAATATTTCTCGAGTTAAAAACCGGCAATTCGCGCGCCGATAATCATGAAACAGTTCAATGGCCCTTCTTAGTGAATCAGCGTGTAGCCTTCAAAAATTAAAAGTAAACTTAAGTGAAGAAAAAAAAAAGCATACTGAATCCAGAAAGAAACGAGCAAAAAGCAAACTAAACGCCATATTTTCAGCGAAATTTTGTTCCCACGTTAAAATCAACACTCCGATAAAACTTATTTGGCAAAAAATCAAATCGATCGAGAAAAATAGCATCTTTCGACAAGTCCACTAATAACTAGTTAGTTACTGATGGAATCCAAAAATAGTAAATGCAATCGCCGCATATTTCACGCATTATTCGAGCGATGAAAATCACGCGAAATAAAGAAAGCTGAAACGACTGAGAACTAAATCAATAGGATTTGAAATCGAACTAGATCCTGTATAAGAACTATAAAAAATTAGCAGCAGCAGTAGTTGTTCCTGGAAATTTCGCATCTTTCTTTTCCAAAACGAGACGGATAAAATTAGAAGTAGTTCACTTCGAAGCTTCAACGGAATGTTAGTCGTATATGCTCGTAAACCGTGAGGCCTGCGAATTCTTTTTTTAACAAATTTAAGCACTTATAGAGACATTTATTATTCTTATTCCGTACTTTTCCCAGTTTCAGCCATACATCGCAGTTTTTATGTGGTAGTCACGTGCTATAAATTTCTGTCAATAAGTTCCAAAATTTACATATTTACTTTTATATAACTGTTAGTAAATGTCATCATCAAATGTAAAAAAAGCACACTGAATTTACATGAGTTCGGAGAATCGATCTGATAAAGGTCAGCAAGTTATATAAATAGGATCATTAAAATAAACGTTAGACTATATTTTTAAATAAAAATCTGCCGGTAATTTTTTTATATAATCCGAAAAATTTAAATAAACATACTTTAGACAAAAAACAATCACTTTTTACAATTTACTTTTACCGGTTAACAAGTGACACGGCAGTATAATTCAGCCAGTACATCTTTTTTTTTTTTTTTAATTTTATTTAAGTTTAAACAGACATATTGCAATCGTTTAACTTCATATATCACCTGAAAAGATAAAATGAAATATTCGTGTGTAAGAGCTGTGCCGCCTAGCTAGAATAGAGCAGTAGTAGTAGTAGTTCGTCTAAGCGCTAATATGTAATAAAACAAGTCTTCCCAAATTTACAGCGTTCGCTTTACTATACTACACAATCGATCCACCTAACGGTACATACACCAAACTGCTTTCGAACCAGTTTTATCGTATTAATTTTCCACCACCGTTTAACTGTTTCAATACACAGCAACACTCGAATAGCATTGATTATATATACGCTCCGACATGTATTTTGGGAAAGTAATCTGTAAAATCACGCGTTTCTAGATCGGCCCGTAAATCCTATAAACAGTCCATATGAACTGTGTATACATTTTACTTACACCGACCATAATACGAGTGAAAAGGGGGACGAGAAAAGGTGTTGGCTATAAAACAGACCTCGATTTTATAACAGTAACAAGGAACAAAATGTTATCTTTCAGCTATTTTTATTATTTCCTTAGTTTTAGAATAAAATTCTCAGTTCATTACCGTTAAATAGTCATTCTGCTATAGTTCAAGATCAAATAGATTTTTGGTTGTTAAATATATAATTAACCGTTTTCATTACCGATGTTATTAAATAGAATTTTTATTAAAAAAGTTACCTGAATAAAATTATTTGAAGCGAGACTCGTCTTTGATTTTACATCACTTACATCGCCGCGGTAGCATTAAAAATACGCTGTCATACTTACACTGCGATTAAAATTCTAGCTTCTAATGTCAGTGTTTTTTTTTTTTAAATTAATTTTGACAGAAAAATTTAAGGTGAGAATTATTGCTGCGTGTTTTATGTATTTTTTATTTCCCCTTTTTTAACTTGGTAATTAACTAAATTTAATCTATAATAATAATAAGAAAAAAAAAAAAAAAAACCCTAAAAGTTCATAAAACAATAACCACGACCGACAAAGTAAAAAGTTAATATAATATTTACTGTTTAAAAATAGAATTATAAAATTAAAATTCGATTGTGAAAAATCATTTTTCAGTTCAAGTATAAAGTTGTTTTTTTTTTGCAGAAATAAACGAATCTAGAGAATGAGAACTATTTCAGACAAAAAATTAAATCTCCGCGAAAGTTTAAATTTTTGTCTTTTGTTTTTATGGCCAGACTGAGTTTCCAAATTTCATGCAGTATGTGTAAAATCCAATGATATATTTATATGAATACGAGTTTTGTAGGCTTTAAAGGGCACTAGTGTTTTTTAAGCTCCAAATTTGTTTAGACTTCGCCGAGTAGAACTGTTTTATTTTAAATTTTCTGTGGTATTATTTAAAATTCAACAGATAAACATTATATCTCATATATGTTAGGGGGCAACACAGATTCCCTAAATTACTTTTAAATCAATAAGAAGCATCTTTTTATAATTATCAGTCAAATATTTTATGTATTCAACGTTTTTTAAAATATATATATATATTAATTACAACGTAATTCTTAGGCTACCCCCCATTCGAAAAAATGTCCCAATTTCATGTAACGCTAAATGTCCCAGAAAAATGTCCCAATTTTATGTAACGTTTGTTATATTTTGTAGGATTTTTGTTATTGTTATTTAAAAAATGTCACAATTTTATGTAATGAAATATGTAATGAAATATGTAACGAAAAATGTAACGAAAAAATGTCTTAATTTTATATAACGGAAGGTAAATGTTAGAATAGGATTTTTATGGTTATGTTATTTTTTGTGTGTGTTGATGCCAGTAAGAATTACGTTGTAAATTTTGATCATTTTATACAAAGTATAGAAGAGAAAGAGACAGAAATGAAAGCAAGAGGGGTCAAGGGGCACAGCCCCTTGCGAGGCCAAAATGGCCGAGTTTATATATATATATATATATATATATATATATATATATATAATCTATTTCTGTGGATATCGCACGAAAAATGGCAAACGGGGTTTTCAAGTCTGTTCTTATTCAATAAAAGCATCATTTGCAGCAGCCGACTATGCCGTGCTTGTAACCAGTTAATTACACTGTATAGAAAAAATCAACAGAAAATTATGCTAACAACTGTATATAGCTTATTTCGTGTCGGGCAGCATCGTCCCTCTTTGTCGTCTTCCATTAACGTTGCCTTAAATGATAAGTTTTTCTATTCTGTCAAACCTTGTGACATGAGCAAAGAATTCAAGTATGCTCCTCTATATTGTCTATAGCAGGCGTTTTTGAACATTGACATTTAGCTCATTCGAAACTGGTTCTTCTTGTTACCCACCGAACCCGTAACATTCCACAGTAGCAAGTCAATTCATAAGTCTGTATACTTTTGCGACTTCTTGCATTTATATTTTTATCGAGAGAGAATATGGTAAAGTAACCAACGCAAAAACTGCCGTAATAAATCTTTTTGTGTTAACCCCCTTTCCGAAGAAAATTCCCGTTGATTGGCGTTTACTTAGAAAATTAAACAGATACGATTATAAAATTTTTCCCGAAAATCACATGCGGAATGCGCAAATTGTGATTGCACGTGATGCAGGTTGCTTATTCATAACTCTGAAATTCGTTTAAATGCGTTTGCTTTAAACAATTTACGGATATGCCAGAACCAGAACCGGAACTTTCTTAGAGAACCCGATAACTTAAAACATCATTTATAATCTTTTATTAACATCAGTATTATATAATAATAAATCGTTTAAATATCGAATTTCCAAGTTAAACTAAAGAGACAGTGAAGGTTTCTATGACAAGATAAATTAGAATAGAATTTTAGTTTTTGTTAAATTAGGTTTTAATAGTTATTTTTTAAATTACCAGTACCTAATTAATAATTTACGCGTTAATACGTTAAACCATTCTAGAGCTTTCAAGTTTTATTTAATTTTTTTTTTTTTGATTTCCGAATCATCTCATTAGAATCATTTGGTATATATTATGTGCAGAGTAGGCTAAAAACAGAAAAAGCGAAACAATCTGGAAACAGTTTATGCTAAGTTTGCAAATCATTAAAAAGCGACTTTTATGCGTTTCAATTCTTCGGCAATTTTATAAAATTAGACAATTTTTGTTGGAGGTTGAGCGCAATTAATACTCGATTTTCCGGTGGGTTTCTTTTTTTTTTAACGAAATTAAAGCTCACTCCTACAAAATACCCCGTGTAACAACTATCGATTCTTAAAGATTCCATTATTATAGAGACAAAATATCTTTTATTAAATAAAAATTATAACATTTTTTTCCCTTCTTTATGAACGAAGGAATTGGAACAGAATATTCTCACTTTTCGACCTTCGAGAAATTCCACAGTCCTCAACATGTTTATTTCCCACGATAATTGTCAGAATTGAACAACAATGCCGATAAACAAAAACAAAAAATTTAGTGCTATTTTTGATACTATTCGCAAAAACACTGAAATCATGGATGGTTTGTGGGGATTATAACATTTTTCGTATTTAAAGTATTACATTATATTTTTAGTAATTATTTTAAAATGTATCATAGACAGTGGAAAAAAGAAGAGAAATTTTATCGCCCTACCTTGATTTAAAACAAGTTCAGTCAAGCTGATATTTCATGCACTGAGGATTCTGTATGTTAAGTTAACGATAACACTATAATTTACACTTACATAATACTAAATTCAAAATAAAGAAATTTGATTTTTCCGCTACAAAGAGGAAGAGATACGTTATCTTTTGCGCTTTTTTGAAATTGTTACCATCTTCGAAAATTTCGTTAAGAAAATGAAATACGGTTTAGTTCCCGACAAATAACGACCTTTCTACCGATATATCACATGCCTCCGAGGGCCTAATTTTAAAGTTGGAAACCTAGATGTTCCAAACTAGTGAAATATACGGCGGCGCGCATATTTTTAATTTAGTTAAAATTTTTTAACTACAATGCTAGCACCCAAAGGGGGAGCTTATACATCAGTTCTCGCGCTTTCTTGAACCTTTTTGCCAATTTCGAAGGTTTCGTCGAGGAAATGAAATACGGGTCCGACAAATAACGACTTTTTTTTTATCAATATATCACATACCCGAAAAAAAATATTTTTTTCAAAAATTTGGAGCTTTCAGTGCCCCGCCGAGTGCCTAATTTTAAAGTTAGAACCCCGGATGTTCCAAAGTAAACATATTTCTGCACTCTAATTATATATTAATATGTGATTTAGTGAGTAATATTACTTTTTAAAACGAAATTTAAATCTTTTTGCAGCATGGATATCGCGTAACGGACATATTATTGAAAAATAAACTCGAAGGATTGTTGTCCATTAATTTTAATTAAATAATTTATTCTATCTTTTCTTAGATTTAATCACTATAATCATGTAATAAATTTCCTTTGGATTCAAAATATATTTGAGACAATACGATAAAGTATTTTTATAAGTACACATACTTTATTAAAAATAAATTTCTGATATCATTTTAAGCAAGATAGACATAATTTACTATAAACTGAGGATACTATATGTCCGGTTTAAGATTACTTAATTTACATTTATGTAATACTAGATTTAAAACAAGTATTTTCTAAACTGAAGTTTTAATATCGGTTATATTTATCACGTAATATACTCGTAAATATATACAACTATTTGAAGAGGGCTTAAAAGTTCTAAGTGTAATCCCGCCGCGCCATGACAGGAAAATTCCAAAATTTTGAACCTTTTTACAAACATCTAAGTTTCGTTAAAGAATTAAAATATAATTTGATTACTTCGAAATAGTGAGCTTTCTAGTGATAAAAAAACAACTTCTTAAATTGTTTTAAAATAACGGAGTTTTTATCTTGCACAAAAGAGTATGCAATTTTTTAAATGATTCGTCTTCTCTTAATTGAAGAATTATCTTAAAAATACCCGTTGAAAATTACGCCGCATCTAAACGAGTTAAAGGTCAAATTTTTGGGGAAAAAAAACAAACAATTAACACAACTATTTTGAGAGCAAAAATATACGTATATATAGACGAATGGCTATATTATTTTTACGCCAGAGGTAAAATCCTGTAATATCTGAAAAGTTAAAACTAAAATCGGAAAATCAAGAAAAAATTGGGCCCACATTAGAACGCCAAAATTAAAGGCATTATAAAAAATTTAGTAGAAACAGTTGAATAGTAGATTTCAATAATTAGGGAAAAAATGCGAAGTAACACTGTGACTACAAAAATAAATAATTAATACACGGAAAACAGAAGGAAATTAACGTACAAAGCACCTTGTGGATAAAAAAAGTAAAATATGAAAATCAATAATGCCAACTAAAAATACATAGTTTAGGTTTTGGGAGAAATACGTAATTTGTACGAATATAGTTCAAAAGAAATATAATTCACTGCGCGATAATAAATGATAAAATAAGGTTATCAGTCGGTAAAAATTTCCGATAATATACTCACTGAATTAACAGCCATTACAAATACGTCAACAAATAAATTTGAAATAACGGTAATTCACAATTTTTTTTTAAACTTCTTATGCCGATTTATGTTATTCAGATTTTTAAAAAAGTTTCAAGATTTAAAAAAACAGTATCAGTTTTATTTCATGTAAGTTTTTAAAACAATTTACTGGTTTTTTATTAAGTCGACCGCAAAAAAAGTTGCATGAATCGGCAAGTAATTTTATAAAAATTATTTTGAGGGTATTTCGGGATTAAAAATACGTAAAAGTGAATATATTAACATACAACGAATATTATTTTAAATATCGTAAAGACAACGCCCTTCTATAAGATATATACACAATAAACAAACAAAATGCCGGGAAATAGAAGGACGCCGGCAGTGGCCATATTATTACGTCATCAACCGATATAGAAATCGGGCCGTTACAAAAGCTTTAAATTAAACGAGATATTCATCTGATTATATTACACCAATTCTGATGATTGTATACAATTAAAAACATATTTATCTAAAAATAATTAAAGCAAAGAATTTACCTTGCAACGAGTTCTTGTTTTTCCTCTTGGAGACGTTTATTTGCAACTTCTAATTGAGCTCTATTTTTAGATTCGTTATCGGCCACATTACGTAATAAATCAAGCTCTTTTTCATATGACTGTGTAATAGTATTTACTTCTCTGATTTTTATTTCTTCAGAAGTTCTAACTTCAACATTTAATCTACTATTTTCGATTTCTAAATTTCGAACCCGATCGATATAACAAGCTAATCGATCATTTAAATGCTGAAGTTCTGTCTTTTCTTGAATTCTTGATAAACGAGTAGGACTTATGGGACTCTCACTACCGTCTCTCGCCCTAGATCTACTAGAACCAGGTTGAGATTGCGGATTTTGAGGAGTCTGAGGAATTGGTGTTGATCTTCTACTCGGTCGCCCAGCCATTACTGAATTTAATAAATTATACGATATATGTTTACCAAAACACTAAATTTAACGAGTACTGAAATAAAATAAAAAAATAATAATAAAAATACAACTATCACAAATTTTTAACTGTATCATACAAATGGACGCCGTAAAATTAACCGTCCGCGTTTTACGTCGTCGGTAACTATCACAGATAATATTAGAACAGAACTATAACTGACTGAAAAAATGTAAAATTACTTTTACATTCTTTGTCTATAATTTATTAATTTATTAAATACTGTTCTCAAATAAAATTTATATTTAATTTTATTTGATATATTAGTATTTTTATTAAAGTTTACTGCTCAAGATGTAAACTTCAGTGAAATATATAGAACTAGAAAAATTTAAATAAATTAGTAAGGTCGTTTTGTTTAAAACTATAAAATAGTAAAATAAGAATTTAAACTTTATTTAATTTGTGATATTCACGTAATAAACTTATGTTTATTTTACCCAGTATAAACATTTGTAATGTTAATAAAAAATATCTTACTTTATTTTGAATTAACAACTGTAAAAAATTGCCTAAATAATTAAAGTTATTTTTAATTTTTTAACAATTGTACAAATACATTAAAAAAATTTTTATTTTTATTATTTACTTACTTTATCTATTGTGAAAAAATATGTGTGATGTTTCCAGTAATGTATGAAGTCATTTTTTTCTTAATTGTACATATTTGCTTAGTAAATATGTAAAGTGTAAAAGTATTACATAAAATGTGCATAAGTATATCGGGATTGAAATAACTTTCATCAAAATAGTTCGCTACTTGACTGATTTCAAATACGCTTGATTAATTTGTAGCATTACAATATCTATGCAATAAAGTCTTTTTTGTATAAATTATACTCCTTTTTAACGAAATAAATATTTCACAATCTATTCTATTACTTTTAACTGCAATTGATGTATCACTTAAATTGGAGACAACTTTTAGTCCAATCAAATTAGCCTCAAAAAGGGGGTACCCTTGCATAAATTCCCAGAAAGCTGAAAATTGGCATGAATGTTAAGGACTCCGTTGTAATGAAATTGTGAAAAGTCCTTACCGATCCGATATGTGCAAAACATTTTATTCAAGGTCGAAGTTGGCAAAAACAGGTTCTTTGAATTTTTCCGGCGAAACGGTTTGTTTTATGATAAAAATAGTTCAGACCAAAAAATTGTAGATCACGTAATTCTCTACAAAAATTGTCTTCACATTTTTTCCCTAAGATTCACCATTTCTGAGATAAAGCGATTCTAAAATTTACTAAAGTTATATTTTCCATAATATGCACGACTATGCTGCATATGTACATCATTGGACGTATAATATAGGTAAAACTATTGGTCTGTGTGACTAATACATAAAAAAAAAATTAAATGACAAAGAAGAGCGACTTGAGATCCTGGAAGCTGCGGCAGCAACCATTTGGGAAGATATTCAACCGGTAGTCATCGATAATTCTCATTGCCCCCCCCCCCCACCAAGTTGCAAAAAATAGTATTCAGGAACTTTTCCAGGTGGAAGTAGAATGTGGATTGGTTCCAATATATTGAGCTTCCAACCCCAGTCTTCTGGGCCCAGTTGATTACCAAGCCACACTTAAACCTAGTAATACAGTTAAATATAAATGAGACTTTTTTAAAAATTAAAATTTATTGAAACTTTTAAAAAATTAACACTAGAATACAACTTTAGTCAATTTTAGTATCTCTTTATCTCAGAAATGGTGAACCTTAGGGAAGAAATGTAAAGGCAATTTTTGTAGAGAATCATGTGATCTACAATTTTGGCCTGAACTATTTTTATCATAAAACTAACCGTTTCGCTGAAAAATCCAAAGAACACATTTTTGCCAACTTTGATCTTGAATAAAATTTAGGACTTTTCGCAATTTCATCACAATGGTATCCTTAGCGTTCATGCCATTTTTCAGCTTTCTGGGAATTTATGAAAGGGTGGATGTCTATTTTGACCGGACTATTTGTATTTGGCTAATTTCATATGTCCCAATTTTTTGAATAGAAAGCGCTTGATGCCTTTTAACGTTCCATGTGACAAACCCCTGCAATGGCCGTTATCTTTTGTTTATTTAATTTCAGATTTTCTTGTATTTGCTCTTAACTCTATAGGAAGGTAGAGAAAAGCTCAAATCTACTTATGTTACTGTAGTAAAACGTGTAGTTGAGACTTACTCTGTGGACCAACCACATTTTTTTAATTTATGACATTTTCATGAGAAGTTTTAATCATATAAAAAGGAACATAGTTAAAATTAGTTACATAGTTGAAGTTAAAGAGTAAAGATGAAAACTGAAAAAATTACAATGATAACACAGGGAGGAGAAACACAAGAAAAGTTGTTTCCTTATGTTGGTTATCAAGTTTTGATAGGAGCTTTGATAACAAGATTTAAGTCGTCCAGCCTACTAAATATTGCCAAAAATATGACAGGCAAGGAAGTATAGAATGAAAAAAAGAATATCCGAGAATAAAGAAAGAAAAGGTTAGATGGAAGAAAAAAAGGACGGTCGCTTAAATTAACTAAGGTTATGGAATGCTTTCATTGACTTTAATAACATTTTCTGCTACTGTTCACTAAATGAAAAATTTACTTTTACTTTCACCCCACCTAAGAGGCTTTTCATTATGCTCTGACTTATTGTTTACTCTGAGCCCAGTATAGAACTAATCTAAAGTTTAAAAACACATGTTTGGAAAGTGGCCAAAGAATACAATATTCCATACTGTACGTTCTAACGACACATAAAAAGCAAATCTACAAGATGTAAGAGCCCCTAGTTGTTTGGAAAAATATGAAGATAAGTTAGTAAAATATATGAAGCAACTAGAAAAGGCAGGGTTTCCTCCAACTGCTAGAGACATTCGGCGATTACCTTTTACATTTGTGGAAAAAAATAATGTGCGGCATCCATTTAGTAATGTAAGCAAAATGCCTGGTCGTGATTGGTTCAAAAATTTTTTAAAACGTCATCCTAATTTATCCGTCATCAAGGAGTTTCGATAGCTAGAAGCCTGGGTATGAACAGAAATGAAGTAAATGGACATTTTCAACTCCTTCAAGAAATTAAAAAAAGTACGATCTGATTTTGACACTTGCTAAAATATATAATATGGATGAAACTGGAATACGGTTGAATAATGAAGCTGAAAAAGTTATAGCTACTAAATAAGCCAAAGATGTTCACTCGGTAACATTTGCAGAAAGAGGCAAAACTATCATTTTTATTACGTGTTGCAATGGAGAAGGTTATTTCATTTCACCATATTGCATCATGAAAGGTAAACGTCTTAGGAATGAATTTGAAGATGATCTGCCACCAGGCTTTAAGGTAAAAATGAAAGAAAAATCTGCATACGTAACTGCAGATATATTTTTGGAGTGGCTTAAAGATCACTTTTTGTCTCGTAAAGGCTCTGGCAAAGTATTGCTAATTTTGGATGTTCACAGTTCTTATTGCTCTTCATTGCTCTGACGTGCTTGTCTTAGATTTCGAAAAAGAAAGTTAGATTATTTTGCTGTGCCTAACAAGTCATTTCACCCACTATTTACAGCCTTTGGATAGATCTCTTTTTAAATCTATAAAAAGATACTGGAAAGCAGCCGTAGGTAACTGGATATATTTTAATCACACTGGTAAACGTGTCACTAGATATCAGTTTGGCGAATTTGTAAGAGGTGTTTGGAGGTGGACTGCAACTGTGTGCAATGGTGCTAATGGATTTAGCGTTTACGGTATATTTCCTTTCAATCCGCAAATTATTCCAGATTATGCTTATGCCATTTCTGATGTAACCGAGACTAATTCCATTCCGATCGTAATCAACGCAATTGATGCTACAGAACATTGTACAAATGATAACGAATTAGGCCAGTTCCAAGATTAAATAAAACTAAACCATCTGTTCGGAAGCAGCGTGCTGCAATTATAACTGATCACGTAGAAAAAGTTAGAGGTGAAAACGACAAAAAGAAATAAGAAGTAAAGAAACAAAGAAATCAAGATAAATGTATGAAAACAAAAGCAAAAAAGAAAGCGAAAAAAACAAAAAAATCAAAGTGATACTTCTGATGAGTCAGTGATGTACTATGACACATCTTCGGGTGAGGACGATTTTGAAGACTTTTGTTCTGTTTGTAAAGTAAGTTATTATAATAAGAAGAGGCCGAAATGCGATTGGGTTCAGTGTAAATTGTAAAATGTGGATGCACGAAGATTGCTGCGAAAATGAATTTTCACTTGTACGTTTGAAATTTATTTTTCTTTTATTGTAAAAATATTGTAATATGTGTAAAATTTATTGTTATTTTAAAAAAATTGTAATTATTTATTATTTGTAAGATTTTCTGTGAAGATAATTTTTCTCATTAGAAGATGTTAAATAAATTCGATTTACTTAATTCCTTTTTTTTTTATTTGGAATTTTTCTTTTAAATGCGGCTTATTGCCCCGTTTTACCCTATATTTATCAAAACAAAATTTTAAATACAGTTTTCTAGAGAAGCAGAAGAGACTATGAGCTGGAAATTTACTGATAGGATTGCTATTTGAAGCTACCAGGCATGCTAAATGGTCCATTTTTTCATTTCCCTCAATTTCAACATGGCTGCAGATTCGGAGGAAGTCTATTTGGATAAGTGCAGAAATAGTCAATGTAGAGATAACGGACGGAATGCGAAAAATAGTAGAATCGAAGGACGCGAGACAATTTGGAGAATAAATGGATAATGATAGATTCAAAGAATCAGAGATTATTAGAAATTTGTCGATGTCATAGACGGATGATATAAAGAACAGGGTATATAATGTTGCAATTGATTCAGCATAGTACATGGAAGATGGATTAGGTAATTTGTAAGATTCTGAATATTGGTGAATAGGAAATAGGAAGGAAGCTCCAACTGCTTAAGGTCCTTCGAGACCATCAGTATAAATGTATGCGCTTAGGGAAATAGCGAAAATTCATAATCACCGAACGGTCGAGACTGAAATTTAACATTCGAAGGAAAAGAAGACAGATTGGGTGGATAAAAAATACGAAAGAAATCAAATGAAAAATAAGGAAGTTTATTGTATGATACCATGTGAGGAGCAAAATTATTTTATTCTCCCGAAAAGCGCCAATTGTTAAATATAAAGATATAGAAGTTAATAAGTTTTGATGAGAGAAACAAGAGTCGTTTTATAATAAACCGATAACTGAGATGGGATCTGTGAACCGACAAAGGAACAACACTGAACTCAGCACATACTGCACGAATAGATTTAATTGTTCGAAGCAAAGGTGTAAACAAGAATTTTGAAGACGATCGAGTTTAATGAAATGAGATTTCGATGCATTGCCACATAGTATAGTGGATTTTAGCAGTATAATAAGAATAATGGGATTACCACCTCGGAATAGATTTAATCTTTTACATATGAAGGTGAGATAATATGTTCCGAAAATGATAGCTGGCTACTAAGAAAAACCCCGAGGTATTAGAAGTTATTGACTAACGGAATGTGATTATTATTTACGGATAAAGTGATTAATGATGGGCTGTACAGACGATAAGAAAAGGCAATACAGGAAACTTTATGAAGATGAATGTTGGAAAGTGATTCATTTAAGATCTTCATCGAATTATTAAGCTTTTCGTTAGCGATTGAAATGCTATTTGAAGAAGAATATAAAAGGATGTTGTTAGCAAAGAGTATAGAGGAAGAATCATGGGCGTCGCCAGCGGGGGGCAGGGAGGGGCAGCTGCCCCCTCCTGGAGCCTTGATACTTTTTAATCAACTTGCATTGATGAGTATTCATAGGCGCGTAATCATGAACAATTTGCCAGAAACTCACGAAAATTATGTTTTAATTAAGATTTTATTCTTGTTTAATAACATATTAAGCCTTTATAACTTATAAATTTTATTTTTCCTATAACTCATATTCTTCTTCTATCATCTTGCCCCCCCTCCCCCTGGCGGCTGGCTACTCATCTTGCCCCTCCCTGGCTCATTGGCTGGCGACGCCCTTGGGAAGAATTGATAGGCAGTAGAGCTATACTGAAAATGTATATATTGTATAATGTAGGACTCAGACAAGATTCCTGAGACAGACCTCGGAAAAAACTTTTGTGGAAGTAAACTAGGAAGGACCAGAAAGAAAGATTGAACAATTTTGGGAAAACCGGATAAACATTTTATTATATAAAAACTAAATAAAAAATAACTTTTTAAAAATAGCCTTTTATTTATGCACTAAAAGGAAGTACAAAATAACTTTATTAGTGTGCGACTACCAGATACGCATCTTAACATTAGAATCTGAAACTACAAAATATTCTAAAAAATAAAAACGGCCGCCGCAGATTAATAATTAAATATTAATATTATAAACTACGAAAGAAAACGAACAATTATTCTCCGTAAATTACGTCCGATAAAGTAAGACGAACGTAAGGAACACTACTGATATTAACGATTCAATCACATACGTAATTCTCTTTCGTACCTAATTTAACAAGTATCGAAATAGTCCTATCGATTCGCCTTTAAAACATACAGTTATATAATATTTTCTTTCTTTATCTAACATCGAACAGATCTAATTTGATTAGTGATATTATTAAATTACGGAAATTTGGTAATAAAGTAATTAATGGCGGGTTATTCAAATATTAAACATGGGTTTTGGAATTCGATTGCAGTACTAATAAGGCTGATAATTTTTTAAGTGCTACTTCCGAGAAATTAAATTTTTCCTGTCTTGCTCCCGAACACCCGACATATTATCCAATCTGTAGAAACTTACTAGTATCCTCGTAAAGAATACTATCTCGGTTACGAAACCTATTTCCTTATTTGAACTTTCCATTGGTTATAAATTTCAATATTAAGACAGTCAGTTACTCTCTCCACCACTAACTTATAATTATCAGAATGTTAACTAGCCTGAATCTGATAAAAATATTTCCTTTAATCTAAATCCCTTAACATGTCCTTTAAACCGTATACTTTTCTGTTAGATCTGTATGTAAAGAAATTTACGGATCTGCTATTGGAAGCATGCAGGTATACAATTCTAACCTACACTGAAATAAACGTTTAGCACTCTATCCCTCGGGAGATTCCGGTTTTTATATAGATTAAAAAAATTATTTTAGGAAATTGCATCGAAAATGACGTAATGATCTCACGTGCACAATTTATAGATTCTTGACTAAGTTAGTTAAAAAATCTTTGATTATCTTTCAAAATACAAAATTGAATAGTTAATCACATAGCCTAAGCCACAAAGATTATTCTCTTTGAAAAATCACTTTCCGCCGCTGGCTCACATAAGTGATACTGTGTACGCTAATTAAGAAAAATTAAAAGCATTAGCCTATCTTTTTCAAAGTATCCAGTCACAAAATGATAACCCATGCTCTAAATACGTCAGAAATAAAATTAAATTCACGATTGACAGCTACCTTGATACTGTCTCTCATTAGCAATCTATTAACAATAGCGGAATAGCAGAATTGCATTTTAATCTGAATAAACACATCTACTCCTTGACTCCGAAAAGGTCTTCGACGCAACATGGCATTTTTAATTATACGTTACGAATTAATTCACTTTAACTCTCTGTATTATCTAATAAAACTGATTAATGGCTATTTAAAGGGCAAGATTTTCAGTATTAAAACTACATAAAAATCTAAAGCTACTGAAAATTTCGTGTCCAGCGACTGTCCTTTCTCGTTGAGGTATTGTGTTTCCTCCGTCCATGATCATGAGTTTTGTTTTTTCCCTGTTGATAGCAAGTACAAACTGACCGCTTATTTCTTCAGCGCGTTACAAGAGGTTCTTCATCTGATTAATGTTCGCAGTCAGCAAAATGGTGTCATCCGCAAATCTCAGGTTTGAAATTTTACGTCCTCCGATCTTTATTCGACTATTCCACTCATCCAGGACTAATCTCATAACATATCCACCGTACAGGTTAAAGAGCAATGGCGATAAGACATAGCCATGCCTGATTGCTTTCCCAACATCAAACTCCTTGGACTTTACACCGTTTATTCGAACGGTATTTTGATTATTCTCATATAAGTTTTTCAAGAGGTGCACAATGTGTTTTGAAGTGCCCACTTTAATCAATATCGGCCACAACCTATCCCATTGCACGTCATCAAATGCTTTGTGATAATCAATGAAGCATACCATTGGTATCTGATATTCACGAAATTTTTCTATCAATTGCCTCATGTTAAAGATTTGTTCCCTAGTACTTCTTCGTTAACCAGACTGTTCTTCCGCAATTTCTTCGGACATACTTGCATACAAATGATTATTCAGTATTCTCAACTTTGCTCGCATGTGGAATAATTGATATAGTACGATAGTTTTCGCACTTTGATGCTTTTCCTTTTTTGAACAGTGGAATGAATGTGGAATAACACGAGTCTTATGGCCAAATACCAGTCATCCATATATTGTTATAAATTAAGCGAATTGTGGGAATTAGGAGAATTCACATAATTTGTAACAATACATCCGTGTATTGTTAACATCCATGTATTGTTACAAATTATGTGAATTCTCCTAATTTCCACAATTCGCTTAATTTATAACAATATATGGATGACTGGTATTTGGCTAAAAGACTCGTGCCATTCCCACATACATCCTGCTATTTAAAAAAGGAAAATCATGAAAAAGTGATAAAAATTCTACTATAAATAAGCTTACTCTAAAAAATAAGAGTTTTAACTAGACCAATTATATTATATGCTTGTCCCCGTTTGGTCATGTATATCTGTACCTAACCTTAAAAAAATAACAAATTACACAAAATCGCTGTTGCAGAATAATACCTGACACTCCGCTATATTGTAGCACTTCGAAATGACACAGGGACACAGCCCTCCCATTGACTAAGGATAGTATACACAAACGTACAGTAACATTTTTTGCTAAATATTAAATTAGCAATCGTTTGGGGATTACATAAGGACGTTACTTCGAATAAAATACAAAAAATACAGCACAAAAGAATCAAACATTTTATTGCGAACGTACCTCGGAATCTATGAGGACGGTCCTGCAATATAATCTACACCGTTTACATGACGTGTAATGATGAGCAACTACTTGCTAATCTAATGCCTATTTTTTTCCTCCCTTTCGCAGTTTCTTTTTTGTTTTTGTGTCGCTGTTTTTCCTGTCTTCTAATTTGCCTTTTCTATGTAGTTATATACTTTTTTCATGATCGATCATTGGTAAAGATCCACCAAGGGCGATACGCGATTTTTTTTTTTTTTTTTGAGCTCGTCAATCAGAGATAAAACAATTAGAAAGGGAAATTAATCAGTTATATTGTTAGTAGGAAGGAACAAATAATGGGAACGATGTGTGGAGAAGGAAAAGCAAGATATAGGAGGCACAATACGGAGTAGGAATACCAATTCGCAGCAAATTGGAATAGAAAGCAGAACGCTCGATTGAAAGAGATGAACACTTAATAAACCTATGATCAACATCGAAAACATGCACTTCGTTTGCATAGAGAGGACAATATGGAAAGGAAACCAACGAAAAACGAAAACGGTAGGAAGGCAACAGAGAGTGGCCAAAGCACAGACGAATAATGGAGACAACAGAACGCGATACTTTTCACATATTATGTGTTCCTATTGTTATTGCTTTATTAAATATACCATCCAGCTTTGAGATAATATTTACATATCTGTTTTTGTCCATTTCTTTAAATATTTATGTATAAAAACTCGATCACTCCTTGAATACCCAAATGATAGTATTCTGTAATTTTTACAGAAAAGTCTGTTTGAATTGATTATATTATTCTTCTCGAAATCGCAATATACATGCATATATTTTTTTTCATTATAGTTAAACAAATTTTTGGAATCCATAAATCTAATTTTCAATTTTCTAATTAATTTATAACCTCCATAATACACTTCCGTAATATAACTTTCCTTAATCGAAGAAAATAACACTATTTTTGAATAACTCAAAAAATTCACATTATTTATAAATAACAAAATTAACAGTATGTGAGCCGTTTTTCTATCTGTAGATACCCACAATGTGTGATTATGTGGGTGGGCGTTCGCGTAAAGTAATCACTGTTTTCGAGTAGAATGACCCGTTTTGCATGGCCGTGGAAATGTTACTAGTATTTTAATCGGTTTCCCGTTCAACGGGTTTCGAAACTCAATCGCGTCGTTTACCAATTCACGTGCTGATGTAAGATCGAATCAAGTACGGTTTATCTATTTGCATCACGAGTTTATGCGGAAGATTACCGGTTTCGTATAATTTCATTTTAGAATTTTTCCAGCGCCGTCCAATTGTTGGCCATTTCCGTAACAGTCGCATTCGTCTATCACGATATCCGCAATTTTTGTCGGTTCTTTAAATATATGGTTTTGCATATGTTTACGTCGGTCGTTTAGAAAAACGAATCACTGACGGATCTGCCGATTCCACGATGTCCAGGAATCTATCTTCTGCTTATATCATTCAATATTTCTCCGTTTGTGACTTCTGTTGAAACATTAAAAAACGCGCATAGCTTGCCTCAAACGGATGGTATTGCGGCCAAAACTACAATATTTCATTACCGAACGATAGTTTGTTTCTTTTATACATAGCGGTTTGTCTCATCAGATGCCGCACATAAATTGTACGGCATTTTGAATTGTAAGTTATTTGTCGAAGTCATCGAAATTCTACACCAATTATGCTCACATAAAAATTTAACATATAATTATTAATGTAAACAAAACTAAATATCATATAGACAATGGGTAGAATTTTCGATTCCGAAAAAAAAAAATATATATATATATAATCTTAATGAATTTTTCGGCAAATTTTAACCAAAGATGTGCATAAAAGGATAGTGTGTGTGCGTGTGTTTCGCGTGTACATACGCACACACATTCATACAGACATTTCCTAAAAAAAGGTAGATTCCGACTCATTGTCATACTTAAAAACAAATTTCAGGCACGTTTTCACGAAACTTGAAGTTTTACTATTACGAAGTTTCCTCCTCTAGGAGAGGAAATAAAAATGGATACGAAATTATTAATAAATATAAATGTATTAAAAAAAAACGCACTTGCTCCTGTAAAGTTAATTCTATTTATTTAAAAAATAGTTGATGTATATGACAAATTATAGATTAGTTTTTTATTACATGTCGGAATTGGGTGTCTCTTGGGGGCCTCTTTCTAAGGCGAGGCCTGGGGCTATAGCCCCCCTAGATCCACCCTAAATCCAGGCCTGGTCTACTGACTAGTTTTAGTTCATTAAGTTTTCAAAAAAAAGATTAATAGTATTCAAAATGATAAACCGACGCCTAGTTTAGAAAATTCGATTAGAAAATCAAAAGGTATGTGAAATATATTCTTTTCCATAATTTATCAAACTTCTCTATGTTTGTAAAATATTTAACCGCCATTTTCAAACAAAATTTATGCGCAACAATGCTCCATGGTTATGCGGTTGTGAGAAGATAAAAAATTGTTTTATTGGGCTTGCCTTTTAGGGTAAGCGAGAAAAAAAAATGTTCGGAATGCAAATGGCTTTGACTTGAATCAATTTTTGGGGAAGACAGAAAGCTTTCATGAAAAAGGATATTTTTAAAAATGATAGATGTTACGCAAACAAATAAAATTTTCTGGAAGAAGACTTTTTAAATTTAAAACAGAATTACAGAAACTTTTTCGATCTTGCAAGTTTGAAAAGTGTACTTTCAGAGATTCTTACATATATAAAGATACTGCGGTGCATTTTATACTTTACCGCTTCAGATCTAATAGATGTTTTTTCAGAAGTGTGTACAAGCTTTCTCATTTAATAACCCCGTCAACCACTTCGTCTGCAGAGATATCGTTCTCAGCAGTGAAACGAATAAAAACGTATTTAAGAAATACACGTATGGTCTGGAGTGATTATCTTCATTAGCTTTTTTTAGTATTGAAAAAGAATTATTATCAAACATTAAAAAACGACCATTTTTTTCGTGATGATGTAATAGACACGTTCGTAAATAAGAACCGGAAAATCGAATTAATTTACAAAAAAATAAGACATTTCGTTCCTCTTAATTAATTTTTAAATCTGCTCTGTATTTAACCAAATTTTACGCATGCTTATTTCTATTTAAAAAATATATTTAACTGCGGCGCTTCCTCAGTTTTAAAATTCACATTACGCCACTGATGTGAGATTCTGTTGTCGATCGGAGATGAATATGTTACCACACGGTCCTGCCGAGTGATTGATAGAAATGACTGTGACTGATCAAGGAGAGAGAAAGAAAGAAGTGAGCGAAAAGGACATGATTTCGAGTTTGCGTTCAAAGAGGCAGTCGTTGTTTCATCTTTCTCTGGGATTGTTGTTTTTTAATTTCTCCTGATCGTGATGGAAGTATCAGCAAAAATTAGGCCAGTCAGTGATATTACGGTCGTGTATTGATCAATTGATTCGCTTGAAAATTTGGTTTCCGAATGCGAAACAGAACAGAACTTCGGCAGAAGTAAAATCTGGACGCAAAATTAAAAGATTATACTTACTATCGATTGCAATCTCGGCCGCCCGAAGGATATTGAAGCATCAATTTAACGGACCACGGATCACCGTCGGCAACAGTAATACGTACAATTCTGTGTTATATTTAGATAATTCTTTTCTATTCGTATGTATTTGGAAATTTGTTAATTGGATATTTTCAGCGGACAGTCGGTTAAGAAAGATTGGCCTAAGCAAGTTTGTAATATAAATTTTACTGATGAAATTTGACAGAAATTCGTTAGAACTCAACAGAAGCGTGGCAGTAAAGAGAAGAGCGCGGTGATATCTGCGCTATCGAAAGCACTATCAATATGGTCAACATTGATTGTAACGGTTTACACCTGGCACTAGCATTGACGATATTGAAGATTTCTTTGAATTGAATTTGATGGCTTACACATATCTAAAGGGAGCAGTGATTTTCAAAGTTATTGAAATAAGGCAATACAATGCTATATCCATCATTTTGTCTGACGATATAAACCCGGATCTGAAGAAACTTGAAAATCGCCGATTGGTTCAGTTTGTGGAAGAAATGTTCGCATTACAGCTCAAAACAAATCTCGCTCTATCGACTACTCGTGGTGGATCGTGCATCGATACAGTCTTCGCTGGTTCAAATTAAAAGGATCGATTCCAAAAATTATGTCAGTTATTTTAGTTATCATAAACCGGTATTGTCCACGTGTAGAACAAACAGAAAAATAAAACGATTATCCGTACTTTTTGTATTTCTTCGTTTTTTTCATTTCTTCATTTATGAACTCCCAGCGGAACAACAGCAGTTACGAAACCGGCATTCAAAAAATCCGGCTAAATTCTATGTTTCATAATTTTAGCCATAGGCTCTGAGTAATTTTTTTTAGTTTATCCATTTAGGTCAGCCGTTAATCTGCCATGCGGTAGTAGTTCTAGTCGCTGAATCCCCATTTAAAAAGATTAAGAAACGGTTCTATTCGTCGCTGCGTATGTATTGAATTTTCTATTTAAAAGTGTACATTTTAGTTTAAGATTCGATTTACTTTTTTTAATATCGCAATCCATTTTCCATTTGCCCGTGATTGTTGTAACAATTCATCATTTGGTAGAAATTTTCCATGAAAGACCTGTCATCCACGCTACAGTGGTTTAAAAGTCTTTTCTCTTTTCTTCACTTAAAACTTAATCTACAAAAGCCTGACGTTCGCTGAGTAAAAGAAAATTCATCTACGCAGTCGGCTAATTAAAATAACAACTCAAAATTCGTTCAGTTCGTTAAAATCACTTTCCGCATCAGGGACACATTTCATTAAAGCAGCATTTCACTTAATTTGTTGTAGTAGCGCGCCGAACTGAGATACCCAATCACTAGATATAATGTGTTGAAGAGGAAGAGGATATCAAAAGAACCAGCGATGGTACAGAGTAGAGGAAAAAAGAAAGGCTGAAAATAGAGGTAAGTATTATTAATTTTATTCAATATTAAAATGAACGAAATAACACTTAAACACAAATTTATAAAATTACCAACTAGATTCATATTCGTGGTGTAACGAACAGTTTGTTACACCATGAATGTAAATCTGGTATCGAAACTAATCGGCGACTTTACAAATTTACTAATTACATTGTGTTTAAATATTAGTTTGTTTTAATACCGTTATAACACAATAAGTATGAAGGATTATCATTATTAATTTTATTTTATGCGCATTATTAATTTCGTTTTCGATTTATTTCTTTTCTTGTTTAAATTTCATATTATTTTTCTCATTTCATCATAATATTTAGTTGACCTATCAATTCCAATACATAAATTTTCCTTAATTGTTTAAAATGGCGCTCAAGCAGAGACATATTTTATTAAAGTAGAATTTTACTTTATTTATAACAATGTTTTGGTTAGCCAGGCGTAATTGTGACAATTCCAATTTTCGAGACTGGGGTCCAGTTCAGGCGTCAGATGTTACCAGGTCGGTATTTAGGAACAATAATTAAATTAAATTAACAAGAAAGGAAATTGGACGAACAAAAATTCCTACCGATATGGTGGTGGTTCACTGTGTCTTTTATGAAGCATAAAAAAACCTTCTTACACAAACGTGTGAGAAACATAAAATGCCAAAAAATTACCCTACTAAAAAAAATATTTTATTTCTGTTTCAAATTAACCGACTAGAATAATAAAAATTACGCAAAATATGGTAACAAGTTTTGGATAACTAGAGGAGAAGTCAAGAAACCACGGACAGAAAGGAAAGGAAGATTGGATAGACAAGTAAAATAAATACGTGTTAAAAAGGGAGGAGAATACAGTAAGAAACCTGCCAAAAGTAGAAGATAGGCGGGCTAATGGGTCGACGAACCTATTTCCTTCGATTCCGGAGCAAACAGGAATCCATAAGAGATCAGTTTGGATAAAATGAGAAAGGAAGAGATCTTGAATGAAGGCACACGTATAAGAAGAATTACGTAGTCGATAGAGCGGAAAGGTAGAGGAGATGCAATAGTCTGCAGCATACTTTGAAATCTGACAAGATAAAGATATTGTGAGAAACAGATGAGAATCTGATAAAGGGAAGGGTGTGCAGGATAACCTTGGACTCGGAACTGAAAATTGAACAGAAGGAGAGAAGTTTAAACGATTAAGAAAAGAAGGCTGGAATATTAAATGAAAACGTAAAATGAAATAGAGTGAGGAGACGAGCATTATTAAAATCGGCAGTGACATCAACAAAGATGATACGGAAATTTTTATTTATAAATTATGTACATACGTCTGACAAAAATGTACCGATACAAGTGGGAGGGCCATGTTCATGGCTAAAACGGAAGCTGGTGTTGAAAAAGAATATGCGTTGTGTATTACAAATGCAAACAACACACACACATAGTTGCACAAGCATAAACCAAAGACACGTTTATAATAATAATAATAATAATAATACGGCATACAGTGTAACGAATAAATGATCAACATATAAACAAATGCCACCTGCAGAAAATAGTGTCAGTACGGTTTAACTGGGAATTTGATGGTACCTATTGTTTCATCGCCTGGTAATGAAAGAGCGCTTGTAAAACGGTCAGTTTACATATGATGCTGGTATCGGTAGCCTAGTAAATTCGACTATCAATCGTTCATACCCGTTTTCTATCGCACTTAACAGTTGACTTTTTAATGATATTCATCCAGGCAGTTGCAGTTACTGTTCCCATATCATGACCTTGGAGCCTTTAAACTTCCTTTTGTCGCTAAATAAGACTTTCCTATACTTATATCCAATAAATTCGACAATAACATTTTACTTGGACTTTTAATCTCTTTCCAATATAGAATGGTCTCTGTAAATGGAGTTCTCCGAAATATCAACAGATAATTCATTTTTTTCCAAGTTTATCCGTATTCTCATGTGCAATCTCAGAATTATCATAGATTACCAAACTATTCCTTCTAAGTTCCTCCAATTAACTATTCTTGATAGTACTAATATTATCCAGCTTATCATTGAGCTTTGAGAATAAGTTCTTCAGTGTATTATCGACTGCTAGCATTGTAATATTGATCAAATCAGTTCTGTTATATTCATCCAAATTAAAATATTTTTTTTTTTTTAAATTCTTTAATAGCTAAATTGCACCTAGCTGATGATAGCTATTTAGCAATTATTTTTAACATCTTGTGCACATAGTTTGAATAGCAGCCTACCCAGCGATAGGTGCTAAAAATGAAGTTGTATTAGAACTGTTATCTTAGACTAGATCCTTCGATTTGATTCTATCAAGCCGCCAAACGTCTAGTGAATTGTCCAACAACGCAAGTGCCATGTTGTTCAGGTGCGTTTCTAATCTGTAGGCATACTTCTTTGCGTCGTCGAATATTACTTCTTGAACAAACTTTATTCCAAGGTCTTCGTGAAGCGTTAAATTGGTAATGTACCACGGGGCGTTTACAACCATCCGGAGGATTTTGTTTTGGATACGTTGTATGATTGCTATATTACTCTTTTTAGAACAGCCCCATAGCGGGCAGCTGTAACGTCAAACTGGCTTTAAAATCTGATTATAAACTAGTAGTTTCTTTTCAGCAGATAATTCCACCTTCCTATTTAATAGCCAGTATAATTGTCTTAACTTTATATTTAATTCGGTCCGTTTTACTGTTATATGTTTCTTCCATGTTAGGCGTTGATCAGGGTATACATCCAGATATCTCACATTTGTTTTTCGCGGAATGGCAACATTGTTCAGGACTACGTCTTCCGTCGGATCAATTTTTTCTGAATCCAAACTGATGGTCTGGTATTAGACCTTTATCGTTGATAACTGGCATCATCCGTTTTAGTAGCAGTTTTTCATAAACTTCAGAGATTACAGGCAGCAGTGAGATGGGTCGATACGAGGCCGGATCTGTCGGAGATTTCTACGGTTTTTTAATAACGACAATCTGCGACAGTTTTAGTTGTACAGGAAAATACCGCAGCCGGACCATCGCATTGAAAATGTATGTCAGTAGTATGAAACCTTTTCTCGGCAATTCCATTAAGATTCGTGCGGTAAGTAAATCATAACCCGGCGATTTATTTGGGTTTAAAGTTTTTACTACAGTACGGATTTCACGCGAAGACGTAGGTTTTATTACCGAGCAAACATCATAACAATAAGTTTCATGGTTGAACGTTGCGTTTTCAGGATGTGGCTGGAATATCTTTGCGAAATGTTTTCCGAATACCTCCGCTTTTTCTAGATCCGTTCTAGTCCAGGTTCGGTCAGATTTTCTTATTGGAATTACCGCTTGTAAAATTAAAATATGAATTTTGAAACGGTTCTGGAACAATTATTACTCTTTTTTGAGGGAGATTTGTTTGTTGGGGGGGGGGGGGCTTGGCCGACCAATAGCAGCTAGCCAGGACAATTGGACTAGATTAGAGATTCAATTTTAATCCGGTCAGAAATCGATGACAGAAAAGAGACAAGAATAGGAACCACATTGGATGACGGCAAAGGTAAGATACAGGAAGTACTATATGGAGTAGGAAAATTCAGCTTTAACAGCTGAACGTACAGGATATTACGTTCGAAGGAAAGACTGGAACATTCAAACAGCACGTGGTTAGGATCACAAACGAAGGAACAGTCGCCAGAGTGCAACGGACAATAAGGGGATGGGAAAAGAGCAAAACGATTCCGTGAGGATGGGAGCAAAGTATGATTGAACCGCAGACGACAGATAGCAATGATGAAAAAACGTTTAAGGATAGGAAAATGATAGAACCAAGAACAGGAAGGAGGTCTAGGCTGATGTTTTCTTCACTCGCATTTATCTCATATCTACTTATAGTCCTGCTTTTACTATTTATTCTGTTACTTGACTACATAGTAAATTAATTAAAGTAAAATTTAATTTTAATTTAAAAGAAAAAAATAATAAATACCGATGTATTTTATAAGAGATATTGCACAATTCACTAACAATGCAAACGCAGAAAACCCGTTATCAATGTAGTCCTTCTTCATTGTTTTATTTCACAAACTCTGAAATACTCGTTTACATTGGTAATAAATTCATTCTTCTTCTTCTTTTGGTGTCATACTCTTCGAAGAGCGTTGACGATCACAAATGTCAGCATCAAAAACTTCTGTTTCTGGCATTTTGCATGAGTCTTCCTATCGACCAAGTTCTCGTCCATTCCTTGATGTTATCTAGCCAAGTCGTTTTCCGTCTTCCTCGGCCTCTCTTTCCGTCTATTTTTCCCTGGAGGATTAGTTGTAGGAGTTGATATTTCTCTCCTCTGATAATATGACCGAAATATTTTATCTTTCTGTGTATAATAGATTTTATTAATATCCTTTCTGTTTTGGCCATCTCTAGAACCTTTTGATTTGACGTTCTACTTATCCATGGTATTTTCAGCATCCTTCTGTGGATCCACATTTCTACAGCCTCCAATCGATTTACCTGTCTTTTATTGAGTGTTGTTGCCTCAATTCCATACAATAAGATAGAATAAATATAACAATGCACAATGTTTTGCCGTATATCTAGACGTAAGCATCTATCACAAAGCAGATTTCTCATGCTGGTGAAGGCACTCCGAGCATAACTACATCTCATTTTTATTTCTGTATCTGGGTCCAAGTTCTCAGTAATATAACAGCCCAAGTATTTAAATTTTCCAACTCGTTCAATCTTCTCATTGTTTAACATAACAGAGACTTGATTAAAGTTGTTTTCCTTGCTGACCACCAACCATTTCGTTTTCTTCACGTTTATATTCAAATTATATGATTTTCCAACTGCATTGAGTTCATTGAGTAGAT
Organism: Icerya purchasi; assembly: GCA_039619475.1. Taxonomy (NCBI): domain Eukaryota; kingdom Metazoa; phylum Arthropoda; class Insecta; order Hemiptera; family Monophlebidae; genus Icerya; species Icerya purchasi. The sequence continues at coordinate 400,730,813 of CM077116.1, read as the reverse complement.
ATTGAAGATCTCTTCCATTCTCTGCAATAATAGCAGTATCGTCTGCATAGCGAATGTTGTTAATAATCCTTCCATTAATCCGAACGCCCAAGGATAGGTTCGAGATAGCTAATCTAAAAATCTGTTCAGCATACAAATTGAACAGTAGGGGTGAAAGGATACATCCTTGTCGCACTCCACGTTGGACTTTAAAGTCAATTTTTTCTCCGTTCTCTAGAATGAGCTCAGCTGTCTGGTTCCAATATAGATTCTTGATTATCCTTAGATCGTATTCATCAATTACCGTAGTTTTAAGAATATCCATTAGTTTATGATGTTGGACGTTATCAAATGCTTTCTCATAGTCAAGAAAGCAAATAAATAATTTCATTAGTATCGCTGTATGTCCTCTTTGCAAGTTGTACAGCTAACTTTTGCAAATATTTACAGCATTTGACCACTAGCAAAGAGTAGTTATCTGATTTATTTGATTTAACCAAACAGTGCGAGTAAAGGACTTCATTGCTTGACAAATTTGGAATTTATTTCATTAAACACGCTTCAATGGATGATTATATATTCTAAGGCAATTGCATGATCAGTGTAATTTTCATCTCCCATTGAAAAATCAAAGCTGCCATCGTATCTAAGAAATTTTATACAAACAGGCTGGAAAAGTTTAGAAATGATTGAGACATTGTTACGTTCTCACCATTACTTTCAGCGTTAGAAATATCCCAACAGTTATTTAAGTTATTAATTTTAAAAGATAAATACAGAAGAAAATAAGGGAATAAAAATTAAAATAATGAAATTTAAATATTAAAAATTTACTAGTTATCAATGTATAAATCCATATGGCTAAAGTTGTGCCCCCTCCCCTGATAAAGAAGAGGAAAAGAAATATTTAGGGAATACAAAAAAAATTAAAAAATAAAATTTACCAACAAAATGTATACAGATTTATAAGAACGCTAATACAAATGATTTTAATGTTTATAATCACATAATTATATCTTCTGCAGAAATTTTATTAATGAAATATTCAAAATTGTTGCTTTTTCTAATTGTTTTATAAATATAACCTATTCTCGCATTCTCTTTTGTGCGGATGTTCGTAGTGCGGCAGCCCAACACTGTTCTCTGTACTGCTGCTTACCGTGTCTTAGGGAGAGCGCCCATCTAAGCGATACGATTCCGATACGACAGCGATTTTAAATCGTAAGCGATAGCAACACGATTCCGATACAACGTAACGCCCACTGAAGCAACGCGATTTATCCGCTGGAGAAGCAACTTAATTTATGATGTGGTGTGATAGTGCAAAAATTGTCATATTTTTCTTCGTTTTCCTGTTCTTTTTTTAGTGAAGAAGCAATATATCGTTAGTAAATCTTAACAATTTAAATCAAAAAAGAAAACAACGTTATTGAGTACATCCATTTTTTCAAAAGAGTAACAAAATAAACGCTTTAATGTTTATAAAAAACTGAATATATACTCGGAAAAGTTCTAAAGTTTTTATGGAATGAATAAGGAAACGTTTAATTGGTTAGTAGAGAAAATTGGCCCAAAAATTGTAAAAAAAAAACACCCATTTTAGAACATTTATACACCGCAGAAACGTATTTTAATCACATTACGGGAAATACATTTGTTAATTATGTATATCTAAATGTTTAGAAACATTTTCTATACCATATACATATATATTGCTGTTAATTTATATTACATAACAAAATAAGAAAATGTAAATATTAATATTTATTTCATAAATATGAATTGTTTTTAAAAATATTCTGAAATAAATTTAAAACACCGATTTTAAATTGTTATTTTTGCCGATTATTCATATTACGCATAAAAATTCAGAATGTAAACAAACAATCGCTTGCTCAAGCAACTAAAAATAAAACATGTAGCACTCGAGCGACGGCGATACGATAGTTGCTTATCGGTTGCTTGTCGCATCGCGTCAGTGGGCGCTAACTCATATAATAACGTGGGTTATATTCTGAACTACATTTTGTTGCTATCGTATCGGAATCGTATCGCTTCGGTGGGCGCTCTCCCTTACACTCACGCGCTCGGCTCTCTTCGTTGAGTGTATACGAGTAGCATGCTCTCTTTCTTACTCGTTACAAACGGCAGATCAAGTTAAGAAATGGAGATGAGTCTCCACGGAAAACAAAAATTCATTCAAAAAATAAATTTCAAATTTTGGTCAAACAGATGTTGGGGATATATATACATATATATATATATATATATATATATATGTATATACTGTTCAATGTAAGGCGAAAGATGAAAAAGAAATAATTATTATCGTCATTTATATTTCTCCAAATCAAAGAGTCTATGATATAATATTCCCTTTCACTCCCGATGATTCAAGGTTATTAAAAGAGAATTTACATAAACTTCCAATGATATTAGCTGAAAACTTCAACGTCAATTTTGCATCAGACGATTCTTTGCCTTTAATAAAATTTCTTCAAACCGAACTTCAATTAAATGTTAATAATAATCCAAAAGAATCAACGAAAAAGTACAGAACTACCATTGATGCAGTATTTTCTAGATATTATATTGATAAAATTACATCAAAAACTTATATTTCATATTTTAGTTGCCATAAGCCTATTGTATCTTTTATAGAATCCATCAATCAATACAAATGCATTAATTTTTTCTTTTACGAAACAGGGCAGAAGTGAAACTTTATAGTTATGTTTATAAGAACCACAGATCTCCCCATTTGTTTCTTACTCTTGGTAAATTTGATACTAGAACTATAACCTTAAATAGAAGTTTGAGAAAATGCCTTCGAAGTATCACTTTTGCCCTGTGTCCCGAGGCACACAGTTTCTTCCCTAAAAATTGTATTTTTTTTTACATTCTTATATAAATAGCAGTTAAATTTGCATTATATATATTAAAATAATTAATACAGCGATGTTAATCATCAAAATCTTGACAATGCTATGAAATATACGGATCGAGAGGTAAATATTTTTACTTGCAACGAAATTTTTTGTTGCATTCAACTTTGGTAATATTATAATCGTATTAATGATTTTGGAATTAGTTTTCTACTCTGATTTTCTAAACTAAAAATAATTTCAAATATTAATTTTTGGCTTTGAAAGTTTTTTTAAAAGTAAATTACACTTACAGAAACCCATAAATGAGATTGAGAATTAGAATATTAATCATTTAAACCGCGTACCGGCATACTATACGTCCGTACGATGTAAAAAATTAACTCGCTAAAAAAATGTGCCACACTATAGATGCCTATTTCATTTTAGAATCACCGATGCAAATCCGAAAATGATAAGACGGATACCGTAAATTGCAATGTTGTAATTTAAAAGAATAATTATTTATTGAGAAGTAGTATAATGTAAATAACTAAAACAATTTTATTAAATTCGTTTGTTTCCGTTCGATTGCCGGGTATATAACTGAAGATATTTAGCTTCATAAATTACAGTTATAAATTAAGTTAAAGAAAAAACAAAACTTCTAACCTACCTTAGGATTGAACCTGTAACCACCAAATTATTGGTGTTGTACCTACCTCATTGAACTAGTACTAACTTTTTGCCATATCTATTTACATTATTTACATTATACTATTTTTAATAAATAATTATTCTTTCATTATTGCAACATCGCAATTTACGGTACATGTCCTATCATTTTCGGATTTGCAATCACCGATAAGTGAAAATCAGTTAATCACCGGTATTTTCTTTATAAGAACTTAAGAAGAAACTCAATTAATATACAATCCTAATCTACGATAATAACATCAACATCATTAAATGATAAAATATTAACGTTAAAAAGTTTATGTTCCTTAAGTAACAGAATGGATTTGGATAATAACGCTTCGGATGATAAAGGTAATTTTTATTTAAATTATCTTTTTCGTTCAAAAACTAAATCTATATTTTTATGGGTTAAATTTTCGTATTTTTTTAATTACCCCGTTTTATTTTAAATCATTGGGATCTTATATTTATTACGCCTTTAGAATTTTTTTTTCTTTATTATTTTTGTCGAGTTTTATAATATTTATGATTTTTATAATTTTTAACATGCTTCTGTATTTAATCTCTTTAGAAATTTCGTCGTTATCGTCCTCAGAAGAGGAAGAAGATGAAAACGCCAAGGTATTAAAAATTTCTATTAGTTCAAATAATCACTGTAGTATGTTTTAAATTTAAACTGATTTTAGAACTTTATAATAATATTCATTCGCTTTGTTTTGAATGCTGTTAATTTGAGTCTTATCGAATAATTATATGAATTCAAGGAAACAATCACTTCAGTTTTCATTATTCCCATTTAATTTTAAATTTTGTAGAATTCATATAGTGGATTCGAAATTATAAACTGAAATTTTGATGTAATTTTCAAATTTTTAACTGATTCGAGTTTGCAATAATACAATTAGGGGTTTAAAATATTAGGAAGATTTTCGGGAATTAAACTTATTCAGTTAATAAACTGTTTTGTTTGTGGCTATCACTTATTCGATGTAAAGATGGCTGAAAACAGTTTTTTTTTTATTGCCAGTTCTCATTTATAGCAATTTTACTTTTTAATAGTTATTTTTATGTAATGGCTTTTACGTATAGTAAAATAAACAGTTCAAAAAAGTCGGAAAAAATATTTATCAAAAGTATTACAGTATAACCAGGAATGAATCCAGTGGGGGTTTCCCTCCCCAGAACTTAATACAAGCTGTTTAAGAGTACAGCAATTTAATAGGAAATAAAATTCTTTTTATTCGTTTTGTTTACAATTATATCAAAAGTTGCTGGCAAAACATTTTGAAATGGTTCAATTAGTTGTATATTTTTACATTTCAAAATTACGAGATTTATTTTTGACAGAAAAATGAAACTTCATAAAATAGGGATAAAAAAAATGATCTTTTAAAATTTGACTTTGACGTTTGCTTGTATTTTATGAAAACTGATTTGTTTTAATTGGAAATGCGCGAAAGATGTAAAATACTCACGAGCTGAAAAAAATATTAGTTGCAGTTCGTATTTTTTGTCAGCGTAAACGGCAACTATCACGGTTCACGTCGATCCATTTATCATTAATATCAATAAAAATTTATTCGTTTTTGTTTTAAACAACATGATCTATAGACAACTTCATTTCGGTCTCTGGTGCTTTTTTCTTGTTTTTTATTTCAAAGAAAAGTCCCCATTTAAAATAGCTGAAACCACGGTGTATTCGTTTATTATAAAAAGACAATGAACCCGTTAGAATGTTTTTACAATGTGTTCTTTAATGCTACAATTAGAATTGATAATTTTAAAACCAATTGAGAAAACATTGTTGTTTATAATCGGTTATTTTACTTGAAATTTATTGTTCACACTTGCTTTTTCATTATTCTAAATTACATAATAAATAATTTTTTATATATTTGGTTTTATTCAGGAATATCCCAAAAAAAATTTTCTCAGTAAAAATATAAAAAAATCTCTGCCCCCAAAGAACATAAATTGACCCCCCCTTCAGAAACAGATTCCTGAATTCATCCCTGAGTATAACATAATAACTGTTGACAAAGTGAAACTTTATATAAAAATTGAATATAGTATTTCTAATAATTATACATGTGTAATGCAGGAAAAAAAATGTAATTAGTAATGAGTAAATTTACAAAAATCAGCATAGCGTTAAGAATGATTATTTAAATCTGAATTATTGTAGGAATGGACCGAAGAGACCGAAAAGAATTTTTTAAGAACTTTATGTTACTTGAAGAAAAAGGATCCGAAAATATATGATGATAATATTAGATTTTTCAATGATTTGGATGGATCTAATAGTACTAACGTTCAGAAAAATAAATCAGCTGAAAAAGATAAATTATACTTGCGGGACTACGAACGTAAAATTATTCTCGACAAAGGCGGCATTTATACCGATGAAGAAAGTGGTAATTACATGGAAACTATATTTAACTTAAATATCTTATAATTATGTTTAAATCATAAATTATGTAAATTATTCTTCCACATTTTTCAAAAAAATACTCGGAATTATGAAACATTTTCGTTTATAAATTTATCATGTGTAAACAATCTTTATAGAAATTACTGTATACAATTTTGCTGTTTCAATAATCAATGTTTGTCACCAAAATGCGCTTATCATTTAATTTTCCCACTGCAATCGATTTCTTACTTTTCAACGTTATTATTTTTTAATTCATCTACCATTTTTTTTAATCGTTAATTGCTGTTCTAGTTTAAAGATTTTTTTAAAATTATCATTCTTCGTTGGAACTGAAGGTGAAAATTAATGCTGTTGGTTTGGGTTATAATTTAAGCTGTTAAAACTGGAAAAAATATTACACACAGCAGTGAAAATATCTGAAATTTTGTGTTTTTGTTAATGAGTATTTGGGTCATGAATGATTTCATTAATTGTATACTTCATGAAGGTTTATGGCCAAAGGAACATTGTACTTTGGCGATTGTTTCCAAAGAAATGCGGTTAGATGTACTGACTATAGAACTATAAACCTTATCCCCCAAGCATCCAAAATATTGCTACAAATAATAAAAAAGCGCCTAGAAAAATATGTAGAATAATTTTTGGATAAAATACAACTCGGCTTTCGTAAGAATTTATCAATCAGAGATGCAATAGGGTAGTTAATGAATGTTGGACAGCGACTGATGAATACAAATCGGAAAATGTACATTTATTTTGTCGATTATACTAAAGCCCTTGTTTTCTTTTTCTTGAACAAATGGCATGTCCCAAAACGTATATTAAACCTGAGATATAATGTATATATACGTCAAACAGCTGTTATTAAAATAAACGGGGATATATCTAAGCCCGCAAGAATAAATAGAGGGGTACGACAAGGATGTCTGTTGTCTCCATTCCTTTTTAACGTATATGTAGAACTTGGCTTAAATTAACTCTAGCAGAAATCACATATGTAATTTTCTTACGTGGAGAATGACTGCAAATGATAAAATTTGCAGATGATCAGGCTATAATTTGCAGAGTTTCTAAAAATATCACATAGAATGGTACAAACCTTAAATGATACAGGAAAGCAGTTTGCTTTAGAAGTAAATATTGATAAAACGAAAATCATGACGATTGGTAAACAACTTCATCGTTTCCAACTAAAAAAAAAATTCAACAAGTACAAAGATTCAAATATCTTGGTTAAATAATAACGAAGGACCTATAATGCGATATAGAAAAATAAACTCGAAAATTAGACTAATTAAGCTAGCGTGGCGGAAAAAACAAAATATATTACGCCAAAAGTCAGTAGAAACGTACTGTTAAAACTTACGTGTGGCCTATAGAAGTGTACTGTGCTGAAAGTGGACCCCAAATAAAAGCAGTATCTAAAAATTATAGTCTTTTAAAATGCAGTGTTATAGGAAATTGCAAAGAATAAGTTGAATCGAAAAAGTTACAAACGAAGACCATAGAATCGATGAAAAACTAACATTGTTACATCTGATAAACAAGAGACGATTAACCTGGTCTGTTAAGTGATGTAATAGAATGACAAATTCAGGGGAAGAGAGGACGAGGCAGACCGCGAAACACTTTCGTCACCACATTATTACAGGATACAGGCCACAAACCAATACTGGAAAATGAAAAAAACTGGTTGGACTGGAAATTGCTTAACATATAATCAAATGAGCCCTAGGACTATCAAACTTATGATGATGATACTTTAGTACCGTAAAATGATGTGATTTTCCTTGAATTGAGATTAACAAAGACTCAATGCTATTTATAAATTGCCGTCAGCTCTTTTTCCTCTTTCTACTAATTACGCAACCAATTTTGCTTTTTTTAGCGACGGAACGTGATAAATCAGATTTAAATCTAGTTTGTTGAAATTTACTAGTTATTGAATTTTCCCTTTTACGTCCTCTTATTTCTGGACTCCACGATGTACTGTTTTATTTTTTTGTTGATGGCTAGAGAATGGGTTCCTTTGAGTAATGTCTAATAAAATAATTTTACCTAACTACTGAACAACGGTATCTGTTTTTATATTAAAGTTCAGATGCGTAAGCGAGTCAGCTGTTTTATCATACTGTATTTGCTGCCCGTACTGTGACTATTATATAATTGAAAATATACATTCCACCGGATAGCTGCTGTTATTTCTGTTACAACAATAATTAAATCGGTAGTTGATAACGTGGTATTGCTTATATTAATAAAATCAATGTGCGACACATTATTATTAAATAAGATGATATTATCGACTTCCAAAATTGATTTTTCTGTAAATTTTCTACAATTGTTGGAATACTGCGATTCCTTAATCTTGACTAAAAACATTGAGATCACCCAATAAAATACAAGAAACAGTAGATGATGAATGAAGTCTAGTAAGTTATTGCATAACTTGACGGAAAATGTGTATGCTACTTGCAAGCCAACATTTTTTAGAAATATATTTGTGAAGAATTGTAATGATATAAGATTTCGAAAATATTATTCATTTGCTTGTAGATGAAGAAAATGCTAATACAACAGGACGATCGTCACCAACTTACGTTGAAGAACAACGCAGAATTAAGGAAGGTTTTAAAAATATGCTGGATGGCGATGATTCCGATACTGATGGTTGTGATAATAACAGTAATGATTGTGCAGGATTTTTGAAAGTGAAAATTAAAAGTGCACAAGAAGAAGTTCGTATATCGCGATAATATATTTTAAATATTTCTATAATTTTTTTAATAATTTCAAATGTCCTAATATTTAAAAATTTCATTCAAAAATTGTACATAAAATGAAATATTAAATACGTTGTATTTCAAAATGAATTTTGTATTACTTAATATTAACTCGACAAGATTCTCGTTAGTTAATAATGAGAATCATCATTTCCGATAACTTCGAATGCAATATATGAATACGGATAATGTGCAGATATACTAATTTTACATGTTAATACCATTTCTTACATAATTTAAAGGAATTTACGTTTTTGTAGTCTAATTTTAGCAGAAAACAATAGGAATTTATTATTGTTGAAAATTATTAACATATCGTCCGTTTTAAACTGTTGGTTATCGGAATGAAGTTAATTCCCTATATTTATAACCGCTTTAACGAGCGATAATATTGTTTTTAACTATCAGTTATTTTAGAATGAAACATGTGTAAATATTAAAAACTAATTTAACAATGTAGCTTTTTTGAAAGATAACTGTTGATCTTTAAAAGAAAAATTTTCGAAATATCAAACGTATATTTTACTTTAAAAAGGTACTTATTTATGTTACTTTAAAATGTGTATCTATTTAATAGATTTTTTTTTCACGCTTTATATTTTCTTGAAACATATTTTATTATTTGATTAGGAAAAAGAAGAAGAAGAATATATAGAATGGTTAAAAGGAAAAAAGGAGGAACTAAATGATAAAAAAATGGAGGATGACCTGAAGTATCTGCGTGATTATTGGTCTGATCCGAATCTTGCTGATGGAGAACAATTTTTAAGAGATTATTTATTAAATAAACGGTAAATATTAATATTGTTTTAAATAACGGTATAAATTTTAATGCAAAATGTGAGTTAATCTTTTAACTTCGTACAGATATTTGGAACCAAATACAAACGAAGAATTGTCAGAACTTGAATTTTCGGAAGAGGAGGAAATGTTGAATGAACATGATGAATACGAGCAAAAATATAATTTTCGTTTTGAAGAGCCGGATAAAGAATTTGTAAGTTTTTATTTTATACTAATATTTAAATATGTTTAAATATCGCTAATTGAATTATCTAATTCCAAACTTTTTTATTGTTATTATTCATTAGATTAAAACATATCCAAGAGTTATCGAAAATTCTTTAAGGCAAAGAAACGAAAAGAGGAAGAAAAAAAGAGAAATAGCCAAGCAGAAGAAAGAACAAAACTTAAAACAAAAACAAATCGAATTAAAAAAATTAAAGAAAGCAAAAAAGCAAGAATTACTGGAAAAGATCGAGAAAATCAAACAAGCTACAGGAAATAAAGAGTTAGGTTTTGAGGTATAATTTTATATTAATTATTATTTTTAATTCAGCACCGAATGTTTAAAATTGTACACCTTCGCTCGGTATCATTTGATTTATATTTAACTTTATTGCTGCATTACTACAGTTTGACTAACGTATTTAATTGCATAATGTAGACATTTGATATAGAAGAAGATTTTAATCCTGACGAATATGATAAAAAAATGTCTGAATTGTTTAATGAAGAATTTTATAATATGGAAGATGATGAGAAACCTGTATTTTCTGATTCTGACGCTAATAATGACGATGACAACATTGACGACATTAATGAGGAAGTAAATTACGGTGATGATTACAATGATGATGGTAATTTTTTTTTTTTTTTACATTTTTAAGAACAAATAAAAAAATAATTACAAATAATTTTTATGCTACTCAAGCTTCTAGTACTGATATAGCTTTAATATTATTAAAAGGTAAGTAAAAATTCTTATTTTACGATCATTACATTACTAAAAACTTTAGAAAATTTTTTAGTATTCAAAAAAGTTAAATAACACTGTCAATTTATAGTGGAGGAACCTTATTATTTTTAATATGATTATATTCTTTAATTTTATAATTAATTACATACAATAATAAAAGTAGAAAATGTGTTTAAATAAAAATTACTAAAAGAAATTAGAAAATGAATTTGTTAAGAGTAAATAATTTAGCCAATTAAGTTATTTATCAAATATTTTTTGAACTATAAAACTTAGCTGTACTTATTACTAGTTCTTGTTTTAGTACGGGTTAATACTTTTGTAATACATAGTAAACAGAAACATGTGTCTTATAGATAGTATTATGTATTTTGATTTTAATGAAAATATTTAAAAACTTTTAAATATTTAAACTCATTCGTGGCTTCATATTTGAAAATTGTTGATTTTTATAATTTTCTTGTTTTTTACTTAATGCAAGTGATATTTCAACTGCTGTACACATCTTTCAGTTATTTTTATGTACTTCAATTTTCATAGAAATACTTACAAATTTTGAAATTTTAAATTCTCTTGGGGTTTTGTATTTAAAAATTGTTGGTTTTCATAATTTTTCTACCATTTACTATATTTATCAAATTCCAGCTCTCCGTATCTTGCAGATATTGGTTGATATTTTGTTTTATTGTAAATATTCGAAAGTTAAAAGAATTTGGACACATTTCAGATTTTATGTCTTACAGAATATCAGTTTCATCATTTTTCTGATTATTGTATGTGATCGGTTTTCAGCTTTCTATGTCCAGTAAATGTTGCTATATGTTAAATGTAAATGTATGTGTGTGCGTATTCGAGTGGAGTGGACGCGCACCAGTCAATTTTGTGCTTAAATAGAATGCTCAGTGTCTCGATGGCAATATTACTGTAGGAAGTTGAAATTTTGAAAATTTGTAGATGTTCAAAATTCTAATTATATGAGTAACTGAATAATTCCAACAAATTCATTAATATTTTCAGAGTAATTTCTATTAAGCAGACATCAAAATTTTGGTTTTTAAATCGGCTATTGGAAGAAGTGGCAACAAAATTTTTAAATATTCTAGTTTGTATGTTTCTTCAAATATTTCACAAGCATAAAATATGTGTGTATTTTTTATTATTTTCTAATTACTTTGACTTCATTTTAAACTATTTCAGTTGCTTGCCCATTTCCAATTTTATACGACAAAAACCCCAAAGGTTCAATCGCGCGCTTTAATAATTTAGGAATTTAAAAAAAAAGAAGAAAAGAAGTAAACAAATGAAAGAGACGTTAATCCAAAATAGATCACCGTTTAATATGTGAAAATGAAACTTGATTGAAAAGTGTTGAAAAATAAATTTGACCTTCCAGGAAATATTGTTTATATACAAAAGAAAAATGGTCTTTAATAAAGATATATTTTTTTATTTCTATTATTCAATATTGTCAATTATTGTAAATTGTAATAAACAGAACGGAATTTTTAATTTTTTTGGGGGGGACTATGGGCATTAACCCGACGTAAGTAAAATTTTTGCATATTTTCAATGTGCAGAAGCGGGATTCGAGATTCGAACTAGATCCTACCTGAACGAAACATCACTGCCTAACCAACTGCGCCACAGTAGCTGGCTAAATTTTTAAATTGTGTATCAGTAAATCTTGTTACTTCTTTTGTCTACGTGCATATTTTATTAAATTTCGTAATTTTCTTTTATTTGTAAAAAGATAGCAAGTGTGCACTTTCTCAGTTTTCTTGAAGTTAAAAACGGTATCGAATGTAGCCATTTGATATAAAAGATATTTGACCTGTTCTGTTGGATTTATATTTTTACTTAGAAAAGAAAAAAAAAAGTATATTATTATTATTATAATTATTATGATTTTAATTTCTATACTAGCCGAGCAGTGCATTAGTCGATTAGGCAACAATGATTTCCCAATAAAAAGTTGGCCACGAAGGAAGTTTAATAACGAAGGTGCTCATTCACAGTAAAACAGTAGAAAGATTGCCTTTTTGGAAGGTCTTTTTTCTTTTTCGTATAATTTGCATGAATATTTGCTAAAATTAACATTTTGGAAATACTTATTTTTCTAAAATGATGACGAATAATACTGATAAATCTGTATTCGAAGCAAGCATTTAAAAATTCTACTTATTTTTTATTAAGAAATAATTATAATTAGGAAACATGCCACTAGTTTATTTCACGGTGTTTTCAATTAATTTAAAATATAATCCGTTTAAACGATGAAATTACAAAACTGTAAGACAATTAAGTATCTTCAAGAAAAAGTTATAACTGCATCGTGTGAGAGATGAATTGATAACTTTGGAATACTGTGTGACAAAATAGGATCAGTAATAAAAAAGTTTAAGTTGAATAAGACTAATAGTTTTCTGTTCATCATTCAAAGGGAAGTAATTTTAACATTATGCCGAATAATATGAAGAGTTCATGATAGAAATGAATAGTGAAATATCACTGTCAATGAAGAGAAATAAATATTGATAGAGATCCACGCTATTCCCTTTATCCTGTACAGTTCCTGATTTTTCTTCTAAAACTAAGTTGAGTATTCACGCTTTATTTTCATATAAAATAAACAGAAAAAAAAAGTAGTGTAATTTCCGGATTCATAATCATAAAATGAGTTAAATTGTAACATTACAAAATGCTTTTAGTTCTTTCAATTCTATACATTTTTTTGCTCTAACCAACAAAATTTTTATCAAGAAGAACGCCAAGGAATTTGAGAATTTTTTTCACATTGTTATCACAAATATTATTATATTTTTTTTTAAAAATTCTGTCAGTTTTCTTATTATAGTATTTACGTGTGTACCATAATTTGTACTTTCTTTTATTGTACTAAACGTTTTTGTAACTCTATTATTTATGCACCAGTTTACATAAAGCATAGTTGTGTTCAACCTCTGCTTATTTGTGGATACTTTGCCCAATTATACTCATTCACAGCAACACAAAATATTCATTATGAATATATAAATTAAAATGAAATGATTTTGTCTTATACTTCTCCTCTAATTAGTCTTCTGAATTAGCATGTTTCGCTTCCTTTGCTGCTGCGTAAGAGATAATTTAAGTTTCATGCAGCGCGTATTGCGTCATAATCTGTGCTATTATTTCTCAGTTTTTTTAACATTTTATTGTATACTTGCAGATGAGCAGGTTGTTTTTTGTGTGCTTTCTTTTGTGTATTTTTGTGTATGTGTGCGTAGAATTTGTACACATCTAATATTCTAAATTTATTTAGTTTAAATTATATTGCCATTATTTTAAATATTTAAATGTGATATAATTTCGTTGATTTTTATTTTTTTCAGAAGATTCAAATTGTCATCAACAGTCAAATAATGACCAAATTCATAAATACTCAGACATTCAGTATTCATACGAAGACGTTAATATGGATAATGTAATTCCTTTTTATTATATATTATATATTATTATATATGTGTATATTTGGTTTTATTTATAAACAAAATACTATTTAATAGACTTTTAAGGTTTACGCTTTCTGTACTCATTGGCGCACTCAAGGGGGGTGCCACGGGGCCATTGCTCCCCCCAAAAAATCTTCGGAATCTTAATTTCGTTTTGTAATGTTTTGTTTTATTTAATTTTTTTTTAAAAACATACATATTTACTTTTTACTTATATTAGAAGTATAACGTTATATACTTTTGGCTAATTTTTAAAAAATAAAATTCGTATACTTATCTAATTTGTGTTTATTACAGACATAATGTTATGTTTCTATTATTATTATTTTTTTTTTAAATAAAATTCGTCAGTTTTGTAATTTTTTTAAAAATAATATTCGTTAATTTTGTATTTTTTTTTATTTTTTTTATTTTAATTTACAAACCACGGGAATAGATAGGTACTTAGTCGAGGTACCGAGTTACCACCCCTAACTCATCTTCTAAATTCTAGCCCCGACCAAAAAAAAATCCTGAGTGCGCCTTTGTCTGTACTTATGAATTTAATATTCACGACCGATTTTAACATGCTTCAGATATAAAATATTAATGTATGAAAAAGATATACGGGAAAAGAAAAAAAACGATCCTCAATAAATTTCGTTGGAATTCATAACTAAGTACAATATGAAATTAAATACTTTACAATAGATTATTTTCTTCTTCGAAACGTATCAGTGCAAAAAGATTCTTCCTGTAAACAGCTGTACTTATCTGATTATTAACTCATTTCATTCATTCCAAAAAATAAATGAAATCGCGTTTTACGGCAATCATGCTATCCAATATTACAACCTTTTTTATTGTTTCGGAAACTGGTCAGAAAAATGATTTTCGTTTTTATTTTTTGTGAATTCACGTTTTTTTATGTACCTTGTCGTGAAAAAGATGAATTTTTTTCCTTCAAATATTTATTTAAAAATTAACGTGGTGTGCAAAATGAATTTATTTATCCTCGTTTAATCAGTCAGATAGCTAAGTTAAATTTGGAATACGAACCCTTCTCAAAGTACCTAGGAAAGTACTTTAATAAGCAATTGACGTTCCACAAGCACCTAGAAAACAGTAGCAAAAGTAAAGGCTAGGTCTAATGTTATTCAGAAGCCAACCGGCACATTGTGGGGAGCTTCGGCCTCAACAATTCAAACAGCTGCACTGGCTCTCGTGTACTCCATAGCAGAATATGGTGCACCTAGTGGTTAGGGTGCTTGGCTACCAAATCAGAAGTCACGGGTTCGAGACTTGTCTCGTTCCGGATCCAAGTCACTCCCAGGTTTACCGAGCCTGAAGTAATTTGGTACCATAGAAATTTGGGAAAGTAAAGGCGGCCGAGAGAAAGGAACTGGCCCCGCTGCTCTCATTAGTGCCGTTGGGCTTAGTACATTGGGAACCTTAACTTCACAATCCCTGACGCCCTGTCAAGGGTATGAGACTTGCTTTACTTTACTTTTATATGACTGAACAGCTACCATACAAAAAAAAAAACTGAACACTTAACTTAATATCACAATGAAACTTATCGCAAGGACAATTATGCCAACGCCTATTGCCTGGCTCTCGGTACTTAGTAATTTAATGCTACCAGATATTCGCTGGAAAACTGCTGTAGTACGAGAATGACTAAAATGTTGAGCTAACCAGGAACTCCCAATAAACAAGTTCGTGGGGAGCTCAACTTGTTTGAAGTCAAGAAAAACCAATTTATGGCAGATTACTTTAATGGCATAATTAAATGGCGGGAACAATAGGAGCTATCAAACGGAAGTTAATCATATCACCCGACGCTGCGGTAAGCGGTTTCAATTTTTCTCGCAGGAAATGGGTGCAGTTAAATCGCATCCGCACTGAACACGGACGCTGTAATGAGAGCCTGGCGAGATGGAATATAAAAAAATGACTCTGCCTGTGACTGTGGCCAGTCACATCAAACTATTGAACATATTGTGCGTAACTGCCCACATAGGGCTCTTGACAGAACTGCCAATAAAATTTATGGAACGTCAGCGACTGCATTGACAAGGATACGAAATCTGCATGTGACGCTGTAGTGTTTCCGCGTTGAGCTATACGACAAGAAGAAGAAGAATTTGTTATCGACTAAGCATCTATGTTTATGTATGTGTGTATACATAATAATATACACGTGTGTGTATTTATCTATATTATATGTGCGTGTGTGCGCAGTAAATTCTACTGAATTTGAGCCAGATAATAAGATCAGCCATTTAAATGATTCAATAATTTAAGAAGAATCAAATTAAGGAAGTATATGCATTTTTATTTCGTTTATTTGCACCGTCATTCTGGATAATTGAGGCAATCTGAAAATTTATAATCGGTTACCGGTGTTGTTTTAATTTTTTCTCTTAGTCCGGTTTTAATCCATTTTACTTTAACAAATATTTCAGAATATTTGGTTATATAAAGAGAAATAAGCTGAAATACTATTCAAATTTTTTTTTTTTACTCACTGTTAATTTAAAAAATCGAACGTATTTTACGATGATACTAAAATTATAAAAAATAACTCAAAAAAATACAAAAAAATATGTCTGTTTTAAAATAATATTTTATAGAGATAGTCCACGTGTTCTTCACTAGAAGTATGTGCTAATTTCGTCTAATGATAATTATTAAAGAAATCCCAACAATTCTAAACCTTAATAAATTTCTTAAGTGTAATTTTAGTAGCAGAAGCCTAACGATCCCAAATAAAACTAAAACGCAAAATTTTTATTTTTTTTAATGAGTACCTTTTCGCCTATAATGTTGGAATTGGCGTGTATAAGTTTTTTGTGAATATATATTTTATCTTCCTCTGTAGATAATCAAATTTTACTGATGTCGTCATAATAGTAATTAATTATTTCATTAGGAAAGCAACATTACTAAACTAAATATTTTTGATATACGTTTGCAGATGGATTGCGAGTATGACTCGAATACTGTGAAAGAATCGAAATTCAAAAAACAAACACGTTCATCGCGCAAAAAAGGTCATAAAAGAAGCAAATTAATGGAAGCTGTGAGAAAAAAGAAACCTCTTTTTAATCCGGCTGATAAAACATTCCAAGAATACGTGGATGAATATTACGGCATGGAATTTGAAGATTTTGTAGGGGATGTTCCATGTAGATTTAAATACAGAAGAGTGGTTCCCAACAATTTTGGTTTAACTGTTGAAGAGGTAATTGTATTATTTTTTCTATGAAAAAAATTGTTAAATCGTATTATTTTTAATTTCTATTTAATTTTAATTACACTTGTGATATCATCTGTATATCAGTAGTCTCAGACTTGTGTCTCATACCGGGAAAAACCATAAAATATTCATTTTTTCACATTTCTTTCGATGCTTTTTCTTTTTTTTTTCTCGCGGCTAAGAAAAAACGTGTTATATCGGTAAAACGACACAATGAATGACAAATGCCAGTTTACAATATTACGTGCGTTTCATATGGAATTGTTAAGCCGCACATGTTTAAATTCATAATCTTATGAATTTACAAAAACATAGCTTTCTGTTGAATGACTTTATTGACTGATTCCGTAGTAAATTAGCGTTTTTAAAGACTCATTTGGAAAATAACAATTTTTCTTTTTAATTCTAAGTACAATAACCAACGAACCAATGAATGTTCCTTTCAAAAAGTTCTTTTCTAAAAACATTACTCTGAGGAATGAGTTCACTCACCTTTTTTACCTCTACGGAAAATTAAATCAACTCCGGCGATTTTTTTATCATTATCGGTAAAAATAGAAAATACGCTTGAAAATTTTCAGATAGAACTGGCTGATTTTAATTGTGATTCAATTTTATATTTCGATTTTTAAAAGCGTAACCATAATCCTCCGGAATTATATAATTTTATTAGTGGGGTTTTACTAATCAGGTACTATTGTCTCTGAATAGGGAATCACTTATTTCGTAATTCTTTTTCCTCGTATAAACTTTGTAAAGAATAGAAACAGACCGATTTACACATACTTACTTTTGTTTCCAAAAATAATCACAGTGGGGAGATTTCTACTATATATTAAATAGTTATTAGAAGAAGAAGAAAAAAAAGTGAGACATCAAGTACATTTAAATACAACTTTGTCCACTGAAACAAAAAATTGTTCGAAAGAAACAGGCGTAGAATTCTTTTTTCTTCGTTTGAATTACTAACCGAGCTGGTTTTTTAAGACGTATTTTACGCATTTCATATTTTTTTATTAAATATCATTAATGCTTGAATATTTAGTTGTGTTTTGAGTTATTCGGATTTTTTTTTTATTTACTTTAATTTACGTTATTATTCACTTATTATTTGCATTCAAAAGTGAAGAAATGAACTAAAGTTGTTAGGAATTATGCATTTTTATGTAATAAAAAGAATACTACTTTTAGTACTTTGATCCAATGTAGTGAAGAAAAAAATAAAATTTTGCGATATAATCAAATAAAGACAAATTATTACCCATACTTATAATTACTAATAAATGAAAACATTAAGCAACAATATATAAAAAGAAAATTATTTTATTTTCAATAACTGAAAAACGCAAATACCTGCGTAAAAGTAACAAACATATTTACTTAATATGAAATCCAAGATTTATTTCATCACTCTATTGAATGACTTAAATATTGTTAGAACGCATTAAACGATGTATGAGTTAAGTGAGTAAAAAAAGTTAAAACAAAATAATTTTTATGCGTGTGATTGATCAGAAAGAAAGCGTATCAGCTGTTAGTTGTTGCCACTTTCCAATTGACCATTTTAGTTTTTAAATACTGGTTTGTTATGAATACTTAGTTTTGTTGCACCTTAGAGAAGAAAACACCTAACAAAGTATTATGATTCCGATACAACAATAAAATTTAGTTCAAAAATTAAACTGTGTTACCTAAGTCGACGCTCATCGACGAGCAATTAATAAGCAATAATTGTATCGCTATCGTGAGATTGTTACATGTTCCATTTTTTGTTGCTAAAGCGAGCGATTATTTGTTTAAATTATGTATTTTTATTAATATAGGAATGAATAGAAAATTAATACAAAATAAAAAAATAGGTACTTTAATGTTAAATTTTTGAATATAAAAGCTTCAAAAATTTAGTTTAGTATTTTTATGTAATTTATTTTGTTTTTATATATAATTTTTAAGTCGCAAGATGTAATAAATCAAATTATTCCAATGAGTGTTTATTATTTAAAAAGTCGCATCGTAGATGTTTCGTTATTGTACTGCTATCTCATCGCTTATCGCATTATTTTGGTGAACGCTCCCCTAACATATTATTTAATACAATTTTTTATGTGTTGGTATTCTTTAGAAAATCAATGAAACTTACCGATTAGTTAAAAGTTGATCACCTTAAGAACACAATATTTAATTTCCAAAGTTGTAGGGAAAAACCCTATATCTTATTTTTTAAAAACATTAGTTAAATTTAAAAATTGTAGTGTGCCAGTTACAGAGGTCGGAAGCGATCTTTTTTTATATATATTAATCCAAAACTAGGGAACGGTAGCTCTAATTTTTATTTGTTCAATATTTAAAAGCAAAAATTTAGATTTTATTTTTTTAATATTAAATTTTTGTACACCCTGTTTATTCATAATTAGTCAAAGAAATGTTAATACAACGGAAATCTAAAACAAATGTTCTTTTTTTTTTTTTTTTGTTAAATAAAAAAAAACCAGAAAGTAATGTTTTGTTTTTAAAATAAAGTTATTTAATTTAAAATTTGACGAAACGCAGTCTTTTTATTTGGTTTTTAAAGGACACTTTTATTTTTCAATTTTTGTATTTATTAATTTTTTTATGTATATTTTATTGTTTGTTCTAATAATTTGAAAATTTTTGCTTTTTAATTATTACGTCAGACTTGTTGGTCATGCTTGTGTAATTATATTTCTCTTCCCTCCTTGATAATTTATTTCAATTTCGTGATACATTTCAAAGTTCGTTATTAATGTTTATTTTTTCAGTGAACTTTGTATAGTACTATTTTATACATTTTAGATACTGGTTGCCGATGATAAGGAATTAAATAAATGGTGTACAATGAAAAAGATTGATTCCATACGAAATGAGCAGTCGGAAAAATTTGATCAAAAAATTTATAATAGAAAAGCGAAAAATGTAGAATTAAAGAAAAAAATTTTGCCTAGTTTATTTAAAGAGTAAGTTATTTATTGCATTTTGTAGCCCCAGTTAATCTTTATGATAACATTTTAAATGTTTGTCATTTTAGAATTACAATTTTTTTTTTTTTTTCGAACAAAATCACTAAAAAGTTAACAAAGACCTTATAGCACTTATTGTAATGTCTTACATTTTGATTTGCCAAATTCGTTTTCTATCTCTTCCCACAGATCACTGTTCTGATATTAGTAGAGTCTATTCGAAGCTATTAATCTGTTATTGAAAAAAGTGTCACAAAGCCCAATTGTTTTTGTTATTTTATCTGTTTTTCAATTAAAAATAACATTTTACAAATCTAGGAACCATTTTTACTGAATGTATGTTACTTTATATGGCATGTCTTACATTATTATACGAAATTTTATAAATTGAATTCAACATCGTTCAATTACGGTTAAATAATATAATGAACTTTACTTTTTCTCCCAGTGGTTAGCTAATGTATATTTTACATTTCAGGGAAACTGAAGAAAGTAGTACAACGCCGAAAGGAAATATGCAGAATAAAATATCACTGAAAAATAGGAGCAGTAAGGAAATCAAAAAAAGATTTCATAATAGTCCGAGCGGAAATAATCCGAAAAAGAAATTTAAGAGCGATACTTTAAGTGAAATATCGGATGAACGTCTTAAAGCATACGGAATAAATCCTAAGAAATATAAAAATAAATTAAAATATGGTTCTAAAAATAAAGATGTTTAATTGTAAATATTAATAAACAAATTTTAATTTTACTGTTTATTTGGAAATATACTGAGCCTGCATTTCACTAAATTTGTATGTGCAAATTAAAATTAATAGTGTTCTCAAATGCACACTTCTGTAAAGTATTACACGCTGTTAAAAAGAGAATTCCAAGTTTTGTGAAACATCCGATACTTTCAGTAATACCACTGACATATACAAATTTGGTTGTAATGCGGTGTTTTTTATGTATACGTGACTACCACTGATTCGATATAATTTATGTTTTTTTTATTCAAAATGATTTTCTTCGACTTTTGTTACTTTTTCGTTTTGTCATTTCCAATAATATATAGGTAATTTATCTTTTTTTGCTTTTAATCACATGTTCAAAACATCTGAGCTTCCTTCTTTTTTTTTAACGTCTACTGTATTAATAGCCGAACGCTGTAGTTCCTAACTTTGTTTTTCTATGACATTTTTAAAGTTCTTCCATAAAGTCACATTTCATCATATCGGTTGATTGTTTCTGTTATCGCAGTTGCTTCTGCTGTTTCGTCAAGAACATGTAACAAACCTGCTTTAAAATTAAACTTAACATTATATCCACATACCACATTTTTAATTTTATTAAACGCGATATAAGATATTCACATCTCTTCTTTGTTTCTATATCAAAATTTAACTTCTTCATGATACAATCCAGATATTTTTATTCTATAATTTGCTCTATTTCCTGGTTGTTAATGATTATTTTTGCTTCTTTTGCTTTTTTTTTTTTTTTTTTTTTTTTTTTTTGCCTACTGACTACCTAGACTTTTATTGATTTTTAAATCATGAAATTTTTCATAGTTACTTAACGTGTTAATTAATTCTTATAATTCTTCAGCCGAACACTTCAGAACTACTGTATTATTGGCGTACGAGATAGTAATGTATGGACCATTATATTAATTCATTAATTTCCAAGAGTATGCCTAATTACGGAATCAGCATATGACTTTAAAAAAAAAAAAGATAACTGGGCACAGCCTTGACTTATTCTTCGGTTTATGTTAATTAAAATTTTGTATTTTTTGTAGTTCATTGACAGGCAGCTTTCTTTTATTATTTTTGGTTTGTATGTGTTTTTCAAAATTTGTAATAAAATTATCATAGGCTACCTATTTAAAAACTTGTAGTTTTTTGCACAAAGCCTTAGTAATCATTTTTACAATCCAATATTAAAATTCAGATTCATTATCTGAAATATTAAATTTACATCTATGTCCTATTCTAATGTAAATTATATGTGGAAATGTTTTGAAGTAATATTGCATGATATAGAATTTTTTTTTTTTTTTGGAATTGCTACATTTGCTGCACATAATTTTCATGCATTATACGATATTTACCGTTTTGTTATATTATTGGTCAAAATAAAAAACGGAATGACGCTGAACTAAAAGATTTATTTTTTATTACAATATTGTTTAAAATAACTACAAATTACTGTAATGATCATAGATAATAAAGTTGAGGCTACGAGCCTAGAGTTACATACCATATGTATATAGTACGCATTAATTCTAAGTAGTTCTCCGAAGCAGGTCATAGGGGTGTAGACGTTTTAGCCATCGTTGTGTAGTGTTATTTGTCAAAGAGACGGCAAGAGGGTTGATGTGTCCAGTCAAGCGATCATAATATCAATTACTGTGGAAGTTTATTTCCTCAATCACTATGAGTGTTCGTCGATCGTTTTGGGTGATGCTGTTGCGCACGAACCATGGTGCATTGCATAAACGTCGGAGACATTTGTTATGAAACGCCTGAACTTTCTTAAGGTTAGAATTTAGCTGTATACTATATCTCCAGGAAGGTACGACGACTTGTTTGTGTATTAGCGGTTTGTTTTCAATTCGAAGTTTACTTTTTAGGCGAAAGCGACAATTGCGCAAGGTAATTTTAATATGTTATTGCCAATTAAGAAGTCGCTTGTCCAAGTGCATGCCGAGGTAACGAACTTGAACTACTTGGGGAATGATTGGGCCGTCGTAGCATGCACGTACTTTTCAGTGTAAATGGACAGAAAAACTTTTTCTGGGCTTATTGATATATCCCATCTTTTGGCTCATAGGACGAATCGATTAAAATAGCCTTGTGCTTTGCCTACAGCATGTACTGGGCAGATTGAGTTAACTAGGAAAGCCGTATCGTCCACATTCGTTGCGATTAAGCTACTGTCATCAATTGGCAATGGTCCATCAACAATATACAAAGTGTAAAGCATTGGGCCAAGCACGCAGCTCTGAGTATCGCGTACCTATACATAAAATGTTCGATTGTACAGGTATGATTGAAGGACTAAAAGAAAATCATAAAAAATAAATAAATAAAAAGAGAAGTGGTGTCTAGAGGAGGACACCCGGTAGGAACGAAGTTCCTTTCACTTTTTGGTACATACACAAGTATAAAGTCATTCATAAAGTATACGATAAATAATGACACAATATATAGATCCACCCGTATGAATTAAAACAAAAACAATAAATAAATCATCAGACTGATTGAAGTGTGCTAACGTACAAAAAAACCGCGCCAATTTTCAAATTCTATAAAATGTACACGTGTTTAGAATTGGGCTTATACATCTGACCGCGTACGATGCTTGCTGCTCGAATCTCGATACTCGCTCGCACGCACACACACACACACATCCGTATATAATAGATAAGGACAGAGTGAAGGTCGCCTGCCGGACGACGTATAGCGCGATTTTCGTTACCTCGCCTTTTCTGCCAGTTTACTCCTACCGACAAGCTGCGTATAAGAACTTCGTTCCAATAAAAATAATTGCAATGAAAACATATTAATAATATTTTATTATAAAGTTTTAAATATTAAATAATAAACAAGAAAGCATAGTATATAAGGACCGAGATGTAGTCCTGGAGAGAAACGTAGCTGCTTTTGTCAATCTCCTTCGAGTGTGCTATGGTTATAATTTGATTTGGAATGTAATTCAAAAGTAAATGCTAAAAATAAAATCAGAACAATAAAACATTAATGTTTGTCCCACTTATTACATTGACAACATTACATATACTTTGTTATATGTGATTCCTCTTTGCGTATTATTTTTAAAAACGTTCGCCAACAGTATAAGAGACGGCCAGAATTTATATTTTCATATAAGCGCCGAACGTTATCTACAGAAAGTAATCCGCTATTCAGTAGATTACTTTAAAGGTTTAGATTCTGTCGGTAATTGAATTATTAGACTGCTTAGGTTGTTCATTTGATGTTTCATAGTGAAAATAAATAATAAACTTACACGTGAACTTCAAACACGATATAAATAAATTATAAATACAAACAAAACACAATTATATTTTAAAAATACGGACTAGTTTAGAGTAACTCAAATATGATGTGTCACGATTATAAATCAAGTTATCTTAAATTAGCTGAGTTTTTTTTTTTTTTTCTGGGTCGTCATAAGCCATTTGGCTACTTTAAATGTAATTGTTTTATTCTGTATGTTTTTGTGTTTATAATTCATCTGTATCAAATGTTTAAATTATGTTATTGCATTTTATGTACAAGTGTGTTAATTATTAATAAAAAGTGAATGAACATATTTCTTAATGATAAATTTCAGGTGACCAATTTTTTAAATGTTAATTGTTTAAAATCTCTTAATTTTATAATTCAAGTAATTCTTGATGCTTCACTATACTATCAATTTTATTAGTGTCTGATAATTTTTTCAGATTTTTTTTTCAATAATGAATTATCAAAGAAATCACAGAATGAATCAGCTGATATTTCATTTGAAGTAGAAAATGTATTGTAAATATATCAGTTTTTTAACAACGTATCCTTTAAGTTTTGTTAAAAAACAATATAAGACATAAATATCAGAAATACATTATCTGTTCAAAAAAAGACCGAACTTTTGAAATTACGTCCGAACAGCGTAAAATTTAAATTCGCGCGTCATGCTACATCTAGCAATATTCTTTCGAAACAAAATGAGACGCTTACCGCATTATGGTAGTTTGATCAGTTAGCGAAAGAGCAATCAAGCGGACACATGCAGTCAGTACTCTGCAAAATAGTGAGAGGGCGGAAATGAAGGACTTTGCGGAGCAACGTTGCAACATTCAATTTTGCTCTAACATCGGCAAATTTTTTTCTGAAACATGGCCATTACATCAGCAAGCCCATAAGGGGAGAACTGTATGAGCCGTTCATAGTGTTGCGAGTGGTCTACACGTTTCAAATCGGACAGATCATCGACCGACGAAAATGCAACATCAGGACGACGACTATCGACGTCAACAAATGATGAAAACACTGATGTCATTTGATCTGTGATTCGTGGAAATCGTTGATTAACTGTGTGGGAGGTTGCAGAAAAAGTCGGGATCAGCATTGGGTCGTGTCACGAAATTTTGACAGAAAAGCTTGGTCGCATCACGTCTCAGCAAAAATCATGACAACGCGCCAAGTCACTCGTCTCTGCTTGTTGACTAATTTTAGGCCAATAATGGAACAGCTGTATTTCCCCATCCTCCCTACTTCCCAGATATGGCTCCAGCAGACTTTTTCCTATTTCCGAAACTGAAATACACCTTGAAAGGACGTCGTTTTTGAAGTATAGAAGAAATTCAAGAGAAATCGCCGGCACAGCTACGAGACATCACACCAAACGAATTCCGGGGGGCGTACGGACAGTGGAAAAAATGATCGGACCGTTGCATAGCAAGCAAGTAGGAGTACTTTGAAGGAGACAAACACGTGTAAAATTGTAAGTATTACAAGAAAGATATGACGAAAGTTCGGTCTTTTTTTGAACAGCCCATATATATCAAATTCTGAGACGACAACTGTCTCTTCTTCATGTTGTAGAGTTGTTATCGTGTCATCATATAATTCTGTTAATTCATACTAAAAATACTAGAAATATTTAATAAACATGGTCTTAAATCATTACTTACATTAATTTCAGAAAAAAAAAATTAATTCTATATTACAGAATTGATTTAACTGAAAAAATTCAGGAAATGCACAGTACAGTCATTACTGGATGGTCCAAAAAAATAAAATAAATTCGGATTAACAAAACGGAAAATAAAAATATCAATACGAGTAGTGAGTATCCCAAAGGCACAACAATAAAACCTAATGGAGGTTCATCATGAGCTATCAATATTACGATTTATACAAGAGTAATTTATATTTTTCCAGTTAGCCTTTATTTAACATTTATTTAATAAGATTTACAATATAGTTTAAGTCAATCACTGTCGATTGTCAAAGAAGCGGTGTCAGTGTTTATCGTTGACTTTCATTATGATATACGCTAAATTTCATGTTGTTAATTGTCCATTGTTGGCAAGTAGAGAAGAGATAATTTAATATTAGATTTACATCAAATACCACTATTTTTATTTTCATTTTATTTGTTAGCAGTATCAGTTAAGTCATTTCTGGCCGATGTGAAAGAATAGGAAAAATATAATTATTGTGCAACCAAAAATAAATGGTTTTAAGAAAATGCAAGAAATTCAAAATAAAACAGAGAAAAAAGTAAAGTAATGATCAGAATATTATTATAGGGCCGGAAACAGAATTACTGGAAATCGTAAATGATAAAGAATTCGTTTTCTTAAAATAAATAATAAGGAAAATCAAGATATTTAAGTTACTAAAATAGATTCTTCGTTTCGGAAATACAGCAATTACAAAATTTAAGCAGAACAAGGAAATTTTAAAGGAAAAGATATGTTTGTAACAGGTTTATCTGCCAGAAGAGAAAACAAAAAATAGTCTGCTTTATAAAAAGAATGGTGTAATAATATTGACGATTCTAAGTACTTTCTAATTATTTTAATGCCTTCTTATTTATT
Source organism: Icerya purchasi (assembly GCA_039619475.1). NCBI lineage: Eukaryota > Metazoa > Arthropoda > Insecta > Hemiptera > Monophlebidae > Icerya > Icerya purchasi. The sequence goes on along the minus strand of CM077116.1, from coordinate 400,703,987 downwards.
CGATTATTTCAGTTTCTGTTTTTTTTTTTGTTATACGATCCTACTAGTCTGGGAGCTTAATTAATAGTGAATAACGTATATTACGATATTTAAAAAAAAATGAAAAGTATTACAAACATTAACCCTTATGTGCACACCCGGATTTACCTACGCTATTACACACCCGGGGTACTCACCTATGGATTTGATTGCTTTTTAATTTTTAAACAACAATAAGAGGTTTTATTCACATCTGTATTTCATTTTAAATATTTATAAATGTAATTAACACGTTTTCAGGTATAAAAATGAGTATAGATTAAAAATTTTAGGTATCCGAGGTAGAGATAAATCGTTTTCGATCGTTATTTCGTTTCATACGTTTTGATGATTATCAAAGCGCCAACAACAATAGTGCGAGGACAAAACAGCTCCTATTCGAGATACATGGAACATGCTCAATAAAAATCTCTCATCAATGTACAAACCCATCGAAAATCTGACGATCGACGAGCAGCTATTTCCTTTTCGTGCGAAATATGGGGTAAAAGTATGGTGGATATACGACGCGGAGAACGTCTATCTTTTACAAGCCATTTTGTGCACGGGGAAAACGGATTATTCGCGAAGTAAATCAGGGTGAAAGAGTCGTGAAGGATTTTACGATAATGTACAAGGGCTCTGGGAAAAATATCTCGATGGATAATCTTTTTACTTCGCTGCCGTTTGCTAAACATCTAATCTCGTGGAATTTGACTATGGTTAGCATGTTGAAAAAAAATAAATCCTACATTCTACAAGCTTTCGCGCCTTCAAATTCAAGAAAGGAATTTTCGTCTCTGTTTCGATTCTACAAAAAAGTAACTTTATATTCGTACGTGCCAAAAAAGAGGTAAAGCTGTTATATTATTGTCTACAATGCGTACAGATAAGGCAGTGGCCAACAACAGGAAAAAAAAGACGGGTACGATTTTATTTTACAACTATAAGGCTGGGGTCGATACGATGGACTAGATGGTTGGTCGGTACACGTGTCACCGACGCATTAGCCGCTGGCCACTGGCTTTTTTTCCAATATTGTTGATATAGCTTGTCTTCGTATGTAATTTATTACGAGAATAATAAAATGGTAAAAAAAAAAAATCATGAAAGGAGGCTATTTATAAGACAGCTGAGTGAAAAGCTCGCTATGCCTTTAGTTGAAGATAAATCTCAAAATAGTCAAGTTATGCGGAATCATTCGTCGAAGTTGGGCATAGAGAGTATCTTAGACAAGCAAGTTTTACCCCAGCTGGATTTTAACCTGTGCGAGAACCAACAGGTCAGATAAAAATGACTGGATCGTGTCATCTGTGTTATAAACAAGCAATAAAAAACCGAAGAAAAACTAAAAACAGTTATGCTAATTGTGAAAAAGCAGTACGCAATGAACATGCGATAACAGTAACAAAATGTAGAGAGCGTGTGGAATAAGTAATTTTCAATATATACGTATAAACAAATAAATTTTACAGCATAATAATTTGTTATTATTTATTTAATAATTATTTATATTTATTATTTGTACAATGAAAAATTTAATAGCATGATATCTATGTAATAACAATGAAATTCCACTAAACTCATATGTTTTTATACGGGGGTACCCGGTTGTGTCCAGCATGTTGTTTTTTTTCAAAATTAAAATTTTCATTGTTAAAAATTGAAACAAAATTTTTTAACATCACTATTCGGGTCAAATCACGAGGATCCGGGAGGATTTGGAAAAATATTGGTCAACACAATTTTCACAAAATGTCCGCTGGTGGGCATCCGGGTACGCGGGTGTACACATAAGGGGTAATATAAATGAAATCATCAAACTACATATAAAAGACAGATGGCATTAGTATTATTTAGAGAAATCCGCCAGAACTTTTAAGTAATTTAAATAAACAACGCCCTTTGCCGTTATGAAAATAAATATTAATTCCAAGTTACTCAATTATAGTCATTTAAAGTCGCTGTATCATGAGCATTTATTAAAAAGAAAAAAAAATCGCCAATAGCTGTTTATTCACAACGTATTTTTAAAAAAAATTATAACTTATTACGTTAAAAAACAAATATGTATTTGTTAAAATAACATACCGATATGTTTCAAAGAGATAGAGTAGTTTTTAGATACATACTGGTATATTATTTTAATTAAATCATTTATAACGTTACAAACACAGTACATTGTAATGTAATGCATTAATTAATGTTCATGGTTTTCAGATTTTATTTTTGTTCATTAAGAGCAGTAAACTTTTTTTCTAATTTTTTTTTGTGCTATATTTTGCTGCTTCAGTTTACTTTATAGAAATAAAAAAATAAGTTGGTTTCGACTTTAGTGTTTATCAAATTTTTTTTTTTTTTAATGATTTACCAAATACAGAAATATAAGAGTAATAATTTTTTAATAAATATGAACATTATAATTTTATATTTTTAAGAAATTATATTTATTTATTTAAATGTAGTTTTTATAATTATTAAATTTATCATTTAATTTAATATAATATTGAATTTATACAGAAATATCGTAAAATAATTATATTTTTTCGTTTTATGTATCAGCGCTATCTACAAAGTGCCGGTAAAATAAGTGCAAGAATATACACACTGTTCAAAGTCAATAAATTAACAGAAAATTTAAGATTTAAGTTAATGTTTAATTGTTTAAATGTTTTTAAGTTGTTTTATACAAAATGTTAAGAAGGCAAGCCCGTTTACGACGTGAATATTTATATAGAAAGTCTGTTGAAATACGACAAAAATCTATTCAAAATAAAAAAGATCGTTTGAGACATTGTCTCGATGAAAATAAACCAATACCTACTGATTTGCAAAAAGAAGCTTTATTCTTACAAAAAAAGTTGAAGTGGCAAGATGAAGGTCCAGTTTTAGCTTCTTTGCAAGGAAGTTCCGAAGGTGGTTTATCGACGGAAGATGACGAATACCACTGGGCTGGTGTGGAAGATCCAAAGATTATGATTACAACTTCGAGAGATCCTTCTTCTAGATTAAAAATGTTCGTTAAAGAAATAAGACTCATCTTTCCCAATTCACAAAGGATGAACAGAGGTAATTATGAAATGAAACAATTACTGGATGCATGTCGCGCAAATAATGTAACCGATTTTATCATCGTTCATGAACACAGAGGAGTTCCAAATGGTTTAATAATATCCCATTTACCATACGGCCCTACCGCCTATTTTACTTTAATAGATGTTGTGATGAGGCACGACATTCCAAATATGGGTACCATGTCCGAACAATATCCACATCTCGTATTTCACAATTTTAAAACAGACTTGGGAATTCGAATTATGAAAATATTAAAATATTTATATCCGGTTCCTAAAGAGGATAGTAAACGAGTTATAACATTTGCAAATCACGATGATTATATTTCATTCCGGCATCACGTTTACAAGAAGGTATATTTTTGTTTATCAAGTAAATATATTTATTTAATAGCGTGAAATTTATGTTTGTAGGACTGTAGGCAACGAAATGGAGTCTCACATGCTAGTTGATGTACAGCACCACTTACGTGTGAGCAAACGTTGGCGGTTAATAATTGTTTAATTTAGTTATAACTATTTTTTTGATTTCTGATAGAATTGATACGTTAAAGTTCAGTTGCATGAGGTATTGAAGTCGAAAAAATAAAAATAAAAAACGGTTCAATTTTTTTTTTTAATTAGTGGTTAGTAGTATAATTAAAAGATAAAAATATATATTTAGTTTACCAGTTTAGCATATTTCGCAGTGTATAGTTCAAGCTTCGTAAAGCTTTTATTTTTCAACTTGTTCAGGTGGATGGAAATAAAGTTGAAATTGAAGAAGTTGGTCCTCGTTTTCAACTTAAATTGTATGAAATAAAACTAGGAACAGTAGATATTGCCGACTCAGTTGATACGGAATGGGCTCTTCGACCTTATATGAATACTATGGCTAAAAGACGATTCCTGTCAAATGAGGATGGATGGGTCGAAGCAGAGCAATAGGTCTCGATATTTTTATATTAATACATGTATACATTTAAAGATAAAACTTCGTTTTATATGATTTAATTTTACCTCTTTTTATGTTTATATTTATTTAATGAATTGTTTTAAAATAAAAATTTTCCCGTTGTATTAATTTTATAAAATTTTTTGTGGAGAGATGAAAACCTAATACAGTAATAAACATTATCGAAAGGAAGTAACTATCATAAAAAAAATAATAATAAACATAAAGTTTGTTACTGGGTTAGACAGTACAAATGGATTTTTAAAAATATTCAGTATTAAATTATACAGTGTAACCGCCGAATTAATAACTTATTGCTTAAGTGTTAAATGTTTCCTAATATATAGAAAATAATAAAAACGATCATTATGCCGAAAATAAATAAATCAAATAATTCACAAACTGTCAAAAGACAATATCATTAATTAATACCAAATTTTAGTAAAATTTATGAAAATACATATTAAAAAACAAAAAATTTCTCACAAAAAAAAAATAACCTATAATAATTAGTACGCATCTTTAGAAAATAGATCAATTGAACTAGCTATTTTTGAATAATTAAAGCAAATAAAAATAAAATTATATGTGTTTTATTAATATTAAAAGGGTTTAGTTTGTTTAAATTGAAATAAACTTATGGAATTGTTAAATGAATTAAATATAGATCATAATTTGTACAAAATTGTAAATTAGTATTTTAAAAATAGATATACATGTATCGAAACCGGAAACTATGAAATTAAATATATTCTTTCGTAACAGAAATACTACAGAGTTCAGTATTAGTGTCACGACATACTGTTCTCTTTTATTTAAATTAGAATCACTAGAAATGTTTAAATAATAATTGATGTACATCTCGGAAAATGTAAAAAGGAATAACGCAACCATTTAATTCGATTCATATTAAAAAAATAATCAAGTTGTTCAAAGGAATTTATACAACAGGCGAAATTATAAATGAATAACTATACTTAACATTTATAGAACTTCCACAAAAAAAAAAACAACAGTGAATAAGTGGGACAAATTATGAATTACAAACCTGAAAAATCACTTTAAAATATTCATTATAGTAATCCTGTGTCAGAGTTAGGGGAGCCTATGAAAACTAATTTGCTTACAGGCAAGGATTCGGAATAAAAGAGGCTTTGCTTAGAAGGCCAATAAATTGAAAAAGTCGCTTTAAAGAGGAGTTCGCCAACGTTGTGATACGGCCACTGCCTATTCAATATAATTTAAACATAAAATTTGAATATGCAGTTACCGGAGAATAATCCATTTTACACTATACAACAAAATTATAATTAAATTAAAATCGAAATACGTTTTGATTGTAGTAATTAACTAACATCTTGATGACGGTAATTCTTTGAAACTAGTTGGTGTTTTTTTAATATTTGTAATATGATTTGTATGCTTTTTATATCATTTTTATAATACTTTTATTATTTATGTTCGGAATAATATTGTGAATTTATTACCTTGTAAATTTATATATATACATACATGTAGATAAAATTTTTAAAAAAGCTTAATAGAATGTTAGACTAAAGTTAAAATAAATAGAACAAGTATGCGAACAGAATCCGATATTCAGACAAGAGCTTTCAAGGTATCAATTCTCTTGACCCAACAATAATTTACGATGGTAACTTCCATCTGACTCAAATCTGTAGTTGAAGCCAGTAACCTAGTCAGTCCGGAGGAAGTGGGTTCTTTTCGAGTCATCTGTCATCTTTTTTTTTTTGAGTATCGATGTTTTTTGGCTTCCCAATTTAGTTCTCGATCAATCAGATTCCAATTCAGGTTCATATGTATTCTTTGTCCGAAACATCTTTCTCTTTCCTGGTTCTCTTTTTGCCTTCTGTAGTCAAGCGTAATAATATGTATTTAGGCTTTTTAGTTATAACCCTAAAGTAGTCATTTTTCACCTTTTAACAGCTTATATTAGGCCACTATTTCTAGATTTGTAAATTTCTCTAAAAATTAAATTTGTAACATTCGCCTAATGAACTACATTTCGCACACTTTGAGTTATTTAACGTCCTATGTAGTGAAAGTCGTTGTTTCTGCATCATAGTGTAAAACTAAATATATAGTATTTGAACGTACGCTTTTCGATTTTTAGGTTTAAGTTATTATTTAAGCAATTTTTCATATTTTCGAACGCTGACTTGGAACATAAAACTTTGCATTTAATTTTAACTTCCACAAGTAAGTGGTCTATTATAGTGAACTCCGGTATTCCAGTTCATTAACCCGCTCAATTTTTTTCCTTTTCTTTGAATATTCAGTAAATTTTTAGCGGAATGGGGATGTAAAGGCAACGGAAAAAAAGTATATTAATAACGGGATTTTTAAAATTAAATTTAAACATTTGAAGTAATTATTTTTTAGTATAAACTATTACTAATTTAGAATTTTTTGTATATTCAAATTACAAAACTCACCTACACCAATTCCTTTCAATAATTTAAAAAGAAAGAGATCTATTTTATGTATTAAAAATAATTGATTAAAGCTACCCCTTTTTGGCATCGATAGTACTTTAATGCACTCGTTTTTTCTCCCAATTTACGTTACATAATGGGACAAATTTATTGTAAGATTTTTTTTGATAACACATTTATCTATAACTGGTGTGTCAAGATTCATCCAATTTAGTTTATGAAAGCCTTTCAATTTTTTATTGAATAAATTACTTTTGCCGCGTACTTTGTATACGACAAAATTGGTGACCCCAACGTGATCGAATTCGATAATACCTTTCGATTTTCAAAATTTGTGCGCATTTTTTACTTTTACTATGATTTTTTTTTTGCGGGCGAATGTATAGACCGTTTTACATATATCGCCAGCCGCGAAACAACGGGTGTCGAAACGCTGCATTCGTCAACACGCAATAGTCGCTTCACACTACGTCCGCTCGGTGGACGGCGCCAGGACGACGAGATATTTTGTTCGCCGATTAACCGCGTGATCGAACACTGTCATCAAGATTGCGTAATAAACCGTACAACGTGTACTATAAATTTTTTGTTCTCTCCACACTTTGAAACGAACATACTATCCTTTCGGTAGTGCGGAACACGACGGCAATGATTAAAACCGAACTATTATTCCGACTAATTTTGTTTTATTTTCAATTTAATCTTTTGATACCGTTTACTCGTTACCGTATTTTAATTTTTTTATGTTCCTCAACTTTATCCGATGTGGCAAACAGTAAAGACACTTCTTTGTCGAATCAAACCTATAATTGTCCAAATCATGCCAACTTCCCCAGTTTAATACGATTTTCACCCTTTTCAAGACGAGATCCTCAGTTATGGTTCATTCAAATGGACGCTCAATTTTCTACCGACAACATAGCTGATGAAAAAGTAAAAGCTGACATCTTTATTGCCAATGTAGATAGCGACCTATTTCATAGTATCCGGCACGATACCAAAAGTTTGCTTGCCAATGACCAGTATTCTTATATAAAATCCATTATTTTTAAATTATATGACCTAGCCGGACCATACTCGCCTTCGACGACTATTAACCGACCTCAATATCGAAGATCGTTTGCCGTCTCATTTGTTATGTGAAATGTTATATCTTGCTGGAAACCGCTTGGACGAAGCTACTGTGAAAATCATCTGGGAAGAGCGATTACCGCTTATAGCTGGGATTGGAAACCCTAGTCGAGCGACCGCGAAAATGTCAACTACACACGCCTCAGTTAAATTATATAGACTTATCAAAGACAAAATTGCCGGATTTGACTTTCTTATTGATTTAGGCGCCTTCCAATTAAGTTCGTTAAAAAATTATAACAAAATTTCTTCCGGCGTTTTAACATTGGTTAACGGTACAGATTTTAAAATACTAGGTAGTAAAAGATTATCTTTAGATTTCAACCTTGAATAAAATTTTATCTGGACCTTTACGGTAGCGGATATTGCTCAGTCAGTCATCAGTGCTGTTTTTTTACAGTATTTTGAATTATTATTGGATGTCGCGAATAAAAGATTGCTAACTTATAATAATTTACAATCAAATAAGCCTTCTGCGAGTGACGTCACTCCTGCCGTCTCATTTGTCGCTACCATCGCTATTAAACAAGATTCAGTTACATCCATTGTAAATAATTTCAGAGACTTATTTTTCGGAACTTTTTATAACACCTCTCGATTATCCCCAGTTCAACATCAGGTAATTACTAATGGGCACCGGGTATTAATTCGAAGCCTCGTCGTTTACTGCCGGAAAAATTTCAGTATGCTCGTCGCATATTCAATGAATGGATAGACTTTGGATTTTGTTGCTGTTCTGAATCTCCCTGGGCTTCACCTTTAACACTCGTCCCCAAGGGCGATGGTTGGCGTGTATGTGTAGATTATCGTCAGGTGAATAACATTGCAATCGCCGACCGATATCCTATTCCTCACTTACATGATATGAACTCAAATCTCCATGGAACAACCGTATTTTCATAGCTTGATCTCGAGCGAGCCTACTACCAGATTCCCGTGTATCTTCCGGACATCGAAAAAACTGCGATCACGACGCCGTTTGGGTTATTCGAATTTCAAGTAATGCTGTTTGATTTAAAAAATGCTGGTGCTACGTTTCAAAGGGTCATCGATTATGTATTGAAAGATTTACCGTTCGCGCGCCCACCTAGATGATGTTTTAACATATGTCATATTTGTACGCCGTGCTCAAATAGTTACCACTTTATAACTTGAAGTTGAGTGGAAAGAAATGTATTTTCGCTGTACCCAAAAATACGTTTGTCGTATACAAAATATTCCATCAAGACATACGTCCCGATCCGATATTAACGCTGCCACGCCCAGTCACCAAAAAGGATTTGAGAAATTATCTTGGCGCCGTTGAATTCTCTCCTTTTGGGGAGTAAGACGAAAGATCTGACGCAGATCGCATGAACTGAGGAACTCGATCAATACTTTCAATTATCAAAAGAAACTGGTAACTGAGGCCACAACATTGGCGCATCTGTCAGCCGACGCCGATATCGTCATCATGACTGACGCTTCGTCTACCGCAATCGGATCGGTCATCAATCAGAGAGTTAACGATTCATTGCAGCCCATTTCGTTCCATTTACGTAAGCTTTCGCCGGCAGAACGACCTCGAGTTATTATCAGTTTACGACGCAATGCGGAGATTTAAGGTTCTTATTGAAGGCTGCAGAGTCACTGTACTTAGTGATCATCGACCGCTCACTCACGCATATCACATCAGCCTACGGAGAAGCTGTCCACCGGTCAATCGCATCATTTGAATTTTATTGCCAAGTATGTCGAAGACGTTTGTTACATAAAAGGTTTATCAAGAATTGACGCGTTTATGTTAGACGAGTACAATTTCGATACAATTTACAGGAAGAAGACAAGTATATCACAACAATACGCAAAAATGGGTCGTCAAAGATTCGAGTATCCGAGAAAACGATCGACGATATTATGCTTTACGTAGATTAAAAGGAAAGACCAATTGTGCCGATATTGTTACGCCGAAAGATTTATCAGGCAATTCACAACATGGACCATCCGTCACGCAAACGTACGCTGTACAAAATTAAGCAATGATTTGTTTGGCTGCATGTGTCCACGGAGATTAGAAATTGCGCTTCTGATGATGGTCATGATTTAAAAGACAACAAAGCACTATGGGGAGATTAGTTATTCCAGATTTATTTAAATCGGCTAAAAGAAAGATTGCAAGTATGCTGAGCTTTTTAAAATCTGGAGAATATAAGTAATAGTAATAAAATTGAAATCAGCGCAAAAAAAAAAAAAAAACGATAGGAAAGATATAAATAACTTCAGGAATATCCTTGTTAGCTTTTATATACAAAATCTTATGCAGAACAATCTTGGCCACATACAAACCACATAAAATTTTTGTACGACTGGCGGTAAGAAAAATCTACATACATAGAGCCATCAGTTTAATGGTTATAATACTGACAGGTTGGTACCAGGAATAAACCGGGAATTTTGTAAATTGCGGAAAAAATTAAAAATAGCCAAAAATGAATGCATTTTTTAATGAACTTCACGCTAAAGAATAAATTACGAAATTCTGTATTGTTCGTGTAAAATATGCTGCGGCGGTCAAATATTATCAGTAGTAACCACAAAAATTCCGTTCCTCCTTTTGTACAATTCTAGTAATCGGGAAATCGGAAGGATTTGGACCAGAAAAACCAGGAATTTAAAAATTATATTTCAGTGGCCACCATGACTGAATACTCCAACCACTTATGTGGTAATGAATAAGAAAGCAAAAATTTCTACTTTTCTATTTGAAATGTACGGAGTCTGCATCAGGCTGGACGAATACACAATGTAGAAGCTGAAAGAGAAAGGTATTGAGACGGATTCGGTACTTGCAGCGCGTTCTTTTAGCGGTGTTCGAATTATAAAATATTTTTCTCTGGTAAAATCATTAATTCGCGATCTATCGAACATTGGTTTTACTCGGTGTAATCGCGGCTTGTAAGTATCGGAGATGTATAGGCTGCGTTTCGCCAGCCCCGCCCATTTTAAGTTGGGAAACCAAAATAGGCTTATTCGTTTGTGCTTCTTTGTGCCACTAAGTTTTTTGTTTGTGCTCTCCCCCTTTATAGTTTAATTAGAAAAATCTTTGGGCGGGGCTGGCGAAACGCAGCCCCGCCCATGTAAAATTAAGGGATGAAAATTATGTCATTCGTTTGTGCTTCTTTGTGCACGACTTTTTTTTGTTTGTGCTCACCCCCTTCCTGATTTGTTAAGGGTGGGACTAACTCCGCCCATGTAAAATTAAGGGATGGAAATTATGTCATTCGTTTGTGCTTCAATTGTGCTTCTTTGTACACGATTTGTTTTTGTTTATGCTCATCCCCTTCCTAATTTGGTAAGGGTGGAACTAGCCCTTCCCATGTTGAGATAAAGGTTAAAAACAGTGTTACTCATTTGTGTTTTGTTTTGTGCTTCATTGGGCACGGATTTTTTTTATTTGTAGTGAATTTGAATGGGCGAGAATGGAGAAACAGTACCTTAAGGGTATGAATTGGGATGTTGTAAATACAAATATATACGTTTCTGACGGTATGGTACGTGCTCTAATGAAATTTAACCATCAATCTTCTGTGTAATAGACAATTTGAAATTAGCTCGGATTTTACAAAAAATTGGCTGTATACTGAAAAAGTTGTTGGAATATTTATGTATATATAATATTATTTCGCTACCGTGTGGATTCTACATTTATAAAAGTTTAAGTTAGGTAGGTTAGTGTTTGTTCCAAAATGTAATGGTGGCCGACAAATTATTAACTACTAAATGTAAATTAACTGACCTCTAAATTTTTCAATTTATTTCAATCACGCAAGCACTGGTGACCAATTTAAAGTGTAACCTTAATGGTGTTCGATATTGCATGCTGTTTAATGAAATCAAACGGATGTCTATTTTATGTGTTTTCATTAAATGTTATTCAAAATTCAAATTTATATTATTAGTTAATCGAAGTGTAAAATTAAGTAGGAGAATTATGAAGAATCATCTATTTACAAATACACAACCGAACTAACATTACATGTCCTATATTGATCAAAATTAAATAATGCAAGGACAGAGGTTTGTTAAGTGACGAAATGTCATTTTTTAAGTATACGATGACGCGTAAAAATGTAGAAAGCCATCGAACACTCAAATGTTATACGATAAAGCGGTCGTCAGTTTTCGAACCACCGAGTCCAATAAATATCATGGTCCCGGTGCCGTTTTCGTTTGTTTTTTTATATTTCAGAGCGGCAAAGGTGCGGTGCGCAATTCGAGTGTTTAGATTACTAGACCTTTTTTAACCGTCGGCCAGGTAAACGACGGTGCGCAATTCGATTCTCGTCATAGCATCATATTTATAATTTTCATCCAGTCAGCATATTGGTTTGCTGATTTTTGAGGAATTCACACGTATTACTGTAACTGACCATCTTGTCAACAATTGTTCGTAACAGCAAATGTACACCGCGTCGATTTACACTAATGTAAATGCACCAAAATATTAAATTCCTTTTTGTATGTAATCCTTTTCTCTTTCTAATAATAGTAACGCAGTCTTTTCGAGATAACTAGTTCTGTTTTGGCTTTATTTCTGTTAGTTTATGTGTTTCTTCTGTGAGTAAATTTTTATGATAATTTATTAATTTTTATTAAACTGAGTGCTTACAAATTTTAGATTTTTGTTCTCTTAATCCACAGTGGATTATATACGAATTCAGATCTTCTATTTTTGGTATGTTTTTTTTTTTTTCTTTTTTACATATTCTTAACAGTCGATAATTAAATACCGTGTTTGGTAACTCGCTTTTTTTTATATCTGAAATTGATTTTAGTAAATAAGTAATATGTTTATTTTATTTTTTATATTCACTTACAGTATTTAATTTTAGTTATAAAAATATGTTGGTTAATATCATATAATTTATTTCTGTAATAACATTATTTATCCAGACGGTCTACTTTTAAGAGACAGCTAGTTTTTGATAACCGACAAAGAGACACTATTCAGAGACAACTAAAATAAAATTTTCACATCCGCAACCGAGCAGGATGCGTTTTACGAACACAACGATTGGCATTTCGTTTTAACAATGATTTTCACACTTTAAAATTCGGTCTCATTTATAAAGACTATGTATGTATAAGATTTTTATCAGTTGTTATATTACTGCTAATGTTTTTGCAAGCATTTCGGCCGCAACATTTGAAGGCATAAATAATTATTCCCAAAAAAGCTTTCCATCCCTATGTTTCCATCTTCCTTGAAAACTATTTAACCCATGAGAGGTCGCAAAGAATAAATGACGCGAGAGGACGCACACGGAGGATTTCTCTGGGTCACTAAATTTTATATTTTAACATACGCTACCAACGTTTTAAAAGTTATAGGAATATACATACATACATTATGTAGTTATCCTTCTACATGAAAAACTAAAAATGTTAGCGTATATGTATGATAGTATTAGTTTTAAGCATTTCGAAAAATATTGTACACTTTTTAATGCATCACCTTATGTTTCTCTAAAAATACCATGTAAAAACATAAAAATGTCTTCAACGATTATAAAAAAAATTAATTTTAATTTCTATACAAATAAATCAAAACACACCAGTTCATCGACCGCAGAAAGGTGTAGCATTTCATCATTCGTTGCATGTTCCCTAAGACTGAAATTGCTTTTACAGTTCCCCAACAAATGGTTCAAAAAGGTCTCTTATTGGTGCTAGTTTATCCACTCCTTTTCTTTCTTCCTGAGAATTTAAATTACCAAACCGTACCGCTCGCAGTAAAAATTTAAACCGGTTTTGTGCCATGCAAATTCTAAAGAACTGTATTCCGGTTCCATCTGTTGTCCATAAGTCTTCTAAATTAATGTGCGAAGATTTATGAACTCCTAAATATTTCAAACTTTACTGACGGTATTTCAGCTGCAATCACTTTCTCTACTGAATTTATCCTTATTTTTCTGAATCCATATATTCGTGTTTGTTGTGATATTTTCAACAATTTCATTGGTAAAAAATAACTTCCAGATATCTGTGGGTGTGTTAATATCTTGAGCGCTATCAGTTACTCGGGGTATACGAATTCGTAAAATATTTTTCTTCGGAATTTTAATATTTTTCGGAGGTGAGTGTATATTCCACAAAGTGTGGCCATCTTTTCCAGTATACACCAATTGGGGTGCATCATTTGGACTCAAATCATTTCCTTCATTATTTTCACATATTTCATCGTTAGAAATTTTCGAATTCGAATCATGATCACTGCATTCCGATACATCAATATTAGATTCATCGGAACAATTACTGCAATACATTCCGGTTCTTCGTTAATATTGGCTAACAATCTTAAAATTCTTTCTTCCTTCCGTTCCATTTTGGAAAAATTAGAATAGGCGAAACAGTTAATACATATGAAAACGAACTGGCTAAATTGTTTACTATTTACTAAATACTACATGTTTATTCAACGGAAAAGAAATAAAATATAAGTACGCTAGCAATTTCGATTAGAAGAAAAATTTGGCATGGCTCCAGACTAAAATAAATAAAATACAATTTCAATAGATCGTCAGCTGCGACAGTTAGCATAGAAAAATAACATGAATCAGATGAAGTGCGATGGCTAGAAATTAAATACTGAATTGAACAACTTTTACCAAAAAGAATATTAATAATAACTAACAAAAAAACATTTCCGAAACAAGACTCGTCACAATCAAAACTGTCGGGACTGCAAAATTGCTCATTTTTGAGGACAGTTGAAACCTACAGTCATTACGTACATGCGATGTTTAAAAATAAATCAAATTACTTTTTGTGATAATATTTTAATTGAAATTTCAAATTTTAATCTTGAAATATAAAATGTTATATTAAAATATTATTATTTCATTTAAATTATAATTTTTATTGGTATATTTCATCATTATTATTTAGCACTAATTTTATTGTTGTTGAAGAAGATTTTATACTTTACTTTCTAATATTTTTACATAAAGTTTTTAGCGCCCGTTTTTTCCTTTTTTTATTTTATATAACGGCAATTAAATACTTTCATATATGCAAAAAATTCATTCAATAATAAATACTATTAGAACACTAGACTCAAAAATAAAAAGAAAATAAAAGTGAAATATATATGACATTCATATTAATGAAGATATGTGTAGTAATCTTTAAGCAACTATATTAATTTTTCTGAATATTATAAAACAGTGACTTTCAAATTAAAAGTGAGACTAAATCTGAATTATTATGTTAAATAAAATCGAATTAAAATCAAAAAAATGTGTTTATAAATGTAAGATTATTAAAAATGTTAATTAAGTTTAAACCAATTTTAATTAAATTAATTGAATTGAATTTCAAAAATATGGCAATCACATTATATTAAAACACATTAAATTGAGTAAAATTAATTTTTTTTTTGTTAATTTAAAATTTAAATAGAGTTATGATGAAATAATAAAAAATTTTACAAAACTTAAAATTTATCCTAAAATAGACAAAAAAAATGTTTTTACAGTTTAAAACAAGATATATGAAAAATTGAGAAAACAACATAAAATATAAGAAGTCTGAAAAACTGAAGTTGAAAATTAGAATCAAAATGACTCGTTGTTATACTCTTGTATATTAATGCTTTACCGAGTATATGTGTAGCATTATTTTCTTAATGTATTGTCCGTGAAAGAAATGAATTTAAAAACGCTAGGCGGAAAAAACAAATAATTGAACTAATTTCGAATTGTCTATTACACAGAAGATTGCTGGTTAAATTTCATTAGAGCACGCACCATACTCTCAGAAACGTATATATTTGTATTTACAACATCCCATTTCATACCCTTAAGGTACTGTTTCTCCATCCTCGCCCATTCAAATTCACTACAAATAAAAAAAATCCGTGCCCAATGAAGCACAAAACAAATCACAAATGAGTAACACTGTTTTTAACCTTTATCTCAACATGAGAAGGGCTAGTCCCACAATTAGGAAGGGGATGAGCACAAACAAAAACAAGTCGTGCACAAAGAAGCACAAACGAATGACATAATTTTCATCCTTTAATTTTACATGGGCGGGGTTGCGTTTCGCCAGCCCCGCCCAAAGATTTTTCTAATTAAACTATAAAGGGGGAGAGCACAAACAAAAAAATTAGTGGCACAAAGAAGCACAAACGGATAAGCCTATTTTGGTTTCCCAACTCAAAATGGGCGGGGCTGGGGAAACGCAGCCAGATGTATATCGGCTAAAACCAAAATAGAACGGACAGACTGTGTGCGTGTGTATTATTGACAGCAGCTGATAACGGTGATAATTATAAAAGTCCGGGGCGAGGTTACGCCGTCGATTTCCCGTTTCTTTTTTTGTAATTTTTGTCAGAAATATACGCGTTCCTCTATCAAAAGTTTTGTTGGATACGTGGTTGGGCCGCCGTGACATCTCCGGTGCGGAAATATTACCACCGTCATGCGGCGAGATCGCGTTTTTTTATAATAATTTAATTTTCTTCTTCCCCTTCTGGAATTTTTCTTTTTGTTTGTTCTTTCTTTTCTACAAAAATCCTGATGATCCACCGATCGGAGCTATACCGGTTATGACTCACTGCAAGTGTCACTGGCGCCCGTAATTTTCATAATTTTCATCGTAGCGTTATTTTTTGCCGCGAAAAGCCAGTTCTTTATAATATACTCGGTGGTTTTAGTGAAGTACGGTGGCCAGGTAATGGAATAATGGATATGAAAGACGCATCATGTATTACTCTGAATCAAACAACAAAAAGATCATGGAACGGAGTAGCAATTATAATATCGAAGAGAATAGCTAACTCGGCGACCGATTTTATACCATTATCAGGAGAACTAATTATCGATCCTTAAATATAATACAAACATACGCTCCGAAAGATTTGTAAAATAGTATAATAAAATAAATGAACTATTAAAAACGACGAAATAAGTAGAATTAACATAATCATGGGTGATTGGAACGCAAAAGTTAGAAACGGTAAGAGTGGATCAGAGGCTGGAAAGTTTGGCCTGGACGGTGGAAATGATCGTGGAGTTAGATTGCTGCAGTTCTATGTGGAATATAAACTGTTAGACGGTTATACAGTTGGCAATTTCTATTGAGTAAAACAAGAAACCAAATAAATTATACGCTAGTATTGAAACGGTTTAAAACAGATATGAAGTCAACTCAAATGTATCTTGGTGTTAATATAGGATATGATTGTAACCCGGTTGTCATGATAATGAAGATTCAATTTCATAAAGTATTCAGACCTACACTAGTACGATATATTGACATCCGCAGAATACAGTAAGTGGAAAAAGGTAGAAAAATGAAACAGAAAATAAAAAGAGAATTTTCACACTTGAAGAAGCTAATACTGAACATCTTTAGGCAAAATGGAAAACAAAATAGACAAAAATTCAAACTGATATCGTCGGAGAGACGACGCGTTTATAAACCGGAAAACCTGGATGACCGAAGGCATACTACAATTAATGAAACAGAGAAGGAAAAATAAACGTAATACAGTGGAGTCTAGACTAAATGCTTAAATTCAAATGGAAATTTGGGAGTCGAAGAAATTGTGGCTGTAAAAAAAAATGTCAAGAAATCGAAAAACTAAAAGCGCGACTCTTTCAACATACACAATAAAGTAAAGGAATTTACGAAGAAATATTAAAATGAATTCAACACAAATGGTCAATCTTTGATGAAATTCCTTAACATGTACTAATCGGGAAAACTGATAACAGACTAGTTAAAGTCTGTATTTGTGTTTACACCTATACCAAAGAAGCCCAAAGCAGCAGACTACGAAAAATATCATACAATAAGCCTTATGTCCCACGTTTTAAAGATATTGCTTAAGATTATTCATCAGAGGATCTCGGGAAAATGCGAGGAAAACTCTGAAAAATGGAAATTTGGATATAAAAACGGGTTTGGCACACACAAAGCAATGTGCATATTAAATGTTTTAGTTTATAGATCTCAATCATCCTTTATATCTGTGCTTCATAGATTATAGGAAAGCTTCCGACTGCGATAATCATCAGCCACTGCAACCGGTATTATATGAAAAAATTATCTGGAAAAGAAGCGTAGGTAGAAGAAAGCTACACAGTAGGGAACAGACCTACAACGATAGTGTCCGCGCTCATAAGAGGAGTTAAATAATTCTGCCATTGATAAAGTAAAGATGGACTTGCTGATCGCCACAAACTTCGGTTGTAGATGGCGTAAAAAAGAAAAAGAAAATTATAACATTGTCAGATGAAATGTTTCAGCTTTTTTCGAATTATTTATAATTTTATAAATGCCAAATTTAACAATTTCGATTTTTAAATATACAATTAGATTTTTTCACCTGAATGGGTAAATAATTATATTGTTATAAAAAAAAGAAGGGAAAATATTTCACAACTAATCAAAGAAGTATTCTCTTAAAATAGCTTATATTAATTCAAATAAATACAAGGATCACTTCCGAATTTCAATATATTAACAAAAGTATCAAAACAATACAATGTCTTGCCTTCTCGCAAAATATTTTCGCTGAAAATGATGTATAGAAATGTCTAGATTAATCTTCAAGGAAAAAGTACTGGCCAGCTCTTTTCTGTTCCACATCCTGCAAGCAAAAATTCAGCTGTATTAAAACTTTGTTACCGCTTATTTGCGCAGATACATATATATACCGTGAAAATTACATTTATTACAGATTATTTACGTGATTATTATTATTACGTTGGGAGTATTACTTTTAACCTATTTTCAAAAAGAAGGAGGTTATATGTTCGTCTTGTATGTTTTTAATATTTCAATATGCTTATACGGTTAAATTCAGTGTCGTAAGATTAAAATGTCATTTCTCCAGTATTATTTGTTTCAATTATTTTTTCTTCATTGCCTATCATCATTATATTGTTGTTTTTTTTTGATCATTATTTTCATACCTTGCGCGATTATTTGTAAAAATATTTTCGCAATTTTCCGTTTTTCCCTACTTTAAAAGATGTATCCTTCGCAAAACTTACACTGCTGATCTCGTTTCCTTCTGTTATTAAACATCAATTAACAATAAAATTATTAATCGGATTAAAAATAATTGGCCGCATAATACTTCATGCTGGGCTTTCATTCCTTTTCTTAAGTCGTCTCATTTGCACATTACTGTACTTTTATTGGTTTCTTAAATAACACTTCATTTATAGTTCGAAAAAAAAAAATGTTTAAAAGAACAGCTCGATAAAATAAGGTGCGATAAATTTGCGCAAGAAGATGAAAAACATAATAAATTACTGTCAAATGAAAGTATAACAGGAAATGCAACACTTTTTAAACCTCATTTTCACTCATGCTTTTAAGTGTACGAAAAAGAGATTCACTTATGAAGCATTTACGATTTACAAATTTTAAATAACCTTTTGCGACACTAATAGAAATGTGCAGGATAAAACAGTAACAAGTCACTAAAATCTGTTTTCCAAATTTTAAAAATAAATAATCAGTTGGAAGATAAATGGTTAAGAAACTTTTGATTTATAATCTTGTGAAAAGAAGATAAGAGTCACCAAAGAAGTAACTGTAACTTACATACAAAAGTGAAATTAGGCTCAATCAAAATGATTGAAAATTAAAATATTCCTTACAAAAAGTATTACACTTTTTAAAAATTGTTCAAAAAAAAAAAAAAAAAAAAAAAAAAAATAGACATGAAAAGAAACTCCGAGCTGCTTTTTTTCTCCGTTAAAATTATCTATAAAATATAAGTTAATTCCTTTGAATCTACAAGTTTACTCAGAATGTTATTGTTGTTAAAAATATCGCCCCATCCAACAAAATCTAAGCCAAACATAAATCTTTCGCTTATAAAAGTTTAGCTGTTAGGGACAGCAGGGATGGGCAATCTTATTTCATTAAGGGCCAAATTAAATATTTAAAATTACTTGGCAGACCATCATACCGCGCGCGCACACATTCCTGTATACACACACGCACACACACACACATATATATATATATATATATATTGCTAATAAAAGATACTTGTTTTTAATCAACAAGCAATATACTCGATGTAAAAATTGATAGAGCATTTTTTAATAAAAAATCCTAAAAAAGCTTGTCAAAATCTGGTATTAATTCAAATATTCCAGCACATAAAATTAATTGTAAATGTTCATCATCAATACTTTATCGAAATTTGGATTTTGCGTGTTGCGTAATTGAAAACCTTTATTCTCAAATTTATCCAGGTACAAATGATACTATCATCTTTCCAACGAAATTGCCAAAATTAAAGTATTTTTTTTTTGTTTAACAATTGAAAAGGTTAATAACATTTGAATATCGAAATTATTTTTCAATATTTCACCCCACTGAAGATATGTTAGTTCTAATTTCAGTTCACAGAAAGCTTCATCTATAATACAAGTAAATGAGATTATCAGCAAAAAGAGATATCCTTTTTAATTTTCTTAAAATCCTGGAACTTTGAGAAAATTCTTATTTTAAGTTCTTCATTTTTTATTATATTCGTTAGCTCGATCTGTGTTAAAAAGCAGCGTATTGGGTGTGAAGGAAAATGTTGAAAATTTTTCTTTTTTACTTAATTTGAAAATAAAGTTTGTTTTAAATACCTTTACGGCTTGGTATTTAATTTGTAAAGGATTGTCCGATTTTGCAAAACATAAATTTAGGTTGTTCAAGTTTTGGATTTTAGTGGTGAAAAAACCAAAATCTATTTTCTAATCTGCATCAATAGTTCAAGAAAATTTAACTTTTTCTGATTCATATTCAAAAATCATTTTCTCTCACGTTACAATATTTTTCCCAAACTTAGCCAACGTACATTAGTATAATGTGGAATATCGTTATATTCTATATCAATGAATAAACGCAGCAACTTAAATTATTCGAGAAAAATTTAAACGTTATATTTAAATTGATAGACACGAATTTATCAGTGACGAGTAAACTGTTAATAATAAATGCATACATCTAAAATCAAATTATCAAAATCAAAATTAAAGAGTAATCATTGGACGCAGCTGAAATTTTACTACATTACTAATGTACAGATTTTTCCCTTCTTTTGAAATCAACCATTGAGACTACCTACAACTAACATTTAAATACAATGAAATATTGGGGAAAAAAAGCTTAAGGGTAGAAAAAGAACAAAGGAAAAATCGTATGAAGTAGGAATCCAAGGACTATGCATCATTTAAAAAAAATTAATGATAATTGATATCAATAAAAAATGTTATAAAAAATCGACATGCAGCGGCGGAAAAATACCGACTGTATAACGACTTTATTCAAAACTATATGCTACAATTTATAAAGCCTGAAAACGTGTTACATTAATATCTATTACAATGTTTTCCAACTTTTCATTTTTTTAATCCTTTAAGGTCGTTAATTTGTAATGTTTTGCATCTTTTTATTTATTTACAACTGGAACGTTGATTGCAGTATAAAAACTCGAGTATAAACATAAGTGCTTTCCGGAAAATAAGAACTATCATCATACCATATTGCTTTCTCACAGAACTGACCTGCAGGTAATTATATAACGAGGGCCAACATCTTTTTGTTCACATTAACGCGTTTCTATTATTTTAATGCCGATATCTCTTTTATATATACCCTAACGTAATTTGACAGATACTCTGTTTACAAGCGAAGCGCGCACTAAACTCAACAATATTTGTATATGTTTTATTTATTTCGTCGGAAAATGTTACATTTAAACTGACAATATAAAAACTAGCACTTTACACGTGAGACTGATTGATTAATAACAGTACTTTTTTTTTTCGATACTTCTAATACAATGCGAAAATTCGGGAAAAAATTGTAAAATATTTAAAAAGGTTTTTAGTTTACTTACTTTTACTGACTGCGACTTATTTATTCTGGGACGAAAATTATTCGGATCTCGCCTAAATGTAATGCCTAGTAGTTCTAAAAATCTGTTCATTCCGCTGAGAAGATTCTGAGGAGAACCAGCAGTAGACTCCACAGATGGAGAACCTTCAAATACGATCACTCTGTCAGCTAAATAAGTTGCCATAATAAAATCGTGTTCCACTATAAATCCGGTTTTTTTCGCATGAAGAATAAACCTGAATTGTAGAACATTACTACTGTTACTAGTAATACTGAGTATTCTATTCAAACAGCATATTTCGGAAACTGACACCAAATATAGTATAGTGATCATACGGCCGCAAGCGAATTGCATAATTTTACACGGTTGTCACATTTTCAAAAATAAAAATATGTGAATTTTCTAAAGCTTGCAGGCAAAATTATGTTTAATTCAACTTTTTTTTTTATGTACCTATATTCGCAAAATAAAAAGTGGTTTAAAAATGTATTCTCGGAAAAGAAAAAAATCGTTAAGAGTTTATATGTTCCAGTGTGTGGCATAAGTTTGTCACTTCAGTTCACTTCTCTAGACAGTAGTCACTGGCTTGTGTGGTACCAATTTCACGAACAAGCGATAAGAAAATCAATAACTTAGGGAACTTAAACGCGTCCACGACTTGTGAGGGGTAGTAATTGAGGAAAAGTCCAAAATAGAATTTCTTGTTAGTAGCATCAGAAACGTGACGTAAGCCGAATGTGTGGCATCTTAATAAATAACGGCTGGCCAGGGAAAAATGAAACAATTAAACAAATTGTTCGGTAGAACTGTTTGGAAGTGAGGAGGCGAATATCCAATATTTTAAAGGTGAACTTCTGTTGCGAGAAAAAAGTGCAGATAATCTTGGCGGAAGGTAACGAAATACCAACATTATTCTCCTTCCCTAGAAAATTACATCCCATCTCCCGAATACTGATAATAATGTAAGCTGCATTTTCCAGCCGGATAGGCGCAAAAAATCTACGAAGTCGAGGTCTAGCGGGAAATCTCTTTCTCCTCGTCGTTTAAACATAAAAACACTATATCGAAAACTAAAGCTCACGCATATGACACTAAAGGCTTAAATATCAATATTTAATGAATTAGGAAGGCACGGGCAGATAACAGATTTATAATCAAAACTATGCATTAGTATATCTCGGAAAAGAGTGATACGAACGTAACGTAGCTTATATTGTGATACGGACCTAACTAGTAAATAGGTACAGTTATTCCTAAGCTACATCCCAAACCTACGATAATAATTTAAGCTTATGTTTTTGAAATGGACAGCGGTGAAGAAAAGATAGTTTTTGTAAGTTGGAAAAAATAAATACGAATACAGAAAAAATGTTGTCTTCGTCATTGTGACTACAATAAAAAGATTGGGGTGACCATGAGAGAAGTCAAATTATGGGTGACTTTGTCCCCGCAAAATAAAATGAAAGAGACCAGATACTGGCTGATTTCGCTAAAAACAATGCGATAATTTGTAATACATCGTTTAAGCAACACAAAAGGGCTCGATAGTAGAAAAAAAAAAGAATAAATTGATTACACCTTGCTTGATAAACGTTTCAAGAATGTAATAAGAAACTGCGGTACTGACCGTAATACTCATCATATCTTATTTGTTATTAAATATTCGATGATATTAAATAACTGTTAAAAAAAAAATGAAAAATATTCTTTTTATCATATTCCCGATCGAGCATAGTAGCTCGTTCGTAGTTGGTATATAAGATTAACGTCATACAGCATTCTGTGTATCCATAAATAATATCAGAATCTAAGTTATGAATGTGTTGTTCTCTAACGTTAGCTTGTTCAGTGCAATTAGCTATAAAATAAGATTGCAAAAATTTAGCACATCAGTGGGTACACGAAAGCCGCTTCAATGATTCAGTCAATTAAAAGGCGATAATACATTCGAGTGAAATGTTGAAGAATTTAATGCAACTCGCGCTGGAAATTTCTTGTAGCTCAAGACTGGGCGTTGCACTCTTGTTCGACGGCTAATAGAAAATCGTGCGATCCAGCTGTTTCAGAGAATCGAAATAGTCTCATCCTTTTCGCAGTTCTTAAATAATAAGAAAAATGACTTCTCTTTCTTAAAAACAAATCTATTTTTCTCTTTTAAGAATACAATATTGACAGTCAAAATCAAAAATTTAAAACTGGAAAGCGGTATAAATAATTTAATTACAATACCAAGGAGAAAATAATAAACATTAATGTTTAAAATAGACATTAAAAAAAAAAAATAAATAAATAAAAATAAAAATTATACATATCGTACACAAACTTCAATATCCTAACCTTTATGAGGAATATCGTAATAATTCTAATTGGAAATGATTACCAAACCTCTAAAGAATTAAACTGTGATATTTTTTAAGATTTATCCAGTGGTTTCTGCGTGATGCCTGCACAAAGACGAATTTAATTATTTTATTTAAATAGATTTATTCACCATTCGTCATCAGTGCAGAAAAATACTGTGCTTATAGATATAATTTAAAATAAATATTGGCCTAATTTTATCACGAATTATAAATTATATAGTTTTATATTATTAAATAAAAATTAATAAAATACACATTCGTTTAAATATTCTGTTTAGCTAATCTTTATTTCGATTATTTCTAGTTCAAGCTAAATATGACATTCTGAGAAGAAACTAAACAATAATATTATTCGATTCGTATCCTACAAAATTAGGTAATACGATTACACAAATAATGATCTTTATAATGCATCCTATCAAAACATAAAATTTTAATTAATTCAAAAAAAAAAAATTATGAGTTTTGGTGCAGAATTTATACCTTTTAATAACTTTAGCTGCAACTATACGCTGTTCGGAATCCAAATATGCAGACGGTTCGTCAATTAAGTATACATCGGCTGGTTTACCT
Source organism: Icerya purchasi (assembly GCA_039619475.1). Classification (NCBI taxonomy): domain Eukaryota; kingdom Metazoa; phylum Arthropoda; class Insecta; order Hemiptera; family Monophlebidae; genus Icerya; species Icerya purchasi. The sequence continues at coordinate 400,679,532 of CM077116.1, read as the reverse complement.
AAGCACAATGCTAAAGCAACTCTTTGCAATTCACCACCGGATAGATTTTGTACTTCTTGATCCATGATTTCGTCGATTTTCAGAGGTTTTATAACATCGGTAACAAACTAAGATGTAAAAAAACGCAATGATAAATACATCGGTAGTTTATAGCAACTATAAATCGTCAATGTAACGTCGTCTTTTTAAAGGTTCGAAAAAATATACTTAATCTGCGTAATTCCTCATTGGAACGATGAAATATAATATTTCAGGGAGTAGACGATTAGTGGAATATCACCGAGATTAATGAATAGACATGATGATTTCTTTCATGAGTAGTGTGGAATGGTACGAAAGTGGAAAAATTCGGGTTAAAGGATAAATAAAGAAAAGGAAAAAATCGTAATAATAATAATAATAATAATAATAAATCACAATTAATACCAACTAATTTTGAATATTTTTTAAAAAATAGCAAAAATCAGTAGTTGTTAATTATAATTTTATTTTAAACAAAGGTATACTTGCGATTTTTGTGTTTTTTAAAGTTTTCTATTAATAATATATTACACAAGATAGTTTATAATGATTATGATATAATTAGTACGCTTTAACCAACCTGCGGATGTACATACGCATCGCGTATTTTATCATGTAATAGTGATCGAACTTGGCCTTGAGATTTAGGACTGATCTTTTGAGGTTTGTAGCTGACATGCAGACGAGGTAGTTCTTCTAAAATCCACATTCTTTAATTAGAATATAATAATTATTGCTACAAATATTGCAGTGCAACTTCATAATTATTAAACGAAAATTTATAGCTAAAAAATGTTTATAACACTTGTTATGACATAAAACGTCGTGTCACATACTTCACGGTTGTTTTTTTTTTCCATCAGACATAACTTAAAATATACATATATCACACCATGGTAGCCACTGAAATATATTTTTTATATTTCCGATTTTTGTGTTCCAAATCCTCTCGATTTTCTAATTACTGGAATTGTACAAAAAGAAGAGTGGAATTTTTTCGTTACTATTGATAATATTTGACTGCCGCCGTTATTTTTAATCACATCATCCGATTTTTAAAATAATCTTCTATTTAAAGAGTATATAAAATGGTTAAATACTTCTAGTCGCGAATATTAACCGTCATTCCTGTCATGTTTTGTAAAATAAAAAAAAAAAAAAACAAAAAAAAACGTTTCATTTCACCGATTTTCTGTATGTTGCACGAGAAAGTACACAAATAAATTTTACTGTAATCAATTCTAGTAACCTTAAATAATCAAATTAAATTTTTCCTCCGAAATAAATTTAAAGAATGGCGCCCGAGGCAAATCAGAAATTCAAAAAAAATCATTTATAATACAACTCAAGTTTAAGAAATAATATGTACGATCGCATTCATTCGATAATAAAACATCGTATTAATTGGTTCAATGAACGGAATATTTAACACGTATTAATATAAAATAGCAATTATAAAAAATACTGACCGGAACAATCATCAGCGTTTATAACACCGGCTAGTAGGCGAATGAAAGTAGTTTTACCGGTTCCATTTTCTCCAAGTAGTACTAAAATTTCGGAATCCGTAAATTGTCCACTCTTCACCTTTAACATGAAATCTCCCAAATTCTTAGACATAGTCGGATATTTGTAGTGCGTCATTCGTTTTACTTCTTCTTCAGTAGCGCTTTCGGCAACTTTAAATGACAAACTTTCTTCGCGGAATCGAAGATTTTCCGTTGGAACAAATCCATCCAAAAATATATTTATACCTAATAAAAGCAAAATATTACATGAAATTTAATTTCAGTGCTGAAACACAAATGAAGTTGTCATAAAATATATTCTGGAATTAACATAAAAACCATTCTATTCGGAACTATTAAACTCACTGTAATACTATTATATGTAGTAGACGATACAAACAAATTTTGGTTTTAAGCCAATATAACTTTAATTTTGCTTGTATAATCTTCGTAATATATAATTTTTTTTAAACATGAAACAATTATACATTTTTACATTTACTGATACAACAATACGTTAAGCGACAAGAATGGCGGTCGCAATAGCATAGTGGCGTAAACTCTTGATTGCCCGGATAGTGGTCCAGAATTCGATAGTCAGCGACGGTCAAAAAGAAATAAACTGATTTAATAATAATAATAATAATAATAATAATAAGTTAATAGCTAAATGGTATTCACGGCCAGGCCACGAGAAAAAAAAAAAAAAAAAAAAAAAAGAAACGATAAGAATATGACACTAATAAATGCATATCATCAATGCCAAAACAATACTGTAGAGTATTTATGCTTTAAAATGTTCGAGTAAATAAATATATGCAGTGTCTCATTCATTTTGCAACCCGACGTGAACGTTGTACGTACACGGGAACAAAGTGAAACAAGGATTCGGTTGCAGAACGAGCGAGACGGTTTAGTGTTGTCGTAATATCAGATTGTGAGTGAACGTTAGCATGATGTTGTGTGCAAAAAAACGAGTGTTCATTATCGAACATCACTTTCGTTCGTCTTCGTACACGATCGCTCAAGAACGGTTTAGAATTGCATTTCACGATTCACCTGTGCCTAATAAAAGCACAATCAAGCGGCTGATCGATCATGTTCGTACAGAATTCTCAACAGAGCCGAAAATGAAGGAGCGGCCGAGCTCTGTGCTTACACAAGCAAAACTCTCCGAAATTTTGAAGAAAATTACTGAAAAACCATCAACATCTGTGTGAAAGCTAGCTTTGCAAACTGGCATTCACCGCTCCAATGCCTTTCACGATGTAAAAGTGCTGAAACTGAAAGCATATCACATCACACTCGTCCAAGATTTGAAACCGCCAGACCTTCCAAGGCGTGTACAGTTTTGTAAATGGTTAGCATTATTTGTTCGTTAGCAAGGTGTTGACAGTTTAAATACCATGTTCTTTAACGATGAAGCGTGGTTTCATCGCACAGGGTATATCAATGCACGGAATTTTCGCTATTGATCGACTAAGAACACATGTAATGAAGAGAGCAGCTTCCATCGGGAAAAATCGCCATTTGGTGTGCCATCTCACAGATGAAGATAGTGGAACTAATATTTTCCGAGAAGACAATTAACACGAAAATATCATAGTGTAATTCATTGCTTTACTGAAGGAAAAGGAGAGGGACTGTTTGCTCCAACAAGATAGCGCCCCAGCGCACACTGTTACGACTACGCTAAAAATGTTGCGCGAATTTTTCAGCGATCGAATAGTTTCTGTCGGACTTTGGCCTCCCCGCAGTCCGGATTTGTCACGCCCTGATTTCTTTTTGTGGAGTTACTTGAAGAATAAAGTATTCCGTGAACCGGTGGCATCGATCGCAGAATTGAAACAGCATATAACTGAGGCAATCAACACGCCATCCCACTAGAGATAATGAAAAATGTATTCCGTAATCTTGTCAAACAAGTAATGTGCTGCTGACTGGAAGGTGGCGCAAATTTCCAACATGTTATAAGTTAGAAGTTGTAGTGTTCTTTTTTTTTTCATTATATGTATGTTTTTTTCATTGTTGTTTTTTGGAGGTTGCAAAATAAATAAGACACGCTACACATGTACGTTAATGTAGACAACTAAAAAATTTTTCACTGATTACATTTAAGACGTAAAAAAACTACATATTACACAAAATATTTGATTTTTGATCTGCAATTTCTGTAAAAAATTAACGTGTTAAAGTTTTTTTTAAATATTTCGAAAAATTATCAAAAACATATTTCATATATATTAGAAATTTGACAGAAAAATAAAGAAACAAGACTCGTATTAATAGCAGTTGAAAAAATAATAGTAATAACATGTAGTGTAACTGTACATATTGTTTGTTAATTGGTTAATAAAAATAATGAAAATTATAAACAAAATAACCATTAATTAAATACAAATGAATACTCTAGAAACATTTTAAGGAACGTCTCGGAGTAAAGAAAAATTTAAGAGATACTGTCAAAAATTCTAACAATGTATACTAAAATTTAGACGTTCTCGAAAATATTTATAGCGTACTTATTTAGGTTAATTTAATGTTTGCTATTATATTTATAATTTTCACAATTTTTATAGTAATAACAATTATTAGGCAGACAATTAAAAAGGAAATTTTCTATTTCGTTAATTTAATTTTTAATGAATATAATTAAAAAAAGTGAGATTAAAATAAGTGGAAAGCTGAAAAATTACTTATTACCAATGATAATAATAATAATAATAATTTCAGGAATTACTCTTACTAGTTCTGAAATTAAAATTCAACGAAATCTATTTATCCAAAATATAACATGTCGATGAAACTAAATTGGAACTTTTAATAAATATATTTCTGCAAATTCGATGTATTGCGTAACTGATAATAATATTAATATAGCAATAACGTAATAAACAAGAAAAGGAAAATATTAATTTACTTTATAAGAATTATAAACTAATAAAAAAATAAAGTATTTTTATTCTTTAAAATAAAATTGATAAATTTTTTTGTTTTTTAAAATTGGTACTAATGTTCTTTTTTTTTTAATGTTATATACAATAGATTAAATAAAATTCCATACACTATATTAATTAACTTAAAATTTTTCCATTTGCATTCGATTTTGTACTAATGATTGTTAAAGTATTCGAGTCGAAGATAACACAATAACTGATGATCAAAATTTTAAAAGCTACGATCTTTTCTTTCTAAATTTTTTATTTGTAAAATCTGTAAATCCATTAGTTTTCATTTCATTTTCATTAAATTAAATTTACATAAACCGCAAATACGCTTAGTTAGCGCGAGCAGCGGAACTATGGTCATTATACCTGGACTATAAATATGTGCAATTATTATTGAGACAGAGAAACGACAATTTTGTAGTCCAGGTTTACATAGTAATAACGTACGGTTACAACAATTATTCTTCACTAAAAGTAAAATCTAACAATCATTAAAAATAAACAACTGTGAAGCTTACAAAGGCTAGTGTTTAGTGTACGAATCAACAACTTAACCAAATGATAAACAAGAAAATTAGAACAGGTGATATTTACACGTTTCTACTAGCCCATGTTTACAAATATTCTTAAACGTTAATTTCAAACTAAGTAATACTTAAAATTTTAAAATTAAAAACTAGATTTACACTGAAAGTTTTAATTCATTCATATCTCACGTGTACGTTTAAAAAAAAATACAATTTTTTAAGTACTAATTAAATAAAGCATTAAAATACACAATACTTTATCATAACTTCTTTTTGGTCTTGGAACTTTTAAAAATTTTTTTGTTTTGTTGTAGGATTTTAATACAAACTCTGATTCTTAATAACTTCTTTACCGTAACTCACTAAATTATCCATGCGTTTTACATAAAATAAGAGGTTTTCAAATGAAAAGGAAACATCAAAAATGTAATCTCTCGCCCGTTTTTTGTAACATAGCGTCATGATACATATTCATACTTTTATTTTGTAGATATCATGTTCGTAGAAATTCTAATTATACGGCGAATGTATGCAACACTACACTTATCACTTGACATTGTATGTTTGTACATCATATTTTTACGCATATAGTGGTATGCGTGATGGTTCGTTCAACCATTGCCTTCCACGTAACTTTTTTTAAACTTCGGTAAATGTAAATGACAAAGTTGTAACGTGCATGGGTGTAGACTTATTTTGATACGTATTCTAAGTTTGTGGCGCCATCTATTGACGAAATTCGAGGTAGAAATTATTTATTCGGTTAATTTCAATAAATTTTCCATCTCTTGGACATCAGCTATTATTCTATCAGCCCGGATATGGGACAGGGAAGCCTGCTCATCTGGCGTCCGAATTTTCCCGATACAGTTGTTCACATTACGATGGTCGTGTATTTGGTGAGGCAGGTATCTTGGTCTGTACATGCCTGATAGCAACCGGTTGTTGTGGTCCACACTTACAGCGAGGACGCTACCGTCATGCAACAGAGCTTAGAGAGAATATAAAATCTCATAAGGTTACCGGGGTAGACTTCAAGATTCACTCTAACTGTTGAAATAGATATTGGGTTTTGAATTGTTTATTTTGTTAATGTTATCTACCGGAAAACGATCGATTCGTCGTCAGTTAATTTAGGGGCACATATACAAAGACCCGTTCATTTTCTAGTCGCCGATGAAGTGTGTTTTTTAGTCTTTGTTACCTTGTAAAACATTGTTTTTTTGTCCCCTCCCCCGTCACCAAGTTATTAAGATTATTCGATGAATAAATATATATTCTATTTCATGCAAACTTTTTCCAAGTTTCATTAGTTGTACATGCAACGTACCTCTGTTGTGGCTAGTGGTAACAGTTCACCACGAATCGAGCACTGAAGAACACGGAAATCCACAGTACCGCGAGAGATGAAAAAGATTTTTTTGTTTTAATTTAATGAAAGCTGGAAATCTTATTTATAGATTATGTGAATACTGTAAATGAAAACCAATGATTTAAAAAGGTATGATTAGAACCCTATTTAAAATAAAACTTTTAATTGTTTTTTCTACGTTTAATTGAGAGTACATAAGAAACGGGTACCGCAGTAACCTAGTAGTTAAAGTGCTAAGATGCTAAAACGGAGATTACAGTTTCGAGACTTTTCTTATTCCGGACTCCATTCACTCCCACGTATACACTTAATTTGAAGAAGTCTTGTAAGGTAAAGGCGGTTAAGAGAAAATAACTAGTTCCTCTTCCCTCAACAATGCCACTGAGCTTAGTTGATTTTAAACATTATCTTCATAATCTTTGACAACATCCTAGGACTCCCTTTATTTTACACATAAAAAAACGAAAAATTGTCCTACAACTCACGATACTAGCTAAAACCATTATTTTTTACTTAAATAGTAATATTAATTTAACAAGAATGCGAGCGAAACCGAAGATAAAGCCAGCATGTTGGCAGTACAAATTCTAATACAGTTCTAAACTCTTTTTTTTTTCAATAATCAAGATTAAATACCGATTCGTAAATAAATAATTATTTAAATATCAATTACCATTAACGAAAAAAAGAAAAATCCTTAGGAAGAAAATATTAAAAAATTAAACGCTGAATGGTTAATATAATATCTTTAAATACGGTTATTAATGAAACGACTCATCGTACCAATATGTTGGTGCAAGTCATTTCTTATGTTTATAAGTCGTCGCGGTAGCCTAGTTGCTAGAGCGCTTGACTTCCGTTACGGAGGTCACGGGTTCGATCCCGGGCGACGAAAAAACTTATTACAAAGAATTAAATTAAAATATTCGCTAATAATCACATGGAAGGCAACGCAAAACCACCACGTACGACATCATATGCGCGCTAGGTCAGTACACCGCAGACACACACAGGACTGCATCTGTAGCGCGATAACAAGCGGCTACTATCAGTTCCGAATGTAGTCTTGCGTGTGTACACCTGCGTTGCATATAATAACTGCCTGGTACACAACCTATATCTGTACAGCTAAAAATGTACGAATAGGTTGCCCACCATCCGAATGGTTGAGGAGGTAATGATGATGATGATATACAATTACATGATTAAAGACGTCTCACTGTTTTCATGCCGATGCGGTGTCTATAAATATGAAAATACCTCTTGGTTAGTACGGAAATTATTTATTTTTTAATTTACTCGATGGTCTTTTAGTGAATAAGGTATTCTCTTATTTCATTGTTGCATTCATTAGTTGCTGAAATTTGTTTTTTTCCGTAATTAGTAAATAATTTAGGAACGCAACGTTTGCCAAATAATCACGAAATTAGTCCGTATTCTTTTTCATTTCGTTTTGTTTTCTTCGACTTTTTCGCTATGAAAAGTTCGCCTACATAAAAAATACTTTGTTCATATCACAGGTTTTTAAGCCCAATAATACTTAATTATATGTAATTACCAAATTTTACAATAATATTAATTCGATTTAAACAAAATTAAACATAACGACAATTTATTTTGATTGGTCGGGAAGGGCGTAGTAGTTAAGCGGTAGGATGCGGTTTTGATGAATAAGACGACTTGAATTTGAAACCGGCAACAATAGAAAAAGCATTAAATTTAAATAACTGGATCAATTAAATTGGTCAAATAGTGAACACTAAAGCTATTTTTTAAGTCGGTATGAAATCAAAAATTGTAAATTACCTTCTCTTACAGAAAACGGCATAGTAACTACTCCGTATGCTCCAGGAACACCATACAAGCAACATATAAAATCTGACAGATAATCAAGGACTGAAAGATCATGTTCTACAACAATAACAAACCTATAAACAATGTTGACACAAATTATTTCTAATGCATAAACGCATCAATCGGTTAATAATAACTGTTCATTAAAACAGCACATCGTTAAATTTATTGATAACTGACCTTAATATTCTAAAAATACGTTAATTTTTTTTATATAGACAATTGGATTTTATCGAACGAGCAAAAGAATACAGATATACAGATACAATTACAATAACAATAATGATAATAATGAAAATATAAACCAGAAGCCGGCTAACAAAAGCCAGAATACATCATCCGAAAGTTTCAATTAAAAGATTCTTATAAACAAAGAGGGAGAAAGAGGGTTGATGAGCGAAATAATAACTGAAACAGTATTTCTACAAAAAAAAAAAAAACAAACAACGAACAATCTGTGTTGCACAAAACAATAATAGAATTATATAAAAATATCGCGCAATCGAATTTAAACAATGAGCAAACTGAAAGATGTCAAATGAAATTGATAGATCAACGGAAATCAAAAGCACTACACGGAAAACATATAAAAGAATTGTCAAATATGTCTCAAATGGATGGCCGCAAAAGGAAAACCGTTTCTAGGTTTCCTAATGGTCATATAGGATCTGGTGTTATAAAAAATATATAATTACAGATGCAAAAACTGTAGATAAATGCAGAAGATATGGTAAGGAATGCGAAAAAGTATAACACCTTTTGGGAGGATGCGAAAAAATGGCACAAGAATTTTACGTAAAAAAACATGATAATGTAAATGGGATAATACGCCAGAAACAGGCGTTAAGAATGGTCCTTGAAAATGAAGATAGTAAATTATACTGAAACAGAATAATATTAACAAATAAGACAATAAAATATAATAGGCCAGTTATATTATTAATAGATAACAAACACAAATTAGGCTTAATTATATAGTCATACCAAAAATCAAAGACATAAATGAGACATACGAAAATAAAATAAAAAACAAAACGTAAAGAATTAAAACCGAGTTAAGGAAGTATGGAAACTAAAGAAAATAAACTCTGATAGTAGGAAATACCGGTATAGAACCTGAAAAATTTATAAAAAATACAATTGATCTCAAGTTACCACAATACCTAGTTGATAATGTACAAAACGAAATCATATTAAATATATGCGAATATTCACACATGAATTAAAAACTGATAATATTTACTAAAGTATAGTCGCATTATGAATAATATTGTCAGTTAAAAGCTGTGATCACGAAACAAGAATAATAACAATAACAATAATAAACATCGAAACAAAAATATTTTTCATTATTGAAAAAGGCACTTAATAAAAACAAGTATCCCGAACATCAAAATGAACTTAAACCTAAAAACTTATAAAACGTTTCGTTTGTAATGCGCTGGCGTACATATGACAATTGGAAACTAATAAATATTTGTTAGACTGGCTGCAATGGGTGTGTAGGTAGGCAGTTTTACTTGATCAGCCAGCGCTTTACTTCCATATGATTTGGAGTTGCCCTAGATCATGCTGAAATTTTTATAATCGTTTTGAATATCAACGTTAAGTAACAAACTGTAAGGAATTATTGATTGCGAAAATTATTATTATTTCTAGATATTTAAAATTTGAGAATTGCCGAATTCACATTTTTTTTTTAACATTAAAAAGATGTAACATTAACAAAACAGTTGTTACCCGTTAAGACCATTACATAAATTTGGTGACTATTTGTAACGTTTACAAAAAGCGGTGCAGTGTCAAGTAACTACCATACTTTCTTCAGTTTACAACCCACATCTTGTCAAAGGCATATGGCTTATTTTACTTTATTACGTATAAAACGGCGAGGATAGACAAATGCAAAGGATTACCCATCCAACGACAATAAATCACTCATAACGAAAGAATGCGAATTTGAAAACAACGTATAATAACGCATATTCACAGCAATAAATAGAATATCGTTGTAATTAATATACATGAATAATATTCAGTGCTCCCATACTTATCGGACTGGATAAGGGAACGGATCGTAACAGCAGCTTTTAAACGTTGTTTAACGTCCAAATAACTAGAAGGCTCATCGAACATAAATATATCTCCATTTTGAATACACACCATCGCACAGGCGAAGCGCTGTAACTCACCGCCGGATAATTCATCTATTGATCTATCCAAAATTTTTTCTAATTCTAAAATATAAATAACGCTGTAATAATTTTAAGAGCACCGGTAAAAATTAAAATAACAAATAAGCATGTGAAACAATCCTTTAATTTTGCATAATTATTTTATTTTTAATCAAAAAATGGTATATGCATAAAATCTGCATAAAACCGAACTAATTTTGTATCTTAACACATACACATAAAAACACATACGCGCGCGCATAAGGTTTCGTATAAGAATGCAAAAAGAGTTACCACAGAATAATGAAAAAAAATATAAGATTTTAGAAAAGACGTTTTTTGAACCAGACAGCTGAAGTTAAAGATGAATTTAAAAAGGTAATTATAAGATATGACCCGTGGAAAATATAGCTGATATTTTATGAAAGTGCAACTACAAATAGAAAATATTCTGGAACATAGAATCGATAAGACAATATAGATAAACATAATTTTAGAGAATAAAGTAAAATAATGAAAAAAGAATATGTGGAATATTAAATATGCAAAAAGATACATTGAATGTTGGAAACTTTAGTGTTCTAATATCAATGAGAACACGAAAATGTTGAGATTTGTCGGCAATACCACATACAAACAGTCAATGTTAGAAAGAATAACGATTACAGCATAAAATAATGAAACCACTCATCGATTACATATAGAGAAACGGATTTCAGCAGATTTAATATGTTTAAGCAGTTAAATATGCTCATAGAAATACCAACAGTCTTAAATACATCTAGGCAATAAAAAATTCAATTAAATAAAAAAAAATGTTTCCCTAAATAAATGTTGATTTTATCTAATAATAATTAAAGTGAAATGGAGGGAAACTATGAGAAAAAATCTTATTTTTCACGTCAGTATATTCACATAAAAAACATATATAACAAAATAAGAAAGTTTATGATAAAATAAAAATAATTTACGTAGATTCTATTACCTAAAAGCCTACAAATTTCAGGAATATTATCTTTTTCATTCTTTTTGTCTAGCAGTTGTCTAACTGTACCTTTTACAGCTTTCGGTATCTGATCGACATATTGAGGTTTAATCATCGCTTTTAAATCATCTTCCAATATTTTGGTAAAGTAATTTTGCAATTCAGATCCCCTGAAGTGATTTAATATTTCGGTCCAATCAGGCGGATTCTAAAAATTGTATCGGATAAATTAACATTTTAAGAAGTATATAAAGTATCGATAGAAATATGTTTTATTTCAAAGTAAGAATAAAATATGAAAATAAAATGAAATTTACCGAATAACGACCAAGATTGGGTTTTTGTTTTCCGGCGAGTATTTTTAGTGCCGTTGATTTTCCAATACCATTAGTTCCAACAAGTCCTAATACTTCACCAGGACGTGGTATTGGAAGTCGATGCAATTTAAACGAATTTTTTGAATAGCGATGAGTAGTATCTCGTTCCAAATTACTGGGCAAATTGATTATCGTAATAGCTTCAAACGGACATTTCTATGTATTATCAATAACATATTTTAGTTTTAAGATTTAAATTATGTATATTTTAGAAAAATATATATTTCAACGTCTTAGTTTTCTTTTTATATTCATTACGTATCGATTCAGTGGCGGAATCGAGGGAATCTGCCTCTCGGGCCAGAAAACTGATTTTTAATGAAGCTTCAAAAACTAAAAAGAAAATGTTAAAAATGAGAAAAGGTTAAATTTTAATTTGAACAGAAATAAAGGAAATGAAGACGGCTAGCACAAAATTAAATACGGTTGTTTCTTGGTTTATATATAAAAACAAAACATTAAAAAAAAAAACAGGTATAAATTTTTTGAACACCACGCGCGAAAAATTTCTGGCTCCGCCACTGTATCCATTTATTTTTCGTGATTACGTGAGACGAAATAGTCTCTTACGTTTTTAAATTATAGGTATATACGTATCTTTAAATGGAGAGGAATATAATAAATCAAAAAATTGAATTAACCTACGAAAGCTCACACTGTTCGAAAAAATCTAACAAACATTTTTAAAATAACTATAATAGATTAAAAGATAAATAATCATTCCTCCAGCAATACTACATCCACACAATAACGGAACGGATAACACCATAACCGTTGATAAGATTAAATTTATTGACAACTATTTCTTGACGATACGTGAATCACTAGTAATAATCTAACGGGTGAAAGGTGAGAATGAGGTTTCTATGAATTAAGTAAATTAATAAATTTTTAAAAAGAATCTAACACGGGAGCAATCACGTAAAATAAAACACATTTTATTTTGTTAAATAAGTAATTATGTAAACTGTGTTATTTTCATAAGTAATCTGTAATCATTTTCACTGTTTATACAAGTATCATTTAATTAAAATAACAAACAGATGCACTTTACCCATTAAAGTAAAATAAATAAAACAGGTTAAATGTAAATTATAAGATACAAAACCATCAATAGAGATATAAATAATTCATTAAAATATTTATTGTATTAACCTTTACACAAATACCACATCCTATACAAAGTTCTTCTGATATGGATGCAATTCGATCGTTCGGTGTAACTTCGATACAAAGTTTACCCATTCGTACAACAGGACAATACTTTTTACATTCTTGACGACATCTTTTCGGTTTACATTTATCCGTATTTACAATTGCAATTCTTATTAATTTGTCTGTTTCTTCTACTGCTTTACTTTTCGGCATTTTTAACCTATTCATAATTATTTAAAGATAACTTCGTGCGTTTACTTTTTCTAATGCTTAAAATTTTGCTATTCCTCATTAAATACTAAGAAAATGAATTTGAAAAATAAAAATCACAAACTCGATATTGACAATTTCGCTATATAACGCTATTTTCGAGAAATCTATTTTACAGCATTAATCAAGAAATACAAAACTTTTTTTTATAACAGAATAAACTGCGCTGCTAAAACAGACTTACCAAATTAAATAACTTTTATTAACATATACCGTTACCAACTAAATCCGGATTTCTTAAAACTAACTAAGCCCTGTTCACAACCGGCCACATTACCACTAACAGTAATGTGTAATATCCATTGTAAAATACCTGTGGCATGAAAGTCGATAATATCAATTGAAATCATTATTTGTATCGACATGTATTTCGATAAAAGCGTGAAATTAAATTGACTTTATTAATCATAAATGATATGAAAAATTAAAATTACTTTTATTTTTTTTTTGATAACTGGTTTTTCTGACTGAAATATAAAATATGAATAATTGTATAAATGAAACAAACATATTCGCTTAATATCAAAAATTTATTTATCAGTCTATTAAAAATAGTTAAAATATTATTAGAGTATGTTGGGCGATTTGCATGTTGTTAATTGAGTAAAAAAATATAAATACGCTAATTGTTCATTTTATATTAGTTTGTGGAATTTCCGATTTCATGAAACACAAATTAGTCGAATTTACAAAATAATCAAAAGCTTGGGCAACGTATTCCTTTGCAAAACTAATATAAATTTGGTATGCCTAAATTTATTAATTTATTCAGTAATAGATATATGAATATATAAATTAGCATTTTCGAACTTATTGATTACTGTCATTTAATAGCGTGAACTTGTAACGTACGAGCGTTAAATAAATACTAAATGTATGACTTAAGAATATGTAAAAAAATACAAAATACGAATAATAAATGTCTCTATATATGCTTGCGTGAAAAAAAATTGCAGATGTCCCGGTTTTTATGTAAACATATCTATAACGTAGTTTAGAATCTATAAATTTATTTTTTTTTGTTTTTATTAAATCAAAATAGTTCAGTCGGTCATCAATTGTAGTTGATTAAAGTCGTGTTTTTATCCATTGTAATGCAGAAAAGAACTTTCAATGGTAACAGAAACGTTTTTGCAATTTGTGTGGCTTTCTTAATTAAAAAATAAAATAATACACACCAATAAATAAATATAAATTACTCAACGTTTGCAGTAGGTATTAGAGGAGTGATCGTCTAAAAATCATACCAAGTTTCTGTTATAAAATTTCAATTCCATATTTTTCATTTATTACTTTCATATTCATAAACTGATCTTTTAATGTAAGGTTTTTTGCATAAGTTTTAAAAATTGAAATCATTGCATTATTTTGTAAAAATCATTAACTTATAGAACCCATCAATGAATTTAAATATGGAATAAAAACATAATGTCAAAAGTATTCTTCTACGGTTAAAACCGGACGATTAGTATGATTTGGTCAACTCAAAATAATATATAAGGTTCTTAAATTAACATCCAGTAAGTTACACATTTCCGTTATTTATTCAACTATTTTTAAAAATTCGAATTGTGCGTTTTTATGCTAAAATTTAAACATTGTTATCCCGTTTCCAATTCATTTTGTGGCATTTCTTAATATTGTGACGGATTTGGTACCTGCAGCGCTATCTTTTAGCGATGTTCCAATCATAAAATATTTCCTCTGGTCAAATCATTAATTCGTAATTTATCAAACACTGTATTTCATTCGACGTAATTCGGGATCGTAGATATCGGAGACGCTTATCGATTAAAACCAAAATTCCCGGGCACGGTCGAACGGACGGTTGCGTCGGCGTGAGACTGTGTGCGTGTGTATTGCTGATAGCGGTCGATAGCGGAGAGTACTCTATCTATAAGTCCTGGGCGAGTGCACGTCGGGTAGAAGCTGCGACAAGAAACATTGAACTGAGGGAATTTTATAAAATCCCGTAAAGACGGGTTGGTTGACGCGATATTATTAATATACGAATATTCTAGAAACCTCGGCGTTATCTATTGTTAATTGTTAAGATTTAGTGGGTAATTTCGGCGATATCGTTCGAAACACATTGTGTGTCGTGATAGATCAGTATTCAGTCGTACCAAAATCTCCGTAAGAATCGATCGCTTAATTTCCGTTCTTGGGCGTCGTTGAATCGCTCAGCAATATTCTAATCGTCGTTCTTTCGCCATGATGGTCGTTGTGAAAATTTCTATTTTTTTCATTAGTCAATTATTTTTATTTATCACCAAATTTTTCTAGTCGACCCATACCAGTACGCATTTTGTTTGCTTTGTTATTTTTCTGTAATATACTCTTTTTTTTTTGCACTGGAATTTCTTATTGGACACGTGGTGAACCCTCGTGACAACTTCATTACGGAGACGTTACCGCCGATATAATAGAGCATCATACCTCGTTCAATAAATGAAGTCGTACCTAAACCATATTTTCATAGTTTGTTACAACTAAATAAGCAATTTTTTCTGCACTCTGATCATTTAATTAAACAAAACCTATAAATTCTTCTTTTAATATCTGCGATTGGAGCAAAAAATCAATCATCTAAAAAAATGTTTCATATTGAAAATATCAGTTGTTTTATCAGCCACGATCAATTAATAAAAGGATTCTTTGATTTCAGTAATACTAAAATATTTCCATAAATTTCTGTTGAAATATCTTAAATTGTTAGCATTTAGTGTTTTTCGTAAAATTGTTTAAATTTTCTCCTTTCTAAAGTTGATACTAAAATGAATAACATCTGTGGAATTACCGGCTTCTGTCGGTTTCCATGAAAAGCAATGTTAATTACGATACAAAAATCAATTGTAGAAAGAGTAATCAATGGGTTAGTTCAGTTCTCTTTTACTGTATGTTTCACGTGTATGTATATCGACATAAATATTATCGTATCATCTTTCCCTCAACGGGTTCAAAAAATTTAATTACACTTTTAAAAACATTTTTATGCCAAATAGTATTACACAAAATGATTTCACATGTCTATTTAAAAGAGCAAAGTTCATTTTTTACATTTTAAATTAGTCTCCAGTTGTGCTATACTGGATACACTCATGTTTGCAATGCTAAAAATCAATGATAAAAGTAATAAACAGAATTTACAATATCATTTTAGTACTGTTACGGTTTTCTCTGTTCTTTATAAAGTTCAGACACCACTCCGTTGAATCAAAGACAAAAAAAGAACCTTACACGAAATTACGAAACTTTTATGTGGGTACACAACGGCGTAGACCTGAGCAAGCAACCAATGCTGCCGATTACTCAATGAGTAGAGAATTTCCTGATACATCTAAAGTTACGTTACGTTAATTAACATTCTAAAATACGTACAAAAACATTAATTCCAAACCAAAGAATAAATATAAATACCTTTTAATTTACGTTACCTAATAAATACTTTAATAATTAATGTAATTTACAACGTACATATATAAATTAAGGAATGCAAAAATTACAGTTAGAGACGAATTGGTATGGTAATAGTAGGACTATTATCTCATGCTACAGCAAACTAATGTATTTATATATTGCTTACCTGTTCCACAAAACAAGTAAAAGTAATTTTATTCACATTTCTATTAGTAAGCGCAAAGGTTTATCGATTTTGTGAATACAGTAGTCTTTTTGTTATTTTAGAAAATCAAAATTTCACAAATGTGGTGTAAAGTCGCCAGAGAAACGTGTGAAGTCCCACTTTCTGACTGGTAATATCAACTTTTGGACATAAGTTTATTTAAAGTCCAGCGCTTATTTTCTTGTACAGTGCGCAACTAAATAATAATAATAATAATAATAAAAAAAATGAAGGTTTCTAATACCGTTAAGTTATATATGTACCCCTATCTAATCAATAAATAAAGTTTACAAAACATTACAACAAAAAGAAAACAACGTTTAACATGTTTTTAATGTAGAAAATAGATTTTACCTTGTAAATCACATAACACTGTAACATACAAAAATAATGATTAAGAGCTCTTTTAAAAACATGTCGAAAATTTGAATATGTGACCCTAAATTTAACAAGCGTCAAATAATAGTTGAGTTCTTGATACAAATCTTCCCCAAGGTATGAATAAACGTACATCTTTGTTCCAAGTGCTAAAAAGTATTGCTCTCGTCTCAAAAGGTTGGTAAATCAATCACTATAAACAATAGATGTCTCGTTGTACCTTCCAAAATAGACCTCGGCAGGATCTAGCTATTGATTTTAAATTAGTACCATCAAACAAATACCTGTGCGTGGTGGTCAATTACTTCAGCAAATTCATCGAATGTAAAGTCATAAAGAAGGCTACAGCTGAAGCTACTATGGCATTCCTACAACAAGTTTTTGCAAGATTGGGATATTGTTACTCAATAACATCTGACAACGGCCCACCATTTAATTCAGAAGATTTTGTAAGTTAAACATATTAATTAATGCATTTAACATTTCTGTACTATACATATTTTAAATCACAGTACTAAACACAACAGAAATGCACTTATGAAAATAAAAACACACTGACATGTTTTGTAGTACTAACTACATTATCATGGTGTATGATGTAATTAATACTATGAAACATGACGGTGCGTTTTTATTTTGATTAATATTAAATGTGTATTTTTGTCGTGTTTGGTACTGTGATTTAATATCAGAAGATTTTACCAATTTCTGTAAACAGTTGGAAATTGTTCATTACATCTCTTCACCTTACTGGGCCAAGCCAATGGAGAAGGGTAAAGACAAAATCGCAGTATCAATAAGATTATCAAGACTGTGGCGCTGAAGAAAGATTATAAAAAGGAATTACACAATTATCGCCTTATGTATCATTTGACACCACATTCTATCACTAGGATTAGCCCAGCAGAACTTATATTTAATTGCAGGCTTCAAGACAAAATTTCTACAATGAAAGAACGTGTCAAAGTCCCAGGTATTTGGGATTGTGATGCATACAATAAGGCGTTGTCAGCAGCTCAAATCCGACTCCGTTGCTAATAAATTAACTGAAGTTGTAGACGAAATTCTAGTCAAAAGACCTTTCAGCCACCGGAAAACAGACCGCAAATTTGAAGAAGATACAGAAATTATTACATCAGTAGATGGTACCAGGGTGTTTTTTTTTTTTTATCCTAATTCGGATGTAATCGATGGGCAAATTTATTGATAATTACAATGCAACAATATAAGTATTTTTGCAAATAAATGAAATATATAAATAAATAAATATATAGGCCCATTCAAAACTTTTACACGTGGCTCTTCATTCAGAGTTGGGCAATTAATTTCCTTGTAGTCCGTTATGATACATTTCTTTTTTTCTTAAGAATTTCCGTAATAATTTTAGTAAGCTTCTGTACTGTTCTTGTTTTTGCTGGGCTTTCCAAAAAAATCTTCACCAATATTATATTTTTTTCTGATGTTTTTAAATTTTTTAGTACTGTGTTAAGAAGTTAGATCTGAAATTTCCATTCTTTAAACTTGCTTCAATATCAGGTAGTAGAGCCTCCGTTCATCTGCCAGTAGTATCTTTTTTGTATTGTTCTTGCCACATCTAATGTTTTCCTTTTCACTGGTTTTATTATTTCGTTCGGTATTTTTGTACATGATCTATTAGTTCTATTCTCCACTTTAAGTTTCTTAATTTCATTGATCTGCCTCAAATGAAGATCTACGAGAGTTATCTCGGCTATTATATAAACAGAGCGATAAGATACAATTCGATATGCTGATATTACGTTTACAAGTATTAATCTTTGTAATGATTTTAATTTTTTGACATCAGTTTTTCTCATTTTATTGAAGTATGTTAAAGATCCGTATTTTGTAATCGATCTAAAAAGAGCATTATAAAGTATCATTTTTTTTTTTTTTGTGTCATACCTGAATTCATTAATATGCTATGATCTCAATTTATTGTAAAGTTTTCTGATTTTAAGGGTTATGTGTTGTACGCGTTTGTTATAATTCATATTTTTATCAATTATTATTCCAAGATATTTAATTCCATTACTGAAAGTTAGATCTTGTTGATTTAATTTTATTTCTTTCTCAATTTCCTGTTGGAATTTCTTTTTATTACGTTTTCTTGAAGTAACATATGTGTTTTATCAGGATTTAAGCTTAGGCCAAGTTCTTTGATTTTTGAATTTATTATTTCTATTGTCTTATTGATTATATTAACATTCCTTATTTCATTAATTCCAGCAATTACAAGAATATCAACAGCATAACTTATTAATTTAATACCTTTATTTTCTTCGACTTCTTTATGAACAGCTGACATAGCAATGTTAAATAACGTCGGTGAAAGTGCTGACCCTTGAAGCACTCCAGTAGTAGGATTATACTTAGGATCAACTCATTTTCTTTATCGAATAAACCTATTTTCCTATATTTCAAGAAACTTTTAATTATCTGTAAGAAGTGTAAATTGATTTTTCTAGCATCTTGAACGTTAAAACGTATTAATATTGTATAATTAAAAGCCGTAGTAAACTCAACAGTATCCGCCATTTTAAGTAAAGCCAGTTCTGTGGAACATCCTTCTCTGTAACCATATTGATGTTGTGTGGAATGTTTTTTTCCGATATTTCAAGGTTTAAATAATATCTAATAATTTTTTCAAATACTTTGTCTAATCTTGATCATTTATCATTTCATATCAAAATTTACATTAAATATATTTAGCGAATAAATATATTTTCAGAACAATCGAAATACACAGAATAAATAAAACATGAATAAAATTTAAATAAACAGAATATAAATATACATTTCGAAAACAAAACTAATTTTCTAAACGTTGTCGTTATCGGCCCGTTCCGTAGATATGTATTACTTATGCGCATCTAAAACTGTATTATTTTTTCAAGGACGCCGTACAAGAATCGTTGAAAAATCGTTCCATCGTCGTTCCGTTGATGTGTGGCTTGACCTTTATATTGTAAACACAAATAACTTATAAAACTGGCCATCCTGTAGCGCTAAAATCGCGGCTGTCGAAGAATAATTTTCTTCGTTCAAATTGCAACGTAAATTGTAGCATTATCGGATCTGTCAAATACTTTATTGCTATTCGATCCATCCATCGTTTTTTGATTCTGTAGTGCGGCTGCATAATTGTTGACGTATTTAGAAACTTTAGAATGTTAACGTAATTTGCAAAATCTTTTTATTTATTAATTCAAATGTTACTCGTTGCTTTTATGTCATTATTGGTAAATCTAGTAAATAGTTGTCAAAAAAGTTTTAATAATTAATGTTCACATGAAAATGAAGTTATTTTATTTTTGTTACTTGTTAATAACTGCCATTTTTATAAGTATTAATATTCGGATATTTAATTTAATTTACACCGAACAACCGGAACCATATATTGATGAAATATTTCATCTAAATCAAACGCAGGATTACTGTGAATATAATTTTATGAAATGGAATTCAAAAATTTCTACACCTCCCGGTTTGTACGTAGTGTCTGTCTTGTTTATAAAAATGTATTATTTCTTTACTGGAATAAACGCATGCACTTTGTATGGAATGCGGATGGTTAATTTAATTTTATCTTGTTCAGTTTTTCCATTAATATTTCGAATAATGAATGCCGTAAATCCTTATAGTAGTGATGAGGATAAATGGAAAGATTTATTTGTTGCATTAGTTGTATCTAATTTCCCAGTACTGTATTTTTATTCATTTTTGTATTATACGGATTATTTGTCTTTATATTTAATTTTATTAATGTATTACGCGCATCTTCATGATCACAATACTTTATCGGACGTGTTCGGATTATTATCAGTCCTTGTTCGGCAAACGAATCTTGCTTGGCTAATGTTTTTGGTCATTGCAAAACTATATACGTTAATAAATGCAATGTCAGACAGTGCTCCATCATATATGAAACGGCGAGATAATATCCTTTTTAAATTAAGAATTGCGTTTTTCTTATTATTTAGTTCTCGCGCGAAAGAATTCGTTACTCAAATACTGTTCGTTTCGAGAGGACTTATTTTATCGGTAACTTTTCTAGCTTCGTCTTATATTTTAAATGGATTTAGTTTTGCATACGGTGATCAAAACGCTCATACGTTAACCATTCATTTGAATCAGTACATATATTTTTTTGTTTTCTTTTTATTCTTTCATTGGCCTTATTTCCTTCTTAAAATGAAACAGTTTATTCCACGAACCCGCGGTACCATTTTAAGCAAATTTTGCCACTTATTTATTATGGCAGCTGTAGTTACTTTTGGCACCCATATACATATTTATTTACTTTCAGACAATCGTCATTACATGTTTTATATATGGAAAAATTTCTTGAAATATTCTTGGATTCGGTACTGCCTAATACCTGCCCAAATGTTTAGTATATATTGTATTTATGATAACGTGAAGTATGTGGATTACTCTTACCAATTGGGTTACATCGTTGCAATATTTATGTGTTTAGTGCCACATAAATTACTAGAATTTAGGTATTTCATTATACCTTATATTATGTTACGTTTACATATGAAACGTGGTTTCTGGTGGCAGTTATTTTTGGAATTTTTAATTTCAGCCATAATAAATTATGCCGTAATATACACATTTTTATACAGACCATTTTATTGGCCAGATGGTACAAAACAGAGGTTTTCGTGGTAATTTGTTTCGCATTTGAATAATTTTACATATGTTAATTTCAAAAAAATGTTTGCCTAGTCATTTTCGTATATTTTTATAAATTTCTTAAAGTGTAAATTCGATGTTTTTATTAGTTTTTTTAGTTTATAACATTTTAAAAATTGTTGTCTGATATGCATATTTTTTCATTTTATAAATACATTAGCAGTTGCATCGGTCTAGTACGTATTTCATTATTTATATCGGCTTGATTTATAATTTACGAATTATTAAAGTGTACTTTTCTTTGTGACATTTATTTTAGATTCTATATTTTTTCTGATAGTGATTAATCGAAAGTTAACAAACGATAAGCTATAACGTTTGTTTTGTAACAAAAAAATTAAATCCTCGTAAAGTATTATTTCGAAAAAGAGCAAACACAGTTAGTGAAAAAATATGAACAATTTAAACGGATCTCACTTGCATTTGTTACTCAGTTTAGAGATTTAATAGTGCACTTATAAAAAAATTACTATTCCAGTGTAAATAATAAATGATGGATTAATTAATTAATACACTCCAGGAATAATTGTATAGGTGACTTCATTTATTATAAGATCCTTGTAAATATACAGGGCACTTCAGTAAGATTTTATGATTTATCAATGATTTTCTATCCAAAAGTAGAAACGATTATTATATAGTATGGGAAAAAGTATTTTATATTAATTTATTCTAATAGTAAAATTCATAAATCTCAAATCTTTATTTAATGGTATTTAAGTTTTTGATTTAATAAACTAAAAAAAAAAAAAAAATGGGTTTAAGAATTATGCCAATATTTTTTGAAATTTTTTTTAAAAACCTAATAATTATATGGAAGAATTGTACTTTTTATCGTGAATACTTACAGTAAGCTATTTTGTTCTCGACTTTTTCACTTATTACTGGTCCAATAGAAATAAAAGCTCTACGATTATTTCAGTTTTAATGTTTCTCAAAATGATTACTAAATTTTTCCAGAGAATTGCGAAAGCATTATATTTACTAAACTGTATTGTATATTTGGAGAAATGAATGAAGTAGAACAACTTTTTTCTCGGTTATATATTGATCTTACATGTTTTGGTTCGATTAAAGGGGTAGGTTCAATGTAATGGGTGTTTATATGCTATCTGAATACTGTTTTAGCCGTTGGCAATGTTTTAATTTGATCCTTCAATTTTACTTCCGTCATAACAGTGAAATGGTAGAATTTACGTTTGATCACGTAAACAATTCAGGAAATCAGTGGCGGTCAAAAAGTTTTCTAATGCTTTAAAACTCCAGTTATCGGAGTTAATGATTTTCGGACATAATTTGAATATTCAAAAACTAAAAAAATGAACACGAACCATTTTTTTCGCCGCAATCGTTTAAACGTTGGCAAGTAGGGATTTTTATTGAGACTTCGATATTGTTTTGTGTTTAGACGAATATAAAAAAGAAAAAATTATTTATGAAAATCTATTTTTGGTTTTCTTGAAACTGGTAAACTATACCGAACCATTTTTAGGATTCCGTATACATATAATGTACGGAATCCTTATAAGATGGTACACAAATGACAAAAATATCAAATAAAAATCAATAACTCACGAACAGCTTGACTTATAAACTTCAAATTGGGATTTCATTTTCTTAACAAAACTTTCAAAGCTGCTGAAAAGTTCAAAAAAGCGCGAGCTCTAATTTGTAGCCCCCTCCTTGCGCTGTGAGTATTATAGCTATACATTTGGAATAAGATATAAAATATGCGAATCTACGTATATTTCTCTGGTTTGAAACATCCGGCTATCCAGCTTTAAAATGAGACCCTCGAGGCGCCGAAAGCTCGAAATTTTGGAAAAAAATATTTTTTTCCCGAGCATGTGATATATTGTTGGAGAGATCGCTATTTGTCCGGAACAAAACAGTATTTCATTTCCTTAACGAAACTTTCAAAGTTGCCGTAATGTTCAAAAAAGCGCGAAAAATTACATGCCCCGCTTAGCGATGCGAATATTAAAGCTGAAAATTTTAAACGCGGTTAAAAAAATGCGCATCCCCGTATACTTCTTTAGTTTAGATCATCCGGATTTTCAACTTTACAACTGGACCTTTGGGTCACCGAAAGCTCGAAATTTTGGGGGAAATTTTTTTCCCCCCGGGCATGTGATATATCGTTGGAAAGATCGCTATTTGTCGGGAACGAAACCGTATTTTATTTCCTTAACGATACTTTCAAAGTTGCCGTAAAGTTCAAAAAAGCGCGAAAAATGAAGTGTTCCCCCTCTAGCGCCGCGAGTATTAAGGTTGAAAATTTTAAACGCGGTTTAAAATATGCTCATTCTGGCATGTTTGCTGTAGTTTATTTAAAATTTTGTGCATATATCTAAATAAATTTTATTTAAAAATCGTAACTGAAGTGAAATTACGTCAAGAAAATTATTGATTTTATTTGATGAACAGTTGAGAAATTAACTTCTCAGTATAGTAATCGAATAAATAGTGACAAACGAGGAAGGTGGTTTAAGTAATAGTATTCAAATATAACTATATAGAAGTTCGGAAAACAAACAAGTACAATTACAAATTTTTAACTATTTATTGATAATTAATCCTTCCAAAAATCTAGGACTATATAGCGTTTATTTATTAGAATTTATTTTTTTTTGCAGTACAATATGATGACACTGCGTGATGTGTGAAAAAGAACCGGACTAAAAATATCTGTTTTGGAATTATTGTTGTTTTGAATTTAGTATTATGTAAATGAAAATTATGGTTATCTTTAACTTAACATACGGAATCCTCAGCGCATGAAACCTCATGCTTGACTGAACTTGTTATAATATACTATATTTTTAATTTGTTTATTCAAAAGTTAATTTAAAAAAGAAAACGTTTTAGTCACTTGAATTTTCATTTTTATTTAATATATCAACTGGAATTTTGTTTTTTAATTCCGGAAAGTTAAAATTTATTAGTATTAAGTATTTTAACATTTCAGTTCTCTCCTTTTCCTCTTTTTCACCGCATAAATTAATAGATTTCATTAATTATTTATTTCCCAAGGGCTCCGATTTATATTTTAAAACAGTAATAATTTAATTAATACTGAAAGTTTAACGTAGTCGGCAATTTTTTATACATTACGTAATTAATAAAATTTTTTTTTTTTTTAAATTTCTTTATTAAGACATAAAATATCGACCACTAAAAATTGTAACGGCGTCAGTGACGTAGCATAACTTCGAAGATAGGGAGAAATCTCTTTTTGTGCAAAGAAAAAAAAAAAGCAATCTGATTAGAAAAATAAAAAATATTATGTATTTGAAGTTTTTATTACAATAATGTTAACTATCGAGGTGCGTGATAAATCATTGCATCCAGTTGCGCTATTATTAAATAACCCCATGATAAAAAATGTTATACAGTACACTAAACCAGTAGCGTATCTTGCTATTTTTATCAGGGGTTCCTCAAACAAATTCCCATCTCTCCACCTACCACCAAAAAAATTATTTAATTTACTGATTATATAAAAAAGCTGTAAAGTTGAAAATTATGATAAAATTATACAGAATTGTCGGTTTTACATGAGAACAAGAAATAAATTTAAATTATGTGTTTATATTTACCTTGCTGACACATAACGAAAAGATTAATTAATATTCTAGTCTTCTTTCAGTGTAGCTTATAAATGCATTTTGTACATGGCGCTAGAATTCATCTGAATCACTTCTTAATTTTTGCAGTCGTCCTTTTGCAATTGAAATCATCCTCAGACTACTTAAACGTTCTTCTGTTGTTAACATCTTTATTCTTTTCAGCGCAGAAAATGATCGCCCAACTGAAGCGGTACTGGATGGAATCGTTAATATTAATATGGCTAATTTGTGTATTTCCGGAAATATATGCTGCATTCCATCCAAAATAAAGTTTTTTGCTAATTCATTCATTGGCATGTTACATTTTTCATGTTCATTATAAAAAGTTTTTAATTCTGATTTTAATCCAGTGATGTCGAAAAAAATGTAGGGAGATTCGCTTAGTTTGCTAATCAAACTAGACGAGAATTTCTGTTTATATAAAACAAATTGATTTACATTTAAAAGTTCAAAAAATTCAATGCCTGTTATTTAATTAAATCGAAAATCAATTTGACCAGATATTGTATTAATAATTTTAAAAAATAGTCTTCTGTACATATTAGCAGCATTATCCTGATGCCCCTCTCGCTGTCTTTATGATTTCTATATCTGGATAACCATATTTTAACGTTATACTTTCCCCAAGAGTATCAAAATTATTTCTATCCGAATGGAGTATACTTTAACTGTGTTTACTTCTTTGAGACAGTAATTTATATCTAAATTTTTTATTTATAATACAGTGAACAGTTTATCAGTATATGTAAAAATGCTGGAAGATACTGTTAATAAAATTTTATTACAAACTTCAGACAGAAATGCTTTAAAACTCTGAGCCTAGATTATTGTGTCGCCATCCCAAACATAATCATTAATTGTATCACCAAAAAAGGTCAATAACGAATTTTGATAATTTTCTAAAGTTAAAATTAATCGTAAATTATAATTCCATCTTGCTGATGGTACATTGGGTAAATGTTTTTTCATGTATCGGTCTAGTGCTTGACATCTTTTACCAGACTTCGAAAAGAAGTTTGTTAATCCTGAAAAATATGCGACACTGTTTTATGGAAGTGGTTGATTGTTGTAAAACTAAATTAAGAACATGCCCTATTCAATGTGTAAACAAAGCAGTTGGAATTGATTTTGAAACTAGAGACTGGAGGCCGTTAACGGGGGCCGGGCATTACAGCAATGCCATCCAATGTTTGACCGACTAGTTTATTTTTAATGTTGAATTTTTCAACGGTTTCCATTACATGGTGATTAATGCATTACAAGAACGATCAGCATTAATGTCAATGAAAAAAAGAAAGTTCCATCTTTTCTCTACTTTTAGTCACACAATGAAGAATTATAGATAATTGTGCTTTACGTGAAATGTCAGTTGTTTCATCTAATATTATTGACACAAATGGTACTTTATTTACTTTCCTGCTAATATTTCTTCTTAGTATTTCACTAATAGCTTTAATGAGATTATTTTGTATTAGCGGCGATATTTCACAAAAAAAATAGTATTTTCTTGTAAATGGTAAGTTAATGTTGGGCTATATTTGCTTTGTTCAGTTAAATACTCAATATAATTTCCTTTGTTCATAGAAAATTCACTTTCATCGTGACCTCTAAAAGGTTATTCCTGTTTCTCTAGAAACCAAACACAATCGATCAAACGTTTTAGTATTTCTATGCTTCGATGCACTTTAGAATTATGTAGCCCACCAGATAATATCTTTTGGTGATTTAATGAATAGTCAATACGATTTTGTTTTTCAAATTCAATTAACATGAGACTAAATGTTAAATCAGGATCACTGGAAGCATGTTTAACTATTGCTTTTGACAACGAATTTAAGTTGTTAAATCTATTACGAACCCATGATGATTTAATATCTGGAAAATAATAAGCAGGGCCGACAATATAACTGGTTACTGATAGAGCAATCTGTTAACTGTAATGTCTTATCATAATTAGATTCCTGAAAAGTTCTATTTGTTTTTGTATACCGTGTGAAGTAAAAGCAAAGGAAGGCGCGATCTTCCTTGTTCAATAATATTTTTCTTTTCTTCGAAAGGTAGGCTACTAAAAGGTGTAGCTAATAAATGTTTAAAGCTTTCACAATAATTACTCATCATAAATACGTTACGGACACAACTGTGTTAGGAAGAATTACGAGTATATTAGCTTAACGTTTTGGACAGCTTACACTGACCATCATCAAAAGCGAACTTGATGGTCAGTGTAAGCTGTCCGAACCGTTAAGCTAATATTTGTTGTACAGTGGGCATATTAAAAAAATATTTATTTCTTTATAAGAATTTAAGTTTATATTTACTTTAATTTTAAAAATGCACTATCGGTGACTAGTACTTAAAACACACGAAGAAGCGAGTCGAATCGAATGAACAGTAAAAAATAAACGACGGCAACGTAAAAAACGCTGTTGCTATTGTCGGATATTCAGTATTGCAAAAAAAAGGTTCTAGACACAATATATGGTTTCTTAGAATTTACATGCGCGCGCAAGCAATGAACTGGAGGGAATGATCACGAGTCGCGTGGTGACAGACGTACACATACAATACACAAACAGTATAACTTGGTATTCGCACAAATAAGAGAGTACCCGGAATAAAATTTTCCTGCACATTTAAACCAAGAAGCACACGCAATCGGTATTTCTTTTAAGAGTATTTAAATCGCCGGTGAGATATCGCTATATAAAAAGACATCTCGTACAAGCTACTTCACAAAAATTTTATACATATGTGTGTGCTTGACATTAAAGCCGTGTCCAAACTGGGTGTGCGATGCGAGCGTGCATGGCGGAAATTTTTTCAAACACATGTAATCTTACAGTGTGTCCAATTTAAGGTAGAGATGTGTGCGTGCGATTAAAACGCACGCACAGATTGGTTTGATTTTCTTCAGCCGCACGCAGATTTTAAATACTGTCTACAATATTGATAGTGTGGTTAATTGTGTTTTATGTATTTTAATAATGGAACAATTAATCATGGAAGTGAAAAAATAACCGATTTAATAATATTATAAAAGAAGGAATATGATGGGAAAAAATTATGGTGATTAAAGTTTTATTTATTTTAAAATAATTCTAATTATGCAAGAAAAGCATACAAAGATTTTTACAAATTGCAACATAAAATTAAGTACATTTGCTAATAAAGTATTATTGGTAAAATTTAATTCTATACTTTGAAATTTAGTGAAATTTTGAAAAAAACTTAAATAATTATATGATATATATAAAAATTAAACATTTTAAAGTAGTTCATATTAGAAATGAAAATTTCCGAATACAATATTTTTAATAAATCTTTATTTCATAAATTCTATTGAACTTTGGCGTTTAAAGTTTGTTACAGATTTGGAAATATCACATACACTAAATAATTAAACGTTTATAGATCAGGCGGTCGAGCCGAGAATTTGGAATCGCTGAATAAGGAGAACACTAGAGTAAGTTTAGATACTTGTCTACTTGGCACTTTTTTTTTTTTTATTTTTTACAAATTGCTTCGTTTTTTCTGTCGGTGGGTTCTACTTTCTTTTAGTCTTTCACTTAATACCTAGATACCCCGGAGGATATGCTACTGCACTTCACGAAAACTCGATGTATTGGAACTACATCGCGTTACAAAGGGGAAATTGACATTTTGATTTAGCGTATACATTCAATACATGCATTGTGTACTCATGATTTTGCTACTGCTAGTATCCAGCGCATCTCGGGATACTATTCGAACACGAAACTTAAGTTTATTTTAATTTTATTCAAAAATCAAAGTGTCTATACGATACATACATAATCACTGAAACTTACATAATTTGCGCTTCTCGATTATAACATATATGCTGCTTTGAACTGTTTTTATTTTTATTATAGTGAGTTTATGGATCTTGCTTTTTCACTTATTCAATTTTTTTTTCTTGGGGTTTAATTTTACGGTCTAAAAGAAACTGATAGCTTTTCATTTCGTCACCAGCGTTTTTTTTTTTATTTCCCTTCACTCTGCGTTAGTTAATCAAAAATAATTTGAATGTTAAGGAATCAACTTGTTCACTACTACATCACTTCTTATGTAAGTTAATTTGCATTTTTCATTATTCATTTAAGGTCTTCTATGGTACCTCTACGTTCAAACATTATTCAAAATATTCTGTAATATTTTTTCTACGCCATGAATATTCTTATACCATTGCTGGAATGCTATCTATATAAGTTAATATTAGCATTTTTTATATGTTAACGAATTTTATTAGAAAAGTTCGGAATCATTGATAATTTATGTTTTATTCAATATCTGGGTGCAACTCAAATTAAGCACGATATTTATAGGCCCACCTATGTCTTTCCCTTTTACTAAATTTTGGGGAAAAAATTTTATTAAGAATAACGAAAGAGCACGTTATATTAATTATTCCAATTTACAAGTTGAATGACTTTTTTGTCAAGACGAATTTTGGTTCAAATTAAAATATCAATTGTTGAATTCATTCCGCGCAACGAGACGCTTAGGAAATATTCAAAAAATTAAACAGGGGGGGATAATACATTTCTTTTCTTACAGAAAAAAAGTTCTAACGATCTGCATAACGCATTTTCACTGAAAGATTATTTATTTTAACAAGTTTCAGAATAGGTGAAAATAAAAAATGGCCTTAAATTACTTTAATGGATATTACGCTAATATATATTCATTAAAATTTATATTGAAGAAAAAAAAAACAAGTTCAGTCAAGCATAATGTTTTATGCGCTGAGGATTCCGTAACTAAGACTATAATTTACATTTACATAATAGTAAATTCAAAACAAAGAAATCATCTGATTTCTTGTGCCATAAAGAAGGAGAGATACGTCATTTTTCGCGCTTTCGCCAACAATGAATGTTTCGTTAAAGAAATGAAATACGGTTTCGTTCCAAAAAAACTTCTTTCCAACAATATATCATATGGCCAAAAAAAAAATACTTTTTTAAAAACTTTCGAGCTTTCGGCACCCCGACAGGCTAATTTTAAAGTTGGAAACCTAGATGTTCCAAACTAAAGAAATATACAGAGATGCGCATATTTTTAAGCTTTTTCAAAATTTTAAGCTATAATACTCAGCCCGCAAATGAGGGCACTTCATTTTTCGCGCTTTTTTAAACTTTTCACCAACTTGTAACTCCTCAGGTGCCGGATGGGAAAGTGCATTGTCGAGAATAAGGATTGCTTTTCTCGGTAACTGTTTGTCGAAAAATGTTTCGTAACTGCAGGCACAAACTCTTTGTGAAACTAAGTTTTAAAAATTTCACAGCATCTTCATTTGCAGCGAATGTAAACAAATATTCAGATACGTACTGCATATAGCTGTGGATTTTATAAAAGCGCTTTGGCTTTTTTTTTTTTTTTTTTTTTGAAAAATCGATTCGGATAATCACGAGTAGACTGTATATACTTTCAATCGTTTTTTTCAAAACAAAATAAAAATAAAAAAAACGCGTTTAATAGTTCAACAATAGAATAATAATTCATTTTTACGATGCAATAGACAAATTGTTTAGTATAAGAAGTTCATTTTTCGCTAAAGACCACATCTGAAACAGTACACACCAATTAAAACTGACGCTAAATTAAGAATTACAATCAATTGTAAAACACTAGCTATTTGTTAAATTTTGGCATAAATCATTATCATTAATAATTAAAGCAGCATATTTCTCTTGTTTATTATTTCAACTAACTCTGCTTTTTAAGCTCCTCTGAAAACTCAGCTTTTTGACCATTAAAAAATCCGCAGATCCAGTTAAAAAGTAAAGTAAAGTGAGTCCCATACCTTTTTAGCAGGACGTCGGGAATTGTTAAGTTAAGGTTCACATTGTACTAAGCCCAACGGCACTAATGAGAGTAGGGAGGCAGTTCCTTTCACTCTGCCGCTTTTACTTTCCTAGATTTCTCTAATACCCAATGACGGATCCAGGTAGTGGTGCAAAATTCTTTTGGCTTTTCTTTTTGGCACATATTTTGACGCATAATTTAAATTTTGTCGTGTACGGCGGTAGTACAACAAATTTAATAGTGCAGTTATAGTTGAATAAATATTCACCACTGAATCGATGACTAAACTAACATAAAATGTTTCCTCATAATGCGGGATGTTATAAAAAGGTTTTGCCAGTAATGAAAAGAAAAAAATGATAATCATTACTTCCCAAAATGTCTTTTATTGTTAAATCTTTGGTCTTCTTTAAGAGTGATTTTGACATTTTAATTTTTGAAATATAATATACTTATGTAAAATGGCATCCTTTTTTAAAATTTCTCACTTTTCGCGCCGAACATCACCATGTAAATTTATGTGTATTGTTTATTCCTCAAGTATTCTATATTTTTTTGAACTAGTTAAATAAACTATAACAGTATTTATCATAACTTTTTAATTTAAAAAGTTAGGGAATGAATATGAATACAAACTTTGAATTTTATCAGTTTTAAACGCATAATTACATAACGAACGTATAGAACATATTTCTAAAAATACTTAAACTTAAAAGTTGGTTATTTAAAGCTAAATTTATAAAGTTGCAGTAGTTAACATACAGGTTAAAGCAAAATTTTACTTAGATATATAATTTTATAATGGCTTTAGTGTGTTTTTTATACTTTAATCGCTTTCTATTCTACGAAATGATATGTAGCAGAACATTTGCTTATAATATATCACAATTTCATTAACTCGCCTTATCAAAATAACAAATAATCTATTTTAGAAATAATTTATAAAAATATTCAAATAGATTATTTTATCACATTTCTTGAATTACGAATTAAAAAATTTAAATCGACGTTTTATAGTACGTACCAAAAGCGAATTGAAATAAACATTTACATTTAAATAATTTAAGATTCCTTTTTTTCTTCTTCAAGAAAATCATCTATATAGTTTGTAAGATCGAGACAAACATCTGGGAAATCTAAAGACATACAACCACGATGTAATTGCATTTCTTGTTTACTTGAGTAAATTACAAATATTCACCATCTTAAAAATAACTCAAATTAAAAGCGAATATTACTTTCTTGTATTTGTAAATGAAAAATAAAAATTTTAATTTGGAGATATTTCTGTCCATAGGAATAAAATAATAGTTAATGTAGACAGAAATAAAACTCAGAAATATTATTAATATTCAAAGGAAAATTAAGAAAATGTTTGGGAGAAAAAATGCGGAAGGCCAAGAATTGATATAACTTGTAGAAAAGGAAATAATAAAAATTACTGAATTTTAATTTACAGGTGTATGCGTGCATGTAAGTGAATGTGTATAACAAAATAATCGTTTTTACAATCACGTAAGTCAAAATTTACCATTATCAAAATCGGCATGTATAATTTTATCATTTGTCATGTTATCAAAAATTCGCGAAGCTACCTATAATGATAAAATAAAGCTAGATATTATTTTTAAATTGTAAATAGCGTAACAAATAATAAATTAAATTTTATTTTTAAAATAATCTACGTATACATACCTCTTCGGATGCACGTTGCCCATCGGAGAGTACTTCATCTACGGACTAAAAAAAAAAATACAGCGAATTAGAATATATGTTAAATTTAAAATTAACACGAATAAAATTTATACAATAATTTTTAAATATTCAGCTACAGTAATATTTCTATTGAACACTTATTTCCGTTATAATTTTATATTTTGCTCTACAATGTTAAGAATTTAAAATGTAAAATATAGATTTTATAGTACCTAATGAGCGCGTTAATCAGTTTTATGCAACAATTTTAAGTAAAAGAGCGAAAATAATGACGGACTTACAAAGATGGGAAGGGCCGATGCTTACTTAACAACTGACGTTCACAATATAAAGGATAGCTTTTGAACTATTTTAAAGAACATTAAAATTAATTTTTCATTTGTAAAAATTGAGTGGATCTACGGAAAATAGTGACAAAAAAGATTACTGTTATTTTAAACGCCATTCAAATAAATTCACCCATGAAGAATAAAATGCATCGATAGAGTAGATCACTCACTTATATTAAAATAAGGTAATTTTTACCGGAAAAGTTAATTATTGAATACTTATTAGTTGAAATTTGAATAATTTAATCATATACACATGAACATCTTTTTATTTTAAATGAAAATGTTTTTTTACAGCAACGTACCTAGGACGTAACAGCGAATTGTACATAACTCAAATCCAGACAAGAGTAATATGGGCCTTACCTTAAAAAATAAAATAAATTCCGAATAATTAGGAGTTCAAATAGAATTTAAAAAAAAAAAAAAAAAAAAAAACAACAACAAAAAAACCTGTCATCGAGGAAAAACTTAATAAGTGCCCATTCTAAGGAAGAAGCTGGAAAAACAAACACTGAAGTCAACAAACATTGTAATGAACTTAATAGTAGCGAAAAATCTCCGAGGAATCTACAGATTGTGATTTCCGGCCTTTCTAACGACACAACTGCAGCCGAAATATTTGAAGTTGTTGGACAGACATCAGAAGAGAAACCAATATATTCAAAAATCATTAAAGAAAAAAAACATAAGAATAGTACGTGAAACTTCCCCCGCTTTTTATAAAAAACCAATGAACACAACAGAAACCAATATTGGATGGAGTAGCTGGAAGTATTTTCGATGTTGGAAACTTGGGTATAGAGGTGCGGTTATAAACAAATTGAAGACAATCGGTAACATTAATAAAAAGTTATATTTTAACTGCACACATAATACTAGCAGTAAAGCAAACCATTTCAAATAATAATAAAAAAATAACAATATTAACGATATAAATTATTACCATCATCTGTTAACTATAAATACCCTGTTATTAATAAAATAAAAATTAATTTAGCAAAAATTATTAATTATAACTAAGAGTGCTAATTTTAAAATAATTGTAAATAATACTGATTATTGTTTTATAGCTTAAACTATATTATACTACTTCGTGCTAAAAAATAACTATGATATTGCTCTAATTACCGAACTGAATCTCAAAAGTGATCACCTCAATGGCTTTCCTAAATTTGTAATGATTAAAAATAACTTTATTGCTGCTGTCTGCGTTTCACCCCCAGTCAATTCCTAATTAATGCATAAAGATTCCAATTTTATTTCCGCACTTGTAACTGACGTTCTAATTTTAAATTTTATATTTTTCTTCCAATAAACCAATAAAACTTTATCTCAAAATACTCGAATTTCCTCCCCCTACATACACAAACAAAAAAACAAATATAACTCGTGATATTAATGTTAGATCGCGACTGCGAGATGTAAAAAGTTCAGGTAACTGTTTGAAAGTTTTCTAATATTACATGGCTTAATAATTATAAATGAAAAAGGTAAATTTATTTTCAGAAATGTAAATGGCTACGGTGTAGTGGATCTGGCAGTAGCCTCTCAACACATTGTACCACAAGGTTTATATGTACTCTCTGGAATATCTCTACCTGACCATGAATATATTTTTTTTAGAGATAGGTATATACGACCCTCAAAAAATAAAACTATCAAAACATCTTTAATCGTGACAAAATATCGATTCTAGTAAAAAAAATTGACGGAAATATTGGAAATTCTCGGAACATATGAAAGAGATAGTTACCAATAATTCCTTCAGCAAAGTGATTAATAAAACCAACTCCTGGTACAACGACGAAAATAAAAAATACGTGTATAGTACTCTAACTTGCTTTAAAAAGAGAAAACTGGAAATCGAGTATAATATGTACAGAAAAATACTTATAAACAATATTAATATGTCTAAACTTAACATCCAGAAAACTTACTTACTAAACTTTTCTCAAATCATGAAAAGAAACTATTATTGAAACTAAGTTTTAATCCAGGATAATACGTCAAGTCGTACAGACCTATCTGTTTATTACAATCATATCGCAAAACATATATGAAAAAACAGTTAAAATCTAACATTTTACAATACCTTAAAGAGAGAGAAAACCTAGACAAAAGATAATTTAACTTCCCTTGAGCGTACTCTACCGAACACGTGGTAAATTATGCTGACAGTAAAATAAAATAAGGATTCAAATAAAATCTACATGTACTAATTATAGGCATTGACATAAATGGAGCTATTGATAGTTGTTGGCATTTAGCCCTATATAACAATCTAAAAATCTTATTAAACAGCAACATGCTTCTACTATCTAATACGACTATCTTTTCAATAGAGATTTAACTTTACGAATCGGAAATGAATCGGTTTGTAACATGACTAATAAGAAATATCTTCTGAACGGAGCATTGCTTGCTTTGTAACATCCTATTCAACAATGTTCTAAAATTACAATATCATAGCAGTGTTTATACACTTATGCGGATGGTTTGATTTTTATTATAACTGAAGATTGTAAAATGAAATTAGAAAAAGCAAATAATGAGACATTAATGAAGCTTCACATTTGGTTGAAAGAAGCAAATCTGAACCTGTCAGGAGCAAAGTGCTTCGCTTTATTGTCCATAAAATCGTTAAAATTAAAAAGGAAAAATTTGTACACTTTAATGGTGGCCAATTAAAAGTTACTGACCATTTTAGATGCTTTGATATTATAATAGTCAACAAGCTAAACTACACGTCACGCAAAGAAAATTTCTAATCAATGCTTACGTAGCTTACAGGATTGCATCATAGTGTTTCCTAAGCTGGAGTCCTCCAATTGTTAGTTTAGTAAAATCAAGATCTATTATGTTCGTTTTAAAAAATGATGAGAATTTTTCGGTCCTTAAAACCGATTAGCAAAATTAAATTTTTACCTGTTACATCTCATATAGTATAAGAAATTCATGATAATCATACACGACGCGAGTAAAATAGTTAACGTTATAGAGATGAAATCAATAATTAATAATCATTATAAACTATAGCAAAATTATGAAAAAAATGACAAGCAAAAAGACAAATCTACAATTTTTTTTAAAATGTTTCGGACAGAAATATATTCAGAATTATACCAAATTTTTATACGAGCAAATGAAAATTTAAGTGAATATTCATACAAACGTGGGCTGCGCTAAGAAGGTAAAACTGTTGATCATCTTATGTTTGAGTGCCCTTATTATCACAGTGTCAGTCATTTCTCTTGAATAAATTTTAAAATAAACGACGCAGATACTTACAAAAAATTTCAAACCGTTTGTTTTGAAATCCTAATACCAAGATTTGCGAAAAAAACCACCCGGCCAAAACTGCAAGTTAATATTATTTAGCAACACCTAATTTAATTATACATTAGTAGGCATTTCCCAAGTAATTAATAGCGTGTATTTTGAGTATGTACATTTACTCTAATCTTATTATAGACATCATAAAGTAAAACAGTTAAATTTCAGTTCTTACTATTAATCTTATTAATAAAGTATTTTAAATGTTATCCTATACTTATATCATTACAAATTTTTACAATTATTTTTAAACACTGTATTTGCTTACTTACTACGTTGATTAACAAGTGCTACATCTTACCTCCATATTTATTAGTTATACTTTTATATATTTAATCTCAGGAATAAATGTGAGCGTAACTAAAGAAAAATAAAAATTTTTATCAGCATAACCCAAACCAGCGAGTGCGCAAATCGAGTAAATTAATATAAATAAAATAAAATAACAGAATTTCCTGGGGGAGGGGGAGGTACAATTATAAAATATAAAGATGCTTACTTAGTTTTTTAAACAATGTGCATATGAAACCATAAGAACACTGATAGAAACGACATTAATGTCTACAATTATATACAATTATATAAATTATATATTTTTTAAATTGTAATAGATTATATCCCTCCTCTCACCAAATCGCTGTTTTTCTATAGATTTTTTTTTGTAAACAACTTTATAAAAGTTATACATTTCTTATTAAATATTCACTTTCATTACACAGGGCATTTTAAAAAAAATAATTATGAATATTGTCATCATAGTTGAATATTATTTAAAAATTAATTTGATTCTTTTTTACTCATAACTAAGAATGTTAATTATGTATTTATTTAGAATCTCACATAAACACACATAGACTCAGTTTTTATTTGGTTGATTTAATTTTATATTATTACATCAGTCTGCGGTTATGCTAATCTGTTAGGTGTCTTAAATAAACAAAAGTTAGACCCCCACACTATCCTTTATTCATGAAAATAAATAACGCGATGCAGTTTTAATGTTGCTTAAACATCAGTCTTATAATCAATTAATATTTCAGTTTGTAACAATTTAATGCTTTTACATATAAACAATCAGCTGGAAAAACGTTGTATGCCACATTTCTAAAAAATAAATTTTTTGTCTTACAATAATTTATATAACATACTCTGTGCAATGTAACTTAGTTTATTTATTGCTCAAAAATGAAACAGGAACAATTTATAGTTTCTATTTCACATTTTTTAGTGAAAAAAAGTTACTTGTTACAACAATATTATGTTGCGCATTTCTTTGGTTGCTTTTATATAATGCCGCATTGTTTTGTTTTTTATGTTGTTCCATTTGTGATATTTTATCGGTATACCAATTATTTGCTGGAATTTTGATTTAATTCGTGTGGATTTAAAGAAAATAATTACCAATTTTTAATTAAAAATGATTACTTGTATATATTTAAAAAAGTCAAAGTGATTTAAAATCATGGATTTTGATGTGTTTGCGCTCAAAACTTTTTTTGATTACTATGGGAAAATAAAAGGATTAATTTGGTTTGACACAATATTGTTTGATTAGCATACCGTGTATTTTATAAAAATTTTCTAGGTAGAGCAATGACAATAGTTCATTTTTAGCCATAATTTTAGTTTGATCATTTTTAACGTTATTCATGGTTCAAGTTCGTTTACTTAAAATTCACTAAAAAACGATCTAAATAAAAAACTTTTTGTTTGAAACTTTAATTTCATTATACTCGTAATTTTATCAAAAAAGTAACGATTACGTATTAATATGAACTGTAGTGGTTAAAAGAACTGAAGCAGAGTTTTAGGAATAATTTGTAATACATCAAAGAAGTTTTTTTCATTTTGCATGGTAACTTAATTTTATTAAAGTAGTCGAAAATTACTGCGTTACATTAAAAATCCCAGAATATAGTATTACCATTGCATGGTTTTCCTGGTTTCTTAAAATTAATGAAATACAAAGTATGCTTTTACAACTGACCATTAATACATAAAAAATTTTATTTGTGCATATAAAGTTAGCAACCTAATTAAGTTACATATTAATCAACAACTTATTTACTTACATCATCTACTTCCACAGAATTATCCTGGACTACAACTCTATCTACACTTTTAATAGGTTTCATAGTAGTACGGAGAATGTATTTTAAAAATTAAACTTTATTACTTCTAATTAAAATTTCGATATTGAAACTAAATTATGAACGCAACGATATAACGCAACACTCCGACTTACGCCTTGAGTATTTGAACATGATTAACAGTTTCATAATCGAACGCAGAATTCTACCCAAAGTAACGAGTACAGCGCTATCAGTTGGCAGTTTAATGAATTTTTTAAATCACGCATAAAGAATTACATTTTAATAATAAAATATTTTGAACGTTTCAAGAAATTTATATAAAATATATATGTATAAAATAAATATAGATTAAATTATTAATACATATACAGATTTATTAAGCGGAAATGGAAAAGACTTTAATAGAAACTGGCTTTTAGTTTACAAAGATTATAATCTTGTACTTGTTTTTATATTTTATTTACCATAACCGATCCAAAAATTCTTCTTTTTTTTTTTTAATTATATTATAATTACTGGTTAAACTTTATAAATGGAATCCCCAATTTTACTTACTTACATAAAAGAGCACCGAACAAGAAAATACAATTTATGCTGCAACTTAATATTTAGTTCCTTGCAGAACTGTAAAACCAAAAATTTGAATTTTTTTCAAACGTGTAATATATTGATGAAAGCTGTTTTTAAAGGTAACGAACCCATGTTTTGATTCTCTAACAAAACTTTCATCTACAAAGTGTGAAAATTAATGTATTGTCCATTTATGGAGTGAATATTGCAGTTAAAAATTTTAAACTAGCTAATAAACTTGCTTCAGGAAATTTCTCTTGTTAAGTTTAGCTAAATTTTTAGCTTAAAAATTAAATCCTTTTTGCAGCACTGAAAAATTTGAAAATTTGTAAAAAAATAATTTTTCACCTAGACGTGTTGTATATTGGTTGAAAGTTTGCTTTTCGAAAACAACGAAACTACAATTTCACTTCCGTAATGAAACTTACAAAGTTTGCAGAAAATACAAAAAAGTGCAAAAACCTCTTTCGTGACATATATGTTGTAGTTAAAACTTCAAAAATGTGTACACTTGTGGGAAGTTTTC
Source organism: Icerya purchasi (assembly GCA_039619475.1). NCBI lineage: Eukaryota > Metazoa > Arthropoda > Insecta > Hemiptera > Monophlebidae > Icerya > Icerya purchasi. The sequence continues at coordinate 400,639,594 of CM077116.1, read as the reverse complement.
TGGTTAAGCATAGCCAAATTTCTAACTTCAAAATTGGACCTTTTGTACGTCACAAACTTCGACATTTGAAAAAAAAATATTTCCTTCCCGGCATGTAGTATATTGTTGAAAGGTAGCAAGGAAACAAAATCTGAACTGTTTATTGAACCCCACAAAAATCGTGAATAAAGACGCTTAAAATTAGTGTTTGCCCTGTTTCTAGCTGGGTATTGTATTTACATATTTAAAATTATCTTATAATTGTGTATCAAGGGCGTCGCCAGGAGAGGGCAAGGCAAGTCGCTAGCCATTGAGCCGGTCGAGGGGGGGGGGCAAGATACTAGAAAGAGGAAATGAGTTATAGGAAAAATAAAATTTATAATTTGTAAATTCTTAATATTTTGTTAAACAAAAATAAAATCTTAATTAAAACATAATTTTCGTGGGTTTCTGGCAAATGGTTCTACTACTTTATTATAAAAGTCTTCCAAATTATCTGTGATTACGTGTCTATGAATACTCATCATGGCTAACTGATTAAAAAGTTTCAAAGCTCCAGGGGGGGAGGGCAACGTCCCCCTCGGCGACGCCTATGATGTTTATACTCAAAAAAATTTCTTTCGGTCAAGCATAGCCAAAGTTCCAACTTCAAAATAGAACCCTTGGTACGCTATCAACTCTAAAATTTAGGAAAATATATTCTTTCTTATTCAGCGCAGAGCGTCATATATTGATGGAAAGCTCACAACAAGTAAACGGCTATGTAAACATTAAAGAGCGAGTATTAATACAAAAATTATGTAACCAAAAAGAAGCGAAAAAAGGTTCTGCTTTATTAATATTATTTTCAGTTATTATAAATAAAAAAAACTGTCTTATTTAATAACATTCAGCGAAATTCCTTTGAAATAACAACTTCGATATGAAAAATTAATTAACAGACTTATGACATAAATTTAAAAATTCTGTTATTAATAAGAGAAAAATAAATACGGTTAATTTTAACAACCAGTCAAATGCATTGTTTTGTTCCCCACCACTCAACTAAAATAAATAATATTTTATTTCATTTTTGTTTTCATTTAATACAGTGCCGTAGTGTGGGTTTCAGCCGCCCGGAGTGCAGGCTAATTCCGCCGCCCCCTTATTTAGTTATTTAAATTCAAAAGACTGAAATATACATTAATTCTAAAGAACTTTTCGGCAAGAACAATCATCATTATTGTGTATTGTACAGGTTATAAATAAAAAAGTCATGTATATATGTTTTACAATATAATAATCACATTTATTATAAAAATTCTTACACCTATGCCACTTACATTGATATAATAGGTACAGAACACTTATGATTATGTATTAAAGATCGACAAGATTAAGTTATTAGCGACTTGAATATAAAACACAAATGGACTTACAATTAGAACTAGAACGATACTGCTAGTATTTATATTTTTATTAAAAAATAATATAATTGATAGAATTAAAAATAAAACTTCCGTCTTTAACTAAAACTCTATTCGTACACTTTTTTTAAGAGCAGTCTTTTATTGCACTATCAATGTCTATAGCATCACATACCTCTTGCTCAATAGACAAGATAGCCAGATTAGTTAGCCTAAAGTACTCATTGTTGATCTTAAATAATTTTTGATCAATTTCAATTTTGAAAAACTTCTCTCACAACTGGCATTGCTTATATTGTGAGGAATATTCGGAGCATTATTATGATATTGGGCAGCGTATCTTCCAGCTTGGATTTTACAATAAATTTTAATAATTCAAGCGAGTCCACATTAATTAATTTATTTTCATTGCCTGTGGCGGCAATGAAAGTCCGCAGTCTAAGTCGTTCGAGCATGAAGTCCTGCTCGTTAATTTCGGTAGATGCATAGTCTAGATTACAGTTAATGCCGTCCGAATCTAGTACTATAGCCGACGTTAGATAAGCAGATTTATCCGCCAAATTCTGTAACTGCTGAAACCTTTCACGAATTTCTACAATTATTCCATCTAACGAAGAAATCAGCTTCCGTTTCAACTCATTTTCATAAGACAAGTTGGCATCTCTGGTTCCGTCATCAAAAATATGCCTTCTTGTTATGCGTCTCTGAGGTTCCATGGAAATTCAAGTTCTTCACACATATTTTTTGCGTAACTTACAGCCCGTCTGCCCATTATTCTCGTTTCTCTTATTAGTACAATCTGCAAAGCATTTACTTTTTGACCGCACAGGCTTATGTCAAGTTCCTTTGCTTGTAAATATTTTTGTGCATTCCTTACTTCATGTAGCACCGGTTGCCAGAGGCCCAAGAAACAAAGAAAAGAAAATGACTGCGTCGTAACTAGTAAAGTTCCTGCATCTGTTCTTGTGTTTAAGCTTTCAACTGTCTCTGACAGTTTTTCCAAAGTGACGACAATGTCTTTGAAATGATGCCACGTCATATTTACGGCATCGCCTCTTGCACTCCATCGCGTATCTTGAACACATTTTAAACTTTTGCCTGTAGCTGCTATCAGAACTTCCCAACGATGTGTGGACATGGATAAAAATGAATAGCAACGTTCTAATGTACCGAAAAAAGTTACTGAACTCGCTTCAACTGAGGCAGCTTGAAAACAAACCAGGTTTAAAGAATGATTTGAGTAAGGTACGAATTCAACTTCTGGATTTATTTCTTTAATTCTCTGCTGAACTCTCGAATGGCTTCCATCCATAATAGCAGCATTATCATATGCTTAGCCTTTACAGTTGTTTATATCAAGACCATCAGCTTGAAGCTTGCTCAAAATCATCTTTGAAATTCCCTCAGCAGTTTTATCTTTTGTTTCAATGAAATCTATAAAAGATCCTACTACTTGTACATCCTGATTTTCAATCACTACATACCTTAATATCTGGCTTGTTTGATTTTTATGAGAAACATCTGGAGTACTATCGAATATAATCGAATAATACTTAACTTTTTTTACTTGTCTGATGATATGTTGGCGAACTTTATTTCCCCAAATTGCAATACCCTCCCATTCACCGAGAATCCAGGACCTAATCACTAACACCAACCTGCCAGCAGAGAATATCAACATTCTAGCAGCCGCAATAGAGTGATACGTAGCATTTATATTATTTCTAATTAATCTTTTTTGCGTGTTTTTATTTATATATTTATTAAATGTCTTTAACGATCGGCTATTCAAGAAAGATAGGTGTAGGGAATAATGAAATTATACATTTTAAAAAATCATAAATTTTAAAAAATCATAAAACCTTAATATTAGTATTATTAAATCTAAACCAATAATTTAAAAAAATAAATAAAAATTAAATAAATAAAAAACGGATTTAATTAATTTTTCTTCATAACCATTACATTACACTTACAAGGAAAGCACTCGAACCCGAACTCACCGATTTTGATGAAATTGATATATGTTGTAGAACACAAAAAAATAAAAGACCCGTGTTTTTTTATATCTGCTAATAAACATATTAAGGGGGTGAAAACTACCCCCGAAGTTTGCCAAAAAAATCGTTTTTTCTAAATATCTCGACTAACAGTTAATACTTTTTGGTAAAACAAAATTGAGATTACTTCTTTCAGAAAAGCAAGTAATTCATGATGATTTGAACAATAATTGATGCATCCCCTATTTTATAGGGGTTGAAACCCCATATTTAATTTATTATTTTGATGATAAAAAACAGTAAAAAACCTAAAAAAAATGTTCAACTAATAAAATGATAAAATGAAGTTGACCTATTTCGGTATTTTCGTTAATTTCACCCCTAAAGTGGTAAACTACCCCTAACACAGACATCTAGTAAGTAACTTTACAAGAATTTTCATATTATTCTGCGAATTACATTAGCTAAAGAGTACATTTTTTCTTTGCAGATCACCTTAAAATTTGGTTGGAGAAAATATTTTTACCAAATGTAGGTCATACCTCCTTACTATTATTTGACTCTTGGAGTGGTCAATGTCAAAAATTTGTAGAAAAAGCAATGTCAGACAATAAAATTGTTAACTTGAAGAAAATTTCTACTGGAACAACGGGAAAAATTCAACCACTCGATGTTTTTGGATTCCGAATTTGGAAAAGTTATGTTCCAAAATTTTCTGATGACGTAATTTTAATGAATTATGATTTAAATTTATATATTAAAAATAATATAATAAAACTTCAATCACTGGTTCACAACCAATTGGCTTTACCAAGATATGAAGATCTTTTTAAATATTCCTGGTACAAAAGTGGTTATATAAATGAAAGGCCGGATAAATTTGAAAATCCTGTAGATTTTAGTTTCGGAGATTTTTGTAATACGCATTGCGAAATAGAAGGATGCACAAATGTCGCTATTGTACGTTGCGGTTGGTGCAAAAAATCAGTGTGTTTTAAACACTTTTATGAAGATTACCATTACTGTCGAAATTTCGTTGAATAATATGATGTATACTTGCAATGAGCTAAAATAAAAATAGTTTCTATACTCCTTTATATTTAAATTATAAATGTTCGTATTCATTTTCTATTTTGTAACTTTATTAAATATATATACTAAAAAAAAAATTGATATCAGATTCGTAATCAGCGACGTCGAAAACCCTGTATCCGAATTTAATTCAAAATCTGATCGCTTGAAATTCCTATTTTTGGTTTTTCTGTGTTAGGGGTAGTTTACCACTTTAGGGGTGAAATTAACGAAAATACCGAAATATGTAGGTCAACTTCATTTTATCATTTTATTAGTTGATCATTTTTTTTAGGGTTTTTACTGTTTTTTATCATCAAAATAATAAATTAAATATGGGGTTTCAACCCCTATAAAATAGGGGATGCATCAATTATTGTTCAAATCATCATGAATTACTTGCTTCTTCGAAAGAAGTAATCTCAATTTTGTTTTACCAAAAAATATTAACTGTTAGTCGAGATATTTAGAAAAAACGTTCTTTTTGTGCTAACTTTTGGGGTAGTTTTCACCCCCTTAATATGTTTTTAGCAGATGTAAAAAAAAACGGGTCTTTTATTTTTTTGTGTTCTACAAGATATATCAATTTCATTAAAATCGGTGAGATTGAGTTGGGGTACTGTTAGGGGTGGTTTACCCCTTTAGGGGTGAAATTAACGAAAATGCCGAAACAGGTCAACTTCAGTTTTTCATTTTATTAATTAAAAAATTATTTTTAGATTTTGTACTATTTTTTATCGCCAAAATAATTAATTAAATATGGGTTTTCAACCCCTATAAAATAGGGGATGCATCCCTTATTGTTCAGATCATCATGAATTACTTGCTTTTCCGAAAGGAGTAATCTCCATTTTGTTTTACCAAAAAAAAATTAAGTATTAGTCGAGATATTTAGAAAAAACGATTTTTTTGGAAAACTTCGGGGGTAGTTTTCACCCCCTTAATATATTTATTAGCAGATATAAAAAAACACGGGTCTTTTATTTTTTTGTGTTCTACAACATATATCAATTTCATCAAAATCGGTGAGTTCGGGTTCGAGTGCTTTCCTTGTTAGTCTAAACCTTTGATTCAAATTAGTATTTTTCTTAACTGTTTTAAATTATTATTAGAAAAGATCTCTGAAATTTATTAAGATATTAAATTAAAATAATAAAATAAAAATGGCAGTTTATTCAAACAAATTTTCTTACATACTAAAAAATTGTAGTTATCGTTAACACTTACATACGGAATCCTCAGCGCATGAAACCTCATGTTTGACTGAACTTGTTTCTTTCTGTATTGACTTATTTAAATACTTATTGAAATTTTAATAGCAATATTCCGATAAAGTTAATAGAAATTTTACAAAATTTTACCCTTGATAAGTTAGCAAATTTATTTTGAAAACATTTATTCATTTTTTAAAATTATATTTCGTGAACATTAATATATATAGGAATATAAAATAGATAAATAGAGGATCACGACAACCATATATGCGATATGCGATATATGTAACATGTTACACATGCTGGTGTATTACAGGTGACATAAGACCAGGAGCCTTAAGTGAACTTAAAAATCTAAAAATTTGTTACTTTTTTGTGCATTATATTTCATAAAACATATTATATTGGAAGTTTTTAAATATTGAAATTTTAATTAAATTTAGAAAAGTTATAAATGTCAGCAAAATATAACTGAATTAATGAAACAAGTATTTTTAGAGGCATCATAAAACGTCTTCGGTAGAAGCAGTGCCGGATTATTCACTTAGCAAGAGTAGCAATTGTTACAGGCCCCGCGTATCCATACCCGCCGCCGCCTGAGCGTAATTTTTTGGGTGAAACTTATTAAGTCGTGGTATATTGAATTTACTTGATGTCACTAAAACGTTACACTTTTTCCAACCAAGATAATCCATTGCAGATAATCGGTAACCGATTATTTCGTTGGTGAAAATAAAACACATAATTTCATAAGGTAAACGCACAAATTCTACAAAAAATCGCTCGCATAAATGTACAGAATTTTAATCGGCCTGATAATTGGCTCTACAAAAAGTCTGACGTGTGCGAGCACTCTTACTCGACACTCAGTGTGGATGGGTAGTAGAATTGAAATAGCTCGATTCAAAATGTTGAAATTGTCTATTTATTTGTACAGATAATTTTTATTATAATTTAGCAATCATATACCAAAAAATTATTTTTTAGTAATAAGTATATGTAAGTTATAAAAGTAATGAGAGGTTTCCTGAAATTAAATTTCTTATAACCATTTCGTAATCCTAGCCTAGTAAGATCGTCAACTTGTAAGCCAAATTCAGACCGAGAAAAATTATTGGCAGATGCTTTTAAAACGAATTATTGCAGTAATAAAGTTTTTAGCAGAACGAGGTTTTACGTTTCGGGGTAGTGATGAAATTATTGGTTCAACACATAATGAGAATTACTTAGGTTTATTAGAATTACTTTCCGAATTTGACGTTTTTATGGCCCAACATATTCAAATTTATGCCCATAAAGGAAAAAGACACACGTCATATTTATCTAAAACAACATGCGAGGAATTTATCAAATTAATTGCATCAAGCAAGCTGGATCAAATTATTTGCGAAATTAAGAGATCCAGGTACTATTCAGTGTCATTACATTCTATTCCAGATATATCGCATGTAGACCAACTGATTTTGACAGGGTGCTATGTTCTACCATCTAGGGCAGTTGAGAGATTTGTTAGGTTCTTAGACATGGAAGGCCAAACTGCTGAACAACTTGCTCAAAGTTTACTAGATTTCTTAAGTAAGAATGACAATGATATCAAAGATTGTCGTGGACAAAGCTATGATAATGTCAGCAACATGAGCGGAAAATACAGCGGCCTGCAAACACGAATTAAAGGAATAAATAATTATTGCAGAATACATTCCCTGTCTTGCACATTTATTAAATTTAGTTGCTAAGTGCGCTGTAGATTGTTGTACAGAAGCATTTTTTTTTTTTTCGATTTTATTGAAAATCTTTATAATTTTTTTTCTGCTTCTAAATATCGTCGGGGTCTTCTTACGAAAGTTCTTACTTCGAAAATGCTGATTTTGAAAAGGTTGTCGAATATTAGGTGGTCCGCCAGAGCTGATGCTACGAAGGCACTTTAATGTGATTTTACCACTATCAAGCAAGTGTTGAGTGACATTTGCAATAATGTAGATCAAAAGGACAGAGTGTCGTAATCAAGCTTACGGACTAGTTTTAAAGATGAATAAGTTGGAAACGGGAATAATGGCAATTACGTGGAATGATATCCTAGAACGCGTGCAAGCGACTAGTGCGTCGCTGCAATCGTCTAATATAGACCTTAATACAGGGTACGCCCTTTATGAATCATTATATGGATGAAGCAAAAGCCAAAGATGTGGCAGGTTGTCATGAATATCAGCAACAGACTTCAAGACAACGCAAAAAAAACACAAAGTATGACCATTTTAGCGGTTCTAGTACACTTGACGAATTTGTTTAAAATGAAACATCTGGTAAACAGTTTGAAATTGAGGTGTTTGTTGTCATTATTGATAACACACTATCTGCTTTAGATAAACACATGAAAGTATACCAAATACTTAGTAGTGTTTTCGGAATTTTTCCATCATTAAAATCTATTACAGCAGAAGAGATTTTGAAAAAAACTCCAATTATGGTCAGTACTTAAGCAAATGATTTGGAAGATAGTCTAGATGACAAATTAGTGCAGTTTGCCGAGCTACTGAAAACGGATGTGGCTAGTGCGGTTGACAGTTCAAAAAACGAAGCTCTGGAAATTCAATATTTTAAATTCCTAATGGAAAATTCATTAGAATCGTGTTTGCCCAATTTAGAAATTGCTTTGCGCATTTATTTGTCTCCCATGATGACTAACTACAGTGGCGAACATTCATTTTCGACATTGAAGCGTATAAAAAATGAATTAAGGTGGAACACGATGAGTCAAGAACGTCTGAATTATCTCTCTTTGATGAATATAGAATATGATTTACTCAGAGAAATTGATACGAATAGTATTATCTCGAAATTCGCCTTCATTAAATCTAGAAAAGTTACTTTGTAAAAGTTTAAAAAATAATAAAAGTTCGTCGTTATTAATCGTAAGTTTTAAAATGTTAGTTTCCTATCAAAATTATTCTAAATTTCCAGGGCAATCTGAACTATGGCTTTTTGTACTTGTCAAAGGCCAACAGGGCCTATTGTAATCTACTTTACCATTAAGCACTAACATAATTTGTAACCTATAGATGGCAAATAAACATACTGAGTGTTGAATTATTGTTTTACCACTTTATACTTAAGAACTCAGTAGATCAGGGACCCCTCGATAGAATTTGCTACGGGCCCCGCGCTTGCTTAATCCGGCACTGGGTAGAAGTAAGCATTGGAGTGATTTTAAATAAATATGAAATGAGTGAACACAACAGTGATATATAAAAAAAGAAACGTACCACATACGGATAATCGGTAATTCACGTTGATTGTATTAAAAACTGTTTTAATATAATTTACTTTGAAGTAAAAAAAACGATTCGAAATAAATGCGGAAGCTATTAACGGGCAGAGATGTTTTTTATATTTTTACTGAGAACATTTTTTAGGGATATTCCTGAATAAAACCAAATATGTAAAACATGATTTATTACGTAATTTAAAATAATGAAAAAACAAGTGTGAACGATAAATTTCAAGTAAAATAACCAATTATAAACAACAATGTTTTCTCAACTGGTTTTAAAATGATTAATTCTAATTGTAGCATTAAAGAATACATATTGTAAAAACATTTTAACGGACAAAAAATACCAACTGCATCGAATAATTTTTTCAGCTCACGAGTATTTTACAACTTTCGCTTATTTGCAATGAAAGCGTATCAATTTTTTCATAGAATAACAGGCAAACGCCAAAGTCAGATTTCAAAATATCATTTTTTTTTATTATTTTATGAAGTTTCATTTTTTCGTCAAAAATAAATCTTGTAGTTTTGAAATTTAAAAATATACGACTAATTGAACCATTTCAAAATGTTTTGGCAGCAACTTTTAACATAATCGTAAACAAAGCGAATAAAAAGAATTTCATTTCCTATTAAACTGCTGCATTCTTAAACAGCTTGTATTATGTTCTGGGGGGGGGGGTAATTTTAGAGGTAGATAAACGAATTGGTCTTTTTTTCCCAAATCGGTGCATATGAATTCTATATTTCGAATTATTGGTTTTACAAAATGAATTTTTATTCGCCGATATTGCAGCTTGCCGTCGAACTGAATCAACTTAAATTTCTCAAAATTTTCAGCTTAAATAAACCAAAATTAATTTCCATTTCAAATTGGTAATTCATAATTTTATTTTTATTATATACCAATATTATGAAAAAGATTTTCACATTTGTTATCATACATGATCGGCAGATTTGTTTTGCTGACTTCGAAGTCGAATTTTGCGAAAATGCCGACAGGCACTTTTTTTGTTTTTTTGGGGAGGGGGTGGGATACCCTACTTGTCTTCTGTTTGATACGCCTACGATCACATGTACTTATGAGTACCGAAATCATAGGTTAGAAGGCGTATACATATATACGATTAAGTCAATGTAGATTGGACGACTGATGAGTGAAATTTTGCCGCCCCCTAAAAGTGCTCCTCGGGGCGGGCCGCCCTTAATACGTTACGCCACTGACACCAACAAGGACCGACAAGAATTTTATACCGTAAATTATAGTTAACCGAAGTTTAAATTTCGGCGAATATAGGCTTACATAGATTTTTGTTGTCTTATAAATTCTTAAATTTTAAAAATCCCATCAACGATTAACGACCGTATTTTGTACACGAATGAAAGACAAATTTGTTATACGAAGAAATGATCAATGTAAATGATTTCATTTTCATTGTAACACACACTTGTTTGCGTTTAAAATTTGTTTTTACAACAGTACTTGTATTTTATCAAAGACAAGTAGGTTAAAATATGGCAAAAGGTGAACCTAATTCGTTTCTGATCAAAGACATGTTATACGTATGACCTTGCGTAATTAAACTTCAGTTGTACTATACACAATCATGTGCGATTGATTTCGTTCTTTTGCTGGATTCAATATGGATAAAATATTTCGCGGTATAATGAAATATATGAAAACTGACAGGAAAAAAATGGTTGAACAGTTTGTACAAGTGAAGAATAATCCTCAGGTAATATTAATGCGTATTTAATAACAATAAGAATAAACAATTACTATTTTAAGCATAATTTAGTTATTAAGAAATAATACGTAAGTACGCAATTTATTAATGAAACCTGTTGAGCGAAATTATTTGGCTTTGTATATTAGTTAATTTGATTTATAGTTTACTTATATTGCTTTATCGATTAATTTTTATTACTAAATTTATATTTAATTTTTAGATTTTGAGACATAAGTCCATGCGATTGTATTATAATTTGTATTGTAGTAATATTCATTTGTAAGTAGTTTATAAATTATTACTACACCATTTAGGATAATTTATTTTTAAATATACTTATGGAAAAAATTTAATTTTTTAAAACAAAATATGGAAATACAAAGTAATATATTAATTAAATTCTACATCTAAATTAAAGTTATAAAATGAAAAATATTGATAAATTAAAAGTTATACGATTTTATAAAATGCTACATGAACTGATTTGAATTATTCATATATTGTTATAAATAAAATAATTGCAACTAATTTGATAACCATTCAAAATTGAAATATATATATATATATATTTGTCACACAGTTAAATTGTTTCATATTTGTTATTAACAAATATTTTATTATTTTATATATTTACTTGTCAGGTGGTATTAATTGAAAATCGTTTTTTAATAATTTTTATAACATTTGTTTACATTTTTTTATTTTTTTTTGCATATAATAACTAATTCAATATTTGTTTCAACATTATATTTATTAGTTTGCAATTATGTGCTTCCTTTTAAATATTTTTTGAAAAAAACAAATAAATTCTTAAATTTTGGTGTTAATAAAAGGGAATTTTTTGTGGCCCCTCTAGAATGTTTCAAAAAGGCCTAACCCACTTTTACAATTAGTTTGTTATCGAGTTATTTTATAATAAACTGATATTATTATTATATGTTTGGGTATAAATATTATTAAATTTATTATTATCATTATTGGTTTATGCTGTAGTCTGTTTATTATATTTGCAGTATGTAGTGTTAATGTTAATGCTTTTGTTACCAACTATATATGAAATCTAAGGGCGTCGCCAGCCGATGTGCTCGGGGTGGTGGAGGGGGGTCAAGATGATAGAAAGAGGATACGAGTTATAGGAAAAATAAAATTTATAAGTTGTAAATGCTTAATATTTTATTAAGCAAGAATAAAATCTTAATTACAACATAATTTTCGTGGGTTTCTGGCAGATTGTTCTACTACTTTATTATAAGTCTTCCAAATTATACATGATTACGCGTCTATGAATACTCATCATGGCCAGTTGATTAAAAAGTTGCAAAGCTCCAGGGGGTGAGAGGGCAGCTATCCGCCGCTGGTGACGCCTATGATGAAATCTAGGTATTCTATAGAATTCCTAGACAACGCATATGCTTTTTTGTAATTTTAATCAATGTAGATTTTTTTTTTAATAAGTGTATCTGCTCGGTAAATTTGCAAAGTGCTTAGGTATTATATGAGATATGTGCGAGTACTAACAGTAAAATATAGAACGATTAATTATATAATTTTGAGTAATGGATTATTTTGTTAAAAGTTATAATAATTATTTGTTTGTATTTTCTCAATATATTCTAACACATTTTATACAATGCTCAAGTATTTCACAAGCTTACTAAGCAAATATATGTAATTAAAAAAAAATTCCTATATTAATTAAAATAAAAAATTGTGTACATTGTTTAGGATTTCATACATTGCTGGTAATGTATTCATTAAGTAAAAAAAACGTTTCATACTTCAATTAAGTTGGTTTTTAGCACGGCTTGAGAAGCTGAATAGAAATTTTATCCATTTGACAATGCTGTAACTTATTTTACAAATGATAGGTTAGAAAAGGTAAGCGCTTAAGCCAATGAATTTGCATGTACAATAATGTCAAATAGACCAAATTTTCATTTAGCTTTTCAAACCTTGGTTTTTAGGATATAACAGTTAAAATATGGTATAGTTTAACTTTTATTTCGCTTAAAAATTGTTTGTTTTCCTGTTATTTTTTATTAACAAAATTTTTTTATTAGTATTTAGTTACATATACATATATAACCAGCGTCAGTATTGCAGTGGGTTAATTTTTAACGGTCTGGGGCAATTAGGATAATGAACTTTCAAACAGCTTTAGAAGCGGCGGCAAGTTAGCCTCTCCATCATGACAGAATTTTAAAATCAAATTTAACTAAACAAATTGTGCCGAATGGTGCTGATAATAAAAAAAAATAGTGTCACACCATAAAAAGAAATTAGTTTTAAGGATATTAGCAAAAGATTCTCAGAATTTTCGGGTTTTTCAGGAATCTATAGATTTTTATTGTTTCATGTCGAATTGTTGTATTAGTAACGTACTTCTAGTTTTTCTAGATATTTCAATTTACCTAAAAATGTCGCTGGTCCATCAAAATTTTTTTTTATAATAAGCTTTTATGAACTAACATGCAGGTAAATTTCCAATAACAGCTTCCTTACCATGAAATTAAAATATGATTATTAAAATTTAGCTTTATTTTGCGTTGCATATATTTTGTCGATATTGTTTGTTTTTGTAATTTTGTGTAATTGTTTTATTTATTTGAGACATTTTTGATGTAAGCTTAAATAATCTGTTATTGTTACTCTTTCCTTTTTTTATTTTTTTCCGACGTTAATAGTGTATGGATCCAATAAGCGCTGCCTGTGTACAGAACACGTCCATGTTTTTTTATATACAACATAAAAATATATGTATAACTAGTGTTTAATCAGTTTTAAGATAACGTAAAAGATGAATTTCTTTTCGAGTTAGAGTTAGAGCCAGAAAATGATAAAAAAGTACTTTTGTTATAACAATATATTTTATAGATCTACATCATCAACAGAGTTCTGTTTTTGCAAACAATCTGACGAACGATTAGTCACACATATGCTGCTCAGATGCGCGCAGTTCGGTATTAACCGATGATAGTGCAGCATAAGAAACCGACTAGAGGACATTCTATCAAACAAGTCCTTAGCCATAACCGCAGTATAGAATTTCAGAAAATTCACGAAACTAATATCCCGCATTTAAATTAATAACCAAAATAATTGAAAACAATAAATAAAATACATTCTAGCAAAAAAAAGGGAATGACTTTTCTTTTGAGTAATTACTACTCCGTCGAATTTTGACGGACTTTAGCTTTGCTAATCAGTAGAATGGTTTATGTAAACAACGAATATATGAACTAATTTTGTTGTTTTTAATGAATTATGCCACTAATTATTAACTGTGCGTTATTCTATACATCCTGTATTAATAAATTACATAACACCTATTTGTTTCACAACAGCTAGCCGGTGAAATTATTTGTCAATTTATTGACAAATATATTCATAATTTTGTGCTTCTTTGTAACGTTCTATATTTTTAAAGAAACACATCAGTTTATGTTACAGTAGCAACTGGAGGTAAAATTATTTGCCGGCGGAGTAACAGTTGTATTTTTTTAAATTCCACTACCCTAAAATCGTAATTTAGTACAACAGCGTTTTTTAACGACCTGCAGAAACTATATTTGCAAAAACTATTTTGTACAAAAATATTTGTACTCTCGGTTCTTTATGATCTACATTTGTAACCATAACAATTGCATAATGTAATAATAAATAACCAGTTTACCAATAATACAACTTTTAACAAATAAATAAATAAAGTTCTTTTGGACTGAATTCAATTGTAATATACAAATATATAAATAAATATGTATCTGCGGGGTACTCCTATAGTGAATAAAAAACCGATCTAAACCTACATCTTTTAAATAGTTATTAAATGGCGATATATATTTCATTGAATAAACTGAATATAGAACATATTTTGAAAAATATGGTCTATTTTTTTCATCAAACTTTGCTGTTCGTAAAACATTTTGATTTGGCAATATGCTTAGTTCACAATTGTTAACATTCATTAGGATATTAGCTTTTTTTTTTAATATAAACACTAGCTGTCAATCTGTTTGAAATTAATAATTTAAACACATTTTTCCTTTCGTTTCCACGAAGATGTCTTTTTATAGTACTTTTACACGCTTTAAAATTCCCTCGATATTCATAAGGAATTATTACCCTTTGCTCATTAGTTGGTTTATTTTGCAACTTTCCGATGATTTCTGAATTACAAGCCTTGCATTTGCTATAGAAATTTAAAAAACACCCAGTTTCATGTATTTTCACTCTTTTAAATGTTAACGTACACTACAATTTTGTGTGATCCCAAAAGTGCGATGTAATCACATTTGTCCATTGACCCGTTGGTAACACATAATATAATCTTCCGTTCCTATAAATTTGTTCTTTACTTGTGAGGATAACGTAATAAGAAATTTAATTGAATTATTTATGTAAGTTATTTTCACTACCTACAGAAAAATGTGTACAATCCGACTCACCTGAAGATTCTTGCACGTCATTAATCTTTTCAGTCAGGTACAGTAAATCTCGAAAGTTATGTTTATTTTTTAGTATAATAGTGTACACGTATTTAGGAGAAAACATGTTTTCTGTTTTTCTTAAAATTATTTTCCAAATTGGATGAGACGGAGGATTAATTTTTCCATTAGTAGAGTGTAAATCGCATTTAGAATTTTCAAAAATTGGTAATAAAGATTTTACATCCTGTGAACAAATATTAATATTATAATACATCCTAAGCCAAAACTACAATCACTATTTAATGTTGTTCCGTTGTTGTGCATCACAATACCACATACAAACATTGTCATATTTTTCATTTTTATATAAATTTTTAGTGTAAAGTAATAATTATTTTTTCACATTATAACTTATACATTTTTTTATTCTAACTTATATTGGGCCAGCATTATGGAGGAGATGGATTAAACACGATAGGATTATATTTTTATTTCACTGGATATGGAACTAATGAAAATTTCTAGAACAGAAACAGCCGAGAGGATAGGTAAAGAAAGAATACTGGAGCATTGTATAAAGTAGGAAAATCGAGTTTTAAGAGTTATTAATAGAGTAAATAACTGCGGAGAATTACAAGAACATTCAAAAAATATGTGATCTGCGTCACAAACATAATACGAATTACGCAATGGACAAAAGGGGAAATGTTGTCAAAGAAAAATATAGATCTATAACTAACTTGTTTAATAATTATTTTACATGTCCATATTTTTTATTTATTCTTATTTTGGTATTTTTTTTTTCAGATTTTTTTCTTGCAACGAATTACTTAATTTCCTATTTAATAGCCTTAATTTGTTCTTCACTGAAGTTTTTTATGGGCATCTCATCTTTTATTGAGATTTTGGTCAGGTTGTCCCTTCTTTTGATAACTAATGTATCTATTTTCTTTTCAAGTTACATTTTATTTCTAATTTTTCTTCTAACTTTTCATAGTTTTCCATTGTTAATACATGTATGTCTTCAACAGGTATATTCATTTTATATTTAGACTGTCTTTTTTTTTATTCTTTGTTTCTGTTATTCATCCAGTATCAGTTTGTAAATAATTTGCTTTTCTTATTATTTTTTTAGTATCGGATTTAATCATTTAGTTCAGTTATTTTTATTTTACGAAATTAGTTATAGAAAAAAAAGCTGTGTACATCAAAAATGTTTCCTCATTAATTGGAAATACATATTTTTCTTATACTTTATTTTATTCGGATCAGTTATTAAATGTTCTAGTTACATTCAAAATGTATTAATCATGCCTAAGCTAGTTTTTAATATTGTTAGAAAGGATGAGATATTTATTTCCCGAAGAAGTATGATTTATTTACTTACTCCTGGCATGTTAAAACGACAGATGTTAAACAACATTTTGTTACTGAATTTTATGCTAACAAATACACTGCTTTATTTGTAATAATGTATTTATTTATTATAAAAATATGACGTTCTTTGTTTGTTTATTTTGAATAGAATTATACTGCACAACTATCTAACCGTTAATGATAAAATATGATATATTTCAGCCAAAAGCAATATTCTTTACTTGCATGGATAGTAGAATGATACCGACAAGATTCACTGAGACTGACGTTGGTGATATGTTTATTGGTACGTCTCTTTTTTTTAAAAATAATTAAAACATCTTTTACATATATTTTATGCACACACACACATATATCTTATGTTCTTTGCTATCTTATCTATATATATAAAAATGGTGTCCAGAAATATGTGATCGCATAACTCGAGAAGTATTCGATGGATTGACCTGTAATTGTTACGTAATGTTGCATTTCTATATAACAGTGTTTTATATACTTTTTACCCCAAAATAATTTTAAAATTTTTTTAAAATCTTTAAATTAAAGTTTCTGTATTTAGTTCCAATTAATTTTGTCGAATTGCCGGCAGATTATACCACAGTAAAGAAATTACAACGGTATGCGTTTATTTATTTAGCTATGAATAATGCGGTACTTCGGTGTTCGATCGCGGTCGTAAATTCTGTCGTTCGTCAGGTTTTGTCGGGCTTTTTTCCAACATTGGAAAGTACGCGTTTCATCGTTCGAATTTTTATTCGAATCTATGTTTACCAATCATTTTTGCAGAAATAAGTTTGAAATTTTTGCTTTTATGTGTTGCTCCAGTGGCAAAGTCAATTTTCCACCACTGACTGAGCCACCAGAACCACCACTTTTAACTTATGTAGCTGGAGCTTTTCGGAAGTCGAAACACTTTTTAGAGCATATTCGGAAATATAGCTCATGCTTTCAAATGACATCATTTGGAGCGACGAATATTGTGAAATACGGTAATACGGCTGATCCTGTAACACAGGATATATTGTTCCCACCGAACTTTTGTCAATTTTAATCATCAATTGAAGATTTTGAGAAGAAGGTTTTCCGGACATCGCCGTCAACTTCAAAAGTCACGAATGATTTTGCGAGAGTGTTATCTTAGTTCCGAAAAATGATGACGTCAATCGAATCAATAAAAAGATTCAATTGGAAATTCCTGGTACACTTACGGAATACAAATCTATTGATACAGTTACAGAAGAGGATGAATCTGTTAATTATCCAGTAGAATTTCTCAATTCACTGGAGACACCTGGAATCCCACCACACAAACTAATGTTAAAAATTGGCTCGCCAATAATGCTTCTCCGGAATCTGAACACGCCAAAGTTGTGCAATGGAACCAGACTGTCGGTGAAAGAACTGAGGCGGAATGTGATAGAAGCAGCAATAATTAACGATAAATATAAAGGAGAAGATGTATTAATTCCGCGAATTCTAATGATTCCAAATGATTTACTTTTCACATTCGAACGACTACAGTTTTGCTTTCGTGATTATAATAAACAAAGCTGAAGGGCAGTTACGCGTTGCCGGATTAAATTTAGAGAACCTATGTTTTTCGCATGGTCAACTATAAGTTGCTTGCTCCAGAGTAGGCACTTCAAAACATTTTTACATATATATACCGAAGAGGAAGACAAAAAATATTGTTTATCTACTTGCGTTATGATAGATGTTAATTGTTTTCAGAGGGTTTGATTATATAGCGAATGGAATGGTTAAAAATATCGTTCATTTATGTTAACCATTAATGAAAAAAACGTATATAATTCATCATATTACTATGGTAAAAATAAATATAAGTTAACATACCCTTGGACATCTCATCCATCCTAGATATATAAAGGTACATAAATATACACTGGCAGGACAACGTCTGTCGGGTTCTTATATACTCGTCATCATCTATAGTCGTCACTCCAGGTGGAGTATCGTGATTAACATTTAATCCACCAGTGATTTTGTGATTTTCCGCCATTTGTCACGATCCTCTGATTGACGTACGCATTGTGCGAATGGCAATCCTGTTGTATGTAATACATCTGTCCATCTCTTAGGTGTGTGTCTCGGTGGTCGTTTTCCATTAATCTTTCCCATGACCAATGTGCGTTTCATTCCCTCCTGGTTTCTTATTATATGTCCGAAGAATTTCAGCACTCTCATTGTGACAATCGTTGACAACCTTTTTGTGACACCGACTTCCTGCAACACCAATTCATTTGTTCGCTTAGCTGTCTATGGAATTCTAAGGAATCGTCTCCAGCATCATATTTCGAAGCTGTCGATTTTTCTTCTGTCCAATTTTTTTAATCTCCGCTGGATATAACGCAATGGAAAATACAAGCATCTGGACAAGTTTAATTTTGACCTTTTTTCTAATGGAGTTGTCTTTCCAAATTTTGTTCATCCTTATCATGGCACTTCTGGCAATTTTGATTCTCCATCTTGTTTCACCTTCGGAGCCTCCTTTGTTCTCTAAAAGTGACCCTAAGTATACGAAACTTTCCAGTTTCATAACCGGTGAGTGCCTTTTCATGGGATGGTATAGTATTTCCACGATCGATGATCATTATTTTCGTCTTATTTTTGTTAATATTTAATCCATACTGCATACTAATTTTTTCCAGCTTGTTTAGAAGTTTTTCCATTTCTTTCATATTCGCAGCTATTAGTGTTGTATCATCCGCAAATCTAAGATTTGTTATTCTTCCTCCTCCTATCACTATTCTGCCATTTCATTGCTGTAGAACAAGTCTCATTATATATTCTGCGTACAAGTTAAAGAGCATAGGCGACAACACAGCCTTGCTTGACTCCTTTCTGAACGTGAAACTCTCTTGATCTTGCAGTGTCGATACGTACAATATTGCGATTGTTCTCATAGTTTCTTTATGAGATACACAATATGTTTTAGTGCACCAATTTCAATTAGTATTACTCAAAGTTTATGCCATTGAATATTATAGAAGGCTTTTTGGTAATCTATAAAGCATATTATTACAGGTACTTTATACTCGCGTGCTTTTTCTATCAATATGTACTCGTATATACATGTTATTATTACCGACGTATAATAAATTTATGATTTCACAAAACACATATTATTACCGATTTATAATAAATTTATGATTCTATGCACACATCTCGCGGACGAAGCCGTAATGGGCCAAGTTATGGAACTTACAGAAATGTCACTGAGATGACTCTAATGAATATTTTGCAAAGGATGAACAAATTTAAAAAAGTGTTCACTATAACATATATATCTATATATTTAAAAATTTCAAATAAAACATTTTTTTTATTAATTTCCAGTACAGATTTAAACAGGTATTAATACACGAGCGAAACCGTGGTTAAAAGCCTAGTTTATATAAAAATGAGCGAGTGTATGTTTGTGACTGCAAAACTCGAAAAGTAATGGATGGATTGACCTGAAATTTTTACGCAACGTTGCATTTCTATATAGAGTGTTTGTATATACTTTTTATCCCTAAGTTCTTCTGGGAACGGGAAATTCTAAGCGTTTCAGAAAATAATTTAAGTGTCACGATTTATGATTTGCTTTCGGCATTATAGAATGGAATTGCAGAAAAACGCATCGTGACTTTATATGCGGGAGAATGTATAATTGCATAAGTGTGTGTAAATACAAATATACTGCGACAGTCTCCGATCAGGGGATGAGATGAGTGAGAAAGAATATATATGGGCGAGAGAAAGGGTGCGCTGCAACAGGTTCGTTGCAAGGAAATGATCATCGTCGAGTAAGCAAACAGGTTTATGATGATGCCAGAAAAAAAAAAACTGTTCTTTACGACACTGTTCGTGATTTCAAGGAGTAGAGTGCTGGAGAAAGTTGAACCGCATGGCATTTGAAATTGTGATTTGCACTGTGTACATTGTCTTTTTCCAAAGAGTTCGTCATTTTTTCAACAGTTTTCTTTTATTTAAATGCGCATAGTAAAATAAGTCGTCGCGATAGCCTAGTTGCTAGAGCGCTTGACTTCCGTTATGTGATCTTGCAATTTTAGAGTTCTTTAAAGTATGTTTCACATCAATAGATTTAGTTGCAGCATACAGAATCAAAATTTAAAAAAGACAGAAGAAAAGATATTTCTGTTATAATAAAATATAAATACAATCAGTGGTTTGCAGGGGTAGCATTGTTGTAAATTTTATAGTACAATTATATGAATAGAAAAATGCGATTAAAATTCATCGAAAAAAAGACTGCGAAGCGAAAAATTACATTAACTGAAAACAGACATGTGGATTACTTAAATAACCTCGAACACCATTCATTTACATTAATAATTTTCGTTAAATTTTACACTATTAATACAATTTATGTTTTCTTTGTTTTGAATCTCTCTTATTGGATTAACATGAATTTAGTCAGTAAAAAGGTATAGATATTATAGGTGGGTATAAATAAATCATCTTACCTTGAAAAATTGAATATCCTTAGTATACATCGGATGTATTCAAGTTCGAACTGATCAGTTATCGTTACTTCTTACGGTAATTAATATTTGTCTGTTTCGGTACAAAGTATTTCACGCATAGCATATACATATGTATTTCTTCAACACTGATATCCTAGGTGTTTATGTGTACACACATGATTTTAAATACAAACGGAAAATTGAATTAAGGTTATGTACAATGTTAATAATTCATTGGTGCATGTTTTTAGTTCGAAACGCAGGAAACATAATTCCGCATTCTAATCATTTTTTGGATGAATTAACTACAAACGAACCTGCTGCATTAGAACTTGGCTGTGTTGTTAATGATATAAGGCATATAATCGTTTGCGGTCATTCTGACTGTAAGGTAAATTTAAAAACTTTGAAATACAAAATTTATATATAGAGTAGTTATTTAAAAGTATATAGTTTAATTATATAAATACAAATAGCAGCGATGACCACTTTTCGGAAATTAATCTTAAAGATATTGAAGACAATAGCTATTCGATTAAAATATTAATTTATATTCTGAAATAAGTGTATTTAATTAGGAGTTATCGAGTTACTTCGGTAATAAAGAATTTTTATGAGGATAAAAATTATGACAAGGCTCTGTAGCCAGGGATAATGAAAAATTATTGTACAAACTCAAGCATATTTAAATAACTTAACAATCATTATTGGTTACTGAATTATCTTGTTCATTAAATAGTTTCGAATAGAGCATGATGTTATGGTTGCAAATTATATTCGATGAGCATAGATTGGTACTTGAGATTGATGTATTTGTGGCCGTTTACTCTTGAAAAATAGATTTTGAAAACGAATATTTACAAAATTTACTCTTTACGAAAAAAGTTTATTCTTTTAAATAGCAGCCGTTTAGATTCGTAGCAGAACAAGGTACGACGATTGCGAAGACACATTGAACACGAAAAAGCGGATCAGTTGGAATAATTATAGAAATAATTTCATCATTAGTAAATCAGCTAACGCGAGAAAAATAGAACTTTAAAATATCGCAGTTCTTTTGATAAATCAGAACCAGTTTTGATTAAAAAATGAAAGGAAATTAAGAGCCAGATTAAAGAACTGCTCTTTAAAAATAAGTTGAGCACATCGTTAATCTGAAAGAACAGATATATTTACTGTGGTATACTCGCATTCGCGCGCACACACAGATATTTCAAAAGCTGAGAAGGTCAGTTTGTATATTATATAACTATGAAAGAAAGTTTTTCATATCATTAGTATTTCTTCATCTTGTTTAACATTTCGAACACATATTAAGAAATGAATTTAAAGCAAAATAAAATACTGGTCAATTTGCAGTTAATTCCTACTTGACCACTTTCTAAGTGTTATATAAACCGATTAATTTGTACTCAAAGAATAAAGCTTTAGACTACGCAATTTTAATAAAAACAGAATACAGACTCGTCAAAATAGTGTCTTTTGAATAATATCAATACTCGATGAATTATAGTATTTATCAGCGTAAAAATAATTTAATTTCCGTGCTAATATGTGAACATTAATATTTTTGAAGAATGTGATACCTGACTTCTTAAAAATCTTTAGATTACATGATTTTAATAAGAACAAAATATTGACTCGTCAAAATAGTGATTTTCGAATAATATCGATATGATGGTATTTAACAACGTAAACATAATTTAATTCCCTTGTTAATATAGAAACATTAGTATTTTTGACGAATGTGACATTTGACGACTTAAGCTCTGATAACTGTGCAATAGTAATTTTTAAATGAACTTTTAATACTCTGCACTAATATTATTTATCGTGCAGTTGTAACAAACATTTACACTTTCAAGAATTACATAGAAAAAACGGGGCAATGGATATGCGTCGCATAGTGAAGAAATCATTTTAAATATTCGATTAAAATAAAATAAATGAAACGAAGCATTAAAAAAAACGTTACATAAGTCTGTTTCTTACAAAATCATTAATAATTTTGATCTTTAATTTCTTTTAATATAGTGGAATTTTTTCAATTTTTGAAGAACTTTTGTAAGATCTATAAGCCGCGGTATATTATGCTAGAAGTAACCACACATTAAAAATATAGACAATCAGCGCAATCTACGCTAAGTTAACGTTTATAATGAACAACCGAAATAATAATAATAATAAGACAAAGGATAATGAATCACTGAATTGCAGTTATGAATCAATAATTCTGTTTTTTTTAAAAATAAAAATCCGTGACAAAAAGGAACAGCATATACGTAACAAGCTAAATTTTCGGTCTAATAGTCTAGATGAAAAGAACCAGTTTCATCAGGGGCAGATGATCTATTTTTCATTGGTGAACATAAACGAATGTACTTTTAATGAATAAATATGAAATTTTATACCAATAAGAGTTCTTTTTTATCGAAGGCTATGAATTTACTCTACCGATTGAAAGATGAAGAATTTGCTAGTATAAATAATAGAAGAATATCGCCTCTTCGAGCATGGCTTTGTACGCATGCTTATTCTTCACTGGAGAAGTTTCAACAATTGGAAGTTTGCGGTTACTTTAGTCCACTTGTTTTTCAATCAGAAACTCCGATGAGGAAAGTTATTGCCTATATAGATCCAGAAGATAAATTTACCATTCAGGATAAATTGTCGCAAGTAAGAAAAAGAAAACATGTTCAACACAGTATATACGTAACCTTATCTGTTTTATATCATTTTTTAAAATTGTTCTCCTTTTATGATTTTCAAATAACTTTTATTGTTCCGATATTCTTTTTAACGATAACATAAATTTTTTTTCGAATAGAAATATTTTTCCAGGCAAAATTTGTGGAAATATAAAATGTTAAATAAAAACAATTTATGGAGTAACGCAAAAAAAAAAAAAAGTGATGTCAGTGATAACGTTTCATAGTATTTATTTTATCTGCGTGCTATTAAAATTAATACATTTTGCTTCATATACACAGTGAAATGTACTTGACCCAAATTATTTTTCGTTTCTATTTACCGTTTAAAAGTTATTTCGATGTATCCAATATTTCTTTTAACCTCATTATTAATCTAATATATCTAAATATTTAAATTAATGAAATTACTGAAAATTCTGAATACGACTAACCTCCTCCTCCGTAGTATGGCTAAGTTAAAGTATTTCGATATATCAATTAAAATGTATTATTAAATATATTTTTTACAAATTTTTTTCCAGTTTAACAGCTAACAACTATTCGTTTTTTCTTTATTTCTTTTTAATTTTTTTGGTCATAAAATATTTTCCTTTGAAAATCTCAGAAGTTTTTGCATCGGAATTTAGGTAAATTATTTATAGTATTGAGGCGGAATTATAGGATACTTAGAAATTAATAGCGATTTAATATGTTGAATGATGCTGGATATATCTTACCGAAATTACTTTTAAATCTATTTAAGTTCAAACGGGCAAACTATTCCTGAGATATTTCTAATATCCATGAAATTAGCCAAGAAACTTTAAATAAATAGCAACAACGGTGGACCTAAGAGAATCGCGGAAGATGGTCACCGCACATCTTATTCCAGTAATTGACAGATGGGCTAACCGAAGATTCGACGAAGTCAATTAATATAATACAGGGTGCGGCAGCATAAGTTCCTTTTTTAAAATGCGCCACTTTTTTTCTACTAAATTTTTTAAAGAAATAATAACAGAAAATCGAAATAAAACTGCAAGGGAAGAAACATACATATTGCCAATGGGATCTAGAGTATGTATTTCGATTTTCTGTTATTATTTCTTTAAAAAATTTAGTGGAAAAAAAGTGGCGCATTTTAAAAAAGGAAGTTATGCTACCGCACCCTGTATAACGCAGTTCCTTACTAATCATGGATATTTTAAGAAATATCTGTAAATTATCGGCAAGGCCAGCAACCCATATTGCATTTACTGCCCCGGTGTATCAATGACTCGGATCACATGTTCTTTCACTGTCAAAAATGGAGCCCACAACGTAAGATAATAGAAAGACAGGTCGGTTCATTTACTACCACGAGTGCCTTCAGCATAATGGTGCACAGCGAGGAATACTGGTCTCACATGGCAAAATACGTAGAAAACTTACTACGTACCAAAAATCGCGATCTCGATGCAGGCAACAACAAAGAAATCTAAACGATCAGTGTGAGACATCTCTCTGAAGTAATGCGAAAGCGATTTCCAAAGCGATATACACGAGTCGTCCCTGTTATTTTTTTATACAATATAAAAAAATAAATAAGTAAAAAATCTCCAATAGAGGGTTCCTAAGAAAAGAGGAAGATATGACACCTACTGAAATACTTTTGAACTGTTTTACTGTTGTTATTTTTTCACGTAAGTAAAAGATAATTTGTTGGATATTAGGTAAACATCTTATTTTTCTAATATTTTTGAGCATATAATTTCAATTTTTTGAAATTCGAATTCCTTTTGTAAACATTTTAAATTAAATTTTAATTATATGATTCGGCACTATATTTTGAAGCAATTGTCTTTATTGCAAATTTTAGCAGTACTTATTTAACCATTCTTTAGTTTTTAAATACAACACACGCTTTTTATCTATTACGTCTTTTTTTTACACACATACAACGGAAAAATAATACATTTATTTATTTTTTACTAATAGTTATAATTGAAATTTGTATTAAACTAAAAAAAAAAAAAAAAGGGCAAATTAAAAATGTTTTTTCCAATAGGTAAACTGTTTACAACAAATGCAGAATATCGCAAGTTACGGATTTCTGAAAAAACGGTTAGAGACGAACGATCTCCATATTCATGCTTTATGGTTCGATATATACACTGGGGATATATATTACTTTAGTCGGCAGAATAAACGGTTTATCGAAATAAATGAATACACGCTAAGCATGTTAAGCGAAGAAGTTATTACTTATTATTCATAAATTTACAAAAATTATATAAATTTGGTAAATGTTTCAAAAAGAAAAAATACCACTATAGAACATTCCTTTTATTATTTTATTTAAATATAATTTTAATTAATAATAAATTCGTTTTTAAATTTCTTTTTAATTATTTATTATTTAATTGTAACAGATTTTAGGTCGTTCTATTGTAAGAGTAACGACAAAATATTTAATTAAGTATTACCGATAAGAATTTTCTGAACTGTAATTTTCAAAATAAGAAGTAAATTGAAAACAGTTTGTAAAATATATAAAATCGTTGTGTTTATAAAAGTAAGTTTAATAATTACTAGTCGGAAACTTTATTTTTTATAAATAAAACTGGTACGTAAATCAATTAAAAATAAATCATTTTCGATATAAATCGTATTTGTTTATTGCTTTGTATGTATGAAATTGTATGAATATGGTCTAAATCCAAATTGCTTTCTTTGTTATTTCTAGTGCGCAAAGTAACTAAATCAGTTTAAGGCGTAGGTAATGTTCGTCTTTTTCGTTATTAAGATAGGAAGCTCACAAAGCTAAAATCCGTTTGTAAGAATTTTTATCAATAATTATTTATGAACAAATATAAAAAAAACAAAAAAAAAACAAACAACGAAATTAAAGTAAAAGTATAATCAATATTCTCGAAGTTAAAACCGAAAACTTAGAGCAATTACTCGTTATTTTAAGCAGGTATACACTTTGATTTATGATTAACTGCCAACTTTCGTAGCATCTGTTGAGCATAAATTTTACAGTTTGACTAGTCTTGTATCATTTCGTAGGCTTCTGCTTTCCTAATAGATATTTCGATTCATTAGAAACATCCCATGAATATCACGAATGAGGCTATTAAACCACAAAAAAGAATTGTTGCAGTTGATTAATTAATTTTAAACATTTCACCCCTTTTCTCGCGACGTACACTTTTATTATATACTTCAATCTACTTCACAAATTTCAGGTAGTTTGAAATCATTTTTACAAATAAATCGACTAAAGAGCATTTACTTTTAAATGTTAATCTAGCTTGAACAAAATTAGATTTGATACTTTGACTTGGAATAAAACTGGGCTTTCCCACTGCTTCGTCAAACATCAAATGATGTAATTAGTTGCGTCGTTATTCATATAATAAACTTCGTTACTAGAAAATTATTGATATTAAGTTTACTTTACTATGATAATTAAGTACGTACAAAAGACGATAGCAATGCAAACTAGGTATTGTCAATTAAGCTATTATAATTTTTAAGATTTCCGTAACATTATAATGTACGGAATCTAAATATGATGGTTCATAAACGACAAAAATATCAAATAAAAATCAATAACTCACGAAGTTTCACTTTTAAACTTTAAAATTGCATCATAAATTACAATTATAATTCTCTTTAAGACAAACTGTAACTTCAAGGTAACCAATTACTCTGGGTGGCACAAAATCTAAAAACCGTCAAGAATGTATAATATAGAATTTAAAACGACCTCCGGAAATCACTTAAAAATTCATAACTATCACCAGCTAACCCTTTAAAAGTGAAATTCAAAATATAAAACAAAATGCAGAAGCTCTTTCATAAAATCAAAAAATTACGATTAAAAAATTATTTAACCCCCTTCCTTTTGGGCCAAAAATAGGAAAAAAGGATGTTCAGTAAGCAATAGCCTGAGTAAAAACGTCGAAGAAACCAAAACGTATCTCAAATATATGCATAAAAGACCGCTTCATAGGAAAAATATAACCAAACTTATTACTTTATACTAAGACCCCTGGGGTCCCGAAAGCTCGAAAGTTTTAGTTTTTTTCTCTTCCGGGCATGTGATATATCGTTGGAAAGGTCGCTATTTGTCAGTAAGAAAATCGTATTTCATTTCCTTAACCAAACTTTTAAAGTTAACGCAAAGCTTAAAAAAGTGCGGAAAATAACACCTTCCTCTTTGCGACGCGAAAAATCAGATTTGTTTGTTTTGAATGTAGTATTATGTAAATATAAACTGTAATTATCTTTAAGTAACCATATGGAATCCTCAGTGAATGAAACATCATACTTGACTGAACTTGTTTATTATTTGAGCTCGTTAACTGTGGTCATTAACCGCGCACGAGTGAAATTTTTGTTTATTTTCAATGTGCTGCAGTGGGATTGAAACGCAAACCACCTAACCAATCATGCTATAGTAGTTAGCTTAATGAACTAGAAAACCATTATTTTGTCGAAAATACCTCATGACTATAATTAATCATAGCTAAAACGGTAATCGTAATCGTAATTGTAGCATAACAATTATATTAGATGAGAATAATAGTTTGTTAGAGTGTAAACTAGAATAACTTACTATGATAATGGCAGTTTATAATAGTTTGATGTTTTCGTTAATTTTCGATAACGTATTATTATAATTTAATTGGCCGTTACTACTTACGATGATGATTACGACAGCTGGAGAAATTAATTTAACATTAAATTGAAGATTTTTTTAATAGTGCCAACTTAAAATATAAATCACTGACCATATTTTTACCGGGTTATTTCTTGAAAACTGATATTTCGGAGAACATGTTTATGTCTGTATTTACATTATTTGAATTTTCTCACAATTCGTACAATGAGTTTAAATTACTGTAATTACTATTAAGTTTTTATTTGTAAATAGAAGTAAAATGTAATAAAAGTAATGATAGATTTACAACATAGCGGGTTTTGATTTTTCCCGTTCAGCTAGTTTCTTTCTGCGTTTTCGGATATGCGAATTTACTTTTCCCTTTTGCTTCAATTCTTCATACCGATTTACTAATTCCAACAATTTCTTTTCAGCTGAAAAATTAAGTATAAAATTTAATTAAATATTGCTGTTAAGAATTGTAGTAATATTTATCACACATGCACAGGCGCTTACCCACACGTGTCAGTTTAAAAGAAGAAAAAAGGAAAGGGAAATAGGAAACAAATGTTACCAACTGCGGCAGAAGAAGAAAAAACAAAAAAACATTTGATTAGTCATTCATTTGCAGTTGGAATACAGAAAAACTCTGTTAAAAATCAAAATAATGATAAATAATTTATTTAAAAACACGTAGAGATAACTATAGAAGAAAAGGTATACAAATAATACAATTTAATTTGGAAGAAAATATATACATAATAGATTTATAAATAAATAATTAACCTTAAATTCTGAAAACAGCGCGAGTTCTCAGAATATTCCGTTAAAAACTAATAATATATATATAACCGATACACATATATTTGTACGTGTACATTATGAATATGTACTTGTTTTGCTGTTTTAAACACAAACAGTTATGTATATTTAAATTTTTTTATATTTTGACTGATCTTTGTCAGTTCATATTTTTATTTATTAATTTTTTAAGTAAGACAATTAAATCTGGTTTGTAATTAAAGTATATTTATTTTGTTACTAAAAGTTTTTTGTCTATTTTGATATATCATTAAAATGAATCATTAATATTTGGGTTTGATATGTTTTTGGTTTTTTAATCTAACTTTTGTTTAGAAAGTACCTAGTTATTACAAATAATATCCGTACCAAATTTTTAATCATTAGGTTTTGACAGTTCTATAAAAATCTTGGAAAATAATTAGTTTTAAAATTTTTTTATTATATATTTCACTACTTCAATTGTAACAGTTTTTAAAACCGTTCTTACTGACTATTAAAGTTTAAGATCAATCTCTGTATCAAATTTTATGCGAATTTTTCAATCGTTTTACTCTCTTGAGATCAGTTTATCTAAATATTTGTTTAGCGGATGTAAAAGTAACATGTAGGTACATTTTAAGTTTGTAGTCTCAGTAATTTCTGAAAATTGGTGATGATAAGTGAATTAGTGAATTTTAATAAAATAAGGTAACATAAAAATGTATATGATACTTTGTATTATTTATCACTTTTGAAATAAGTTATTTATCATATCGTTCCTCCCTTTAAAATACACTTTTAGACTGACTTTTTAAATTTTTATTAAAGTCTTTTTTCTTAAAATATGATTATTCAAAATTTGAATTTAAATTAATGAAATTTATATTCCAATTGGATGAAATTATAATAAACGCAATTAAAAATGGTTCAAGCTAAAATCGATATAGGAAATTTTGAAAATTTTATAATACGAAAATTACACACGGCATATTTACAAAATAAAACATTAAAAAATTTATGTAAATTTTAAATTAAAGTTTCTATATTCTATAGAAATAGAATTTATAATATAAATATGAAATACACGAAAAGTAATCGGCAGTTTCCTAGACTTCATTAATACATATTCGCATGGAAATATAATTCCATTCTTTTTTTTATTTTTATTTTTGTAAAATATAAATATATGAATTTCGTTTTACTATCTATTATTTTATATTTCTTTTATAAAAAAAAATTTAGCTTATCATATGCATAATAAACACTTATTATGAATTTAGCAAAATAAAAATGAATAGTATCAGAAAAGTCAAATTTATATACCATTTTCTGAAGTTAAAAAAAATATTCTGACAAATGCTAAGTTTTCAAATATTTTCTATAAAAAATAAATATATAACACAGTGGGCCTGGGCAGCAATTATTCTGAAAGAATTTTATTAAGTGTAAGTAAGACATTTTTCGAAATTTAAGAAAAAATGAACTAATAAACATCTAGAAATAAACTTGATTTAACATTTGGAGTAAAATAAAAAATAAATATAACGAAATAAATTTATAATCTACAATAAAATAAGCGAAAGTTGTACGTACATTTTTTCGTATAATTAGGCTTCTCCCCACGTTTAAGAGCTTCAATATGATCGCGTCGTTCATCCATTTTTTGGGTTGCTTTACACTTTTTTTCTGCGTTACTTTTTATTGAATCATTCTACAACATGATTGATTAACTTAATTTTTTAAATTTTTATAACATATTACCGCATCATAGAATACAGCATATACAGGATGGTCCAAAAGTCATTTCACACTACAAAATTGATTACTGTTCACGAATCGTTTATTAGAAAAGAATGGAACAAACGTTAAGTTAAGTCGTATGTATGGGCAGTGGCACTTTACGCGGTGGAAACATGGACGCTAAATAAGAAAGATAGACAGAAAATTGAAGCTTTTGAAACATGGTGCTGGCGACGGATGTTGAAAATTTCGTGGGTAGATAAAATATCGAATGAGGAAGTTTTTAATCGAGCACAAGAAGAAAGATCACTCTTGAATACGATTAAGAAAACAAGGCTGAAATGGATAGGGCATGTGTTAAGACATAATAGTCTACTGAAAGATATCATAGAAGGAAAAATAGTCATGCGCAGACCGAGAGGAAGACCCAGGCAGACGCTGGTGGATACAATTAAGAAGGAAGCAAACATCAAAACATACGCGGAACTGAAAAGGCGAACAGCGGATAGGAAAAGGTGGAGGACTTGGACGATAGGGGCGAACCAGTTAAACGACTGAAACACCGATCGATCGACTTATTTCTTACAATGTTTAAAGAGGAAAAAAGTTAGTGAATAGAGGTTTTTTAAAAGATATTTTGCATTTTATAACCATAATACAGGACCAAATTACTAAATTAATCCTTTTTATTATTAATGTAATTTTAATTATCAGATATTTAATTAGGGTTATCTAACAGTATTTATTCATATTAATAAACACAACTATAAGGTTTATTTGTGATTTTAGGAATGAAAATGAGAAAAGAGAAAAATTGAAATAAACTAAACTAGGAACAAATCACTATAATTATACTAAAAACATAGACGTACCATTGTTTTTAGATGTTTGAAATATGTGACTTAATGAAAATATTTAAGGAAGACTTATTTAATGTTTTTTAAATTTTGTTATGACAATTTTAAAAGTAAAATGAATTCAGCACATTGTTTATTTAGTAACGATACTTACTATACGTTGTATCAAAGATTGAATTTTTTTTTTTCGATCTTCATCAGTATCAGGATCTTTTAATTCTTTTATTAATATCGATCTTTCTTTCTTACGGATTTTATTTATGAATGAATAGTCATCTTCAAATCGCTAAAAGAAAATAATGTAAAAAAATTATAATTCAACAGTGATTTAAAAATACTAAGTGACTTTAAACTTACAAAATTTCTTTATGCAAATTACATAAATTAATCAAGTTATACTCGAATAGAAATAATACAATACCTTTGCATTAAATGATCCGCAAAATGTTTCGAATCTAGGATCTCGTGGGGAAGTAATTTTAGCTTCTAAATTGTTTCTTAATACCTTTTTCGAAGATATTTCTCTCGGTCTATTGAAAAAGTACGTTTAAGTTGATTACTTTATACAGACAATATACATGCTTATTTCCATTGTACTTTGAACAAAAAGCTTTTAAAATCATAAAAATTATTTTGTAGTATCAATATTCTAAAATAAAATGAATTAAAAATTAAATATTAAACATACCTGTTTTTATTTTCTCGCTTGAAACTTTTTGATTTTCTGTTTCCATAATTTCCGAAAATTTTTGAAAATTCCTTATTTCCTACTACATCTTTCAAGTGTAATACATCATTAAAGGGCACAGATGACAGTTCACCTAACAAAGTCTATATTTTTGGACAAAATTATATGTTTAATAATACTAAAAAAAACAAGCACATAAAAATACAAAACTTAACTATTTTTTTAGAATTTAAAAAGAAAATACCTCTTCTGAATCTACCGTTTCTGTCATGGTGTAAAATTACGTTATCATTTTTAAAATTTGAAACCAAATAAAATCAAACTAATTTTGACACAATAGTCCAAAATATATTGCAAACATCCGTTTCGGCGCAACTTCATTGGATTGCAATAGATACAAAATGACCGGATTTATATTGTTTTTTTATGTAATATTAATAAAATAAGGAAAACAATTCAAAATGTTAAAGGAATTATTAAATAAAATTATTTTATATTTATAATGACATAAATAATCGTAATACCTAATTTTATAAAAAAAAAATTAAAAGTGAAAATCATAAAATAAAAAAAGGTAAGTATTTTCAACATATTGAAACAAGCAGATTTAAATCAAATATTTGAAAGATATATTTAATTTTGAAAAATTATGTTTATGAATTTTTATTATTTTCAAAAGTTATATTTAATATTAGTCTTTAAAAAATAAATTTCAAAAATTGTACTCAAGATAATAATAAATAAACATAAATTAAAGGGCTAGTTAGAAATATACTAAATTATTTAGGTCAAATATATTTTAAAAGTAATCATTTCTTTAAGCACTATTTAAAAAAATTAAACATAAATTAAAAAGCTAATTAGAAATATACTAAATTATTCAATTGAGTATATTTTAAAAGTAACTATATTTGAACACTATTTTAAAAAATTATAATAATGTTAATACTAAATGAAGAAATCGATATAAAAAATAAATAAAACAGAGTAATTTTGGAATACAATTTGACTAATTTTTTTATTTTCCAATACTGAAGAAATATTTGATTTCATTTTCAATTTTTCTCCCTAATTTTTCTGATAGCAATTGAAAAAAGCTTGTAATTATAGATAAACATAAAAGTTTAATTTTTGTATAACATATATTATTATACTATTCGCATAATAATATCCTCAGGATAATCATATACAATATAAAATATTTTATAATTGATCCATGAAATATAATTATAATAAAAAACTGATTGTAATGTATAATCTATTAAAAACTTTAATAAGTGAATACAACCTAAAGAAAGAAAAATATAATAGGTTGTTAATTATTTATGTTAATTCTGGATATTATAATATCAAATTAATAACAGTATGTTTTAATACACTCAAACCTCAATACTTAAGAATTGTGATCCTTAAAATACTAAAATTTTTAATCATATTTTCAGAGAATAAGAATTTAAAAATTAATCAAATTATGAATTCTAATTGTTAAAACATATTTCCTTTGGTAATAAATGATTTAATTTGTTGGTTATATTCTAACAGGACGTTAGATTTCCAAATCGCGGGAAGAGGTTAAGCCTAATGAGGAAGAAGCAGAATAGCGAAAAGAACGTAATATCATAATAACAGTGATTAATATAACAGAAATTTCTTGCGTTTTTTGCTGGATCCAATGGATACTAATAAGAATGTATGAATTTATATTTTGTACGTATTTACATTTTTTATTTTTTGTTCCCAGATAAGAGTATATGGATTTAAATTCGAAATGAATAATAATAACAGCAATAATAATATGAGTATACGGTAAATTTAATATTTATTAGTAATTGTAGATATATAAATGCTTTTGTTTATGCTTTTGTAAATTTTATGAATAATGTAGGTATGCCATCTGTGTTTAAAGAATTTTAGTAATAAAATGAATTTAAATTGATATATTACTTCAGTTCATAAGAAACTGAAACAATCGTATTATTCTGTAAGTATAAATGGAGTTTTATACAGTCAAATTTATTTATGCATAACACGCTGCAAATAATGCCTATAAACTCCCGGACTTCAACAGTAATTCCATTGCTTTTCTCTACTTTAACAGATGCATCATGACTATTCATGACACATTTGGCTACTAACTTATTACTGCAATAAAATTCATCTAAATTGGCAAGAATACATTGTGTAATTTGATCAGTCGTTTAATTATCCTCGCTACTTGCACTATTAGCATAACGAAAAGTTATAGAAATCTGTGATTTTTTAAAAACATCTTCATCAACAATAATAGCAACAAATTTTGTCTTTAAAACTTGGTTTTATTTATTTGTATTAGATGTTCAATGCAAACTTCAATTATATAGTTCGAAATTGTTGCAGATTCTCCACTAAGAACAATGATTTTTTAAATAAATTTGTAATTGCCCATTATTTGTTTGCAAATAAATGCAATAATTCCCTAGAACTTCGTCTATTGTATTTTTACATTAATTTTATTACAAAATAATAATATTTAAAGTGGTGAAAAAGTAATTATATCTATTATCTTTTGATGTACATAATTACTTCTAACTATTTCAATAATTTTTCTAAATTTTTTTCGTAGGGTTTTCTTAAGAAAAATTCCATTGTAGTAAACAATGTCAACAAAAGAATTTTGATAAATTTTTATAACCACATAACCAAGAAATTTCACTGCATTTTTAGCATAAAATTTAGTTTTTGCTATTTTATTCAGGGTTTGAAAGCTGAATAATAATACGGCTTAAACTTAATATGGCTTATGTCCTTAAAAAATACAGCTTAAGCTTTCGGCTTTTGGCTGCTTCAATTTAAAATACGGCTTAAGCTTTCAGCTTTTGGCTTACAAAATGAATTTCAATAGAAGTTAATTAAAATCATTTACTAATTACTATGCATCAAACTATTTAGCATTACCATTGAAACTTCAACTTTTTTCTTTACGCACAAAAATAAAAGTTTTTAAAAACGATTTATTACGCGAATAATTATGTCAAAAATGCAATATCAAGAAATTTAAAAAAAAAGCTTAAGTCGAATATAAAGCTTAATTTAGCTTTTTTAGAAATACAGCTTAAGCTTTCGTCCTTCGGCTGTTTAAATTTTGAATATAGCTTAAGCTTTAGGCTTTTAGCTTATGGAAATTTAAATATGGCTTTTGGATTAAGGTTATGACATCTAAAAATAATTGGCTTTCAGCTTTTAGCTTTTGGCTTTCGGCTGGCTTTCAAGCCCTGATTTTATTACCAGTATTTCGTTCTTTAACTATATTAGGTAATATAAAGAAATACTGTTATTCCCTGTTACTTTAATAACTGTTAATGTTATATTCCTGTTCTTTTCGCTATTCTGCTTCTTCCTCATTAGGCTTAACCTCTTTCCGCAATTTGGAAATCTGACGTCTTGTTATATCCTATAGTCCCCCCCCCCCCCCCGAATACGGCCCTGGCTGGTAGTGCGTTTTAACAGTTTATAATGCAAATTAATAAAAGTAACATAAATTACAAAAGCAGTACTTTTCTTGTTTTGTTAGTTTGTTCAACAGTAATCCTAAAATATTGATTCTAGCAGCACCTTAAATTGATACAAAATGTACTGTCTTTACTTTATAATCTTTATATGATTTTCTATTACAAGTTATTATTTATGTAAGAAATCAGACCCCTTTTTTACTTTTAAGTTTTGTGCAGTACAGTTATACCTCTTCACAACCATTCTTTTTAGGAAGGCTTTAAATTTAAAATATATGTTAAGGAAATTTTCCAGATTATTCTTCATGTTTTAATTTTTTCATT
The DNA here is from genome assembly GCA_039619475.1 of Icerya purchasi. Lineage (NCBI taxonomy): Eukaryota > Metazoa > Arthropoda > Insecta > Hemiptera > Monophlebidae > Icerya > Icerya purchasi. The sequence continues at coordinate 400,603,408 of CM077116.1, read as the reverse complement.
AGGCTCTTTTGTATCTCTGACCTCAGTACAGTAATCATTCTTTTCAGAATTTCTGCATTTGTATTATGTTTTAATAAATAAATTTTAAAGTTTTATAATTTACTTTTAATATGTGAGCTTATTAGGAGCAGTATTAGACTGAAACAAAATTTTCGGTTGAAACCGAAACCGAAATTCTTTTTTTTTTTTCTAGTTTTGGTCGAAACTAAAACCGAAACTTTTTTATAATTGTTTTAACTGCAGTTTAAACTTTAAGGTTTTAAAAAAAAAATTCAAATACGCTTGCTACATAATAATTTTTTTTATAAAAAAAATAAAAATTTATCTAATTATTAACCATAATTAAACAGTTTAATATTATAATTCAGAAACATGTCATTTCTATTTATTGACTGTTGTTATTATAAAAGCAGATCAATTTTTTATGAAATAACATAAACATTAAAAAGCGAACATTCTAAGAAGGTCGTAATCCTCCTTTTTTCACTGTTTTACAAGAAAGGAATTTTTGAAATTGAAACGAATGTTAAAGTATAAAAGATATGCTAAATCGAGTGGGTTACATCGTTTGTTTGTATTCTTGAGAAACTATTTTGTTTAAATGTAACTGTTTTAATTAAGGTGGTCATTGTTTAATGAATTCAAATATGAAATAATGCTTCACACAAAATAGAGTAAAATAAAGCATTACGATCAAAGTTTTGGTTAAAGCCGAAGGTTCAGCTAATATTTAGCCGACACCAAAATTTGAACCGAAACTGGCCGAAACCAAAACTTCGATCGGACACTAATTAGTGGTATAATACATTATTACAGAATATTTTTTCCAATATGCATTATTTAAATGCTATGGTAGAGTTAGAAGAAAATAAAATAAACATAATAATATAAATTAATATAGGGTTAAATAAAAAGTTCTGAGCATTTTTTCACTTTATTTTGACGATAAAATTAATATAGTTAAGATTACCTGATTTAGATTAATTATGCGCCGTTTTGTTCGATAACTTTTGTCCATTTTGAAGGCAATTTCATAATTAGTCCTCGTCCTTATCGGTAAAAAACTTGACCAGCTCATTTTCCTTTTATTCGTCTATTTTATATTCCTATTTCAATTAACGTTTACGAAATATAATTTTAAAAAAATGAATCAATGTTTTCAAAATAAATTTACAAAAACTTATCAAGGGTAAAATTAAAAAAAATTTCTATTAACATTATTGGAATATTGCTGTTAAAATCTCGAATAAGTATTTAAATAAGCAAATACAGAAAGAAAAAAACAATCACAGGTGGTTGTAGCTGGGGTTACTGTCTCTAGTAAGTAGTCACTTGACTGTCATAAGGTGCTAGTCCTATCGGCAGAGAAACGAAATAAACACCGGTGAGGTCTGCGCGTCCACGTCGTGCGGGGCGGTAACTTTCTTTTCGGCGGGCTTGGCGTTGATCAGGAAGGCTAAAACCAGTACTCATACATTCCGTTGATAGTAAAACAGAGGTAAGTTCACTTGCTGAAGTGCTCCTCCCATAAAATAACGTTAAGTTATAACTGCATTACCAACAAACAGACTATCAGCAACTCGTTTGTGACATGTGCCTCAGTCGGACTGGTGAATATCAATCTAGAATGAGTAGGCGAGTCTCTGATCCCTTTAAATTGGATCTTTTCGGCTAAGGGAGTAAACCCTAAAAGAAAATTCAGCGGAAGGCAACAGGGAAACCACCGCTGTAATTCATCCGCAGGTTATCATATGGCAGTAAATCATAAAATAATGGCCCCGAGTCCGGTGCGGCTCTTTAATGGGCACAGGGTGTGAAGAATTCCACCGACTATTAATAATAACAAGGGTAAAGTAACAACTAAATTACAAATTAAAATAGATACATGGAACGTCCAAAGTTTACATCAGGCTGACGCACGTTCTTCAGGAAATAGAAAGAATGAAAATATAAATTAGGTAATATGATAAATGTGGATAAATTAAGAAATACCGAATATAAAGTGAAGGTACAGGATCAGATAAATGAAACATTCTCAAAAGTTTATGTAGAAATAAAAGCGCATAACACACAACAATGCATAGCGAAGATCACAAAATCTTTTATTTACGTTTTTTATTTATGTAATCGTATGTTTGACTATGTGCGGTACGAATTCAACTTTTGGATTTATTTCTTTAATTCTTTGCTGAACTCCCGAATGGCTTTCATCCATAATAGCAGCATTATCATATGCTTAGCCTTTACAGTTGTTTATATCGAGACCATCAGCTTGAAGTTTGCTCAAAATCATCTTTGAAATTCCTTTCGCAGTTTTATCATTTGTTTCAATAAAATCTATAAAAGATCCTACTACTTGTACTTCCTGATTATCAATCACTACATACCTTAATATCTGGCTTGTTTGATCTTTATGAGAAACATCTGGAGTACTATCGAATATAATCGAATAATACTTGACCTCTTTTACTTGTCTGATGATCGTTGGCGAACTTTACTTCCCAAAATTGCAAAAAATTCATTTTGAATTTCTGGTGACCTATACATGATTGAAATTTTAGATCTTACAAGATGTTCACGAAGTACAGGTTTGTACTTTGCGATGAAATGCACCAATCCTAAAAAGTTTCCTCTATTAGTACTGTTATCATTTTCTTTATGGGTGTGTAAAGCCAAATTTTGTTGAGCAAGGAATTTTATAACATCAAACGTTCTGATAAGAATATTTTGCCATTTTTTTGTTTCCTCTACCACAAGGTTTTGCTCTTTCTTGTCAATAGTCTGTCCTTTTTGAAATCTGGTCTCCAACTTCTTCCATTTGCTATCATTTTGGTTGTGTAGTGCACTTGATTCATGACTTGAAACCTTAGGATTTAGTTTCCACTACAGACGAGCAAAACTTTGATCCATTTGATGTGATTACGTCCTTCAATAAACGACATCAAAAGCAAAATAATGATGTTTCGGAAGGAGAGTAAGCCATCCAAGTACGTAAAACTTTTTCGCCGTTAGTCAATGTGCGATAAAACCATTCCTGACTAAGGCATCTTGTCCCTCCTTTTGATGTTAAAGAGCACTTATCTGAACGTGTTACTGTTGACGCTTCGGCGAAGTTAGTATTGATATACTGAACAACTTCCTGGCCTTGTTGAATCAGTTGCAATCGCATATTTTCATCTATATGCTCAGGCCATTTTCCGATATCATCAAAGTTTCGGGATTGAATAACAGACAATGCCGATGCTGTATCAGACTTTGTTTCAAAGCTATCAAGATCTATGTCTAGACATATAGATGCAGACCCCGACTGAGGAGATGTTGCTGGAATTTGATTTTCGGGAACGATGTCAACATTTGTGACAGGTACCAAATCAACAGTGTCAAGTCCTTGTATTTTTTTTAGCTTGTTCTGGTTTTGAAGGCCCAGTTGTCTTTGATGAATTTATGTCTAAAGTGGAATCTGATATCTCAGGAACAGGATTTTTCACATATTTAAGTAAAGTTCCCTCATTTTTTCTAATATTTTCCAACTTAATTCTTCTTTTATTACGGTAAGTTGCACCATTTTCGTTTACTCTTTTCATTTTGGTGTTAAAAAACAATATAATTGTTCCCACTTATAATTGGTCAAGTACGAATTGAATTCGTAAACGAAAGCATCGTGAAACATTTCAAAGTAATTACTAATAAATTTAAAAAAGTAGAACTTACTTTACTAAAATTTACTTGTTTTGATGTTTTTATTTTAATTAATTAAAGTTTGAACAACATAGTAGATACAGTGCCGGATTAACCACGTAGCAAGAGTAGCAATTGCTAGGGGCCCCGCGCATATCCAGAACCGGCTCCGCTTGAGCTAATTTTTTGAGTGAAACGTATTAAGTCGTGGTATGTTGAATTTACTTGATGTCACTAAAACGTGAAACGCTACACCTTTTCCAACCAAGACAATCCATTGCAGACAATCGGTAACCGATTATTTTGCCAGCAAAAATAAAACACATAATGTCATAAGGTAAACGCGCAAGTTCTACAAAAAGTCGCTCGCATAAATGTATAGAATTTTAATCGGCCTGATAATTGGCTCTACAAAAAGTCTGATGTATGCGAGCACTCTTAATCGACACTCAGTGTGGATGCGTAGTAAAATTGAAATAGCTCGATTCAAAATGTTGAAATTTTCTATTTCTTTGTAAGACTTACAGTTCACATTATTTTTCTTATAATTTAGCAATCATACATAAAAAAATTATTTTCTATTAATAAGTTTATGTAAGTTATAAAAGTAATGAGAGATTTTCTGCAATTAAATTTCTCATAACCATTTCGTAATCCTGACATAGTAAGATCGTTACCAATTTCGTTCACAAATAATTTGCGGTGTGCCCGGTTAAAACTTTTAGAAAGGATTGTGACATGTTCCATCATGGTATTAAAATAAGCTAAATATGTTTTTAACTGGGATAAATGTTTTTTTTTTTTTTTTCGAAACGATCTCTCTCAAAGGACACGTTCTATTTTGGTATTAAAATAAGCTGAATATTGAGACAGATTCGGCCACCATGACGATATATGATCACGCTGTCCGAGTTAGAAAATAATGATAATAATTATGATAAATTCCAGACTACGTTTTTTGACAATTTCCCAGGCAAATCATTTCAATTTCTCAGACTTCCTCGGGTAGCGTGCAAACGTCGTATTCTCCGGCAAGGAAGTTGAATCGGCAAACTTTGACAGAGATTATTGGATTGCGAAAGGAAGCAGCGAACTGCAACATACGAACAGTGACTTTTTAAGTTCAAAGAAAATGTAAGGAAAAGAGATTAGTTCACGATTCTTCCAAAAGTAATTTTTCACTTATAAACATAAACCTACTGATAAAACTCACGTCAGAAATTGGTTGTGCTATTCAGAAACTAAAGGGCGATTTTTCTGTTTTGTTTGCAAAGTTATAGATTCAGATATTAATCAGTCAGTACGGTTTACGAAAGATTGGTTCGATGACTGGAAGAATGCGAACAATTTGTTGAAAAAGCATGAAGAAAGCACTCCGCATAGAAAAGCTATAATTTCGCTGTTAAATCGCAAAAACAAGAATGAGTGTCGATTCTCAACTTGTGAGCCAAATTCAGACCGAGAAAAATTATTGGCAGATGCTTTTAAAACGAATTATTGCAGTAATAAAGTTTTTAGCAGAACGAGGTTTTACGTTTCGGGGTAGTGATGAAATTATTGGTTCAACACATAATGAGAATTACTTAGGTTTATTAGAATTACTTTCCGAATTTGACGTTTTTATGGCCCAACATATTCAAATTTATGCCCATAAAGGAAAAAGACACACGTCATATTTATCTAAAACAACATGCGAGGAATTTATCAAATTAATTGCATCAAGCAAGCTGGATCAAATTATTTGCGAAATTAAGAGATCCAGGTACTCATTACATTCTATTGCAGATATATCGCATGTAGACCAACTGATTTTGACAGGGTGCTATGTTCTACCATCTAGGGCAGTTGAGAGATTTGTTAGGTTCTTAGACATGGAAGGCCAAACTGCTGAACAACTTGCTCAAAGTTTACTAGATTTCTTAAGTAAGAATGACAATGATATCAAAGATTGTCGTGGACAAAGCTATGATAATGTCAGCAACATGAGCGGAAAATACAGCGGCCTGCAAACACGAATTAAAGGAATAAATAAGTATTGCAGATACATTCCCTGTCTTGCACATTTATTAAATTTAGTTGCTAAGTGCGCTGTAGATTGTTGTACAGAAGCATTATTTTTTTTCGATTTTATTGAAAATCTTTATAATTTTTTTTCTGCTTCTAAATATCGTCGGGGTCTTCTTACGAAAGTTCTTACTTCGAAAATGCTGATTTTGAAAAGGTTGTCGAATATTAGGTGGTCCGCCAGAGCTGATGCTACGAAGGCACTTTAATGTGATTTTACCACTATCAAGCAAGTGTTGAGTGACATTTGCAATAATATAGATCAAAAGGACAGAGTGTCGTAATCGAGCTTACGGACTAGTTTCAAAAATGAATAAGTTGAAAACGGGAATAATGGTAATTACGTGGAATGGTATCCTAGTAGGGTACGTCCTTTATGAATCATTATATGGATATGTCCAAACAATGCGATCCACGTTTTTAGATATTGAAGTAAAAGCCAAAGATCTGACAGGCTGTCATGAAAACGGATGTTGCTAGTGCGACTGACAGTTCAAAAAACGAAGCTCCGGAAATTCAATATTATAAATTGCCAATGAAAAATTCGTTAGAATCATGTTTGCCCAATTAAGAAATTGCTTTGCGCATTTATTTGTCTCTCATGATGACTAACTGCAGCGGCGAACGTTCATTTTCGACATTGAAGCGTATAAAAAATGAATTAAGGTGGAACACGATGAGTCAAGAACGTCTGAATTATCTCTCTTTGATGAATATAGAATATGATTTACTCAGAGAAATTGATACGAATAGTATTATCTCGAAATTCGCCTTCATTAAATCTAGAAAAGTTACTTTGTAAAAGTTTAAAAAATAATAAAAGTTCGTCGTTATTAATCGTCAGTTTTAAAATGTTAGTTTCTTATCAAAATTATTCTAAATTGCAAGAGCAATCTCAACTCTGGCTTTTTGTACTTGTCAACGGCCAACAGGGCCTATTGTAATCTACTTTACCATTAAGCACTAACATAATTTGTAACCTATAGATGGCAAATAAACATATTGAGCATTGAATTATTGTTTTACCACTTTATACTTAAGAACTCAGTAGATCAAGGGCCCCTCGATAGAATTTGCTACGGACCCTGCGCTAGCTTAATCCGGTACTGAATAGATAGTCAAACATACAATTATATAAATAAAAAACTCAAATAAAACATTTAATATTCACATAATCGAATGTATATCAAGAGATGAACAATACAATTCTTCGACAAAGTTTAATAATTTAACCATCACAACACGTACTTATGAGTACTGAAATCATAGGTTGGGAGGCGTATACATATATACGATAAAGTCAATGTGAATTGGACGACTGATGATCGAGCAATGAATATAATTTTCTTTGAATTGTCAAAGCATCACTCACGGACTTCCTAGAAGGGACTTCCCCGTACTGCAACCTAATTTTCGGATGTTATTGTACAATATTGAACTCTATTATTTATATGAAAGAAGTCATTCTCGCTGAATATTAGTTGTAAACAATCTGAGCACAAAATAAAACAGGGGAAATTACTGCAAGTCAGATCAGAAAAAAGAGGACTGATTCGTCGCTTTCGTCACAGAATAAGTAACAAAAAGTTCCGTGTTCATTTTAATTGGCCTGAATTGTAGAAAAATATGAAATGAAATGGTTCAAATTTTTGCAAGACATGATTATTTATTGTAAAATTTTGCCGTCCCCTCAAATGCGACCCCGGGCGGGCTGCCCCTGCCGCCCCCGTTACACTACGCCACTGTATTTTTGTAATAAATATTTCTGGAAAGACATACTTGATCAGAATGTTTTTGCCTGAGGGGTGGAAAACACGTTTAATCTTTTTTCTTCTTCCTCACCCTTTCATGGCTATTCTGTATTTTGCTTATCAAGCTTTTTAATAAATTTATATTTGGAAAAAAGTTCTACATTTAGTATATTTTTTAACTTTATAATTTTGTACTTTGACATCAGCATGATTCTTTTTTTGGACATTGTTCCGTAAAAATCGTGCCAACAACGAATGTGTTACCATGACGTTATCAATTTGTGCATGCACAATATATGTGATTTAGACTGCATTATCACAAGATCGTATCTTATGGTAATCACGTCTGGTGCTTCAGACCGAAAATGATACTATCGGACTTCGTCATCAGTAATTTTTGTTACAGATTACATTAACTAAGTTTTTACGAATTTCACCGCTTTTACTGTTTGCTTTGTTGTCCTGTATATAATATTAAATCGACGTGTAAACAAAAGCGTGAAGAAGTAAAATATAGTAAATTTATGACTACTCTATTATTTTCTGAAATATCAGACAAAGAAAAATACGTAGCTTACTTAAATAATAAGTGTGCTAATAAACCAGTCACAGTAAGGAATGCTGAAAGATGCAAGTGTCAAAGCCATGTAAAGTAAAAATTTTATTGCTGAACTCTCCATAATATGTTGGCCGAACGAGATGCTGCACTAAATGTGAACTAGAAATGGTAGAACGCAAGAAGCAGCAACTAGTTAAGAACTGGAATATGAGACAACAATTGAGGGTATTACCAAAAAATGTGTTTGTGAAGTCACTGTAAAATGTATCTTTTTCTTTTTTAATATTAAATATAAATATGTAAAATTTTTCTATTTTACATAGCTGATGTACTTCTAGTTTTGTATTTTAATTAACTTTACATATCCTTTTTCTAAGGAGACTTTAATAAATTATACTCTTGGTATTCTACATATATTTGATGTCATTTAAAAGTCCTAGTGCAGTGGTCGGCAAACTTATTAGCCAAAGAGCCAAATATGAACATTACAACAATTTTTAAAAAAATTGGGAGCCAAATCTGCTTGTTTAGTAAAAATTTATTACACTAAATAAAACTAAATTTCATACTTAATAAATATTTATTAATGCGAACAGTGTGCTTGCATCTCCTTGGAAAGTTTGAGTAAGTTAGGTTTGTATGTTGTTGTTTTTAATTCTAGGCATGATTCCAAGTTCTCATCAATAAGACGACTTCTCAATTTACTCTTGATAATGTTCATGCTTGAAAAAGATTGTTCGCATATATATGTAGAACCGAAAAGGGAAAGAACAGCAAACGCGAGCTTTTTCAGCTGATCGTAAGAGTCAGGAATACTATTCCAAGCGTTGAAAATGATCATGTCTTCCTTCTCCAGGTCATTCAAAGCAGACCACTTGTGTTGTGAACTAAGATCACATTTTTTCTTCTCCAATATTTCCAATTCAACACAAAGACGTTCGAATTTAAAGCGCCATATCTCCTTGTTTTCTAAATCCAGCAATTGTATTTCAAAGCTACCAATGTCAATTTCAAAAGGAGAAAATTTCAACTCGGTTATCGTAGCATTAAGAGGATTTTTGACAAATGCTAAAGTTGCTCTGCTGTTTTTAAATTCCTGAAACCTGCTGAGAAATGCTTCCCTCATATTTAAAATTATTGTTTTAAAATAGTGTTCATCAATAGAGGAATTATTTATTCTTGGCGATGCTTCAGCAGGCTCGAAAAGTGAAACAACGTTTCCCTTTCAAAATCCCGAGCAAAAATGGATAATTTGTTTTCAAATGTTATTACTTCTTCTAACATCGAAAAAATTAAGTTTCCTTTCCCTTGTAGTTTACGATTAAGCTGATTTAGATGAGACGTAACGTCTACCATGAAATAAAAGTTTTGAATCCACTGATCGTCTGTTAGTTCTGGATAGTGAATGCCCTTCTCAAAGAGAAATGCTTTAATTTCCGGAAAAAGGGACGCGAAACGTTTTAAAACGTTCCCTCTTGATAACCAACGTATCTTGTTATGAAGCAGAAGATCAGCGTACTTACTCTCCATTTTAAATAAAAATTCTTTGAATTGGCGATGATTAAGAGCTTTAGCTAAAATGGAGTTGATAATGGTAATCACTAATTCCATAATTTTACAAATTTTATCCGGAAATGTTTGCGCACAAAGCACTTCTTGGTGAATGATACAATGGTAAACAAGTATCTCGTGATTAGTTTTTTCTTTCAAAATAGCAACAAACCCTTTTCTTACGCCGGTCATACTTTTGGCCCCATCTGTTGAAATCGACACAATTTTATCAAGGGGAATATGATGTTTATCCATACGCTCAATTACAGCATTTGCTATATCTTCTCCACGCGTCTGACCTTTGAATAGAAATAATCCTAAAAGTTCTTCTTTAGGGCCTGAATGAGACATAAATCTTACAAAAAGTGAAACTTGCGCTGTATCATTTATGCCATAAGACTCGTTAACTGCTATTGATAAAGCCGAAACCAATTTCAGATCTTCGATATGCTGGGTGGTTACATTCGAACACATTTTAATTGTTCTATCTTTAATGGTTTTGGCAGACAATGGTAACTCTTTAATTCTTTTCAGAATATCTGCTTTGTTCTTAAAATCCCGAAATAGCTCTTCGGATGCATTTATAAAACGATTTTTTATGTATTCGCCGTCTGTGTACGGTTTCCCTCTCTTAGCAATCTCTTGGCTAAAAACAAAACTTGCCATATTAATATTGCTGGAAGATTACATCCAGTTATTAAACACAGAAGTTGACGACTCTTGACTCTTCTGAAGTTCCTCAACTGCTTTCTTCCTTGCATCACCGGTAGGATATTTAGTGCTAAATGACGCGTGCTTTCTTGTAAAGTGTCTCTCTAAATTTGACTTCTTATTATGCGCGAATTTCTCCTTACAAATAAGACATGTCGGAAGTCCATTCAAGTTTTGAATAAATGCAAAATTCTCGGTCCATTCAACTTTAAATTCGCAGTTTTCATTTTCCGTTTTTCTTTGCTTTTTTTTGGTAGCCATGTTAATTGGGGTGCCTATAAAAATATTCCAAATATATTTTTTTCTAAAGCCACCAGTACAAAATTATTATCATTATTAAATTGATGAAAATAAAAATTAAAAAAAAATCTCTACAATTTTATTAATATATGTAACTGCGCTAAAAAAAAAAAAAAACAATTTTTTCCATCGTCAGAGTAACAAAACTTTTAATATGACCAAAAATGGAAAAAAACTTCCAACATTTGGACAAATAGAAGTTATCGAAAAATCGATTACAAATTTTGTACCGGAACCACAAACATACATAGCAGGTGTAATAAAATCGTATAAAAATGCCTGTAAGATGTGCAGCTAGATTGAAAAATACAACTTTTTAATAAGACAGGACAACGGCAGACACGGTAGATAAGACAAAACTGTTCACACTGCAACTGCTGGTCTGTGATGCCAATTTGTACCCCCACTACTTTAGAAAAAGAATTTCAGCCGGTAGCTTGTACATGGTTTGTGTTTACGTTTATGAAAACTAATAAAATTAAACTCGATGTTCGTTACGTATTTTTACAATAATATAAAATTTTAATTACCTACCTATCTTTTAACTTAAACAAAAAATTATACATGTTCTCGATTTATAAAAGAATTTTAATTTATCAAAATAAGATGTAATTTTTTTCTTACCAAGTTTTTTTTAAATGAAAATATTATTGCGCCTCCCGTGGATATTTGTGCCAGAGCCGCACTGAAGGAGCCAAAGAGCCACATGCGGCTTTGGAGCCGCACTTTGCCGACCACTGTCCTAGTGCATCCCCGTCTTTAGCGATAAATTTTTTGCATTAAAATAAAAAGACTTCGTAATTTTTAAACATTTTTTGTCGTTGATTTCTGAGTAAAATAATATTTGATAATAATATGGCTTGTTATAAAATGTACTGCTTTTTTTTTGTTTTTTTTTTTTTTGCTTGCGGAAAAACAGTAAAAAGAAACTTTTTGGATGTTAAATATAAAAGATTATAAATTCGTCTTACAAAATATTGTCACGTATTTAATACAGCCAATCACAGTAATTACTTTGGTATCGCGAGAGGAAAGTTATTAATTTGCCTGATAAGAGAATCGACATGATGAGAATATTACTCTTGTAAAATTTCGTTTAGTATTATTGACCGGATATGAATGAACAATAATTTTAAATAAACGGTATATTTATCAAGTAAATTCTAGGCGAAGATTAATTCTGTAAGTAATGATAGTTAACGTGTGTTATCTTTTCTTAGTTTATTAATAATAATAAAAAATTAATAATTAATAGCAGTATAAAACCGTTAAATTAATATCCACGTGTTAAGCGTAATTCGATCCTTCAATATAATTATCAATTTATATTTTTGAAAAAAAAAAGAAATGTAAGGAGGTTGTACAGTTTAGAATTTTGAAATAGCGTGCAAAATTATTAAACTAAAAAAAAACATAATTTTCCTGAGAATCCTAATTGTTTAAAGAAGCATGTTTGAAAATTTATTAAAATTAATATTAAACAGATTTCATAATTTCTGCAAGATTAAATAAATGAATTGTGACATACAAATTTTTTATATTAAATTTTGTAGTGATACACAAAAAAAGTTGATGACAGTATTTCATTGATTAAAATAAAAAGAAATCTCATAATTTTATTCCGCAACAAAGCAAACTTTATGTTTGAAAAATGAAACAGCTTAATCTTACGAATTAATAGCTTGTGCCTTCATACTATTTTGTTATTCCCCCTCCAAGAATTTAAAAGTGAAAAAAATCCTTTGAAAATAATTAGTCAAAGTATTACCTAGTAGACCGCATCACAATTTTATTGCTGTTTTTGTTCATCCGAGATAGCAGTGTGTTGAATTTTTTTTTAAATTATCAACCACAACAGTTAAACACGGTGATCGAATAAACCATCCGCAGGGAGAAAAAAATCATATCGTGTGGATTAATTGTTTCCTACATTACATATTCCGTAGGAATAGCGGACTAAACGTTTTTTTAAATTTTGGCTTTGCTTTAACCATTTCGCTTCTAACAATGGTTTATTAAAATTAATTTTTATTACTTCTCACTACCCTGATTAAATGCAGTTTTTGTTTTTTAATTTTCAATACTTTTTCTGTTTTTTAAACTTTCTGCTTTGTTTAATTTTTTACACACACTCACCCACACATACACACACATATATATCGAATGTATGCGGTATATGTATAGTATTTTAAGAAAATTTCAGTTGGATGGATTTTCGTAAATTTTATTTAAATGATTTATTTATTTATTTATTTATATTAATGGACATCTCAATACAAGACTTGCGCGCAACAGCTTCATATCGGACAGATTGTATCAAAATTTAATACGGTCAGGCTCGATAATATAAAAGTAATAAGAACAAGAATAACCGATATGGAGGAAAAAGGAAGAACAAGGAACGTAGGTAAGAAGGGAGAAGTTCAAATTTTTAAAATTGGCAATATAAAAGAGAGTGCTCAGGTGAATTTTTTTTGTAAAGTGGTATAGGTCTAATATGTCCCCATACGCAACTCTTGTATACAGAGTTTTGTTTCTCAATAAAATTTAATGGTCCGCAACTGTAACGTTATATTAAATTAACTATCGAGGAGATACAGAAGATTGCGATTTACTTTATTGAATTGTATAATTTTTTAAAATTCAATTTAATTTGTATGTTTTGTAAAATTAACGAGGCTACAAATATTGTAAATTCAAGCTGAAAGGTGAAAATTAAAATTTGAAGTTGACTTTACTAAAATAATAAATTACAGTTTTTTAGAATAATAAAATCGATTTCAGTTTATTTCGTTTTCATTTAATTTGATTATTTAAAAGTATGCGTATAGTCCATTTTAAACATTATTTATTACTGTCAGGAAATACCAATCTTATCGCAGTACAATTATTTGCCGATTTGAAATAAACGTATTTTAATTAATTGCTTTATTTTCGGGTGCACATGTGAAAATCAATGTGTCATTAATTGGTAATTTATTTTAGTCGTATACAGTTTCCAAATTTTTCAGCTGTGTTTAGGTGTAATTTAATTATTTGTATTTATTCTTTTTTACAATGAATTTAGTAGTGTAAAATGTATTTCACGGTACTTAATAACTGAATATATAAACACAATGTATCGAAAATAACCTAATGATATTTTAGGGTTTCTTATTTATCGGGTTACGGAACAATTATTCCATTGCAAATAATGTTCCTATGCTTTTTTTGACATAGGTTCGGTTTATTTTTAGTAGATTAAATTTTTGAGATAAATTTTTATCTTTTAATTGCTTTTTATTTTGTAGTTAATGGCGCAGTTTGACCGAATTTAAATCGATGTTTCCTTTCCACAGTGTTCAAAATAATGATTTTGAGCGATAGAGTGTTTATTTACATTTTGTTGACCTGTTACACTGCAATTTATTTTGAATTTCGAACAAAGGTACGCTATCTAATGTTTATAATTTACGCACTAGCTAAGGGAGGTTACAGGCATGAAAATTCTTAAGTAAATATTTTAATCGTTTTGAAAATTTCTGTAGAAAATATAGCGCTTTAATATATTTGCATTCTTAAACTTGTTAAAGTGAAACTTCTTATGGGACACGACGAGTTTTGAAATAGAGAGTAAACTCGTCGAACTAACAAAATCTGTTAAACTATTGGTTCTTTTCTAATGTCCGTTCACTTTAACGTGGAGTGAGAGTGACAAAAAAAAAGATGTTTACGAAAATCAACACAAAGAGAAAACGGAGAGAATAGTTGCCGCGTTTCTGTTTCTGTATTTTTTTTTTTCTTTTTTTTACAACACATAATAAAATAATGTGCACAATATCTAACAAAATCTGTTAAACTATTTGTCTTTTTCTAATGCCCGCTACTCAAACGTAGAGCGAGAAAGACAGACTAAGTATACGAAGATCCGCACAAAGAGAAGACACCGAGAATAGTCGCCCAGTTTCTATTTCGGTCTCTGCTTTTTTTTTTTTCTTTTCGTTTGTTTAATTTAAATTAATAATGCTAATTCAATCAGGTTAATGTGTTACGTTACTTTTATGATTAATCGATTGTTTCTTCATATTTGTATTTCCTGCCAACTAATTGGTAACTCTACATGCCACAAATTTACAACAATTCAGTAGAACCAGGCACAAAGGTTGTTATTTTCACTCAAATATTTTGAAAGAGCGATGCTACCGTGAAAAGAAAAGTTAAATGCTCCTTTAGGCAGCAAAACGGTTATAAAAAAGAAGGGTCGGGTCTGAGGAGGAATTTTCGGGGTTCACTCCCTCCCTCCCGAAATGTCTGCGAAATAATAACTGTTTGGATTAAATGGACCGAAATTCAGAATAAATTTTTTTTTTTCAATTTTTGACAAAGGAACAGAAAATCGAAATTTTTATAAATTCTGTGGAAACGAATAAAACAAAGTGAACGACTTAAAAACTGCCAATAATAAACCGCCGATCCGCGAACACATCCATTGTGCGGTCTCGAAAAAGAAAGGTATGAGAGAGGCGAGACAGTAACCTCCGCAAAGATCTTCATAGAAACTTAGCTGAAAAACTCTCCAAAGGAATCGCAGTAAAAAACGAAACAAGTGCAATTGTTAACGAGTGAAAATGAGAAAATGCTTTAAACTAGACGTATTAGAAAATTTCTATATAATTGTTAATGAAAATGATTAAATAAAACCAACATATAAAAAACTTTGCGTCAGTTGAAAAAACTAACAGCGTTAGAAGTGAAACTTTTTCGATATTTATCTTAAAGGTAAACAAATAAAACAAAAATCACAATATTATTAAATGTATTAAAAATCGCTGACTAGTTTCGGCTACAACAGAGCCATAATCGTAGCTTTTGTAATAATAACATTAAATTGGTAAACACAATTACTGACGATATAAGATTCGATATATTGATTTGTTTAAAATTAAAATCGATAGTTTAAATATTCGAAATCAGTATAAAATTAACAAGCGATAAACAGTAGAAATATAAAAATATAAAAATATATAATATATAAACAATAATAAAAAATAAAAAATAAAAATAAAAAATAAAAATGGTATGATAATGTACATTTTAGAAATTTAAATCGTCTAACTTTAATATAGAATTGATAATAATATAAATGACTAACTTGAAAATCTTAAATTTTAAATTTTAAATTTTAAACAATGGATTTTGTGTTGGTAATTTTATCGAATGCAAGAACTGTCAAAGGAGGAAACAAACATTGAAATAAAAAAACAAAAATGATTCGTTAAATCAATAACGATCTGCAGATAATCTCATATTAAACACTACACAAGTTTCACTTGCATGTACTAATTATATACGTACATGTAACAATAAATATGTACATGCAAGTGAAACTTGTGTAGTGTTTAATTCAAGATTATCGGCAGATCGTTATTGATTTAAAAAAATCATTTTTGTTAGTTTTAAGCAGGGCCGCGTCTAGACCAAAATTTCGGGAGGGGTTACGGAAATATTTTTATAAATATATATATATATGTATATATGTGTGTGTGTGTTATCATGAAATATGTTTATTTATAAATAGTACACTAAAGACTTGTAGTCAATTGTTGTATATTCAATATTTGAACACTACAATGAAAACAAATAAAAAATATTCGTTTCCACAGAATTTATAAAAATTTCGATTTTCTGTTCTTTTGTTAAAAATTGAAAAAAAACAAATTTATTCTGAATTTCGGTCCATTTAATTCAAGCAGTTATTATTTCGCAGACATTTCGGGAGGGTGGTGAACCCCAAAAATTCCTCCTCAGATCCGGCCCTGGTTTTAATTATACTTTTTTTTTTCTTCAATGTACATTTTTGTTTCTTCTTTGACAGTTCTTACATTGCATAAAAAGTTTCACGACTGACGCACAGTTTTTTTCTTTTTTTTTTCTGTACAATAGCGTTAGTTTAGTGACACGGACTGAAAGTCTGTAGAGTTTCATAGAAAAGTGATATAAATAAAATATGAAAAATACGAAAAAAAATTTTGGACCCTTTTCAAGACGGTGGGAATGCTAAATGTCTCGCAACAAACCAGTTGTATAAAGGAACTGAATAGTGTTTGCGATATTCAAGAACGAGTTAGCCAAAGATGACTGTAGAGACACTATGTGGTGATTAGAGCGCTGAAGAGCAAAAGAAGGGCACTCCAGGAGTAGGTGTTTTATTGAAGGAGCAAGGAGGAGGGAGCAAAAGGAGCATTTAAAAAGAGGCTTGCAGTTGAGTAAATCGTGCGTCAGAGAAAATGTTCAATGCGGAGTCTTGAAATAGCGACAAAATGGGTTCTAGGAAGGTCGAAAGCAGGGAACCAGGGGTCAATATTGTGTTTTATCTCCCTCAGAAAGCAACCTTGTTTGGAGAGCCAATCTTGCTTTCATTGGGATTGCACAAATATTTTTATGGACTTTATTATGTCAGAAAGCGTAGGAGGAGAACAAGGCATGGGGAATAACAGAGCTGATTTAGCAGCAGTGTTAGCTAACAAATTACCCATGAGTCCAGTGTTGCCTGGCACCCACAGGAAAGTAATTCGGTGGGAGGATGATTTCAGCTTTAGGATTAGGGATAGGAATAAAAAGTAGTTATATAGTTCAATGGAGTTTGTTGGGAAAGGGTATCCAAACCTGCATGCAAATCAGATACAACCAAAATGCGACTGATGGGTGGGGGGGGGTTAATTATAGATCCAAGGGCTTGGAATATGCCATAAAGTTCAGAATTGAGAACGGAACAATGGTCATGGAGCTGGGAGGACGCGAAACCAGTTTAGAGTAAAAGGAACAAGCAGTAAGGGATGATTCGGAACCAGGGCATGATTTAGCACCATCAGTATAGTAGGACTGATGATTTGAATAGATTTATAGGGTCAAGAAAATTCTGACGCGGAAGGAGGAAGGGGAAACATTTTTTCTAGAGAACCGGGCAAGGGAATAATCAGTCTCGGCTGGTAGAGTAGTCCAGGGTGGAAGAGGAGATGGTATATTAATATTTTTTAAGTGCTGGGGGTCGATGTTGGAGTCTAATAGAATTTCCGATAGTCGGGGGAGAGCGCCATTAGTAGATGGGGGGTAAGGATCACAAAGTCCGAAAAGGAAAATTCTAAGAAAATCACAGAAGGGGTGAAAGGATCTTTGAAAGTGCATGGGTGGAGAATCCAATAAGGATTGAAGGCTATGAGCGGGGGACGTGTGGTGCGCACCCAGTATTAATCGGGGAGAAGAATTGTGCAGTGGATTCAATATTTTAAGAAGGGATGAGGAAGCGGTAGAATATAATGAACATTTGTAGGAGAGACGGATGAGGATAAGGGATTAAAAAAGTTTTAAAAGAAACTTGGGAGAAGAGTTATGGTTTTTGTAGGATAGATATTTCAATGTAGTGATATATTTACTGCACTTCTTTTTAACAGATAACAGGTGAGGACGACAGGATAATTTACTATCAAAATTGATCCCAAGGAAAGTGGCTGTACGGGAAAATATTTGAGAAGGGAATTAATTGTCTAAAAAAAGGATTGGAGGAGAGGATGGTTTTTTTCTTATTAAAGTCATCATATTTTGTTTTGGGTGGAGAAAAGGGCAGTCCATGCAAGCTTGACCATTCTTCTAAATTTGTCAACACTTTTTGTAAAGTTTGTTGGAAGGATTTGATGATATTAGGGAAATGTTCAGATCATCAACGAAAAGACGGGCAGTTACCAGAGGGGGGATACGTTCAACGATGTCGTAATATATAGGTTAAAAAGGGTCACGCTTAGGGCAGAGCACTGAGGGAGTTCGTTTTCAGGGAATTGTGAACGTGAAAGGGAATTACTTATTCTCACCCGGATAGATCTATCACGGTGAAAATCTTTTAAGTACATAATCATATTTCTTGTTATATTGCTTTTAACCATCTTCCGAGGTAATCCCAGGCGCCAGACCCGATCATACGTCTTCTCTATGACAAAAAATGTTAAATAAGTATGCTCTTTGCTCGCGAAAGCTGCTCTGATTTCATTATGCAAGCTGAATAAATGCTCTACTGTCGATAATTTTTTCCGTTCGTCAGACTGGCAAAGGGAGGGGAGCCCATGGGTTTCTAAGACCCAAGTGAGCCTTCTGTTGATCACTTTTTTCAGTGTTTTAGCCAGTACCGAATCAAAGAAATTGGCCTGTAGCTTGAAAGAAGAGTGGGGTCCTTGCCACGTTTGAGAATGGGGACTATAACAGCTTCTTTTCAGAATGACGGTATGCAGCCTTGAGCTCATATTTGATTGTAGATTACTAGAACTAAAGGGCCTGTGGTGATAAGTGCTTTAACATCAGTGAATAAATTCCGTCAGTGCCGGGGGTGAATTTTTTGAGTGAAATTTTATTTGATAATTGAGCTCGTTTAAAGTAATATGGCTGTTGTATTCATCGGCGTTATTATTATTAAAGGTTATCGGGGATTTTTCTTTCTTAGTTTTATGCAATAGGAAATTTTGAAAGTAAACCGAAGACGACAATTCATGACTGAAGTATGTGGAAAACGCGTTTGCCACCTCAGAAGGTTCAGCTATTAGGCAGTTGTTTATTTTGATAGGGAGAAATGGTGGAATGGTAGAAATGCCGTTTATTAATTTAATTTTACCCCGAATTGTTCGGTTGCATGTGCTTTGAGTTATAGTAGAAACAAGGCTGTCTATGCCTCCTGTTTCTTTCGGTGGATTACATCACATGTGGCAGCACGGGCTTTCCTAAAAGCAATGAGATCAAAGGCTAGGTGGGTAGATTTATATTTTCGGAGGGCTTTTTTTCTTGCAGAAATCGTTATACGAACTTCGCTGCACCACCAAGGGACGCAACGTGGGAGTGGGAAGTTTAGTTTATTTGAGAAAGTTGTAACATTTTCTTGCACTGAAGGAGAAGATAAAGGCATGGTTCCAAGGAGAGAAGTGAAATACTCCAGTTTGCTTTTTGATAATTGAATTTCGGGGACGGCGGATGAAAAATTGCATTGATGTTGGGCGAAAAAGATATGGGGTTGGGAAAATGACCGCTAGAGAAGGTGTCTTGTAGTACAGTGGATTCAACTTTAAAATAGAAAGAAGAGGAAATAAAAGCAAGATCAGTAGTAGAGAACGAACCAGAGGAAGCATCCAGGTGAGTTAGAGTAAGCAGGAGGAGGTCGCTATTTAATATGAATTTGGAGAGAACGTTTCCTCTTGAGTTATGGGTATTGGATCGCCAAAGGGGAGAGTGGCTGTTAAAATCTCCAAAAAGCATGATAGAGTTGGGCACACTGGTGTAGAAAGCGCTAAGTTGGTAGGTGGATATGGACATATCGTGAGGAATATATATATTCACGATCGGTATAAGCGATCCTGATAGTGACGGAAGGTATACGGATAGAGCCGTTGACTGAAAGATAGCTATGAGGAGGCTGTGTTGTATGGAATTATGAACTAATATCGCAATATCTCTGCTAGATTTGGTTGCGAGGGAATAGGGATTGTGATATATTTGATAGGATTTGATACAAGGATGGTGAGACTTTTTGAGGAAAGTTTCCTGCAGGCATATAATTGCTGGAGAATACTGAGAAATCAAAAATTCTAATTTGGCGAGACGAGGAAAGAATCCTCTGCAGTTGCACTGAATAATTGAAGAGTTACAACTATTCATTCTACGCACGCTAGTCGGTTATACATTAAAAAATAAATAAATAAAAAAAAAAAAGGATCATGAAACCGAAATTAGAATAAGAATTATAAACGAACGATATACGCAATAAGTTCGACGCGCGGATTACCGCCTCAACTGATGGTCTAAAGCTGTTTTGCAACCTTGTTGATGAGTTTTGTGAGCTTCGTCTTTAGTTACGGACCCTTGATGTGTGGTTTGCAGGAGTTGATAGTGGCAATCAGATGGTTAGGATCTGTGGCGAATTTGTTGAAAGTGGGTAGCGGATCCTTAGAATTTAATGCCACTTCTATGAAGGTTTTGAACTGCTCATGGGTCACTAAGAATCGAGGAGAGGTACGTTCGAAAAGTTCCTTTGGCGGAAGGAGTGCTGTTCGGATAATACTAGTTGGCTGCTGTTGGACGGCCTTACTATCATTACTCAAATACGTAGGCTGAGCTGCATCATTTCTATTTATCTTGGGTTTATCAGTATCACGGCCCATATTTGTGGGAGCATGTGCGGTTTCCATTGCTGCTGCGCCAGCTGATGGGGGATCCTCTAGTTCATAGTTTTTCGATTTCTTATAGGTCGGCGGATTTGATGTTGAAGGCAGACGTACGCTGAGACCTTGTGCTACAGTGTGGGTTATGGAAACACTTCGTTCAGGTCGGTTAGCAGCTGAAAATAACTCTGTCGTTATACCTGTTGTGCTTTGCCCTTTGTGCACGATGTTCGTCGCGATTTCTGATGAAGAGAAGTTTAAGGGGTCCGGTAGTTGGTGGGAAGAAGAAGATGGTGGGGCAGCTGGCGTGAGATTGGAATTGGATGTATTACAATGCGTACACACATGGTTCGGTAGCTGGAGGAAAATACGGTATTCTCTGTCCTTAAAGGAGAAATAATAAAACTTTCCGAAAGATCTGTACACACGGTAGACTGTATGTATTTCTCCAACTGATGACATGTAAGAATTTTTCATCAGCGGGACTCACTCGGAGCAAAGATATTGCAGAGATAATTTTCAGTCGCAAGCTGTTTCTGAGATACGTTCGAATGACTTCATTCGGAATTTTCGGGGAGATATTCGAAAGTAGCAGTTTCTGCGAAGGGTTTTTAAGTCTTATTGCCTTGACCTGTCGATTATTCAGCCGGATGGTTCCGTCGGTTTGCATTAAATTGTCGGTTATACTTTCAGAAGGTAGGAATATCATAATGCGGTTCAAACTTATTTGCAATGCGGCGATGATATTCTGCGTACCTCCAACATTTTGCTTTAAAACCAGTAAATAATCCTTTAATTCAGTTTGCGGCAGAGCGGGAAATATTATTCCCTGTTCATCGGTGAGATGCTGAAAGTTTGTAACATTAATTTATAGGCGAAAGAAGCAGTTTGCATTCGGGGAATATTGTGAGGGGTTAGCGTGTTAACAGTTTGATTTTTAATATTGTTAGTACAGCGACGTGTTAGTTGTTGTTGTTGTATCTATTAACGTGCCGTGTACTGCAACATTGGCCAGAGGCGCGGGTGAATGGAGTTTAGATGTTATTAAGGATATTGGATAGTCTCAGAAATCTGAAGAGCAGCTGGACATTCTGTTCATTGTCTTCAAGAATTTCAGATAGGGAACTGGACAGACGTAATTGGGACCGGAATAGATTGAATTTCGGACAGACTACCAGAGGATGGCGAGTGGATAAGGGAACAGAGCAAAGGTCACAAGTAGGGGGATCTGAGTTATTTAATAAAAAGGAATGAGATAATCTTGCGTGGCCAATGCGCAGACGGCATAATATGACTTCTTCTTTACGGCTGGGTCTTGATGAAGTACTCCAAATTTCAGTATTTGAGCGGATTGAACGCAATTTGTTCGAGGTAGGAACTTCATGCCAAATCTTCGACCATTTCTTTTTTAGTAGAGATTTGATTGTTATAGAAAAGTCCGATGATGGTACTGGTAAGTCTAGAATCAGGAGGCATGAAGTGGCCTTTTTCGCTGCAAGATCCACCAGCTCGTTTCTTATGATGCCCTTGTGTCCCGGAATCCACGTGAAGGTGATACGAATCGAAGCGGTAGGTATAACTGAGATTATATTTTTTGCGATGGGATTTTGTGATTTATTGCGCGTTTGCGATAGAGACGAAAGTGAAGAGAGAGAATCTGTGCAAATAAGAGAATCTTTGTTGTACTGTACTGATAGATCGACTGCAAGTTTTATGGCATATAGTTCTGTAGATGTAACTGAAAAGCTGTTTGGTAATGAATACCGTATTACGTTGGAATCATTTGTAAGTACTGCGCATCCAGCCCTGTCCGATTTATTAGTATTAGTAAGATTAGAGACAGTCTTAATTATCGGAAGTGATAAACTGGTCCTAATGCTGCGAGTATTGTTGCTGGTTGCGGGGAGAAGGGAACCATTGCTGATCACGTCTCGTAATGCTAAATGCACACACAAGCTCCGTTTGATAACAAACGAGATAAAAGAACGTTAATTGAATTCACAGATTACAACGCAGAAATGACGACTTTACGCGATGATATTTCTGATGAAAATAGTTCTATTGTTTAGGCTGATACAGATGTGCTAGATGGTACAACTAACCCGACAGAAGATGAAGAAGAAATTAGAACGTTACATAGGGAATACGCTGGATATATCATATTCAGGAAAACTGATTATACTGAAATACGCTACTTGTTAATAAAACCGAAATGGGAAATAGAAGAATGGATACTACCAGAAGGTAATCTTTATAAATTTAATAATTCTTTTAAATTTTATTGCGATTGTGCAGCTGTATATTTTATTAATGCTGACGAAAAGCCGTCGCTTATTAATCGCGGTAGGAGTTTTTGCTTTTAAAATTTATTAAAAATATCTGAATTAATTCCATTAGTAAACGGTTTTCTATAGTGTTGTAGAGAAACAGTATATGTTCAATGCTAAGTGAGCCAGATCTAAATTTAAAACTATGTAAAACACAAATACCGCTTACCTCTAGAAAATACAATAAGAAGGAATTTCGGCAGAAACGAGGGAAGGAAATAAAACTAAATCATCAGAATACAACTTTCAGCAAAGAAATTACATATCTTGGAATAATAATAGACTAAAATACGAGCTATAACAGACATGGATAACGTGTAACCCTTAATAATAAAAAACAAGAAGTGGTTATGAATAGGGCTAATTCTTCGACTTTGTTTCAATGTCCCAAAATTTTTTCTTAATCCGGAGATTCTTGCAGAATCCAATACGCTCTTTTTTATTCGCAGGTCTGACTTGAGTTCTTAGTTTCTTGCTAAACGTGTAAAATTGTTTGCTGTTGTATTTATATATATATAAAAAAAAAAAAAGAATAAAATCGTTTAAAAAGAAAGTGCCAGTTACGAACTTTTGTCTGAAAATTTAAAAAAAAAATGCATAACAAGTAAAAAAGAAGTATTTGATCATGTAAGGTAATATATTTCAAAGCAATATACTTAAGGATTATTCTTAAACAATATTAATATATCTTACGGTCGGTACCAACTTCGAATTTCAACAATAATTAAAACTATATTAAACCAGTTATGTTATAATACAATTAAATATTTCTGATATTTTCAATACTTGGCTTATAGAAAGCAAGTTATTGTACTCTTTTACTCATTAAGTGGTTTCTAATCATTGTTGCAATTTGAATTTGGTTCCGACCGGAGTAAGTATTAGTGTTGTTTAAGAATAATGGTTGAGTATATTATTCTGAATTATCTTTTATTAAATAATTATTTCTTAATCCTTTTTAGTACATTTTTTTAAAATTATCTGAGAAAAGTTTGAAGTCGGTATTTAAAAAAAAATAAATAAAATTGTTTCGAAATTTTTAGTATAAATATTTTGGAGTGGTATAATACACAGAGGAAGTTAAACAAAAATGCTATTATCTTCTGTACAATAAATATTGATAATATTTTAAGTCACCCGCCGCATTCGTTACCTATTTAATTTCAAAATTTTGGTCTTGATCTAAAAATTTTACCGGTTCATATTTTATTCTAATGATGGAAAAGCTTCATTTAAAAAAAAAAAAAAAAACAATTCCCCCACTGGTTTAGAACGTGTTGTGGACCTTTTTTAAAAGTTTGCCTACATTAAAAATTTGTTTTCTTTCCAATCTATATATTAACAAAAGATACCTCTTTTTACCGCTACTGATCTGTACACTTATATGAAAACACCACTGACCGGTACACTTTCGAATATATAAAGGATCATTAAACTCGGTTTACGTGGCCAAAATTTGTTTGTAAACAAATAAAAAAAACATACGCGATGAACGTATAAACACTTTTTTCTGAAATCATTAAAAAAAGGGTAGAGGTATCTATTGATTGCTGTATTTATTCTATTGATAATATCGTGTATTCTTTGCTGCCTTTCTCCAGATTTCGCTTTTCCCTAATTTCCTCCCTATACTATACCCTCCATCCTGATGATGCAGTTATTTGCGACGCCGATCATTTGTTCTTTTAATGTTCATCTCTTTCTGTGGAGCGTTCTGTTTTGTATTCCTATGTGTTGAGGCGTGGCCTTCCTACTCCTTATTGTGCTTCCTATATCCTGTACTTTCCTTTCCCACTAGTTATTCCTGCTACTTGTTCCTTTTTAGCAAATATTTCTGATTGGCTCAAAATATAACCGACTTCTTTCCTTACTATTTGTCTTTGGGTAAAGGTCCTTGGTTGACGAGCCCCCCCCCCCCAAGATAATATCGTGCTGAATTCTTTCGATGAAAAATAAATTAAAACCGTTGTTCTTTTTTCTTATTAATTCCTCTGCTTCGTGTCGTGAAGTAGTAACAAAAGTGTTTCACATTCTTAGGCTATTTCGAATAAGAATATCATAATTTACTTTTCTAGCGGTTGTGCTCAATGGTTTATCTGCAACAAGTTGACAGAAATTCTGCAAAGCACATGAACCGATAACAATGACTTGAATATAATACGATATTTATATTGGAATCACAAAACAGAGCTGATATTAAATAGAAATGAACTAAAAATAAATTTGGAAGTTAAACGTGGCGTAGACAAGGTTGTGTATTGTCCCCACTATTGTTTAACCTACATGCCGAATTTGTTTGACAAAACAAACTACAATGGACCAACCGCGTGGAATTAAGATTAATGGTAAAATCATCAATAATATCCGTTGTGCGGATGACACAGACATATTAGCAGTCAACTATCAAGGCCTACAACGGTTGCTGCAGAAATTCGATGAAGCTGGCAAGATTTACGGTCTGCACATAAATGTAAAGAAAATCAGATGGATGGTAACTAGTAAACAAGTTCATGGTCTTGCTATAACTATAAATTTCCAGCTGTATTTTTTTTAGTGGAATTTAAAATTTCTTCAAAGTTTTATCGCTTATGAATTTTCTGTAGGTTTGCACACAGAAAAGACAACAGTTATTCCCGCACATTAATTTTGACATTTACTTCAGTGTGAGAAAATATAGTACTCGACTGATTTTTACCAGTTCACTAGAAGCTCGATCGCAGTTTTTTTTTCTTCTTTTCTAGACGCAACAACTTGTACCGTGTTTAACTGCCGTGGCTATTACAGTACCAGAATGCGCAGTTTGTTTTTTGTCACAGATGAAATTGCACTGGTGGAATTCTTAAGCAGGTTAGTAACTGTTTTGTTATTTATAAAAGAGGACCACCGATCGAGTAAGAGTGCTTGACAGTCACACAGTATGTAGAGAGTTGAAGGGGCAACACCTTGGAAACAGAAAGGACAATTCATAGGCGGTGGGGCTTTCTAAAAAATAAAATTATGCGACAAGAATGTGTGACCTGAGCGTAGGCGGCTAAAGGCATAAAAATTTCTGCGGGAAATGCTTTTTCTGGCCACCATGGGGTTCAATAAAAGGTTTGATTAGCCTTAAGAAAGTCTGACATGAGAACGAATGCGCTCTCCACGAGGACGTGCGATTATTAAAAATGATGTTTGATAGATAGTATAATGCCGCTCGGGCGGATGTATTGACACGTTAATTTTCAGGAATCCTAGGGAAATGAAGCACTCGCACTTAATAAGTTCAAAAAAAAAGTTCGTATAATATCTGCTGCGTTCGAATTGCTGTTAATAACAGTAAAATGATATCGGTCGGAGATGGGATTTTCATATACAGAAGTATGGATCAAGGCGAAAAAATAAAAGAGAAGAAATACTGAATTGAACAAACAAAAATTTGTCTTTAAAATTGTTTCCGAATCATGCTGTTCGAAACGGCTACTCGTTTATGACCTCAGACTGGTTTTGATTCGAAATTCCTTTTGGGGGCGACCGTTCGTTAAGGCTGAAACAACGACTCTCTTAAAAATTATTTTAAGCTTTTTTTCTTTTTTTAACTTTGATAAATATTAGAGTTTTGTCGAAGTTAAACTCATGGCGGTTATACGTAATGTTTTTATCGGACACTGAGTAAAAATAGGGAACAATAATCGAGTTATGTATGCAGACAGAATGCTGCGAAGTAAAAAAGTAATTTTCAATGGTTTTGAAAAAAAGTTTGATTTAATTTTAAACTTGGTAAGAGCTATGTATAAGTATTCGCGGGTTTGGGTGCAAGAAGATAAATTAGTTTCAAAGTAAATTACTTATACTTTAAGAAAAAACGTAACTTAAGGGCAATTTACGATAAATTAATTTTAAATATTAATTTTGAGCTGAATTTCCTCGGTTACATGTAAGTGTATAGTTTTTTTTTTTTTTTTTTTTTACGTGTAATGCGATTTTACATTATGCTTTCCGCAAGTCCTAATGTGTCTGTTCATGGGAATAGTTTCAACGTAACGTATTCAGTGCATTCTGCATTTGTATAATCGCAATATCGATCATGATTAATGACAAAGTAAAATTTGGAAACCCGTACATTGACCCACTTTAATAGGGGCTACTGCTCAGTTTACGAATATTAAATAAAATATTTCCTTCGATATCAGCTGATACACTTGTTGTTTAGTGTCACTTAATTACAAAATATCGTGTTTCATTTTGCACATACTTATACATATATGTATGCCGTTAGAAAAGATAGCTTTTTGTTTGATAAATTGTTCTGAAGCATAGAGCGGAAAATTCGTAATATTTTGAGAAATAAATTATTCATTTTTATTTTTACTAGGTTCTGTGCATCGTGATGAAACCATTAAACAAGCAGCAAGTAGGATACTTTATACAACCACTAATTTTACCACGGAAGACATTATAGATATTGAAATAGAGGTAAATTGCGTTCCAAATTATAAAAATGGATAGAAATCGCTAAATAGGAGCGTATTTCACATTTAATTTTTGCAGTTTGTGTAAAATAATGGAAATTTTAAGCGTAAAAAACGGAAAAAAAAACAGACGCCTATATCGATTACTTCGCCTTAGCAGTGCCGAGTATGGCGACTATTTTATTCGTGTATATTCTTATTGATAGGTACATTAAGGAAATGGTATATGGAACCTAATGCAGAGATTTGTGCCGATTGTAAACTTTGTTTAGTCGTGATACGTGAGAGCAATTCAACTATACGCATTAAAATCGATCAGTGTGCGCGTACGATATTGTACATAGTTGCCTTATTAATTTTTCCTTGCTAATCGAATGACAGGATGCTGAATCGAATGTTTATTTACCCCACTCAGCGATCATCGCGATGACTATCTATCTTCATTATATTTAAAAAGTATAATATCGACTCTTTAATTTCGATAGTGCTAATATTTAATTTCTGATTCAAATTTCGACATTTTTGAATTTTTTTGAAATAAAGTAAATTCTCTTCAGTAAATAAAATTTGAATTTTCGGATAAAAATTACCCAGAATAAGTAGTATCGTAGTAAGAAATATAAATTTTTTAGTCTTGCTGATTTGAAAGATACTGAAGTGTGGTTGCAGCAGTATGCATAAAAAAGGTAAGGAATTTCAGAATAACATTTTTAAACACCTCTTACGCTTGGTTCCTTCAGTTATTCGAAGTCACTACAGTTTCATTTAAAAAATATTACGACCAAATTAGAAGTGTTTTTTATCAGGTATTGTGTACTGTAACTACGGCTAGAAGCACCTGTTTGTAATTAATAAAACTTAAATATTACCCCGAACATTCTCACGAATATGAAGATCATTATTATTTAGACGGATTATCGGATGGATGTTTAATGCTAGGAGTTCTGTGGACTTTACGTTGTTATACTAGAAAGTGACGTGTAGAAATGCTCAAAGTATAACAACATAAAATCCGCAGAACCCCCCCTTGTAATACGTCTATAATAATAATGATCTTTGTATTTGCGAGAAATATAAAGATGTGCGACAATGTTTAAGTTTCAATGGATATAAATGGGTGTACGGCCGTAGCGTGGGCACCAGGGAAGGACAAAATAGAGAAACAACTAAACAAAAAATTTAATTTAACGTATAACACGAATTCGAAATTCTGAAATATAAAAAGAACAAAGTTAAATCGGTAAAATCGAATTAGAAATGAAAGGCAGATAAAATTAAAAGAGATTAGAGGAGGAGATTTTATCGGTTTATCAGTCTCGATTTAGTCGAAACAATTGAATCGAGATGAGCAACGTAATAGAGCGATCATCACAATTATATTCAAAAATGCCTTTTCTTTCAGCTCTGTCGATTTTTCTATCCCCTCTCCCAACCTTGGACCTCTCGATGGCACTTTCGGCGGTATCATGAACCCATTCTCTTGACACTCAATAATATCTCTTCTCCAGCTCCATTTAAGCCACATAAAATCCCCAATGGTTTCTTTCCAATTACATTTCATTCTCTGGTAAATTCCTCTCTCACTCTTATCCAGGATGACCCTGATTTCTTATCCCAATGCAGGTTTTTCACTCAATCTCTTTATTCTATCTTTCCACTGTCTTCTCC
Source organism: Icerya purchasi (assembly GCA_039619475.1). Classification (NCBI taxonomy): domain Eukaryota; kingdom Metazoa; phylum Arthropoda; class Insecta; order Hemiptera; family Monophlebidae; genus Icerya; species Icerya purchasi. The sequence goes on along the minus strand of CM077116.1, from coordinate 400,574,179 downwards.
TTTTATTCCATCTATCCGGCGTTGCATGGCTCCTTTTGTTTCTTCGCTCTGGCGCAACGAGGAGTGCAAAATAGCTTTTAAAAAAAATACACCGCTATCTTCGAACCTTTTCGAGTTCATTCTTCTTCCTAGCTCATGAAGAAGCCAAGTTTATCCTAAGAATCGCAAAGAAGAACGCTTGGAAACGATAAGATACGCTCTCTTCTCAAACCTAGAAAAAGGCTAGATCCTTTAGATCTTCCCTTTCTGAGTATTCGTCTTTATCCTAACTGCTTTCTTTCCTGGATTCTATTGCTCTCATTTTTGTTCCCTCTTTGAAGAAGTTCACTTTTCCTCTCTTTCAAAGCGCAGAGCCTCACATCCATATTTTCACTTTTCCTCGACAACGAACTTTTATTTACATTTAATGACTTATACTTTGTTAGGATTGGACGGCCTTTCGTTTTTAATCCTCAAAAATCTCTTTTTATCCGCGTTATATGTACTTTTGAATATTTTTAAACTTCTTCCTACACTTTGGTTTTACTACCAAATCCTGGAATGATTTCATAATTATCCCTATTTCTAAAAGAAATAAATTTTTCTTCCGTCTTATCTCCCTAGCTTCCTACCTTCGGAAGCTCTTCAAAAATATGTTAGATAATCGTCTCGCCTGCTAGCTGGATACAATAGTCTGGTTCCCTCCTAATATATTCGGTTTTACTCTGGGGCTTCGCTTGGTTAACTGCATAAGTTTTTTGCTCTCAGATATTTACAAATCCTTGCTAGAAAAGAAATTTACTATTGATGCTTTTGTTGACGTCTCTGCCGCGTTTGATAATGTACATTTTCCAACTCTTTACTCCTTTCTCCTAACATTTCTGCTTTTCTTCCAGCGTTCTTGACACTTAACGAAACACGCGGCGAACTCGGCAGCTGTTTTTCTTGATTTCGTTAACGTTTTGGAAGTGTTCGTCCTTCAGATAGCTTTTTCAATACGGAATCTCAAATTGTCAATATGCGGTTAGATCACACAAGGTAACGAACACGAAAAACATTATCTGATTCGCGAGATGTGCGTGGTCGACTAATTCTCTCTTCATTTCCGGTATCAAGAAAAACGCCTTCTGCGCGTTTCAAGCAATTCCAACTGCTGAGTTCGCTGCGTGTTTCATTAAGTGGCAAAAACACCAAAAGAAGTGTACGGCTAAGGGAGGAGAATATTTTGAAGGGGATAACAATGTAATTTCAAATGTGGCCAGATCGATATGATTTTTTGACCGTTCTTTCGTCGTTGTATTTCATAACTCTTCATATCGCGGAGCCCATTTTAGGTACCCTTGCTATCAAAACCCTAGTTTGAGAACCAGTTGTCTTGGGGACCATTGGTAATGGTCCCATTCGAAAGAGAAAGGTTTAGGCTTTCAATGTAAAAAAAAAGTATCTGGGTGTAAAAAAGCGCTCGCAGTAACGTTTGCCCAACTACTTTTTCATCACCCCTCGTATGTCTGGTTTTTAATTTAGATTCGGCTAGCTGTATTAGTCTTTTTATTTGTAATATATATATATATATATATATATATATATATATGAATTTTTCATCTCTTGAAAGACTAAGTTTGTTGAGCGCTTTTTCTTCTACGAAGTGGGGTGGCAACTCTTATTTACTTATTTCTTTGTATTAATTTATTATCCGCTTCAAATTTGATTAGTGTTAAGATAAAATCAAGTTGCACCTGTTAAATAACTCTGATAAACTCAAGTTAAATACTTTGTTACTTTGGCTTTATGTAAGATAGTTATCTCATATTTTTTTTGTGTCTGTATGAGGAGCTAAACATCATTTAAAAATCCTAAATATTGCAATGTGAAAGTGATAAATCGCAATAAAAAAAAAAAAAAAAAGAAGCCCGTTAATAAAATTAAATTATACACGTTCTTTAAAATTATTTGTGTATACAAATACTCAAAGAGTGGAATTTCGCCTTAGTTCTTTTTGGACTTACACAATCTCAGGTAATAATCCTCCTGCTTTTTCTTTTAGCTTTGCCGATCTCTGCCATTCTCCCAATGATTTTTTTGTATCTTCACTTTCCAAATCCCTTCCTCAAGCAATAATTCAACAGGAATTCCACAGCATTATCAATTACCAATTTCCATCACATGTAACCATCTTCACGGATGGCTCCAGGTGATCTCATGGTGTTGGTGCTTCTTTTATCCTTCCGGATTTCAATTTATCTGAATCATTTCGTCTTTCTTCTTTCTGTTCAATCTTTACAGCCGAGTCGATGGCTATTTTACGCTCCATTATCTTCATTTCTTCCAGTCGTCGGTTTTCTAATTATTTGATTATTTCAGACTCCATGAGTGTTCTTCAAGCGATCAGCTCCCCTTTTCCTGATCACTCTTCTGATTTCATCATTCTTCTTTCTTCTCATTACTCCATCTGTGTTGATTTTCTGCGAGTTCCCAGCCATATGGGCATTAAAGGTAATGAGACGGCGGATTCCTTGGCTCGAGTTGCTGCTTCCTCTCGTTCCTTTTTTAAAAAAGTTCCATCCTCCCACTTGAATTCCCTATGTACTAAATTTCATCTCAAACTTTGGTCAGATATTTACCCTTCCTCCTTTCGTAACGATCAATCCTTTTATCTATCTGTACAACCTAATCTTCCTTCTCATACCTGGTGTTCTTGGAGTTACTTTAACTTCCCGGTTCTGTTGTTATTTCTATGATTTTCTTGCGTTTTGGCCATTCTGCTCTCCCTCCCTTTCGTTTTCACTATTCCCTTGTCTACTCTCCATCCCAATGAAGCGGTGGTTTGCGACGCCAATTACATCTTTTTCGAATGTTCATTCCTTTCTATCGAACGTTGTATTCTATATTCTTGTCTGTTGAAACTGAAGTTCCTTCCTCCTTATTGTGCATTTTATATTTTGTCCTTCCCCCCGCCATCCATTATTTCATCCGTTAATTCTTTTATATTGTCCTTATCTGACCGAATTAAAATTTAACTGACGGCTCTTTTCTTTTTTGTTGTTTCTGGGTGTAGGTCCCTAGCTGACGTGCCCAAAGGGGGGATTAAAAAAAAAAAAAAAAAAAAGAAAAAAAAACAAAAAAAGAAAAAAAAGATATCTGTTAACCTAAATATTATAAATTATATTCGAGAATGCAAATAAAGTATTCCAGAGCTGTAAAGTATAACAGTAATCTAAGAGGGGGCGAGCTAGGCGCTCTTCAATAAGATTACAGTAAGGAAGCTAACCATCATACATATGAGAGGTAAACGAATCTAACCAAAACTTTTCTGTCTATGGCTCGAAGCTAATCTAATTTTTTTTCAATTTTTTTTGATTAGCCTCCAAAATTAACATTAGCTCCATTTGCTACTCTTTCTATAAGTTCACAAAATTCTGAGCGTGTGTCAAATTAACCAAAAATTTACATCCGGGGTCCCAAAATTCCATCCAATCTAAAGTTCCTTAGACTGTTCCCAACCGCTAATCCGAATTCTCACTTTGGAGAAGAGAAAGGCTGACACTTGTCCCTTTTCCCGTATGTTTAACTCCCAGTTGAAATTAGTTTTTGACGCTTGTGTACACGTTCTATTCTTATGTATATTTTCGTGAGCCTACATTCTTTATAGTCATGTACAATCGTTCACCTATATACACACATATTTACCATATGCTTTCAACAACATCTTTCAAATGTAGTTGCAACCAACTTTTATTAAAGGAATGTAGATTTTTTGATGTAATGTTTCATCGGTCATACTTCATTCCGAGAAGTCAATTGAGGCAAGTCTCCCAACAGAATTATTCAGTCGATCAGTATTAATTACTCGTTAAACGTTTATGCTTTGTCAATTTTTAAACTTTCATGCTTTTAATGAAATAAAATATATTATTTATCCATGAATACTAATAACATATCGCCAGGTTCTATCAAGAATTACTTATAGGTAATATAATTGATTGCTTTTTAATTTTTATTGTGACTTATTGATTTAAGAAACAATAACAACAACAAAAGTTAAAAGTATAAACACGTATCCGTATACGTGTAATAAAAGGGATATATCTAGAAAAATATTTTTCAAAAATAGTGAAAATACAAAGAAATGTTAAAATGGTATTATAATAAATATTAAAAAGTATGGACGTGGTCACAAAACTGTGTTGAATAAAATTATAGATAAGCTTCCGTTTCAGTTACACATTATTGAGAAGCAATTATTTAGGACCTGTTTAAAGTTACATCGCCAGCCGAGTGGTAGTGCAGCAGGTATCAATCTGCTGGATGCGGTTGCTAAAGAACATAATATAGCTTATCAAAAGTATTATTTTTTTTTTTTTAAATGGGCACGCCAGCACAGGACATTTACCCAACACAAAAGATTAAAAGAATAGAAGGACATATGGATCGACAAGTTATATCAATAAACGATTAGAGACAGAGGAAATGAAGGCGGCTAACAAGGGAACAACAGAAGGAGATGGAAAAGTGAGAATATAGAGGTCACTGTAAGGAGTAGGGAGGCTAAGGCTAAGCAAATTTGAATAAAGGATCGCGCGTTCTGTAGAAATAAAGGAACATTCAAATAGTATGTGGTTTGCATCACACGTGCCATTTAAGGTAGGAGGATGAAAGGGACACAAAGGAGATTGAACCAGAGCAAAGCGGAAACGAGAAGCCGGGAGCAGACTGTGATTAAAACGAAGGCGAACTATGGAAGAAATGACAGAACGGCTGATACTTTTTTTTTTTTTTTTTTTTTTACACGTATATTTCAGTACAATCTTATTATAGTAAATAAATTAGCACTACTTTTAAAACAGTGTTACAACTTAATCTAACTAATTTGTAACATGAGCAGAGTAGAAACTATGTACAATTACATAACTCCTAATATACAGATATATACATAATCATACGCGCATATAAATACTCACACGCACGCACACCAAGTATATGCCCATATCCACAAAATACATACATACGAATATATTACAGAATAAATTAGGTGACTAGTTCATAAGGCTTTGTGCGCTTAAGGCGCCTTAAGTCATCATCGGAAAGTAGCAGTTCTAAAGCCTCTAGATTTGGGTGACTGTGAAGTCGGTATTCGTGCGCTTCTGCAATATAACGTATGACTTCATCGATCCATGGAATATTTAAATCGGAATGTATTTCTTCGTTTCGTTGATACCAAAAAGCTCCAGTGATGTTTCGGAGACACTTATTTTGAGCGCGCTGAATAATCAACCGATTGGATGTCTTTGCACAGCCCCAGAGTTGAATACCATACATCCATATCGGTCTGATGATTTGACAATAAATCAAACGCTTATTAGACAGATTGAGTTTAGAATAACGCCCAATCAGCCAACAAATCTGTCTTAATTTATGCATGGTTTGTTCCTTTTTCATTTTGACATGCGTCTTCCAATTCAGCCTGGAATCTAAATGCATACCCAGGTATTTAGCAGAGTCCGATCTCGGAATAGGAAGACGATCAAGATATATAGGACAGGTCTTAGATTTACGAAGCGTAAACATAACATGCACTGATTTTTCTTGATTAATCTTGATCTTCCAATCACATGTCCATTTGCTAATTTTTTCTACTGCATGTTGCAAGTTAGTCGTAGCTAATTCTGGGGAATTGCCAACTGACAAGATGGCTGTGTCATCTGCAAAGGTAGCAGTAGTCGTCTTGGCTGTTGTTGGAATGTCAGCTGTATACAATAAATACAGAGAAGGTCCTAAGACACTACCCTGTGGAACACCAGCCTGTATTGGATGAAATTTGGACTTTGCTTCTTCATAAGAAACTCTGAAGGATCTATCAGAGATATATGATTCAAGAAGTTGGCACATATTTTCCGATAGCAGGTTGCTCATTTTATAGATCAGCCCTTCGTGCCAGACTCGATCAAAAGCTTGCGATATGTCTAGAAAAACCGCCGGACAGTATTTTTTTTCTTCAAAGGCTGTTTCAATTAGCTTAGTTATACGATGCACTTGGTCAATCGTAGAGTGCTGATTGCGGAAACCAAACTGATGATCTGGTATCTTTAATAAGGGCTTGAGTCGCTTAAGGAGTAGTTTTTCAAATAATTTTGATATGGAAGGTAACAAAGAGATTGGTCGATACGAAGTTACTACTTCTGTTGGTTTCCCAGGTTTCGGTAACATGATGATTTGAGCGATTTTGAAACATTTTGGTACTTATCTCATTCTGAAACAGGCATTAAAGAGATATGTCAGCATGATAATTCCTTTACGTGGTAATTCTCTAAGCGCTCCAGGTGAAATTTCATCGATTCCAGGAGCCTTTTTGGGATTCATATTATTATCTAACTCTTGTGCAACTTCAAGAGGAGTTACTGGTTTTATTTGCTGGAAAGGTTGGTAATTTTTCGTTGTATCGATCTGGGAGTTTATATTATGTGTTGTAAAGACTGAAGCTAAATGCGAAGCGAATAGTTCAGCTTTACTGTTGTCGTCGCGAATCCACTGCCCTTGTTCATCCTTGAGAGGAGGAATATGAAGTAGTGGACGTTTGAAGCGTCGCGTTGCACGCCACAATGAATAATTTGTGTCCGCTGCAGGGCTTAAATATTCTAAGTAGTTTGTGACGCTTTTCTGTTTGAAATCCTTGATTAGCCTATTAACTTTATTGCTAATTCGATTAAATTTTGTTTTATCCGATGGCTTATACTGGGAAAATTATTTAACCAGGGAGAAACGAATGGAGAAGGCTGTAAAGCAAGGTAAAAGGAGTCAGGGTTGGAGAAACAGGGCGGATAGAGATCAGTCCAAAAGTCACGGTGAGAATGAAAAGAGAGAGAGTAAAGACTTTGGGAAGGAAATCTGCCTATGAAACGACCATTTACTGCGGCCGAGCAAGCTAACGAGTCAGCAAGATCGTTACCAGCTATACCACAGTGGCCAGGAATCCAAAGCAGGTCAATATGGATAGAACGGGAGGCTAATAAATTGAAAATCAAGGAGCGAATATAAAGAATAATAGGACAGGAAGAGGGTTCAGGAAGGAGAGACGCGATAGCTACTAAAACACTCTTCGAGTCGGAGCATAGAAGGAAATTCACTAAATTGGAAGTTGAAGATATAAAAAAGACCGCACGCAAAATATCCGTGGATTCGGCTAGGAAGACAGAAGAGAAGGAGGGAAGTTGAAATGATTCAGAATAGTTTTTTTTTTTTTTTTTTTTTTTTTTTATATATACAAATTACAACTGGCCAGAAGGCCATCCAGCAATTGGACTGTAACGCGAAAATAACTTGTTAGGGGTTAGCATCTAGCGATGGACCCCACTGAAATTTTAGTAACATAAAACTAGGCCAGATCAAACGGTCGACTACGTTTTAACCTTCGAACATCAAGACTATTATCAAGAAGATTGATCGCCAAAACGTTTGTGTGAGACTCCAAGCGGCCTATGTATCGCTTAGCAGCTCGCTTGATCTCGTCTTTCACATATGGGATATTTAAGTCTTGATGTAGAGTGTGGTTAGATACGTACCAGGGCGGTGAGACTATCAGCCTTATAGCCTTGTTCTGGAACCGTTGTATCTTGTTTATGTGTGTATCCTTTGCACAACCCCACAACATTATACCGTATGTCCAAACGGGCTTTATAATTATTTTGTACACTAAGAATTTATTTTCCAATGATAAACTAGAGTACCTGCCAAGAAGCCAATTTAATTCTTGCAATCTTATATCTAGATGTTTTCTTTTTTGTGTAATATGCTTTTGCCATGTTAATTTGCGGTCCAAATGAATGCCTAAGTATTTTACATCTTTATCCTGGTTGATAACCACCCCATTTATTTCTAACGGCTGATACGTAAAATTTCGCAACGTGAAATCTACTTGCGTACATTTACTTTCGTTTACTCTAATACGCCAACGACTCAGCCAGTTTTCCACTTCCGATAAAGTTTTTTTCAATTTATTCGAAGTTTCACTATTGTCTTTACCGGTAGCTAATAGTGCTGTATCGTCTGCAAACGTAGCTGTTATCACGCTATTATCAACTGGAAAATCGGCAGAGTAGATTAAGTAAATCACCGGGCCCAAGACACTTCCTTGTGGCACGCCAGCAGATACAGGATAGATTTCAGAATATTGATTTAGAATTTTAACCTGGCATGTGCGATCTTCAAGGTAGGATTTTAAAAGAAGGTACAAAGGATGCGGCACTATTTTTTTAAGTTTATAAAGCAGACCATGATGCCATACCTTATCAAAGGCTTGTTTGACATCTAGGAACACACCCGTGCATATTTGCTTAGTTTCAAGACTTTCTTGAATAGTATGCACAATTCGGTGTACCTGTTCAATGGTCGAATGTCTTTTTCTGAATCCAAATTGATGTTCAGGAACAATATGTTCCGCATTTAAAATAGGATTCAACCGCTTTAAAATTATTTTTTCAAGGAGTTTTGAAAGGATCGGGAGCAAGGAAATAGGTCTATAGGATGAAACCTCATCCGGTGCCTTACCGGGCTTTGGTACAACTACTATTTGCGCCAATTTCCAGGATAATGGAAAATACTGCAGACGAAGAACAGCGTTAAAAATATTTGTGAGCAATAATATACCTTTTTTTGGTAGCTCAGATAACAATTTATTGGTAATTAAATCAAAACCCGGACTTTTTTTATTATTAAGTTTAGTAATTGCGTATTTGATTTCGCTGGGAGACGTTGGCTCAATAGGAGGGCTTAACTGTAAAGGTACACTTAAAAAATCATGTATATCGGTTTCGTCGTTTAATTGTAAATTTGGCTTAAAAACATCAGAAAAGTTGAGAGCAGGAAGAATAAAAGCGGCACCGATCTCCGCAGCAGATTTCGAGCCATCCGTAAAAATCGTGATGTGAGCAGGAAATAGTGAGGAAAGAGTGTGAGGCGGATGAGACAGTTCAGAGAAGTTAAAGGTAAAGTATGGAGATTTGTTCTGGGAGAGGACAAAGTGAGAAAGTGGAACGAGTCGAAAAGAGATGAGAGAAAGAATTGGAATCTTACGAGGAGAAAAACGCCAGTTGACCCGGATATATTGATAAGAATTCATGAGTTTGGAAGGAGATATCTGCAGACGTCTAATCATGAACCTTTCACCAAGGTGAAGTCTTCGAATACAAAGAGGAACAAAGCCAGTTTCGGACAGAAGAGCTGGAATTGGAGAAGAATTCAGGGCACCAATACAGAGGCGCAGACAAGAATTTTGGATGCGATCAAGTTAAACATACTCCAAATCATCCAAAAGTTGATAGAATACTAGAAAATAACGCTCAGAAACAAGATAAAGTATCAACAAGTGGTCTCACGAGAAATAACAACAAACACTAAGTGAAAATAGTTTCAATTATAATAAATATTTTCGCATGGCATTTATTAGATTTTATAAATTTGTAATGTAGAAATGTGTAGCATAAAATGCAATGATATTAACAGTGCCAAATTTGGGCATTTTGGCAATTATTTCGGTGCCGTAAAATAGAGGATTCTAACAGTTACCTTGCTGATTACTCGGTAAAGATGATGATTAAAGTCTCTGTATTTGAGCGTAAGAAAAATAAAAGGAATGTCTAAATATTAATAATCTGTTGTATTATGAATACCTTTTTTTCATTTTTTATTACAGGGACCTATTAAACCGGATAACTGTACTACATTTTTTATCGCTTATGTTTCCAACCTGTTCAAGCAAGTAACCTTAAGTGCAGAATATTTCGATTTTAAATGGCTCACTATTATAACGGCCACCGATTTAGCCGATGTTGTGAGTAAAAAAGTTCTCATACAGGCGGATCAAATTTTAAAAAATATGGGATTTTAATTTTAATTTTTTCACTATCTGCTATTATATAATTGTTTTTAAAAATTAATTATATATTTTTTTATATTGCTTTAATAATAATAAATGCTTAATTAAATTTTATTATAGAAATTCGAAAAAAAAAAGTTTACTGCTTAAAACAAGTGAAACACTTGCAACATCTAGTTATTAAATCGAAGGGAAAACTGTATTTAATAAGGGAGACAAATTTATATGTTACGGAGTGAGCAAACTATATCAGAAAACAACTGTGCTTTTGCCTCGGATAACAAAAACGGAAATGTCAAGTGTTCTCGTAAGAAATGAAAAAAATGTTAGTGCCGCACAAGAATTGTATTTTGCACAACTTACACGCTTACGTATCGCTAGATTGCAACAAACTGCGTATTTGAGGGAACTGATATTGGGAATATATTTCAAAAATTGCAATGTTTACAAATTTTTTTCATCCTGTTTACGTCTAACACATCAGTAAACTTTCAGTTCATTGTAGGTCACTGGAGAAAATAAATGAAAGTATAACCAAGTTGCTGGTTACTATATTTTAGTCTTGCTATCCAACGTTGAAAGTCCCAAAGTCATTTAGCGTACACAGTGAAACATTTCAAGACATCATTTTACAAGTTTCTGAAATTTTGTACACGTTTATAAGTCGCAAGTAAAGTATTCTCTATATCTAATACGGTTTAAAATTCAGTACGGTGGATCCTTCAAGATGGCGCATAGTTTATAAAAAAAGTAATTGGAACTTTATAGCAGAAAAATATACACAGTACTCACGTGAACATCTACATTTATTTAATTATTTAGAATAAGCATAGAACCTGGTGTTAATGGCATTTTTCTCCCTTAGGGTCATTTATTTATTTAAGTACATATAAAAATTTAACGTGGTCCATGGGTGAAAATCGTCCAATTAAGTTTTGAATTCCTCTCCTCCACATTTTACTATCTTTAATGTTTACGTTAATATAATTATTTTTAATGTAAGTTAAAATTAGTTTTCCGATATTCCAATTTCTTCTTGACAAAGTCATCGAATATATTCGTTTTTCTCTGTTTCTTTCATTTCTGTATTAAAGTGATATCGCTTTCTTATTATGTTCCTATACTTTTTTTTTTTCTTCTTATAAATGAATAATTAAGATTATCTTTCAATGGAGTACATGAGCGAGGCAGGTGGTAATTACAGTCAGCTAGATGAGGAAATACCAGGTAAATCGAACAAAGTGAAGATAATTTAATAATACAATTTACGTAAAACGTCAACTGTGGCACGTAAATAATTTAATGATAACGGGAATAATGCACTCTGCTGTAATCGTTCAGATATTTATCTCGGCCCCTTCATTGTAATCAATAATTCAATCTACTGAAACAAACGTGGCGAATTTACATCCGTTCAGGATTTGTAAAATGCTTTCCAATGTTCCGAGTTTAATTTATTTCCAACGTAATGGATTGAATAAGATAAAAAGCACATTCAACAACGCAAGAGACGCGATTAATTTTATTTCATAGATAAATTTAAAAATCTTCGTACCAAGTAGTATGTTTTTCCGTTTTAGAATAATTCGACATCATTTAAGGAGGAAATCATGACTGAAATTGAGAATGTCGTCCAAGTTACCAGAGTCATTAGATGGATTCATTGTCGTATAAATAATGAAGTGTTACTTATTACAACCGTCGAGGTAAACTTCATTGGTAAAACGTCAGCGAACCACGTCAGTATTTATAAATTACATTTTTAGGTAAAAATTAGTTATCGCCCGCCAGGACTATTTAAGCTTTCTCTACTCCCCTCTTCTCGCTTTCGATTCGCTTTGTCCCCTTCTCCTTTCTGCTCTTTTCACGCTTCTGAGCCTTCTTGTATTTGTGACTCAAATCACATCCTATTCGAATGTTCTGCACTCTCTAACGAACGCTCCTTTCTTTACGCCTAACTTCTAGTTTTGGGTCTTCCTACTCCCTTTAACGCTACCTATATTCTTTCCTTCCCATTGCCTTCAGTTATTCCATTGCTGCTGTCCTTTGTCTTTTCCATTTCTGACCGCTTGGCTATTTAGTTATAACTCTTAATTTTTCATGTTGTTGGGTCAAGGCCGCTGATAGAGAACGAAATGCCGCTCAACTTTTAGCTTTGGGTCTTTCTACTCCCTTTAACACTACCTATATCCTTTCCTTCCCATTGCGTTATTCCATTGCTGCTGTCCTTTGTTTATTCCATTTCTGACCGCCTGGCTATTTAGTTCTACCTCTTAATTTTTCATGTTGTTCGGTCAAGGTCGCTCGGTAGGAAAAAAAAAGAAATGCCCGTCCAGTCATATTTAGAATCAAGCTCAGGTTTTTGTTCTTGTATCTAAAAACTTGTTTGGCGTGAACATTTACAAATTTAGCGAGTAATGAGCATTTAAAACAAAACTGCTCATTGTTTTTTATATTAACCACCACTTTCCTCACACTAATAATATTCCATAATAGAATATATGACCAGGCTTGAGAAGGAATGTTTGCCTTAATTTTAATTTCTAGAATAATGATTTATTCAAGATTCCAACCTGACCATTGAATGTGTTCAATGTTTTCACAAATACCGTGCACTGAATTTTCGTACCATTCCCCAAAATCATCTCCTGCAACTAACAGTTTGCATGATAATCGGATATGTGTGGGAATTGATTGTTCATTAACATTGACGGCTGTAGCACAAAAAGAAATAGACAATGTAGCAGAAGACTACATTTCGCGCCTTTTCAAACATTTTTAATGAATAATTCTACAACTGACGGTTCTACCTTTTTTAAAAATCACGGAATATTGCGTACTACCCTCGGATTATCGTTCACAATCCTGTACATCCTGTTTTTGTAACGTTTCAATACAGTTTCGACATAGAAACATACACGAGATGTAGAATTGGACATCGAGGAAGATGACATGTTGATTACTGAGAACCTAAATCAAGCAATATCACAACATTTTTTTAATACAACATGCTTGGGTAGTGCAAAGCGTATTTATAATTTTTTTAAATAAACCTCAAGATTTATGTTTCAATTTTAAATTTCAACACTGAATAAACCATGTTTAGAATAGAACGGAAACAGGCTTTATTCATTTCTTTATTAAAAAAATTTATTTACTGAAAATGATTATGCTCAATTTAAATTAGTGCGATTTTTAACAGGTTACTTTATCATGAAAGTACATATATATAAATAAAAACATGTATGAAATAACATTGTACACAACATAAAATAATATCCAAATACATATTCATCAATCATGTTTATATGTTGAAAAAATCGAACAAGCAAAGAATCCAAAATTTACATAATTTTAATTAAACGGTTATTCAGAAATATGGTTTAGAATAATTTTTTTTTTTTTTTTTTTGAATGCAAGTATCCAGAAATATATACTATTTGCATATATATAAAAAATATACAAATCATTTGTGATAATTTAGAAAAGAAAAATACCTCAGTTGATTGAAAATATAAATTTTTATCCTGACTATGAAAAATTTGTTTCAAAAAAATATGATTTTGAGTAAATAATAATAAATAATAATTTTGGTTAAGTGAAGTATCATGAAATATTGCCGAAATATAAACTTGTAATCAGGTCCGCATTTACGCATAGGCTATATAGGCTGCAGCCTATGGGCCCGCACCACAAAAAAAAAAAAACCAAACATTTTAATTTTGAATAGATTAAAATAAAAATGTTTTTCTTTTAATACGGTGGTGTTTTTTGCATATTTGACAACATAGACAGAAAGAGATCAACATTAATCTTAACTTTATGTTCTTTTTCTAATATAATTGGACATAGCAATGTCAATAAATCGTGTTGAATACCTTACTGATTTTCAATTCTTTTCATTTTTATCTCATCAATTCATTAAATTCTAAATACTGTGTAGTAAAATTTTCTACAATCAACTTTAAATGATTTTTTTAGGTTTTTAGTTAGAAAATTGCTCTAAAATATGATTTTTGCAGGTAAATTTTCAAAATATTTCTGGGGGAGGGCCCCCGGACCCCGATTTACAAGAAGATATTTCATACTCACTAATAGGGCCCACACCACAGGTTCAACCTAAAGGCCTACAGACCCTAAATTCGGCCCTGCTTGTAATTTTTTTTTTTTGAAATTCAACATGATTGAATGAATGTTGTAAAAAAATTGTTAATAAATAATAGTTCAATGTGTATCTTATTAGAATTCAGTTTTGTAAATGTATATGCACAAGGGCGAATCCTGAGAGACATTGGGGGGGGGGATTATATAATTACATAATATCTTATTTGGTAGACAGTAAATTTGAGAAACACCTTGTTTCATAAAGAAAATCAAATAGCGACTTCTTTAGAAATTTAAAAATGTTTTAAAAATCCATAACTATTAAAGTTTTTGATAAATAATTTTCGGAAACAACTGTGTTTTTAAAAAGATATTTATTCGCTTAACGTTTCGACCAGCTTACACTGGCCATCATCAGAAGCAGATGATGGCCAGTGTAAGCTGGTCGAAACGTTAAGCGAATAAATATCTTTTTAAAAACACAGTTGTTTCCGAAAATTATTTATCATGAGTAATCACTGTGAAAGCTTTAAATTTTCAATTATTACAGTTTTTGTTTTATTTTTAGGTGAAAAATAAAAAAAATTATAAAATTGTGGCTAAAATGGTAGTTTAGAATTTGAATAGTAAATTACTAGAAAAATGGAGCGATAGTATTTTTTATTAGACTTTAATTCTTTTTTATTTTTATTAGCAATCATATTCAAATTGTTTGTCCGTGAGCAAGTAAAACAGATATTGTATATATTTTTTTTTCATTAAACTATTTTCATTTACGTTGCCAAATAAAAATTGAAAATACATAAAAAAGACAAAATAGCGACGACAGTTGCATTTAAAACAGAATAAAAACGTAACACATTAATACTTTTACTAGAAAACAGTATTAAATATTAGTTATAATTAAATCCGTAGGTAACATTTATTCAAATTTTTTATAGTATAAATTTTCTCTGTTGTAAAAAATTTTTTCATTGAGGATTTGGTTCTTTTGGGGGGTGTCCTATATCCCTCCCGCGTGGATCCGCCGCTGATATGCATATAGAAAAAGAACACAACATAGTAACATAAATACGAGTCAACAATAAACATGGAAATAAATAAAAATATACCACATTTGAAAATTTAAATAATGAGTCGTAAGAAAAGGGGGTTTTCAATATGAACAGCGATAATGAAAAATGAAAATAAAAAAAACCAAGTCGTAAAATATTACTTTTGAACGAAATAAAAAAAGTTAAATTATCGAATAATGTATGAAAAGTAATGATGGATTGTGGGGATGTGTGCGGAATAAAATATGAAAAAATGCACATTAAAAATTAATATTTAAAATGAAATGATTTGTAAATATATTTATTTTTGCGACAGTAGAAATGAAGTTTCAAAAAAAATAATAAATGAAAAGATAGTAATAAAATTTGAAAATAAATTAAAACTGTTTTTTTTTTTTTTTTTATTTTACTGATTTCAAATGTAATATATTTAATGTAAGTGAAATAATTTCAAGTACTTACTGATTAGTAAAATCCTTAAAATATTAATTTTCGGATTCAGGACCTTCTAGCTGATGACTTTTACCTTTCGAATTCTTAGTATTTAGGATACCTCATTAATCATGGGGCTTTATCATCGAATATATGAGAAATTTTTGGAGAAGACCGCTCTTTGTCGAACAACAAACCTGCTAAAGAAATAAATTATAAATTAAGATTAGTATAATGAGAATAATTAAGAAAAAAGTAATAAACTATAAATATAAAAATTCCCAGCAGTTTCAAAAATAAATAATTTCACGTGTGAAGATTGAATAAAAAAGAGATTCTAATAGTTTTAAAAATAAATACGGTTGAATCGCGATTATCTGGATCGCGTCTATCTGGACTCTGTATTATACGGATCGAGTTTTCAAAAAAAAAAAAAAAAAAAAAAAACATAAATAAATAAAAAGAGAAGAAAAAGCCAAAGCGCTTTTATAAAATCCACATCTATATGCAGTACATATCTGAATATTTGTTTACATTCACTGCAAATGAAGATGCTGTGAAATTTTTAAAACTTAATTTCACAAAGAGTTAGTACCCGCAGTTGCAAAACATTTGTTCAACAAACAGTTACCGAGAAAAGCAATCCTTATTCTCGACAATGCACCTTCCCATCCGGCACCTGAAGAGTTACTAGATGGTGATATAAAGGCAATGTTTCTTTCAGCAAACGTTACATCGGTTTGCCAACCTATGGATCAAGGAATCTTAAAGGCTTTAAAGAAAAAATATCGACACCACCTTTTCACCAAACTAATATTAAGCGTTGAAAATGATAAGGACTGTCAGGTTGCTTTAAAATCAGTTGATATGCTTGATGTTATCATTTGGTTATCTGAGGGATGGGAAGAGATTAGTTCTATAGCATTAGTGCGATCGTGGAAAATATTATTAAATCATAAAGTCAGTGATAAATGTGATGAAATTGACAAACAATGTGATTTGGACAGTTCAAAAGACAACGAGGAGCTTGTTTCTCTAATAGAAAATATTCTAGGATGTGAAACGGGTAATACAGATGACGTTTCAGAATAGGTGGGCAGCAACGAGATCAAAGAAACGGCAGATGAGGATGTTGTGGCCATGGTACTCAACGAGGATCCAATTGAACAAAATATGGATAACAAGCCCCGTCAAAGTGTTATACCACACGATGAAGGACTGAAGGCGATTGAAGTAGCGCCGAAGTATGTCACTGGCTGGTATCATTTGCTTATGCAAGTGGCGAGATATATTGGCAAGGCAGAGAATGCAGCGAAAGACACAGAGACCTTAATCACAGACTTCTTTAAAACTAGTTAATGTACACCGTAAGTTAATTTTAATGTTTATTTTTTTATAGGATAAGTTAATTTTCACTTTTTCATTTAATTTGTAGTATTTAACTTTGAACTCCGGCGTATCCGGATTTTTTGCTATCCGGACCGGCTGGCCGCTCAATTAATCCGGATTCCACTGTAATTTCATGTGTAAACGGTAAATTAAAAATTTCTAATAGTTTCCAAAAGTAATCCCACATGTGAGTGGTAATAATTTTCATAACGTGTAAAAAATAATTTCTTTTCTAACTTTCAGTTTTCTTTTTCCAGGAATTCACATTGTAAATTATATATAGAAAAACATGGGTACATCATTTAATAAAATAATACACAAACAATAAATAAGAAAAATAGTAATAAATTATGAACTGTAGTTTAGTTCGATTATATTATCAGGAGAAGAGAACAATGAGTACAATTTAGCGAAATTATTGAGAAAAAGAGAAATTTACTAAAAACAGTGAGAAATGCGAATAAAACCGATAAAAAATAAAAATCCTTGAATATTTATTTATTTATTTATTGGCTTATTTATGGTCGCTTTATAACAACTAGGTTTTTAGCGGCCACTATATATATATATATACATATATATATATATATATATAAGTTTTGCAGGTCCTTGAATATTGTTCTTTAAATCGTTTAAATTAATACTATTGAAGAAGATTTTTCGGAATATGTGAGAATCTGTGAATAATGGATTAGGGAAATGAAAAAAAACAAAAACAAAATGAGAACGTTTACTTACCGATATATCTTTTTTATCCTGGGATGAATAAAATCTTTTAAAATTCTAGGATAGAGTATGCCGACAAAACAAAAATATTCCGCACACACCAAAAAAATTCAGGATACGCTACAGAAAATATATTGCATGGAGAATTAATGTGGCGTAAAACAAATGTATGTGATTCAGGGCCGTATCTAGACCAAAATTTCGCGTCCCTATGACTCTATAGATCATCATCTTTGTTTTCTCTAGATTAACCATGAGCCTATTTCTTTTAAACCAGTCCAACAAAGTATTAAAATCGTTCTAGGCTAGCTGTTTTAGGATATGACTATAACGGGATCTAGCAACAATCACAGTGTCATCGGCATATGTAAAATTTTTTCCAAATGTATATAAATTGCACATATCATTTATATATATTCAAAATAATATAGGACCTAATATACTTCCTTGTGGAACACCATAATTTTGGCAGATATGATTACTGTGTACTTTGTTAATTTTGGTTACATATTTTCTCTGTGTAAGATAAGATTTAAACCGATCGTTTATACTATCTTGGAAACCGCATGAGTATAATTTAGCCAAAAGAATATTATGATCAACTATACCAAACGCTTTGCGGAGATCGAAATATACGGCTAAACAGGATTTGCCAGATTCAAAACTTTCAATTATGTATTGTTACGAAATGTCGATTTACCGTTCTTTATTTGCGGGCGCCAGTGGTAAATTACGGACTACCACGACCGAATTAACTCTGCCAAGCAGAGCGTCAGGCTTTTTTTTTGAAAGAAATTTGCCGACAAAGATAAAAAAAATAATAAGCCGTTCTCTTTTAACATAACGTGTATCTAATAACAACTATAACATAGCAAAAAAATGCAACCGCGTAACAAAAGAAAAAAAATTCATTAGGACTAGAAAAAAAACGTTGCATTCGCGGCGATGACTTCGACTAGATCTCAATATTGATCGAAACGGTAACTCGACCGCACAACAAGATTTAGCATATATCACATAAGACGAACGACTAGATAATACGCGATTTTAACAACGGTAACTCGGGTAACTGACCGCACAACAATATTTAATGCATCAGACGAACGACTAGATAATACGCGATTTTAAAAACTAACGGTACATTACCGAATCCTTATCAATTAATCACATAGCCGCTGCAGCGCTGATCTTCACACACGGCTCACGCGGCCGACAGGCACTATCCTGTTGTCGCGGACCACACATACCAGGACACTTACACAACCCCTAACACTACCCGAAATTTGACGAGAATCGGAAATTACCTATTCGGTCGTGTAAATATCCCGGCCGTATTCTCCGCCGACAACGAACAATACGATGATGCCGAGAGATCGAAAATTAATGATTTTAATCGGAGAATAATTTCTAGCTCGACATCATCGCTAGATAGCGCCGTAAATACCGAATCCGTATCACTACCCCACCACCATTTCCATCCAAAACGAAGGTTTTGGATGAGAACTTAGGTGCACAAGAACCAACGGATTCGGACCACCCGTTGCCGAGCAACGGAGCCCTATACAAATCTCTACCGTCTTAATCCGCCTGCACACGACACACACCACAAACATTCCATAACTGGTCACTGGGACGACCACACATACACCAGGTCTTCTATACAAGAAACCAAAACGGAAATAGTACGCCAAAATCCAAAAAATTAAATTAAATTCAAAACTTTGCAAAAGTCTCACCTAAAAAATCTCTAAACGACACGACTCGTGACTAAAAACTCGAGGACACCGAAGTCCGAGACCAAAATAATCAAACGATCTATCTATAGGCAAGCTCAGGGAGACCGAAGTCCGAGACACGAGCAACCAACACAACACCAACAACACATCCTTACAACAATTTTCGAAGGCGCAAAACAGGAAAAGTGGAGGTAAGAGGAAAAGAGAGAAAAGTGTGCACGTGTTCGCCATACCAGCACACTAAACAACATTGTGGTCCCGCCACGAAAAGTTTGTGCCCACGCACCAAACCAAAACATGAGCACCAACACGCCCAGGCGCATCCAACCAACATGGGCCCCAGCACGTGCGGCCTCGACTACCAAAAAAACGACAAAACGGGCACCACAGAAACATGAAGATATGGCCGAATACGCACCCCACCAGGAAAACTAGGAAAAGGATTAGGAAAACGAAACTGGAATACAGAATGGGAAATCTAGGAAAATGCCGAAAGAAAACCATCACGATAACTGGACATCAGAAATGAGCCAGCTTTTATCCTTCCGAAGGCGATAAAACAACCTTGCTTGCCTTCCCACGGCGCAAGCCACCGGAGCAAAAGCAAAATAACAACAAAAGAACTACTAATAAAATACATCTAGACCTGGTGTAATCACACACTCCCAATGCTAACACACACAGAAATTCTCCGATCGTCTGCCGGAATACAAAAAGGTTGCGCATATATTTTACTAAACGCATGCAAGATAAATCATAAAAATATATACTCCGTACGGCGGCACCTAAACGAAATTTTATAAGCGAGATACTCGCCCAACCCGGCCGCTTATAAAGGAAGAATACGAAAATAAGCTTTCAAGGAGGTCGCGTTCAGCCCCATAGCCACGACTGCATGAACAGCGCCCACGGAACCGACGAACTACGAAAAACGAGCATGACCAAGTAAGGATCTACCGTCCAACACTACGGCCACGACTGCCTGAGCAGCGCCCACAGTGGCTACGGATCACGAAAGGGATTGAAGGAACGACTACGGATTACCTACCGCAAGCCGGGTAAACAACTTCTCTTCCGGTGCCTAAAGTCGGAAAAAAAAACATATACAATAAATAAACAAAACTAAAAAAAATAACAATATTAATCGTACGGTCAAAAATCGCACGGCAGAAAGTCGTCCGGTAGGGAACCGCACAAAGAAAAAGTCGCACAAATGACTAAAAAAACGCATGGCGATCACGAACGAAAGAATCGCACCAAACGTTCGGCGACGAAAGCCATCGCCATTACGCCATAGCAAACAAAACAAAATAACACAAGGCACACAAGCAATACAGAACAACAATAACAGATCTTGAATAAAAAAAATCGCAGCAGTCTCTCCCGACGGGAACTCGTCGTCGGAAGGGACGGAAAAACTCGCCAAGTGGCAAAACCAACGTCAACACTCGACGATATGCGCCGAAACACCTGACGCCAGAACACGAAACAAACACAAAACAAAATCTCGCTAATACTAAAAACATGAAGCATAAATATATATATACGCCGGCTATAAAATATCGCACGGCAAAAGAAAACCGCACGGCGGGAAACCGTCGGAAATTATAACATGACGCACGGACGCGTCGCACCATGACAGGAAAAACATAGAAACAGAAAAATGGCGCTAAGGCAAAATAAATATACACAAAATCCATACCAAAATAGAAAAAATAATTTGGCAGCCCGAACGAGCTGCGGAAACACCCAATCGGGTATCGACTCAAGATAACCAATGGTTAAGATAGGACACAAAGATGTTAAAACAACAAACGGGAATAAAACCCGAAGACAAATTATATATAAAAAATTCTAGACTTTATGAACACAAGATAAAGCATATCCTGACAGAGGCTGGTCAGACGGCCCACAAAACGACATAAATGTCCATTCCGGTAAAATACCGGAGCATCAAGCCGGCCGCAGTTCTACTACGTTTCTGACAAGCACGTCTCTCTTGTCAGCGATATTCGCCAGACGGTAGGCATTTTTACCAACCACTTCAATCACATCGTACGGACCTACGTACAGCAGCTCTAACTTTCGCATCCTTCGCTTAGGCTTACAGGAAAGGACGTGGTTCTTGATAAATACCCGATCTCCTACCTGATATTCCCGTGTCGAGGCCGATGCGTCGTGTTTCTTTCGTCGCTTCTCATTAATCATGCGGATACGTTCCTTCACCGATTCTATCATGGCCTCGTAACTTTCCACATTAGTCGGTGCCGGAAAACCAATTGCCTCGGAAACGGGATCGGAAATACGACCCCCGAAAACAACCTCGCTTGGAACGCGACCCGTAATAGGGCTCGGAAGGCTATTCATACAGGCTTCGATTCCTCGGATGTGTGACAACCATTCCGTGTGCCGATGATGACACAAACATCTTATCATCTTACCTAATTCCTGATTTATCCTCTCGGTCGGGTTGTTCTTTGGGCAGTACGCCGAAATGTGACGTACCTCCACCTTCCTCTCTTCGAAATACCGATTCCACTTGAAACTCGTGAATACCGTCGCGTTGTCCGAGACTATCGATCGCATTAATCCTACCGACCGGATAAACTCGCTCACTTTCGCTAACAGATTAGGACTTGTCAACCGCCGCATCGGGAATAACCTAACATACTTAGAAAAAACATCCACCATCACAAATATCTGACACATTCCTTTCACCATCGGCAACGGGCCAAACGCATCTACTGTTACCACATCCAGGGGACCTTTCGGCTCGTAACAGTGCAATGGACCCACCGACGGATGCGTAAAAGGTTTCGTCATACGACACAGGTCACACCTTTTAACAACTTTATTAATATTTTTCCGCATCTGAGTAAAATGGCACGTGCGGGAAATTAACAAATGAGTACGCCACTGCCCGGGATGCGCATACCTAGTGTGAAAGTACCAGATCAATTCCTCTATATGTGCAGATGGAATGCAGAGACGCCAAACATTCCCAGCCGACGGACGAAAAAACAGGATATCCTTATATAAAGCGTAAAACCGTTGCAACTTCACAGAATGCGACAAATCATCAATAACAGCTCTCCAGGCCCTATCTCTCCTCTGATCGGCACCCAGATCGCAAAATAATTCCCTGATATAATTTTGATTATTTTTTGCCAAAAACGTAATGAGGGCGCAATCCTTACGCAGATCGTCGCACTCGCCCAGATTCCTCGTGAGCATGTCGGCAACCACATTTTCTTTCCCTGGTAAATGTTCCACCTGAAAATCGAAATTTTGCAAGTATAACATCCACCGAGTCAGACGCGAGTTTTGCCACCGGGCCTCCTGCAAAAATTTCAAACTTAAATGATCCGAAAAAATAATAACAGGCCGGCCTTCCACGAGAATTTGAAATTTCTTGAAACAAAAAACAACCGCGAGAAGTTCTTTTTCGGTGGTGAAATAGTTCCGTTCGGTGGTAGTTAGTAGTCTGCTCACGAACATAATTGGCCGAGGGTGACCCCCTTCGTCAAACTGAGATAGAGAGCCCCCAATGGCCCTGTCCGACGCATCAGAGCAGACTACCAACTCTTTCCCATAATCCGGCACCTGGAGCTTAATATGTTCGGAAAAAGCGTCTTTGAAAGCTTGAAACGCCGCATCATGCTCACTCGTCCAGACGAATGGGACTTTCTTACCGACCAGACTCGAGATAGGTTGAATAATCTCTGCATACGAGCTAACAAACTTACGATAGAAATTACACATACCGAGGAACGACATGACCTGGTCTTTATTCACCGGACGAGGAAAACTTTTAATTTTTTGAACCTTCTCGGACTGCATCGAAATTCCTGACGTCGACAGCCGATAACCAACAAAATTCAATTCCTTCCGCGCAAAACTCGACTTCTTCAGACTCACTGTCATACCAGCATCCAACAACGCGCGCAAAACAATAGACAAGTGAAGCAAATGATCTTCTTCCGACCGAGACAATATGACAATGTCATCTACGTACGCCAAAACAAAATCGGAACATTTGGGAAACAACACAAAATCCAAAGCCCTAACGAACGCACTTGTGCTAATCTTCAGTCCAAATGGCACGACATTGAACTCATAACAACGGCCCTCGAAAACGAACGCAGTGTATTTCCTGGAATCTTCGTGCAGCGGGACCTGCATGAAACTAGCGACCAAATCTAAACTCGACAAAATTTTAAAATTCGCAAAACGAAACAGGAGCTCATCAATCGGCAACGGACAATTATTCTCGGCAACAATAATTTTATTAATATCCCGAGCATCTAGACACAGACGAATACTGCCGTCCTTCTTGAAAACTGGTACCAGTGGCGATACATATGGCGACGACGAATGCCCGATGAGACCAGCTCGCAACATACGCGAAATCTCACCAGCAACCGCCTCTCTTTTCGATACCGGAATCGGATAACTTCTCATCCTACGAAAAATGTCATGCTCTTTAACGCCCATCCGATACACAAAACGATTGCAACGCCCCGGGAAATCAGCGAAAACATCAACCACACCACGCAGACAATCGTGCAACAAAGAACGCCCCGACTCAGAGAATTCGGAATTTTCGACACAGTCGAACAAACGACCCAAAATAGACTCGTCCGGTGAGGCCACCTCGTTAACAAGAAAAGCCGGAATAAGTTCGTCGTCGGAATCAATTTCCTCTACATTTGGACTACGCCAGTCCTCATATAAATCAGCGAACTTAATCATGTGAGGATCTCCCTCTCGAGTTAACATTAAAGACATAGTGTTAAAATCGAGACGAGCACTATATTGGGCCAGAAAATCTGTACCCAGAATCACCGGAACATTTAATCCCTCGACAACAATAAACCGAGCTTCATAATCGTGCTGCTCAATACCGACAGTGGCCAACACTTGGATACGCACAACCCGTTTCGCTTTCCCGCACGCGCCCAAGATTTTAATATTACACGCTGGCAGCACAGGAAGAATCTCCTGACTACCAGCACACCTGACCGCTTCCCATACATCCGCACTAATCGCAGTGATCTCGGACCCCGTGTCAACGATGGCCTTATACATACACGAACGGATACACACTACCACGTAGGGCACTATCGAGTTACGACACGCACGAGGATCACTGGAGGACTTATCCGAGGAAGAAAAAACAGAAAAAGTACCGACAGAATTGTTCGGCTCGATCGTCGATAAATCTGCGTCCGGAGCGGAAAAAGAAATCGACCGAGTTGTAGGGACGCCATTACAACTCAGCGGAAACAAAAAAACTCATTGAGCCGTGCATAAATTAACTCCGTGCCCTGCGGACTAAAACAACAAATCTCGCTGGAACTATGTTTGTCATATAGACGAGAATTACAGCGGGGAAGGGCTTCTTCGTCACCATTAGCAACGTTTTCCGCCGGAGAGACAACAAACTCGGAGAATAAATCTAAAATACGAATGCGCGCATCCCCTAATGATTTAATCTTCTCGTTTAATTGACGCACTGTACGCCAATGTTCCGAAATGTTTTGACAACACCAGATCGGCAGTACTGTACATAAAGTCACACTAGCGACGCCTTGCGTCCAAAGGAAGCTTAATAGATCCGTGATTTGCGCAAAAATGTCCTCACTCGATCTTCGCAGACGCACGTCCGTCGCGCCAATGTACAGAATTACTTTCTCACATAGCCGTGAATAGCCGGCCTCGATCGCCAACCTTAAGTTGTGGATCGTCCGCTCACGGCAACAATAACCGATAAATGATTGATTGTTCCCACGCACGGTGCACCTTAAATTACGTTACGCTACTTGAAACAAGGGACCCTCCCCTATAACCTGATGGCCCTTGTACATCGGTACGCATTCTCGCCGGTGGTCCTGCCGATTATTTACTCCGTTCCTCTGGTCGCGTCCCCCTAGTCTACGATTCCCGTGCTCATTCCACGTCTCTACGCGGACATTATTCACGTGTGCTGGCCGTCCGCCGCTCTCTTTTTCTCGTCTTACGCATCCCTGCCGATTAATATCCCGGATGTTATCATACAATTGCTCTGCCGAGTCGCTCTTCATCACCAGCAATAATCGCTGGATCTCGACCGAGTATTTTTTTGTCATAATTTGAATAAATTCGCTATCTGGGATCGCCGGTTGGAGATATTTCACCCGGTCCATCCACCGGATCAAGTAATGCTCTATGTCTTGCTCGGATCGACACTGTTCGGTGGGCGAGTACAAGCGCTGCCGCACTTCCAACTGGTCCCTCTCGCTCCAGTAATTTCCTATCAGCTTGACTCGGACCTCATTCCAACTTGTACATCGGCTTAAAAATATCCGCGCCCACTCATATGGTGCGCCGTCCATTCTTCCTAACAAAAATACCACTTTCTCGCTAATTTCATCAATGCCCAGCACCCTAATCGCCTTTTCGATATTATCCACAAACTCTACCACATGTATATTAGGGTGCTTGCCTCCGTATCCTCGAGGGTCTACCGATGTACCCGACATCTTCAGGGGTGCCGCGATTATTCTACTATCAGCCCGGCACTGCGAATTTTCGATAGCTTCGACACGTACCCGTAGGTCGTCGACACTCGGTCTTATCGTCTCAATCACTCGTCCTTCCACGTCGCTCATTTTTTTCTCGCCCTCTTGCATCAGGTCCTGTATTTTTTTCATCGAGATTCCCAGGCCATCTTGTGCATCTTTTAATTGGTTATTTACTTTTCCCTCGAGCGCCGAGATATTACGTTCGAGAGCATCTGTCAATTCGGCTTTTAATTCTATTTTGCAGTTTTCAAAGTTATTTTCCAATTTCGTCTCCAAGACGTCAACACGTTGATTTAATTTTGTATTATTTATTTTAATTAAATCGAATTTATTATTTATCTCATCGAATTTTTTGTTTATGTGATTATTATTTTCCTCTAGTTTCTTATTCATACTATTTATGTTCTTATTATTTTCCTCTAGTTTCTTATTCATATTATTTATGTTCTTATTATTTTCTTCTAGTTTCTTATTTATGTTATTATTATTTTCTTCTAGTTTCTTACTTATGTTATTATTAAATGCCATAAGCATTTTTTCCAAACGCGAAGTGCCTTCCACAAATGATGGCCCAGGATCCTCAAACTCGTGTCTCGTTGGACTCGGAGGCACATATCCTTCCGGCCCAGTTTCGGATGAATCGTCCGCGATATCAGGCCGTGTAACACTGCCCTCATCGCTCGAATCGTCCGGGATAGGCCGTACCTCGCGATACTGTCCCCTTCTGGTCACCACTCTAGATAACTCCTCTTTCTCCATACTCAGGCCGGATTACGAGATAAACACAAAAACCGAAAATTATTACAAAATTCGACGTGGTAAAAGACTAGATAACACAAATCGCTAAATTTTGAAAGAAATAAAGGAAAAAAAAACGCATAATATAAAAAAAAAACGTGTCGCTTATCTGTCCTAGCTTGGCAGTTTCCTCCGCTGCTTCGATCCTTCACGTTGTACTTCAACTTCCGCAACGTTTTTTCCACAACCAAGGTTGACCGCCGGTGTTGATTTCCTCGGGTCCCTCTTTCGGAGCGCCAATGTTACGAAATGTCGATTTACCGTTCTTTATTTGCGGGCGCCAGTGGTAAATTACGGACTACCACGACCGAATTAACTCTGCCAAGCAGAGCGTCAGGCTTTTTTTTTGAAAGAAATTTGCCGACAAAGATAAAAAAAATAATAAGCCGTTCTCTTTTAACATAACGTGTATCTAATAACAACTATAACATAGCAAAAAAATGCAACCGCGTAACAAAAGAAAAAAAATTCATTAGGACTAGAAAAAAAACGTTGCATTCGCGGCGATGACTTCGACTAGATCTCAATATTGATCGAAACGGTAACTCGACCGCACAACAAGATTTAGCATATATCACATAAGACGAACGACTAGATAATACGCGATTTTAACAACGGTAACTCGGGTAACTGACCGCACAACAATATTTAATGCATCAGACGAACGACTAGATAATACGCGATTTTAAAAACTAACGGTACATTACCGAATCCTTATCAATTAATCACATAGCCGCTGCAGCGCTGATCTTCACACACGGCTCACGCGGCCGACAGGCACTATCCTGTTGTCGCGGACCACACATACCAGGACACTTACACAACCCCTAACACTACCCGAAATTTGACGAGAATCGGAAATTACCTATTCGGTCGTGTAAATATCCCGGCCGTATTCTCCGCCGACAACGAACAATACGATGATGCCGAGAGATCGAAAATTAATGATTTTAATCGGAGAATAATTTCTAGCTCGACATCATCGCTAGATAGCGCCGTAAATACCGAATCCGTATCAGTATGCAATATGTTTAAACAAAGCAACATCAGTATGTACCTCTTCTTTTTAAAACCCGTATTGGTTGCTACTAAAAAATTAATGTTTATCTAGGATCGATATCATTTTTAACATAATATATTCTTCAAATATTTTTTGATCAAGTTGGTAACATACATATTGGTTTGTAATTTGCCAACTCACATTTATCACCACTTTTATACATTATACAGAAGTAATAATTCCTAATTTTAAGATGTCCGGAAATGTATCTGTCTTTACTGATTCATTAAATAAATAAGTCAACGGTTTGACAAAAAATTCCAAGTTTTCTTTAATCAGTGTAATTGATAATCCATCAGAACTAAACAATGATTTATTTGGTAATGACATCAGTCCATTTTTAACTTCACCCTCTGTAAAATCTATAAATCCAAATGATCGTGGGGAGGAGGCACTAGTAGTAAAAGTTTTAGCTCCGAAGCTCTCACTTTTAATCAGATTTGTGACCGAATTCAAAAAATATATACTTATTAAAAAGCCAAGCTATTTCATATTCATTTCCTTCAGCCCTTAATATTTTACCACTTACTTTAACTTCACATAATGAATGGTTTCTGCTTCCTATCACACCTTTAACTACTCATCAATAATTATTTTGATCACTCCCGTAATCATTTAACATATTATTATAATATTCCTTTTCAGTAATTCTTGTTAATTTTTGTATTTGCTTCGAAATACCTTTAAACTGCGATAGTAAAGCCTCATCATTATTGAAGGATTTAATTTGCTTATGCAGTTTGTTTTTAGTACATAATAAATTGATTAACTCTTTTCTTATCCAAGGATATCTTTTTTTTTATGCCTGTTTAATTTCTTGGTGCATCTACATTCCTGTAGTAATACCGTTATTTTATGAATTAAATATTCAAATTTGCTATCAACAGATTGATCTGCATTATATAATAAGTCTAAATTAACATTAGAAATCTTAATTGGAAATATATTTTTATCGATAAAAGTTTCAAACCTACTAGGTTTTACTGAAACGTGGTCACTTATAACTAAGGATAAACCAATCGCACAATGATCCGAAAACCCTACCGAAAAATATCGTACCTTAGTCATTAAGGTACTTGGCTACTAAATCAGGGGACACGGGTTCGAGACTAGTTTTCATTCCAGATCCGAATTGCTCCTAGGTTTATCCAGCCTGAAATAATTGGGTACCAGAGAAATGTGGGGAAGTAAAAACGGCCGAGAGAAAGAAACTGGCTCCCCTATTCTCATTAGTGCCGTTAGGCTTAGTACAATTATGAAAAGCTTAACTTCACAATCCGCGATACCTTATCAAGGGTATGGGACTTACTTTATATTATATATCTGCACATAGTTTATTACAGTCAAAATCTCTTACAAAAATATTATATAGACAAGAATGATAATCGTTATATGGTCGGAAGAAAGTTGGTTTATTTAAAACAAATAATAAAACTTTGCGCATATAATAAATTTAGATAATCGGCACATTTGGTGTTATCTAGATTTATATTCATATCACCTGCAATTATCGAGATGTTCTCCGAAACATTAATAAGATATAATAAGTCGTCCGAAAATTCAGAATAAACCGAATTACAAAAAGTGAAATTGATTTATTAGTATGCGACTGCAGATTTAAACCGATTATGTTTTCTGTTGCAAAATTTGTATTCATTTTCACTTCTTTGCACTTCAAATAATTTTTAACATATACTATTACCCCACCAGAACGATTTTCTTCTCTATATTGGGCGAATAATGCATATACAGGAATAGCGAACTTATATAGTTCATCCTCAAAAACTCAAGATGATAATAGTAACAGTAATAGTAATAATAATAATAATAATAGTAATAATAAAAATAACAACAATAATAATAATAGTATTAATAATAATAACAATAATAATAATTCAATTTCAATTCAATTCAATTTATTTACAGTATTAAAAGATATACCACTAAAACTACATTATTATATTTAATTTTAGGCCGCATATGCGCAATGGTTGCGCGAGTAGCGGGATCCATGTTAGTTTACATGGATTAAACTTCTAATAATCAAAATCAAAATCAAAAATACGTTTATTATTATTATTACTACAATAGTCCATCTATGCGCATATTTGCGCGAGCGATGGGCATTAAAATAAAAAAAAAAACATTAAAACTTTCTTCAAGCTGCAAAAAAAAAAAAAAAAAAAATGCCGAATGAGTACTATTAATTTATTTAATACAATAACTTATACAAATATAAAACGAATTAAAATTTGATGAACCTTTTTTTTTTTTTTTTTTTTATTACTCTTCTCTCTCTTCTTTCTTTATGTTTCCTTATCTTGTTATAGTTATAGTTATGATGATAGGTAGGATACAAGAATTTTACGGCGTTTTTTGTAGTTTTTTAAGTCTATTTTTAAGGATGAGGGTAAAGAATTAAAAAGTTTGGGACCCATATATATTGACTGATTCCGGATATGGTATTTGTTAATATTTGGTAGTGCTGCTAATTCTTCCCCCGCTGATCTTGTAATACCCTGTGTAACGGAGATGTTAAATTTTTTTCTATTCTTAAGGACAAACATAAGGAGCTGCAGTTCGTAAAGTTTTGAAAGATGTATAATATTATAGTCTACAACTGTGTCTTGACTTCTATCAAATAACCTTATAACATTTTTCTGTAGTTGTGTCAGATGTTTCAAATGGTAGTCTGCAGCTTTGCCCCAGTGCATGATTCCATAACTCAGCACCGGTTGGTATAGGGCCGTATATAGTTTACGGAGGTGTATGGTATTAAAAAATTTGCTCAGATAATAAAATATATAATTTAATTTTCTAATTTTCGATGCAAGGTAAGTTGGATGTTTATCCCAGTACAATTTACAGTCTAATTGAACACCTAAATATTTTACATCATGAACTCTATCCACCGGAACGTCATTTTCCCAGAAAATTTTGAAATCATTCCATTTAAATTGCGGTATGTGGCTATAAATAATATAATTAGTTTTACTCAGATTAATAAACAGTTTATTAAGGCGTAACCAGTTTTTGATTTTGTGCAAGTCATCTTGTAAAAGATTCTGGAGAGTAGCTTGTTGGCGGGAGTTTACCATAAGCACAGTGTCATCTGCGTAACAAAATATTTTCCCATGTATATTCAAATTACACAAGTCATTAATATAAACTAGAAACAGGAGGGGTCCCAGTATACTTCCTTGAGGTACTCCGTGAAATTGTTTTACATAGTCACTTTTTATGTTGTTAACTTTAGTGCAATACAATCTATCCGTTAAGTATGATTTAAGCCACTCATGGATAATACCCCGAAAGCCGCAGTTGTACAATTTACACAACAAAATGTTATGGTTAACTACGTCAAACGCTTTCTTTAAATCTAGATATACTGCTGCAACCGAAACGCCCATTTCTAGATATGATAATAATAACGCTGATATTAGCAAACCAAATATTGGTAATAATAAAAATTTAATGTTTTCCCTTGATTATCCAGGGCCTTTCACCATGCACGTTGAAAACTGCTCAATGGAAAGAAACCTAGGACATCTATATCTCTTGGTCCTTGCCAGACTAATCAGTTCCGTTTCCTCTTTGCATTCTCGCATTGTCCCTCAAGGCAGGGGCTATATCGCAATTTAATTTCCATCTGCTACATCCGCTAACTCCTTTATTGTCAATCCTAATTTCTCCGTTCAACACAATGTCAAAATGCATATTCCTAATAGCGTTTTATTTAGAATAGATGTCATCTCTAGCGTACATCCGCCCTTTTCCGAAGATGAAATATTGGAAGGGATCGAATCTCTGATCCCTATTGTTTTTAATCTGACGTATATGTCGTTCTTCGGATGGCGTTAAAACCCCAACCCATTCAGTCGAACTCAAATTTCACAGTACTACTCTCCTAGAATTTATATCGATATACAAAATTCGATTTTCTGTTTCCTCTAGTGTCCAGTTTCAAACGTTTTCTTTTTGAACATATCGAAAAGCACCTCAGTAGTTCTTCTAACACCTGTTCGCACTGTATTTCTAAACATCCAGTCTCGGAATGCAGCAATCTACAAGAATCGCCTGTTTGCCGCAATTGTTAAGGTACACACTCTGCCTTTGTCTGATCTTGTCCTGAATGGATCAGGCAGAAAGATATAAAATGCATTATGGCATTTGAGAATATTTCATTCCAGGAGGCCTCTCATTTTAAAAATAACAATTTAGCATCTCGTGCTTTTTCATATGCCGACCGAGCCTCAATGTACAGCTTTTTTGCTAATGATTTTTCTAAGTCTCCTTCATCACCTCCCTCCCTTTCCTTTAATTCCTTCTCGCGTCCTAAATCCTTCACCTTCCACACAATCCGTAACTTAAAAGCGCTTTATAAACTTTCTTCGTAGTTTCCCTCCACTTCCATTTAATTGTATCTCACCTCCCTCTAATGGATGGACTTTCAACAAATCTGCTCCTCTTCCGTCTGAATCTATTTCAATTAGTACTATTCTCCCCAATCCTGCTAATGACAATCCTGCCTCTTTGGCCACTCTTAATTGCTCTTATTCAGTGTATTCTCCCTTAGTTGAAAATATTTCTACAGCTATCGTGGAAATACTGTCTTCTGATAATCTTGCTTCTCCTTCATCCTTCCGTTGATTCTTTATCTCGTTTTCTTTTCAGTTATGTACAGAAAGATTAAATATAAAAAAATATATAATATCGACAGAAAGATCGCTATTTGTCGGGCACGAAACCGTATTTCATTTTCTTAACGAAATTTTCGAAGATAGCGAGAATTTCAAAAAAACTCGAATAATGACGCGTCTCTCCCTGTTTACGGCGCGAAAAATCAGATTTCTTTGTTTTGAATGTAGTATTATGTAAATGGAAATTATAGTTAGTTTTAACTTAACATGCGGAATCCTCAGCGTATAAGATATCATGCTTGACTGAATTTGTTCTTTTTAGCGCATTTTTAAAAAAATAAAATCTTTTTTTTTAAAGTCTGTTTTTTATTTTATTTCTAGTAAGTTGTCCGAGATTTTCATTTACAATAATCTATTAACGACCGGTACTGATTAAAAAATATCGTCACGTGTTCGTTTTAATTGAGGTCTTGTAAATATTGTTCTCCATCAAAGTTATATTAGCTGTATGCTCAAAAAAAAAAAAATATCAGCTGTATAATTTTTGATTGCATAACAGTGACCCGATGCTCGCGCGATAACAGCGTTTTTATCATTATGCTCGATTGTTTTAATATAATTTCAACGATTCAATAAGGTCAAGTTTTCTTAGACTAAATATTACTTACGGACAATCTGAAAATGTTTTTTTTTTTATTTTTATATATACATATATATATATATATATATATTTGGGTTAGTCAGCAAGGACATTAGCCCAAGAAATGAGAATAAAAAAAATCAGATTTTTATGCGATGTGAAACATTCAACAAGAATGTGTCAAGCGCTTGGACAATAGAAGGAGAAGGAAGGGAAAGAATAAATGCAGCGCAATAGGAGTAGGATCATTGCTTGATAAGAGAGAGGGGTACAAGGAAGATTGTTCAGATGAAAGTGATGGACATTCGAACATTATGTGATTAGGATCACATACAAAGTGGCTGTTAGGAGAATGTAAAGAACAATATGGAGATGGCGCGAGAGAGAATCGGAAAAGCGCCGAAGGAAGCAAGCTGTGCCCAAAGCGGATGCGGGCTGGGGCGACGCATAAAAGGGAAGTCAAGAAACCAGCAGCAGAGAGGAAGAGAAGGCTGGATGGACAAGTAAAAAGAATCCGGGTTAGAGAATGATGTATTTATTTTGGATAATCGTTTATCGTGAAAACGTGTGCAGGAACTACTTCTGTAAAATAATCAATTTTAACGAACGATATTTGGTAAAGATGGTGTGCGATACCTTATTCTTCCGTAATATAGCGCATTTTAAATGTGCTGTATTTATATGTCCCCTTTCTTGATTTATTAATACAATAAAGTAATGAATAATACGAATGAATTACTGAACATTTACAGTAAATATAAATAATATGATAGAAACGTATTCTTCTGGAAATATCTTTAGTTTTTTTTTTTCTTTTTCTAGCTGAAGATGATATATTCCAGAAAACATTTCTAGCATATTTATATTCGTGAAATATTTTTTTTATACATGTATTTATATAACTATATTCGTTATTCCATTTTATCGAGTATGTAACAATAGATGTAAACGTGACTTACAAATAATTTCTAATATTTTTTTGGTTTTTTATTTATAAAAAGTTACATATCGGCAAAATGTACAGAAAATGTGAATTTCAAAATTCATCGCAATTTTCGATGAAATGTTGAATTTGTACATTGAGATAAAGGGTTATTTAATTTTTTAATTTTTTTTTTTTTTTTTTACTTTTCGATTTAGTTGTAAAATACATTAAAAAAGGAGTCTTAAGATTAATTTTATATTTTGCAGTGCCCTGGAGTAATTTCTAGTTCTAATAAAATACATAATAAGTATATAATTTCTTTCTTTTGTTGTCAACTTTAAGAAATATGAAAGAAGTTGTTGGAACGAATCAATGAGAAAAAATCTGTCCATAATCATAATAATTACAATAAATTGGATAAAATTCACATATACTAATCAAATACGTATAAAATTACTAGTATTCTAAAAGCTGAATTCAGAATAGCATTTTCAACAAATAATAACACATATAATAAGTTAATAAATATTAAGAATATAAATAATAATCGTAATAACAATAATAAATATAACCGCTTAGGTATTTATAAAATTGTATGTAATACTTGTCATAAAATATACATTGGGCAAACACGTGGAAATTTTAATACTAGATATAAAGAACAAGTCTACGCAATAAAACACAAATATATTGAAAAATCAACAATAGCTGAACAGACTATTAACAACAACCATACCATTACGCATGATATTACTAAAGATTTTTTTATTTTAAAGTACATCAATAATTACGCAATGTTAAATTTCACTGAAAATGATTACATTATTAAATATAAGGATATTTGTTTCAACCATAATTTCCCAAATCCAGATAATCCATTATTTAATATTTAGCATATTCTATTTTACATTAATATAAACTAAAATTTAATAATACCATAATTAACTCAGTTTTCCTAATATTTATATTATTTTTTACTTTATTTGCACTTTTTACATTATATTTTTGTAATTTCCATAATTTTTATTATTATTATTATTACACTAAAAGATACAGACGACGGCTGCTCAAACGGGCCATGCGCGCCCGGGGAACGGAAGGGAATTTAGGAGGTTAACGGAATGAAGGAATTGGAACATACTGCGGATATGACAGGAAGAACCAGCTAGGAGTTGCGGTAAGAAGGGGGAGGCCATGCTGGGCTCTAAGTGCCATATGAGAATGACAAGATAAGTGGGGAATGGAAAGCTGTGTTCTTTGGCAAAAGGGTCAAAGAGGATGATCGATGCGTTGTAGGAGATACAAATGGGTCAGGCGTGAGTGGGAAATCCTGTCTGGTAAGAATAATATTTTTCTTCCTTGAACGAAACGGAAGGGGGATCTAAGACAGAGGATCAGGTTCAAGAAGGAAAAGGTGGTTTTGTTGATTAGAGCGCTCCATAATCGTTTCCAGGATTTAATTATGAGGGATTTCAAGAAGGATTTCGTATCGTTGGTAGAAGAAAAGTACAAGGATATGGATGGAAGCAGGGATGCCTCCCTAGCAGCTCGGTTGATGGCCTCGTTACTGGGGAGACCATTTTGGCTGGGGAACCACACGAAAGACATAGAAATTTGAGGTCGAATAAGGAGTTCATTATCTGTGTAAAAGTTGTAGAGGGACATTAGAACACTGAGTGAATCTGTAGGGATGATGTATTTAGAAAAAGGCGGAGCGGTGAAGAGGAATTCAAGACACTTGAAGATAGCGAAAGATTTAGCCGAAAATGCAGAGCAGGATTTCGGAAGCCGTAAGCGATGGGTGATAGGGGGGAAAAAAAGGCCGGCCCAACATGGCTGTTAGATTTCGAGCCATCCGTAAAGCAGCAAATTTAATCAGCGTATTTGGCAGTTTTGTTACCATTACTTATCTTATTTTATTAAATTTTTTACCATTTTTTAACTATTTTTATATGATTTTTTATGTGTTTTTATTGATAAATAAATAATTATTCTCGTTTTGTCCGACCGATTTAAAAATCGATATATTGCTTGTTTCTAACGTCGTTTGTGTTTTTAAATTTAACGTTATTATATTCGCTGTGATCATGAAACTATTAGCTTCAAAACGCGTCAGCGTAAAAATATAAATATATTATTTTATAAAAAGTGTATGTTTATATTTAATCTAAAAATAATTTTGAAATAATGTGTGCAACAAACTTTAATAACAGATCAGTGAATTCAAAATGATTTCCTCTTCGATGGTGGCCCTGAAAAGGGCCTTTTCAACCCGGGATTAGGATTCATTAATGTCGACCGGGAATGGGATGATTTGCCAGTGTATACACACCGTTGCCCGGGGGGCGCCAGCTGCATTTGGACTGTGTTTATGATTCGATCGTTGTTGCTGTTGCTATATTGCTGTATGATTCGATCGTTGTTTTGTGCAGCGTGCGCGGAGGCTCATCCCAAACCATGAAATCGGTGAACTTGATACCTATTTCAAGAAAAATCGACTGAAGCCAAACCCGATAAAAACGGTGACTTGTGCCTTTCATCTAAAAAATCGTGAGGCAAAGCGGCAACTACAAATTAAATGGGGAGATACCGACCTGAAGAGACAACCCAAAATACATATCTGGGCGTTATACTCGACAAATCGCTTACATACAAACAGCACTGCGAATCAGTTAAAATGAAAACCATGGCCAGAACAAACATAATACGTAAACTAATCGGTTCTAGTTGAGGAGCTAACGTAAACGCCCTCAGAATTTCTTCTTTGGCGCTCTGTTATTCTACTGGTGAATACGCATGCCCTGTGTGGGGCCGCTCAACACACGCCAAAAAGATCGATGTGGCCCTAAACGAAGCATGTAGGCTGATAACCGGATGTCTGAAACCAACTTCTCTATCAAAACTTTACGAACTTAGTGGTATCGCCCCTCCGGAAATTCGACGAGAGGTAGCTGCAAAAAATGAAAGGTTTAAAGCAGCCAACGACAACCGACACGCCCGTTATATGAATATAAAGGACTGGCTGAAACAAGATTAAAATCCAGGAACAGCTTTTTACAAAAGGTCGAAGAATTGACAGGTACTGCAGAAAAGGAAAGACTTCGTATATGGAACATAAAAGCAAACGGTAGACAAAAGGTGGAAGCACTGCCTAGCGGGGATCATTTAAGCTACAGTCTTTGGAGAACCCGTGAATAGACTGAGAAGTGGAACTGCGTGCACAAAATATATTCTGTACAAGTGGGGAATATCCGATAGCGATCGATGTAACTGCGGTGAAGTTCAGGACTATGATCATCTATTTACATGTCCCGTCGTCGTCGGCAAATATGAACTTGGAAGCTTGTACGACTACGTTGATAACGACTTGATAAAATTTATAAAATATTGGACAACCTGTTGTATTTAGTCGACCGGTCACGCGAATAATAATAATAAGTGAATTCAAAAGACTTCTGCCTGTTCTGTTTGCGATGGAACCGATTTTCGAAGGAATAGATTAGTAAAAGTATTGTTAGTAAGTTGAAGGGATTCTTAGCAAAGGATTTTGTTTTATTTCTTTACTAAATTGAACAGAATCTCTTTATTGTTAATTCAACAGATATTTTTGTTTCGGTTTAATTGCAATATTTTGATGTTTCAAAAAAAATTATCAGCATTATATTTTTTCAAATGAATAATCAAAAATTTTATGTATTTTTAAAAATAGAAAAAATAATTGAAACATAGACATATAAATACCTTCCTTTTGCTTTTATATGTTCTATTTAGTAAGTAAATAACCTGCTACTGAAAAGAGTTTTACATTGTTGATTATATCTTGCGATTTAAATTTTTTTTTAAAAATGTATTTTGAATTTCTTAGAGTTTATATGTTGCAGAATATTTTCTTTTAAAATATCGATTTACTTAAAACGTACAGGAATTAAGGGAAAAAAGTGCTTTAGAAGTAAACCAGGGGTCTTAGTATAAAGTAATAAGTTTGGTTATATTTTTCCTATAAAGCAGTCCTTTATGCATGTGTTTTGAGATACGTTTTGATTTCTCCAACTTTTTTACTCGCGCTATTACTTACGGGAACTTACTTTTTTTTTGTTGTTTTTGGCCCGGAAGGAAGGGTTTAAATAATTTTTTAACTGTAATTTTTCGATTTTATGAAAGTGCTTCTGTATTTTGTTTTATATTTCGAATTTCACTTTTAAAGGGTTATCTGGCGATGAGTTATGAATTTTTTAAGGATGATTGTTGTAAATTCCATATTGTGTATTCTTGTCGGTTTTTTGGTTTTTTTTTTTTTTTTTTGCCGCCCAGGGTAGTAGGTTAGCTTGAAGTTGTAGTTTATCTTAAAGGAGAATTTAAATTGTAATTTATGATCTAATTTTGAAGTGTATAAGCTTGTTCGTGAGTTATCGCATATTTTAATTGAATATTTTTGTCATTTCTAAACCATCTTATTAGGATTCCGTACATTATACGGTGGTCATATGTAGCTCAGCTGAAAAAAACTAAATTCACTAAATCACACTACTCTTTACCTTTTTCACCTTTTCCGTTGGGATCCAGTGTGACGCGAGATAAATCCCACTTCAGCTCGTAAGTGTCCGATCTTTTATCATTTTTACTAGCGCACAGTTTAGTTTTTTTGGTATCGAGATATCACGCTCAATCTAGAAATAGAACTGCTTCTTATCTTTTTTTTGTCATTAGCAAATATCCTTCATGCACCCAATTAATTTTTCCTTTGCTCTTCGTTCAAAAAAAAAAAAAAAAAAAAAAACAACTTCAAGCGACGTTATCTCATTATCATTTAACAACACTGCCTCTCATTAACCAATCCGCACAAAGAAGTGGTCTTCATGAACGGATCAAAATCTCAGAGTAGAGTTGGATGGGAGGTTGCGCGTTAGCTGGGAAAAGTATTTTTCGCTTTCGCTTTCGTCGTAGTTTAATTCTGTACGATCGAGCAAATTGTTTGAAATTAAGTCGGTGATTGATCTGGTCATTAACAGTTTTTTTTTTTTGTAATTCGTTGCTTTATTTCCTTTATATCGAATGTTTCAGCAAGCCTGCGATGTACATCAATATCCTGTAGCAAAAAACGTCTGTGTCGGTTAACCGTATTGCCACAGGTTGCGGTGAGGTACGAATTCTTCTTTACGCTGGTATTTATGCTATCGTTTAGAGCTAACTCAAGTGTTTCTATGTATTCAGTCACCAACATCGTCGCTCCTTTAAGTGCTGTTAAGCTTCGTACGTTAGCAGTTGTGCTAAAGTTTTGGCAAGGACAATGGAGAAATATTGCTACCTTTGATTAAATACTTCCTTTAATCAAATTATACAGCAGAAATCGTAGAAAAGAAGCTGTGTAATCGTAACGCTTGAGTTTTTCTCGCACGACTAATAGGGAACCGGTTTTCGAGGGAACATTATAGGTTAATAATTATAATGGTAATAATGTAAAATTTGAAACTGAGTAATGTTAGGACCGCCGTGAATACCATTTGAAAGATCCGTCTCTCTCTCCACCTATTTGTAAATACAGGACTGTTTAACAATATTGCGAGGAGTAGCTGCTTCCTTTTTCTCTCCAGCCAATAATTCCGCTCAATCCTTCAGGCTCCCGGCTTTTTGCTCCATCTTCTCCGCAGAACTTTATATACCATTCTTCGAGCCGTTATATTTATTTCCTCAACTCGTTCTTCTGATAGATACTTAATTATTTCAGACTCCAAAAGTGCTCTTCAGGCTATATCCTCTCCCTTTCCCTCGTATTCCCTCGATTTTATTGTTTTCCGTATACGTTCTCTTATCTATAGTCTTTCCCTTTCCCATTCCATTTCCATCGACCTGCTTTGGGTTCTAAGTCATGCGGCTATTGATGGTAACGAGACGGTGGACTCCTTAGCACGCTTAGCGCTACACTCTCCACATTTTGTTAAAAAGATTTCTGGTCACAACATACTTCCCCTTTCCAAAAGAATGCATATCAGACTTTGGTCGGATGTGTATCCTTGCTCCTTTTCCAATCCTAACTCATTTTACCTTTCTATTCAGTCTAGACCTCCTTCTTGTTCTTGGTTCTATCATTTTCCTACTCTTAAACGTTTTTTCATCATTGCCATCTGCCGTATACGTTTCAATCATACTTTGCTCCCATCCTCTCGGCATCGTTTTGCTCTTTTCCCATCCCCTTATTGTCCTTTGCACTCTGGCGACTGTTCCTTCGTTTATGATCTTGACCACGTGCTGTTTGGATGTTCCAGTCTTTCCTCCGAACGTAATATCCTGTACGTTTAATTATTAAAGCTGAATTATCCTACTCCATATAGTGCTTCCTATATCTTAGAGCTTTACCGTCATCCAATGTGGTTCCTATTCTTGTCTCTTTCCTGTCATCGATCTCTGACCGGATCAAAATTTAATCTCTAATCTAGTCCAATTGTCCTGGGTAGCTGCCCTTAGTCGGCCAAGCCCAAACAAAAAAAAACAAAAAAAAACAATATTGCATGCAAGCAAGCTATATACACATTGATAAACTGTCAAAAACTATCGGTGATAAGAGTTGTGTTTTCAAATTTACAATCTCTTTTTGTCGTAATTAAAAAACGGCGGACTATACATTTATTGTAAAACCAGAAAAATAATAAATAAAAAAGAAAAAAAAGAAATAAAGTTTTTTTTTTTTTTTTTTTTTTTTTTTGGGCTTGTCAACCAGGGACCTTTACCCAGAAACAATTAGAATAGGAAGGAATCACTTATATCCTGATACGATCAGATATTGTTAGGAGAAAGGAACAAATAATAGGAACAATTTGTGGAGAGGGAAGAGATAGAACATAAGAGGCGCAGTACGGAGTAGGAAGATCAAGTCCCAGCAAACTAAAGTAGAAAGCCGAGCACTCAGCAGAAAGAGATGAACACTCAAAGAACACATGGTCCGCATCGCAAATATGCTCTTCGTTCGAGTGGAGAGGACAATATGGAGAGGAAACCAAGGAAAAACGAAAACGGGAGGAAGGCAGCAGAGAATGGTTAAAGCGCAAGCGAATAACGGAGACAACAACAGAACGACGAAGTGAAGGAAACAAAGAGAACCACGGATTGGCAGGAAGACTAGGTTGGATAGACAGATAGAAAGAGCGATTGTTAGAGAAAGAGGAAACGTACATATCCGACCAAAACCTAAGATGAAAATTTTTGCACAGAGGAAGGATATTGGACGAAGGGACTTTTTTAAAAAAGAAGTGAGAATAGGCAGCAGCCCGAGCCAATGAGTCCGCCGCTTCATTACCGCAGATGCCCGAATGGCTAGGAACCCACAGCAAATCAATTTGAATAGAATGAAGGGAAGAAAGAGCGTGGATAAGTGAGCGAATGCGGAGTATAATGAAATCACAGGAATAATCAGGAAGGGGAGAGCAAAAAGCCTGAAGGGCGGTTATGGAGTCCGATATAATCAAGAATTTGGAGGAAATGTGATTAGAGGAATTGAAAATAATGGAACGTAGGATAGCCATCAATTCGGCTGTGAATATGGAGCAGAAAGAAGGTAAGCAGAAAGATTCTGAAAAGCCAAAATCTGGGAGGATAAACGAAGCACCGGCACCATCCGGTTTCTTCGAGCCATCTGTAAACACAGTTACATGCAAGGGAAAATCAGAATTGATATAACTGCGGAATTCCTGTATGATTAGGGCCTGCGGAAGAAACTTAGAGAGCGTAGGAACAGTAAACATATTTGGAGGATGGCAGAGATCGGCGAAATTAAAAGTGAAATAAGGGAGATTGGCAAAGGACATTATGTAAGGACAAAACGAACTGAGCCGTAGAGAAATGAGAGAAAGAATTGGAATTTTTCTAGGTACGAAACGCCAGTTCCTAGAAAT
This sequence comes from Icerya purchasi, assembly GCA_039619475.1. Classification (NCBI taxonomy): domain Eukaryota; kingdom Metazoa; phylum Arthropoda; class Insecta; order Hemiptera; family Monophlebidae; genus Icerya; species Icerya purchasi. The sequence continues at coordinate 400,532,378 of CM077116.1, read as the reverse complement.
GGAAAGATAGGAATGGATAAGAGTAGAGGAGGTGAGTGGGAGACGCTTAGTAAGAAAACGATAGCCTAAATAAGATCTTCAGATAAAAAGGGGTGGTGTGTTAGATTCGGCAAGGACTGCTGGAACTGGAGAGGATTTAAGAGCACCAAGACAGAGACGAAGGCAAGAGTTTTGGATTACATAGAATTTAGAGAGTCGGGACTTAGAGGCACAACCATAGAGAAATGAACAGTAATCAAATTTTGAGCGGATGATAGATTTATATAGAGAAATAAGGACATAAGGATCACCACCCCATTTGGTTGGAGATAAAGCTTTCAGCAGGTTTAGTCTTTTGATTGCTGAAGAGGAAAGATACTTGATGTGTTCGGAGAAGGATAACCGACTGTCAAGGAAAATACCAAGATAACAGAAACAATTAACACGAGAAAGAAGTGTATTTTCTAGGGATAGATAGACAGAAGCAGGATTATAAGGTCGCAGAGTAAATACGGCATAACAAGATTTAGTAGGAGAAATAGAAAGGTTAATTGAGGAAAGGGAGTGATCCAACACGGAGAGAGACGAATTAAGTGCCTCACTGGCTGATATAATATCGTGAGATGAGGCATAAAGTAGGATGTCATCAGCAAAGAATAAAGACGACGAATTTAGAGGAAGAGAAGCCACACTGATAGTGTATATGTTGAAAAGAGTAGGACTGAGGGAGGAACCTTGAGGGAGACCTCGAAAAACCATTCTTGAAGATTCAAAAGAAGGAGCAGAGAGGTGGATGGAACGATTCTGCATGAGATTGATAATAAGAGAAGTAAAGTGCAATGGAACGTTAATTGCTATCATCTTATCTTTTAGAGTAGGAAGATGGACATTATCAAAAGCACAGGATATATCGATGAAGGAAGCCAGAGTATAGTTTTTTAGGATAACGGATTGGTAGATATGGCAGACAAAAAGACTACTGCAGGCGGAAGGACCAATACCAGGCCGAAAGCCGAACATATTGCTAGGAAATACATTATTATGCTCTAGCCACCAAACAAGGCGCTTGTTTAACATACCTTCAAACAATTTTCTGATACAGGAGGCTAAAGAAATAGGGCGTAACGAAGAACTTTTTTTAGGAATAGGAATGATGATAAAAGAATTCCAAGAGGGGGGAGTTATACCTCTGGAGAGGAAACAATTAAAAAGATGTAGGAGAAACGCAAGAGACAGTTCAGACAGGTTTTTAAGGACCAAAAAAGGTATACCGTCAAGACCTGGAGTGGGGCTAGAAGATTTGGAAAGGACAGATTTTAATTCATAAATATTGAAGGCAGAAGTTAGGAAATGCGTCTGGGAATTATGCGGAGGTGAAGTTGGATACAGTTCATCAACGTTAGGAACATAGGCAGGAGCAACGGAATCAATAAAGTATTCTAAGCTAACTTTAGAAAGGTTGAGATTTGAAGGACGTTCAGAGGATGGGGATTTGAAAGCTCTAGTCATTTTCCAGATATGAGAAAGAGGGGTATTCCTAGAGAATGAAGAACAGAAATTCTTCCAGGAGGACCTTTTTGAGACTTTAAGTATATACCTAGCTCTTGCGTTCGCTCGCTTATGAGCAAGAAAGTTTTGCGTTGTAGGGTCTAAACGAAAAGTTCTAAAGGTGGCACGACTGTAGTGGAACGCGCGGTTGCATTCCTCATTCCACCAAAGAGATGAGGCTTTATTGTAATTGTTAGATGTCTGATGACGGGTAGGTGAAGAGAGGGAAAGAGCAGACTCAATGGAATTTAAAAAGGAATTATAGAGAAGTATGGGATCAGAGTCGAGTTGAATACTAGGAAGTGATGAGTCGACACATGAACGAAACATAGTCCAATTTGCTTTGGAGAGGTTCCACCGAGGAGAATGTAGAGGCCTGAAGCAAGTTGGAGAAGAAAAGTTAACTGGGGTTATTAGGATAGGAACATGGTCACTACCGTAGGAGCCCATAAGAGTTCTCCAGTTATAATTAAGACCAATAGTGGAAGAAGCAAAGGTTAGATCAAGAGAACTAGAAATAGTTGGATATCTGAAATAGGTTGGGGAGTGATCATTAAGAAGAATTAAATTATTGGAAAAAATACCACTCTCAAGGACGGAACCGTTGGAATTGTAGGATGTGCAACCCCACAAGGGTGAATGGGCATTCCAGTCACCCCCGATAATAAATGGTTGCGGGATAGAGCTGAAAAAAGTGGAAAGAGGGAACTGACGAAGATCATAATTAGGAGGAACATAGATGGAGACAATGTTAATGGGATGCGGAAGGGTGGTACGGATAGAGATGTGGACTATGTTGGGTTGGTTAGGAACAAGAGGTAGGTTCAGAGAAACATTGTGGGTGTTGAAAGATATATCATTTTTAACGAGGATAGCGGTACCACCATACCCGTCATGCCTATCACATCTAATTATTTTATACCCTTTAATATTAAAGTTCGTGCCCGACCGAAGCCACGTTTCTGAGATGAGAGCAACACTAATGTTATGAATATCCAATAAACCCTCTAATGGATTTTTATTGGCTCTGAGGCTACGACAATTCCACTGAAGTATATTGAACGCAGCCATCATGGTGAAACAAGGAACGTATTAGAAGCATAAGGATTGAAAAAAGGGAAGACAAAAACAATAAGAAGGCACAGTAGTTGATATAAGATAAAAACAAAAATAAAGACATTCATATTAATGGGATTGAAATAGATTGGAAGGTAAATGGAGGAAAGTAAATTATAACGATTAGAAATCCGGAGAAAGTAAGTCGGGGCTAATAGATTAGAAGGGAATTCTAAAAGTAGTGATACAAAGGAAGAAAGAGTACATTCGTGTGGGAAAACGTAGGAGGCAAACCAAAAATTTCTGCTGGAAGCAAACTGGTTTTGAAACTTTTGCATAGATGCAATAGTACCCGTTAGGGTTAGATTATGCTGCGCAAAGCTTCTTGTTACATAGCTCTTGCTGTATGCGCGAGTCAATCTCACCGCTGAACCAATGGAACAGCAAATGTGAGACAAACCAGAAATAATTCGAATGCAACCGAGTTCAAGTACTAAGTAAGTTATCTTGACGTCCGTGCGTTCGAAAGAGAAAAAGATGTAATAAATGTACTGAAGCCCGACAGTGCTTTTGAACACTGCAGCAACCGCATCATTTACAAATAAGGAAGAGGAGATATTGAATAATACAACTAAACAGTTATAAAACTGATTTAAATATCTTGTTTTGTGCGTTAGTAGAAAGATTCGGTAAGAAAGAAGTAAAGAGAATTTAGGGTATAAGAAAAGAAACAAAAGAGAACAAAAAGAAGAAAATTCAGCCCCGAATCTTCTTACTTTTCTTCCTATTTTCTTAATCATAACAAGAGGAATTAATTTACCTGAACGTTACTGGAAAGGAAACGAGATAAAGAGTCGACAAAGGAAGAAGAAGAAGCAATGTTATTAGAGGAGAGTATTTCCAAGATGGCTGAAGAAATATTTTCAATTAAAGGAGAAAACATTGGATGAGAGGAGTTAGGAGAGACCAACGAGGCAGGAATGTCCTTAGCAGGACTTGAGGGAATATTAGACGGAGTAGGAGTAGATTTGTTGAAAGCCCATCCATTAGAGGGAGATGGGGTACGGTTAGATGGAAGAGGAGAAAACTGCGGAGAGGGTTTATAAGTCGCTTTAGAGTTACGAATTTTATGGAAGGTAGGAGATTTAGGACGTGGGAAAGAATTAGAGAGAAGGGAGGGAGGTGATGAAGGAGACTTAGAATTATTAGGAGAAGAGTTGGACATTGAGGCTCGGTCGGCATATGAAAAAGCACGAGAAGTTAGATTGTTTTTTTTTAAATGAGAGGCCTCCTGGAATGAAATATTCTCAAAGGCCATAATACGCTTTATATCCTTTTGCCTGATCCATTCAGGGCAGGATCGGTCAATGGCAGAGTGGGTACCTTTGCAATTGCGACAGACGGGCGATTCCTGTAGGCTGCTGCATTCAGAGACTGAGTGCTTAGAAGAACAGTGTGAACAAATGACTGAAGAACTACGACAGTGCTTAGCGATATGTCCAAAAAGAAAACATTTAGAACACTGTGTAGGCGATCGGATACTAGGGGAGACAGGAAATCGCATCTTAAAAATCGAAACGAATTCCGGGAGGGTGGTACCATAAAATTTAAGTTCGACTGAATGGGTAGGGACTTTATCGCCGTCCGAAAAACGGCATATACGACGTATAGAAGCAATGGAGATTAGTGGTTCGATTCCTTCCAATATTTCATCTTCAGAAAAGGACGGATGCACGCCAGAGATGACGCCCATTCTGAATAATAAACTATTGGGGATATACGCTTTAATATTATGTTGCTGGAAAAAACTAGGATGAGCAAGAAATGCGTTAGCGGAATCAACGGATGGAAACTTGATTGCGACACGACCGCTGCCTTGACAGACAATGCATAAATGTGACGCGGAAACGGAGCTGATTAGCTTGGCAAGGGCCAAGGGATGTAAATTACCTAGATTTTTATCCATGGAGCAACTTTCAACGTAGACGGTAAAAGGTCCCGGATGATCTGTAGCAAACATTTTATTCTCTTTATTATTATTATTATTATTATTATTATTATTATTACTATTATTATTATCGTTATTGGCAGTAATGTTATTGCTATTATTATTATTATTAGTAGTAGTAGTAGTAGTAGTAGTATTATTATTGTTATTGGTAGTACTGTTGTTGCCATTATTGTTACTAGTATTATCATTAGTGTTGTTCCTATTGTTATTCTCGGCATTATTAGTATCGTAACTGTGACGATCAGTGCTTGAGGAAGCAGGAGTTGCCATAGGATCAGCCTGGGAGAGTCTAATTTCTTTCGGTTGGATAGAAGAAATGGGCGAAAGGGGGTCTGCTGATTTTCGCTTCGAAACGCTATCAGCGTCTATACTTAGAGATAAGTTAGACGGTGGTTTAAGGGGTTTAGCGGAGGTTGGGGAGGAGGCCGCAGAGCGGCCCCCTTTAGATGCGCTCATCTAGCGCGGGAAAAAGTGTATAGAAATAAAAACGTAAAATCGAAATAAATGGGGAAAAAAAGGTGGAAAAAAAAACACCTATAAAAACCTATAAAGATAAAATAATTAAAAGTAGAATAAAATAACGTAAAGTAAACTAAAGACGAAATTAGTAAAATAGAAATAAACTTTTCTCGCTAATGTTTGAATTAGCAGAGAGGAAACATAAAACCGCAAAAACAGGTAATAGAAATAAGTAAGTGTAACGGAAAGATCTCACTTAATTGTCTTCTTTATCTGTATAATGCCGCTGATAACGATTAACTACAATATTTACCGCGACATACAAATTACCGCTATCGCTAAACAATCACGAACGCAAACACAATCGACTACCGCATAGCGATAAGAGTTGTTCGAGAACCCAAATATAAAATTCTTTAGAGAACGCGATTTGTTCAATTTTCTAGAAATATTTAGCTTCGTCTTTTAGTTTGACATCTGATTCAAGCAGTTTCGCTATCCGATCTGTATCTGTAAGTGAAATACAGGAATTTTTCTCTTTTCTACACAGATATATTATGTGCCCTCTCATACAGACTTTTAACAAGAATTATCTATTTTTTCGTTTAATAGCACGTTTCTTCTCGTACATTATCATCATTGAGTCGTGAATCTCTCGTAGAATGACCTGTCCATCTGATGTATAAGATAGTTTTTCCTGTGGTTGGGTCAATGCCGCACCCACAAAAAAAAAAAAAAAAAGATCTATAATATGTCATCGTTGACACCTCTGTTGTGAGCCAGTCCAACACATTCTGCGAAACTTTTTTCCCTACATCATCTCTGTCCATCTGGTTGGAACGCGGCCAAGTCTTCTTTCTCCTTCCAGAATTCTCGTGTCTCAAATCCATTTGCTTTTATTATATGACTAAAGAGAGAGTATTTCACAATATTCTTCTAATTACTTCCGATACGATAATCTTCTTTTCGTTATGTCTATTTTTTGTAACACTGAACTGTTTGTTCTTTTGTCCGTCCATGTTATTCATAATATACATCTCCAACAACAGTATAATATTACTAACGCATCCCATGTGGTTGGAACGCGGCCACGTCTTCTTTCTCCTTCCAACTTTTCCTTCCAGAATTCTCGTGTCTCAAATCCATTTGCTTATATTATATGACTAAAGAGAGAGTATTTCACAGTATTCTTCTAATTACTTCCGATACGATAATGTTCTTTTCGTTACGTCTATTTCTTGCAACACCGAACTGTTTGTTCTTTTGTCCGTCCATGTTATTCATCATATACGAGATCCAACAACAGTATAATATTACTAACGCATCTATCTTTCATCGATATCGTATCTACGTAGATTTTTCTGCGCCATATAGAAATATTGAGAACACCAGACTATTCGCTAGTTTCATTTTTACTTTTTTTGATACCGCGGGATATATATAGTACGTTTTAGCCGACACATAACACTTTTTGTTATATTTGTTCGGTGTCTAATTTCCGCTTCAGATCCCCCTCGATTTTCTACTATCGAATCTCGGATATCGATACGGTTTCACAATTTTCACGCCGTTAATGTCATGCCAAGTTCTGAACGAATGTCGCTTTGCCTGTCTGTAATCATAATTGTCGTATTATATTTATTAATTATTAAGCTATATTCAGCGCTGTATTTTCCAAGATGACTTAGAGTTTGCGCCATACTGCTTTCGTACATATCTAGTAAATGTTTTGCTTTTGTACACATTTAAAGTAAACTAAGTCCCATATACCCTTAATAAGGGGTATCATAGATTGTGAAGTTAAGCTTTTCATAATTGTACTAAGCCTAATGGATTTATACGTGGGGGGGGGGGGGGGGCAGTTACTTTCTACTTGGGATTCGCCTTTACTTTCTCAGATTTCTGTGAGACGCAATTATTTTAGGCTAGGTAAACCTGGGAGCGATTTGGATGCAGAACGAGGCAAGTCTTGAACCCGTGTCCTCTGTTTTGGTAGCCGAGCAAGTAAATATTATTTATACGCATGTAGTTCGGTTCTACACATATCTCATAATTCATTACCGTTAAAACAATTAATTACGCGTACATTCTTTCCATTATTGGCCATAACTGTTACATTGACCTTCGCATTATTAACTTATCTCGACGCGGTTGTATTTTTTCCCGACTTTTTTTTTTTCCTTTTCCTTTCTTTTTGATTATCATTTTTCAAGACCACAAGATGCTTAAATTTTTACCCGCGCTGCCCGATAATATTCTAGATTTCTCTACAATGTGTGGATAATTACTTTTCGTAAAATCACAAAAATTCTTTCATTACAAAGACCGGCATCGTATACGCCAGATAATAAATGCACAATTGATCGAATAAAATACACACAATCGTTTTAATCGTTAATGAGTTTCGATCATGAGATTTTCGCAAGATACCTTTGCATTGTGTTAACGTTATTAACCGTTACGTAACAAGTGAAGAACAATCAAAACGCGTCATGATTCTTTTTAAATTGTTAAGTGGCCATTGCGTGATCAACAGAATACTTCTGAGTGAGCTAAAACCGGTATCGCTCTGGGGTTGGTGTTGTTTCACAACAAGAATGTGTGAAACATTGCGCAGAGGTAAGCATTTCACATTTTTAAAAATGATTTAATTAGAGTTTTGAACTTTTTCTTTTTTTCCGAATCCAGATGTTATAATTACTTAACAATATATAAGCGTGTTGATGTATAGTTTGTTGTTCTATCCGATTGAAATGTCTCTTTTTTTATCGAAATGACCTCATCGGATTAGCGTAATTTTTAATTTTGCGATATTTTCTAAATCCTCGAAAATCTACGTAAAATGTGATCGAAGTAAACGACTAATAATTCTAGGAACCGTGTAATTTCTATAAAAAATCATCTCAATAAAGCATTAAAAAATTTTTTGCCTAGTGCTTTTTTTTTTTTTTTTTTTCGTTATAAATGCGTTTAGACAAAAATAAAAAAGTAATTTATTTAATTCATAAATATATCTGAATACAGGAAAAACGGTTTACAAAAAAAAAAATAACATTAATATGTATCTGATTGCTTCGGTGGTACGCTAAATTTAAATTGCAACAATTAAAAAATCGTAGTGTAACACAATAGCCATTCATTTCCTATTAACCGACTACTGAAAACATTACAAAATATTTGATGCGATTTTTTAATTTTTTAATTTATTCTTGCAATTTGAATTACCGAGACTCGAGGTATTTAACGTTGTTTAAACATTCTCATAATATCCTCCTTTATCTATAATTTACTGTATAAGATATTATTTTTTATCGAGTAATTATTTTTTACTTTTTAATGCTTTTTTTAATACATTTTTAGAGTAAATCTTCAAGTATCGGAATTTTTTTTTTTTTTTTTTTTAAACGGTAATGTAACATAATATTTCCGTCATTGATGAACACTTGTAAACGGCGCTATGGGGGTTTCAAATTTATTTTCTTTATTCGGATCTGCATTTATCCATGGGAAATAGGAAATTTATAATATTTAAATTTTTTGCCTGACTGAATTAAAAATTGTTCATTTTTTCAACTCACATTTCTACGCTAACACGATAATATTTGACGTATTAATCTCGTGTTTGTTGTATTACTAAAAACTTTTTTCTAAAGAAATCTTCTTTTTCACGTTATTTAACTATATTGATTATCTATTTTCACCGGCGATACTCATTGGTCTCATTACTCACTTGCTGGTGCACACTCTGGAATGAAAAATGAATCATATAAAAAACCGGTTCACATAGGCGTAAGATACGTGAAAACAAAACCATAAAAAAACAAAAACGTACGCAATGAACATATAACCACTTTTTTAAAATTAACGTATAAATTTTCCGGCTAGTTTGGATACAGATAACCATAATCATGATATACATCTAATGCTCCACGATCATGATTGTTTGTGACTGCAATGTAATAATTACTTGCGTGTTCAAATGTTTATAAACTATCATTAAAAATAACAGAAATTTGTTTACATAGTGAGGCGACAAATAAAAAATAATTTCTTCGCTCTATTCTTATTATTATCATTTTTTGGTCCGGTTCCTAATTTCTGAGTGATTTAAAAATTTTACGAGCTCATTTTATGTGGCTTTGATAAAAGGAAATCCAGTTTTTTGTCTGAACAAAGAGATAATCCCGGCTGAATTTCAGCTTTTTCGTTTTAATTTTCTACCTAACATAATAAAAAATTTAATTAAAATTTTATTTCCGCGACTTCATAGTATTCTAATCCGGTTGAGTATAATCTCCTAAAATTTTAGTATTCTGACTGTGTGATCTGTGTCTCGCTGCCGAATATTTCATCCACCTTCTTTGGAAATAAGCAAATTGGTTTTGCAGCAAACCGTTTTTCCGGGAAAGATTCTTTATTCCATGACACATCTATGTTATATTATTCGTAATTTAATTTAAATGTTTTTGAGAATTTTTGAGAAATCAGCGATTTTTATTTTAAATGTGATTTCATTACGTCCTACGGCATGTCAGAGCAACTTACCCAAGGCGCGTGTGAAACAATAAGACAGCACAGCAACGCTATCCAATGTTATACAGATGGAGCAAAAGCAGCACCCGTCGAGGGGATGTCACCAACTGCGTGCGCTTTCGAAGTGAAGGGAGAAATAACATCCATTCGCCTGAACGATTACTGCTCAATCCTATATGCCGAATTATATGCAATACGCTTATGTCTGGAAATGATCCTGGCATCCACAGAGCCAATCCATGACATCCTATTGATAACAGATTCATTACTGGCGGCTAAGATGTTAGGAGGGTGAGCCCCGGGGAGGGGGTTAACAAACCACGTCTTAGCACTCATCATGGAGCTACAATCGAACGGATATAATCTAGTAGTGTTGTGGGTCCCAAGTCACGCGGGAATCCCAGGAAATGAAAGGGTTAACACAGCAGCTCAATCAACCATTACAGCTCCCAGTCGGCAAAGCATACTTGGGCCCCCTCAAATATCAGAAGCAGTAAAAATACAAATAATGGATCAGTGGAAACAAGAACACATCTCCACCCCATCCCACCACCAGAATATAAAGAAATCCGTAGAGCCATGGTGCCCCCCCCCCCAGGGGACCTTACGAGTTTATTATCGCGCGCTCAACCGTTTACGCCTGGGCCACACGCGACTATCCCACAACTACCTGCTGGAAGGCGCTCACCCTCCAACCACGTGTCCTTTCTGTCGCGCACAAGAGCCACCAGTGGTTGAGCACATTCTCATAAACTGCCCTGCATTCCAATCCTCCAGAACGAGACACGGATTTGATAACCTCAGCCATGTTCTCTCAAACTCAGAAGCGAACCAAAGTGCAGTCTTCCAGTTCGTCAGGGACAGTGGATTAGGGGCATTCCTGTAACCGGAGACTCTCGGGCCGTAATAGTCTAGATATTATACACGGCCCGGGGTCTAATCACGGTTCGAAAATTAAAAAAAAAATAAAATTACGTCACGAGTGAAATATTTTGACGACATAATATAGTGTTACTTTTTCTAACATTATTTAGAAAGTTTCGTTAATGTTTATTTTCAAACAAGTTTCTTTTTCCTTTATTTATGTTTTAGCTGTATTTTCGTCCTTACCTTTTCGTCTTTTTTCTTTTTATACGCTATTCTTAACAAAAATTTATCAATAAGACCAGTTGTAGGTTTTTTTTTATCGATTGCGCAACTCTAAACAATGCGCTCGTTAAACGTTGGCTCTATAGATTTCATGATATGCTGTTTACGACAATGTACTCGAAGGGTACTTTTTTTTGCTACAAAATTTTTCTTCCGGGCGTCAACTGGACGTTTTATATTTTCCAGTTTAACGTATGGCTATGTAGTGATTACGTTTACACTTTTTTATATACTAATTCTTTTTTCTTCTTCTTATTCTTCTTTTAAATCTTCCGTTCGAAAGCTTCCGATTTTCTTTTCTAGTATTCTCGTCAGTACTTCTGCAGCATACAACGCCGCGCGTGAATACGTAACAGTGTACCGACAGTCCTATGCTATACTTGAATCTTTCCTAGTAAGCAGACTTTTATCGAAATAAAGATGTTCCAGAGTTTTTTCCATGTTTGTCTTTTTACCTTTTATGTAACAGTATCGTTATTTCGACATTTACCAAAACTGTTGGGGATTTAATAACTGGGGTGATATCATAGACGTAGTAGGGGGGGGGGGTTAGGGGGTCTAACTCCCCTTAATTGCCGCAAAGAGACAAAAATCTATAAGGTACGCACTAATGTTTTTTAAAATTTTTCCAAATTCATAGAAATTGCCGTTAAATCTCTGGATATCACTTATTTATATTGACTAATAATAAATTCAAACCTAAACCTTTCCTCCTCCGCCGAAAACAAAGGAAGAAACACAAATTATAAAATGCTGCAGTATATTCATTCGCAGACAGTGAGTAGATAATATACTAAGACAGATTATTGTTGTTGAAAGATTATTTTCCCAGTCTCCGGATAACAGCACTCTTTACTCTTTTCTTCGTATAAAAACCACTTGGTTTTGCGATGTACCATTTACACAGTTTGTAAGAGTGATAAGACTGATTGTTTTAAGAGCTGAATTATTTACGAAGCAGTTTTTGATGATAACTGCCGACGAGCGCTGGCGATCAATCAAGCGCGATCTAATAAGCTGAAGTTTTTGTAGTATATTCTCGGGTTTCATTTCAAAAGAGGTCTCCCTTTTTGGGTTTCTTTGGTTTTCTTCGCATGATATTGATTTCTTTGCATGATATTGAATTCTTTGCATGATCTAAGGATAAATTTTCCTTCGGTATTATTTTGGTACTGAGGTTTGTTTGCAAATTGTGGCCTTCCTATACGGCCATACACAATTAATATCAATAAAATTGAATGATCTTAATAATTTAAAATCAACATAAAAGATTTAAAATGTATTTATAAAATATTTAATTTAATAAGTAATTAAATCATAATTTATATTTAAAAAATTATTCTAATTTTTTAATAAATAACTCATTTATTTTATAAATTATTTAGATAAAATTTCGGCTCCCTTCATTTATTCTCTGACACTCAAAAAAAAAAAAAAAAAAAATGACTCAATGTTATCCTCTTTTTTCCATCATATGGAGAGAAAGGAAAATCGATCAGTTCAACTGGAATAGCCGTTCCGAGAACAACTGGAAAGCAAAGGGAAGCGACTACCGAAATATACTATCGTCAAAAGATTTTTTACCCTTTTGACGATCATCATGTGATCAGGGAACTGGATGACCGTTTCAAGCCACATCATGAAGCAATCTAGAGTATACAAATGCTCCTACCAGGAAAGACATAAATGATGACCCGAAAAACCATAGAATGTCTGTGCAAAATTGCAAAATATTTTTTTGGGCGAAAGTGATGCGAAGGAGTTTCCAAATGAATATGAAATATGGCACAAAGTATGGCAATCTGCAGAGGAAAAACCGGCTACTGCTTCAGAAGCTCTCGACCAATGCGATGAAACTTTTTTCCTATTGATAAAAAAACTTATCATCATTTTGGTCACACTTCCAGTATCGACTTCGACTCCTGAAAGGTCTTTTTCAAGTCTAAAAAGATTAAAAACCTATTTAAGAAACAAGATTAAAAATGAAACATTTTTACGCTACTTCATCCGATTTTGGAGCATATTTAAAACGTTTTAAAATTATCAGTTGGAATATTTGCACGAATTCTCATCTGTTTCGAAATACTTTTTACGCCCCGTTACTGCATTGCCCTGTTTTTATCTCATTGAATTTTCCCTTTTTTTTTCTCGAGGAAAAAATTCCTCATCTCTAGACATCAGCGCCGATTTCCTTTCAGATTCGTTTCTACTTATCGTATTGCGTAATTTTTGAGAAATTGGAAATATACAGCGATTGAAATATATTGTTCATCGTGTCTCATTCCCGATAGCGTATTAACGTTAACAATTATTAAAATAAAAGTCAGAAATCGCGTTGTACGCGTAGGTAAAAACAGCTTAAACTCAACGGTCAATTTTAAAACTAGATTCGATTGGGTTTTGATCCATCCAATTTTGTTAACTGTTTAATGTTCGCGCATTTTTACTGTTTTACTATAGGTTTTCTGAAGTAACATCGAGGGACAAATTTCACTAGACCGAAAACAGTTCATTCGTATATTTGTGATTCAAAAAGGAAGGCGTTACAAAATGTTTTTTAATTCCAATCGATGTCTACATTTTATTGTATTAATAGTTTTCATATGTGCTCAGGTAAGTTGTGCATATTAATTCGGGTTTTAATTTGTTATTAAAATACATCATTAAACCTCTAGGCAAGGGGACAAATTTTTATATATTTTGTTTGTTATCCGTTCGACTTTATTTTTCGAAGTTTATATGAAACAGACATCTTTAACATCAGCTAGCTCTATGTGTTCCTAAAAATTGTCCATTATTAATTAAGTGCAGTACGTCGAAGATTACTGCTCCGCTTATTTATCACATCACACGTAAGGGAATAATTATTTAAAAAAAAAAATGTTTAACAACAAAACATTACATATACAGGGGTGCGGCAGGATAACTTCCGTTTTTTAAAATGCGCCACTTTTTTTCTGCTAAATTTTGTTAAAAGGAAATAATAACAGAAAATCGAAATAGAACTGCAAGGGAAGAAACATACATATTGCCAATGGGATCTAGAGTATGTATTTCGATTTTCTGTTATTATTTCCTTTTAACAAAATTTAGCAGAAAAAAAGTGGCGCATTTTAAAAAAACGGAAGTTATGCCGCCGCATCTTGTATATGCGCATATATAGCGAAACCACAATCAGTTTCGATTTTTCAACCATATTATACGTATATATTTCAGTAATTTATGTACCGGCATCGGCTGTCGTGTGCGCCCAGGTTTGAAAGAGAAACTAAATCAGACTCTGAAGAAGTTAAGGGAATGTCGAAATTGGAAGATGTTGTAGATATGACGCGCGGGAATCGGATGGACGTTGTGTTAAGAATGCGTTGGATTTTGTACATTGCAAGAAAGCAGCGGGGATGGCAGTAGGTGAGATGTAGAAAAATTAGTTTTTTACAAGAGAAACGAGGAGGAGGAGGGTCGAGGCGTTACAGAAGATGTAAAGTTTTTGAGTGAGACGTTCCAAGTCTAATTATATATATTTGGAAAAGGGCAATTTGAGACACGAGATCAGGTTTAATAGATAGAAGACGGTTTCGTTGTTCAGATACTCAATTCTACGATTTACGCTCTTACGTTGCCGGTAGAAGTAGAAGAAGAAAGAGAGGATAAGGATAGAAACAAGAAGACTTTCCTTAATATATTACATCAAATGAAAAAAAAAAAAAAGAAAAAAAAAAGAACAGTTTATATACACCAATTAATTATTATTTCGCGAAAAAAAAATAATCAACTGATAGCGCATTAGCGTTTTATGCGTTTAACCGGCAGTGCAATGCTACACAGAGAAGAGAAACCCGATGATAAGCTCAAAACGAATAAACTGATCGGTGTAATTAAATTTTCTACTTTAATGCGCGTGACTTATTATATGTCCCGTTGACTTTTAAATTTTTCAGTCCGACTCCATTCGATACTTTAATAATTTTTTCGTTACTGCTCTCTCCAAAAATATGTGTGCCAAAATATTTAAAGAAAAAAACCCCCTCGACAAAAAAAAAAAAAAAATATCTGAGTTTGCTAGTAAGCTTTCTTACGGTTGTACGCGAATTTTCGAGATGTTTGTTAGCTCGTTTATTTATTTACTTTTTCAAGAAAAGCACATGTATTGCATATTAAAATAATACGTTGGATGCCGCCAGTTGTTTCCCCTCGTATTTATCTGTTTGAGTGTACATCATGAATATAGTATGGTCGTAATAGAGACAGCAAAATTGGTAGAGAAAACAGTGTGAAGAACAAAAATTAGGATTTTATCCGAATACTCTTTTTTTTACGATTATTTCTGCTTTTTAAAAAATGTAAAGCATTGGCAGCGGTTAATGAGAGTTTTCATATTTCGTTTGAGTTTTTTATTAAAATGTTCATAGTCATCGCCGATTACGCCGACGGACTTGTCGTCTACTATTTAACTGTGTAAACTTATAACAGAAATTCCGGCTTTTTTCTTCTTTTTTTTTTTTTTTTCTTTTCACTATCGTCGTATATTCTCGTGCAGTGGTGGGATTTTAAAGAAATTAAACTAGTAACAGTCCCGATGAACGATCTTAAAAACGAGGTAAAAACGCGTGCGAAGATCTGAGTTTTATTAATAATTGGCTACTTAAAATTACAGTAAATGTATTTTTTGGATCAAATTACGGGGTTCATGGATATTTCGGTTATCTGGTCATCTTGAAGCAATTTTATTAGTTCCACATTTTCGCGGTAAACCGTTGCTTTCTTTTGGTGTTTACAATGTATGCAGTGACTCGGTCTCATCTATTCCTATATTGACATCTCGATGCATATTATCGTTGTTGTGCATATCGCATCTCGCTATAGTATAACAAGATTGAATTTGCGTTACGATGTTTTTATTGGGTTTACCGGTATTTTCTCAAATTAGGATTATTCCATCAGTTCCCATAACTATTTTTAAAGCTTTGTTATGTGAAAGTATCTTAGTTAGGCGAATTAATTAACTGGCAGTAGTTGCCAGGCGTAACGCGAGGTTTAATTTAGGAATTAAGCTTTCGTGACATCATCACATCGTACTATGTCGTATACGAGTTTTATACCGTAGACTCCTTTTCTTTTTTTTCTTTTTTCGAAATATTAAAATTAAGATAAAATTTGAATAAAATGAAGTATAAAAAATTGTCGAATTTTATTTTTTCGACGTTACCGAATGAATGTAAAAAAAGGATGTTGGTACATTGCAAAACCATTAAGAATTATTTACTCAAAGAGAGAATATCGCGCTTTACTTGTTACGAAAATATACATATTTTTAGTAGATTAAATAAATTTAAAAACAAATAAATATTTAATTAAAAATAGTAAGCGAACATCGTGTCAAGTTGTTAGAACGATAAGACTAATTAGTTCATAATTTGGCATCGATAAATAAAACTGGTTAAAAATGAACAAATAGGGTGATCTCGAAAGTAATGGCAAACCAACAATCATACCGTCTGAATAAATTAAAGATTTAATTTCAAGTGCAGTCTTGTATACGTTCAGACGTGACTTATAAGACACTGTCGTCAACATTATATTCACAAAAAGCGCTGCTAGTAACGGACTCAGTACATGTTATGGAATCAATTACTAACCCCGCGAATTCGGAACTTATCCAACTATAAAATCCGCTAACCAAGTTATATAAAAGAGATTGCCCAGGGTATCATTTCTTCGGGTGAATATCATAAGCGGCAGCCCGATCAGCATCATACACTCCGAAACTCGCATACACACTTATTTAGTACAGCGCGAGCCTGTACAGAAAATACACTGGACTACGTTTCAAACTCTCTTGGCTCAGATCAAACTAACAACAGGAGCACGGTGATCGTCAGAAAACGTGTCTCCCACACACAGGCTTTATTGCCATTAATCGGTTACATTTAGGCCACAAGAGACCACGTCCTACGATTATCTTTTTCGCAGAACTCCTCTTCTTGATTACTGTTCTTTTTTTTCTTCGGCCATTACCCCGACCATGCAATACATACTTCTGAACTGTACTAAATTTGCAGAGACAGATACCAGCTTTTCATCAAATTCCCCAACATCGATAGCAGCATTAACGGACTTCCTTAGACGTAATATAAACATAAGGCGTCGAAATAGTAAAAAAATGTATAAACCCTTTTGAATGTATAGAGATAGCAGCCGGCATGTTCAAAACCGAGCAATGCGATCCGGAAGAAGTAGGCAACCGAACAACAAACCTTTGTTTTATTTTTTGAAATAACAAACAAAAATCACGCCGAAATATTGTAATACACTTTTTAGTCGATATTTTAGGAAGCTGAAACCTCGCGATCTGCTCTTTATATTTCAATAAATAATATTAATTTTGGTTTTTCGAAATTGGTTAACACATATCCGTACATATTTTGTCGCGGCCTTCTTTTATGTGAAGAAGAATTTTCGAATCTTCTTTATCGTCTATCCAAATAAAATTCCAGTTCCACCGGTATTTTTACTGTTCTGTCGAAGGGTTGACAAAAATCGTTGACCAAAAAGCTTTTTTTTTTTCGATTGAAATTATTTTATAATATGTGTATTTATATAACTTGTAATATGATTTGTTTAAAAATTCAAATTGCAGTGCTCTATTTCAACAAAATTCGTTAGAAGATTAGACAAAAAAAGGTACGTGGGATATGTTTTGTTCAAGAAAGAGTCGGAAAATGAAGCTTCCTACTTAATGTTGAAGCCAGACTGGCAACAGAAGTGGGTCCTACCGGAAGGTAATTATTGTATTTAGTGATAAATTATAAGTTGTATTGCTTTTTTTTTTAAATGTGTATCAAAACCCATGTGACACGTTTTTTATCGGGTCATGTTCGGGAGATTATGAAACATTCCGGATTTAAATATCTTATTACAAACATCTGTAAATAGGAATGCTATTTTCAGACATGTTTTAAAACTCCAGAAATTAGCTGTATAGATTACTGTTTTGAACATATTTGTACGAATTTCACTGGTAGTAAAATATTATCCATTGGTTCTTTTATTTCATCTATTTCTGATTGAATTAAGTTCTAATTAGATGACTCTTTTTCCTATCGTTTCTGGGTGAAGGTCCCTGGTTGACCATCTCAAAAAAAAAGGAAAAGAAAAAAAAAGCTCTGTCAGGTAAAGCTCGGGTATAATTCTTCAATATGTTGATCTACGCTGCAACAAACCTATTAAACGAGAAGACTTTTGTTGCATTCGGTGATTTGGAAACAAATTTAACCGGAAAAGACGCAAATATTTTGATGATAAAGAAAGAAACGTGAACTTGCAAAAAATAGTAATACAAATGAATGCGGTAATATAAAAGGACTTTTTTTTTGGGGGATTTTTATTAGGAAAAGTTATACTAAATCCAATGAAACAAATGAGGCTATAGCTGAAAAATTGTGCGGGCATAGAAAATGGATGTACTGTGATGATCGGGTAAAATAGTAAAGCGGTAAGAGATATGCAGTTGAGGTTTAAAAAAGCTCTCACGATATCTCGCTTGTCACATAAATTAAACAGTTTAGTATTTAGAAATAATTAAGCGTACTTTTATTTAAAAAAAAATAGGAGTGCGCGGGCGACCCTTGGAAGTTGGGAAAACATATATATATATATATATGAACCTAGCAACATAGATTTATTATGCAGAATCTGCAGCAAATATTCTTAATTTAAAATACGTGCTTTCCTGATCGACTTTTTCAAAATTTTTAGGAATAAATTTGTTCAAATTTTATTTTTTACAACATAAAAAAATAATCAATAAAATTATATATTTCGAATAAAATAAAAATAATAGTTGACTGAAATCGTACATAAGAATACAAATTATGTTTTCAATAAATAAAGAAACGTAAATTTATCAAATACCTTTTCATAAAATAAAATCTTTACATACATATATATATAGAAGTCACAAAAAAATCAAACTAAAAAATTAAAAAACGTAAGATGTTTCGATGGATTCACGACAAAAAGAAAAAGAAGTGTACGCGCAAAATTTCGTACATACAGGCGAACGCGTAGGTAAAAACGACCAGCAGTCCAAGCACCAACCGAGTACGCACGCATGCATTCATCTCTCTTCCTCTGTCTTTCTCTTTCCACCTCACCATCCGACCGTTTGCTCTGCCCCTCCCCCCGCCACACATTCGAACTTCCACTCGTTCGCTCCTTCGCTCTCGTGCGTCGTCGGCTTTTTTGCTTGTGCAGCACCAGCCAGCGCAGCCTACTATTATTATACCTATATATAGAGCGTAACGAAAAATAAGCCTCAAAAAAAGGTAGAGCTCGAACATTTTCAGTCCCCGGCGGAAAGATCTAGATGACGTATAAGATGTGTTTTCACATCAAAAGTTTTTGTAGTAATCCGAAAGTCTTTCGATTTAGTCTGAATTAACTAAGTTCCTTGGGGAAAAAAATTAGTACACTTCTGTGAGACAGATAAGTAGAGAAGCACTGCGCTGTTTTTTTAGTTCACCTACAAAACCAGAATTATTGAAACGCTTACAAAAATAGGTCGGTGGAAAGATAGTAACGCCGGAAATAACCTTTCCCCTCGTAGCTTTATACAACGGCATTTTCGCTTCAGACTATTGGTGGTTGCATTACTTGCAGTGTTGTTTGTACGAACAGTGAATTTACAAAAGGCAGTAGTTTTATTTACTATTATTATTATTATTATTTTCTTGGGATTGTCAGTCGAAAAGGCAGTAGGTACATTGTGCGTTCTTTTTTTATAGTTTGTTCGACGATTTAGTAAAATGAATCCTTTTATCAGCATGCGAAATCTGATATTCTTTCTTCAACTCGACTGATTATTTTTTCAGAATTCATATTTCGGAATAAACAAACGCTGAAAACGGACATTGTAATATAAACTCTGTACGAATTCTGATGAAAAAACAAAATATATCGGTCGCATGAAACTGGTCATACGAACTCGTACGATTTTATAAGAATTCGTACGAAAAAAATGCAAGCAATGTAACCACGCGCGTAACTCTGTACACGTTTGTTCGTTTCTGACCAAGTCGTACGAATAATTCGTACGATTTCGTACGACCAATTTTTCGTACGAATCCTGATCCATTGTAACCGCGGCCTAAGTGTCCTGCACCCCATGTCTTGTTGCATCTGTTCTACATATTATATATGCATATATACAAGGGTTGTTTAGAAAGTAACGCCTCCTCACTCATAGCGCGCATAATTTTTAATTATTCAAAGAAAAAAAGGTGCTCGTTGGAAAGAGAATTTTATTGTGATTTTATTGACATATTAAATTTTGATATAGCCACCGTTTAACACGATGCAACGAATCCAACGGCCAACCAGTTTTCGGATTCCGATTTGAGAGAAGTCGATAGGCTGTAAACGTAGCCACAATGACACAGCGGTCTGTTATTTTTTGAAGTGGCAGAGGATAGGTAATAATCGTTTGGCGCCAAATCGGGACTGTATGAAAGGTGCGGAAGAACGTCGAAGCCGAGAGGCGAAATCACCTCTGCTGTGCGCGCGCTTGCACCGGAAAGTTCGGAACCCATTTGGCGCATATTCTGCAGTGTCTTAATTATTTTACGACTTAGTTTACCGTCCCAAGAGCTACTCCTGCCATACCGCTAATTCCCTTTGGGTGACATTCCGATTTTGTCTGTTCTGCATGTCAATCATGTTTTTTACCTCATCTGACCAGCGCAAGTTTGAGTGGCCTGAACGAGTATAGCATTATAGTACTAGCAAAAGTCAGGCAGGTTCAGCATCTTTTTTTTTTTTTTCTAGCGGCTGCCTTTACTTTCCCAGATTTTTCTGGTACCCAATTATTTCAGGCTGGGTAAACCTAGAAGTCACTTGGATCCGGAACGAGACAATTCTCGACCGTGCTACCTCTGCTTTGGTAGCCAAGTGCCTTAACCATTTGGCTACCAATTATAGTCATCATCATCGAATCATATCACCCCATGCAGGGGTATCGTGACAATGAGCCGTCACCCGGGTGATCAGGCTGCGTCAACAATTCAGATCCCTTGCGATGTGTACACAATGCTGAAAGGTACGGCCATCTAGTCGGCGTACAACCTCGACCTCTTCTTCCGTTGACTGTTCCTTGGATGAGCAGTGTTTCCAAATTGTTCGCTCTGATCACATGACCAAAATACCGCAGTATCCTGCAGAGCACCACAGATAATAGCCTCTTCGGGTTACCAATCTCATTTAGTATGGAGACATTGGTTCTGCTAGCTGTCCATGGGATACGCAGCATACGCCTCCAGCACCATATTTCGAGTGCATCTATGTTTTTTATTTGCGCTGGTGACATAGAATAGATTATTTTATTAATGACGCAACGGTTTTGTCGTTGGGTGAAAGATAACCAATTAAAAATGGGTATTTCTGAGTAGGATAAAGAGGGTAAAGCGGTGAATACAGTAATTGATTCTGGCTGCACCAAGATTGATGCATGAACCAAAATTACTGTAGTACTTTCGGTTTTATCAATACAAAGTATTTGGCAAATACGGAAAAGGGAGAAATTAAACGGTACGAGATATGTTTCTTACAAGCAAAAAAAAAACAAAATACGATTAGCACGAGTCAGAGTAAACATTTTTTTGGAGTGGAAGCCGAATTGATATATATATATATATATATATATATCGAAAAACGAAGGAAGCAGAGAATAAATTAAAGTAATTTCATTTTAAATGGTAGCGTAGGCAGTTTTTTTAAATTATTAATACGATAATTTACATTATTTTAATACAATCTACGTTGGTTATCGTGCTATTCCTTCATTTTTAGTTTTCTATTTAAAAGCTGAATATTTGGATATTTTATAAAATATTTTAACATTAGGACGTATTTAATTTGTATACAAAAATTAATTATTTTCTCAAACTTGTTTGCGAACTTCTTAGTTAGAAGAAAGGTATTTCGCGGAACTATCCCTAAACTTGAAAGAACACAAATAATAATAAATATAAAAAGTATGTTAGCAGGAGGTATCCAATTAAATTTATAGAATTATGAAACTTTCGATTTCAGTTTCGTTACTGGTTAAATTCTTTACCTTTGAATTTTATTTTGATGTTAAATCAAGAAAGTAATTTTTTTTTGGCCCTAGCTCTATTCATAATTAACGAAATAATGTCACAACAATATGTGTATAAGTCAACAAATTTATAATTGAAAATTTAAATATAATTAATTTATAATTAATGTTTAGGTCGCGTTCGATTTGGAGAGACTAGACAAAAAGCTGTGAAAAGGATACTCAGGGAAGCAGTTGGTTTATTAACAGGTGACATCGCCTTGGGAATTCCTGAGGTAGGTGGAAATGCGCAATTTTTTAAATTACAACGAAATTGTAAAAAAGTAAAATGACCGAATCGAAATTTAGTGGTTACAAATAATTTCACAAGATGTAATTGGCTCGAATAATTTGTTTTTCAGTTTTTATTTTTTTATTTTTTTGGTTTTAGTGAGAACTAATCGGCTTAGGATTTTTTTTTTTTTTTACTAAATTTATACAACTAAAATTAAAGA
The DNA here is from genome assembly GCA_039619475.1 of Icerya purchasi. Classification (NCBI taxonomy): domain Eukaryota; kingdom Metazoa; phylum Arthropoda; class Insecta; order Hemiptera; family Monophlebidae; genus Icerya; species Icerya purchasi. The sequence continues at coordinate 400,510,057 of CM077116.1, read as the reverse complement.
CAATTAGCAATACTGCACGTATCATACATTTATATAAATGTGTATAAATACACACACACACACACACACATATATATATATATATATATATATATATATTGATTTTAGCGAACACAACAGTGAACTTAAAATATACGGAGAATAATATTCCGTAGAAATTAAATTCGAAGTAAACTCATTTTGAGGAGCCACATATTTTGAGTAATCGAAAAAAAAAAATGTGATCCGCATCTTCTGGGATACGGTGGCTGCAGAACGTGAACAAGTAGCTTCGTTCAAAAGTCCAACTCTAAACAGATGCGTTGACAGATGATAATGATTTAAACGGAGCTTGATGATAGGGGCGATCATTTGGCGAAATGAAGGGGAACCTGTGCTGATGTTAATTTCGGATAAATGGAAGATGCTGCCATTGTTTTGAAGAAGTATTGTCTGATCTGATTATTTCTTTGATTTTTATTTGTAAATCTCTAGATGGCGTGAATGGACAAGTCCTTCTGTTGATTGAAGCTGCTTTGGCTGCCAGATCACAAAGTTAATTTTGTTGTCAGTAAAGTAATGCCTGAGTCCTCTGGGATACAGAAAAAATTCATAAGTCTTCTATTTCTTATAATTTTTAGGGGTAATTGATAATATTTTATGGATGAAATGAAAAACGGATGGCACTGAGACAACTTAAAGAGTCGGATGTAATTAAGATATTATCACCATACCAGAATAATTAAATTGTACAGTTTTTGTAATAGGGAAAGTTTCGGTCGTAAAAATGTACCCCGTGTGTGACATTTCCTCTTCGTCTCCCATATCTAAATTAACTGTGTCCCTCGTACTCCTCGGCGAGGACGTCACTCAACCTTTCTCTTTCGCTTCCTCTCCTCTTTAACGATGAAAATTCTTCTCTGTCTAATTTAGTTACTTCCCTTCGTCAATCCGGTCCCTATTCTTCGATCTAACTCTCTTCTCTTGCCGTACCTCTAACCTTAATTGCTGCACACGGCACATTAATTTAATTTAATAATAATAATAATAATATTTCGCAGTAAGAATAATTTCACTACGATAAAATACTGACAGCGGCTGATCATTTTGCAACCGGCTGAAACGTCTTATTACGCTAATTCATAGTTCCACTGTTCCAAATGATCCCCTATGTTGTTGAGGGAACTATCTTCGACACCTCCTCTGGATAATTAATAATAATAGACAACGATATATTTTTAAGTTGGTAAATTTTGTTGTTGTTCGTTGTTTGTATTTTTCATTTAAACGGACGATCTTCGCTTCTATCTCTTTCTAACTATACGTTAGTAGAATCATATTCTTAAATAACTTTAATTATATTTCAATACGCTGACATTACAATTAGGGGCTTTTTCAGAGACTGAAAACTAACGAATTTCCCGTTCTATTTGATTTTTAATCTATAAAATTGTCTATCCGTCGTTCTATCCATATTGATTTCCCGTGGGTTCCTGGTAATGCAGGGATTGAAGGTAAAGAGCAAGCTGATTTGTTAGCCCAATCTGCTGCATATACTGGTCGATTTATTATTACCAGATTTCCGATTCCTAATATTAATTTCCTTTCTAGTAACAGTCATTCTAAATTTTAACGAAATGTTTATCGTTCCATTTTTAATCCTCAGTCCATTCAGCCTTCCTCTCGATCATAGTACCATCATTATCCCCATTTCGGACATTCTTTCGTTTCTATCATTTGTCGTCTTTGCTTTGATCATAATTTACTTATTTCATCTCTTTTTTGTTTTTCTTTAGCGAGCTCTCCTTTTTGTCAATTCTATCCTGACGGCAGCAGTCCAATTCATGACGCCAATCACATTTTCTTTGAATGTTCCGCTTTCTCCGCCGAACGTTTGTGTTTCGTAGGCATATCTCTTCCTACAGTCTATGTCGCATTCTTTATTATTACGTTTCTTTCACCCCTTCCGTTTCTAACTATATTAAGATATAATTAGTTTTCTTCCTTCTGGTACGTTGAACCGTAGCGCTGGATTTTAAAATTATATAAAATCGAAAACACCCACAAAGGTGGATGTACTCAACTTATTCCAAGCTTCCTTACTTTTCCCATGACTTTTCCAGCATTTGGCAGACTATTAATCTCTTCTCTCTCCCTCTCCAAACCAGCTCCATCGCACATTCTTCAATCCAAGCCGAATTCCTCCACATGCTTGACACATCTTTTCCTTCTCATTTAACATTCTTCACTGACGGTTCTAACAACGAAAACGGGGTGGGCGGCGCGTTTACCTTCCTCTCACTGAATCACTCTGAGTCCTTCAAGCTCCCTTCCTTCTGTTCTATCTTCACAGCGGAGTCTATTTCCATTTTAAGCGCAGTCTCGTTGATTCCATCTATAAGAGGGATCAGTAAATGCCTGATTTTCTCCGATTCCAAAAGTGTTCTTCAAGCCATTTCTTCTCCTCCTTCTCATTCCTCCAATTCTATTATTCTTTTAATTCGTTTTCTCATATCCAATCTACTCTCGTCCCGTTCCATTACTATTGACCTTTTGTGGGTTCCTAGTCACTCTAGCATCGAGGGCAACGAGTTAGCGGACTTTTTAGCCCGTTCGGCCGCCCGCGATGGTCCTTTATTCTGCAACATTCCTACCTCGAACATCCTCCTTCTTTCCTCAGCTAATCATTCCCGACTATGGTCGGACGTCTATCCTTCTCTATTATCTAATCCCGCCTCTCATTATCTTCAAATTCAGCCGGTTCCCTCTTCTCAGCCGTGGTTTCAATCCTATTCTTATCAACGCTCCGCGATCATTTCCTTAATCAGACTGCGTATTAATCACTCCCTTCTACCCTCTTCACGTTTTCGTTTTTCTCTGTCCTCTTCTCCCGATTGTCCCCTTCATAATTCCATCTCTCCTCTCATGTGTGATGCAAACCACATCTTCTTTGAATACCCGGCCCCTGATTCCGAGCGTTCTGTTTTGTACTCCAAAATCTTGGCACTGGGTCTTCCTGCTTCGTATAATTCTTCCTTTGTCCTTTCCTTTCCATCTCCAGATATAATCCCTGTACTCCAATCTTTCCTAAGCTCTATTTTTAATCGTCTCTTTATTTAACCTTAATTTCTGTTGTTGTTGGGTCAATGCCGCTGGCGCGCCCAAAAAAAAAAAAAAAAAAAAATACTCAACATGGCATAACCTTTACAAATTTAACCATAAAAAAAAAAAAAAATAAAAAAAAAGCTATCAAACTGAAATTGGGCTCGAATATCAACGACAGATGTGGCAACCTAATAACAAAAAAAAAACAAAAAAAACTCAAATCGGGCGGATGAGAGCGCCACGCCGTGGTCGTTCCTGAAACTTTTTGATCAAGATAGTATTACAAATTAATGTCCGCACTTACAATGATGTATTTTTTTTATTATTGCAGCACACATTACAGCCGGAAAATAAAACAACCTACTGGATAGCTTCATTGTGTAATGAGAAACCGGTTAAACTACATAATCAGTATGTGGAATACAAATGGTGCGATTACAACGAAGCTTATGATTTGGCTGATCGTCTTACCAAACAACTTCTCAAAGAAGCTCAGCCTTACGTCAAGTAAAATTCAGTACGACGTTATCGGATCAGTTACTGTTTTTGTATTATTTTTAGTATTTTGTATATATTTGTTGCTTGTTTAAAAATAATAATAAAACGCTTATTTTTTCACGAAATTAACATCGTTTACTACTAGATTTCTAAAAAGTTTTAAAATTCTTTCTTTATAGTGCCATACTTAATTCCTGAGCGTCGGCGACTACCTATTTGTACATCTCAGCTGTACAGATATATGTAGTGTACTAGGCAATTATTATATGCAACGCAGGTGTACACACGCAAGACTACATTCGGAACTGATAGTAGCCGCTTGTTATCGCGCTTCTAAGACAAAAATATTTCCCTTTAAGGAAACTATTTTCATCCTACAATTTTTTCTCGGACCGCATTATTAATTAAATATATAATGTCGTTCCATGTAAAAGTGAATTGAAATGGAATTTTAATAACAGACAGGCAGAAGTTGTTTATATCTTTTACAGCTGTAATCGTTTGTAAAAAAAAAACAAAAACATCTACATAAATATAATCGAAGCATAAGCAAGTGAAACAAATTTTACAAAACTGTTAGAAAGTTGAAATGTTCCCGGAATATTGTTATCATCTTATCCGATCCAAAAATAGAACGATTTCATTCCACTGAGGTTTTTAGTTTTCCTCCTCTATTACCGATCTGATTTAAACATGCACATATTCTTCTTTATGTTACGAATACGTTATTGCACAACGAGAAACAGTTAATCTACATATATTTTAATTATTATTAACAGTTTAATAAGATACATTTCTTTGTACAAGAAATGACTGATGCACGAGCACCTAGTAAACGTTTAAATATTAAGAACTGAAAGTTTGAAGTATTTAGCGAAGTTTATATAAATATATTATTTCCCAAAACTATTAATACTGCACTGTTTATCTTTCAAAGAAAACAAAATCGCGAACTGCTCTTTAGATTTCATTCCCTCTCTTTGGTAGTTAAACCGTGGTTGTCGAAATTAATTATATTTTGTAGATAAGATAGATTGTTTTTTAAAAGACAATTATAAATCTTACAGAACTGAAGGAATTCAAGGATAAAAAATGTTAAAAAAAGAAAAAAAAATACCGACTTCCAGATTTATTATAAAAATTTAATAAAAATGCACTAAAAAGTAAAAATAATTATTTGATCAAAAATATATTTCAGAGTGAGATATCACTTAAGGTGATATTATCGTATTTCTTATACAACATTAACTTTTTATTCGATAAAAAATACATCTCAGACTGATATACCTTAAGGTGATATAATGGTAATACTTATTAGAGTAAGGACCAAATTAAAATTACAATATCTAGGAACAATTTAATGAATATTTAATGCAGTTTTTAATTATTATTTTAATATGTAATATGAATCCTACTCTAATAAGTATTAATGTTGTATACGAATTACCGCACTCTGAAATATATTTTTCATCGAATAAAAAGTTAATGTTGTATAAGAATTAGGATAATTTCACTGAAATATATTTTTCATTGGATAATTATTTTTTACTTTTTAGTGAATTTTTATTAAATTTTTATAAGAAATCTGGAAATCGTTTTTTTTTTTTTTTTTTTTAAACGCTTTATTTTACAATTTTTAGCATTATACTTGAATTTTTTCCTCGCTAAAAATTAAATTTTTTGTCAAAAATATTTGATGCTTAAAAAAAAACCGATTTTATTATTTTCAGTTGCATTTCCACGCTAAAAACATCAAAAGCTACATTTCTATGGTAATTTGGCAAACTGATAGTATTTTAAGTGTGCCTCTTTTATCCCCCCAAATTTTGATTTTACAGAATCTTTTCATCTGCCTCCTTTCTTTTCCATATTTACAGCAGAATTGATGGCTATTTCATTTCCTCCGATCAGCTTTCCTCTAAATTTTTGATTATATTTGACTCCAATTTTACGTTCCATTATTTTTATCTCCTCCAATCGTCTTTCTTCCCAGTTTCTGATCATATCCGACTCCATAAGTGCTCTTCGAGCCATCTCTTCTCCTCTTCCTAATCATTCCTTTGATTTTACTATTCTCCGCATACGTTCTCTCATTCGGACTCTCTCTTTTCTCCATGGGATTGACTTGCTGTGGGTTCCTGGCCATTCTGGCATCTCAGGTTATAAGATGGCTGCTTCTTTGGCTCGGGTTGCTGCTTCTTCTACATTCTTCTTCAAAAAAATCCCATCCTCTAATCTCTTGCCTTTATGTAAATATTTCCATCTCAGATTTTGGTCGGATATGTACCCTTCCTCCTTTTCTAATTGTCGCTCTTTTTATCAGTCCGTTCAGCCTAATCTTCCTTCAAATCCTTGGTTCCTTCTGTTTCCTTCACTTCCTCATTCTGTTGTTGTCTCCATTGTGCGTTTGCGCTTTAACCCTATTCCTTGCTGCCTTTCTCACGCTTTCGCTTCTCGTTGACCTCTTCCGCATGTTGTTCTCTCCATTCAAATTATGCGGTTGTTTGTGACGCCGATCACGTGTTCTTTGAGTGCTCTGCTCTTTTGGTGGAGCGTTGGGCTCTGTATTCCCACTTGCTTGGGCTGGGGCTTCCTGCTCCTTTTTGTGCTTGTTATATCCTGACTTTTCCTTCTACACTTATTATCCCTTTCATTGTTTTCTTCTTATTAACGATAGCTGATCGTCTCACTATATAACTTTCGTTTTCCTTTAATTGTTTCTGAAGGTCCTTGTTTGACGAGCCCAATTAAAAAAAAAAAAAAAAAAGACTCCATGACCACTCTTCAGGTCATTTATTTTCCCCTACCTGCTTATTCCAGTGATTTTATTATACTCTATATACGCTCATTTATCCACGTTTAAAGGCACAAATGCTGACGGAAATGGTATGAGAGAAGATAGTCGCGTTCCATAGATGAATTAACGTCTCATTAATGTTGCAAGCTATGACTCGTTATTTCTTGAGAATCTGTCCTGAAAAATTTCCCATTAATATTTACTTCATATTATTGTACATAGGATAGTTACAAGATATTATAATACTAATTAGTCGAGACCTTTGTACATTCTTGCACATTGTTTGCGTGTTCGATTACTTTATCACATATAATAGCACATAAATAATGAATTTTTTTTTTTCTTTTTCCACTCTTATGACGAGCTTCTACTAAGACCTTTTCAAAATAACGAATTCACATCTATCGAAATCTTTATCGTAATAAACGCATATATGCGGAGTCCGAGGTTTTTAAAAATCCACATAATAATGTAGGAAATAATGATGGTCAAGGGAAGGTGCTGGAGAAAACACCCACCCGGTTTTAATGATTTTGATAAAGTAAAAAAGAAAGCACTCACCACTGTGTAATGAATATCAATAATGCAGAGTACTAATGGGAATTTTGGGATACAGTTCAAACTTTTTCTCTAGGAGATGTAGGGGCGCTAGTTCGCGCCAGCGCTGTGCTGAGTTGTGATAAAATAAGGAACTACAATGTTCCAAAGAAGCTTTGGAATACCAACTTAGGTGGGAGACACAGTCTTTCACCAGCTTCATTCAAGAACAGATCGGCGAGAGGTGGTTATTACCTAAACATTCTTTCCATTTACTGCACAGTTGCTTGTCCGGCGTGATAATATTGAAGAATAGTATAATGACCATGTTGGTCGGCTGAAAATGCTTATAAATAAGTTCAAAAATGTGTCCAGATCAGACTGGTTGATAAATAAAGTAGAATATTTGAAAATTCAAATCGGTCACTTTAATGTTCTGTCTTGCGTACATTATATATTCTGCCGTCATCCAGTATTGCATTGAAGAAGGTCATTATTATTAATATATAAAATGTGGTTCAGAAATTCTTCAAGTTTTCCATGATCTCAATATACGAGTAGATTATTATGAGTAATCCGGAGCGTATGAATAATTATGTGGCGGATAGGGTTTTATTGAGGAAATATAATTGAGCTGATGTGACATTTCATACAGCACTGAAAGATATTATGAAAGGAATAACCCTAGCGTATCAGTGAATGTATATGACGTGGATGAAAAAAGTATTGTGTTGCCTCTTCAATTAGAAAGAAAGAACGAGATGATCAAGCAGATTTATTATTAATAAATCAAGGTGATTCAGTTCACTACTACTATATATAGAACCTATGTAAGCTAATGAAGATGGACACATCATCTATGTATCTACCGCTGCTGCTTGTGGCATGTTTAGGATCATGACAAGTACCTAGCTAAAATACAGCACTGTTCTGGTAATACTCCTGCCGTAATTATTATGTCAACAGACGATAATAATAAAAAGTACCGAAATTTCAGCAATATAAGCGGCAAGAATTTTGTATTATATATGATATATGCGGATTTTGTGTGTTTCCTGCAGTCTCTAAACAACCATCAGCAAATGTATGGTACTTAGAACGATCAGTCGTCTGATTCCATGGACGACGAAGATAATGGAGATGACGGGTATAGCTAAGGTAGTGATATTATTAATGTAGAAATTGGTCGGAAATGTTAAAAAAATCAGCACCACATGGGAAGTGAGCAAAAATATAAGTGGCAGTGCGTGGGGAAGATAAAGCGGGTGAGCTTATTTAGAATCATTCTTAAACAAGTTCTATAGTATTACTGCTTCATAACAGTATGAAACATTTATCTCCTGTTACTATATCATGTCCAGATGTGAAACTTAGTATTCCATTGAGACCTAAAATGTATTATGGTACTAATACAACTAAAATATTTTCAAAATGATCGGTGGAACGTGTTTGAAAAATAGAAAAAAAAAAAACATTCTATTGTACTGGACAATAGAGGATCAAATGTCGTCAACAGTGTGCCACATCTGTGAAAAGTCTTTAGGGCGTGATTTGTGGTGCTGCACATGCAAAGTATAACTTGGAATATTAGCTTTCGCTTTATGGCTAGTAGTTTGGAAAAGCTAGCGAGAAATTTACCAGATGAGATCTTTCAACATATAATGAGTAACATTCCATCAGTTGATTTACTTTCTCCGGTGTGTCGAAAGAGTGTTTTGCTGTATTCAAATGCATCTTTTTGGGGAAAATTAAAGGAGACAAGATTGCCGGAAAACGAGCTTTCCAACAATTCATTAATGAAATCAGAGGATTGCTGAAGAAGAGTACTCACGTGCCTCGCGTGTTTGGAATACATTAAATATTCAAACGCTCGACGAGTACGGCAATGTCTACCTCAAAACAATTATGCTACTTCTTTCTGATGTTTTTGAGAACTTCAAGAGTGTTTGCTATAAAATTTACAAATTGGATCTTGTGCGGAGTTTTGCTGCTCTCGGATTAGTATTCCAAGCAGTATTATAGTAACTGAAGTGCAATTAGAATTATTAATAGACCATGGATATGCTTATGTCCTTTGAAGCTGGAATACACATGGTGGTATATGTCAGTATGTAAAATGTTATTGTAAGACTCAAAATACCTATGCGAATAGTTTCAGTAATTGTAGTTTGCGGAAAACTGCTAATGAAATTTCAAAAAAAAGTGGTTAAGGAATCGAGTTTGTACTGGAAAGCCAAAAAATCACCGATCTCCTCCGTGGTCACTATGTCAAGAATGCATGCTCTATTTTAATGGTCCATTATATAAAAGTAAGGGAGATAGTACGAAATACAGTGCGTCACATAACACGCCGGAATTAATGGAAAAATTAAATATAATAATTTAAAAAAAAAGAAACGATTTATTAATAAATTGTGATGTAGCTTCCCCAATATCCTAGTGGCTGATACAGTGGAATTAATTATAAATTCAGGAATGGATAAGCTTACGTTGGACCTGATAGAGATGGTAGTCCGTACTAATGTGTTTTTTCCTTTGATGGGAAGATTTGCAAATAAGAAGAAGCCGCGACAATGGAGACGCGTTTGGTACCGATTTTTGCTAATATTTTTATAGGGGATTTAGTGATGTATGTAGACACCTAAAACGCCGGGTTCGTTATATTTGGCAACATGGAAGAGAAAATGTCGCAGAGTTAAATTTGAATAGCTTTCATCAGACTATCAAGTTTACGGTGACGTTTTAGTGGAAAGGAAAGGAACTAGATGTACAATTACTTCCGGGTTTTGAAAACAAACCCACACGATTAAATACTTGCATAACGATTCGCATCATTCTCTACCCGCCAAAAGTACGAGTTGATTAGAAGAGCAGAGAAAATCGAAAAGGAAATAGACAATATAACAAACACTACGATTGAAAACGGATAGAATAAAGAAAAAGCGATAAGAATGATAAAAAAATGTAGGAAAAATAGAAAAGAAATTGTAAACAAGGAATATTTTGATACGTAGGACATGCTGCCGTATACTAGAAAGGTGACCGATAAAATTAGACAAATTTTAAGAAACAATAAAATTAGGCCAGTTTTTAGAATTAACAGTAAAATTATTATTATTATTATTTTTTTTTTAAAATAACAAAGATAACTTTTATGTAATTTAACATGCTGCTCAAGTGTATAGAATTCAGTGTTCGTGGAGTCGTAAGTTATATCGGACAAACTGGACTGTAATTAGCCGTGTTTTAATGGTGCGAAAACTCAACCAGATGCTCGGAAGTAATGATCTTTTGTGTTTTGATATATTTATAGTTTAAAGTTTTTTCCACGCTGCCCCAGTGTATATTTTGACTCTGATGATGAATGCAGTATTACTATTCGAAACGTTAGCTGACGTGGTTTACGCGAAAAAAAAAATAATAATATAATGAATTTTAGAAGCCACAAAAATTTCACTTTGCATTTCATTAATTTTTGTCACATATTTTCTTTCAGACAGGTATGATTTAAGCTAATTATATACATTTTCCCACGGAAACTGGATGTATATAATTTAATAAGAATAATAAAAATATACAGAGAGCTCGCGCGCGCTAAAAAGTATTTAAAATCTAGAATTCATTCATTTAATCGTATATTGCGCTGCTGTATCCGTAATAGGAGCGCTTAGATTACATATTATACCACCAAATAGAATACTTAGCAACATTAATGATGAAAAGAAAAGCCCGCCTTGAAAGATCCGAAAAGAAAAATTTGAGATGTTAGAACGAGATTAAGACAACTGATCAGTACAAAGGTCGCTAAAATTAATAAATAAAATAAAATAAATAATTCTCTAACTATAGAAAAAAAAAAAAGGGAAGAAATTAAACCGAAATAAATGAATTGAAATAATAGAACTTCTTCTTCTTCATCCGCCGTCTCCATTTTGAAGGTTTGTGATCCACAATTGGAATTTCTTCCTATCAACGGCTGATCGGATAAATTATGTTGAGGAACAGTTGAATTAGTTGCTAAGATTGTCCATCCATGAAATTTGACTTCTTTTTCTCGATCTCTTCCCGGCAATTTTACCCTCAAGTAATATTTTTAGAATGGTATGCCTCGATCCTCCCATGATGTGTCCCAAATATTGTAGCTCCCGTTTTTTGATGGTTTATAGGAGTTCAAGATTCTTTCCCAGTCTGTTAAGTACTTCAATATTCTTCACTTTTTGAGTTCATGGTATTTTCAGGATACGTCAGTAGCAGTACATCTCAAAGGCGCTGATCTTTTTTTCGTAATGTTGAGTCTAGCGTCCAGCATTCACAACCAAATAGTAGGATGGAGAAAATGTAGCACCTCAGGAGTCTGATTCTCGGTTTCAATTTCAATTCTTGACGCGGGAATAGATTCTTCATTCTTATTAGTGCTCTTCTCGCTTGCTCAATCCTGCTACGTATCTTAGGTCTGGAAGTGCAATTTCCTTCGAGTATACTTCCCGAATACTTTATGCGGGGGCGCAGCACTTTTTTCCAGAATCTTATTTAATATGCGCTGAAATTCGTTATTTCTGGCTGCCAAGATTAAGCTGTCATCAGTATATCGACGATTGTTCAAGATAACATCGTTTATTTTCAGTCCCCCGTCATTATCTTCAAGTGCCTCATGGAATATAGCCTCCGCATATACATTAAAAACAAGGGGAGACATGACATAGACACCTGACGTACTCCTTTCTTAATGGCTGCTTCTTCTGATAATGCATTATCTACATGGATTTCAGCTGTTTGATTCCAATACAGATTATTAATTATCCTGAGATCATTCTTGTCTATAGGCACGTTCTTCAAAATCTTCATCAATTTATCATGGTTCACACAATCGAACGCTTTCTGCTGGTCAATAGCACATGCATAGACATCGACGTTCATATCTCGGCAGCGCTGTGTTAGTAGTGTACGTATTGCAAATAAGGCTTCACGAGTGCCCATTCCATTTTTAAAGTCAAACTGGGTATTACTTATTTGGTCTTCGTAACGCTTATAATAGACCTATATACGCAAAAATTAAATGTATGGACGAATAGGTTGAGGAAATATAATATTACTACTACAACACTTAATGGGCAGAATGTACTATTTAATTACAACAACAGAAAAGAAACTTTTTGCGGTTGTCTTCAAAATACAATAATTGTAGTACAAATATTTATAATGAGGTACTAATATTAAAGATGTTCTAAATTATGGTCGAACGTGTGAAAATAAGAAATAAAAAATGTAATAAAGAAGTGCATTGGTTGGCAGAAAAAATTATAAGAAGAAAGAATGGTCTTGATATGGGTGAGACTTTAGAAGGTTGAATTATTTGTTTTATTATCTGGGACAGTTTTTTAACAGTGCGCAATTAAAAATCTTACATTTGGCGTTATATCAATCTATTCTAGCTTATGGGATAATCCATTGGGGGTAAAGCAGCTTCCTATCATCTAATTCCTATTATTTATTTTGCAAAAGTCGTTATTTAAAAGCATAAAATTTTACAAAAAGGTAAAAATACTACGAAATTATTAAGTGTTAGTAATCTATATTGTTTGCAATTATTACTTTACGTTATAAAAAATAAACATAAATTTGGAATAAAAGTTTGCGCCGGAGTTACTACTAGGCTGGCGAATAAAGAGAAAGCGTACGTACCGTTTTTCAATAAATATCATGTACGAAATCAAGCAAGATATCCATGGGTTCAACTATGTTTAATTCACTGTCAGAAACAGTAAAAACACACTTGAAACATAGTAAAAACAATCGCAAACTTTGAATTGATCACATCTCAAATGAAAGCTCAAAATTTCCAAAAACACATTAGTATTTATTTTTTACATTAATTACCGGGGTAAGAAATTTATCTTGTAGATAATTCGAGTGACTTTAAGCATTCCATATCGCGCACTATTTTAAAAAGCATCACAATAGTGAGCAAAAAACTGTTAAAGTAATAACGTTTTGGCAGATAAAATTAATGCTCAGATAAATCAAACGTTATGTTATGTTGTAAAACGCAATCGTGGAGGGTTCACGTGTGCGTCAGAATGTATACTACAGACACTCAGGTGAGGATTGGAGAAAAATTTTCATAAGTAAGTGTGTGTTTGTGCGTGTGTATATATAAATATGTGTATATATATATATATATATAAACTCGGCCATTTTGGCCTCACAAGGGGCTGTGCCCCTTGACCCCTCTTGCTTTTATTTATGTTTCTTTCTCTTCTATACTTTGTATAAAATGATCAAAATTTACAACGTAATTCTTACTGGCATCAACACAAAAAGAAAAACAAAACATAATCACAAAAATCCTATCTTAACATTTAACTCTCATTACATAAAATTAAGGTATTGTTTCATCACATTTTTCGTTACATAAAATTGTGACATTTTTTAAATAACAATAGCAAAAATCCTATAAAATATAACAAACGTTACATAAAATTGGGACATTTTTTCGAATGGGGGTAGCCTAAGAATTACGTTGTAATTAATATATATATATATATATATATATATATATACATTAATATTTAAATGAAGGTACTTATGTGTATATGCATAATATGCATGTAGGTAAGTATATATGTATATGGAAATATGTGTGTGTGGTAAGCATATATATATATGAATGTTATTTAACTTAGCATGAGTAAATTCTGGATTGCTTAAGTATATGTAGATTTAGAAAGCTATTTAACTGAACGTGTTTGTAATGTGTTGGAAATTTTAATTTAATTTAACTTTAAGTGTGGAATGAAACAACTAAAAATTATGTCTGATTATGAATAGCCAGAAAACGATATAATAATAGTAATATCTGTAAACAATAGCTAAATGGGTCGCGTTATACATTACATATTTTTGAACTAAAAAAAAAAAAAAAAAGTTAAGCCCCGGTTGGCCATTGTACTTTTTGTAATTAATAGATTTATATTTAACATTTACAGTTTAAAAATAATAATAATTCCACTGTTCGCGCAGCTATGCGCATTTGTGATATATATATTTACTTAACTATGTTATATTTATAAACGTACACAATAAACTGAAACCTAAGATGTCACTAAGGTAATGAACTAAACTCCCAGTGTTTTAGGGTGAAAGAGAAAGAAAGAGGCTTTGAATAAGATTATTAGAAATTCTCAAAAATGCATGGAATTATAGTTCAGTACTTTAATACCCCTACATATTTTTTGCGAAGGTAAGGACTTTCCGACTCCCAAAATCTTACAATGTAAAAGATTCTAAAAACTTCAGACCAATTACATGCTCGCTCACTATATGTATATATATATATATATGTATATATATAAAAAGGGTATTAATATCAATAATCATTGAGGTATTCAACTGAAATCTGCCATCCAACAAAACGAAGTCAAAAAAATAGGCCAATTGTTACAAAGACTTAAACAAATTGCAAAGATTATAAACTATAATTGATTCGGTAATGACTACGGAAGACATAAAGAAACAGAAAAATTTCAGCGCATTGATATATCACATGACCGAAAAAAAATATATATTTTTGAAACTTTCGAGCTTTCAGCGCCCCAAGGGTCCGATTTTAAAGTTGGAAACCCAAATAAGTAAAGAAATACACAAGGATGCGCATTTTTTTAACCTTGTTCAATATTTTTAGCTATAAAGCTGAGCCACGAGCGGGAGCTACACGTCATTTTTTGCGCTTTTTTAAACTTTTGGTAAATTTCCAATGTTTCGTTAAAAAAAAGAAATACGGGTTTGCTCCCGACAAATAGCGCTCTTTCCAACAGTACATCATATGCCCGGAAAAAAAAAAATTTTTTTTTCAAAAATTCGAGCTCTCGAAGCCCCGAGGGGCTAATTTTAAAGTTGGAAACCTAGATGTTCCAAACCAATGAAATATACATGCATGTGCATATTTTCAACCTTGTTCAAAATTTTTAGCTATAATACTCGCGTCGCATAGAGGGAGCTACATATTAGATCTCGCGTTTTTTTGAACTTTTCGTAAAATTCGAAAGTTTCATATAAAAAAAATAAAATATGGCTTTATTATCGGCAAATAGCGATCTTTCCAACGATATATCACATGCCCGAAAAACAAAAAAAAGAATTTCCAACATTTTGAACTTTCGGCGCCCTGAGAGTCTAATTTTAAAGTTGGAACCCCGGATGTTGCATATTATTGTATTTTCATCTATAATAAGCATTTATGCAAAAGGACACTTTTTTAATTCATCGGGAAGCAGGTGAAAAATCGTTCGCAAGATTCTCCGCAGCCAGACAGACTGACTGACAACGCGAGTTAAATAAAAGGCTATAAAAAGATGAATTACACAACCGAGTAGATTCGAGTCAAACGTAGAGAAATGGTGAACACCGTGCACCGATGAGTGTAAAAATAATGGTAAACCGGGAAGATGGCGATGTATTTAGCGCAACGGTGTCTATTTCGAAAAAGATCGAGAAGAATTTAGCGATAGTGTGTACACATATTTTTTTGTGGAAGAAAATTTTTCGTAAAACCTACAGGATTCAACGATTATGGCTTTATTTAAACACCCTATAACGAAGCGAGGAATTGTCGTACCGAGCACGGCAACAGCTCTATCGATAGTTATAATAGATTGCTTTATTATCCTACACGTCATCGGCAGACTAGTATGTAACTTTGTTCGCCGTATCGTAAGAAGTTCTCATTATTTTCGGGACAACCATTGTATCATTTTAAGAAACCCTTTAGAAGATCTGGAAACTATGCAATGACCGGGGGCTGCACAAGTACCAGACGGAATTCGGAAATAAAAGTTTGATTTTCGTACACGTACAGAACTTGAGAGATTACCAATCCGATTCGGGATTGAAGTAAGCTGAAAGTTCACAATTCTGAACCGGTATCAGATCGTCGACTGCTCCCTTAAATTAACCTCAGTTCGCACTTTAAACGAATATATTCTAGAGGCTGCAATTTTTTCACTCTTTCAGTGAGAAAAAACGGCGCGATTAATGAGAAGTCAATGAAATTGCGCGATTAATTTACTTGATTTTTTTTTTTTTTCAATGTCTACGGGAGAAAAATATTTGGAATTTTTTCTGATTTTTGCAGTATGAAAATGGCCGGTGTTTTAATTAATAAAAAGAACATTAAAAAGATTGAAACTCGTTACCGCTTATCTCGTAATTATTAGCGAGATGTAAATTTTACGTTTGGTTGTTACGTTTTTAATTGTTCTTCTCAATTTAATTTGGTAACTGCACAATTTGTTTTGTTAACTTTTTTTTCCCCCACAATCATGTAGGGGCCACCTTAAGATAGTGAAACTTAATAACTTTGTATTGATTTTATTTAATTTTACCGGTGTAATGATGAAAGTTAGAGTAGCGGTCAGTGATTTTTTCGAATGGGTTATTATTATTTTTTTTATCACTAATTGTCGATTTGTACTTCTGCCTTCCCTCGTTCGTATAAACACCTTTTTACAGGCAGCTAATTACATAACCGCGAGAGATAGTGATTTAAAAAAATGAATCGTACTAAGTCAACGTTAAAATTACGTCAGAAATGTAAAGCGTTTTCCTCAGAACAGATGAAAATATAAAAAAAAACAACAGTGTTAAACGATATGTTTCTCCTTTTGATTTCCCGCAGCAGAGAAATTGTGAGTATTTCTGCGATTTTTAATAATTTATACGTTTCTAACGATTACTACTTCAACTCCTATCGTTATCAGTACCGTTCTAGTTATTATAATAATTACGAATTTTAGTTGTTACTCGATAATGATATGCAAAAACTACACATTTTCGAGTATGCACATAATACCTTTTTTATTTTTTCTCTGCGAAACGTGCAGACGAATGTCCAACAATCATGAACTGGCCAGGCAGTATAATAGTGTTGCAATGGCACTACAATAACTCCTTCAATAGACGACGGTCTATTGTTTAAAAGATTGTTAGTTTTTTGTTTTTTTTTTTCGTTTTTTTGTTGCGACTAAAATCCGCAATGCATGTCGGTGTATCTATTACGATTTAACTCTAGAACTAAGTTATTATTCGGCAATATTGACCCGTGCATTTTTGAACTAATGGATTCTCATGGGAAATTCGAGTTCCAGATGAAATTCACGAGATCGATGATAATAAGCCATCTCAACGATCAGCACAAACGTAAACGTTTCATCGCTGATTACGAAAAGTTATTATCGCAGTAACCTTACGCGTCTATGGGTCGTCCTTACCATCGTATTTCCAGCGGACGATTAGAGTTACGATCATTTTCAAAGTTTCACTTAAAAATATAGCAGTCAGAAACCGATGTTCAGATTTTTCTTTAGACTTTAAATGTGAGAAAAGTCTATATATCTAAAGACTTCGGGTATTTTAAAATTTTTAATTGTAGAATCGGATTTTGTTCAAAGTTCAATAACGAGATATTAGGTTAGAAAGTGATCAAAAAAATATGTTAGTCCATTTAATGTTGCTTGTTTTTTTTTTATTCCTTATTTAGTGCGTTACTTGTTGACCAAAGAGGTGAAACCAAACTAATCGAGCAGTAGCATAATTGCTAGTTATTTATCCACAACAATAATGTCCTGTGGATGGACAAGGACGAGCCTTAACTCGGGAAGACTTTAAATTAAGCGTATATTTCTGGAAATGTAATTAAAACTTTTAATCAATTTCCGACGTGGTCCGCCAACGTATATTCACGATGTACTACAGTTATGATAAGTGCTACATTTAAACAATTAGTTAATAAAATAATGAAACGTAGAAAAAGTGCGAACTAAAAGTCGATATACATTAGTCCAATTTAAGTAGGTATTAATGTTAATATATTTAAAATGTAATATTTTTTTAATAAATTTATTTTTGAAAAATTTTAAAATATCTAAAAATGTACAATTTAAATAAACCTTTAAATCGTTGTAATGATTAAATCGTTGTAATGATAAAGTTAATGTCTGCGGCTTATGAGAAGTAAAAGACAGACACACTTTTTGAGAACCGGAAACTATGATTAATTCTAGTTTGAGAATTTAATCTTTAATGAATGCGGAATGTCAGTGAAGAATCTTGTTGAGAGCTTGCCTTACTTTAAAGAAAAAGACAAATCTAACCTGGTCGTTCTATTTCTATGCAGTCCAATTTTTACAAAACCAAAAAAAAGAAAAAAAAAAAATACACAGAAAGGTATAAGAAAAGACTGACACAAATTTTTTCCCTTAGGTGAACCTTTTTTTTTTGTGTTGCGTTATAATCAGTATGTATGTATATATAACACATGCACACACATACACACACACACACACACACACACTATGCACACAAATGAAGAAGGGCCTGTTTTTTTAGAGATTTACTCAAAAACCGCTGAACCGATTTTAAAAATTCTTTCACCATTTGAAAGCTACGTTACTCCCGATAGTTATAGGTTATGTTCCATTTCCGCAAAAAACAATCTGATGTTTCATGGAAAAAATATATACATATACATATGTTTTCTAACTACACTGAATACATGATTCTTATGCAGCAAAATCATTAACTTTTTCAGGTGTTATTTATTTTATTTATTTTTTAATTATTTGAATGAATAAAATAATGATTATTAACTTGTTTTTAAAAATTATTATTGTTATTATTATTATTATTATACGACCGCAATATTTCAATTTTTAGATTTCTCCGCTTCTTCTGTTTCCAATATTACCGCATTTGCTGATTATTATTAATATTATAATTATGTATAGATTTTAAAAGACGCTGAGATAGTTGGAAGGTAGAGAAAATCAGAAAAATGCTTTATACAGCCTCTGGCTCTATAAAGAAGCGATGGATGTCTAACGAGGAACAACGGTTTTAAAGAAAGGTGAAAAAACCGAGAATTGCGGGTAGGAATCTGTGGAGCATCGATGGTCAGTGTAGGAAAATATGGAAGTGGAAAGAATGTTTTTTTTTTTTTAATATTAATAGCTTCCGCAAATGAAATATTTCCATAGGTCATAATTCTCTCAAGTTATTTTTGTTCAATCCACTCAACCCATTCTGGGTGGTACGGTCGATTATGATTCCTTCGATGAAAACTGTTAGGAAGTTAATTTGAAGTAATAAAAGAATAAGAGCTGGCCGAAAAGGTAATTAAACGAGATTTATTATAATACAAGTCTCACGTAGTTACTATCTAAATTAAAAATTTTTGATAACAATGTAAATGTTATCTCGTTAGTCGTGCAACGGAGAAACATTAATTATTTTGAAAATTTTCGGCAAACATTGATTAAAATTTTCAAGGCCACATACGATTATGTCTGGAAACACTAGAAAACTAACAGGAAGAAAGAAAGTAAAATATGTATTTAAAATTCAAATAGAAAATCCCCGAGGAACTCTAAGGCTCTAGATTGAATGTTTATAATTTTTCGATTTCGTGAACCGTAAAGGATAATAAATAAAATAAAGTGAAACACGTTTTCATCGAATGTTTTTAAAGATTTCAAATTTTATTTCTATGATGACTCGCTTTTGGAGTAAGTATTCGTTTACGGTTACAGTTTCGATTGCCACGGACGTATTTAATGTTGCTAAAGATTCTGTTTTTAATATGTACGGAACGGCGATGTAATTACTTTTTTTAAATTTTCATTAATGCTGGCTTAATGTTCTTTCTCTTTGTTAACTAATTGAACGGTTGAAAAAGGGGAAAAAGAAGAAGTTATTTGACAAACTGAGTTTTTGCTCCCCCAATGGAAAACTACTTTAAAACGTCTCTTGATCATAAAATATCTAATCATCGTGACAGAGTTGATTCCTATAGCATTTTTTGTAATATATTTTTTCATAGGATATAAGTCATATTAGATATATATGTATTCTCGGTTTACTTAATACACTTGTGTCGAATGACTTGTTTTTTTTTTTTTTAATTGTAATTCTGACAGTTTTTTCGATTTGTTCCGTATAACTTATAGATATAAACAAAATGCCTGTTTTAGGTTAGCAGATGTGGTAATGAATAAAGCATAATATCCGTATATAGATGTATAAGAAGTAACTGAAGAACGTTCCGGTTAAATGGGGCTCTTTAGCTTAGCGTTGAAAGTTTTGTACGGGATTATTTTTTCATTGTCCTTTCTTGCCTACATTCAGGTAACGTAAACAGTTTCTTTGCGATAATTTAAATTATTCGGACGGTTTTTAATATGGACGTTTTTTTAAACTGACGCATTTTAATTAATTCTCGTAGGACGAAGTGCAGTGCAAGTATGTTAGAACGGTGGGAGTGAAACGATATGTCGGTTATGTTTTGTTTAAGAAGCCGCAAGAAGAAAGTCAAGCCTATTTCCTGATGTTGCAGCCAGAATGGCAAAAAAAGTGGGTGTTACCGGAAGGTAATTTAGAAAAAAAAAAAATAATTTGGAAAAAATGCATTGATACGCGATAATTGTTTTTGTTAAATTGACAGTGTGTTTATAGCACGCCATAATTTGGCGGGACATTTATCGCTCCCTATTTTCTAATCGTCATTCGCATTACCGTTTTATTCAGCCGATTTTTCGTTCCCTTTCTTGGTTTCTTTCTATTCCTTTACGTCGTTGCTCTTCTATTGTCTCCCTAATTCGTCTCCGGATCAATCATTCTCTCCTCCTCTTCTCTTGCTTTCGATTTGCTCTGTCGCCATTTCCTTATTGTTCTCTTCACGATTGTGATCATCCTCGTACATGTGATGCTGATCGTATTTTCTTCGAGTGTCCTGCTCTTCTTAATGAACGCTCCGGTCAACACTTGTCATTTCCCTACTCGTTATAACGCTTCCTTTATCCTCTCCTTTTCTTCATCTTCCGTGGTGCCTGCACTGCTGTCCTTTGTTGAGTCATTTCAGACCGCCTAGCTATTTAGTTTTTTAGCTTAGCTTTTCCTTTTGTTGGGTCCATGTTGCTGGCGCGCCCATACAATAAAAAATAAATAAAAATATATATATATATATATAGTAAGCACGGGTAGCAGCAGATCAAAACTCCGCATAAAATTTAGAATTTATTTCTTTTCTGTAAAACGGCTCTGTCAAAACAATAATAGAATAAAATTATTTTTATTTCAGCAATAGAGATCATTATGTTTTATCTATTAAACTTATTTTTAAATAATTAAAAAAAAAATTATTTCCTCAAATTCGAGGCCAGAAAGATACGAAATTTTTTTAGCGAACGGAAAAATTATAAAGAAATTCAAGTTGAAGATACGAAGAAGAACCTTAAGAAAGGAATTAAGAGTATCTTTTTGGAAGAATAAAGTAGACACTCTCCCAAAGTGGGGAATTCAATGAGTTCAGATTCAGGGATGAGAAGAGGAATTCACGAAAAAAGAAATTGTAGTTAAGAAAGTAGTGATGAGAGAGACGGTAGCTGAACTGATTTCCCCGAAGGAAGGAAAATAACCAGAAGTTATCGAATTAATGAAAAAAGTAATAAGAGCTTCGAGTGAAGGAATAAAGTAAGAAGTACGTTTAGAATTTGAAAATTCAAAGTCTTCAAGTATTCTCCGAAACTGATAGAAAAGCGCGAGCAAAAAAATTTTCAGGGAATTTCTTTTAGACGGTTTGAAGATATATTACAGCATTGGTTTCTGTGGAATATAAAATTAGAAATGAAAAATTCTGTAACCCAGTAGCATTCTTGCAGTTATCCTGTTATAGTAATGTTTACCGTTTAAAGGAATTTTTCGAGTGAAAGGAGAACAAGTAGACAGAGAAATTTTAAAATTGAATCTACGAAGAAACTGTTTGGTGGGATTGGATCTAGATAGGAAGGAAAATTGACAGACAGAAGGACAACATTTTTTTCAACCAGTTTTAGATAAACAGTACGTGGGGGGAGGCTTTAAAATAGAAGAATGCCGAGGAAAAGAGTTTACTGCCAAACAGCTTCTTCCAGGAATGATCGAGATCAAGAATGTGAGAAAAAGAGAAAGAATTTCAGGGCATTGTTATTGTTTTGTTGTTGTTTCCGTTATTCGTCTGTGTTCTTGAGCCATAATCCATTAACTTCCTCTCATTTTCGTTTTCCGTTGGTTGCCTTTCCGCATTTTCCTCCCACTCAAACGATGAGCGTGTTTACGATGCTGATCAGACGTTTATTAAGTGTTTATCTCTTTCTATTAAGCGTTCCGTTTTCTATTCCATTTTATTGATACTTAGTCTTTCTACTTTACATTGCGCCTCTTATATCCTATCTTTTCTTTCCCCACACGTATTGTTCCTATTATTCGTTCCTTCCTCCTAACAATATCTGATTGCATCAAAATATAATTGACTCCTTCCTTTTCTAATTGTTTCTGGGTTAACGAGCCCCCCCCCAAAAGGGTGTTGTTATTGTGGCCAGACAATCTAACGGCGGAAAAGAGAGTGTTAAAATCGTCTCTAACGATAAAAAGTTAATGAGATAATTTGCTACTTATTTCACGTTAAAGTTTTTATGCAAATTGCTATTTAAGCGAAACGCATTAGCCATATTTTAAAAACCCTTTTTAACTGCGCTAGTTGAATAATATACCTCAAAAATTTCTTAAAACTTCAACCAAGAGGAACATCATCTCCTCCGGCCATATCCAGATTTTATCTGAGGAACAATGCAGTTTAACGCTTGAGAAAATTAATCTGGGTAATCTCGCCGTAATAATTTATGTCGATTTATTTTTACATTGTGAAATGAATTTTATTCGGTACATAATGAACCGTCATATTTCGTATATTGCAGGTCGTGTTCGATTTGGAGAAAGTAGAGAAAAGGCGGTTAAAAGAGTCCTAAGAGAAGAAACCGGAATTTTCACAAGTGAAATAAGTTTAGGAACCATTGAGGTAAAAACAAATGGAAATTGGAATTTTTTAAATTTATTTTCCCGCCTTTAAATTTAATCGTCAGCTACAGAGATGAATAAAAAAAACAGTTATTTCATCGAATATGTGTAAACCGTCGTAAGCCTAAAAAAAATAAAAATATCTTAATAAATAATCGATTTACCGTTTTAGTTAGTATAAATATTAAATTAAAAACGGGCATTTTCTAGTTAAATCTAAAAACAGTTAGGAACTATTTTAATTATGTAAAACGATGAAAAAAAAAAAAAGAGTCCTAGTTGTTGCATCTATACCGTTGGGTACAATTCCTTACTACAAACTAAAATCGTGTTTAATAAATAATTAGGACTCGCTTCGCTCGTCGTAATACTCAGGTAGCAATTGCTTGCATTCAGTCCCAACTTTTATAAAAAAACTACTCAAAATATAGATTTGAAATTTATTATAGATATTTGAGGGCATCTACAATATTAGTTTGATCATAAAAAATGTTAAATAATATAGTAAAATTATAATTTTTTTACTAAATTCTACGTATATCGTACTGAAGTTCTAGGTTAATTTGTTACGTTTATAAAATTTTTATCGTTAACGAAAAAAAACTCTTATTGGCCGTAAAGAACGTGAACGCTATCGATTACTGAAACGTTACAAAAGAAACCGACAACAAGAATTCTCTTTTCGATAATGATGCTTGATATATTTACCACAGATTTTACAAATTCTGAAAAAAAATTGAGGTTAATTTATTATTTATAAATTTTTATCATTAAAAGCATAAATATTATTTTCAACTTTTAGTTTAAATGACATTAAAAATTATAAAAATTTAAACGTCGCATTGCTTAAAATCTTTTAGCGCTCAACGGTATATTAGATTTCAAAGTATTAAAAAATCTCACATGTTAGAACGTCAAAAATAAGAAGAATGCAGAATTAAAAATTCCGTCTCTGATAACGTTTAGAGTCAAATATTCCATTAACTCAGTCCCTTTTTCTTTTATTAGATAATTAATTTGTCGGTCTTTATATCAAACAAAATTTGAGGGTGTGCTTAACAAGCGCCTTCTTTAGTGGCTGGAGTATAATAATATATTTCTTAACAATATGTTCGGCTTTTGGCCTGGTATTGGCCCCTCTGATTGTGTTAGTCTTTTCGTTTCTCACTTATTTTATCCAAAAACATTTTCACTTTGGCTTTCATTATTAAGGTCTCCTCCGCTTTTGATAATGTCCATCTCTCCACTTTAAGAGATAAAATGACGGCAGTTAACACATCTCAATCAAATTCTCTTCCATTATTATCAATCTTATGTCGAATTGTTCTATCCATTTTACCTCTCCATCTATTGACTCTCCAAGAAAGGTTTTCCGAGGTCTTCCTCAAGGTTCTCTCCTCAGTCCTACTCTTTTTACCATCTATACTATCAGTATATCTTCTCTTCGTTTAAATTCCTTTTCTATATTCTTTGCGGACAACATTCTCCTTTTTACCTCGTCTAAAGATATTTTAGCAGCCAATGAAGCACTTAATTCGTCGCTCATTGTGCTAGAACATTCTCTTTCCTTAGTTAATCTTTCGATTTCTCCCTCTAAGTCTTCTTATACTATCTTTACCCTTCGACCCTATAACCCCGCTTTGGTTAATCTATCCTTAAATAATGTATCTCTTTCTCGTGTTAATTGCTTCTGTTATCTTGGTATCCTTTTTTGATAGTCGTTTGTCCTTCTCTGAATCTATCAGATATCTTAAAGGGCTAAACTTTCTAAAAGCTTTGTCGCCAACTAAATGGGTTGACGGTCGCTATATTCTTATTTCTCTTTATAAATCTATTATCCGTTCCAAATTTGATTATTGTTCTTTTATTTATTGTTGCGCTTCCAAAACCCGTCTCTCTGATCTAGATGCAATTCAAAACTCTTGCCTTCGTCTTTGTCTTGGCGCACTTAAATCCTCTCCAATTCCTGCTATTCCTGCTGAATCTAATTCGTCACCCATATCCATTCGTATACCTATTTAAGCTATCGTTTTCTTGTTAAAAATCTTCCACTCGCCCCTCTACTTTTGTTCAGTCCTTCCTTTCGATTTATAATAGCTGACGCTTTACCCCTAGCAAAATCTCTGTTCTAGGATTTATTTCACATCGTCTTGGCTTATTTTGGCCGTACACTATCTCCTTCAAAAATCTCCCCTATTTTTCCTTTAATTTCACTGATCTCTGTCATCCTCCTAAGGTATTTATTCTTCCCTCATTTTCTAAAAACGTCCCCCAAGCCGTAATTAAACAGGTATTCTCTACAGCACTATCGATTGTTACCATTTACACGAACGGTTCGAGAGGGTCTGGTGTTGTTGGAGCTTCCTTCATTATCAGAATCTTTTCGTCTTCCTTATTTCTGTTCCATATTCATAAACGAGTCATTGACTATCCTACGTTCTATTATTTTATAATAATTTCCTCGAATCACCTTTCCTCCAATTTTTTAATTATCTCTGACTCCTTGAACGTCCTTCAGGACATATCTTTTCTCCTTCCTGGTTATTCGTGCGACTTTGTTATCCTCCGTATACGTCGCTCATTTATTATTTTTCCTCTCTCTCTCTATTCCATTAACATTGATTTGTTGTGGTTACCTACCTAGCCACTCGGGTCTATTTGGTAATGAAGCGGCTGATTCCTTGGCTCGGGTTGCTGATTCTTCTCGCTTTTTTTTTTTTTTTTTTAAATTCCATCCGCTAACCTCCTATCGATATGTAAAAGTTTTCATATCAGCTATTGGTATCGGATATTTACGCTTCCTCCTTTTCTAATAATTATTTATTTCATCCGTCCATTCAGCCTACTCTTCCTCCCTATTCATGGTTTCTTTTGCATCCCTCTCTTCGACGTTCTGACGTTGTTTCCGCTGTTCGTATGCGTTTTGCTCATTCTCTGCTGCCTTCTTCCTGATTTCGCGTTTCCCTGATTTCCTCTCCACACTGTCCTCTCCATCCTGATGATGCAATTATTTACGACGCCGATGATGTGTTCTTCCAGTGTTCATCTCTTTCTGTAAGGCGTTCTTGGGCTTCCTACTCCTTATTGTCGTTCCTATATCCTGTCTCTTCCTTCCCCACTAGTTGTTCGTGCTATTTGTTTCTATTTATCGAAGGTTTCTGATCGGATTAAAATAAAACCGACTTTATTCATTTCTATTTGTTTCTGGGTGAAGGTCCTTGGTCGACAAGCCCAAGAAGAAAAAAAAGAGAAGTGGAGTCTAGAGGGGGACACCCGGTAAGAACAAAGTTCCTTTCACTTTTTGGTAGATATACAAGTATAAAGTGTCATTCATTAAGTATACGATAAAAAATGACACGATATAAATCCCGTGTGAATTAAAACAAAAAGAACAAAAACAAAAAATAAATTTAAATGAAATTTACGCGGGTTTAGAATTGAGCTTATACAGCTGACCGCGCACAATGCTTGCTGCTCGAATCTCGATACACACACACCCCGTTATATAACGTTACAGCTTAGTATCTATTTCAGCACCAGTTTTTTATTACCTCCATGTTTTTTTTACTTTATTTTTAAAACCAGGTGCTGCTAATTCAGATATCTCGCACTTAGTGAATCTGAGATGGTATCAGAAATTTTTAGTTAGTTGTTGACTGGTTTAAGTAATGCATTTTCTGCTTTTGATAAATAGTGTCAAGTCCCAAGTCCGGCTGTAAATAATGCGTGAGCGTCATTAATTTTTGAAATGTGCGCTACTTTCTTGTCATTTAGTTAATTATTATAGCGCCGACGCAAATGCCTTTTGCAATAATCGTCGTTTTATAATAATTGATATAGTTTGTAAGATGTTATTTTCATCGTACTTACGTTGTTGTATTTCAAATTTGAATGCTGTGATATTCCTGAGTTCATTCCTTCTAAACCAGCTAAGGCATTATATTTCAACATTTATACCCTACTTAGGAATATTTTATAAAGTTCGTGCGATGCGTTTGTTTTGATTTTTAATATGTATTTATTACACCTATATACTTTGGAGATTCTTAAATCGATCGACTGTTCTGTAATCCTGCGTTTTTGTTTTCGCCGTTCATTTAACCTCTTCTGTTTCTTTTAATGAGTGGAAAATAATTTCGTACTCTTTTTAATAATAAAACCGATTATTAATGACCAAGAATACGAAGAATTCACTCTGAATCATGTCGGTTAATTCTAATGGAAATGGTATTTATTTCAGCATTAATATATATATATATTATTTATTAAATTTAGATATAAATTCGTACTTGTTTTTGTTAATATTTATAAACATAAAATAAATAAATATATTTCAATAAGAAAAACAAAAAAAAAAAAAGTATAAATTAATTTATATATTGATAAATATATATTGAAATACCTCAATTTAAAGAAACGTTTTATGGCGTATCATCAGCTAACGATACAGAGTGAACTCAAAAATAAAACTAAAAAAGAGTGTATATGTGTGATTTTAGTTTTATTTTTGAGTTTACTCTGTATTGTTAGTTGATGATACACTATAAAACGTGTTCTCTCCTTAAGTTGAGGTATTTTAATTTGAATTTATTAATGTCTAAAATTTTAATTCATACTTATTTTTGTTTGTTGTTGAGGTATTTATTTTTTTTTAATATTTATACTGCTTATTTATTTTAATAACATATTTTCGGAAATACACTACGTTTACGAAAATAGTGCTATCTTTTTGTCCCTGTACACACTATGAAACATCAACTGGTATAACGGTTGTTTGTTAAAAACTGCTAAGATATATTGGAATATTTGAAAAAAAAAAAAAAGGAGAAACTTCCCAACACATTAGGAATAGATCTATATCATTATGCAATATTTTAAGAGAACTAATTATTTTCGAATAATTGTTTGTTTTAACGTGTTACAGCGAGTATTACATCCAGAAAACAAGACCACTTACTGGATCGCACTATTATGTAAAAACGATAAAGCGCTGAAAATATCGCAACATTACAGGGAACATAAATGGTGCGCTTTTGACGAGGCTTTCACTATAGCCGATCGACTAACCAAAAAATTACTACAAGAAGCTAGACCGTACATAGATACTGTCGATTTTTTTTATTATATTTAATCGCCTACCGATTGACCGGCGTCTCTATTGAACGGTATTATTAATTAAGGGTAAACATATTATTTTTGTGTTATTTATTACGTATAGGAAAT
Organism: Icerya purchasi; assembly: GCA_039619475.1. NCBI lineage: Eukaryota > Metazoa > Arthropoda > Insecta > Hemiptera > Monophlebidae > Icerya > Icerya purchasi. Next base: position 400,482,036 of record CM077116.1, on the reverse strand, counting down.
AAAATATTTTTTATCTCGCTTGTTATTGTCAACTGGAATCGTCTTCAACAAATCCAAAGCCTATACCGGTAATACATTTTCCGTAATACGGCTGTTTTACGAGTAATTCGCTTCTAAATAAATGTTTAGTTTATAATTTACGTCGTTAGTATAAAATTTAGTGGCGGGGTTTCAGCCCTATGAATTCCCAAATAATCGCCAAAATTTAACGTGCATTCACATTTTAAATTAATATTAAATCGAAATATCGAAATATAAAATTAAAAAAGATTCAAAGTAGGAGTGGAAATAGTCGCCTATGCGCTTGCGTAATAATAGTGTAACAAGTTTTAAGCGAATATACACACTGGCTGATTAGAATTTCTCCCCAATAGATCTTGAAACAATTGTTTGGAGTTAATCGTACCGCTCATAGATTCATTTTGAGTCAAGGTCCCTATTGCATAGTATCAATCTGACAATGAAATTTCTACAATAACGGATGGCGATTGTATTTATGTGTGAAATTTGTTTTGTTTTATTTATTGAAAGATTTTTTTCAGGCCAATTGTTTTTTGGGGGGGGGGGGGATTTGCATAAGCTAAGACTTTTACAGCGCACACACACGGTCTGAAATAATTATGATACTTGCGAGTAAGAATATGTCTTCAGCCTAAGAAATTTAATAAATGGAGCTTGGCATCAAAAATTGAGCAACGGTACTTCAACGTTAATCGGGAAAAACCAAAAAAAAAATCAAGTAGGTCACCAACTAGCAATCTGGCCGCGTAGTTGCAAGGTGTAGTGCGTACAATGCCGGCTGGGAAAAAAATGAATAATCGTTCAACTTTTATTAGCTACAGTGAACGAAAATTACAGTATAAGAGAAAATAAAAGAGAATAACTGAAATAAGGAAATATGAAAATTTTTTAACGTTTTTATCATTCTTACCATCATTGTTATTAGCCTGAGCAAACTGATCTTACATTCACTTGGATATTAGTCAAGTTATTTAAATAATAATTCCGTTTCTTTTAATAAATGTATATAAAGTAACCAACGTGCGATTCCGAGAAACAAGTAATTAAAAAATACAGAATAGAGAATATAAACCAGAGGACATCACAGTTCTTCAAAGAGAAAGACTCTATCTATTAGAGTTTTAAATTTGATAACAAGCGGTTGATATTCTCACGATAAACTGTACTTACGCGATCATTTCAATTCTAATTTAGATGGCTTCCATCGAAAAAATTTAGTCGCACTCTGCTATGTCCTATGCGAAGTTTTCAGATAGTAGTTACAAATCGTCGAATTAAACTAATCGGAACAGAATGCGACTATTGTACAATATCGTACAATTTGTACTAGGCGCACTTTTAATAAAGTTTTTTCATTCGTTGTTTCTCTTTTAACCGTATCTAATCGCCCTATGTTATCCGGCCGAAGGCCACTTCTTTAGCCGCTTGAGCAACTATATCATTGATACTGATTCCGCAATGACTAAAAGACGTATGTTGACTGTAGGTAGTATTTGTTCTCATGGTAGGAACAAAGTAGGTTCGCCGCTGCTAATTTGGATAATGTTTTCAGGGAATACGTTAAAGATGTTATAGATCTGTGAAAAAAAAAACAAAAAAACAAACGAATGAGAATGACGAGGTACGAGTGGGTTTAGTTTTAGTAAATTGGCAAAAAACGTCATGGGGGGGGGGTGTACTCCCGGCTAAAAACCGGCGATAGAATACTTGCGAATGAACATGAACTAATTGAAGAAGATATGCGATAGCCGAAAGTTAGAAGCTGTGTGAAGAATAAGATCGAAGGAACTAAGGACTGATTTATTAGCAGAAGGGTACACACACCTAGCAACCATAATTTATCGCGCTCAGTGTTATCGGTTTTTAGAGATTGTTAACAATAGCTTTGAGGTCAACCTTACATTTAGGACTGCATAAATATTTCAGAATGAATAGTGTTTTAAAACACTTGAAAAATGATTAGAATTGGACGTAATTGCCAGAGAAATTTTAGAGAAATTTTTCTGAAAAACAAAACGAAATTTTGGAGTATTATTTAAGGAAAAAGTTATGATGTCATATTTGAAATTGATAAAATGTTTTTGTAGAAATTTAATAGAAATTACCGTAGTCGAGGAAAAGGATAAACCGATACTAGAGTGATCAAGTTATGTAATTTTCCTAATATAGATTAAAGAGATAATTTTAGTGCAAAAGAAATGTTAAGGTCATCAACAAATAAGCGATGGAGGTCTGGCGGTTTTATGCAATACTAAAAAGTAAAGCAAGCACTTTTTTTCTCTTACTTCTGTCCTTCATAAAAAGCGATTTATTACTACTCAAAATTTCAATTTTATCTCTTCTTTCTGTTCGTTTCGTTCAATGTTCATCATATACAAATATTTATAGTCATAATAAGCTTCTTTATTTTTCTTTCAATTTTTCCAATTACCTTCATCCATTAAATATCTTTCTTTACCGATCTGTTTTAAAGCTCTTCTTATATTCTCTCATTTTTTTCTACTTCTGATATTCGTACCCTTCGAATTATTTTTATCCTCTATTTCTAAAAGTTTAAGAATAGAACTTTACTTCTTCTTTCCTCCCGTTTCTTGGGCTAATGTCCTCATTGACGACACCGTTTAAAAGAAAGAAAAAATAAGAGGGAAAAATGCTTAAAGAAGAATTTTGAGGAAAGCCATTCTTTCGCAGTCCTAAAAACAGCTACTTGTTGAAATTAAAAGAACGAAAAAAGAAAAATCGTCCATGCATTGTTTATTTCACATTACTAATGAAATTTACCGATTAGCGGATTTTCAGGGTCTAGAAATCGATTGGCCAAAGTCTTATTTTCTAAAAAAATTCTATTACCGAATAATTCATAGTATTTATTTTATTTGTTTATTACTTATTCTTATTTTAATTTTAAATCACTAGAGAGGGCATTTAATCGAAACTTTAAATAAAAATGTGTGTGTCGTAAAACTTCTTTAAATACAATATTATAAATTACTTTACTTTCTATTTTACATTCAATTTTAATACCTAATTGTACATCTCGATATAGCTCCATTATAAAATGACCGCTTATAAACATTATGTCTTCTGAATCATCGATTAAACCAATTTTATCAAATGTTTGACCCTATGCTTTATTTTTACTCCATGCAATCATCCATATCCTCATTTTATTCTTTCATCTATTCATATTCTCTTCTTGTTGGATCTCCATTAATTTTATCAACACTTCTTCCTCCACGTTGTCTATTTTACTATTAACTCCTCTTGACCGTATATAGAGCACATTTTTTTCGTAACTCCTGGTCTGGTAGACCCTTTCTCTTGTAGGTAATGCAATATGTTGTGTTTTCAACCTTAACAACTTATTATAAAAGTAAATCATTTTTGGCGACATTTCTTTGTTCTCATTTCACCATGTGTAGCTTTTGCTGACTCACGCGTCTTAAATCCACTTGGTATAATTATTTTCAAACAGATTTTCGGCATCCTGCTAATTTTCCTCATTCCAGTTGTTTTTGCTTCTCGCCAAATTTCTATTCTATTTTTAAGTCTAGACATTCTCAAAAATTCAAAATATAACTGTAAAATCTTGTACGCCATCACCTGTTTTAATTTTAATAGCGCCGGTATAAATTGCCTGATTTTCCCAGCAGTATTATCAATATTGGTTCTCCATGTTAAAACCATATTGAAAGTTAAACCCAAATATTTAAATTCGTTGACAGTTTCTAAATAATCACAACAGAGCATCACCTCTCCCCATGTAGGTACAACGCGCTATGTAAAGCAATCCTAGGCACGAACGTTCTGCACCGACTTCGGGTTCTTACATACATTAGTTTTTGCCGCGTTGATTAACAATTTCCTATTATGTGCTCATTTTCATACATTATTCAGGTCATCTTGCAGCAAACTTTCTGAGAGCTCTACACATTAGCGCGTTCCAACACCAATGCAATATCATCTGCATAAACATACAGTATGGAGTTCTTAATATATCGTTGTAGCGTATTTGTGAATTATATCAAAAACAGGAACGGAGCTAAGAGTGTTCCTTGTGTCACTACATAATTCATCGTCCCTTGACTACTGTGAACATTTTCAACCCTTACTAGTAATTCCCTTTCACTTAGATGACTCCTAAACCAATTCAAATATTTTCCTTTTATTCCTATATTGTCCGTTTATTGCATTAGTAAATGTCGATCCACCGAGTCAAAAGCTTTTGTCGGATCTAGAAAAATTAACAGGAACTGCTTACCCGTTACAAGTCCTTTATTAACATCTCAGACAAAAGACCTAAGCAGAACTGTAGTAAATTTCCCCTCTCTGAAACCAAATTGATACTCATTTAACAAATGGTTATCTTCCAGATGGGTTTTCAAGTGTTTACCTACATAAGTTTCAATAATTTTTACTAAAACTGAGATTAGTTAATCGGCCTATAATTACCGCACTGTTTACTATCCCCACACCTTTGTAAATTGGTCGAGTTACACCCATATTTAACTCTTTAGGAAATACACCTTCATTTACAGAGACATTTATCGTTTCCGCTAGCAATAGGGCAAATATTCGCGGGTGCAAACGTAGATGTTTTACCTTTATCCCATCATAGCCTTAGGCTTTGTGTAAATCAAGGTTTTTAATTATTGCGTCAACTATTTCATCCGTGGCTTTTGGAGTATAGAATGACGTGACAATTTCCTTATCCCTACCATTATCTAGAAATTTACTATCACAACATTGTTTCCCTTTGGTAATTGCGGACAAATGGTGATTTAAAAATTTCCCCGCTGCCTCGTTATAACTAACGAAATTTATTAATATAATTAGTGTTCGCCCATTGGTCGAAATTCGACTATAATTATTATTAAGAATTTAAGGAAAACATATATCACATATTTCCAAAATTTTTCTTTCTACTCTTATACAACATTCGTTCATTGTATATCTGAGAACACACACCTTAATATGTACTTGCGATACAAAACAGTTCAGTACCAATTGAATAAAAAATAAATTCAATAAAATAACAGTAAATTACAATTTAAAAACCCTCTATTGATGTTAAATGACGCTTCAGTACATTGTAAAAAAGCCAATAATGATGATTATATAGAAAAATTAAAACATTTTGAATAAGAACGAATTTACTGGCTATAGTGATTTCAGTTTTCATTTTTTGTATTTTATATTTAAGTAAGAAAAAAAAATGTTTCCAAAATTCTTTAACTGATAGCACTAAAGATCGTCAATAGCTACAAAAGAAAAAAAAGAAAAGAAAACCGGTTAATAAACAGAGGAGAAAGAGGTACTATTTTGTCTTAGCTTATTTATATATATATATATAGATTTCGTGTCTATTGTCCTTTTTACATACTATTTTATTTTATTTATTTTTTACCCCCCCCCATTGGGTTTGCTAGCAAAGAGCATTAGCCCAGCAAAAAGGAATAGATACATGGAATAGACTAGAAATTATATTTTAATTCTGTCGACAATGGAATCAAGGAACACCCCAGGGACAGGAACAACAGAGATAGTAGGTAGAGAAAGAACATAAGAGGCGTTGAAAGGAGCAGGAAGACCAAGCTTTAAAAGATGACAATAAAGTAACTCACGCTCGCGAGATAAACCGGAGCACTCGAAGAACACGTGATTCGCATCGCAAACATACTGGGAACCTTCAGAATCCAATGGACAAAAAGGAGATGCAGCCAAAGAGAAGCGATTTAGTGAAGAAGGAAGGAGACTATGCGAGAAACGGAGGCGAGATAATTTAGTAATTATGGACCGACGAAAACTGGGAAACTCATAGAACCAAGGACGAGGAGGAGGAACAGGATTAATCAAGAGATAAAAGGAATTAGGATTAGCGAAAAGAGATACATAAACAGAATGCCAAAGTCTAAGATGGCAGGATTTAGTTGGAAGAAGAATATTGTGTGCTGGAACCCTACTAATAAAATTCCCATTGGAAACAGCAGCTTTAGCAAGGAGGTCGACGGCTACATTTCCATCAATGCCTGCATGTCCTGGAATCCAAAGAAAGTCAATCTGGATACACGTCGATGAGGATAGATCATGAAGAAGAGAACGAATAGAAAGGATAATAGCATCAGTGGAAGGAGAAAGGGAAGGTGGAGATGGCGCTAGAAGAACACTTAAAGAATCAGAAACAATAAGTGGAAGAACTTGCAGAAGAGGAAATATAAATAATGGCTTGTAGAATGGCAACAGATTCTGCAGTAAAGACAGAACAAAAGGACGGAAGTTTAAAAGACCGAGAATGAAAGAACTGAGGGCACAAGAATGCCGCCCCAACTCCGATCGGGCTCTTCGATCCGTCAGTAAAAATTAAAGAGTGATCACGGAATAGAGAGTTTATTGTATTATTAAATTCCATACTGACGATATGAGAGGGAGAGGATTTAAGGAAGCATGGCATGAAGACGATATTTGGTGACTTTAACAATTTGGAATAGACGTAAGAAAAAAATGGAAGCTTTGATCTTCCATGCTCTTTTTTAATGTCATTATTCGCTCGATGTAATTCCTGCGCATAATTCCCCCCTCCTTAGCTTACTTATCTCTTGCTTAGCTACATTTCTATACTTCTTGTATAATATACTCTTTATCGTACATTTGATTTGTTTCCTTTGCACCGTCTGCAATACATATCTCTAACATGGATAAAGTTTAATATTTTCCCATCTCCTTTTCCTCGTTTCCCGAATTATTATACATGCGCACTCTTCATAGAGCTTGTTCAAAACTTTTTTTTTTCATACTCGTTAATAGATCATCTACTCCTTTGCTATCGATGACTTCCCGCCAGTCTTGCACTTCCAGTCTATAGCTTAACAAATTTCCATTTATATAACTTTTGGTAATTAAAATTGTTAAATTTCTCACGTACCCCGCGAAATAAAATTGATTGTAAAATTTCACCCGAACAGACAAGAACGAAAGCGAGTTAATAAAAATAACAGTACGAAAACATCCATGGAAACGGAAATTCTGGGTTTGTACGCTAGAAAATTTCAGTTTTGTGCATTAAATAAAAATCTGCGATATCTCAGCGGAACGTGAAAGGAAAAAAAGCGAAAGAAATCCGCAATATGGACTCGATAGAAAATTCGACCGATTTTACGATAATGGACGACGACGACGACGAAGACGGGGAAGAAGTATCTCTTGAGTCGGAGTTGATCTCATCAATTTTCGCTGAATGCTCGTCGTGCAACTTGACTGGAACAACCGACGGACTTTATCCGGCACCCGGTACTGGTGCCGAAAGCTTAAACTTGAAGGACGACTGTAGCGGATACGAGGTGACGGTCTATACGGAGGATCCGTCAAAACCGAAGCCGGAACCGAGTGTTGCAAGTAACGGTTCCATCAGCAGTTGCAGTTCAAGCGACTGTTCGAATATAATCTCGATTACCGCCAGCGCTGACCCGTCAAATTCTTCTTTAAACGGCACGTTAAATGTTGTGGACAGCGAAGAAATATTCGAAATGACCAACTGCGACAACGACGTAAACAGTTCGACGGATCATTCGACAACTGACGTTATCGCAGATAATACGCTCGTTAAAAGCAACGAAGCCGTTACAACAGCTACGGATAACGATGCAACAGCGGAATGTTGCGATGATGACTCGTCCGGAATCATGAAGACGACAGCGAAGAACGATGAACTAATCTTCCGCAACGACTCGACTCGGAATCTGATCGCGGCGAGAGTGAAACTAGACCGTGGCGGTGGTAACGGTGAGCGGAAAAACAGCTTCGAGAAGTCCAGCTCAGGATCGCAGCATTTGTCGGTGATTAACCGGTTATTACGGCAAAACGATAAGGAACAGTTTAAAACCGAAGAAGCGACAGACCACGACATAAAAGAACGAATCATCGAAATCTGCGAAAATAACAACATCGTTAACGAGGTGTTAGTGGCAGCTACCGCTTGTTGTAATACTGCCGGTGGAGGTGCAAACGGCGGTAATAGAGCTGGCGGTGAAGGATACTACAATATTTCGTCGGATCATAGGGTGAACAAAATCGATCTGATAAACGTTTTCGATAATGTAGTGTCGCAGTCGTTGCGAAAAATAACGGCGAACGACATTCTGTTCATGGCGAACGATAACGGGGGGTTCTTTCGGCGTGTTCCGCATAGCGCGCAAAAAATTGATTTAGCCACGATAGCGAAACAGATACTTTCCCAGACAGGTAGCGGTGGTGGTTCAGTGCAAGCGGATGGAGAGATTGGAAAGGTAACGGTAGTTAAAGGAACGACCGGTAACTTCTTCGGCTTTCTCGACAACGAAGCTGTCATTGATGAACGTCACCGGTTGGTGAAACGGATCGTGGACGAGCAACAGAGGTTCTATCTAACGTCGGACGACGGTAAGATGGAAGCTGTGGGTTTGGGAACGGTTGTGCATTTCGACGCGACCGATAAGATCCGGACGATAAAGAACTTCAATCGGGTCCTAAACGATATTACTGGAATTCGAGCCGAAAAACTGAAAAACATCAAAGCCCGGGTGAACGGGTTGCAAGAAGAGTGTGCCGCTCTGTCGACGCTGATTTTGCAGGAACAAACTGCTCTGGAGCGTCTGGCTTACGACGATGAAAACGAGCGTACGAACGATACCCAAAATCGACTACCGAATACTGTAAGTTCCATGGCCGGCGACAAAGAAGACCAATTGATAAAGCTGGAAACGGAATGCACCAAATTGGAATCAGACATCGAGGTGAAAAAGAGATTGCTGGAAAAATTTCAGAACGTAGTCGAAACGGTCAGTAAGGAAAATTCGGAATGCAATTCGAACTCCGTCGCTGGCGGCTGTTACGAGAACGCGACAGTCGACGAAGTATTAAGCGTTTTAACGGAAATGCCGAACGAATTTTTGAAAACATTCGAGCTGAAGGATGTGCTCGAACAGCAGCCGCTGGATGCTCTGAAGAATTACTACTTGAATGATTTGTTTTCGGTGAATATTTTGAAATTATTGCTATCGGTGCAGGAAAATAACCTTGAACTGCAGGACAAAATCGAATGGTTCACGAAAAGTGCCGAAGAAATCAAGTTGGCGACAAGATTTTTAAAATCTGACAACGGAAATCCCCCCCCTCTCTAAGGTAATTCTCAAGAGACCTTTTTAAAATAAATCGCGAAATATTGCGGAGGGTATTATAATAATTTTTCATTGTAAATAAAACGTTGAAACACGTGGAAAGGATATAGCAATAAATTTACTGTCACGCAGGTTTTTGTATAAGACTACAATGCAATTTTCAACAAATTAGGAAATGTATTCATATGCGGTGGCGATTATAATTCCAAAAACATTACATAAGGATCAAGAACAATAAACCCGGCAGGGAAAGATACTGTACAAATCGATACAGGACAACGTACTTGCCGTTTTATCCCCAATGACTCCTACATATTGTCCGCAACATCTCAATAGGCTTCTGGACGTCTTAGGTTTCTTTATCATTCGTAGCCTTCAAAGAACGGCATGGAATGTAGAGAACAATCATTAATCTATCTTCCGATCATGTTCCAATGGTTGTAAAATCGTTCTCAATCAGCAGAGACTTACAAATCACACTACTAGTTCTGGAATATTTTTTCAAGTATAATTGAAAATAACATTGACTCGAAGGTCAAAAGAACACAAATGACATTGACATAGTCGTTAAGAATTTTTCAAATCTCGTGGAATATGCGTGTAATAATTCTACCTACCAATCACGTATCAAAAATATCTTATCAAAACCTGTATATAACCGTAGAGATAAGAAAATTGATAAAAAAAAAACAGGTCAGCAAGGAGAAGATGGCAGTATAGTCATTATCCATCTTTATACAACAGATACAAAGAAAAACAAACTAAAGATCAGTATCAAGGAGTATAAAAATAAAATTTTTAATCATTATGCACACTCCAATAATGATGGGGAAATCCTATATGGACTTTGGTTAAAAAACTGCCTAGTCAACCAGAAGAACCATATAATATTAGATCAAATAACATTTGGGTTAAAACAGGCAAGGAAAAGGTAAAGTCTTATTCTGACTATATACAAAGGTCATTAATAGAGAACCTCGTCGGTGTGAACACGCTACTAAGGTCTCTTTTCCGAGAGAAGTTCATACCGTTACGTAAATCTCCTGGCTTCGATAAAATTACTGGAGAAATAATTTCGCGACTACCGCAAAAAGTGGCTGTTCTTCTTTGTTACATCTTTAACGCGGTTCTAAGGATGCGATACTTCCCCAAAATGTGGAAGAAGTCGGTTATAATCATGGTTTATAAAATGGGGAAATCGCGAACAGAGGTTTCATTACATCAACCGATTAGTTTGCTCTCCTCCTTATCGAAGGTTTTGGAGGAGCTAATTTTAAATCGTATTAATCCGGTTATAATAAGAAATCGAGTTGTGCTACCGAATCATCAATTTGGTTTTCGCACGGATCAGTCTACGATTTGTCACCGATTAGTTGATGCAATTTCGTTAACTTTGGAGAAACGTGAGGTATATTCCGTGATATTTCTTGACGTCACACAGGCATTCGATAAAGTCATCCTGGATTGCTGTATAAATTAACAAGGGCATTTTTATCTATTGCTTAAATCGTACTTGTCCGAAAAATACATCCAATCAGATCGTCGGTATTTCAAGGCAGTTTGCTAGGACCTTTATTGTTTTCCATCTATACCGCGGACATATCAATTTCTAACCTAACGTTACTAGCTACATTCGCTGTGACATACGATTCGCGTTTAATATGAATGCTATGTATGCAAACGCTGCTGTTTAAAATTACCTTAATCAACTAGAGAAATGAACATGTTTCTGGCACATATCGTTCAATCCAACTAAATTTCGTCACATCTTATTCATAAACAAACGAGTAAAGTGTCAAAACTTGACATTTGATAACACGCAAATTCCAAAAGTAGACTCCTTGCGCTACCTTGGAATGCATATGGATAGGCGATTAACGTGGCGTGATCATGTGGAAAATACAAGGGCTGGACTGCTACGGCCGTTGCTAGGACGAAAATCAGTTCTAAACCTGGCTGTAAAGTAAAATGTTAATTTATCGGTTAGCGCTCCAGTATGGAGATATGGATAGGAGCTACATGGAACAATATGTCGAAGTAACCTTCTCAGAATACAGTAGTCCAAGATTCTATGTACAATGGTATCTGCGCTTTATTTTGTATCGAATGACACACTTCATGCGGACTTGAACGTTCCATATACGTGAACGATGTTTACGCGGAACAGTACAAGAAGTTCCTTGAGAACTTCAGTTTAGTTGGAGTCCATTTATATATCGAATATTCACTATTGATCTCCTAGCCAGATCTAACAGGCGACTAAAAAGAAAAAAATGGTGCCGCGATGCACTTCCGATTACTTAAGTGATATTATATTGTTCTCAGGGACACTACGTGTAATCGTTATGTTCTGTGGAAAAAAAAGAAGATAAATAAATCCCTTTATTTTTGAAGACCTGAATCGGGAAATTCGTTGGAACTGTCAAGTTAATATTCGTTTCTATTTTCCTTTTCTTATTCATTCCACTTTTTCCCAATCTTCTCCTTCCTTTCCTTCTTTTCTCATATCACCATTATTTATGACAGGCTGCTGTCGGTACAATGAAAATAAAAGAAAAAAAACTTTTTATTGATTTAGCAATTGACCCTCATTTCCCCTATAGTATCCATTTTTAATAACATTTTTGCGTTTACAGAAAAACAACGTAGGATGAAATGCGATAATTTTTAAACGGTCAATGAAACGTGAAGATGATTTATACAACAAACGTTGGAACAGATTGGTTTAGATAACTGGGATATTCGACTGATAAAGAACCTATACTGGAATCAAACAGCATTTGTGCAGATTGGGAATAATGATTCACAACAGATTCATATCAAACGTGGTGTAAGACAAGGCTGCGGGCTATCGCCATTACTTTTCAATATATATTCAGAAATAATCTTTCGGGAGGCTTTGCAAGAAAAGCATATAGGAGTAAAAATTGGAGGTGAAATCTTAAACAATATTAGATACGCAGATGACACAGTGCTGGTAGCAGAATCATTGCCTGACCTCCAGGAATTATTAAATAGTATCAATGAAATAAGTAACAGATACGGGTTTTCAATTAACATCGAAAAGACAAAGATGGTGATAAGTAGCAAAGAAAGATTGGACAATATACAGCTCAAATTATCAGGCAGAAACATTGAAAAGGTGGCCCGGTACAAATATCTGCGATGCTGGATAAGTGAGAAGGCAGACCCGGACGAAAAAATAAAGATACGCCTAGCGACAGCAAGAGATGCTTTTAGTAATTGGAAGAAAGTACTAACATCTAAGAACCTCAAGATATCGCTGAAAGCGAGAGTTCTGAAATGCTACATATGGTCGGGGCTATTATACGGGTGTGAGATATGGATACTGAAAACGGCAATGATAAAAAAAAACTAGAAGCCTTCGAAATGTGGTGCTACCGAAGAATGCTTAAGATCTCGTGGACGGAGAAGATAAAAAATTCAGAAGTACTACTGCGTATGGACAAAAATCGGGAACTGGTCAATACAATAAAAAAAAGGAAACTAGAATACACGGGATAATACGTGGCCCTAAATATCAGCTATTGAGGACAATTTTAGTTGGACAGATCGAAGAAAAAAGATGGATTGGCAGGAAGAATACGACATGGTTTGAAAACATAAAAAATTGGACAAAACATTCAACAGAAGAAATAATTCATACAGCCAGGAATCGGGAAAAATGGAAAAGAATTATCTTCATGTCAACACAGCCTGAAGTCCGATGAGGATATGGTACCTTAAAGAAGAAGAAGAAGATAACAAACGTGTTTGGCGAATGTCCGAATATCTTACTCGTCATTGTTAGCAACAAGAAGGCCAATAATATTTATAATCGGGTAATACAATAATAAAATGATAAATATACGTTATTATCATTTTGCTCCACGTTCTTGAAGATATGCTAACGTGGATAAATTCTACCATTTTTATCATTCTAAGTGTCATCAGGACAATAGAAAACAGTTTATCTCACGAACATGGTATAATATTTCTCAGCGGAATACATAAAAACATTTAATGCGATTGAGAACAAGACATAATCGAACACCTAGTCATCTCGTAAAAATGGCAGTAGCAAATGGTAAACAGGTGTGAAACATGTGACGAAGAATCTTGTATAAACCATTTGGCATTTACATATAGACAATATACCGCGGATAGAGAGATAAATTAATTAAACACATAATAAAATAAGGTAATTGCACGGCTATAACATGCAATCAGTAGTACCACATATAACAAAAGAAATAAGTCAACAATTATATATATAATAAATAAAAATAAATATAGGATTTCTTATTAGGGTTTTTACATATTTATCTCTGCAAGTTGACTTCTATTGAAACATTATAAGAAGCCTAGTAATGCAGTCTAAAACTACATCGAGAATAATAGAGAATAAAAAAAAAAAAATGAAACATTTATTGAATAAAATTAAGAGGGTAATCATATAAAACGTAAAATAATACTATGATTATTTTTGTTGTATGAATATGTTTTCTAAAATAAAGTTACATATATATGTACACGTATTTACCGAAAAGTAAATCTAAAAATATTGAAAGAAATTGTAATTAAAATTAATAAAAAATAAATTTTAAAAATAGTGCACTGACAATTAATATATTATATGTGAAATTAACGATTCACCAAAATGATGTTTTTAAACCATACTATCTATGTAAATATAAAGCATCTATGAAATGGTTAAACTTTTAAGATATTATAAGGCAGCTACCGCGACGTAGTTAGTTAATTAATTGTGTTTCGTTTAGGACCTGGTTCGATTCCGCTGCCGTATATTAAAACTTCCAGAAAATTTTTTACTCGCGTTGGCTGAATGTCCGTAGTTGACGTGCCCAAAAATAAAGCTAAAAAAAGACATTATAAATAATACAAACACTCAGTTATTATTATTTAAAAATTGAATTTAAATTAAATCTAAAATATAAGTAAGTTTATTGCTCCAGTAAACTTAAATTTATACAAATTTTTAATGTACATTTATATAGGTTTCATTCGTCTGCAACATAACGCACGTTCATTATTTCTTCTGGAGTAATTTGTAAAAATATAAAACTGCCAATCCATTTAAGCCTTTCTGAATCTACAGTGGCCCTTAAGTCAGTTTTCATTAATTCAAGCCTTGAAAAACTTCTTTCGAAAAATGCGGTACTAACACAAACAATACATAAAGTACTTGCAAGAGAGTTATAATATTTCGAAACAAATTAAATGCTTTCAAACTGCATCTGCCGGTGTAAATGAAAATATTTTTTTTTTACCGCCAAAATTATCTATCTGCAGTTTTTTCCTTAGTGAAATAGTCGTTGGTAAATCATTATAATAAATTTTAGCCGCTTAATGTACCGCGATATGTATAAGTTTGTTTATCGCGTTCCTGCATGTTAATTCTTTGCTATTGTTCTCGTGTGTATTCTGGGTCATCTAATAGTACTGCCGTATCGGTAATTATTGTTGTTTACCCGTTGCAGCTTATCTTATTATTCAACCGAACAGAAATCTACAGTCAACTGCTGATAACGCAGATTAAATCTTTCCCTTATCGATTGGCTGTGTCAGACCGTTCGCAGTTATATTATTATTATTATTATTATTATTATTATTTACAATCAATAAACCACAACGGTTTAACACAGAGCGTGATATAATAATCAGATATTGATTACATCTTCTCTTATATATAAAAATTTAGCTTCCGTTTGTTTGTGTCTGCAAAACTCGAAAAGTAGTCGATGAATTGACTTGAAATTTTTACACAACCTTGCATTTCTATATAACAGTGTTTTCATATACTTTTTATGCCAAAATGATTTTTTAACTATCCCAAAATAATGTTTTCATTTTTTTAATGTCTTTAGTTCCGAGTGAATTTGTTGAATTGCCGGCAGATGGCGCTACAGTAAAGAAATTACTTTGGTATGCGTTTATTTATGCAGCTACGATGTAAATAAACGTAGTTTATAAGAACGCGCTACTCTTCATTGTTCTTCGATGTTTGAACGCGGTCGTGAATTCTATCGTCTGCCGGGTTTCGGCTAGCTTCTTTAGAAGTAAATATACAAAAATTAATTGCGCATGTATGAAAGATTATAACTTGAGAACGGCTCGAACAATTTAACTGTTTTTTTTCTTTTTTTTTTTTTTTGTTGTGTTCGTAATTATCAGGACAAGGTTTGTATGAAAGAAAATTATGGAAAAATCCACCGAAAAAGTCGGAAGCAATAAAAAAAAATAGCAAAAATGGCGTCACAATGTGACATTTAGTTTGACAGTTTTGCTGTCACATGATTTCATAACAACAACAAATTCCGAATTGAATATTAATATTTTGCGAAAAAGAATTAAATTGAAAGAGATAGTTCAATGTGTTATCGGTGGTGATCATATCTTTAATCCATTCGAAACCGTAAAATTCATCAATTAAAATTTAAATAAAATGATTACTATGGTAAATAATAAACTCTAAATAACATTTCATTTATTTCCGGCGTAAGTGTAATACATACGTTGCGTTTTTTGCGTTACTTCAATCATCGAAGCTCCATGACACGATCTAAACATATAAGTCGCACTCCTAGCCTAATTACTGTACTCATTGCAGAGAATTAAAAACAAGAGGGTAGTGTTTTCTGTTATTTTTTTATAGAGAAATAAAAGATCCTACAACGGAATTTTTAAAATTTGCTACCGGGAGAATGTTATTTATACTCAGATTTGAAATTCTTATGCAACTACTGTTATTTTGATTTTATGGTAATAAAGTAATTTTAATAAAATACTCGAGACGGAGAGGTAAAAAGATTGAGTGAAGATGTTCTCTTAAATGTGTAATTATGGGAGATTACCGCGTGAATATGGCTGTGTGTGCTGTTTAGTTGAGCGAAGTTTTTTGTGTTAGATCACGGCAGACAGATTATAGAAAGATCAATAATCTTCAGTTAAACGTGAAACGTGAAGACCATTTTTTATTATACGGTGATAAGTATGATTTCCAAGGAGAGAAAAAATCTTTACATAAATATAATTTGAGATAAAACAAACATTTTTTTATTAATTTCCAAGTACAGATTTAAACGGGTATTAATACACGGGCGAAGCCGTGGGTATCAGCTAGTAAATATATACACATTAAAAGGTTGACATAGGATGAACAATATATGAAAATTATATACAACAAGAAATTACATTAAAAATTAAACTGAAAATAGATCCATTTAAAACTCACCTCATATATTCTAATCAATTTCACCGACAACTATACTAGGGTTATATTAGCCATAAAAAACAAATTAAATAGGATTTTTTTTTTTTTTTTTATTTCTTTTAAATTGCGATCTGACTAATGTAGCCAATAAGCAATTGGAATGGAGGTTATGACATGATGGGAGATGTCATTCAACAATAATAACACTCCGCGTTGCTCCACCAGTCAATCAAACCGGTGGGGAAGATCTAGGGGCGTATAACGATTTAATCTATGATTGTCGTTGACTGAGTCTAATAAATCAACTGCCAGCGGGTTTGGGTGGCCTACTAACCTACGCAAGTAACGCTCGCTATAATTTTTAATTACTTAACTTACCTCTGTTACATTTAGATCCCGCTGTAGGTTATCATTGCGCATGTACCACGATGCATTAGCTATTATTCTCAGTATATTTGACTGGCATCGTTACATAATTTTAATATTAGACGCTGATGCTAAATAGGAATAGTATTAATCGTTTATTAATAATTTCACAAAGCTTAAAATTATACATTTCAAGTAAGATCACCTTTTCACCGCAGTGTTGCAATGTGCATAATCTAAATAACTTATAAAAAAAAATAAATAAAAATAAATAAATATATATATTTGGAATCAGCAATAATTGCCTGGTTCGTTTATATGGAACTTAATGATTATTCCCGTGATTTATATAACCGACTAGATATTTGGGGTATTTTTTTTGTAATTTGATAAATGTATTTTTGGTTGTTCCGGTACTTTATTGTACAGTATTATAATCAGATATGTAGTTTGAATTCTAGAGTGATATTTGTTAAATGAAGGTACTCTTGCATTTTCAGTGTTAAACTCTCTGGTTATTCCTATTCGCTAGTGAAATATTAAAATAAGATTTATTTTTTTGAAACATATTGTAAAAGTGGTATTTCGTACAGATTACAACGATTTAACAGCTTGTCACCAAAAAATACTTCTTCACTTTTTGTAATAATTTTAAAAATTGATTTTTGATGTTGACATTTTAAATGGAAATGTGGTGTACAACCCTAGTGTATTAATTTGTAACATAATTTTTGTATATTGCTGTATACAAGGCCGTGTCCACGAGAGGGGGGTTAAACCGCCCCCCATTAGAACTGAAATAGTCATTATAAATATACAAAAATTTGAAGAAAAAAATCGAAAACTTAAAAAAAATATTGATGATTTTTTAAGGTGTTCTTACATTAAAAAGAAAGAAAAAATGTTCTTCATATTTTTAGGTACTTCATTAATTAGGGGCGGATCCAGAATTTGGGCGGGTGGGGATTATACAAAGGATATTTTTTTTGGGGGGGGGGATTATATAATTACATAAAATCTTTTACGGTAGATAGTCGATTTGAGAAATACCCCTTGTTTCATAAAGAAAATCAAATAGCGACCTTTATAGAAATTTAAAAATGTGTTTTAAAAATACATAATTATTACGATTTAATTAAAATTTTGTTTTATTTTTTGGTTGAAAAATAAAACGAAATTATAAAATTCTAACTAAAATGGTAGTTTAAAAATAGTAAGAAAGATAGTATTTTTATTAGACTTTATTTCTTCTTTATTTTTGTTAGTAATCCGATCCGAATTCTCTTTGTTCATGAGCAAGTAAAAAAAAGTATATATATTTCTCATTGAACTCTATTTTTAATTAAAATTACAAAATAAAAATTAAAAATAAATAAAAATGGCAAAAGATCGACGACATTTAAAGAAGAATAAAAAAGGAACATTAATAGTTTTACTAGAAAATAGTATTAAATATTAGTTATTAAAATCCGTAGGTAAAATTCATACCAATATTTTATAGCATAAATTAAGTTTCTCTGTTATAACAAATTTTTTCATAGAGGCTTTAGTTCTTTAGGAGGGATATCCCCCATCCCCCCCCGTGGATCCACCACTGTCATTAATATTTTATGCAAAATCTTTTATTACGAGTATAATCAATATCATATGTAATTTTTATTAATGTGTTCATATACGGGGTAATTCATTTATGTAAATTATTAATACATATAAATCAAAATGATATGGAAATTATTGATAGTGTGAATATTAGTGAAACACGTATTGTTGTTTATAAAATAAATATGCGAAGAAAATGTTCAACCCCACCTTTCAAATGTATATATCCTATAAAGTTGGTAAGTATTAAATGTTTGATTCAAATAATAAAAAAGATAGATTAATTTGCGTAATTCTAATATGTTTATTCCACGAAAGTTTGCAATTCATCTGAAGCCCGAGATATTTGATTACATATGTTCTTTTTAGCATTATTTCGCCGCTTAATTTTGAGATTGTCCTACGTCGACTGCGGAAGATGATTCTGTATACCATATAATTACTTTTATTCAAATTTAGAATTTTTTCTTTGATCTATAGACATACTCTTTCTGTGGATTTGCTGCATATTATGTGCTCCAGTGCACTAATGACTAATAGAACATAATCTACATTACAATATATTCTTCCATATATGGTAATAGTACATAGGCTATTAATATAAATATATATATCAAAAATAGTACAGGGTCTAATATACTTCCTGAGGGACATCGCAATTTAGATTAATAAATTCACTATGAATACTGTTTAATTTGGTGACATATTTTTTATTAAATAAATACGATTCAAACCAATTATATAGCTTGTCACGAAAGCCACATGTATACAATTTTTATAGTAAGATACGATGGTCAGCTAGATCAAAAGCTTCACGGAAGTCCAAATATGCAGCAACTGCTGAACGCGACCTATTTCTAGATTTCTCGTAATATGAGTATATTATGATGTAACAAATCATGCTCCGTACGTTTTCCCAGTAAAAAACGATATTGATTAGGACTAAAGAAAAAATTTGTATAGGAAAAGAAATTTAATATTCTATGTTGATACAATTTTCAAAAATTTTAGAAATTTTTGATAAAATACAGACTAGTCTATAATCAGACATATCCGTAGGATCTGCATTTTTTTTAGACCAGAGTAAAATTATCCGTAATAGTTAAACTATTCGGAAATTTTCCCGTGTAAACAAATATATTAAATATTTATTAATAAAATTACGAATGAGAGTATTCCAACAAAAAATTCTGTACAAAATCCGACACAATCAAGCCTACGAAGACATCTATCGATAAACAACAGCGGCCTTCGAATTCATCCTCAGCTAATCGAGTTTAAAAAACCGTCACTGCCGCTCTTCCCAATGGGAAATTTAAACCCCTCAGACTAGTTAAAAAAAAAGGTTACGTAATTAAACGTTAACACTAAAATACAGTGATAAGTGTGACAGTGATGATTGGCTCATGCCTAAATGTACAATAGTGGCAAAGCTACCGATGATAAACTTGCTGTCGGTAACCCATATTAAAGCTTAAAAGAAACATTTTTGAATCTCTATTAACTGAGAACGACGATAATGATACGATGGGTAATAGTGACAGAATGTCAGCTGCAAAAAACCGCTACAAGCAACGAAATTATAGTCTGATTATAATCATAATAATGTCACCTGTGAATATGGAACACGGAGAGATTAAATAAACCTCCACCAAGCGCGATTAAAAATATCGCGAATTTCAACCATTTCAGGAAATTCCTCCTAGAAATAACTGATATAGAATTTGAATTAAAAACTACGCTATCTGCTGTTACTGATGAGTTACCTTTTCGCTATCGAGGAGCTCAGCCAGGCTTACACGAGACTATCGTCGATATGGCAATGAATGGCTCTAGGTGCAGGGATACCGCACGGGTCTTGGGCACTAGCCTGAATACTGTTCTGATTAATTTAAAAAAATTACGCCAAAAAGTTAGAAGAAAATAAATATTTCTTTCATACGTTCTCCGTGGCAAAGGACAAACTGTTCAGGGTAGTGTTTAAGAACTCACACTACACTTTACAGATATGTAACTGATAGTAAAAAGGAAATCGAGTCTGGCAAATTTCAGGTGAAAAGTATCACTAATATTCTGCGTTTTCCAACTAAGCTATTTTTCAAATTTCGTTAGAGTTAATAGTGACTATATATTTTCATGGTTGACGGATTTATTATTGTTGTTTTAATTTTAATTGTTCATATACAGCATGAAGATGGATTGTAATATCCCGAGACTGGTCGGTGTTTTTATGTTTATTATATTTATATTTTTAAATTATATATGTATCATTGTGTTTTTAGTGTTTACTCTATATACAGGTTAGATGTTCACTGACAGAAATTACGCAGCCACAACGGTAACGATATTTCAATAATGCTGACTTTGTTTATCAACAAATTTAAATCTACAATAAATTCCTTGCTATCTCTCTCTCTCTGTACGAAAGTTATTGAAAAATTGCGTTTCCATAATGCCAAACGGTACTACTATAATTGCACGACATTCACTTGTTACTGAGAAACACAAATGGTACTACGAGTACCCAGGTAAAAAAAGGAATGAACTCGAATTTTTCTCCAACGTAATGTAATTGGCCCTGCATCAATCAATGAAATCCATCTCACGTATGAAAAAAGTTTCGAAGTTCACGGATATACAGCGTACTCAGCACATTATCCGGATGAAACAGCTTATGGTGGTTTTCATTGATACTAGTCAAGGATATGTACAAACAATATAAAAATTTTGCATAGCAGATTTAGTGAAAAATGTAGAAACATTTGCAAAGGATATAGTAGTAGCCGTAATTTACCATTTCGTCACCTAAAATAGATTTCTGTATCTCTTATATAATTCTTTATATCGTCTATTTGAGTTATTTCCTTTACGTCTTTTATAATATAAATCTCTTATATGAATGTAATTTAATATTTTCCTGTTCATCCATTCATTCCTAGGGCAATTTTTATACAGCGGAAAGTACGCTAATATCCATATTATGGAGTTCATAGAAGGAATTCAGAAAGTTATCAGGAGGGACTGATAAAGCCAAATTTATAACAATATATATATATATATATATATATATATATATATATATATATATATATATATATATATATATATATATATATATATATATATATGTATACATACAGATATACATACAAATAATGAAACCACACAATTGACAAAATAAGCAAAAAAAGTGCAGTGCATCTTCTTACTTTATACAAAAGTTCTTTGACGGATAAATAACTTCTCATACTTCTTTATCAATTTACTGCTGAATCTTTCAGTATCTAAGACACAATGTGGTCCCTACTTAATTGTAGTTGTTACTATGGTCGTTTTAGTACAAGTTACATTTTAACAAGTTTGAGACAATGCGAGTGCTACTGAAGTGTAGCCGTGACTGTAGTGCTCTTTTACAAAATTACCTCTGACAGTGGCTGAAATGATTTAGTATAGCGCAGTTTACATACCTCTCTGGTTAATTCGTCACTGCTCTAAGGCAGTGTGGACTCTACTTAATTGCAATGTCAGCTATATATTGTTCTGGTACTATCGTGCGTTACCTCCTCGTACAGCTCTTTTCCGATCAATATTCTAATTAGCAGTAATTTTTTCTAATTTGTTTTTATCAATTTTTAATGTAATGTGACCATTACAGTATGTAATGGGTACATTATATTATACAGGCGGTAAATAAATAAAATAAAATATATACATATAGAAAATATTGAAAACGTAGCGCGAGCGAGAATGTGTGCGTGCTTGAAATCCTATTTGTCAAGAGGGGGTGGGATGAATGCATCGTCATGCGGTCACTGAAGAAATGCTCATCCTATTAGTAAAAAATGATAGTGATTGGGCGCGGCGAGGAGAAAGAAAAGAATCGAGGAGACACGGCAAAAATGATGGTGAAAAAACAAGTGAATCGTTTTTTAGTCAGTCGTCGGGAAATGATTTACTTTTTGAAGAAAAGAGGTTTTCAGGAAGAAGTCGCTCTTTTACGTTCCTCGTGTGCGAATCAGCTTAAGATAAAAAAAAAAACTTAGGAAAAGCGGAATAGTAAAATCGCCGGTTCGATTCGATAATTGTTGACACCGTCTGAAATAGTTTTAAAAAAAGTTTTCACAAAGTCGTGTCGAAATAATTTTCCATGCTTCCTTCAACGGAATTACCGTCTGATCGCGGATTCGGAAATTTGCTTCATCACGTTCTAGTGATACGCACAGTTTATGTTTTACATTCGTTTGATTTTCTTATTAATTTTGTAATTAAATATATGTCTTTTCAGCGGCCGGTCGATAAAGAAAAATCATTGCAGGAATTTTAATAATATAATTATAAACAGATAATAAAATTTTCTATTTATAATAATAATAATATTAACATAATTAAATATTACGTCTATTGTATCAACGTGACCGTGGTGGCATTCCTGGGAATATAATCAAACAAATACTAAATAACATTTCAATAATTATGATACATCTTCTGGTAATTCTTTGAATAATATTTTAAAAATTATGAAACACTAAATACACAGAAGTCTTTATTATAAATAATCAAAAAATATCTCGACAGGTTTCGAAGAAACAACGCTCCATGTTCATGGGAACAATTTACATTTTATTATTTTTTTTACATAATACTGTTCCCATAAACATGGAGCGTTGTTTCTTCGAAACTTGTCGGAATATTTTTTAAATTTTTTGATTTTTTAATAAAGACTACTGTGTATTTAGTGTTTCATAACTTTTAGAATATTGTTTTTGTCCGTTCTACAATTAATATTAACGTGGAGCCAGCTACCATGGAATGTAGTTCGTTAGGCAGGATTGTTTCGGTCGGGTCAGACTTGGTTCTAACTCCACTGCCGCGCATTGAAACCCAGAAAATTTCACGTGCGCTGAATTAGTGTCCATATTTGCCGCCCCCCCCCCAAAACAACAACAAAACGAGTCTTTGTGTATCCTTCCCTCAGAGTTTCCATTCGCTTAATATCCGCAATATTTTGGGTAATTTTGTCATAGCGATTCTGATTCTTCCTTACGCGTTATACCTGTATTTTATGCAAAACCCAAAAAAGGAAAAACACTAAAAAAAGGCGGCAAATTATGGAGAAATTTACAGTTATGGATCTATAAATAGAAGAGTGTGTTTTGAAAAAAAAAACCTATAAGAAAATGATACTATATCTCCGGTTTATTTTCAAAAAATAATTTAATTAAACGACCAGAAATGAAAATAGTTAATGGGGGCAAATATTTTTATTTGGGTGTGGCGAAATATCTCTGTCTACTCTGAGACATGCTCGCGTAAGTAGTTAACATAAAATCTTATCGTGCGTATCCGTTAAATTTGTGTTTTCACGTGACCGTCATATAATTTGTTGATAAATAATTTTTATTTTGCATCGCATAAAAAAAAAAATAATAATAATAAAATAAAAAGGCTTTTAAAATTGGGAAAACGAAAGCGGTATTAAAAAAGGTAAACAATATTTTCATGATGACGAAAACAATTTTGCGCAATTTCCGAAAATATGCGATAATTAATAAGTGCGCAAAAAATTCGACAAAAGAGTATAGAAAGCTGTTGCGTATATACGGCGCACATTTTAAGACATATACTGTAACCGGGATTCCTTGGTTTTATGAGAAGGCGTGATCAGAGATACTGATGTAGGTTGTCGAAAATTAATGGAATTAATGATATAACTTGCATCATCTTTTGATCGTTATCAGACGCGCGCGCTGAAGATAAGTTTGATAGAGCGAATTTTCTCGCAGATGTTTTTCATCGAAACCGTCGACTGGTTTGGTTGTTTCAGCTTCAAAAAGCAGTTTTGACATAGTCCCAAGTATCGCTTTTCTATAACTAAATATGCGATTCCATCGACATCGCGGCTAAACAGACTGTTATCAGAGCAGCGGATAAAATAATAATGCATCACCGTATAATGGACTCTCACCACCATCATCATTAGTTTAGACAAAATCCGTAAGTAAATATTATTGTTTTTGCCGCTTTTCGCATGAATATGTGTCGTATGGCTGGGAGCCGTTTCGCAAAATTCGTGTACGGTACGTAAAAATTCGTATGCCAAAGTATGTTGCCCATAGCGAATATTTTATTGAATTTTGAATCGACAGTTTTTACATACCATTTGAAAGATATATAGCAGTGGCGTAATACACTTCTGAACAAAATTTTATATTTTTATGCGTTCTAGTTTTTATATTAGCTTCACTGGTAACTGTATGTTCGTAATGGAATTTTGCAATTCACTTTTCACCCACTTCCCAACGTCCAAATGATTTGAAATTTCTATTACTTGTCAGAACCGGATGACAATGCAATATTGTGTAGAAAAAAAGCTTCTTCTTCTTCTTTTTCAGAGCCTTGCTCATGTCTTGTAGCTTAACCTACTATCTTTTTCCATTTTTTTCTGCCTTGTGCTACGTTCTTAATATTATTATAATCCATTTCCAATTGGATTTTTATCTGATCTATCCATTTAAGTCGAGGTCTGCCTCGTTTCCTCTTCCCCTCTAGTTTCCTTTCCATCATTGTAGTTGTGAAGGTGTTGTGGCGCAGTACGTGTCCCAAAAAAATCTGTCTCTTCTTTGTTCCAAAATTTTTATCAGCTTCCTTTCTTCTTCTACCATTTCCAAAATTTCTGTATTTGTTTTCTTCTGCGTCCATGAGCTATATTTAAAATGCGGCGCCATCCGCACATTTCAAAAGCCTCCAATCGGTTTTTAAGATTCTTTGTTGATACCCATGTTTCCGAACCATATAACAACACACTCCATACGTAAGTCTTCATTAATCTTTTCCGTGTACCTAGATTGACATTTTTGTTGAATAATTCTCGCCTTTTTCATGAAAGTTTGTTTGGCAATTGCTCTTCTTATTCTTATTTCTTGTATATCGCTTCTTCCTTCTTGTGTTATAATACTTCCCAAGTATCTAAAATATTTTACTTGTTCTAATATTTCTTTGCCTAACTTCATCTGTGTCTTCTTTTCATTAATACTAGCTACTAATATTTTTGTTTTTCCTTTATTTATTTTTAAATTTTGATTGTTCCAAGAAGCAAAATTAAAGAAATGTAAATATTTATAAATGGAATAGTTTTTATTTCTCGCGAAAACACGGTGGCTCAACGGAAGCAACGGATCCTCAGCCGGTTTCATTATGTTTCCCGCCAAGATGCGGCGGATTGGAGAAAAAGACCGTAGCCGGTCTCGTTATGCTTTCTGCCACAATTTGGCGACTCGACGAAAGCGACGGGTCTGTAGCCGTTCTGTTTCTCCAACCTACCGCATAAAAATATCAAATCATTCAGACGTCGGGAAGTAGGTGAAAATTGAATATTGTTGAATTTACGGTAAAGGATGAATATGCAACGGAATTAAGTATAGCTTTGGTTAAACGCAGAAAATTATTATAATGAAATATGATCCTTCTGTTACATTTCCCCTTCAAGACTAAAAAATTAAAAATTAAATTATAGTTTAAAAAACTAAAAACAGATATGCTTTATATGTAAGATGCGCTGAAAAGCATAACATAGTTTAAATTATTTTACAATACTAACCTAAGAGTGAAGAAGTGGACATTAATAATTTAATTCACAATAAAAATTTAAGTTCTTTTACAATATTATAACCTAATAGTGCGCAGAGATGAACATAAATAATTAATTTAAATTCAAAATAAAGCATTAGATGGTTTTATATCGTTTAAATTTGTTGAGGGACTGTATGATTACTGATAAAATCACCCCATGTTTTGTTTTGAATTGAAATTAATTATTTATGTCCACTTCTGCACTCTTAGGTTATAATATTGTAAAAGAATTTAAATTATTTTACGCTTTATAGCGCATCTTGCATATAAAGCATTTTTTTTTTTTTTTAGTTTTTTAAACTATAATTTAATTTTAATCGTGAAACAATTGAAAGTAACAAGTGTGGCGTGAAATAATTTATACGGGATAAAAGAAGGAAAAAATCATCCGTCCTACCCTCATTATTTTTTTCTTTTTTTAACTCTGGAACAATAAATCACTCTTACGAATATTATCATTTTAGGGGAATTTGACTTTTAAGAATACACCCTCGAGGGAAAATTTTAAAATTCAAATAATTTACGAAGTTGCAGCTATTTTAGTGGCGCAGCAACGAAGCGCATCACCCCGGAGCTGACCATTTTTGGTGTGATGACACTATAAATATAGGTAACCACAACTACTGAAAAATCGATTAACCGAAGGTCGTAGTAGCGTATTTTTTTTTGAAAACCTTTTCGCGTGCAATGTTCAGTACAGCTCAATTTAACTTTAATCTTCAAGAAACACAGTTTGAAAATAAATCATTTCGAGTATTAATTTTAATTTTTGTACGTAAAACGTGAGACGGATTCGGTACTTGTAGCGTTATCTCTTAGCGGTGTTCGAGTTTGAAAATATTTCTTGATATTTCATTAATTTACGATCTCTTAGACATCGGTCTAATTTGCCGTCGCTATATGGTTCTGTTCAGGTTGCTTAGTCAGCTAAAATCAAAAATTCCCGCGCACGTTCATAAGAACAGTCGCATAGACTGCTTCGGTGTCTAAGTGGTAGTAGTCGAATGCTGAGACAGTAACATGTGCCTGAGCGCATCCTTCTGTATATCGAGTAACATGGAGTGGAGGAAAGGTTGTAAAAATCCCGCTAAAATCAGATACACTTGCAGGAACACGGACAGTTGAAATTGAAAATTATGTAGCTGATTGCATTTTCAATATGGGAATTACTATTAGTTCCAAAGCTTATGTATTCACTACTTAACGGGACAATAGTCGAAGTGAGCGCTCCGAGTAATTCTGATGCTTCTACGGAAGCTAGAAATGCTCGTAAATCAGAACGAGTTTCCGAAAAAAAGCGATTTTGAAGTCGAAGAAGGCACACTCTGTGGAATCACCAATTAACGAAATGTAACTATAACATATCATTCTATAACTTAGAACTGCTGCGGCTCCCTGAAACTTGCTCAAAACTTTAAACGCGATTTTCTCAAAACTACTTTTTTCAACAAGGCTAACATGATATCTCAAGTTCTATTTAACCAATTCACTTCAAACAAAACGCCCAAAATTTATGCTTCTAGACTAGAATATCCTCTTAAGCTAATTTTAAGTGATAATGAAAGAATAACCATATAATGGCTAAGTTGCTGGAAAGACAAGACTACCACATCCGGGAATTATGAGAAAACCATTGGCAGAGTAAAGAATTATTAAAAATTAAATAATCACTAATCGTCGCTGGAAAGACGGTAATCAATTATCGCGCATACAATCATATGCACCAGGAAATCGGTGTGTATGTATAGTTGGACTGCGTTTGAATAACGAATAAAAATTTCAGCTAATTTCACGTATAGTTTGGCGTACAGGTGCATATAAAATATATATATTTTTAGAGGGGAGGGGGTGTTCCGCGCGTTACCGGCAAATGTATAGACTATCGCAGTACATGGACCACAAGTTTCAAATCAAATCAGTCCGGCGAACTGAACGAAAGTCATGAATTTGATCACATCGGCAGGAATATTTGGTGTCGGTCAGTGATGTAATTTGACCGTGCCGCAACCCATCAAGATGTGGTGCATTCAAACAAGATGTGCGAGACTGACGGGTATTCATCGACAGAACAAAGTGAGCAGGTTCTTTGCCCGTATGCCCCGTTTCAAGCGGTTGATTGCTGAGAACATCCTGCACTCCGTTCCATCTGAGAGCCGCCATGACTCCGCTGTGGGCTTCTTGAAGAAAGGTGGATTGAGACAGCCAGTCATGATTCCACTGTACAAAAACTGCATCCGACAAGAAGCTCCTAAGGGGTAATGGGCCGTAAATAAACGGTAGCATTGGGCACGTCATGGACGATGGAGCGAATAGGTCTACCCGCTCATTTCCCCAAACACCAACATGGCTGAGGCCCATAAAAATATTACTCGGCACTCTCTCTGGTTCAACCGATATTATAAGGCAGACAGAATTTCTAGGACTATTGATGATTCATGGAGGTCAGACTGAAAGGAATCAGTCACCAAATTCCGAGCGGTTGGGTTTCAGTTTTAAATATGCTTACAGATAGAACAACACGGCATACATCTCGGGTTCCACAATCGATACAACGTTGTTCAACCGTGTGCCTTTTGTGACTTCGTCTATTTTGAAAGCGCATGCGGCTAGTGCAGCCTTGGACTTTTAGCGTTGAACCCGTCAGTGAAAGCTTTCGGAAATATAGGGTTTTATTAATAATGTTTGGCGCCCTCTGTCCACGCAGTGCTGGTAGGTGATTGTTGTCTATGAGGGTTGTAATAGATTCTATCCGAGAAGGAGCCGTGGGTAGTTAGGTTTTGTGTTATTTTGCAATAAAATGTGGCATTGATTTCTGGTAGACTATCTTTGGGAAATTCAGACTTTGTGATTGCGTCATTATGATTTTCCGTGGTTCACGAGAACATATCGCGGTAGGCGAAGATTTTTCTGCTATAAGATAACGGTGAGACACCAGCTAACGAACATAGGCTTTTTTATTGTACAATGGCGAAGATCGGTGTTGTGGATTAAGTCAAATATTTTTAATAGGGAACCACTTGCCGACGAGTACATCTGACTTATAATTAATTTTGCTAATTATTGTTGTATGCGTGCTACTTATACTTGTATAACAAGAACGTGGGTAGCGTCTGCAAGGCATTGCCTTTAGTAATAACGAATGAAGTTAATAAACGAATACTCCACATTTGCAACGAACATAAATAATATAAAAATATAAACCGATAATATCTATTTATGTTTTTATATTATTCATGCTTGTTGCAAATGCGGACTATTCATTTATTAATTTTTAATTTTAAGCTGATTAGAGAAAATTAGTGAGATAATATTAAAATTAAAAAGTCAATTGAAAAAAAAAAATCCTTAATGAATACACGTGACAATTCCATAATCTTCATTAAAATTATTTTGTAGAAAAAGCGAATGTCATTGAAAACCTAATTATGTTTTTAATAAACTTACTGCAAAATGTAAAACAATAAAGGAAAAAAATAATTATTTTACGATTTACTTATATTTTTAGAACATTCATCGTGATTAGTCATTTCAACGCACACACACGCGAACACTGTTAATCGGAAAATTTTTGGATCACACTGCATTTTGTCAATTATACCATGAGACCAATTTCATCGTTACCTCCGGTTTTAATTGCGGTTTTGATATTGATTAACACAAATGTACAAGTAAGTCTGTTTCATAAATTCTTCATATCACTCTTCGACAAATGGTGAAATTAATTTTTTCTTTTTTCTCGTTAATAACGAGTAATAGATTCAGTGCGAATATAATGTCTGTTTTATTTATAATTAATATTCTTAGGTTACCAGTAATGAAGCCAATTCGGTTTTGTTCATGAGTAAAGAAATTGCTGGTTATGCCGTGTTTACGAAAAGAGTACAGACTGAAATCTTGTATTTGATGTTGGAACCGAAATGGCAGTCTGAATGGATATTACCGAAAGGTTAGAAAAATGTTTTTTTTTCCTTGTTTAAGAAGAAAGAAGACAAAATAGAAAACAATGAAATTTATTGCCTTTATTTTCCGCGTAATAAGAACAAATTTAATGTTTGTTTAACTGAAAGTTTAAAAATGGATTTCTTATATATATGTATATATATAAAAAAAATAATGATCTTTGTTTTATTAAACAATTATTGGTTTATTAATTAATTTAAACGCAAAAACATTTTGATTCTTACATAGTGATTATGCTATTAAAAATTCTGGAATACCTCTCGGAGAAGTGCAGTGGCCTTTATTATGAATTTACCTAAATGATCTATGTGATACAAAGATAACTGCAGAAATCTTTAGCTATACCGATAGCACTGCATGAACAACTACTATCTATCAAATATTTTGCAGCATTTAACAGATAGAAAGATTTTAATGTCACTCATAAGTAGTTTAGAAATAATCGCTTGATTATTAATTTTAACGAAATTCATGATAATTTAGATGGATCGTCAGATTTACATGGACTGATCTTTTCTTCATCAAAAACTAGATGTTAAATTTCAATAAGAAAAAAAAAATCTCTCTCTACACTAACCCTATCCTTAGATAATTATTTTCTTCAATTTCTTGAATAGTCTCTATTTTTGCAATTATCTTTGATAACAAGCTATCGTAGCGTCTTCACCTAATGCCCGTTAAAAGTAAGAAGTGCAGCAAATACATATATCACTACTTTAAAATACCTATTTTGCAGTAGCCATGGCTCTTGTCTCAAACTTTTCTTTTCCTTATCTCTTCTACGGATGTTCATTGTACTCCACCGCTTTTCTGTCTTTACTCAAAATGGCGTATCCGCTACAGAATTCTTCTCTCCGATTAATATTGGGCCTCGCATTATATGTCTTCCTCTTATAGCCCCCAAAAATTTTCATTGGACTCTCCACTTCTGCATTTTCCCAAATCCTTTACTTCTTAAATAATTCTCTAAAGGTATTCCCGCCGGCCTCCAAAATGCTTACCTTATAATTTCCAATCGTGCTGTCCCCCATCTGCCGGAAGTTTTACCGGACCTCAACATCGACCCCTAATTATTGAGAAATATAATCATATTACCTCCTCTTCCGTCCTAGAACATCCTCCCAATCAATATAAATTATTCACTTAACTGGTTCTCCAGGGGAAACAACTGATCTTCATCGCGACGCGCCAGGATTTTCTCGATCATACAGAGTTATTTAAATCATCAGATCTATTTAATGATGGTGCAAGTTCCGAATCGTCCGCTACTGCATGTTTCTTTTACGTCGAGGGGATGAAACTCCACTGTTTAAATCACTGTGGATTACTTGTCCTTTGCACGAGAAACAATTTCCATTTTGTTTCATAAACAAATATAGAGTTGAAGACGAGATATTTAGGAAAATCGATTTTCGGGATGTGAACTTTAGGGGTGGTTTTCACCCCTCGAAACTGCATAAAGGGCCGATAAAAAAAAAAAGACACGTTTCTAATATTTTTTATACTCTACAAAACACATCAAAATCGGCGTCTGACAACTCGTGCACTTTCCTGGTAAGTACTAATTTACGTGTCCCTTTAAATTTTGAAAAGGTGTCTCTACTTATTAATTAACGACATTTTCAAAAATTATTCCGCGTATAAACAGTAGTAGGCTGTAATTAACTGAACGTGTGCTCACTATTTGCGTAATAATACGTTGATAATTAAAAATTTGAAATATTAAAATAGGTCGTATGAAATAAACTGTAATCGAATTAAAGAGACCATTTTTTGAAATTTTAAAAATTTCTCCCCCATAAAACGGTTCTGGAGACTTTGCTCAGTGGTACTGTTTGCGACTACTTTCTCTTCGGCCGGTTGATCTTCTGGTTGCTTTTTGCAAGCAGTAAGAAAATATGCTTTGCAATTCATTTTCGTTTTCGTTTTTTATTTATTTGTTAAAATTTCTTGATTATTTTCTTTGCTATTATCATCGAACACTTATTAATTGTTTAACAATAGATTGCATAAAAGAAGGCGAGAATGCATCTGCAGCTGCTCAACGTGCTTTAAAAGCAACAACAAATTTAACGGAATCAGACATAAAACCTGCAGCCGAGGTACCTTATTAATTTTACCGGCGAATTTAAATTATTTTGACATAGCTTATCACATGTGAAATTTCATTACATATCCATAGATTAGTTTTCGTAAATGTAAATGTGCGCGCATTACCCGGTTTGCAAACGTATCAAACAAAAATAGCAACACTACCGACATGTTTCCGAGTTACTTATTCTATAATCATGGCAATTTGGCAATTTATTTATTTAAATAATTTTTTTTCTCTAAAAGCACGTTTTTAAAATGGATTAAAAAGTATAAAATAATTTTTCCTATCTCTGTTCAGATTTATAACACCGTACAGATTGTCTTGAAAATTTGTAATTGTAAAATTTAATAGGTGTATACAAAAAAACTTGTAAGATTTTTTTTTTTTTTTTTGGCCCGACTTTCGCTTTCTGGCCAGTTTTATATATATGTTGTTTTTTAATTATGATTATATATTAATATTATTTTTTTTAATGAACTGATATAAACATTTTGCCTCGTCACTTTCTACTATTTGTACTATAGATAAAGGAAAAGTGTTACACACCTTTCCAACAGGAAAACTGTGAATTCTTTTCTCCCATTCCCATTTTTCGGGCATTGCCACACCAAGTGTTCAGTCGTCCCTTCTATACCGTAATTCTGTCACCGTCCGTTCGATATTATTTTCATTCGGGCTAAGTGTTCAGGAGCACTATAAATAATGACCTGATCTCAGTCTTATTAATTTTACTACGTATTCTGTATTTATATCAAGAGACGCCGTATACAAAGGAGTTTTTGTAACTTCATTTTGTAAGGAGATGTTACCCTTGTGCTCTCTTATTGTTCGATATCAATTATTCCATTCTATATATATATATATATTATTTCTTTAATCCATGATTTCTATTCTACCTAGTTTAGCTTAATGTCTCTTTTTTTGTTTGAGTACTTTTGGCTTTACGGAATCAACAATC
Organism: Icerya purchasi; assembly: GCA_039619475.1. Classification (NCBI taxonomy): domain Eukaryota; kingdom Metazoa; phylum Arthropoda; class Insecta; order Hemiptera; family Monophlebidae; genus Icerya; species Icerya purchasi. The sequence continues at coordinate 400,449,022 of CM077116.1, read as the reverse complement.
TCGTTTTCTAATATTCCGACATGAGCCGGGATCCGCTTGATTGTTACTATATAATGGAAAACACGGGGCGTATGCAATCTATAACTGATGCATGAATAGTTCACCTGAGTCTTATCAATTTTTTTGTCCTGCAAGTGATATGAACTGTTGTGTGCATTTTCTCAACGACAGCTACATTTTACACTCTTTACTATTGTACACGCTCCACACGTTTTTCGTTTTATAAATCTAATAAGTTTTTTGATAAGCTATTAAATTTCACAATCGCAAATTTTCAATACAATCTATATGATGCTCTGAATCGGTCTGTGAAAAATTATTTTACACTTTTTAGTCAATTTCGATAGTGCGTTTTTTAAAAAAAAAATTATTTAAATAATTATTTTCCGATTTTAAGTCTTATGTGTGTGTGTGTGTGAAGTTTCGCATCTCGTCGAAAGCGTACATGTGCCTCGCCACAAACATTTCATTCAGAAAAATGACTTGAGTAGAAGCGCAAGCAGTAAGACCATATTGGGGTACGCACGCATTCACTGAACCCGCATGCGTGCCGTTCATCGGCACGCTTTACTGCTTGTGCTTAAGAACCTAAGAGACGAAGAAAGATAGAGAGAGAGAGAGAGAGAGAGGGAAAAGCAAGTAGCAGTGTAGGGATGGCAGAACTGCTGAAGTGAAGAAGACCGTACTCTCGTATACGAAGATCTCCACAAAAGAGAAATTGAAGAATAAGCCTGCCTTTGTTAATCCCGTGGTGACGTCACTTTAATTAATATCAATATTTTTTTTTTTTTTTAATGGGTTCGTCGACATGGACATTGGCCCAAGAACAGTGGAATAGAGAGAAAAGAGAGACTCAGATCCTTACACGATCAGAGATAGCTGACAGAAAAGAATCGAGAGCTAGAATAACCGAAGGAGAAGGAAGGGAGAGAATGAATGAAGCACAGTATGGAGCGGGAATACCGTTTTGTAAGAGGAAGGAATAAAAAGAAGCCTGTTCAGTTGAAAGCGACGAACAACTGAACATTATATGATCGGGATCAGAAATACATTGATCGCCGGGAGGGTGCAATGGACAATAAGGAGAAGGCACGAGAGAATAACGGAACAATGAGGAAGGGAGCAAACTATGCCCAAAACGCAAGCGGCAAATCGCAGAGAGATTAGAACGGCGCATAGAAGGAAAGTTAATAAACCATGGAAAACGTGGAAGGGAAGGTTGAATAGACAAGAAAAGGGAGTTCGGGTTGGAGAATGAGGAGACGTAGGAGTCAGACCACAGTTTGGAATGAGCAGCTGCAGACAGAAGGGTAATATTAGAAGCTGAGAAGGCAGGAAGAAACCTACCAGAAGAGGAAGATAATCGAGCGAATGAGTCAACCAACTCATTTCCCTCGATTCCGGAATGACCAGGAATCCAAAGGAAATCCGTTTGGATAAAGTGGGAAAGGAAAAGATCGTGAATTAAGGAACGAATAAGGAGAATGATACAGTCGATTGAGTGAGAAGGGAGAGGAGATGTGATAGACTGCAGCACGCTTTGAGCGTCCGACAGGATAAGGAGATTGCTAGAAGCCGGAGAAGTTTTGATAAAAAGGAGGGCACGCAGAATAGCCGAAGACTCAGCATAAAAGATTGAACAAAAGGAGGGAAGTTTAAAGGACTCGAAGTAATTGAGAGAAGGACAGAAGAAGGCTGCACCAACACCATTGGGTCCCTTGGAGCCATCAGTGAAGATCAAAAAATGGTTGGGGAAAAAAGAGCGAAGATTCTGTTGGAATTCTGATCTAACAACGTGATGAAGAAGAGGTTTGGGAGGAACAGGTGAATAAAAGCAGTTGATAGGATGAAGCAGAGAGGAAAAATTGAAGGAGAAATAAGGGAGTTTATCGTAAGAGTAGATATACGGAGAAAACTGTATAAGACGGCCAGCGATAAGAGATAGAATAGGAGTCTTGTTAGCAGAAAAGCGCCAGGAACGCAATATGTAGGAATAAGAAGGAATGAGAGAGCAAGAGGAAATAGGCAACCGTTTGATGAGGAAACGATAACCCAAGAGGGAGCGTCTAAGGAAAAGGGGAGGAATGTGACACTCTGCGTGCAGAGCTGGGATAGGAGTAGACTTCTGGGCTCCAAGGCAGAGGCGGAGACATGTATTTTGGACCCGGTCGAGCTTAGACAGAAGGGATCTAGAAGAATTAGCATAAATATAGGAACAATAATCAAGAGCAGAGCGGATAAAAGATTTGTAAAACATGAGTAGGATCACGTGTGCGAAAGGGATTTAATGAAGTTGAGCCTTTTGAAGGAAGATACGAATAAACGGTTGATATGGACATGGAAGGAAAGTCGGCTATCCAGAAAAACACCTAAATAACGGAAGGAGGAAGTAAGAGGAATTGGGCCATTAGTTAGGACGAGGACGACTGAGGAAGGAATAAACGGGCCCAGTGTAAAGACGACATTAGAAGACTTAGAAGAAGAGATGAAAAGATGGATGTTGGATAAGGCATTTTCCAATGCAATTAGGGAGATTTGAAGATGGGAGTTGGCCTGCGAGATGTTGCTATGAGAGGAATAAATGAGGATATCATCAGCAAAGAAAAGAGAACAGGAATTCAATGATAGGGACGCAATTTTGATAAAATAAATATTAAATAAAGTGGGGCTAAGGCAGGAACCCTGCGGTAGTCCACGATAGACTAGTCTAGTGGCATCCTGAATATGAACAGAAGGAGTGACCGTTCGGCAGAGGAAAAGATTAATAATCAGGGTAGAAAAATGAGCCGGAATGTTTAAGGAAAGCATCAAATCAAAAAGAGTTGGAAGATGGACATTGTCGAAGGCTGCCGAAATATCAAGAAAGGAAGCAATAAGAAATTTTTTGTCGATGAATCTGCTAGGAATGCGCTAATACAATCAGGAGGGCCGCGACCAGGGCGAAAACCAAACATATTGCTAGGCAATAAGTTGTGGTGTTCTAGCCACCAGACAAGGCGTCTGTTGATTACGTTTTCGAAAAGCTTCCTGACACAAGAAGCAAGAGAAATTGGACGAAGTGAGGAAGAGTTCGGTTTAGGAATAGAGATAATGATGAAGGTATTCCAAGATAAAGGAGTACAACCAGAGTGGAGAAAAGAGTTAAACAAGTTTAAGAGAAACCGAAGAGAAGAGTCCGAAAGATTTTTGAGAACAGAAAAGGAAATACCGTCTACTCCGGGAGCAGAATCTGAAGAATTGCGTAAGGACGTTTCTAATTCCGTGAGGGTAAACGGAGTGACCAGAAAATGGGAGGAGTTGGAAGAAGACGAAATGCGACGAGATTCATTAAGGTTAGGAACGTAACAAGGGGCGATGGAGTCAATGAAAGAGATTAACTCATCATTCGAGAGATTACAGGAAAGAGGATGACGGGAAAGAGGGAATTTGAAAGCCTTAGCCATTTTCCAAACCTGAGAAATAGGAGTAGAGCGAGAGAAGGAGGAACAGAAGCTTTTCCACGCGTTTTTTTTTGCTGATTTGAGGATGAATCTGGCTCTAGCATTGGCTCTTTTATGAGAAAGATAGTTGCTGAGTGTAGGGCTGGAGCGATAAGATCTGAAAGTGGTTAAACTGAGATCGAAAGCAGCCTTACAATCCTGATTCCACCACAAAGCGGAGGACGATTTCACTTTCTTATGAGATGAACGACGGACAGGAGGAGAAGAACAAGTTAAGGCAGAAGAGATAGAATCAATGAAGAATTTATATTGGGAAAAACAATTCAAAGAAGCAGGGATAGAAGATAGTGAGGAATCAACGGAGGAACGGAATAGAGACCAATCAACTTTAGAGAGAACCCAATTTGGAGAATTAGGAGGAGTAGAGGAAGGAGAGGAGGAGACTTCATTCACTGAAATAATAATAGGAACATGGTCACTTCCAAAGGTACCGTCTAAAGTATACCATGAACAACTGAGACCAAGATTAGGAGAGGTAAGGGATAGATCAATAGAGCTAAGCGAGGAGTGACTTCTGATGCACGTAGGAGAACCATCATTTAAAAGGAATAAATCATTCTGAAGGATGAAATTCTCTAAGATCGTGCCATTACTATTGTAGTTGGAACAACCCCACAAGGGTGAGTGGGCGTTCCAATCACCACCTATGAGGAAGGGAGAAGAAAGGGAGTTGATTAAAGATAGGAACGGAAAATTGCGCAAATCGAAAGTCGGAGGAATGTAGGCGGAAATTAAATGAAAGGGCCTGGAAGAATAGTTAGGAATAGAGATGTGCACTAAGCTGGGATAAGGAGGATTAGGAGGAAACAAAGGTTGGGAAGCATGGACTAAAAACCGGACATCATTTCTTACTAAAATAGCTGAACCACCGTAGCCATCGCTGCGGTTGGAACAGATCAGAGAGAATCCATTAAAACTGATGTCAGAAGCGCTTGTTAACCACGTTTCAGAAAGAAGCGCGATGTTAACGTCATATTCATCCAACAGCCGTTCAAAGGAGTTCCTGTTGGCCTTAATGCTGCGACAGTTCCATTGTAGAACCTTAAGACGACAAGACATAATGAATACTTAGATAGGTGGTAGTTGGAGGAAGAAGTAGAACAAGGGAGGGAGAAAATATGCAATAGGCCAGAGAAGGAGGGAAGGTGAAAAGGAAGAAGAGAAAATAACCAATATTCCATTTCCATAAACCAACGAAATCGTTAAAATTTCGAGAAAAGAGGAAAAGATGAAAAAGAACAAGATAAGGAAAAATGCAAAACAGTAAAGCACCCTCCGCTCAGATAAATCATTGCGCGAGGGTTGAGGTATGCTATCAACTAACCTAGTTAAAGGCAGCAAGCAATACCGTCGCGCTGTAAGAAGGACGATACAGAGATAGGAAAAGAGACAATGAGAAAGAAAAAATAAATAAGGTATAAATGTGGAAAAATTCCATAAAGGTGGCTCCCATCGCTCAAAAAATTCATTGCGCCTGGGTCCCCGTATGCTATCAACCAACCTAGTTAAAGGAGGCAAGCAACACCGAAGGAGCACCATGTAAAATTGTAAAAGCGGCAGCATTATGCCAAAGTAAAAACTGAGGAGAAAAACCATGGCGTTGGTTTTACGGTAATGGAACGAGATGGTACATAAAGGAAGGAGAAAATTTGGAGAAGAAGAAAAAAGGAAAGAGAGAACAAAGAAGAAGTTAGAAGTAGAAAAAAAGGTAACATCCACCATATCTAAGATTGCAAAACTTGACAGATGGATAATATTTTATTCTCCAAATTTGGAATATCAAATTTACTGAGAGCGGTTAGCAAAGTTGTGGATAAGACATTATTAGAGGAAATGGAGGAAAAGTTACTAGGAGAAACGTTATTAATAATTGGAGCTGACTCGGCATTTGCGGCATTAGAGGAAGATGGACATGTGGGAGAATTGGAAGGATGGGAAGGAATAACGGAACGGTCTACTTTAGTGCCAGCGTTTAGTGTAAGTTTGGAGTAATAAGAATTGAGAGGATTAGGTGCTTTCGAAGAAGAATGGTGTTTACGAGATGGAATCCTGACATGAGAGGACGATGAACTGCTAGAATAGTTCTGACGCCTCCTCTTGGTAGTAGATGCAGAATTCGGTAAGGCTGGGAAATTCGCGGGATTTGAAACTTCTGCAAAGGTAAAAGCGGGAGAAACTATCGAACCCTCGCTGATGTTTCTGGCTTCGGAGTAGGAGACATTTTCTAAACTCATTATTTTATGAATTTTGACTTGCTCCTTATAAGTCGGGCAAGAAGGGTCGAGTGCGGAATGGTTACCGCCGCAGAGGACGCAAAGATATGAAGAGGGGTTATTTTGTTTAGTTTTGGGACATTCTGAAGAGGAGTGCTTATCAGCGCAAGTGGGACAAGTAGTTTTACTTCGGCATGAAGCACTGAAGTGACCAAAACGGAGGCAATTGTGACATAGTTTGGGTTTACGAATCACTGGTTCAACTTTAACTCGATAAGAATCATAAAAAAGAATTGAGGACGGAAGAATGGAGCTCATAAATTTAAATTCAACAACCGGGATAGGTTTTAGAGTCTTATCCGCAGTACGTTTTTGTAAACGACGAATATTAGCGATCGGTATATCGGAAGAACAGTGACGATAAAGTTCTTCCACAGAAAGATCAACCGGAATATCGCGTACTACACCAAAACGGAATAAAAGGGATTGCGGGATGAAGGATCGAATATTGAGATCTTTATGGACGCCGTCGGAAAGTAAAAATTTATTAGCTGCCTCGGTTGATATAAAATTAAGTTTAACTAAGTTTTTACCGGAACGAGAGATTAGCGAAATACCACTAACTCTATTGTGAAATTTTCTAGCTAAAGACATCGGATGTAAATAAGCGATATTTTCTTTATCCAAGCTTTCGACCAAGACGACGATTTGACCGACGTAGTGATCGGGAAAAGTAACAGAGGCAAGGCTAGACTTGACCGGAGAAGCGGGAGGATTGCTGATAACATTATTAGTGGAACCGGCCGAAATATCCATGTCGACGGACTCGCTAATATTCTGAACGGGAGAATTATTGCCTTTCGCAGCAGAAGAAGTAGACGCGGACGAAGCAGATAATTGTTGGCCAGTTTTATTTATTTTAGTTGTAGATTTAACCGGTGCAGCCGCATTACTGACACTCTTGGTAGTCGTGCGAGGAGAATGAGGGGGAGGTTTACCTCCCCCGTCAGACGAGTCCGGCATAAATATAGATTATCGAAAAATCAGATAACGACGGAGCGAGAGAAGAAAATGATTAGCACGAACGAAATAAAAATAAGTAAAAGAGATAAATAGATCGAGATAAATAAATGTAACGATCTCACCGAGTTCTTCCGAAACAATTAAACGCAACGCGAATAAACTTTATCGGAACAAAGATAACAATAATCCAATATATTATTAATAAATATTTATATAATGATGCACTGTCATCCAGTTCTGAGTTTTGTTCAAAGTTTCAAGTCTGTGGCTCACCGGAAAGTTGTATTAAAATTGATTTTAATAATTGTGGATAAACCGGTTACTTTCTTATAGAACATTTCGGCTAAAGACGTCGGGTGAAACTACGTTTTTGTTCTTTTTAATTCCCGGCTAAAACTGCAATTTACTTTTCAAAGTTATCCAGAAATAGCGATACTGTGTTAGCTTTAAAAGTATTATTGGAGAGAAATAGTCATATCGACGGATCGACGGACCTCTATTAATATTCTTTTTTTTTTTTTCTTTTTTTTATGGGTACGTTAACGAAGAGCAACAGTCCAATCAACCAAGGAATTTAAGTAATAGCTTAAAAGGAGAATAACATATTAGATTTTAATCTGATGCGAGATTGAATGAATGAAAGAAGCTTTTTTTTTTTTTTTTTTTTTTTTTTTTTGGGAACGCCAACCAAGGGCAATGACCCATCATTAAAGAATTACGAAAACAGGATTAAATTTTGATATATAAAGAAATAGAGGAAATGAACTCCGCTAAGATTGGAACAACATTTGGTGAAGGAAAGGAAAGTATGTAGGAATCACAAAAAGGAGTAGGTAGTTTTAGGTGGAGAAGCTTAGTGTAGAGGAGGGAACGCTGCAGTACAAGAAGAGAGCATTCAAAAAGAATATGATTTGCATCACAAACACAGTCATGATCCGAGGGATGAAAATTACAGTATGGGGAAGAAACAATAGAAAAACGAAAGAGAGACGAAGGAAGACAATTATGGTTGAGACGAAGACGTGTTATGGAGGAAATAACGGAACGACTGAAACCAGGGTAATCAGCAAACCAGGAACGTGATGAAGGAAGAAGTTGCAAGAGTTTGTAAAAGGAATGAGGATTGGAAGTAATGTAGATATCCGACCATGATTTGAGGTGTACTCGTTTGGATGGAAAGAGGATATTATTGGCAGGAAATTTATTGACAAATTTGCCGTTATAGGAAGCAGAGCGAGCAAACGAGTCAACTAGGTTGTTGCCTGCGATGCCGCTATGACTGGGAATCCAAAGAAGATCGATTTGAATGAAACGAACTAAAAAGAGATTTGCAATTAAGGAACGAATGAAAAGGATAATGTAGTCGCATGAAGAGGATGGAAAAAGAGAGGATATAGCCTGCAAGACGCTCATGGAGTCAGAACAAATAAGGTATTTATTATTATAGGAGGAAAGTGCAATGAACAGAACTGCACGGAGTATTGCATACGATTCTGCAGTGAAAATGGAACAGAAGGAAGGAAGTTTATAAAGTTGGTAGTGTGGAAGAGAAGAAATAAGAAAGGAAGCTCCGACCCCCTCATCGCTTTTCGAACCATCCGTAAAGAGGACAGACGAAGAAGGAAATAGAGACCTCAAAGCTCCGTTGTACTCGCTTAAAGCGATAGAAGGTGAATATTTAGTATGAGAAGGAAGGAAAAACAAATTAGGAGGATATAAAAAATCTATAAAGCTGAATGTAAAGAACGGGAGTTTATGATATGTGTAGATAAATGAAGAATAAGAAGCGAGGCGTCGAGAGACATGAGAAAGAATAGGAATCTTCAGGGGAGAAAACCGCCAATTGGCCAGGAATGAAAGAAGCTAGAATAGGAATAACTGACAAGGAAGGAAATGAGAAAACATAAGAGTCTTTGTATGGTGTAGGAAGATCAAGATCCAAAAGCTGAGAATAGAAGAGAGAACGTTCTGAAGAAAGTGAGGAACATTCGAAGAAGACACGATTGACGTCACACAGGAAAAAGGAATCTTCTGGATGAAGATGACACCGCGGAGAAGAAACGAGGGAAAAACGAAAAAGTGACGAAGGGAGAAAGGTATGACCGAAACGAAGATAACATATGGCAGTAATCAGGGGACGAAAAAGAGAAGGGGAACTTGTCAAACCAGCTGGTCAGAGAAGGTAAAGGCTGAACAGAAAGATAAAAGGAATTCGGATTGCAGAAAAGGGAAAAATAAATATCCTTCCGTAATGTAATATGAAACTGTTTGGAAATATGATTAATATTGTGAACAGGAAATTTATGAAGAGGATGTCCGTTGGAAGCTCCTGAACGAGTCAAGGAATCAGCCACCACATTACCCTCAATTCCAACATAGCCAGGGGTCCACAATAGATTAATTTGGATAGAATGGAATAGAAATAATTCGTGAATTAGATTGCGAATAAGGAGAATGAAAGGTTTAAAAGCGGGCAACGATAAGGGAGAAGAAATCGCCTGCAAGACACTTTCAGAGTCAGCTATTAAAAGAAATTTCACCGAGAATTGTTGTCTTTCGGAGTAGATAAGTTAGACGAGGACGGAAAGAGTAACTATTGCTAAATTGCTAATAAGTTGTATTTATATTGTTAGTTGTTTTGACGGGGTTAGTAACACTTTTACCAACAGTGCGGCGAAGATTAGAATTAGAGGGAGGGGTTTTCTTCCTAATCGGACGAATCAGCATTAATTTAAATCAGTGAAAGAATTAAAAATTAGATAACGACGGAGCAAGAAATGAAACCGATAAGAATGAACAACGTAATAGTAAAAACAAAAGAACTACACATAAAAGCGGATAATAGAGATAAAAATAAACTGAACTACCTCACTGATCTCTTCAATGGACAATCAAACGAAACGCCAGTAAACTTTAGTACTGGAGAACAGTCAAAAAAGTTTCGTTACTTAATAATCCCTTTTATTTATTCGTTGATTGTTTTAAATTCATTTTGCTTTATTCCATTTTGTTGTTTACATGAATTATTTATAGTAGATTTGTTAATTTTCTTTATTTAAATTTAGTTGAACCCTATGCGCGAAAGCTAGTAGTAATAAAGGTGGCCAAATGGCTTGATAGTTAACTGAAGCAGGGCCATAAAAAAAAAGAAAAAAAAAACGCTTACCACTCCGTTGAAATTTTTATGATTTTCGAAAATTACATTTTGCGAGGAACACTTACTGAACAGCCTAAATCGCGCATAGCCGTGAAGAAACATCTGTGTAATAAATATGTATCTGAGCTTAGATTAATCGACGAATGTGTACGTAATTTCAGTACCCCTTCAAACCGGACGAGTCCACCATGTATTGGGCGGCGGTTTTAAATGCTGAACATAAGCCGATAACTGTACCGCAAAGATATTCCGATTACAAATGGTGCAGTATGGACGATGTTGAAACATTCGGAGATGAACCGACAATCAAAGCTGTCAGACAAGTTAACAATTATTTGCTAAAAGTTGGTTATTAGATTAGTTGCAAATCATTGAATATAGTCGTTATTTCTTTTTTTTTTTTTCGTTAGTTTCGTTTTTTTTTACCAAAAATAGATAAAAACAAAAAAAAAAAACAATAATTTACATTATCTTTAATTTTATACAAGTGGCGTGTGTTAATATACTTCCGTTTGGTGTTTAAGCAAACCGTATTTATATTTGAATAGAAATTAAATCGTTTAAAATCTAGCAGTGTACTATTTTATTGAAAGGTGTTTTTTTACTTTGTCGGCCTGAATTTTCGGACCACTTGGCAGCCTTTGTCTTTCCCAAAGCGTGCCAGTCAATGCCATAAATTTTTCTTCAGCGCGTTCATTATGACATTTGTAACTTTGCAATATTGATGAAATTATTTATATAAAATATTCAAATCGGAAAAAATTAAATTGCTTCGGTTTGGTTTTTTTACGTTTATTTTAATTGCACATTTTCCGCTTGATCATCAAATTCATTTTTACAATATGAAAAAAAAACGACAGAAATAATGCTGTATTTTGATTGTCATAAAGATTCGTTCCTATATTATTTACATTGGCGTAACTGGGGGGAGAGCCAGGTGGACCATGCCCACCCTAGACAGCTTTTGTGCCCACCGCAGAATTTTTTATTAATAACAAAATTGTGTTAATAAAAACTCTAAAAAAAAAAAAAAAAACAAACGAAAAATTGAGCGCATTTGAATTTTGGCTCATTCTAAGAGAGCAATTTAACACACCTGCATCAAAAGCTAACTGTAGTTGAACAAATTCGTTCACAACATGAACGGGAAGTTGTGCAAAACCAAGACAGCTTATTAAAAATTATAAATGTAATTCTATACGTCTTACGTCAAGGTTTGGCTTTAAGGGGACATCGTGAGGATTCAGATTCAAAACATAGAGGAAATTTCATAGAAATGACTCAATTGTTTGCTAAGTATGACGATACATTTTCGAAACACTTAGAAAAATACATAAGTTATTGCAGTCCTAAGATACAAAATGAAATTATTGACATTATTAAACGGCTCATTGTAGAAGGAATCGTAAATGAAATCAAGGCGTGCGGTTTCTTTTCGATAATGGCTGATGAAGCCACATGCTACAAAGAAGAAAAACTGTCGATTACAGTGAAGTATACCAACGAATTTGAAGTTGAAGAAAAATTTCTCGGCTTTATAGACTGTTCCACAATTAGAGATGCCAAGAACTTGGCTACAATAATTTTGAATTTTATAAAAAATTCTGGCTTACAGAATATTCTAAATATGATGGAGCCAGTGTGATGTCAGGGAAACACAAAGGCCTGCAGACAATTATAAAGGAAGTGTACCCTCATGCGATTTACGTACACTGCCTAGCACACAGACTTAATCTGGTCATTGTGGATTCATCTACAAATGTATCATCGGCAACAACGTTTTTTAATAGTATCGAAACTCTGCACATCCTACAGGAAATTCATGATGCTCTTGGCATAAAATCCCTTTGTGAAATAAGGAGCCTAAGCAATACAAGATGAAGTTGCCAATATGAAGACTGTAAATCAGTGATAACTAACTACGATGAACTGAAAATAGTTTTAGAACATGAGATCGACAAAAACCAGGACAAACATGCAGTAGAAGCCCTCGGTTTGCTGATTTGTATTACGAATTAAGAAATTTGTAATCTGTTTACACGTGTTTCACTCAGTATTTTCAGTGGTCAATGTACTGAGCAAATATTTGCCAAAACAAAAGTGCAACGCTTAAACAAGCAAACGATATGATTGAGGGCATCATTAGGAGTTTTGAAGAAACCCAAAATCAATTTGACACAATATGGAAGCAGATTCTTCGAATTTGCTAAAAATCATGAAATATCTTTAGAACGCACAAGAGTAAGCAAAAGAAACCGCTCTCAGCAGAATGATAGAAAAAGGACACTTTTTAATTGAGACTACACTTGGAAAAGAAAGTTGGAATGATCTATTATCTGACACAAGCTGCAGTGACCAATATTGGAAGATTAATATTTATTTGCAAATAATGGATAATGTAATAATGAATATAAAAGACAGGTTTGTTAATCTGCCCATGGCACAATCAGCTGATGCATTTACAAAATTAAATCTCAAAAATGGCAATTCTTTTATTAAAAATTACAAAGATGTCCTTGGCACTGATCTTACTTGCTTACATACTGAGCAAATGATAATTCGAAATATGATGATAACCAAAGGGGTTGACATCACATCAGAGACCGTTGTGAAAGAGGTTAAGAAAGACCTTTGTCTTAATCTTTAGAAATTGTTACAAGTTACAATCGTGTTTCCAGTCAGCTCAGCTGAATGCAAAAGAAACTTCTCAGCTATGAGGAGAGTGAAAACGTGGCTAGAAACACAATGACGCAAGAGAGGTTCTCAAATACTTGCGTGCTTTACATTGAAAACGATTATGTACAAAAAACTATTACTGCTGATATGGTTTTGAAGCATTTTTCTGAAAAAAATAGAAAACTTAAATTAATGTAATTTTTCGATATTTAATATTTTTTAATAAATAATCTAGTAACGTGGATAACGCTGTTATATTTATTGAACCGTTTGTCGATTTGTTTGATATTTACACAAATTCTACTGTGTACGACTTTCACACAGAGTGAAGGAAAGTAATGTCGTTGTTTTTACTCTAAATTCAAAGACTTAATTTTCCACAAAGTATTTATTTTTATTTAGTTACGCAATCGCCATCGTTATCGATCACCTTTTGTCATCTAGTGTGCAAATTTTCAGTGTCGGATCAGTAGAAATCACTTGGCTTTTCAGCGAAGTAGATGGAGAGGGTATTTTGGATACCCTCCAAGCTTTCAAATTTTTTGCCATGTAGAAAATGTTGCAACGATCGGAATAAATGAAAATCTGATAGCGCAATATCGGGTGAGTATGGTAGACAAGCAGACAATCAACTGATAAAGACAGATGAATGGATAGTATTCGAAAAAAACGACATTACTTTCCGGTCCCCTTAGTAAAATGTTGGTTAGGAGCCAGGCCTCGCCCAAAAAATACACCTAGTTACGCCAATGATTATTTATCTGGAATAGATGTATCGTTTATATAAATGACGAATAGAGAACATCTGAATAGAGCACACCCACATTTATAAACTTTACCGGCGATTTATAATTGTCTAATTTAATGTAGAATTTTTTCTATCTTTCAGAGGAAATGCGTGTGTTAAATAAGGTGGAAAATTATTATATCGGATTAATTAAAAATAATACTTTCTGTCCAGATAGTATCAAATGTTTTTTCCGGCATGGTTATTTAAATTAAAATTGTCGGGGTTATTTTATTACATTTTCTTACTAGTTGAACTATAGTACTTAGCTTTAGTCTCAAGTCGATTTTCTAATAGGATACATTTTTCATTGCACTGAACTCAAGTTTTTCCTGTATAATACCATTCAAAATTAATTTTGTCACGCGATAGTCTCTTCATTCCCTTTCCACTCTTTAATCTTTATTGATAATTTTAAAAATGGTGAGGGTAATGCTTTTAACTTTACTCCTTTCTTCATAGTTCTAAATTCTCCTTCTATTCGATATTTCTAGCTGAGCTGATCGCTGTTTTATGTGCCAGCTTTTTCATTTCCTCTACAAATAGAATGTGCCAGATACCTTACAGTTTCTGATTCTAGTAGTGTTTTATCTCTTCGCTCACATTCTTCCACTTCTTTTCGTTCCGTTATTGTTAGCCTCTTTTAGATTCCTAGTTACTCTGATATTGAGAGCAATGACGCTATGGACTGTTTCGCTCGCTCGGCTGCTTTCCGTGTTAAATTTCTGGATGAATTGTCCAGGACTTTCAATTCTTATAGCTTTCCATTCGGGAGTGTAGTCTGATATTCATCCTTTCTATTCTCTAATCCTTCCTCATATTATACCTTCCAATACAGTCTCTTTCTAGTCTACATATTCAATTTTAGTTATTCTCTTTTCAGCCATGTGTTCTGTTATTTCATTTTTTTCATCCCTCAACGCGTTTTCGTTTTTCGCTATCTTCGTCTGCCCTTGTTCTTTTTCTAGTGCTAATTACCTTATTGGTGATCGTAATTATGTTCTTTTCATATACTCGGCTCTTTTAAATAGACTTTCCCTCCTTTATTATGAGTTTGTATGTGGCTCAAGGTTTTCTTACTTAAAAAGCTTCGCGTACCCTTTCCTTTCCATTTTTTCAGGTAATTCCTTTATTAGACTCCTTTATTTGAATACAAATATATTATAGTTTCTTTTATTGCCGGACCACCAATGCTCTTCATTAGCACACCGAAAAAAAAAAAAAAAAGCAAAAAAAAACGAAATTAATACCGAAGTGATATGAAGCCGGAAATGAATGTATAAAAATAGCAATGTTAATCCAGCAGTGGTTCTTTGATGAACGATTTGCTCATTTGCATGTTTTACACATTAATTTATCAATTTAAGTATACCTCCTTTTAGATGCATATATTCATTGTGATATTAGTATATGCGAGCTCGTTTGAGAAGTAATCTATGTTAATTACGTGTTTAAGTGAATAGTAATTTGTTTTTTTTATTTCAGTGTTTTGTTATTAATTTTTATAATATTAAACGTATTTAATAAGTTTATATTGTAAACTTTGAAGCATTATTACCAACTGAATGCTGACAAATGAAACGAATTTTTAAAAAAAATTCAACTACTCCTATTTTATAAAAGTATCGTTCGCTTTTTTTTTTAAACGATATTTCTAGTTGAGCCATTTTAAAGAGTTATTAAATAATTTCGTTTAATTTCATTTTGCAATTAATCTAAGTACTTTTGGTATTCTAATTGAGGTTTCCTTAAAAACGAATGGAGTATAAAAAAGAAGCGGTTTTAAACCGGTTAAAGTGATGTGCAGAATGAACTAAAAGACAAAAATGGTTGTAAACATAATCAACTAATGTGGTTTAAGAATTATATAAAAAATAGGAAAAGCACAGTGAAAATCGCAGGGAGTAACAGTAATGAAAAAAGCATTCAGTTCGGGATAGGTCAGGAAACTATACTGGTTCCTATCCTCTTTCTAATTTACACTAACTCATTATGCAGGCACATTAAAAATGCAAAGATATACGTTTTTGCTGATGATATTTCCCTACTAATTGAACATAAAATTTGACAATTATGCTGGGATGATCCTGATGCCTAAGTTTTTTTAACCGATGGCAAATGTCAATATCTCTTTTGTCCAATTTCGTACCGGTCGCCGTAGCAATCTTACAGACTAACAACTCGGTGATGTTTTCATTTGGCAGAGCAGGTATGTTGCTAAGAACTATGAATATATTGTTCTGTCTCGGCTAGGCGCGTACTTAGCTCAGCATTCTGTTGCCGCAACTGCGCATTCTCTTCACGCAATCCAGCAATAAGTTGAAGAGTTTTGTGCTGTTGTCCGCGATGGACATGCGCATCTCATTAAAAAGTGACGACATCAGATCCCACAACGTACCAATCTCGCTCTTAACAATGGTCGATAACGATTCGATCGAGTCAGCGTCATCAGCTGACTTGTTGCGATAAACATTACATTTACACGCCGCTTTCTTCGGTTTCCCCATCTGCCGCCACGTTTCCGCTCTAACGCCACTACAGTGGAAATGTAGTTGGCCTGAACAGGACGAGCAAACCGCGTGATCATCACCAGACACAATTGTCTTATCGCACTTGGCGCATTTTTGAATTTTAACCCTGCGTAGGGCGCGGTCTAGGATTTCCAAGATCGGAGCGCGGTGAGCCTAATAGGCTCACTTTACAAAAAAATCCATAAAACGCCGTATTAAATTAAACCAAAACTTGGTAAAGCTTCTTTAGGATGTAGAAAATAAGGAAAAAATACAAAAAAAGATTTAAAAAATGTGCAAATATTTATTACAGTACAAAAACTAAAAGTATTTCAATTACGGAAATTGTAAAACATAATTTTGAAAAAAATGAAAAAACTGCTTGCCGATGTAGTTTGGGTCTTTGTTGAGTGAAATTACTCGGAGTGGCAGGTCCGCACGAGTACGCTGAAAAGCATGCTACACAGAGCGATTTCGCGTGACTAAAGCATATTGATCTGTGGCATTTTTCACAGGAATAGTTCGTCAGTTGACGTTTACCCATTTCCATCGTGCAGTCACAGCATCTAAACCTTTTGCGGGGGTGTAAGGGTGATTTTGGACGATGATCAAATAACTGGAATCTCTACGCGAAAAAAAATATTTCCGTTACAAGGGTGCGGTGAGCCTGACAGGCACAGGACTAGAAGGAGTGGTGAATCTGACAGGCACAGGACTAGAAGGCGCGGTGAGCCTGATAGGCACATGTCAATATTTTCCTTGGTAATACTACCTAAGAATAACAGATCCTTTCTAAGAAATTATAATACACAAATAAAACAGTTTTTGTTGCTAAAAGTAAAAAATACCAATCTGGGTTTGATGCGGTGAGTCTGCCAGATCAAATAGCGAATTGCTCGTTCTCTTAATGAGGGTGGGCTGGAATCATCCCACATAGTTAGGTGACTACTGGAATGGTGGGGCTCGACTTTGCCCACTATCAGGAGGGACACGAAAAAACCGACGCCTGAGCCTGTCAGATCGGCCGCGCCCTACGCGGGGTTAATCAATAAATGAAATAAACGAAAACTCGCAATAAATGCAGCGGAAATATCAAAATTATTTTGTCTTGTAAACGAAATTTTTACAATATAAAAAGTATCTTTTAATAAATATAATTTTTACACAGTTATGCAATATTCGCGCAACAATAATAATAATGGGAAATGAAAATAATGGTAGAGTGAAAAAGCTGAAATTAATATAAGACAAAAGGGTAGTTAATATAAATGAAAGGTTTGGTTGATGGTGAAATAGTTTCGCGCCAGGCTAGGGGGAAAAAAACTGATGGAACTAACTTGGCATCAATACACTTTCAACTTAAAATCTGATTATATAAAATTATTCTGTTATTCGATATTTTTCTAATCCTCAAATTAATATCTATTCAAAGTTAATTTTCAATATTTGTAATTTCAAATGAAATATTACGGGTCTCACGGATACTCCTCAACTCCCCAGTATATCCTAAAAAAGTTACAGGTCATCCACCACTACGCACTAAGAAATATTCCGGGAGTTCATTATATACCATCTTACGGCGATTCATTTAATAAACGTTTTAGTAAAATGTGTCTAATTATGAAGTCTTTACATTGTTATACGTTAATGAATATATTGTACTAGGGATAATATGTAAAATCACTCTTTTTTTTTTTTTGTATCAGTTTGGATATAACGTTTTTGCCTAACGCAAGTGTAATGGTGACAATTAAAATCCGCAAACCATAAATTAAAAAATGACATAGACAATTAAAACCGACTCTTTTATAAGACTTATCGTCCAAGGAGTGTCCGGTGGCGAGGTCTGAAGGATCGGATTATAATATATACGTATTTATAAATAAATAAGTATATATATATATATATATATATATATACATATGCATACATATATATATATATATACATACATGTATGTATATAAATTATTTTGAGCTTAGAGAGTAGTCATCGCTTCTAAAATAAATTCATGTTTATTACCGGTTTATTAATTAGACCGTTCAATTTTAAATTGAAGATACCAGCTTGAAAGTAATATGCACTTCATTAATGATAAAAAACAAATAAGTGGAAGCAAAAATTTGAAATATTCTAGATATCAACAGTCGTAAAATCAAACCGGTTAAAAGAAAAAAGCCAAGTCGCAAAAAAAAAGTACATTAGCGGAACAATAAAATCTGTAAACAAGAAATTAACGTACACAAACAGATAATTTCAGATAATTTGAATGTCAAAAATAGAAAATTTATCTCGTCTATGATAAGAAATTATAATACGAGTTTGCGCAAGTGTTAAAGGTTCATTAAAAAATGGTTAAACGACGTAGTAGATAATAGTGGAACCATGTTAATCAAAAAAAGTAAGTTAACTCGTGTGTTCAGTAAGAAGTGTTATCACAAGTTAATCATGTTGGAATTTCAAATACTCTGTTGATCTTTAGAGATAGACGGAATAGTGAAATTCCATGTTTTAATCACTATTTAATGGTCGGCTTTCATTAAAAACTGATTAAATCAGATTGTATGCGAGAGAGTTTAGATACTTTGCTTTTCGCAGCTGCTAACTTTAATTCTTTTTCTATTACCTAGTGCGAGTATTTTGTCCGATAACACACATGCACGTAAAAAGGAGTGTAGGTCCTTTTTTTACCGGATGTCTTTACTAAAAAAAGTTTTATTTCCCTAAATGTAATGATAAAATTAGTGTCGTGTGACCTATCAAATTTTCGTGTGCAATTTGGTTTTTAAAAGGACAACTTGATAATTACATTTAAAAAAAAAAAAATACACTTAAATTTAATTAAATTGGCAACACAATCATTGTAACAGATTTTAAATATAACTTTTTCAAATCAAATATGTACACTTCCATCAGTTTCCTTGTTTGTTTTGTTTTTTTTAAATAAAATTTCAACGATTTCAGTGATTATGAAAATAACATGAAATAAAGTTGTTTTTTAAAAAAGAAAGAACCGGCTTTACACTTGTTGTCGGTAGATAAAGATGAGTTGGTGACCGAAATATATAAAACGCGAAATTAAAGGCCCGATGTTTAATAAATAGAATAATCGAACCAACCAACTATTTAGACTCCTAGAGACCTTTGAAACACGTCGGGTCGTCAAAAAGAAACGGATACGAAAAAAAAAATGAAATAACGAAACGACGAATAAATATATTGCTAATGCACTAAATAAACACAATTCTGTTCAATGGAGATCTACGGCGCAACTAGTTCTAGCGATCCTCGAATAAGTATAATAACGACAGACCACTAAATTTAGTTATAATACGAGTTTAACAAAATTTCATATAAAGAAAAAAAAAAAGGATCGAATGGAAATAAAAGCGACAAAAACAGGCACGTAGCTCGTCGCGAAAATTTCACACACGCTACTTTTACAACTAGCTGTTTCTGGCCAACTACAAAAAAAAAAAAAAATCCATGCAGTCTATACCGAAGCCGACGCCATCCCTTAGAAAATGGTCAACCGTTTATGGGGGGGGGGGGGGGGCTAATGCATGAACGAATTTAATTTACAAAATAATGCTAATATGTTTGCAACCAGTAAGATTAGATTAAAAGCGAAAGCTAATCAGATCAGCGACAGAAAGGCTTTAGAAAAGTCGATGGTGAAGATATAAATTTGGATGATACAACTGAGAAAAGAACGAATATAGAAAAATGAAAAAAAATGTTATCAGCGATAACATTTTTCTGGGAAAATTTGTAAAACGTGCCTTAATAAGTAGAAAATAATTATTTCATAAAAGACATCATATTTTAGTGTGATATTTCTTAAGGATATTATGACAATTCTTAAACAACATTAATGCTTATTTGAGCCGGTACCAAATTGAAATCGTAACAGTAATCGGAAATCATTTAATGAGTGTATAACAGTATTAAAATTAAGTACTTTTGATATTTTTAATACATGACTTATAGAAAACGGAGGACTGCGTAATTATTCTTGTTTAGATGTTTCTAAGAATTGTTTGCAATTTGAATTTAGTGCCGAACTCTAAAAAGTTAACGTTGTTCAAGAATAATCTTAATATATCCTCTTGAAGCACTCTGAATTATGTACCATTAAATAATTATTTTTTCGTATTTTATTGCATTTAAAAAAAAAAAAAAAATTTACAGAAAGTTCTGATATCGTTAATTTTATAAAAAAAAAAGAAAAAAACAAAACAGTTTTATTTTACAATTTTTAATGTAATAATTCTGTGTTTTATGAAGCTGGAGTTTTTATATTCAAAACATAAGATTTCCGTCAGCGACGGTTTTGTTAATGGCGCTACGGGAGTTACGGATTCGTTATTTTTATGGAATATGCATTTGTATAAACTAACGTTATTAAATTTTTAAAGTTACTTACGTTCATGGCCCCTTTCAAAATGTTTAAAGTTCATATTTTCCCTACATTCTAATGAAAATTTTTTGGCTAATTTTAACCTGACCGTATTAAATAATGAAAGTATTCCTTCAAGAAGATTCCTTTTTTTAACGGTAATTTGTGATCGCTACTTGATCAGTACTCATCGATTATTATTTTAGGATCATCACCGACTGGTATACTTTGAAGCAAATAAGGAATAGTTAAAATTGGTCTGCATGGTTAAACGTTACACGTAAACAAACATAAAAAGAAATTTAAAAAATCATGCGCGACGAACGTGTAACTTTCTTTTTCTGAAGCTACCATAGCGTAATTGATTAGGTAATGGTATCTTATTTAGTTGGGACCTAAGTTAAATCCCGCCGCCATATATAGAAAGTACAGATAAATTCCTCTGGCGTCGGGTTATCGTCTACAGTTGACAAACTCAAAAATATAGAATAAAAAAAAAAAAAATTCAATAAAAAGATCAACTTTGTTCAATAGTTTCTTAAAGTTTGAGTTTTTTTAACATAATTTATATTTCATATGTGACCAGAAAATAGAATAATAAATACATAAATAAGTAAATAAATAAATAAATAAGTAAATAAATAAATAAATAAGTAAATAAATAAATAAATAAATAAATAAATAAATAAATAAATAAGTAAATAAATAAATAAATAAGTAAATAAATAAATAAATAAATAAATAAATAAATAAATAAATAAATAAATAAACAGAAGAGAGTCTTCTCTTAACTCGTTAGTATTTTCAAATATTTCAGGGAAATTCCTATTAGACATAACATTGAAATGTAGCAGTTAACTGTAATGTTATTACCTAATTCTCCTTTAAAATATAATCGATTTTGTTTCTAGTGCACATCGTGGATGACATAAAATTTATGAAATACACGCACAATTAATCTTTTACCAAAAGCTGCAGTAGTAGTAAGCAGTTCGATCATATCCATCCCCTGAAAGAAATAAGTTTTCGTTTATCTTTTGAGGACAAGTAACTTCCACTTCGTTGTTGCTGATAAGCAATTTTAGCATGGAACAACCTTGTAGTCTCGCCAAATCCGGGGTCACTTAAGTCATTTCTCTTAAATAATAACAAAGCAATCGGTTCCATGGCATGCGCTGTTACTGAATAATCGAAAAATTTACGTGCTTTTTAGAAATCATTTTGGGGGGAAAAATTGGTCCACAACGTTAGATATTTTTTCGTCCTTTACCGCCATCAAGATGGAACAAAGTTTTCGGTAAAAGTTTTACCTAAAAATATAAACACAGACCAATTTTTCCGCATATTAAATCGAGACTAGGGAATTTTTTGTTTTGTAAATGCGCTTTCTATATTATACTTTTGGTAAAGATGCACCACAATAAAAATTTGAATTCCAGATCGTCCCCACAGTTTGATGCAGTGAGACCTTGCTTTAATAAGCAGTGCCGACACTACTTCTTAATTGGAATTAACTGAAAACCTTATTATGGCCTGAAGGTCAGCCGTTATTATAAAATGGCATAGTACGACGGGAAGTTCCTTTAACGGCGAATGAAACGGTGTTCTTATTTCATCATATGGTATTGGCACGTTAATTAGTATCGTACGTTTTTGCAGAATTACTAATAGTTGTAATGCACAATTTATTCGAATGACTGTGTTATGCGTAGTAATTTTAAATTGTTCGCCATTTGCATTCGTTCTAAAAATGTTCATCTCTGTAGGGATTACTAACGGATTTTTGTCTCCCTTATTTATTTGCTCTTCACGAAATTAATAAAATGCTTTTATCAGATGAACAACTCGATCTATTTCGGTCTATCCTCTATGTGGCTTCAGGTAAAATTCAGTGAGAGCTCCTAAACATTCAAGACTGTTGGTTACCAATGTAAATTAATGTAATAAATTACGGCCACATAACCGGAAAGTTAAAAAATAAATTTCTACCTGGCAACAGCGATAAGTAACGGTGCTCAAAATTTACAAATGTACAGAAGTTAGGAAACACGAAAAAAAAGAAACATTCTACGTTTTCTTTTAACCCTATGGATTTTACGTCGAAATTTCGAATTTTCTAAGAACATTTCAATTGCGCAAAGTTCAATTTTTATCTACAATTCTATTTGTTTGCGCGAGAGACGTACTTTATTAACTTTTTTTTTTTTTTTAAATAAAATATTGGGTTTGTCAAAACAGACATTGGCCTAGGAAAAGGGAAAAGGATAAGGAATCAGATGTTTATATGATCAGATGTGGAGGATAAAAGCGACTCAAGATCCGGAATGACCAAAGGCGATAGCAAGGAGAGAACAAAAGATGCACAATACGGAGTTGGAAGACCAATTAGCAGAAGAGAAGAGTACAAGGAAATGCGTTAAAATGTGAATAGCGTCACCTATAAAGTTGCGAGAGGAAAAGAGAGGAGAGGGGATTAGAGAGAAACAAAATAAGGAAGGAGAAAGTAAACTAAAACGTAGGCGACAGATTTCAGAGAGAGTTGAACACCGCATGGAGGGAGAATTAAAACAGCAGGGATAAGACGGTAGATTAGGCTGAATAAAGAGATAAAAGGAATCCGGATTTGGGAACGAGGAGGAATACGAGAGTTTAACCATAGTTTGTAATGAGTTGAAGTGGAGAGGAGATTAATATTGTGAGATGAAAAAACGCTAAGAAATTGACCGCTAGAAGAAGGTAAACGAGCTAGCATATCGGGTGTGTCATTACCTTCGATTCCAGAGTGCCCAGGGATCCGCAGTAGGCCAATTTGAATAGAGTGAAAACGGAAAATGTTATGGATAAGAGAGCGTATGAGAAGGATTTCGTAATCAGCAGAGGAAAAAGGAAAAGAAGACGAGATGGCTTGTAGAACACTATGGGAATCTGATATAATAAAGACTTCGTAATAAAACTAGGGAAGAAGCAATAAAAAGGACGGCACGCAGGATAGCAGTAGACTCAGTATAGAAAACTAAGCAGAAGGAAGGAAGTTTAAAGGTTTCTGAATAATTGAAAGAAGGACAATAGAAGGCTGAACCAACTCCACTGGGTCCTTTGAAGCCATCAGTAAAGATCGCAAAGTGATGACGGAAAAGAAAGCCAAAGGTACTTAAAAACTCTGATTTGACAGCATGATGAAGGATGGTAGGTTTGGTAGGGCAAGTTAATAATAGGCAATTAACAGGATGTAGATAACAAACGTAGTGGCGTTAATCATTAGCCTTACCATCAGTGTTTTCAAATACACTGGTCATTGCAGTATTAAGATAGAAATTGCTCTACCTAAAATTGTATTCGATGTAGTAAATAATTTTAAGCGCATTTTAACGTAAGTGTTGATATTGTAGTATTAAATAATTTCCATTGAAATTAGTGGGACCGTTGAATCCAGAACGATAAGTAAAGTTAATGACAGGAAAGGAAATAGAACTGAAGAGAAGAAGAAACATAGAATATGGGCTGAAGGAAAGCTATCTGTACAAACTGCCGTCTGCTAACACAAAGATGGGGGGGGGGGAGCAAACAATATTATAACTCAGTTATTAAATGAGGAAAAAATTGGGGTGAAAAAAAAGGAAAATAAAGGAATGGTCGCAGAAAGAGGGAAATATGGGAATAATAATAAGCATTAAACAAGAGAAAAGGGTGCGGGAAACAGTGACAAACAGAAGTGAACAAAAAGGGAAGAAAAGGGACGGAAGAAAAAATTAAATAAATAATAAATTAGTTATAGATAAGTTAGAAATAAGTAAAAAATAGGATAAGTTGTAACAAAATATCTCGGCCGCGTTTAATTATATGTATGTATAATATAAAGTAACTGATGTAGGAATCATTTAGATATAAGAATACTTTTTTTTTTTTTTTTTTTTAAACTCGTCGACAAGCGTATAGCTTGACACTAAAATGTGTAAATAATAACAAATATATATTTTTTCAAAAAAAAAAAAAAGTTAAAAAACAGAACAGATTAGTCCTGCCTTCTATTACGTGAATGAAGTAGGTATTATAAGATTTTAATCGAAAAATGAAAATTGGAAAAACTTTATTGACATTCAAAATTGCCAGATAAACCGTATAAGACTGTAACCGAAAAAATAGAATTATTTACATTTCCAGTGTAAATAATAATGAAATATTAACTAGAGTAGAAGATGAATATGCTGCGTTCTTTGAATACTTCTTTCTCGCCGAGAAGGATAAATTAGGTCGTAAGGTAAATTTTATGCGCCTAACACTAAGAATGACTACAACGATGTTTTTATTAGTGAATTCAATTTAATTGTTAAATCGTATAGAGCAGTACCGTGCGCAGAATTTTAAGGTGTGGTGGAGGGGGGATTTTTTTGCGTATTTATTTTATAAATAACGATACATGTTTCACTAACATTCCTACGATTAATAATTTCCATCATTTTGATTTATGTATTAATAATTTACATTAATGAATTACCCCGTATAGGAACATTAATAAAAATTACATTTATACTTGTAATAAAAAATTTTGCATAAAATATTAACGAAGTACCTAAAAATATGGAGCATATTTTTCCTTTTTTTTTTTTTAAAGGTAAGTACACCCTAAAAAGTAATTAATATTTATTTTAAATTTTCGAATTTTTTCAGATTTTTATGTATTTATAATAACTATTTCAGTTCTAATAGGGTGTGTGGTGGGGGGGGGGTTAACCCCCTACAACACACATACATACACACATGGAGACACGGCCTTGTCATAGAATATTCGAAAAACTTTTGTATCGGATAAAATTTCTAACGCAGTAGCTGAAATGATACATGCAAAAGATCCAACATTTTTTCAAACACTTTTTAAAATGTCTCCTGTTTCAAACACCTTCTGAAGTTTGGAAAATTGGCAAAATGAATTTGTTAAATAGTCTTCCGAATATAGTGGTTCCGGATCTATAACACGTTTAAGCTGTTATGGAACGGGGATAAAAAATTATTATACTTGAAAAAAAGGCAGATGTTAAATAATAACCAGTTTGGTTTGCGCTTACGTCCGAAATGGCTGTTAGGAAATTTTATTTATTTTTTTGTTCTTTTACCCATTTTTGTGAACGCCAACTAAGGGCAATGACCCATGATCCAAGAATTTTGGAAAAAACAAAAGAATTAAATTTTAATATATAGGGAGATGGAGGAAATGAACTCTGCTAAAGCTGAAACAACATCTGATGAAGCAGAGGAAAATATGTAGGAAGCACAAAAAGGAGTAGACAGTTTAAGGTGCAAGAACTTAGTGTAGAGAAGGAATCGCTCCTACACCGAAAGAGAACATTCAAAGAGAATATGACACGCATCACAAAAGATATGACTAAACTAACTCAAAATAAAAATTTATATAGCGTTGTAATTTAACATAAAAGGCACCTTTAATATTTGTTAACATTCTAAAATAAAATATTAAGAGCATATAAATTTAGCCTTCATTAAAATACTTCACAGTATTAATTAAATTCGAAAATTTTACTAAAGACTCCATTTTAATTTCCAAAGTGTCTCAGTATTCAGCTTTAGGACCAATATTCGGGAACATATTATACTCATATAAAAGCAGAAGCTTTTATAGTCGATAAAATTACGATGATGTAAAATTTGTGTCCGTCCGTAAACTAAAATGTACTATGGAAACTGATAAAGTTAGGGTTACCTGTAAAAAGCTTTTTAAAAAGCAGTTTTCAGCATTGCGGCCTCCAATTCTTCATTAAAAGGGATGAAATGATGGAAATCAGTAACAAATAAATGAAGTAATTGTAGAACTAAGTTTAAACTGTCATACAATAAAATTATATTCCTGTTGTTAAGAGTTTTAAATAATTAAAATTAATAATATAACCCGTAAGTTTAAATTTAACAAACGTGTAAATCATATAACGGATAAAATTTAAAATTATATTTCATTAAAAATTCAACCTAATATAAGTAGTATTTATTACAATAACAGAGTCACAATATACAACAGCATTATTTCAAAATTTCTTAATTACTATTCAGTATATATATATATATATTAATTACAACGTAATTCTTAGGCTACCCCCCATTCGAAAAAATGTCCCAAAAAAATGTCCCAGAAAAATGTCCCAATTTTATGTAACGTTTGTTATATTTTGTAGGATTTTTGTTATTGTTATTTAAAAAATGTCACAATTATATGTAATGAAATATGTAACGAAAAATGTAACGAAAAAATGTCTTAATTTTATATAACGGAAGTTAAATGTTAGAATAGGATTTTTGTGGTTATGTTATTTTTTGTGTGTGTTGATGCCAGTAAGAATTACGTTGTAAATTTTGATCATTTTATACAAAGTATAGAAGAAAAAGAGACAGAAATGAAAGCAAGAGGGGTCAAGGGGCACAGCCCCCTGCGAGGCCAAAGTGGCCGAGTTTTTTTATATATATATATATATATATATATATATATATATGAAGGATTCCTTAATGAATAAAATTTTGATAACTCGAAGAGGTTATTCCTGAGTTTTGACTCTTTATGCAGAACTCTGTCGACGTTGCAGGCCAGTTGCCACCGGAATATTCTGTCGACTGATATAGGTATATGCTAAAAGCTAGTTTATTAAGGGAATACAAAATGTTCAGATTATATTTCATTGCTCATAATAGAAAAGTACAAAAATTCAACAAAAAACACAAAGTAAACTTACAGTATGTGCATTTTGTAAATATAAAAACATTTTACGAAACACATTTATCACTATAAATATGGTAAAAAAGAAAGTACTGTTCGAATACCGGTAGATTAACATATTAACGCAAGATATAAACTAAAGAAATCATTGTGTACAAATGTTTATGTTAATCAAGGATTAAAGTCGGCGTTATGGCTCTGTTGGTACATACTTGGAGCATTTTAAAATTATCCCATCTAATATATATAAATTCTGCAAACTTGGTGTTCCTGATCCAATCTTTCATTATTTAATTGACCGCCTTTACATTAAGAAAGAATGTTAGAAACATTATTAAAGTGATATTTTATTAGTGGCGATGCAATTATTATTAACAATACAAACGGTTTTATCTAATTTTAAGGCATTCGTTAATTACATTAATATCGCTATGAGAACGGTATTTCTAAATAGTGTTCCAACGTTAAGCGCATTTGTGTAACTGCGGATACCAAGCTAACTGGTATCACAGTACAATATATACATATATATATATATATACACATGCATATAAAAGAAAAATTTACCGATGTACTTCAACATCATATCAATTATTTTCTTACCGCTTTACATTTCCTTTCACGCTTACCCCTTCCACCCAGAATTTACCTCCCTAGTTCCTGATTATTTAATAGCATAATATCGCAAAGTATTAAATCGTTTTTCCACTTTAATGAATACGGAATTAAAATTGTATGAAAAAAACAACAAGAATTCGCTACCATAAATAACATTTTTTTCGCTATATTCAAACTACAATAACAGAGCCATGGGCGTCGCCAAGGGGGAGCAGGAGAGAGCCGTTGCCCCCCCTGGAGCCTCGAAACTTTAGTATTCATGGGCGCGTAATCATGGACAATTTGGAAGACTTTTATAATAAAGTAGTAGAACAATTTGCCAGAAACCCATGAAATTATGTGTTTTAATTAAGATTTTATTCTTGTTTAATAAAATATTAAGCCTTTACAAATTATACATTTTATTTTTCCTAAAACTCTATCCTCTTTCTATCATCTTGCCCCTCCCCCTGGCTCATCGGCTAGTGACACCCTTGAACAGAGCCATTTTAAAGTTTTAATAAAAATTCTAGGTTTCATTAAAATAACTGTAGTATAAGTGTAAAAACGCATTACAAAAAAAAAAGCTCATAAAGTCTACTATCTACTTGTTTCAGAATCTTTAAAATCAGCTTGCGTACAAGTCCGCAACGCAGTGAGACATTTTCATGTTTTCCCTTAAAAGTGGGCTTTGTACAGCCATTTAGGCATCCACCGACATTAGAATGTCGTTCGCTTCACGGCCTCCGTCGACATGAGAATGTCGCCGTGCAACCTGTGATTTTCTTTATACATATTATATTGCAACGTATGCGCAAAAATATACATTTAACAACTAACTACCGCTAGCACAAGGTTCCTTATTTACATCATTATCGTTAGGGGTGGTAATACTGAGGAAATGACGTGTGAAATACATAAACCTACGATCTTCACAGGTCTTTACAAGTCGTTATAGGTAGCACTTTAACCTACTTCTGTTGAATGCATACTCCCGTATGTGGGAAATCAGTCTCATTAAACACTCTTTTATTAGTAATCAGTCGTATCTAAGTAAATACATGAAATTTTCGTGACGCTTTTCGAGTTAATGTGCCAAAGTAAAGACATGAAAAAATGTCATTCTTTCCGATTGTGCAACAAAAAAAGGAATAAATGAATAAAAATAAATCTTTATTAAATACATATAATAGTTTTATCTTTAAAACGAGACTAGTTTGGTTATTGCGCCGTTATTAGTTTGATCTTATAGAAAATCCGTCCAATGTTGATGTTTTGAAACAACAAAGGGATTATATTATTTTAGTGGAATTCATGGAGCGTGGACAGACCATTAACGGCTTGAACTACTGGAAACATTCATGAATTAAAGGAAAGAGATAAAAATTTTGAAAGCAATTCAACTGTTGCATGACAATGCACGGCCACTCTCAGCGAACATTACCCAAGAACTTACCGGCGAGTTGTCAATTGAATGCACCCTACAGTTCGGACCTTACCCAAGTGATAACGCTTTATTTTCTGAATTAAAACAAAACAAAAAAAATATATATGTATCCGGCGGATGACGAATTGCTTAAAAATATCGAGTCACCGGAATCTTCAAAGAACCGAACGGAAAATGTTGAAGGGGTAAGTGTTGAAAAGTTGCTGGTTCTTATATCAAAAACTTTGTAGAATGTTCAAGCAATCCAACGCGACGAGTTTTGGAACCTTACTTTCTGCTGACCCTCGTAGGCACAATGTGTCAATTCGGATTCGATATTTATGGCGCGCCGTTCTATTTCGTGACGCTCCATTTCGTAACGCTTTTCGAGTTTATGTGCCAAAGTAAATTATGTTAATTCGGATTCGATATTTATGACGCGCCATTCAATTTCGTAACGCTTTTCGAGTTTATGTGCCAAAGTAAAGACATGAAAATATTAGTAATCAGTCGTATCCAAGTAAAGGCATGAAATTTTCGTAACGCTTTTCTGTGACGCTCCATTTCGTAACGTTTTTCGAGTTTATGTACCAAAGTAAAGACATAAAAATGTCAAAAACCGTTATGAAGAACTTACAAAAAATCGTTATGAAATTTGTAATTAAAGTTGTATCTGGGTTCGATTCCAGCGATGTGTCGATATTTGTTTTTTTCGAACTCCAGGGGGGAATCAGAATCATTGGGCTAGGTATTTGCCTCTCTAAGAACGTGATTCCGTGTCCTTGTAAGATAGCCATTACTTCCAGCAGGGGGTCATCTGAAAAACTTGGCTTGAGAAGACACTTATCTAAGTGAAAAGGAAAGTTTTGTATGCAGTTGAGGTAGCGGTACATGTTTCGTAGTATGAAATAGCTTCGGTAGTAAGAGAGATGAAATTTGCTTTTTTTATTAGAATCTAAGCAATAATACTAAGTCACTGTTGACCATCACTCCAATCATTTCAGAATTTGTACGCTTAAATTTTACGATTGTGACGTTTTTTATTTTTCTTCTATTTCTAATGACGAAAAAATGTCAGTTTGAAAAAAAATTATTCTTCTAGCTGCCAGAAAACAGGATTTAAATTTTTTTTTTTCAATAATGTACTCGTAGATATAGAAATATTGTTTTTTATTTTATCATAATAACGTTTTTGTTTTTATTCTATTTCATATATTATGTATTGATTTTTGAGTAACTGCTGGGATCTCCTATAGTGTTTGAAGGGGATTTTATTAATCGGAAAATAGTTTAAAAATAACCTACGGGGTTGGTTGTTGAATAATATTTTAGTTATTTTTAAAGCGAAATGATGATAAACTGATAGTACAAAAGAATCCATTTAAATATGAAAAAATAATCAGATTTACATTATTATTTATTTTTTCGAACTTCTGATCATAATGATCGTCTTTTAATTCTGTCAGATATTGTTTAATTTCTTCTTTTGCTTCTTCGAATTTTTTATTTAGAAATTCCATCAAACCGTTCATGCCCATTGTATTTTACTACCATGGGGAAAGGGCAGTGGAATTTTTTCCAGTTTTCAGTCTTACCGCTGTAAGCGTGTATTTTCTCAGATTGTGGTCCCTATATATAACAATTTTTCAAATTTTCTTTTTTTCCTGTATGAGACGTTAATATGCAGGTTAAAAGAAAACCAATACCGTAACTTATATAGAACCTGCTGTGGAATTTTTTAAACATTTTTTCCTTAAAACTCGATTTTTACATTTTTCAAAATTTGGGCCCTTTAATTTTAAAATGTTGAGGGTTTTATAATTTTTTTATGACCTCACGAAGAAAATACGTCGATTGAAAAAAAAAATGAACTCTCTAGCTACGTTGGAGCGGGCTGTGCGATTTTTTTTTTTGCAGTTTTATAAGAGATATATATATATATATATGTATACATATACTGCCAAATATACAGGTAATGCAGTAATAAGTTTGTTTTTTTTTGGCCTGGCTTTAAATACCATTTAATAGTTATCACTTTTTATTGTTTGCGTATTAGTGCGGTCGTGAAATTAATTTGTACTTAAGAGGACTTCGATCGCAACGCGCTGATAACGAATCACGGTAATCAAGTTGCTAGTGGTAGCCTTTTTGCACAAACTATTTATTTATTTATTCATCATTATTGGGTATTAATTTAATAATGTTCTGAATCTAAACGCGGTAATTAAATGACCAGTTCCAAATGCAGACATGAGAGCAGTAAAATAAAACAAGATGTAGATGGTGCGTTTTTCTTTCTTTTTTATTTATTTTCTTTTAAATTACGTGTGTAGGTCTAGAGCAATAAAATTATGCTGTGAACACGCATGGCATACGGTGTGAACTGGACCGGCTGGTTTAGTTTTATCAGAAGAATTATTAATTTGTACACGGGCAAACAAGTTAATTTATAAACTAACAGAGAGAAGAAAAATATTACTTTGTGCTATTTAAAACCATCCGTGTAACGAGCAGTCGGTTTTCCATAGTTAACTTCTTATCACTCAGCAATCATGATTCAACTAAGTCAACTACCGGTAAATATTGTCAGTTTTATTTTCTATCTATTTTATTTCGAAAAATACTTAATGATATTGTTATTCACTCCAGTAATTCGCGGATAAACTTAATAATAATATTACATTTTGCGAATTAACTTATCGTAAGTAGGAACTTCATACACCGAATTAGATAAGAATAATTTTAGCTTTTCTATTATTGTGTTTTGTACAGCGAATTAAAAAAAAAAAAGTACTTTTTGAAATAACCGAAGGGATTTATTTTAAAATCAGGATCTCTTGTTCCCAATTGTAAGAAATCTCTGCTGCTCTTTTTAGGTTTTAAAAATTACTTCAGTTTCGCTGCAAAAAGAAAAGTAAATTAAGAAATTTTTGCAATTTAAGTTTGGTAGTTTCAAAATTCAAATTGTTCTCATATTTAAAGTTATTATCAACAGCTGTATCGATTACGTAATTGCTAATCATCATTAAAAAAACATATTTTTTATTACTATTATTGTTTTTTTCTTCTATTCTTCAGAAATCCTACGAAGCCATTGTAAAATTATAGCTCCGTAATATTTTTTTGCCTTTGCTGTATTTTTTGTATTCATTTATTTTTTTTTTTGTTATAACCATATAATAGTTTTACTTAAGCTTCACAGTATTTATGTTATTTTTATTCCTTTTCTAAATTTTTTCATATTATAATATATATAATGGGGTTACAGTGTGCACTGACTGTCCTTACCTCGACTATCGTGGTATATAAATACTCAAAATTGATTAAATTAAATTAAATTCTGCAGTCTAGCAGACTTAATAAATGTCAGAAGTCTGGTTACAGAGGGCGAAATGCTTAATGAAAAATCATTTAAAAAAGAGTACATCTGACGTCTATAACTGATTTTTCTGAGAACCAATGCTTTACATATATATATATATATATATATATATATATATATATATATATATATATATATATATATATATATATATATATGTATATGATACTATGCAATGTTAACACAAATTTAGTTAAATAAACATCTCCTATAATAACAAGATTACTTAATATTAAGTATATACATGTATGAAGTATGTTTCCTATTAGTTACATATATAAATATAGCTATTTCAACTATACTAAGTCTATCGGGTGTTTTAATATAAGCCTTCTGATATTATGTCAGGTACTTAGTAAATGAATAACTTCTACATTAA
This sequence comes from Icerya purchasi, assembly GCA_039619475.1. NCBI lineage: Eukaryota > Metazoa > Arthropoda > Insecta > Hemiptera > Monophlebidae > Icerya > Icerya purchasi. The sequence goes on along the minus strand of CM077116.1, from coordinate 400,416,255 downwards.
TGTGCGCTCCACGTGTGTTGTTGCAAGTTGCTTTATAAAGTCGTTGACTGCTACATGTAGGATTCTGAATGGATATTAAATTTTTGATTTGAAAGAAATTTAATTACATTTAAGAATTGATAGAATTTAGTTTCTAATTTTTTTAAAGTAATTTAATTGATTACATATTATAACATGTTTGAAAACGTGCTCTCGATATAAACTTCTAATGTTTAATCCTGGAAATGGCTGTCCTCCGCTCTGTTCTTTTCATTTCGTCTAACCACTTCTCTTCCAACTGTTTAATTATTTCTGACTTCATGAGTGTCTTCCGGGCGATTTACTCCCCCATTCCGACTGTTTCTTTCGATTTTATCATTCTACGCATACGATGTCTCATCCATCTTCTTTTTTCGCGTCACTCTATCCGTGTTGATTTGTTATGGGTGCTCAACCATGTAGGTATCGAGGGTAATGAGGCGACGGATTCTCTGGCTCGAGTTGCTGCCCCCTCCTCCTCCTTTTCAACTGAATCCCATCCTCTAATCTTCTGTCACTATGTAAAAAATTCCATCTTAGATTTTGGTCAGATATTTACACTTCTTTTTTCTGTAATAATCGTTCCTTCTATCTTTCTGTACAACCTAATCTTCCTTCTGTTTCATGATTCTTTGAGTTTCCTTCACTCTCCCGTTCTGTTGTTGTTTCTATTATTCGCCTAAGTTTTAATTATTCTCTTCTACCATCCTTCCATTCCCGTCTCTCCTTAGTTTCTTCCCCATATTGCCTTCTTCATCCGAACGAATCAGCGGTTTGCGACGTTGATCACGTTCTCTTTGAATGTCCATCCCTTTCTTTCTTCTGCTGAAGCTCGAGCTCCCGACTACTTATGTCTTACATCCTGTCTTTTCATCTTCTTGTTTCTAAGTAAAGGTCATTTGTTGACGCACCCAACAAAAAAAAAAAAAAAAGTCTGAAACTGTCACGTTGCTATAAAAAGTACATCGCCCGCTATTTTTTTCGTATAAATGTTACAAGTGTTAATAACTTTTCTTATACCCAATAAATATTGTCCCATCCAAGTTTGCTACATAACAAAAAAAATTACAAATGTTCTACAAAAAAATGATTAGCCCGTTGAGAACAATGTTTATTCCTTATTATTTTTTAAATAGGGTACTTTTTATATCGCAGTGGACGTATCTCGTCTATATAACCAATAATAAAAATGATGTTTAAGAAAAAAATGAAGATAAAAACCACGGAAGCCGATAAGAGTATTACATTAATAGTATACTGAAATATTTTAAAATTTTTTTAAAGCAAAAATAAATTGACTTGAAAAAATTTTATAACTTTTACCAGAAATACTATATATTACTAAAATTCACAAAACCTGTTACAAATAATACTGAAATTCACAATGTACGTATGAAACATAGGGTCTCTAATGTTTCAGCTCCAACGATTCGACTTAAACGTTTCGGTCTCATCCTTTTTCCAAGTAAATCTAGTTTAGTGTTAATGATTTTTTAGTTTTTTTTTATTCAACTAATATCATATTTAAAGCGTAAAATAATTAATAAATCAAAAAAACACCCGCAAAATAAGTAATTAATTTGCTCAAAAAATAAATTAGCAATTTTTAATGTCTTTCTTTCATTCATATATCGCTTAAAAAACTATTTCCTCTTATAAAGGCTTTAAATGTTGATTACAAATTAATTTAAAAATTTTTGGAAAAAATTAGTCGATCTCAGCAACAATTTTCCACTATGATAGATTTTTTGCTTTTTAAAAAAAATCATACGCCTTAAAAAATCAGAAATAAATTAATTTTAATGATTACGAAAAACTACTAATTTGAAAAAAAGCAAAATCGATCTGGATTCTGGACTTTACTAGAAAAAATTGTTCGTTAGTCTTAAAAAGTTATTCTCTCGCTTTCAAGTTTATTTTTAACGAGAACCGTTCGTTTGGGCGTAAGCGACTGGGCCTGGTTTTGACAGCCATAGAAAAAATTTTCTAAGCAAATTAATTACCATTTCGTGGATGTTTTTTTGATTTAATGATTATTTTACGCTTTAAGTATGACATTAATTAAAAAAAAAAACTTACATTTAACTAGATCTATCCAGGGGAAAAACAAGGTCGAATTGTGGGAGCTGAATCGTTGAAATCGAAACCATACGACCCATAAAACATAATAATGGCAAATAAAACCAATTTGTCTGAATAAAAAGTTTGTTAATATTAATATAAAAAACTGTAAAAAATCATGGTAACAAAAAATTACGAAATAATACAATTAAATACATATATATATATATATATATATATATATATATATACATATATACGATATGCAATATTAAAAAGCAATTATAAAATTTAAAGCAATATAAAATTTTAACATTTATTAATTTATACTTAATAATGGATTGCTACGTGGAGTATTTGTATTGATAATATTATTATCAAATTTATTTATATAATACAAGTCTGGATTTAGGGGGGTCTAGGAGGGGGGCTGCAGCCCCGGGCCCGGCCTTATAAAGGGGCCCCCAAGAGACACTCACTTCCGACATGTAATAAAAAATTAATCTATCTTTTTTTTTTTTTTTTTAAATAAATAGAATTAACTTTACAGGAGCAAGTGCATTTTTTAATACATTTATTTGTTAATAATTTTGTATCCATTTTTATTTCCTCCTAAAGGAGGAAATTTAATAACAGTAAAATTTCGAGTTTCGTAAAAAAGTACCAGAAATTTGTTTTAAGGTATAACGAGTCGGAATCTAAGGTTTTAGAAAATATTTGTATGAATGTGTGTGTGTGTGTGTACACGCGCAACACACGCACACGCAATCCTTTTATGCAAATGTTTGGTTAAAATTTGCTGAAAAATTCATTGTTTAAAATTAAATATGTATATATATTTTTTGAGCATCGAAAATTCTACCCATTGTCTATATGATATTTAGTTTTGTTTACATTAATAATTATATGTTAATTCGTGGGTTCAATTTAATATAATTAAATTAAATTAAATTAAAGAAAATTTAATTATTCTATAAAATTGATAATTTTGTCACTTCCGAAAAGGGCCCCTAATATTTTCGTAGCCCCGGGCCTATCATACACTTAATCCGGGCCTGATATAATATGCTTCGACAAAATTTAAAGCTTTATAGTCGGAAACTATTTTTAAGATTTTCATGTTCTGTTTCGTATCTTTAGTAATTTTGGCGGTTATTAATTCAATTTTTCGATTAATTTCTTGTTAATGGCATATCTGTGTTCGGAATTGTTAATATCAACCGTTCTATCAATTGGAGGACATATATATATATTTTATTACAAATATTACAAATTATTTTATACATATAAAATTTTTCAGATATATTAATGTTGTTATTATTAGAGTTATGTACAATTTGCGATTATAAAACTTTAAATTTTGCCAAAGTATTATATTAATCAATTTAAAAATAATATTATTATTATTAATACTTCATGTTGCAATACATTATTAAAAATAAATGAATAAATATTAAAATTTTACATTCTTTAAATTTTCTAATTGTTTTTTAACATTTTTTATATATATATACGAGGTGTGACTATTAAATAACGAGACTGCGCACGCTATGGGTGCCCTAGAGGAGAAAGGAGAGAAACAAGTACGGCAGTAGAGACCTTGAAGTATCTACTAACACGGTTTCAAACCACGTTTTCGTAACTATAGTAGTTTTTTTTTCTATTGAGTGTTGAAGAGTACGTGATTTTTTTGCGCGTCGGGTACAATGTTTGACGACAAACACTAACTGCGTATTAATCTGAAATTTCTCATGAAATTGAAGAAAACTCCAACCCCGAGTGTTAGGCATTACTGAAAGAAGCTTACGGTGAGAATTCTCTGTCATGCATCAGATGTGTTTTTTTTTGCTGCTCACGATTTTCTGAAGGTCGAGAGGGTGTTGAAAATGACCAACGCCCAGGTCGATCTGTCTCGATTTCAACTCTTGCAACCGTTGCCAAAACCAATGAAATTGTGCGCGAGATCGTCGTTTGAGCATTCTGATGATTGCGGAGATGGTAAATGCCGATAAAGAAACCGTCAGAAGAATTTTACAAGGCATGTTTAAAGTCTGTGCGAAGCTGGTCCGAAAAACTTGAGTGCTGATCAAAAGCTGTGCCGTCAACAGGTTTGTTCTGACGTTCTCGAACGGTTAAGCGAAGAGCCGGATTTGATGAATAGAATCATTAGATGCGACGAAACATGGATTTTTCAGTACGATATTGGAACTAAGAGGCAATCTATGCACAGGAAAACACCCGCTTCTCCGAGAATGAAAAAAACAAAGATGTCAAAGTCAAAATTCAAAACAATGTTAATGTTTTTTTTCGACATTAGCGGAATTATGATGATCCAATGGGTTCCAGAGAGTCAAACTGTACAGAGGGGGAGGGGAGTATATTGAAGGGGAAAGCCCGATTGCCGAATAATTTTAACAATAAAGTCGTTTTTGAAAATCAGTCTCATTATTTATTAGCCACACTTCGTACATATATATATATATATATATATATATATATATATAATTAAGTAAGTCCCATACTCTTGACAGAGCGTCGGGGACCAATGTACTAAACCCAACGGAATTAATAAAAGTAGGGGGCCAGTTCCATTCTCTCAGCCACTTTTACTTTCCCAGATTTCTCTGAGATCCAATTATTTCTGGTTGGGTAAACCTGGGAACGACTTAGATTCAGAACGAGGCAAGTCTCGAGCTCGTGCCTCTGATTTGGTAGCCAAGCCCCTTAACCACTAGACTCAGGCCCGTGCCCAGAATTTTGGAAAGGGGGGTGTTTTGAAAATTTTCTTTGCATATTTATTTTATAATACATTTTTCACTAATATTCGTACTATTAATAATTTCCATCATTTTGATTTATACGTATTAATAGAATTTACATAAATGAATTACCCCCCTTATATGAACATTAATAAAAATTACATATGTTATTAATTATACTCGTAATAAAAAATTTTTTGCACAAAATATTAATGAAGTACCTAAAAATATGGAGCATATTTTTTCTTTTTTCTTTTAAAGGTAGGTAAAAACACCCTAAAAAATCATCAATATTTATTTTAAATTTGTGTTTTTTTTCAGATTTTTTTGTATTTATAATAACTATTTCAGTTCTCATGGGGGGGGTTAACCCCCCCCCCCATGGACACGGCCTTGACTAGACTATATATATATATATATATATATATATCATTTTATTATTTCACTATTTTTTGTTACCATAATTGTTTATATTTTTTTGAATTAACATCAACAATTTTTTTTGTCTGAATGTTTATTTTTATAATTTGTTCTAATCACTCACTTTGTGTACTTTTATTTGTATCATTAATTTTTAGCTGATGATGAGCTATGGCCAAAAGCAATTCTAAGTAGTACATACATATCGTTTGTGTATTTAAGTTTGTTTTCTACATTTGTATTGTATTCCAAATTACTATATTTTTTATTGAACAAATAGTATGTTAAAAGATGCTATATACTTTTCACTAATATGTTTTGACAGTTCATTGTATGATTTGAATTTTCCTTTTTGCCCCAAACAAAATATCGTCCGTGAATTATTTTCAACAAAAACTGTGTTACATCGGAAGAAAAAAAATTATTTTATATCTGTCCATGAGATGTGGGCCTTTATTAGTTCAAAAAATAGAATTTTCAAGAATAGTGTGAGTCTCTGATTATTCGTGAGGTTTGATTATCATATTAAATTATCTCAGCACATTTTCTTGCTGAATTCATCAACAAGAAAAATATTCCTAAGAGCTAGCGTTTTGTTATTCTGAATATATTGACAGTATCAAAATCGATCTTAGGCCGGCTATGGTTTAAATTTGAATTTTTTACTTTGTAATCTTTCGCATACTGAAAACAACGAATTATTCTCACGTTTAAAGCTTATTTTTGCTGACTACTTTTTAACTGTGATTATTTTTGTAGGTGCTAACATTATTAGCATTAGTTACATTGGTCATAACCACCGAATCAAATCTCGAAAAAGGAGTATTTCGCGAGTTCGTAACATTGAATACAGGTGCAAGAATGCCACTCCTAACATTTGCTACATATCAGGTAACTGTTACCATTAGTTTTCAAAATTTCGTTTCAATTATTCATTTATTGTTACTATTATTATTTTTTATACGCATAATAAGTTTTGGAATAATTTTTTTTTTTCCTACCCTGGGCGCCCCAATAAATGAAGTAAACTTGACTGGTGATCCGTCGAAATAAATGTGCGATTGAAGACGTGAAGAAAAATCTATATGTCTGGACGAAATAAGAAAAGATGAGTTTGTGATGTGCACCGTAAAAAGTTTTACGTCGACTAGTTGAACAAAAATGTATCTATTTTTTCAATGTGAAAGGTATTTTTTTTTTTTTTTTCATTTTATAATCATCACGAAAATGTACGACTCAAACTAACACAACAGAGAAAGCGAAATTTTATATTTTCCTAATTAGAGTCTCGAGATTTTTTTAGAAGAAAACCTTAAACTTCCTTTTTTCGCTCCACTTTCACAGCTGAATCATATGCAACTCTTCGAGCAATCGCATTTTCATTTCGCTTTCCTCCCATGGCAACAAATTCCTCATTTCTTATGATTCTAAAAGCGTCCCGTTAGTTGTTTCTTCTCCTCCTCCGCCACCAGTAACTGACTACATCGTTTTTTCTCTATGCGTACTCTTATCGTCCGAGCTCGTTCAATTCGAATCGGCCTTCTTTGGATATCCAGTGCCATTGCGGAATTTCAGGTAACAGCGCAGTCGACTCCTTGGCACGTTCAGTTTCTGTCAAGGGCCGACTTACTGATGAATTCTCAGTCCACAAAATCCTTTCTTTATCGCAACAGGTTCACTCTAAAACATACTTCTTTTTGAATCCTTACTACTTTCACCAAAAAAATTCAACCTAATCTTTACAACATTTATTTCTGTCTTTTCCTTAGTTGCGCTATCATTTCTTCTATAATACGTCTTTGTCTCAACCATATCTTCCTTCTTTTCCTTTTTCGATTTTTCATTGTTACATATTGCCATCGTACTCTACACCCTGCAGATCGTAATTTTATTTACGACGCCGATCATATTATTTTTGAGTGTCTCCCCTTCTTTCTCGGGAGCGCTCAATTCTATATTTTCATCTCTTAAATTTTTCGGTCTTCTTACGTCTTACTATGGGTATATATATACCTTCGCTCATCCCCCGTTATCTGCTGTTCCTGTATTAGCTGTCTTCACATTTCCCCTGTTTGTATACTTATTAAGATATAATATTTTACACCTCCTTTTTCATTATTTTCGTGAATTCTGAGTCATTGCTCTCAGTTGGCGATTCCGTTAATAGAAAGAAAAAAAAATTGTTAAAAGAGAATTGGTATTTAAAGTTAAGTTAAAACATTTTGGAGCAAGGCACACACGATCGACAACTGAATAATGAGCTACATAAATTGAAATATTACAGATACATAAGGAGCATAGAGGAGGGAAACGTTCGGAGAAAATGTGGCCATTAATGCAGTTTACACGGAGATAGCACGGAGCGATTTGGTGGTCCTATAACTGACAAAGGAAGATGACTCCACGTAAAGACACGTTATTTTTAATGAGAAACAGAAGGTGTGACGGTCTGGATTGCATTCATTTGTCTTACTTCAAGGGTCCACAAAAGTCGTTTAATGTCGGATATGTGGAATTTACAGCTATGTTTCCTTGGCTGCGCTCTTAATAACTCCCCCCCCCCCCAAATATTGAAGTGTGATAACTCACGATGTAAACTACGGAACCAGGCGTAGGTTATTCGCGGGGATTTTTTATAGATGAATGTCCTTTTTTTTATGGGACTAGCACTTATTGTTTTCCATATTTCGCGTAGCTAGCAGAAAAATCTAGCCCCTAGTCTGATGCATGCCGAAGCATATACATGTTAAAAAGCAAAACTATATATGCCGTAAACTGCAGTCATAGCAGTTATAAAAAACAGAATGATATAAGGGAAATGCGAAAAAAATATAATTGTTTTTTAAGCGTTAAAACGTGTCCTGTTGAGTCTTCTAAACTGGATGTGGTAAACTCGGAACAACAATCGTTGTTATACGCAATTTCCAACTTGAATAGTTGTCACGCAGCAGTGAATAATCAAATAAAGCTGGTCTGTTCGTTCGCAGCAGAGATAAATAAACCGAACTTTGGAAAACGGTGATACAAGCGAATGAGTGTGTACATGCAGAAATTCTTTCGGGTACGCGCTTAAATGATTCATGAAGTGTGTCAAAATTTCCGAAACTGGAAGATGATTATTTAAAATAGTTTCACGGAACAAAGTTATGGTATAGAGGCGCATTGGTGCAGACTGTTGTTTGGCAGAAAAATAATCCGCAATGATGGAAAATGTTCGTAAAGCGCAAGAGTAAGGAGGCAGTGAGTAGTACAAAGATTGTTCTCACTAGCGATACTAAAAGAGATTTAGATTTAGCAGTGGAAAGCGGAGCTCCTTGTAATAATCACATTTAGAATGTATTGTCGAACACGATGATACATTATCATCAGGGAGGATACGATGTGCGCAGCGTTTTTTTTCTTTTTTTTTTTTAAAAATCAGGCGTATCTTAAATCTCCCAAGTATCGAACAGATAAAGTTAATCGGATAGCCGAGCCGTCAAATATCCACAGTATAGTACGAAATACCAGTTTACAATAAAAACGACTATTAGCAAAGTCTATTCACAAATTCCTGTAAGACAGTTTGATAGTTGAACAATGCAGACAAATTCCATTAGTAAACAGTGCAATTTTGACTGTAGCTCCTACTTCGTTGGTCATTTATGGCAATGTCTCGAATAAAGCTGGATTCAAAATTAATCCTCGCGAAACTCCTTTATCCGGGCATCTGAAAAAGGATAATTTATTCCTAATTTTGATTCTAAAGCGACGACGTAGCAGAAAATTCTTCACAAACAGAGATATACGATCGCGGAAGACTCATTTATTGAAGATTTTCTAATATTGTAAACTTAGTGTAGTGTCAACAGTGTTCATTAGGCAAAAGAATATCCAAATTGGTGTGTGGGGTTTGAGTGAGGAATTTTCATAGAAATCTAGCGCTTGGTCTAATGTTGATTTGGAACTGCGAAAGCCGCATTCGAACGAAGATCGCTGAACCAAAAAAGAAAGGAACAGAAAAAAAAATCAGCGCTGGCGTTGGAGCCCCCGGACCGCCAATGCTCTTTATTTAGAGCCTACGGCTAAAATTCAAAAAACACGGAACACGCTTTAGCCGTTTGCTGTCTGTTAATATGTCTGATACTTTCAACTATTTCTGTACGGTATGTTAAAATTGATGATGCGATAATGAACGTCTTGAATTCGAAAGAAAATGATAATGCTAATGATTTTATGCAGAGTACATTTACCCGTAGATGTTGGTGGAGGACAATCAGGACCAGGATAGACGGACATCATTGGAACGCGGTCCGAACACGACTGACTGGATATGTAAATGTGTAAGAGTGTAGTAAACCGATAAGACAACTTTCGTTTTTTCGAGAGATTTGCGTAATTTCCATAGATTCGCGTAATTTCAATGCTTCATTTCATTCGTCAAAAGTTTTCGTTTTCTTTTATTACGTACATTTCATCAAAACCCTATTTCCCAATACTTCTATTTAATCACATTTCTTTCATTCACTCGACAACAGTTTTATGTCTTTTTTTTTTTTTTTTTTTTGTAGATGCAACATTATAATGCATAGTACATTTACATGTAGACGTCGATTAACGACAATCATCACCATGACAGACGAACATCATCAGAGCGTAGAACACGACTAGAAGAAAAGGTTGTATTCTTATTTACCTCCCGTGTAATGGCCTCGCATTCTACCTTTAGTGTAACGTTTTGAACTAGTTCGGTCACGGCTAAAGCATGTTCCATGCTAAAAACAAAAACTAAAAATGATGAAAAGCTAAATAAATTCAGTACTTTATTTCCGAATAATTTAAATAATAATCCTCTGCAGTTTTAAAAAGATGAATATGGCAACTCACGTTCACCACAGCACAGTATATGTAACCAATGTCATAAGCTGGGCGAATAGCTGCAGACACGAATCTATTATGTATTTTCTCTGCGCTTCGTGTTTTTCCGCAGTTAAATAAAACGCGATTAATAATTCACAAAAATGTGCGTGAACAATCGCCGACATATTCTCCTCAAAATTTAGCTTAATTCTAGAATGCCCTGCTCGCAATCTGCTGATGAACTTCCGTATCATTCGGTATCTCTGCCGGTATTATATTGTAGAACCGGAGCTCTTATATAAAATTAACGGCTGCGTCGTAAAAACTCTCCCTTAACGGCACTTCGATAATAGATGAGAATGAGATTTTGCTAAATTTTCAGCAAGAAGGAATTTGCGAGATTTTACAAACTTCAATGAATATTGTAAAAATCTGTTTTCCTTTATGCGAAAATATATGAATACTGCCGTTTGATGATCCCCGTTTAACGGGCTTAATGGCTTCGTTGAGTTTTTCTATGGAAGAAGGTTTGATTTTTTTCTATTTCATTAAAATTTTCTTTCTTCTTCTTTTATAGTATAATGCAGTTAAAAACTTGTAAACAAAATTAGAGTTTAGTAAAACAAAATAGTGATCGGAAAAAAAAAAAGTAAGATACGGAATTCTTTTGCAATGGGTACCCTTTTTACGTAAGGTTTTTTACACAACGATTCTCGAAGAAACCAACGATATTTCCCCCCTGCAGCTCGGAGACGGTGTTAAAGTTCCACAAGACCTTGGAATTTGTTATGGTTCTACGTAAAAAGAGAAAAACTTTGAGAGACAATAATATAGAGAAAGTGCGTTGTCTACAGTAGCGACAGGAATCGGAATTGTTAGCGGTACCTCTTTTATTCACAAAAACATTCTGTTATAAATTAAAAGTGTTCAATATCTATAGTTTTGGAATCATTTTCTGAAAACTGCTACTGTACAAAAAAAGGAAGAAAATAATCGAACTGAAAGCGATTTAAATAAAACCGTAAAAAGTTTAATTCAAATTTCAGAAAAGATAAATTTGAGCCTTGCAAAATAAAAAGAGAACTAAAGGCGTTTATTATAAAACGAAATTCGGATTTTTTGAAGGTAAACTATTAATTAATATTAAGAGAAGAAAAAGAAGCTATAAAGACATATAATAAGTAAAAACACAATAGTATAAAACAGTTAATTAATATTTATTTACCCGACGCATTTCGAAGTCAAAGCTTCATGATCACGCGATTTGGATAATAACTTCCGTGATCATGAAGCTTTGACTTCGAAACGCATCGGCTAAATAAATATTAATTAATCGTTTTATATTACTGTGTTTTTACTTATTATATATTAAAATAAAAACAGTGAGTGATAAAAATTTATATTTTATATATATATATTTTATATATATATATTTTATATATATATATTTTATATATATATATATTATATATATTTTTTTTTATTTATATATATATATATATATATATATATATATATATATGTATAAATGAATGTTTGTTTGTTTGTTTGTTTTTCCCGCATGCATTGCTATACCGCTAGATGAATCAAGCTAAAATTTTCATTGTGTATTCGTGTTGTCCTAATGAAGGTTTTAATGTATGGCTGAGTTTTTTACCTATTCTCCTTCATGAGATATGAGGTTTTAAATATTTGAACAATGAATTATGATGCGACCCGCGGTACAAATATGCATTCTTCTTCTTCTTCTTGGCGTCATACGCAGACGAACACTAATTGGTTATATTTTCCGGCTGTTCGCTGCGTCAATAAGGTTTTTTATTGTTGTTTTTCCGGTCCACTGTTTTATATTCTTGGACCGCGAGGTTTTTCTTCTTCCTCGTGCTCTTTTTCCGTTGATTTTTCCTTCTATAATTATTCGCAATAATTCGTATTTCTTGCCTCCGATAACATGGCCCAAATATCTCGACTTCCTTTTCTTAATTATGTCAAATATTTTCCCCTCTCGGCTTTTGCTCTTCGCAATACTTCATCCTTTGTCAACTTTTGCATCCACGATGTTTTCATGGTTCTCCTGTGTAGCCACATTTCGTACGCTTCCAAATATTTCACAATGTTTTACTCGTGTATGTTGCTGCTTCTACTATCTATAATTAATTCGGGTATATGTAACATCTTATAAAATCTTATCTTACATACAAACTTAAAGATAAGTCTGTAAGTAGTTTTCGCATTCTGCTGAAATCTGTTTTAGCGTATCCACATCTTCGCTTAATTTCAACAGATTCAAGAGTGCTTGTGATATAACTACCGAAGTATTTAAATTCTGCAATTTCTTCTATACTTTTTCCATTGATTGTGATAGTTACATTGTGATCTTTTTTATGGCTTACTATCGTAAACTTCGTTTTTATTTCATTAATTACAGGACGAATAAACAGAAAAAAATTGTTATCATATTTTAAATAAAATGATCACCTTGGTAAATAATAAAATCTACATACCATTTTATTAATTTCTGGTGTAAGTAAATACAGCGCGTTCCGTTATTCCTCTATTTGCGTTAATGAAACCATTAGGCATGATCAAAACATACAAGTCCTGCTCCTAGCTTAGCTACTGTACTCATTGCGGAGAGTCAAAAAAAAAAAAAAAAGAGTAATTTTTCCGTTAGTTTTTACGGAGAGATAAAAAATCCTACAACAGAATTTTAATAGTTGCTGCCGGGAATATTGCCTATACTAAAATTTGAAATCCTTACTCAACTACACTGCAGTTTGCTATTGTAGTAATAAATTAACTTTAATAAAATGCTCGAGACGAAGAATTCGAAAGATATGAAAGAAAATATTCTCTTAAAAGTGTAATTATGAGAGATGATCGTGTGAATAATTAAGCCCCTTCAAAATGATGGCCGTGTGCTGTTTAGCTGAGCTAAACTTTTTGTTCGATTACGACAGACTGGTTATAGAGATGCAGCGAGAATAAAGATTATTTTTTGTTGGACGGTGATAAACATCTTTTACCTAAAAGAGAGAGAAGAGAATCTTTACATAAACATAATTCCAGAAAAAAAAGCAAGATTTTTTTTTTATTAATTTTCAAATAAAGATTTAAAAGGGTATTAATAGGCGGACAAAGCCGTATATAACAGCCGGTACATATATAAACATTAAGATGGAACAAAAGTAATATGGTTTCAAAGATGTGACATAGGTGAATGTATAAATCTTAACGTCAGTTTTTACAGCTTTTTGATATGATGTATGCTATTGACGCGATTTTATGTGTCAATCACTGGATTCGTATGGAATTAAAATTTTTCAGTGTAAGGAGCAATCTTTCGTACCGATGTATATTAGGATCCCGATGAATAGTTCCACTTGGACGAACCAAAGTACATCTATTATGCAACGCAATACCTTCGACTGAAATCTCCGTGTTACACTCATATGTTGGAGTCTAAAGCACAAGCCCAAAGCCGAGCTCAATAGGTTCACTCAGTATAGACTTATATATTAATAGCTTGGATTTCACCAAATGCTTCGAAATCAGTATAATATCGATAATTTTAAATTTAATTATTTTTTCTCTTAGTCTTCTCTACCGATGTTGAAAGTTTACTTACATGAGCTCCAATGCGCCATCATCTGTCAAGCCACTATTGCAAGATTTACTTTTTAAAAATATACCTTAACAAAATGTTTACGTGACTTTATATTAATATATTTCCAACTTTATTAAATTACAGAGTTTTATATTTTAATTATTTTCTATATATATATATATATATATATATATTTATGTTTATTTATTTAAATATGTATCTCGTTATAGCTCAAGGGTGAGGTACTTGAAGAAGCCTTAGATAAAGCTTTAGAGGCCGGGTACCGTCACCTGGATACCGGAAGTTATTATATGAACGAAGAAAGTATCGGTAAAGTATTAAATAAGTGGTTCAGTTCCGGAAGATTGAAACGAGAAGACATATTTATAACCGGAAAGGTAATACGATACGATTAACAATTGCTCCTTTTTAATTTTAATACTTCTCTAACATTATTACACATTCGGAAAGCAATAAACTTTGGTCAACTGGAAGAAAAATGCGTGAAAGGGAAATTACGAAATTATTAAGATTAACAACGCGTGAATGTTAAGATACAAAAACAGAAAAAAGAAAATTGAAAATATTTCACAGATTTTGAAACTTTGATCGTTGTTTTTAGTGACCCGTAAACGAAAACAGAAAGACACGTGCAATAAGCACCGAAGTGTAAGTCAGAGTTTGCTTGAGGCGGTATAAATACGGCGATTGCGAAAAAAATATTATTTTAATCTGGGGCGAGTGACTTAGCAAATAATCACATATATCATGTTTCTTCATGGTTTCTTCACGCGATTATTCATCAGTTGAGTAATTTTGAATAAACCGGTGTGCTTATTGTACATTCATTAGCAAAGCGGGAGTAATCAGACGAGAACATTCCGGTATGGTCGCTAGAAAATCGACTGTTAGGATTGTGATGAATATTCATTAAAAGTTATACCAGCGAAGAAATAGGGACAGATCTAAATTTCGAATCAAACATTCGAATAACTTAGGAGCTACCTTACGCAATATGAATTATTCCGTTTATTGAATTTATTAAAAACAAACGCACGCGTCAGGACTAAGTACTCTCCGGTCTTCGTGATTTATCTGGAACGTTAACATTCGTCGTAGTCCAAGATGTTTTGTTTGTCAAATCGGAGATGAAGTTTTACATCGTTGAAACATGGCAATTCTTTCGAAAGTTCTCGGTTTGGCTCGAGTCGATAAATATTTTTAACGGCGCTACTTTAGCTTTGATTTTAGCAAAAATAAAAGAATTATTTAAGGCTTCTTTTCGAAAGACTGGATTCGTTGCTTCTGGTCTTTGAATGTTTTCCCTGTTTTACACTAGGATTCCCTCCGTAGTTCAAATTGATCGGAGCATAATGTACTTTTTGCAAGGAGAAGATCAACTGAAAACGTCATTTATACAACATCGTAATTAAGCTATTAACCGGGTCAGGTATAAGTCAACCTGACCAGAGTGGTCTCTCTATTCGTGAATAATACCCCTAGGTATATTTATTATCGAAAGACAGGGTCTTGTAGCATTTATTTTTCAGTTTGCGAGAAGAAGTTATTATTTCAACGTAATTTTTGCTTTTGTTTCCATTTTTGCACCTTGTATTACATTCAACGGATTTCTTTTCAACTGCGGTGGTAGTCTTGTTATAGACGTTCAGAAAAAAATAATGTTATCTCACGATGAGCGGTCCTTGTTTGCAAGTGACGATGGAACAAATAAAAATATATTTTAAAGTGTAAAGATGAGAAATTCCAAGAATATAGCTGCAAATGTTTTTTCTTTTTCTTTTTATTTGGCGGCGGTGATGATACGCAAATTTTAAAAGCAATTCTCCCTATTGTTTCGATAGTATTTCTTGCACGTATAATTATAATTTACACATTTTCCTGTTCTCGAGGAAAAGCAACACCATTCCGTCCTCCCACAGAAAAACACATCAAATCCCCGACGTCATATGCGGACAGAATGTAATTTTCCATTAAGTTAAGATACATTAACCGATTGCAAACATTATGTCACATTATTCTTATTGAAAGCATAAAAGAAAATTTTTTTTGTAATAAATGATAGTTTTAAAATCGTGGGTCCCTAACGTAATTTTGATTTTCATTATCGTTTTCGGATTTTATTATTTTAAATTATTCCTTTTTATTACATAATGGTTTTACTGTTTTGATTTTTAATTTTTCGAAATGGCCTCTATTTGTGTATATTAAGGATTATTCTAGCGATAAAAGTTTAAAAGTACATACGTAATTCCGCCATAATGAGTGTGCAATCTTGCTTATTGCCGGAAATATTTGTTATAGAATTTATATGAAATAATAAATTCGCTAAATTCAGCTGTTAAAATAGTAAGTCCGTTAAGAGACAACGAATTGTCATTTATTATTAAGTCAAAAGCAATGTATACATATATGTAAGTTGATCATTTTTGACTCGCAAGGGGCTGTGCCCCTTGACCTCTCTAGCTTACATTTCTGTCTCTTTCTCTTCAAAATTTACAACGTAATTCTAAATCGGTCCATATGAATATAATAACATAATCACAAAAATCCTATAAAATATAACGAACGTTACATAAAATTGGGACATTTTTTGGGACATTTTTTCTAATGGGGGTAGCCTAAGAATTACGTTATAATTAATATATGTATGTATTTTTTTTTTTTTTTGTAACATTTAAGAACACCGCTATTAAAAACGGATAATATGAAAAATTTTGAATTTTTTATGTTCCCTGTTCAGTTAAAATTGTAAACATTAAGTTGTACGTTTCTTTCTAAAATATTTTCTAAATTATTTATATATTAATTAATCGAGATTATTCGGTATTATTGAAGAACAAACATTTCAAAAATTTACAAATCTATTTTAAAATTAATTCTCGATTATTATAAGACCTAAAGTTAGGAAATGAGAAGTCGAATTTTTTGAAAATTGAATAAAATACAATTCATCAAAAGAAGTATCGTAAGCGGGAGTGACCGAATCAATAAAAGGAATTCAGCTATCAACGAAAACCTCGAAATTGGAAGGATGTTCAAAAGATTGAAATTTAAAGAGACTCTAGACATTTTCTAAACGCAGTGAAAGAGGAGTTCTAAAAAACAAAAAGCAGAAATTCTTTCAAGAGTACTTCTTTGAGGCATTAAGTACAAACCTGGGCTTTTGAATTAGTCGGTTTATAAGGTAAAAAAAATTCCCCGAAAGAATTAGAACGAAACGGCCTAAAGATGGCGCAACTACGTTCCTCATTCCATTAAACAGATGAATGATCAAGGATGACGAGAAAAGGATAAAGAGAAAGCACAGACATGATGGAATATAAAATGGAATTATAAGGAGGTATAGGATCATAGTTAGGTTGCGCATTAGAGAATAATGCCTCAGCAAAGGAGCGGAACAAAGTTCAACTTATTTGAGAAAAAGATTCTATCGAAGAGAATGAAGAGACCTGAGATAAGTCGACGAAGGGAAACCAACAGACATTATTAGTACGGGAACACGGCATTACCGTAGGAACCCGTAAGGGTCCTCTAGTTATAATTACGATCGATAGTTGGCGAGGAAGAGTTAAAATCGAAGGAGCTAGAAATAAACGCATTCTTGAAATAAGTTCAAGACAGATTGTTAAGTCAGAAACGAAAGCATTCTCAAGACTGTTCACATTGTAAGATATACATAAGGGAAAATGGACATTCCAGTCTGCACCCATGATAAATAGTTGCAGGATATAATTGAAAAATGAAGAAAAGGGGAAGTGGCGTAGATCGTAGCTATACATAGAGAATCAATGAGAATTCGGGGAGATGTAAATAATGTTTTTACGTAGATTAAGACTAGCCAGGAGAGGTTAATACAGACATCTTAAGAGTAGAATGGAATGTTATTTTTAACAAAGACTGCAAAAACACCGTACACGTCATAACAATAACGTCTGATTAACCTGAAACTTTCATTATTAAAATTCATGTTTGACCAAAGCCCCACGCTTTTAAGACAAGAACAACACTGATATTATTATGAAGATCCAATAAAACCTCTGATAAATTTTTATTGGCTGAGGCTGCGACAATCCGTTGTAGTATATTAAACGCAACCAGCATTGCAAAACAAAAAAAAAGTATTAGAAGTGGAAGAAATGAGAAGAAAGAAGAGATGATAACGAGGCGCAACAGTCGATGGAGGGTGAAATTTATAAAAGAAAGGTAAATGGTGAGGATTAGAAATCGGTCTACCACGTTAGTTCGAAGAGTAATGCAAAAAAAAAAAAAAAAACTAAAGCACATTTGTGAATAAAACAGAAAGAAACATAAAAGAATGTTTAACCAAGAGGAAATAGGTTTGCAAAAAAATGCCGACTGAAATTGAATGATAATACTTTCAGCTGTTTCATTAGTGCTTTAAAAATTATCAATGTTAGTTTATGCAAATGTAAATTAAAATGCAGATAACGAGTCTGAAACCTTCATATTTACACAAGCTGATCCCGACGGAAATATTACATTTGAACATTACTCCTGAACCAATACCCAGCTTTATACAGTACAGAAGGTAACAACATCATTTTTAGTTGATCTATCTGTATTATCTCTAAAGAGATCCAAAGCGCCTTTGTAAAAGAAAAATACCGATTTCAATAAAGTCGGTACTAAATTAGAATTGTGCAACAGTTATAAACCCATATTAAATATTATTTCTGATATTTCCAATACCTGAATCTTATAGAAAACGAATGATTCTATTTTTATATTCATTTAATACGGCTTTCTAATTGTTGTATTTTGAATTCGGTGCCTACACTTTAGTAAGTATTAATGTTACTCTATTTAAGAGTAATGATAATATTCTTAAATATATTACTCTGGATTATCATAAAGTACATTTTTTTTAAATTTCCGCGTATTCTTTTTCAATTTTTAAAGGAAATTGAGAAGTAAGATTTTTTGTTAAAAAAATAATTTCATTTAATTCCACAATTATGTCTGTCTAAATCAATCAAATCTCGCGATCGAAATTTAAACTACACACTTCCCGATAAGATGGAAAGCAATTTTTTTTTTTTCCAACTCACAATGCCAGAGAATATGGAATTGGTTTTGTTAATTTTAAAATAAATATTATTTTCTTTACCACATTTTTTGTATAAAGCAAGATGTTGTTACGCACATAGTGTGCTGCAAAGTATCAGGTTAAACGAGTAGCTGTTATTAAATTTAGGATTTTTAAATTGTCACACAGGTGTCTTATAACTAATTCATCAATGAAAGTACTTGCAGCGGCCATAAGAAATCTTACGCGGACTCTCTGTTTAGTCGAAAATTTCAAGGAAAAACGAAATAAACAATAGTACATGTAAAAAGCAGCGATACCGTTATAATAAAATTTCCTAATGAATGCGTAGCCTTCGCTGCTTTTGTTTTAGTAAAAAAAAACACCCAGTAATAGAAGTTGAATTGTTACATGATAAATCCTCATTAAAATTACGAAGCTACGTTAAATGATTACGTCCGATTAAATTAGTTATATATGCAGAAGTCTGCAAGTAAATTCTAGAATTACTGGAAATACCAGTAAAACTAAAATTATCGCAACTTAACATCGGAACGAGTAAGCTCGTAAAACGAATATTTAATATTTCACTAAAAAAAAAACAAAAAAACACACACATAAAAAACGTTGGTAAATTTATAAATAATTATGTAACTTTTTTATTCATTTTTTTTTTTTATCGCTTTTAAGTAATTAGGGATAATTTTATTCCAATAGTCTTTTTTTTTTCTTTTTTTTTTTTTTTTTTTTTATGGATGCGCCAGCGGCATTGACCCAACAACAGGAAAACCAAGCCAAAAAACTAAATAACTAGGCGGTCCGAAATGGACGCAACAAAGGTCAGCAGTGCGGACACCACAGAAGATAAAGGAAAGGAGAGGATAAAGGAAGAGTTATAGGAATGACAAGAGCTGACTGTATAAAACTGTATAAAAGGGAGCGTTCATTAGGAAGAGCAGGACACTCGAAGAAAATGTGATCAGCATCACATGTACGAGGAGGATCGCAATCGTGAAGAGAACAATAAGGAGAAGGCGACAGAGTAAATCGAAAGCGAGAGGAGGGAAGGAGAGAATGATTGATCCAAATAGTCGGGCCACCCTGCTCGATAATTTTTTTTTTTTTTTTGCCAACTACAATTAATTAGGTTAGATCCCTATAAAAACATACAGATGAAATTAATATGATGAAACAACGCGTACTGCGAATCAAATAACACTCTTACCGGCGAAAAAATGAATTTGAAAGTAAAAATGTTTCTATAATAATAAGCGGCGATACAATTCTTTATAATGATATGAGAAAACTGAAATGAAAATTCACGTTAAAGGAAAAAGGAAGATATTTGAAGTAATTTTTATTTACTTTTTTTTAAATCTATTTGGGTCGGTCGATTATGATGTTAACCCAGCGCGATGATAATTTTCTGTACTTCTACTCGAATTAAACGCAACTGTCCTAGCATACGGTAGCCGAGACTGGATTTTTGCTGATTCGCAAAAATTAATAAAAAAACAAATACAGTTTTAATTTTTTTTTTGTTTCGAGCATGTCAGACAAGGACTTACACTGAGAAACCGTACGAATCATAAATAACTAATAAGGTAAACTATAATCGTATTGAGCAAAAATTTTTCCAAAACTGCATACGATACTGCATTCGCGTATTTTTGTGAGCGAAAAACTCGCAATTATAGCAATAGGTAATTTTATTTTTTTTTTGTATTTATACTTTTTATATTTGAGCGAAAGTTCGGCTAAAGTAACCGATGTTTTTACCAATCAGATAAAAGCTACAAGCAGTGGCGTAGCTTGCCTTAGACGGACCCTCTATCAAAATTTGTTGGGAGGCCCCCTAATAAAGTGTAAAGATTTTTCACAATAGAAACAAAAACGATCGTATTAAATTAAAATAATTATTTATCGATTATAAGTTATTACTTACGATAAATGCTGCCGGGGGCTAAGTTACAATTCAATCCAAATAATTCCACTTCAATTAAATATACACTTTTCTCGCCTTTTTTTCGGCATACTAAATTAAATCATCCATAGATGGAAGACGATTTCAGCTTTTCTAGATTTCCTGCCCCTATGGAGTCCAAATAAAGACAAGTCTGAAAGTCGTACTACATTTTTACGCATTTTTGCTAACACACGTTCGGGGCCCCTGTACCCCGGGGGCGCCGTAACATTAATACGGCTGATAGGGCGGTAGCTACGCCCCTGACTACAAGTACAATTTTTCACGAATCTAAATGTATACGTATTTTGATATCGTACATGAATATTTCGCGTAAAGCTCGGCTAGTCTGTTATTGCGTTAATTTTAAATAATCTGGAAACAGAGACCTTAAAATTTCTGAATTTAATAAGTAGCGGTGTAAACCGTTCGAGACGTTGGATTAGCACAAAGATGAAGTTGTGGTCCGATGTGATATGTTTGTAAATGATAACTTTGGAATGGAAAAATTCGATTCTTATTAAAATTGTTAGTACCCTCTTTTTGAGCTACACCGGCGGACATGAATTTTGTGGAAAAAATTAAGACGACAGCATCATGTAATTTTTCAAGTAGACATTTTGATTATTTCAGTTGATATTGTTGGGCGGCAGTAATGTCTTCTTTTAGTAACAAAATAGAATATGGGTTGTTTTACTGGAATTTAACTTTTTTTTTTTTTAATAAGACATTTATTTTGAAATAATTTTACTTTTAGCCTTTTTTCATACTCTGCGTCCATCCGCTAGGGTAAGCAGAAGATATATCCGTATCATCGGCGGTTAAAGCGTGCTGGCTAAGGTGCGGTCATTCGTAAATAATAGACTCTGTGTGCTACTTAAGGCACTTTAGGCTAGAGGCTTAGTAATGAAGACACTTATGTTATTACTGACTCCTACTATAGATTATGGACCTAGCTGAAAATAGTTTAATTAAAGCGGGAAGTTATAAGAAATACGTTTAATATACGCGACCAAAGTATTTTTTTTTTTTTGCTGTCTAGAAAAGGAGCACACCTATGTGTTTCAGTTAAAATTACCAGCTGCGTAATTCGTTACTCGACAAATCTGTCATTAAGTGATTGACAGACTATCCAAGAACAAAGAGGTAATAATGTCGTTCCGATAAGCCTTTTAACGATTACTTTTTCGACAACTGTACTTAAATTAAATACTAAAAACGTAAAAAAAGACCTGTATAGTTGTCAATAGTAAACTATCATCGTAACTCCAGATTTACTGATAAGAGCTTTAGTAATCAAAGCGCGCTTTTAACAGCTGTATTAAATTAAAATTTTTGAGTTATAAATGTTCGTATCCATTTTCTGTTTTATAAAAATACATATTGCAGAAAATTATTGCCACGATTATGGAGTACGTAACTCCATAATCATGTCGGCTATATTATATATTTTTTTTAATTATAATTTTCTGTAATACCGGTGTTTTTATATATGTTTAATAAAGCTGTATTAAATATCTAAGTGTTTTATTAAATAAAAAACTTGTTTCCGATGAACATGTATGGATTTTATAAACTGAAAAGGTTTTATTCCAGTATTTTTGCTTTATCCACGATTTTTATTAAAAAAAATCGAACTTGTCCGTGCCGAACAAACTTATCACTTACAAGAGTCTTAAAAGGTCTATATTTCTCTTCTAGCTGGTTTGTTTTATGCAGATTGTAACTGTTTTGAAGAATGATACAGAATCAGTAGGAGAGGCAAAAAAAAAAAAAAAAAAATGGTACTTGATACTAGTTAAAGTGCGCTTACGAGTATTATTATTTCCTTTTACTTCGTTTTTGTTCGGTAAAATTATTATTTCCCCTTTCTACAAAAAATAAATTTTTCTTTCATTCAGTCATTTATGACACGTTTATTTTAGCATATTTGTAAACGAAAAATAATTTTAATATTTCACGTTAACAAGAAGTTCCGCCATTAAACGTACCCGGCAACATTTATTTTGCAATCCTATTTTAACTGAATTATCATTAATTTAGGGAGAAGCTGAAGACCGTTCTAGATTAACATATGTTGTCACGGCCACTACGATATACTTTTTTTCAGATAATTAGTTATCAGTCGGTTTCGTAGAATTTTTATTGAACACGGGGTGTAGAGAAAACACGTTACAATGCGCTTATATTTAAAGTTATTCTACGGTCAAGTATAACCAGAATACAAAAAACGTATGACCCAGAGGTAAAGAGAAAGTGCGTATGGCTCTATGCGAGAGGTGGTCACTACCTAACAGCTGCTTCTCATAAATAAGAGATACAGAGTACATGTCGCTTATTAGGTTTGCAAGTTAATGTGGCCTGTCACTTGCCGCGATGAAATTTAAAGAAGCTGATTTAAATTAAAAGTTTTTTTCCTTCATTGAACTTACTACATTTACGTTGCAAAAAAAAAGATTATAATATGCGGTTTTATTTGTTTTTAAGAAGATGTTTACAATTAGCAATTGATTACTTAAGTGGAAACGTGAAATTTAATTTTTCTCGCAAGGTTCGGCAAAATTTATAAAGAAAAAAAGATACGTCTTGCTTTGAAACAAAGGTTAAAAGGGTATTTAAAAACAAAAGTGACCGATTTTTTTCGTTAGCTACAAAAATTAAATGGGCACGTAGTATTTGCTTCATTTGCAATGCTCTTTACAATGTCATATCAATAAGAAATTCACGCGCAATTTTATATATCTACACGTTTCGCGTGTATCATCCTAACAATGTCGCTTTATATTAATTAGAATGCTAAAAAATAAATAACAAACGATAATATAATTTTCTCCTATATACAGAATACCAAGTGTGTCGAGCCTTATTCGAATTTGACGTTAACTCGAACAGTTAAAAATGTTGCATTTTATGTTAAAATATTCCCGCCATACATAAAACAAAACCAAATATTCGTAAGCTAGAAAAATATTTTTAAAATTTAACGACTAATGTGTTTTATTTTGCGTGATATATATGTAGTGTCTACTTTCAGTTTACTATTTACGCGATTAAATGAACGAATTATTTTTATACTTTTGAATAAAGTAAACGATCGTTAAACAAACGCTATCCACCTGCCTTTTAAAAATAACTTCCTGGATAGAATTTTTTAAAAGACCTTAACCAACTGATTTCCAGAACCTTTCTTGCACCGGGGGTAATACCGCCAGAAAAAACCGTTATACGTTTTTTTTTGTTATATTTTGAAATAAACCGTGATTATTTTTTGTTGATTTTTTTGTTTTCTTCTTTCGTTTTTAAGAATTGAAATTTACTCTTCTTCAAGTAATATAGAATAACTACTATATCCAGAGGTCCCGAAAGATGTTCTCATGATGAAAAATCGAGTTATACATATATATATGTATAGACCCATTCTAGAATTTCTTTAGATATATTGATATGGTCTGTTGTTTACGTTCAGTTAAAATCGGGGTTGATACGATTTGTTGTATTCGAATCTGCTGAACTAATTCTGATAAATGAGACGGATCCGAATAACGATTTTAAGGGACTAAAACAATTTAAATTTAGTTTTCTTCATTTCCACTTAAATTGCAATTTTCTTTCATTTTTATTAATTTTTAAAATGTTGGCGCTTCCGTTCAAATTTGAAATTAAAGTAACGAAAGTCAATTTCAGTTCTAAAACAAAACTTCAGCACAGCTGATAGTACAATTTGAAAATACGAAAGATTCATTTTGGATTTAATACCATATAAATGTGAATATGCCAGTGGCTAGCCAAGTACACGGAATCATAAAACATCCGGTTTTGTTTTTATAATTTATTATTTCTTAGACGTTAACAATTATAAAATATTTCAAATTTACGACAACCGTTAAGAACGGGGAAAATAAAATTGAACTGATTAATGCAAAAGTTCGATTTAAAAATTAAATTGCCTTCCTAATATGATTTAGGCGTAAGTTTATATACGATCATTCAATGTCGATTAACTTTATTGAACTTCGCTTCAATATTATTTCAGAGTTTGGATCTCTTTCATATTTTAATATGCTTAAAGTTATCCGTGCATCGAAAAATATATTAATTACAACGTAATTTTTAGACCGGCCCCCATTAGAAAAAATGTCCCAATTTTATGTAACGAATGTTACTTTTTTTTTGTACCGATGCCGGTAAGAATGACGTTGTAAATTTTGATATACAAAGTATAGAAGAGAAAGGGATAAAAATATAAGTAAGAAGGGTCAAGGGGTAGAGCCCCTTGCGAGGTCAAAATGGCCGAGTTATATATGTATATATAAACCTATATGACCAAAAAAAAAAAAAAAAAAAAAACATTCAAATTATAATAGAAATCAAATAATTATATATTTTTGAAAATGATTTAATTTTATCATTCTGCTGTTTCAGAAAAATAGCATTTCTACCTGAGGATTCGTTTTTTTATTTTCTCTTTTAGGGGGAGGTAGAATTGTAATTATCCCTCACCGAAACCCGTCACCGTGTCGTTATGTTTTTTTTTTGATTTGCACGTTACATCCCCCTTTAAAAATAAACCTTATTTTCTTCTTTTTTTTCCTTTTCCGCGCTTATTTTTTTATTTTTGAGACTATTATGCCTGCCTGATGTTCTATTTCTCAAGCTAAATGTTTCTTCAAGTCGATGCAAAATTTTTCTTTTTGCTTCCCGGGGATAATCAGTTTGAAGTCTAATCGAATTTCATATCGACCTGATCTATTTGTGTTCTCCGAGAAGAATGTTTATCGAATAATAATGGGTTGTGCTGGATCAATTTTACTTAGGACAGGAAATTTTTAAACCATCTGTCGGTTTTGCAGTTGTCTAATTACTTTTTTCCTGTTAATCACCGACTGCTCTTATATGGCCTACGGTGTGCCACAATGTCACAGTGCTTTGATAATGAAGGTCTCGATAGTGTATACTGCAAATTAGCGTTGCGAGGCAATTTTTAACATTTTCTTATATCGCATTGAATGGCAAAACGTACTTAGTGTAGGAAAGTAGTCACGTTCTCTTAAAAATACCAACTCCTTCATTAGTGCTACCTTATTGACACTAATCAAATTATCTGTAACACGATCGGAAAAGAGGTCAGAAACAAGTTCACCGTGACAAAATATAAGGTGTGCCGTTAAACAAATAGTAATTACTCCGGAAAACGAGCATGACCTTAGCGTTACAAATTCACTTTAGACATATATATCCGATTTCAAGCTAGAGACTCTTTTCGGTCAATATTTCGCAATGATCGCTTTTAATAATCACTAAGCGTTTTTAGAAGGTCCAAATTCTCCATCCCTAATCTAAATTTATTTGCACGACTTTCCTTAACTGCTTTCATTATCTAGAAGTATTTTTAAACAGTCGTACACATATATCCTCTCTTGAAAATGTTATCTTTATCACAGCGCGTGAAAGAATTAATCTTCTTAAAGCGTTTTCACACTCAACGCCTTTCAGTCTCTTCTTCTTCGAGGCCCACTCGTTCCTACCTTTTTATCTTTGAAAATTTGCGCTCTCTAAGAGAAATTTCCGTTCTCGTTGTCTTAACAAATTCTATTCCCATATAAGATTTCCTAATGAAATCCCTTTTTTGAATTACCGTGGCTTTTATCATCCCCCGGAAATTATATTTTCTTCCTTCATCACCCACAATATTACCTGTCCGTCAATAACTAGACAGGGATTCCACTTTACTATCAATTCTTTTTTTTTTTTTTTTTTACCTATTCCTTAATATTTATTTGGCCCATTTCATGTGGATTCAACAAGCAAAACGAATCAATCGCTTCGATTTTTTTAAAACTTTTTCGAGTCGTAATCTACATTAAATTTCACGAGACCCCCCTCCCGTAGAAAAACGTTTCTGGAGCCTTGCAGAACGATATCAAAATTTACATCGTAAAAGCTTTGTTTCGAAAATGAAAATTCACATTTTTTTTAAATGGCCGTAATTTTGGCCCAAATTATTGTATCGGGAGGTCTTTTTTTCGAAATTCTGTTAGCTATTACCTGTTTTTTTTTTTTTTAAATTTTTAATTGCTTGAAAACGTTTTGAAATAAATTGGAAAAACCAAAAAAAGTGATTTTTTTTCATAATTGAATATCTCAAAAAGGCCATTTTCGATTTACACAAATTTTAAATATGTTTTTTAAGGTCGAATGAGAGCTATCTTTCCACCAAATAGCAATGCGCCATTTTTCTCGGATTCGGAAATACGGGTTTGCAAAGAAAATGGCTATTTCTACATGTTATAAGCCCGATACTCTGTCTATATAAGCTTGTATCGTAATGATTAGAAATAAGCGAAGGAATCAATATATTAATTGACTTTCTACTCAAGTTGAATTAAAATAGTGTACATTTTTCATTCGATAACTTTTAATTAGAGTAATTTATACACGTGAAATCAATATAATAGGGAGCCCGTTATTTTATAGGTAGCCATAATGTACAATAATCACATAAATATATATTAATTAACAGTCAACACTATAATCCATTCTTGCTTGTTGGTTTTTCTCATTGAACTTTCCTTATTCACATTTCCTTCAACATCACAGTCTCTCTCGGATAACTCGCCAAATGTGACTGTCACGAATGCCGTCTGAACTGACCGAACTTCTTTCGATTCTTCGGCCATTTCAGCTCTAAATTTTTGCAGTTCTTCAGCTTTCAAGAGTATTATCCTTATTTTACTACGATACTTATTTACATGTTTCACAAAATCTTCAGCATTTTTAATACATTCATTCGGTGATGATGACAAATTACGGGTTGTAGCGTAATGTAATAATCCGTCAATGCCATCACACGCTCCTTTTCCGTATCCAGTTGCAGAAAAAATCCATCCATTTTGTTCACGGAACCCACTTCCCAATTCAGAAAATTGAAATCTATTCTTGAAATGAGCAGTAGCGCCGTCATCATCGAAAAAAAATCGCTTTTTTCGGTTTTTCCAATTTATCAAAAAAAGTTTTAAAGTAATTAAAAATCGAAAAAAAAAAAATCAGGTGAAAACTGATATAATTTCCTACATTTTGGGGGAAAAAATGTACCGATACGATAATTTGGATCAAAATTACAGCCATTTAAAAAAAGTGCGAATTTTCATTTTTGAAATAAAGCTTTCGCGACGTAAATTTTGATATCTTGCTACAGGTCTCCAAAAACGTTTTTCAAGGGGGGAAAAAAATACCCGTCTCCTGAAATTTAATACAGATTACCCCTCGAAAGTTAAAAAAAAAATCGAAGCGATTGATTTGTTTTGCCCGTTGAATCTATGCGGAATGAGCCACTTATGATTCTAAGGGTCCGAGTTTTATTTTGGTGTTTCCTTTGTATTCATAGCAAATCGTAATTACTCGGAATCTTTTGGACTCGCCAGTTTCAGTCTTCGCTGCAAAATTATTTGCCACCTTTCGACCTTTAAGTTTCATTTTTTATACTACTTCGTTGTTTTCCGTGTTCACCCTTTTATCTATAGCCTTATTTTTATACATTCCAGTTCTGTTGACTTTTTATGGTTTTCTAGTCATATGAGAATAATTGAGTGAGAAACGAAGGGGCAGATTTATTAAGATGATCTGCATTAATTTAACGCTTTTCATAAAAAAAAAAAATACCGCAATATTTTATCTTATTGCGAGAAATATTATTACATTTATACTGCCTCGTTCTTAAATCTTACCTTCAATACTTATATCTCTAGCCTGATTTTTCTTCTTACCCGTGGTTCTACAATTTTCCTTCTCTCAGGTACTCAATCATTTTTGCCGTTTTTCGTCCTTGCTTTAATCATACTTTTATCTGGTCAATCCCCTATTGTTTTTCCCTTGTTCTATCTCTATACCACTCTCTACATCCTGATGATGATCTTATTTGTGATCCGGATTACATTTTCTTTGAACACTCTTGCCTGTGTCTTCTGAACGCGATATTTTTTATGCTCACTTATTGTAACTTGAATTTCTCACTCCTTTTAATGCTTCGTACATTGTAAAACTTTTTTTTAATCATCTGTCACCAATTTTCTATGTTTATCTTATCGATATCCGACCGCGATAAAATTTAACCCCTCGGATCAACTTCTCATGCTGACTCCGGGTTGCCACGAAAGATGTAGTTTACTTTAAATATTAAAAGTGAAACAAAAATCGAACGGTAAATATCAGGTTAAAATCATTTTTACTCCACGAATCGAAAAAAAAAAAAAAAGTTTCTAAATATTTAAAAAAAAAAAAAAGGAAAGATCGTTATTTATAACTAATAAAGAGAGGTCACGACGTTGGAGCCACCGATTTTTATGAAATTTTGCAATTGAAAGAAGACCATGAGTATATGAATCGTGTAAAATATCAGAATGCATCTTTTTGAATTATGTGAGAATTTTTTACAGCCACATAATATAACGAATATTATGGATAGCCGTTTAGACAAAAATTTGCAAATAAATTCCAGATTATGTTTATTTACCTTGCGCAAACCGTTTAGAAAACCAATTACTCCAAAATGAAGTAAAAAAAAAAGACAGTAAAGTAATGTAAAAAAAATCAATTTTAAATTTAATGAAAATTTAAATGCAATAAACGACTAATTCAAATTTTTATTAAATTTAAAATTATCTTTTTTTGCATTAGTACTATGTCTGACATGTGCAGCAGCGTAGCGTCACGTTTCTTCCGCGAGTGGAGGGGTGCGAGGGGGAGTTAAATTTATTCTAAAAAAAAAAACACAAAAAAAAAAATGTTCCATAACTAAATACTGGTAAATTCATATTTTATTATTTTTCGCTTTATGAGTTATTGTTACGAAGCATGGCATTAAACAATAATAACTGTTCACAAAAAAATGGATGAAAAATTTAAAAAAATAACATTGTTTTTGCTCAAGATTTTTTTAAAATTTCGTTACTATTACATCACTAAATATTATCCGATTTCAGAAATTTTAAATCTCTTTGACTGATATATTTTTAAATTTCCATGTTGGGAAAAGAAGTTTAATGATTTTGTTACGAAACGAGGTCTCTTTTTTAATTTTCCTTGATGAAATTGATACGTTTATTATTAATGCAGTTTAATTTGACTGTAAATTTTTAACTCTCTGAAGATGGAAGTCATTGTAAATTCATTAAATATCGAAATTTAAAATTTTTTATTATTGTTTTTAAAAATTTAAGGAAAACAAATGAACAACACGAACAAATATACCTACGCAGGTGTGTGTATGT
This sequence comes from Icerya purchasi, assembly GCA_039619475.1. Classification (NCBI taxonomy): domain Eukaryota; kingdom Metazoa; phylum Arthropoda; class Insecta; order Hemiptera; family Monophlebidae; genus Icerya; species Icerya purchasi. The sequence goes on along the minus strand of CM077116.1, from coordinate 400,386,254 downwards.
GAACCGTAAGCAGAATTTCCAACTCTGGTGAAATCTTACATCCTCCCTAAAGTACCTTTCCCACCTCTATCTTCCGAATCTCTCCCTTAGGCTACAATGAAACCAAAATTCCGCAGCACTGCCAAATCATTATTTTCTTTACATATGAACTTTTTTTGCCGATGGTTGACCCGTCGATGTCGGTAACTCCTTTTAGATTCTTTCAGCGTTAATTTTTTCAGATTCCTTTAGCTTCTTTCTTGTTGTTCAACTTTTAAAATCAAGTTGATGATAAACGACGAAAATTAATAACACTGTGCCCACCCTTAGTAGTTCTTTTTCCACAATTCACCTTACTTTTTTTCAAAGTCTTCTCTTCTATCGTATTTTTCCTCCGCTCTTACAATTACACGTTCACCTAATGCCCCTATTCCTGTCATCAAGTCTATTTGCTATCTCGGTGTTACCCTAAACTGCATCCATGAACATATTAATTATCTCTGCAATTCCTCGCTCAAAAGACTTAACCATCTTTAAACCCTTAAACCTTGTATTCCCCTAGCAAGATCGGTTACTGCTCCTTTATTTACGGTAATTCCGCTTAATCCCTCCTTTCAGATCGATTTTTAACATATTTAGGCTTTAAGCGGACCATGATTATGAAGTGTCCGAAACAAATCGGTTTCCTTTTTTGTGGGCAATTAAATTTTTTCTGTTTCATAGTTTGTTTACAATAATTTACATTAGTACAAAAGATGGGCAATTATAATTTTAATATTAGTTTGAAGATCAAGTTCATTGGCGCTCATTATTTACAAGTATACCGAGTAAGCGTTTATGTTCATCTGCTTATGGATTTTTTTTCTCGTTCATTCTCTTTTCTTACCGCTAGATTTTGACGAAATAATTCTCGTCTCGCGTTAGTGACATGAATTGGATTTGTTTCTTCCTTCCGATGAAGACTGTGGCAGAAAGATGAACGTCATTTAAAAGTGTTATAAATACTTTGTCTGCATGTTGAAATAATTTAATTATTCGAAATTTTTTAAATGTATAATAGCTTTTTTTCTTTTTTTCACGAAATGAACCTACTTCTAAAAATGCATAACTTGGTAAAAAGGAACAAAATCGAAGGTTTAACGCCATATTAGTTTAAGTTGAAGTTTTCAGTCTTTTAAAACTATCGTTTAAGATGCTGAATTATTTTTAACAACCTCGCGTATGTGGACACTTTATAGTATAACTCTGAAGAAGTATTAACAACCTAAAATTAAAGAAAAGGATAATGCTGGTCGTGCATTAAACAAATGTCAACAAGGCAATAATTGAACCAAAATATTATAAAAAAAAAAAAAAAAAAAAAAAAAAGGAGGTACAAATTAACAATTAAGCGGTTAACGTAATTTCAATTAAATCCGAATTCTAAATGTTACTAAATGTTATACTTCGTCGATTATTATTTACAGAGCCGGATTATAGCCAAATGCCGCTGTGGGCTCAGTAATTTCTGCCGCCCTTGGAATAATTTATAAATTAAGTAATGAAAATTATAATCGAGTAATTGAAGTAAGAAAGGACATGAAAGTAAAAAATTAATTTTCAATTAAAAGTTAAAAGTTAAAGTTTTCAATTAAAAAATTTCACACATTTTTAAAACATATCTAAATTTTATTATAATTCTATACATACATTATTCTTACATGTGTCAATTAAAGTTTATATTTTTTACGACGCAAATTTAAAGATGCAAATTCATTTATTACATCATCAAAGTTTAAATTCTTTACTAACTATTCTTCAATAAATAAAACAGATAAATCATATTTAATTCATTTGGTAAGACATTGTTGGTCTAAAAAAATTTTTAATTCTTTTCATTGCAGGAAAAAAGGAGCGTTCTGCTGAGCAAATTTCATTCGGCGCTAATCTTTCTTTGTGTTTTTTCCCATCATGTTATCATCACGTTATTGTAATTGTGTTTTGTGTAGTGTTGTTAGAGTTGGTTTACCCCCAGTTCACATTCGAGTTTTTACTTTTGTTTGTTAAATGATCACAAAAATTAAATAAAGTGTACATTTATTCGTAATATATTATTTTCGCCGTTAGCGTGTTTATTCATCAGATTCAGTATTCAGAATAGTTTCAACAGGTTATGGGCCCAACATGTTTCCCGCAGTGCCACTCTGCTTTGAACACCTTTCATTGTTTGGTACGGCAAGAAATAATATAAATAATTCTTCGAAAAATCTTCTAAATCTTGTCGTATCAATACTTGCGAATTTTCAATTTTTCTTCCAGTCTTGTTTGATCTTTTATCATGCCGACCAGTCATTGTCTCGTGCACTCTTCGAGAATTTCCGTTAACTGCTAATATTATAACCGTTTTGCCTAATAATAATGCACGTTCCGGTTTACACTTCGTTAATTTTAAATTCATTTCTTGATTCCCCTGCTTACATGTCATTTGTCTCTGTAATCATTTCGAAATTTTACCTAAATTAATATATTCCCATTTTAACTTTTCTGTACATTAATGCGGGTTAAAAAATGATTTTATCACATTCTTCTCCTATCCTGCCATGACTAAAACGCCATAATATGTAATAATATTTTGGAAATTTTAAGTATTTTTCAAAAGAAAAAACTTTTCAATCTCATGCAAATTTGCCGCCCTTCGGATTTTGCCGCTGTGGGCTGTAGCCCATTTAAGTCCTTGATGTAAATCCAAGACTGATTATTTACCTAAAATGTTGAACACCCTAACGCGTATAGTATAAGGTTCCAATTTTTATTGTTAACTTTGAGCGCATAAAGTTTAAATTCGAAGCTTTAATAATGTTAAAAAAAAAAAAGGAAAAATTATTCGTAAAAACTGATAAGAAACACAATAAATTTCAAAGGCGCAGAATACGGTTCTAAATGTTGTAAGCAATACCGAAAGCGCTGGTCCAGAGAAATTAAGAAAGGTAACCGAAAATGTAGTTTAGCTTTACTTTTAAAATTTCTATTCCTTTTTTCCTACTCATACCAAAACTGTCTGAAGGGACAATGAGTGTAGCAGTGCGGATAATAAACAGAACAATACGGATATTACCAGCCACTGGTGAAATTAATCCTTATAATCGGCAAATTACCGGCTAGCGGAATAACACGTTGTTGGAGCTTGCGTATATTTTTTTGCACTTAAATTTCTTGCAGTTTCTTTTATTGCCGATTCAAAAATAATTAGAAATTTATGAAAAGAAACTAAAACATGAACAAAATGCTAATAAAGGAATGAAAAAATCGTATGTGGTGTCTTTTTGCCTACCGTATTTGTTAATATTTTAGGAAACATTTAGCTGTTGGTGAAAATTATTAAAAGCTACCCCCGTACGTTATATAATAAATTTATTACAGGTTAGTTTTACGAAAAATTAAATGCGCGCGCCATTAACCCTTGTTGTTTTATACTAGTTCCCGAGATATGCTACTCATCAACCGGAACTGGTCCCGAAATTCTTAGAAGATTCGCTGCAGAAACTTCAGTTGGATTATCTCGACCTGTATTTGATACATGTTCCGTTTTACATGCCTTTGGAAAATGGTTTCGACGAAAACGGTCTGGCAAAAATAGTGCCTACCAACATTGTCGCAATATGGAATGTAAGTCTAAAGTATTTATAAACACGAGTGTATCGCTGGGTAGAAGGGAGCAGAAGCGCGTCTGTTTCATTCTATTCGGTTTGCAAAAAAGTCGAATTTTTCGTTTTAACGCGGTAGCAAAGAAATAATTACAATCCGTCAAAGAAATTAATACGACAAATTTTATCTGAAAATAATTGTGCCATTTCGGGATTCCCGAATTTCTTGACATTTATAAACACGTAGCATTTTAATGTGGAACGTAATAATTTATTCTTAATCGCTAAAAACTGCTAATAATAAAATTTGCTAATGATTTTCCCAGTGACGTATTAAGATGTATTATGTCGCGGATTCATCGAAATAATTATAGCATGCGGATCTGTGCCCCCTCCCACAACTGAGTGTAACTTTTTTCAGAATTATAACTTTGGTTCTTACTCAAATCTTACACTGAGATGAAAGAATGATGTGAACGAAGACCAGAGTTTTATGTAATTTGTTACTTCTGAAAAAACGTTATTATTTAATTAATCTTTACGAATTAATTAGTGAAACGCAAATATTCTTCAATTGGTTAAATCGTGTTTATTTAATGTAAATTTAATCAATTATTCAACGTGTAATTTTGCATATGATTTTTTGATTCAGAATAAAAATAAATATTTGAAAAAAATTAATTCAATTATCAACTGAATAAAATCATGTTTAGCAATTATATAATTAACAATTGATTTCTTAAAGTTCTTTATTAACTTTCGTTTTCATTACATTTATTAATATTTGAAGCGCAAATAATATTTCATTTCCAGTTGTAAAAATTTATCATTCTAATATTTAATTAATTATCAAAACCTGGTTTTCTTCATTCAAATTATTAATTTGAAAGTTTTTCAAGAATAACTGTAAATTTTTTTTCTCGAAATTAATACTTTTTTATAAGAAATAATCCGAATTTCATAACCAGAAATATTTTTCATTTATAATTTATTACAAATTTTAAGAAAATAAAATTTTTTACTAATTCAGGAAAGTTAAACAATTTTTGTCATTCCCAAAACAAAGAAAAGAAGATTATAGAATTTATCATTTAATATTATATAAAGTTTTTATTGTACACGGTGTCCAGTGGGAAAATTCAAATTTCAAATTTGAATAACGCGGCAATGGTTTACGCGATGAAGTGGAGAGGGGTCTCAATCGATGCGTCCGTCGTGTGGGTTTAGCACTTACGTGGAAGTGTTGGACTGGAGCGCACCGTGCTTTTACTATCGAAGCTTATTTTAAGAATGGTGATTCGTACGCAGTTGGCCTTAGAAAATTTTGTTCGCACTACTACTGTCGCTGATGCTTCTCTCTTGGGGTTCATTGATGCCCGATATCTGCAGTTTTGCTTGTTTACGTAACCTTCTAGGTGAAAATAGGCCTCTTCATTGAAAACAACGTTATTGAGTCTCCGCTGCGTAGGAAAAATTTCCAACATCCTTTCAGCACAAGATTTCCGTAAAACGTAATCACTTTCTTTCGAAGGTTGTACCAATTGGATTTTGTAGGGATGAAAAAACATTTTTTTCCTGATAAAAACATGAACTGTTGACTTAAAGATACCCAAAACAGCCGAGTGCTTCCGTAAAGAACGCCGCGCGGATTTGAAAGGGCCAAATCACTTACTCGACGCACATTTTCTTTATGTTGATACAATAGGCGCGGGGCCAGGGATGAGTTGATTATTAGCAGAACCTGTATCACGAAACTTCCATATTCATTGTTTTAAAAGGTTAACACTTGGGGCACCTCTGGGTCGGTGAATATTGTAGCGCGAACAAAAAAAAAAGGCAATTGCGTACGAATCACCATTCTTAAAATAAGCTTCGATAGATAAAGTACGGTACGCTCAGGTCCAACGCTCCATCGTAACTGATAAACCCGCACGCCGGACGCGTCGATTGAGACCCATCCCCACTTCATCACCTAAACCATTGCCACATAATTCAAATTTGAACTTTCCCACTGGACACCCTATATATATTTATTTTTTTCTAAGCTATATAATTGTCTTTTAATTTATTTTACTCTATCACTACTTTTCAATTATCGTAAGAAAATATATTTCTCTTTTTATTATTTATAATATGTTCAGTGTAGAAACTCTTTGCTCCCCAAAAACTTTAACTCTAGATCCGCGGCCGGGTCTGACTTGCTCGCGCGGCAAAAACAAAAAAAGAATTCTAGTTGGCGCGTTCGCAGTTTGCAACTATCACGCTGGAGCGCTGAAACTTTTTTTACAAAGCCGAACGCAAATATTATATTTTATAACGCTATTTTTACGCAACTACTTCTCACCAGATCAGTAGTGAGCTGTTCTTAAACTTCTGCACTGATTACAGCTGCCTTTGATGATGACAATAGTTTATTTTATAAAAATGTCATTAGTCAATTGGCAGAATACACGTAAGACAAAATATTTCGCATCTCAGCAAAGTACAAATTTAGGTAATAGACACGTTCTGCTTTCCATCTCTCTATTATACGTAAAATAATTTTTTGTACAATCAAATAGATTCTTTCTTAATTGCACATAATTTTACCTAGACGGCGCTACAAAAAAGTAATTAATAATATTGCATTTGAAAAAGTTCTACAACACGAGCGTAGCCAGGGGGGGGGTCAAACCCCTCCCGAAATATTCAAAATATTACATTAATATTATATCAAAATAAGGAGAGGCGAGGAGTATAAATTATCACATTCATATTTTGAATTTTCCGCGCTGCCACCTGTCGCCAATAATTGTCCAATAATACCGCATTGCATTCGGTACTCCTCGTATATTTTCGGCACATTTTTGTTATTTTATTTTCTTAAACCCCCCCTGATACTAAAACTTGGCTACGCCAGTGTTCTACAACGAATACTGTTTCATTTAAATTTCTTGTTACAGTCCGGCAGTGGGCGCGCCATGCCACCTAGCCTTTTTAATTAATCTTTTAATGAATAAATTTAAATAAAATATTACTTTTATACGAATATAAATTTAATATCGGAATTTTACACATACCTTAATAGAAGAACAAGTTTTGAAAAGCAACCGCTGGAGTAAACAGTTTTTAATTCGACAGTTAGTTCACAGGTTTTTTTGGTTTGTTTTTTTTTTTTTCACCGGTTCTATTATATTTTACTTACCAGTTTCCGTTAAAAATGAAGTTTTCGCAAAGTATACACTACTTTTGCGATTAATTCACCGAATATACCAGATTACTGAAAATATATTATTTTTTACATATTTAATAATTCTAGTTGGTTTATACCAAAAAGAGAATAAAAAAAAAAAAAAAGAGTAAACGCAGTAACGGCTCTTCAGTCGACGAATTTCGTTTTTAAGATGATACCATCTATTTTCTTGTTTAGCAAATGGAGGCTCAACTAGCTCGTGGAAAAACTAGGGCGATCGGAGTTGCGAATTTCAATCAGTCGCAAATTTTACGCATCAGAAAGAACTGCAAAACTATACCGGCCGTTTTACAAACCGAACTTCACGCGTACTTACAAGAAAAACCGCTGGTAGATTTTTGCAGAAATATGGGAATAGCAGTCAGTGCGTTTACGCCTTTGGGAACTGACGAAATAAATGAGGAAGTTAACGAGTAAGTCCGGGAGGAACGTCGAATTTCATTTAGAATAAGCAGAACAGTAATTTTTACGCGAAATTCCATTTCACTTAGTACAAAGCCGAATATAAAAACGTTTCGCTAAACTTACCGCCTGGAAAATTTATAGTCTGTAAATTCGCCAGTTGCGCGCACAAATTCACGACAAAAACATCGTCATATAAAAATTACAAGGCAACCGAAATTAATTTTCCACCGAGTAGATACTTTTTTTCGGCACGTGACTTTCGTTTGACAATTTTTAACCGGCGCTTCGTCGTCTCTTCAGTAACGGTGTATTTCTACTACTCGTAAAAAAGAATGCGAATCATTTTCCATAATTTGGGTCAAACAAAAAAAAAAAAAATAGCTCGTTGTACCCTCTCTTTTTAATAAATACAAGAGAGCTTAGCGATTAAAGTATTCTGCTACTAAACCGGAAGTCGCGGCTGTGAAAAACATATCTCGAAAAATTCAGGGAGTAAGGGTTTTTCAGATTTTTCAAAAAATCGTGCCTTTCCTTTTTTTTTTGAACTTTCTCACAAGTATAAAATTTCAAAAATATACCGTGAAAACCTCAAACCTTAGTTTGTTGTTGTCAACGAAAGATTTAACTTGTCTGCAAATTAGTGTCAATAGTAGATCTAATGTTGTAGAAATTTTAGCTTATATTGCCGTTTGTATAATAAATGAAGAATGCGTATCTTCATTTATTACTTAAGGAAGAACGTAAGGTAGGCAACAGTAAAATTACATTTTGGAAGTTAAACGAACCATTATATGTCTCAGGAACAAATAATTCTATGTAATTTGATAAGTTGTACTATTTGTATATATCTATTAATTGAGCGTTAAATTTTGAAGTGCATTTTTCTCAAAACTACATTTCAAAAGACGATAACAACCATTATATTCCAAAAAAAAAAAAACAAAACAAAAAACAAACCATTCTATAGATCTGAATGAAATGTATATACAGCGTGTTCTAAACATATAAAAAAAAAAAAGTACCTGATCGAAGGATTTTATTTTTTGATCAATACCATTTTTTTCTTTCTCTCAAAGTTCACAAACTTACGTTCAGAAGCAGCCATTTCATTTATTTTAGAAAACGAAAGAAAAGCTACGAACAGGCAAAATTATTAAACTGACGAATTTTCTTGTTCCGTCGATTTTAGATAAACTGTAAAAAGTTCTGATGCAAAACACTTTGCGAAAGAGAGATCAACAATCCAACAAATGGCTTGTTCCAGAATGAATGTTGTTTTTAAATTTTCACCAAGTATACTTTAAATGTAGGTTTTTTTTTCTTTTTTCCTTCTTGGAATTTGCCGAAAAATGGCGTCAATCTAGCAGACTTTATACAAGGAAGTAGAGAAATAGAAACTAATTCGATTGAATACTACGGACATAAAGGTAGCAGGAGCAAGGGCAGGAAACGAGGAAAGCGAAAATATGAAAGAAGCACTATAGAGATTATTACAGCAGTTCTTCGGAGTAAACATAAAAAACGCTCAAGGGTAAAAGGGAAAAACATTCACATAGGATAAGATTGAGGTCACATACCAAATGGCAGTTGTGCGAGTGTAACGGACAATAAGAAGATATGCGGAAAACATTGAAAAAATTATAAAACCTAGGACGATTGCGCTGAGAATCCCGAATAGATAGGTACAACGAAGCGAGGTTAAGTTGAAGGATAACTATCGGGCCATATCCGCCGATATCAAGCAAAGAGGAAGTGATGATTAAGAGCTGAAAACTGTTCAATAAACGGACACCATTTTGTGCTACGGTTCAGGAAAACCGACTAATTTCTTTCCAGCAATATTAATTAGTACACAATATTTAACATGAAAAAAATTATAGAGCGGTAAAAAAAAATTATTTAACTACCTATTTTTTTTTTTTTTTTTACATCGCTGACTACTAACCCCGTAAGTTGTTCCTGAGATTCCGGAGTTGAAATCGAAGGGAAATTTGATAAAAAAAAAGTAACCTACTTCCTAATCCCAAGCGTACCACGAATCTTATGAGTCTTAACCCTACAGTTTTTTTACATTAACACAAACATGTTTTTTTTTTTTTTTTAAATCCCATGTACATGTATTATTCTTTATAACTACGTTGGTTTAAATGTTATATTTTTGAAATAAATACATTTTATTTTCTAAATGCAATTGTCCATAGATTATTTACATCATTAGATAGAGTAATAAATTTTCCCTATATTATTAATTGATGGAATTTATATTTTGAAAACATACGTGTAAAGTGAACAAAAAGTAATGCTCTATATATATATATATATATATATATATATATTTACTATGAAACTGTAATGAAATTTTATTTAAAATTAGAAATGCTCATCCGTCTCCGCTACAAGATGAAGCTGTAATCAGAATCGCGCAGAACCGAGGCAAAACACCAGCTCAAATACTATTGCGCTTTTTGTTCCAACAATATATCGCTGCAATCCCGATAAGTACAGAAGAACACCAATTTAAACAATACATCGAAGTAATCTCAACATAATATTATTAAATCGAGAAGTTTATTTTTTAAATCGTTAAACCTTTTTTTAGCAATACTATTAGAAAGAATATTTTGAACGGAACAAATGAACAAAAAAAAAATGTATTGTCGTTTTCCACGCTGTTCGCAAAAACATTCAATTCATGAGCATGTTTTTTTCTCGTATTTACAATATTACACTATATTTTCTGTAATTATTTTAAAATATATAGATACAGGAAAAAACGTTACCGTTCTAGGTTAATTTAAAACAAAAATACAAAATTAAGTAAACATTTTTTTTAGTTTCAATAAAATTTTTAAATAATTAATAAAAATACTAATGACGTCAACGTAACACATTTTTTGTCTCGTTTTTTGTTTGTTTTTTTTATACGAAACAAAAAAAGTATTCGCGTTAAAAAAATAAATAAATAAAATTAAACATTTCTTAAATAGGCGAGAAGGCGCTTATTAAGTTATAATGCAATTGACAACGTATGCGATCAGTAAAGAAATTTGCAATTTTGATTTTCAGATCTCAGTGAAAAACATATTACTTCTCTCAACTGTCGTAAACTAATTATTACCAGTAGCAAAGGGACGCACATAAAAAAAAACACAGTTATAGGAACAAGTGGAGAGATAATAAAAGTCAAATTTTTATAGATATCATTTAGTAAACAATATTAAAAAATAATTACGTACTGCGGAATTTAAGTACTATAATGATTATCTTTGTACCATAGTTTACGTAAGTATAAGTACAACATTGAAACAAAAGAATAAACTACACAGTAGTGATCACACGCAAAAGTTTTTTCACTGTGACATGATAACTGAAGAACTATTAACACTGCATTAAGAGTAACTAACGCACTACTTTTAATTGAAAAATACAATTATGCCCATTCGAGCAATATTTAATTTTTTTCATTAATGTGTCAAATATGTTTTTAATTTTGTTATTATTTTACGTAGCTGTTTATTTATATGAAAAAGTTACATAATTTTTTTTTCTTTTAGCATGATACAAAAAAAAAAAAATAGTCATTGATGATTATATTTTAAAATTTTATTCATCGTTAAATAAACCACATTTATCACCAGATTACGTCCGGGAGCGGAGCTATTGCGCATATTGACAATGACCCTTTTATCGTAAATCATAAATAAACCGAAATAGATACACAGAAAAAAATGGAAAATAATACTTTTGAAACAACACCGAAGGATAAAATAACCAACGAACAAATAAGACGAAAAACAAAAATTACGGATAATATCTATAGACGAAAGGAAGTGACGTTGATCATGTCATCCGAGGAAAAGATTGCTTAGTTAAAAAAGGTAACTGTTTGAACAACATCCGAAATAAAGCACACGACGATTATGAAGATAACAGGATGGGGCTTGACGAATGTTATGCGAAATAGTTCACTTCAGCGTTTACAGCAAGAAGCATTTCTCCAGCAGTAAAAACAAACGCAGTTTACAAGAAGAAATGCAAATTTTACGTTGAAATAAAACTGACGTTTTACTACGGAAACGATAACATTTTAAGCCCCTTAGATATACTTTACTGACGTACAATTATTATGCAACTAACACATCAGACGAATAAAAAACAATATACAAATCATTCAATATATATATATATATTTACACATTATAAAATGCATACATATATAACTCTGTTAAATTAATATTTACTTTTTCGTTTCAGGCGTTAAGTTTTTCTTTACAAGGAAACGAATTTGGCGTCATTAAACAGATCGACAGATGGGAACAAGGCCGCATCGGAAGATTTTCTGAAATTTTTAAAGGGTAAATTATTTAACATTTTTAAACATCCGTAGAAAGATAAAACAGTACAAATTAACGCAGAAGCTGTTTAAAATGATAAAATTTTTATTTTTCCGATAAGACATAAGAACTGTAAAATATATAAACGAAACGAATGATGCCATTATAAAAACTAAACTGAAAATAATGCAGGAGATAATCGTAAGGATATACTATATTAGTAAAGGAATGAAAAATTTTCGACTGCAGTTACTATTAGTGTCACGAATTTGCTAATTTTGAAAGTTACATTTTTATACCATAATAATTTTTAGCAAGAAATGAATAACATTTTGTTAACCAGAAGTGTCCATAGATTATCAAGAATTGTCTCGTTCCGGACCCAAGTCGCTCCCAGGTATAGTATATCTAATTTAAGATGGAATATTGGTTATACCAGAGAAATCTGTTAAACTAAAGGTGGCCGAAAGAAAGGAACCAGCCCTCTTTTACTCTCGTTAAGGTCGTTAGGTTTAGGCCATTGTGAACCTTAACTTCACAACCCATGATACCTTATTAAGATTATACGGGACTTACTTTACTTTTAATAATATTTAATATATTCTTCATTTCGTAATTAAGACTTTTCATCTCCATAAGTATTTTCCGTTTAGCTCGTATAATATAAACCCAATGCCAGTAAATAATAGACGGTAAAGTTCAAACGTACTCGAAATTAAAAACTTTTTTTCTAAAAAAAGAAAAACTCAATTATCCTTGACAAACGTTACATTTAAAAATTCTAGATAATAAAATCAATTATGATGCTCTACACTTCAATTTATAAAATGTAATACAAATTTTACTCGAAAATAATTGTAAAGTAAATGAAAGTAAGGAACTGAAAATAAATATACAAAAAATTTAAAATGCGCAAAGAAGGTAATTTAGACAATTCGAAATTATAACTACCTCCTGATATAGGAATCGTTTCTTTTTTTTTTTTTTTTTAAATAAAAAATTAGCATCATCATGTGTTATTCTAGAAAGTTTTCTGTATCAGCTATAATGATACACAAAAGATACGTTTTTCCCTATACTTTGAACGTCTAAAAGTACGAACACATTCACAAATATTACAATTTCACGAAAATTAAATATATAAAAAATTAATAATTTTTACAAAAATTCAATCGGTAATTTTCAAAAAAATTAAATCAATTTATTTCAAATTTGTACCGGAAAAAAATTATCAGTTATTTGTTTTTAAAAAGTATTCAAAAATTTGCCGTATTTCCTTTCTTCGGCAAAATAACATACAGTTAAAAGACCATCTAGTATTAGTTTCCATATCGATTTACTGACCATATCATCGCTAATCTATTTTATTTGTTAATGCTTAGAATTTCTAACTTCGTTCCTGTTGAAGTAAAATATTTACTTAATGAAAAGCCAAACTAAAGTAGTACGTATCATTATAATTTGCTATGTGAATCGAAGTGATAAAATATAAGTTTGTAATAAATCTATATATATATCCCCGGTATAATGAAATAGGGTATTCTTTCATTTCATTTTTCAAATATTTAAAAATTAAATTACGAACTTTAAATTTTATTTGCTGACAATTCCGACAATATTTGTAATCTACTTAATAATTTACAGAATTTCTGAGTTTTTATATATTTTTATCATTTCATAAATTTCAAGACATTCGTGTGTATTACAGATTCAATAACTTTATTTTACAAGGAAAAAATAGTAACCTAATTTTTAACCATTATTATTTTTTTCTAAAATATAAATCCAGTTTCGATTAATTCAATTTATTCACGAACCATATCTAACTAACTGCCAAATTTATCACAGTAAAAAGATTAAAAATTAATTTTTACATATGTGGTAAGTAAATATCTTTTTGTTTATAAAAAACAACGGAAAATTATTTTGACTAAACAATTTTATAATTTACACTATTTCAAAATACAACTAAAAGTTTTAAAACACAAGATTAAACCGAATAGTGAACAAAAAAAATTAAATTTAAAATGTTTTGATTTAAATTAAGTAAATTATTATCGGATTCATTATCTAAATCATTTGAGATCAGAGTGTTTGATCACTCATTTGAAATATAAATTAAACTATAAATATTGATTGCCTTTTTTATAACAATTTTAACTAATTTTAAATTATAAATAATTTGGACACTTTTAAAATGTAATTCAAACTTTAATATTTAAATTTTAAATGATTTCAGTTTACTTTAAAGTGTAAACAATTTAAAATGCTTTTAAATATTGAAGAATTTCAAATTTGTTTATGTACACCTAACCAAACCTTATTTGCGCGAAAAAAACTGGAACCATCCTTCTTTTGGCGTGGAATACTAAAATGTAACCCATTGCAAACAATTTAAAATTAAAAAATCAAAAGTTATTTGAAAAAATTTAAATAATAAAAACATATTAAACAAATCTGAAATTGTATTTAACTAATTTTAAATTGTGAATAACTTAATATTACTTAAAATATTAATGAATTATAAAAAATTAAATTTCGATAAAATACATATTATCATATTTGTCAATTGAACCGGATACGGAAACGATCTAAAAGTAACGATGCTGTACGTATATCAATTTGAAATAAGAAGCCAAATGAACTGGTGTCATGGTTGTAGCCGTTTAGACAAATTTTTAATTTCACCATCTAACATGAAGTTACATTCGTTATTTCTAAATTTTATTGAAATTTGTTGCAAACGTTCCGCAGAGTGTAAATCTTATCAAAACTTAAAACTCGTCAAGAAAATGTCTATAAAATAGTGAACAGTGGCGGATTCACGGGGGGGGGCACCCCCGCCAAAAAAACCCAAGTCTCTATGAAACAATTTGTTATAAAAGAGAAACTTAATTTATGCCATAAAAGATTTGTATAGATGTTACCTATAGATTTAATTATAACTAATATTTAATACCGTTTTCTCGTAAAACTATTAATGTCAAGTTTTTATTCTATTTTAAACGCAATTATCATCGATTTTTTGCCTTTTTTATTTATTTTTAATTTGTATTTTGTAATGTAAACGAAAATAGTTCAATGGGAAATATATATATTTTTTTTACTTTTTCATGAACAAAGAATTCGGATCGGATTACTAACAAAAATAAAAAAGAAATAAAGTCTAATAAAGATACTATCTTTCTTACTATTCCTAAACTATCATTTTAGCTACAATTTTATAATTTCGTTTTATTTTTCACCTAAAAATAAAACAAAATTTAAATTAAATTGTAATAATTACGTTTTTTTTAAAAATATTTTTAAATTTCCATAGAGGTCGCTATTTGATTTTCTTTATGAAACAAGGGGTATTTCTCAAATCGACTATCTACCGTAAAAGATTTTACGTAATTATATAATTTCCACCCTAAAATGTCCTTCTGGATTCGCCCCTGACAGTGAAAATTCATTGCTACACTTTAAATTGATAAAGGAATATGCTTTTGATTTTATTAATATGATTACAGACAAAATACAAATAAAATTTCACCTATACAAAATAGTAACATAACAGCAATATCGTAAATATTCAAGGAATCCCATCTGTTCAATATTTGAAACCGGTGATACTAATTCCGCATATGGAGATCATGGGAAAAAATTTCCTAACCGTTCATTTATTATCTTTTCACAGCGGTATCTTACATTAATTCTGGCAGTAAAGAATTTAATCAGAGGGGGTAATTTTTTTGCAGAATTTTTGTTCGAAGAGATTAGTCCGCAAACTGAATTGTAAAAATACATATGGGATGAGAAAAATCTCAGCAGACACATTTTTATAAAATTTAAAAGGAGTCAAAATTTTATTACAATTTAACATGTAATATTGAAAAATTTTTTAATGTTTTAAAGTGTATTAAAACAGTTTTTTTTTACACTATTGACAATCAAAAAGTTTTTTGGAGTGACTACTTTAATTTATTCCTTCTTCGAAATAAATTCTAATTACGTCTAATGAAAACAATATTTATATCTGTAATATTCTACTAATATACATGTCTAAAAATACTGTTACATAAATCCACGACGTATTCATTTACATTTCAATAGACCATGTTATATTACTTACGTATAAGAGATTACCAAAGTAATTAATATAATTTGTTTATTAAAATACGTTATTCTTTTATGATTGCAGGATAGAAAGGCATCCAGAATATCCTCAGCCGTATTAAATTAAATGTCATATTCAATAGTCTGTTTCAGCGTCCTCATTCAAAATAAAAATCATCACTTTATTTCCTAAATTATTTATTTTTTTATATATTTATGCACGCGCCTACATACATGTATACATAAATATAATAATTTTTTGAAAAATACCAAGTTATTTATACATTTTTATTACATATAATAACCAACAATAATTCTTTCAACGTTGTTTAATTTATATTCACTAACGTGAATTTTCTTTTATTCAATTTTAATCAGTTTATATAAACAAAACCTTTCATCAATCAAGTAGTACATCAAAATAAATAAGAAAACTAAAAATAAATTGCACTTAAAATTGAACAAAAACTAGAGAAAGCATTAACAAAAAATATTTATAAACCGTTTAAAAAGAATGCTAATTTCGTAAAATGTATTTCCATTGTAAAATTCACATTTTTTCTGTTCATCATTTTAAATACTTAAATTTATTGTACCGTTATCAGCAAAAGAAAGAAACTTCTTGAACAGAATATTAAATTATGCAGTAGTTTATAAGTTGACATTATTTTTTGTTTCAGTTTTTTTATTTCGATACTTAAGATTAATTACTAGAAATACTTTAAACGAGATAAACATCCAACTTAGCATGTAATGAACAATTATATACGGAAAAATCACAATTTATTAAATGAAACTAATTGTCATTTTAAAAAATAAAATCCAAATAAATTAAAAAGCAACTTTATTTCTAATTAACCATAATTTACATTTTATATTTAGGAAAAATTTAGCTTTGTATCTAATACTATTGATACAATTAAAATTAGACATTGCGTGATTCATAAATTATTCGAACTTTTAATTTCCAAAGAAGGAGGAAAGTATTTAAAAAAGTTTTTAAATCTTGTTAACATAATTAAATATACTTACTTATGATTATATTTGTAATCCGCATGACTAATTAGTAGCGCCAAAAAGACACTCGTGATTTAGCCTATATTTTGGAATTAAGGATCGGAGGAATGTTTACGAATTATTCAGTCCATCGGTGACAACAATGATAATTTGTACATACATAGTATAACCTCATTTCTTCCTAATAAAATAAAAATGTAAATAAAAAAAAAATTATAACATATAACAACTTAGTAGACTAAAAATAATTATACTAAATTCTTTTAATTGAATTTTTATATTATTCAAAAAAATATTTCGATTTTCTTGCAATTTTTTAATTTATAGTACTGCAAGCGATATACATGTATAAAACATAGTTTAGAACTAAATTTACGCAATGATTAACGCAAAAGAAGTAGATAATATATTAAAATTTATATTATAAATTTAAATGCGTATATTATTTTTGCGCATTATTGGTGATTCTTACATTTCAGCACCGAAATATCGGAATAAGTTTAAAATGCAATTTTACAATACAACATTTTACACAACATATTCATACTTCAGATAGCACTAACCTAATCTCATTCTATTTCTAAAAGAAACCTCAGTACCTATCCCCATTCATAAGAATTTAAATATAAATAATATTTAAGATCACATTATTGCATAATTTAAGGTACTTGAAATTTCAACTTAGCGGCAACAATTATAAGCAAAGTAACACACATCATTATCTATGGAGTCTGATTGATAACAAATTATCAACATACTTATGAAATATATTTTTAAAATATTTATTTATTTATTGGTAATCTATTTTTTTCTTGTAAACTCTATTTAAAAAAACCTAAGTTAATAATAGACATTCTTTTTTTCCTATCAGTTTTGAAGAAAAAAAATTTATTTACAAAAAATATTTACATAAAAGTTATATACATTTTTATATAGTTTCAATCTGCACCGAAAAATTTTCTTTCACAGATACGTTCAAAATAATGATTTCATTCTCATATACGTACAAGTTCATGTTTTATAATTATAATAATTTTAATTCGCAGGAAAAAATGTTGATGATATACATACACACATATAAACTCGATCTTTCGGAATTTGCCATGGGAACACCCTTTCGATCTGCAGATCATGCGGTCGAATAAGGTTTAATTAACTACGTCATCCGTTTCTGCAGACATTTCTAATTACCGTCTATTAGCGACGCTTAATGTCACAAATCGCTGATTTCATTAATAGTTTTCACGAAACACTTTTATTACATAAAACGTTACATCTAATCGATACAAAAACTTCACGATTTTTTGTACTACACTCGGTATGAAAATAACATGATTATTATATATAATACTAATAATATTGACAATTCGTATCCGAGTATAGTCGTCTGCATAATACGAAAAACAAAGAAAAGAGCATCAATTATGGGTGCGGAGATGTGATATTAGTCAAATTCGCGGTTAGCAACTACGTACACAAATGGGATATATATCGCATTTAGTAAATAGAGAATTAATAAGTCTGTTATAACAATTTAAAAACAAAATAAAATCATACTTCAGCTCGACGTGTTTGTGCCTGAAAGAATACTGCTTCTCTATGATTACATTTTGGGCATGGATGCTGCTCTGTCCTAGGTAAAGTTGGATCAGATATTACATCTGCTACAATATGAGTCAACTCGCTAAAAGTAGAAAAATTGTAATTTTTAAAAAAGCAACAAATTTTCGATATTACAAACTATGTACAAATTATATGTAATTTTCAAAAATGAAGACAGAAAAATACTTACTCAATTTCGTGCATTATTTTATTGACATAAATGCAATTACTGTCCGCAATTTGTTTATGGTCGCAATTACGGCACTGAAAATAATACATTTCAATAAATACGTTTACAAAAATGATTAAATACTAATAAGTTAAAGTAAATCATTTATGATTTTTTTAATAAAAACTAAACTTTGGAAATCCACATTAACAAAAAATGTTGCAATATATTAAAAAAATAATGTTAAATACTTACTGCATACAAAAGTACTTTATTCTCTTGATCTTCTTTTGGATACAACATATTATTACTGAAAACCAAGTACAATTCAATAATTAGTAATATTTTATTTAAACGAAATGTATATAATTTGTTTAAATGAAATATTTTTTTCAATCGTAACAGTTCATAGAGTCCAATTACTTTTAATTATAATTGCGAATTAACGTATATATTATTAAATTTTATACAGTAGATTAAATTTTCACGATATGAAATCAGTAGAGAGTAAATATGTATTACCAACAATGTACGAAATCTAAACATTCTATAAAATGCCTAGGCAATGTATATAATTTTTGCTTATTTTAATCAATGTATAAAATAATTGTTTTCCTTATTTTCATACATCTCCTAAATTTTAAAGCAATACAGCATTATATATACAAATTCACTGAGCAGATATGTGTAATTCAAAAAGAAAATGATTTCATAAACCAATGATTAATACATATGATTACCATTCTTGACAAAATCTAATTCCTACAAACGATGGTCCATCATCGTGTGCTTCGTACTGATTAATTGGCGGCATTAAAAATTTGTTCTTTCAACTAAAGATAAAAAACGGTTTCAACTTCGAATAACATAAAACAATCACAAAAATTTTAAATCATAACTAATGAACCACTCAACGCCGCCTTATAAATCGACCTAAAATTCGATTTTTTGTTTAGAAAAATATCGATATTTTATTTAAGAAATTAAAATTAAAATTTTCGATATAACAAAAGCCAAAAGTAATTAAATTGTTATAATGTTATAAATGTGGCTCGATAATAAAAGATTTTTATAACTATAAGTAAAGAAAAGCATAATGTTAATGGATTAATGTTGAAATTAATAAATTGTTTATAACAATTATCCAATTATTTGAATTTTTTGTAACGATTATTAAATTTAAAGAAATTTGCGATGTTAAAAATTTTGCAGTTTTTGTATAAAATTTTAAAAATATCTTTTGTACGAACTTTTTTTAAATTAACCAGTTTTGCAACGGTTATCGAAGCGTGGTTAGTGGTTACCAGGGCTTGAAAGCCAGCCGAAAGCCAAAAGCTAAAAACTGAAAGCCAATCATTTTTAGGTGTCATAAGCTTAATCCAAAAGCCATATTTAAATTTCCATAAGTTAAAAGCCTAAAGCTTAAGCCATATT
The DNA here is from genome assembly GCA_039619475.1 of Icerya purchasi. Lineage (NCBI taxonomy): Eukaryota > Metazoa > Arthropoda > Insecta > Hemiptera > Monophlebidae > Icerya > Icerya purchasi. Next base: position 400,366,361 of record CM077116.1, on the reverse strand, counting down.
CAAAATTTAAACAGCCAAAAGACGAAAGCTTAAGCTGTATTTTTGAAAAAGCTAAATTAAGCTTTATATTCGGCTTAAGCTTTTTTATTAAATGTCTTGATTTTGCATTTTTGACATAATTATTCGCATAAGAAATTGTTTTCAAAAACTTTTATTTTTGTGCGTAAAGAAAAACGTTGAAGTTTCAATAGTAACGCTTAATAGTTTGATGCATAGTAATTACTAAATGATTTTAATCAACTTCTATTGAAAATCATTTCGTAAGCCGAAAGCTGAAAGCTTAAGCCGTATTTTAAATTTAGACAGCCAAAAGCCGAAAGCCTAAGCTATATTTCAAATTCAAACAGCCAAAAGCCGAAAGCTTAAGCTGTATTTTTCAAGGACATAAGCCGTATTATTATTCAGCTTTCAAGCCCTGGTGGTTACTAGAGGTGTGTAACTCAGTACTGATTCGAATCAAAGATTCGAATCTTTCTACTGATTTGATAGATTCGAAACAGTAATATGAATAAAGGTAACTCAGTAACTCAGTAACTCTTTTGACTCACTAATTCAGTAGTCTACAGAATTAAAACAAATTACCCTGTGATCTATGATTGTAACAGATGTTTAATTTGAAAAGAAATTTTAATTTACAAAACAACAATTAATAAGAATTTTTTATGTGCTTTAATAATTACTACTTTGCTGTATTAGTCTCAAAACAACTGAACAAATTTAGAATTTGTTGTTAAAACAATTTAAACAGCCTGTTAATTATCTTTTAATTCCAAATATGAAGTTGTTTAACTTCAATCACTTACTTTAACGATTCATTCTTTTTATCTACATATTTAACACCTTCAAATATATAAAATAATTATTACTTAATATATAAATATAATACACAATTAAATATTTCACAAATTTTATAAAATATTAGATTTGTTGTTTTCTAACAAAATTTCTACAAACTTCCTTACTTCCAGTGGTAATTAGAATTTGTTATAGAAATTAACTTTACCACTCAAAATACCGTGTATTAGTAACTAAAGTTCATTTTAGTTAATGTTAAAATTATTCAAAATTCAGAATATAACAAAATATTTCTTTAGTTTTAAACATTCCTTTTCAAAACGTAAATTTACCAAATTCATTATCAAAAAATTGTATACCAAAGAAATTTTCAAGATTTCTAATTGCTCCTATAATTTCATTGTTTGCGAAGATGACAATTAAGAACTGATAAATGATTCTTCTTACTTCTTTCAATCGCAATATTGTCTAATTCATAGTTATAATCTTTTACGTTTTGACAGATTCATTTTCAATATTCAGGATAGTGTTGAACTTTAGATATTACTTTTTATTATTATACATAATGAAACCGCGTATGAGTTATAGAACTATATATAAACTGCGAATGATGATCAGAAGTGATTGTTATTGTTAAAAATTACTATAGCGGAGTTCATTATATTACTGATTACACGATCAACAAAGAAAACCACATCATACATTTTAGTGTAACAACTTAATTGCACACTTTTAATTTGAAAACATGGTTCAAATTCAGTAGTTGAGTGGCATGGATAGTCAGCATGTGTTAAAGTAGCTATTTCGTTTGAATCTAATAATAAACTTTGCTTTAAATTTTCATTGTTTTTAAATAACTGATTTTAGAATTTAACATTATACCTGAGGCCAAAAGTTACAAAATTGGTATATGACGTTTAATGAAAATTAATCATTCATCATCAGCCTAGAAATGTGTTTCACGTTAAAATATATAATAATTTTACGCGGTGACATAATTTGTACTCTCTAGAAAAGTAAGTAAACTGGAGTACTCAGCTTAGTTTTCGGTTAAAAAGTATATGTAATGGATTTCAATGTTATACTTAAATCCGCTAAAATTACACATAATGCTCCTTGCAGACAATTTTGTTATTAACTTCACCCGACATAATTAGCACTGTACTTGGACAAACTGGAAATAATCAACACTGTTGAAATAATAAAGATCTAATTTGAAAAGCTTTTTAGCGCACTGAAAAATACCATAATTTCGCAACATAGTATTACCGTAAAACCTCCGACGGATGATGATGGAAGGTAAGGAAGTAAAAAGTTAACGCTGCGAACAGCAGCGCCAGTATTAGATAAAAAGGAAAAATCGAAAAAGAAATAAAAAAGAGCAGAATGAAATGTAAAGACTATATTAACGTATTCGCTTATTGCACTAAAAAATCTATTATCCGTTGACGGAAAATATAGACTTAAAAGTCACGCTGGCACCACCTTTTCTCGTAATTCACAATCTAATATTAAACAGCTGGTTTACTTTTTAATACTTGTGCGAGTCGAATTCTGTTTTACGCTTTTAAGCTAGATTTTACCCGCTTTCGTACAAGTCGAATTAGATCATTTCAGATGCAAGTCGCTCGCGGTCATCTGTCTCTAATGATTGGCATTAATGCGTGCTTAAGTTTTCGAACTGAAACAGTAAATTAGAGGGAGAACTACGAGAAACTTGCGCCTGAAGGTTATTTCTATTTTAATGTCGGATCCACAGGAGTCGTTATGGCAATTTGTAAGACAGTGGACTCAAAAAAAAAAAAAAATGTGAAAGACAAAAATAACGGTAATTATGTAAGAGTAGTAAGGTTAATAGGTTTGCTAGAATATTTTTGTATGATGGGGAAAAAAGAACAACCGCCGAGATTATACGTTTCAATATATATGCTGGAAAAAAAAAACAAATAAATTACATTAAGAAAGTCGTACAGGAAAAGAATTTATTAAATGAATATTTTTTTAAAAAAAAATAAAAGTCTACGTATTATACATTTTTCTTATAAATAGTATAAAAAATAGTACGCTAAACCCTCCCGACCAATTAGCCCACCATACCCGTACGGTTTTGTCGGCAGACTTAACCACCAGAGGTTTGGACCGCAGCAAAAACTGTACGAATTTGCGCTTCATTTTAGACGGAAAAGGTGAGTCAACGGACTTTCCTGTCGGCAAGTCTGTACAGATAACCGTACAGGCTAGAACTGTCACTGTTAATTAGCGACGAAAGGTAAACCTACGGGCAAACCTGTCAAGCCAGAACTGTACCGACTTAACTGCCTGTTACTGCAGACAAGTCCGCGCGTTTATATGGCTTTTCGAACAGTTGTAAAAATCGAAAGGTTTGGCGACAGTTTAACAGTTTTATATTAGATTTGTGATTTTTGCGTTTATTATTATTATTATTAAAAATAAATTGTAGGTCCCACAAGGCATACTGCTCGTCTGCGGGGGCCCAACACGCTTACCATCGTTTATTCAAAAAATATGTTACAATATTTCATTACAATTAGTTTTTATAATTATAAAAAGTAAGAAAAACATACAAACGATTTCATACTACATGCTCGACAAATACGAAAGGTCGATTCTCCGTCACAGCCAGTTTTCAATTTATCTAACTTAACACCCATTAATGTTATCAACCAACCATTGCTTAATTAATATTTTCCAAGTTCCTATCTCTTTTCGCATTATATGTTCTGGGATTCGTTCTAGCAGATTAATTAAAATTATTTTATCCGTATTATCAATTTTGCTATCTATACCTTTCGGTCGAATAAAATATACCTCCCTATTATTCCTCGTTGTCCTGCTTTTTGGCATCGTAGCTATTGATATCACTTGTGGTATTATACTTCAAGCAATCGGTGATAAAAGTAGAACATCCTTGGAGACATTTCATTTTTCTCTCTCCACCAGCTAATATTACTGTTAACCCGATCTTTATTAGGGATTATTGACGCATTTCTTTTGCTGACTGCTAATCTCTTTGATTATTGTTCTTTGTGCTTCCCCCAAAATTGATATCCTATACATGATTCTTGATAATACTATAGCGTTATAATATACATGCAAACTACCGTATGGTATTAAAAAAGCCAATTTATAAAGTGCCGGTAGCATATGCCTAATTTTACTAGACAAATTTATAATATGCTTGTCCTAAGATAATGTGTTCTGTCGATGATTAATCCTAAATATTTAACCTCTTCCGTCGTTTCCAGTTGTGTACACCCACAGTTCGAAGTAGAAGTCAGGTAATTATGTAAACAATTATTGTTATTCACTGTGATAGATGGTTTATATGTTTTATATCTACTGGACGTTCTTATGTACAAAGCCTTCGATTTTTTTGTATTAATAGTTAGATGTTTATCATGCGCCCACCTACACATATTATTCACATACTCCTGTAAGAGTTTTATAAAAAGGTAGTTTTTATTAGGCCCACTAAAAAACAAAAGCGTGCTTTGTCTTTTGCTATGATTTATATGCTCAATACGCAAAATAATGTAGCTCAAAAACGTATGAAGTAAATCAAAACAGTTAAGCTTGCCTTCATTAAAATAACTCTGACAAAATGATCCTCACAATTTTAGAAAAATTTACGGATATATCCAATTATGTTTAGTTATTTATTTTCTTTACTAAGAAGTGATTTAATAAAGAACCATAATATATTTATAACAGAAGGCATGTCAGCAGAGGAGCGTTTGATAGCTACGTTCACCGACGTATCTAGGGGGGGGGGTGACCCTCCTCCTAGCTCACGCAAAAGTCCAAGTATTAACCGAATACACTATTGTAGTGTATGCCTTCGCATTGTCGCTTTGGACTGGATTTAAAATAGTTCGAATATTTTTACGTCTTTATTTAGGTTACTTGAGTAGGAAAGAATATCCAAGCTTATTTGTCAAAAGGTTTATTATATTGTCCCTAGTCCTTCGAATAATGATGAGGAAAAGTTGAAAGCTTTAAACGAACCTTCCGGATACTTTCAAGTTTCCAGTCACTGGCTAGAGGAATTTTTCTTTTCAACGTCGTTGGACTGCAAATCACTCATGACTTGCGTATTCAAACGTCATGTAAGGAGCTGTGAGCGAACTATGTGTTCTATTTGGAACAACGCAACACGGACATGATTATCAAGATCTTAGAGCCCTAGTTAATAAGTCATTTACTAAATGGAAAAACGCTTTAGACAACTTTGGTCATCACGCAAATACAAAGTACCACAAATTCGTTTTAGAGCAAGCAGCAAACTCTGTAAAGTTCGCGGAAGGCAAATCTACTGATGTTAAGGAGTCATGAACCTGGAAGGTCATAAAATTGCTGTAGATAACCGCGAGAGATTAAAAGCTATTATAGAAACAGTTCTTTTGTGCAGAAGACAGGAAATGATCCTAAGAGGAAGCCATGATTATGAAATTCGAGTAAACGAACCTGTTCACAATGACGGCAATTTTCGAGTACTTCTCCATTTTCGTGCTCGATCTGGTGATGAAGTACTTAAGAGTCATTTACTTACATAAATCATGCATAGTAAAGCTATATGTATAGTTTATAAGGAATTTAGAATGAAGCAGTCGAACTATTATGCAGTAATGCTATTCAAACGCATGTACTTAAAAGGGTCAAAGAAACAATTTTTTTTTACGGTATTAGCAGACGAAACTCAAAACATATTGCGGCCAGAACAACTAGCGTTATGTTTACGATATGTAGACTGCTCCTTTGACTTACTATCAGCCTTTTGAATGATCAGATTAATTAATCTTATTCAAAATTTATTTCTCTTTGTGAGATACTGTGAACCGAAAAGCATACGGCTGTGGAACGGTTTGTACAAATGATTCCCATAATGCGCGCAACGCTTGAAGCATTGCAAGAAATTACGTGTAGGGATGTCGCCACTCGAGCATACCGACTGCAATCCGCCATAGAAAATAGTCAGTTTGTTGTGTCGCTAGTTATATTGAAATATTTTTTTTCATATACAAGCCCAAACAAAGCAATGGAAAAATTTAATATCGATTTGACCGACACTTGCAATTATAAAAAAAGTATAAAGACGATATTATAAAATATTTGGAATAAAATTGAATTCTCAGTCCTTTTCGAGCTGACAAGGCAGATGGGTTCAATTGACATAGTTGTTTCAAAAACGAACAGATAGAAAACCCAGCGTAGTAACGTACCGAGAGAAATTACCAAAATATATGTTACCGCTTTGTTGACCAGGTCATTACAGAACTCGATGTACACTTTAAACCACATGAAGAAACGATCGAAAATATTCAAATGTTTCTACCCGAGAAGACGAGTAATGACTCTGGCATACAAGAAAAACTGAAAAAAACAGTACAAACATTTCTTGGTGAAAATGAAGGCAAAATATTTGTAATTGAATATGGAAATCTGCTGCGTGAAAACCTACTACTGCAGTAGAAGCTATTGATCATTAGGATGAACAGTTTTTTCCTTTGATAAAAAAGCTTCTTATTATACATATTAGCCTTACTTCCAGTGATCACTGCGACTCGAGAAAGATGTTTCTCCAATTAAGAACATGAGCAAACTAGATTCTAAAGAAATTGTAAATAAATTAGCAATAAGACGTAAACGACTGAATTTTAAATTACATTCTGAATATTTTATTATAGAAGATTAAAAACCACTATTCGCGAATTATTAAAAAATTAGGCACGTTGGCACCAGAAGGTGAATACACGTTAGAAGACAACTTCCAACAACCAATCAACTAAACACCAGAAAAATGCTAGAGACCACAGGACTTCGTGTCTCACAACTAAAAGAAATCAGATTACTCCAGTCATTTAAACTTTAGTAATTGCCGTATGACGTTATTATGCAGTTACACACGGCTCATGGTAAGGGAAAAAAATATATTAAATAAAAATATAAGTAAAGAATGAAATAAGATGTTATTATTTAATATAATAAATAATATAATATAATAACATAGAACGATATAGTATTTTATTTTGCTTAAAAAAAAAATTATGAAAATTTCAGATTTGAACCCCATCCCATTGAAAAGCTATATATACATCCGTGGATTTAACTAAATACTTTATGTTTATTTGTTCTTCATAACCATTACACTGCACTTCAAATTAGTCTAAACCTTCGATTCAAATTAGTATTTTGCTTTACTGTCTTAAATTATTATTAGAAAAGATCTCTAAAATTTATTAAGATATTAAATTAAAATAATAAAACAAAAGTGGAAGTTTATTCAAACAAATTTTCTTACATAATAAATAATTATAGCCATCGTTAACTTACATACAGAATCCTCAGCGCATGAACCTCATGCTTGACTGAACTTCTTTTTTTTTTTTGAAATACAGTTTTTATTAAGAATTGTAGCTAAATATATGAATGACGTGATCTCTTCCAGTTCTTTACTCTTAAGTTTTATAATACATTTGAATGTTTTTTTTTTGGAAAATATCATCACTTTGGGTATGGAGCTGTTAATTGGAAGTTTAAATTCCTTGCTATAATCAATGATTTTATTTGCCATCAATTGTAATTCAATTTGATAGTTAAATAAGATCAAGCCGACATCAGTATATAGAATGTTATTTATTAACACTATGAAAAATTTGTTTCATAATGAAAATATTACTTGTTATTTATTTGTTATGTGTATGTATATCTGGCTTATAGATGTATTGTTCACTAAAAGGGAAAAAAAACCAAACGTGTTTGGTAGAATGCCCATATATACTATTGGCAAGCAGTATATAAAATTTCTGACTCTGTATTAGAGTTGGCAGTTGTTTATATTACGACTAAAAATTAATTTGTAACAGTAGCAGAAAACTAAATACCTAATCAACTCTGGAGTCGGGATAGAGCATACTCACACAACGTTCCATGGGACTCTAAACAAATAAACCTGCCTCTATCGAGCCGATTCTACAGTCGACATGCACTATAAGTTAGAATCTTCCATCTCTGTTGTTAAAAAGCAACGAAGATTATTACGAATACCTAAACAGTTGATGAATCGGGACATAAATTACATTATTAATTTTATGGAGTATCATAATTTTGGCGTTTTAATTTAACAACAAAATTAAATTTATTTGTTTTTTTTTCTTTTTCTTAATATTAACGTAAAAAATGTTAAGTCCCCCTTCACATACAAAAAGTCTTTGATTGAAGTTGATTCCCTTTTTTATTAAGCACATAATCACATTAATTGTAAATGTTAAGTATGTCAAACTTTGGCGTGGGCCATTGTGTTTCTTATCGCTTAGATACATAGGTTCACATGTTTTGTGAAAGTGTAAAATATATATAAAGCACATTTAGATGCAACGTATCTGACAGATGGAGGAACGAATACAATCGCCGAATGAGAAGCTAATGACCTATGTCTTAAATAAGATCCAACTTTGTTACGATTATGGATATTCATTTAAAGATAGTTTTGAGCCACTGTTATTAAGGTTGGGGTCATGAGAGCTAATTGTATTCTTGTTGTCAAAAAATTTCCAAGACCTGTCGGAACTAATGGAGGCCGTACAATTTTGAACGCGACTACCAGCGGATCCGTCATTACCATTAACAACAACCAAACCGTGGCAAGAAGCAGCGGACAACAACCAACTGTCATCAAATGTGAGGTCACAACCGCGTGAAGAACTAAAGATGGAACGATCCGAACGCACGCCAAACAGCGGAGACCGAAAGTTAATAAGCTTCGTTGTTTCCGGTGCACCGAACTTGGGCACATCAGCCGAGAATGTATTCAATCCAGAGCTATACACCATCGAGAGGCTCATAAGCTTGCGGTAAACATAGTGACGAAAGGTGAAAAATCGCCCGTTTATACAACGGCGATCACGACTGAGTCCGTCACAGCCACCAGCTTGTTTAACACAGGGTGTACCAACACCACAATTACCGCAACATTGGCAGCTCGCGCACATCTCGTCTTAAAGCCAAGTCGGACGAGCTTATTTGATTTCGGTTACAATCGTCCGTTACCGGTGGTCGGCAAGCCTGTGTCCGACTGAGTCTTCCAGATATCGAAATACAAATCACAGTGTTCGTCGTCGATGATCGTTGTCAACCATGGGACATCGTGCTGGTACTCGATGTCCTTAACAGAGAGACGTTTAGTTGGCGCAAGGAAGACGGCGGAATCACCATTGATGCCGCACAACCAAAAGATGGAGACTTACCATATTTACTGGACGATGTTTGCAGAATGAACAGAGCAGGAAAACAACACGGTGAATTAATGTCGTCGGTTTACTTCTCAACGCCTGCTATGAACGGCCCCTTATTTCAACCATTCGGCAAGAACGATCTGCAGATTGGCGCATCGGTTCCACATTTAGCTGGCCAAAGTCTAACGATCGTAAACGAGCACCGAACTGCAGTTGCCATCAACGAAATTGATAGTTTTTACAGCTCTGACGATTCCGACAAAAGTAGAGCGACGCATCTGATGAAGAATAATAACGTGCTTTTCAAGGAAGTTAAATTCGACGAGAAGATGGATGAGGTAGTGGAAAAAGTCAATAAGGACATAAAAGAAGTGGATCATCTGGCGTCGTCGGTCACTGGTGAGTTCGAAATTGTGGAACTGAACTCTGAGGACTTGCATTATAATTTCGCCGAATCAACAACGGACAGGTCCCTAAAAACTACAATATATAAAGGAAATGACAATAATCAAAAAGCAGATGACAGTGAACCGTACCGCGTGATTACGTATCACATCACGCTCCAGCTCTTTATAAACCGGATTCTGTCGAAGAATCAGTTGTGAGCAGTTTTGACACTGAGATACCGTACAAATACGATTGTTCGCGAAGTAACGCCGAAAACCAAATCGTCGAATATAACTATAACGACCTGAAGTCACGAATGTTAGATGATTCTGATACATCGTCTATCAAACCGGACTTGCATAGTGAACTAGAAATGGAACCGAATTTACTAACAATAAGTGGTAAGTTAAATTCTGTGATCGTCAACGATCCTTACCAGTCAATGTTTTACAAAAAAAAAGACAGAATCCAATTTTAAGCGAAACGAAGTCAGCAACGGTTCGGTCGATGCAGTTAAACCAGATTCAGATTTGTAATTGAAGAAAGAGGAAGAGAAGCCGTTCGCGGTTGATAATTCACTGGGCAGCGATTAGGAATCGACCTATTCATCGTTTCCGAAACAAACGCGCATCAATAGCTTTTGTATTACCGCTAACATCGTTATCGGCAAATAACGACAATCAAACGAGGAGGATAAAGAACTAATCAAAGAGGCTGACATCCGAAGACCTAAACGAGCCCGTGGGTTTCCATCACGTCACATAACTGCTATAGGATGTTCTCAGGTTTTCTGTGTGTATACTTTTTTTTTTGTTAAAAATGTGCGTCTATTTTCGTTGTCCGGTTTATTGTCATGCTGGTGACTTTAGATATAATTGTTATGTATTAATAAATATTTAAGGTGTGCTGTGAAGTATTCAAATGTGTGGGCATGCTTAAGTGTAGTATCGTATATATGTGCGTGCATAATTCCGGTATGAATGTGGTATAACTGGCTGCTGTGATGCGCTTAGTCTCATGGCCGTCAGTCGGGTGACTGACGATCTCACAATCGCCGAATGTTGTAAGCAATTTTTTTAAAATATAAATATATCGTATATAGAATTAATATTTTTTTATTCTGATTATTATTCATGTGTTGTGTTGTGTGTAAATAGTATAAGTGTAATAGCGCTAGTGTAGTTCCGGCAGCCGTATTTTTTAAATGGCCGGACGGTTGGGTAGCGTGTGGTTAGCGTCTTTTAAGTGATTGACAGTAGGGCTGTGTTCGCCGGTTTTCGAATATACGCCATATTTTGTTTTTTTCTTGTTTGTTACGAAGAATATTTTATTTTTGTCGCACTTTCATTTTCGCTTTTTCATTACAAATAGTTTTAGACAAGTATGCTTAATTTTTTTTAACGTTTTCGTTTACTTTTCCTTCGTTTTCTATATGTGGTATTTGTGTTATTGAGGGGAAAATAAAGAGATTAAATTACGGGACTTTATTTGTTTCGGTTTTGCGTCGATATATATCGTTTCACATATATTTAAGATTATGGGAAAAACTAGTCGCAACAGCACCCAAAAACAACCATATCTATTGATAAATTTAAACAACCATTCCTGGTAGGTTCAGAATAAATGCCACAATTGATGAGAACCAAAGAAACTAAACTACTATGCATTGCTACTTGGAATTTTGCAGAACAAAATGGAAACAGATAAAAAACGCCACTGAATTACCGTTTCTAAAGGAAGATGAAACAATGTCTGGAACAAAAACAATATGTTCTCGAACAAACAGTAAAATCAACATTTCGATCCAAAGAATACTTACGAGGATGGTTTGAAAAGTTTCGGGCCTCTCAATGAAGAAAACATATTTTTATGAAAACAGCGCTTTATTTCTCAACATAGTCTCCATTTAGGCTCACACATTTGCTCCGTCGCTCGAAAAGTTTATTAATGCCGACCTTGTAGGTTTCTTTAGGAAGGTCTCGAAAATATTCATCAACACTGACGATCACCTCACTATCATTTGCAAATCTTTTTCCTCCGAACCATTTCTTGAAATTAGGGAATAGATGATAGTCGCACGGTGCCAAATCTGGCGAATAGGGCGGATGCGGAAGTAATACGAACTTTAATTCGTTGATTTTTGCCATCGCGACCACAAAGGTGCGAGCAGGCGCATTGTCTTGATGGAAAAGGAATTTCTTCTTCGCGAAATGTGGACGTTTTTTTTTTTTATTTCTTCGGTTAAACGTTGAAGCAGAGCCGCGTAATATGCTCCGTTTATTGTTTTACCTTTTTCAAGATAGTTGATGAAGATTATTTCGCGTGCACCCCAGAAGACCGTCCCCGTGATTTCGTTGAAGGACAAAATCACCTTTGCTTTCTTCGGAGCTACTTGACCTTTCTCAATCCATTTCCTGGACTATTCTTTAGACTCTGGAGTATAGTGGTGAACCCAAGTTTCATCAACAGCGATGAATCGACGCAAAAATTCGGGGCTGTATTGCGATTAAAAGTACTGAAGGTTTTGAGAGCTTGTTCATGCCCAAAACTACGTGTAAAATATGGTACATTCGTTCAGACGACATGCCTACAGCCGCAGCTAACTCTTTAATTTTGATGCGCTAATCTTCCATCACCACTCTGCGTATTTTTTCAACGATTTCTGGCGTAGTTTCTTCTATCGGTCATCCACTACGTGGTTCATCTTCTGTGCTCGTACACTTATCTTAAATTCTGCAACCCAACGATTAATGGTGGTTTTTGAAGGAGAAAACTCCTTTAAAATCGAGCTCAGATTGTATTTGTGTTGCATTTAAACCTTTTAAAAAAGTATATTTAATCACAGTTCGTATTTCGTATTTTTTCATTTTTTACGTAACACAAGACTTCTCTACTTGAAACTGCCATAAAAGTGGTAATACGTTTTCAAACAAGCTGAAACTTGTTCAGTGACGCTGTGAAGGATGGAACTACGTAACGCGCTCGATGAATTAACCCTAGCAACGCTATTTCTTGGCGAGGCCCGGAACTTTTCAAACCACCCTCGTATATATATATATATATATGTTTCTTTAAACAATATCTTTATAACTTCCCGTTTTACTAAGGGAGAGAGTAGACGGTTGTATTATTTATTTCTTTTGTTTTATTCTGTTAAATTTGTTATATATCTTTATATTGGTTTTTTTTTCTTTTTTTCTAAATTATTTTAATATTAATATCATTTAGTTTGCACTATAAAAAATATGCACTAGTTGTATATACATACGTATCAATCAGTAATTCGCTTACCCATCAAACACAAAGGTCACAGCGTTATAAAAATACTTCTCCACCTCAATAAATCCTCCATACTCTTTTTTTTTTAAATATTGTTACGACCGTTTGGTCTTTAACAATATTTATCATACAAAGAGAGAATACACGTGTAAGGTTACACTTCCAGCAAGTGCTTCCGGCACTACAGATTTAACAGTAGATCATATGGTTTTTGACGTTTCAGTCTCCTGATGTCTCCGGCATGATCTAGTAATTGCACCGCTTCTCTATTGCTGTGGTTCACCAATCTGTTCTTGTGCTTGCGTGCATATCTGGCGATTTCCTCAGCCACCATGGCCAACTTCGAATCCCGATGTATGATATCGTTTCTATCGTATCTGTACGCCGCTGTTATATTGTTGACAGCGTTGTATTACCGTCACGTTGGTCCTACTGGCACAGCCCCACAATTGGATGTCATAGATCCAGATTGGCTTAATAACTGTTGTATATAAAAGTCGTTTATTTTCCAAAGATGATCCCGAGTGCTTGCCAATTAGCCAATACAGCCCTCTCATCCTTTCCTTTATTTGTAGACGTTTTTGGCGAACATGATGCCTTCAGTTTAGTCGCGTGTCCAGGTGCATTTCCAGGCACTTAACTGTATCCTTTTGTGGGATAATTCGTTGATCTAATATTAGTGAAATATTCTCTGTTTTCCGCAATGTAAATTTTACATGCACCGACTTTTCGCTATTAATTTTAATTTTCCAACGATTCATCCAGCTGGCTATGCTGCATAAAGTTGATTGTAGCAGATCCATTGCGGTTTTTTGTTCCTAGCTGATTGCTAGTATTGCTGTGTCGTCAGCAAACGTGGCGGTCAGTGTTTGTCTGTTGACCGGAATATCAGCAGTATACAGCTGGTAAAGGACCGCCCCCAAGACGTTTCCCTGCGGAACCCCTCCTGATATGTTTTCCCATTGAGTTTTTTCCCCTTCGTGGCTTACACAAAACTGCCGGTCGGTCATGTAATTGGCACCATAAGCATGATAATTGCTCACGTAATTTAATTAACAGCCCTTCTGGCCAGACTTTATCAAAAGCTGGGCCACGTGTAGAAGTACCCCGCAACAGTACTTCTTCTTTTCTAATGCGCTATGTACAGCAATTGTGATGCGATGTAGCTAATCGACTGTCGAATATTTCTTCCGAAAACCAAACTTATGATCCGAAATGAGTCTTCCTTTTTCTATGATTGGTGTATGACGTTTCGAAAATGAGCTTTTCAAATAATTTCGACATACTGGGAAGTAACGATATAGGTCGGTATGATGATACTTCATTGGCGGATTTTCCCGATTTTAGGAACATTATTATATCTGCTCTTTTCTATTGCCTTGGGAAATATTTTTCGCATAACGAGACATTAAACAAATACGTCATCAGAACTCTTCTAGGCAACTCTTTTAGTATACGAGGGCTAATTCCGTCATACCTACCGCCTTTTTGGTACTTAAGTTGTTATCTATTTCTCTCGCCACTTCTATAGGTATGAAATGTTTTAAATTTCCGTTTATCTTTTTGAATAGGCGGCTTAAATCTAGGTCCGAAGTGATTTTATTCGGCTGGAACACATTTTGTAGGTGCTTGGCAAACACTTCGGCCTTGCCTTTCATGATACGAGCCCAAGAGTCGTTATTTTCGCGAATAGGCGCTACTTGTTCACTTGGTCTTTTCATAAGTTTTGTGACTTTCCACAACGAATAATCTGTTTTAACACAGGCTGTGAGATTACTTAGATACGCCTGAAATGTAATATTTTTAACTTCCTTAATTTTTTCATTGAGTGTTTTACCAATACGGTTCCATTTTGTCTTGTCCGCTGGATTGCGAGTCTTCTGCCACTGCTTTCTAGCTTTCGTTTTTTGAGACACAAGGTCCTTAATTTCGACGGGATAAGTTACCGTTTGATGTTCGGTTGAATCATCACGTGTTGCAGCACAGATGATATTATTGGTTAGTTTTTCTATTGCTTCTTCTATGTTTGCTGCTGATTTTAGTTTAATAGACAAATCAGTTGTATTTTCTGACTTGGTTCTAAATACTAACCAGTCTGTTCTTTTGTTGGTAAGGAACTTCTTCCTATTTTTTAATATGATGTTTTTACTTAACGTGAGTAACACGGGCGTATGGTCTGAAGATAATTCTATGAGCTCCTCAATATTCATGTAGTTAAAAGATACTCCTGTGACAATGAAGAAGTAAAGCAGGTCTGGCATTTTTGCTAAATCAGCTGGCCAGTAAGTTGGCTTTCCTGTGGAAACCGGATCTGCTTTAGCTGTTATCATAGCTTTCAGGAGCACGAAATATTCACTCTAGGAATTAAACGAGGTACATAAACATCATCACCCTGCCCTACTCTCTGCAGCATCACCATGTAGAGCATGCCACCCAAGTAACCTGCAAAAACAAGGTTCTTCATTTAATTTCAAATCTCCATCAAAACATAAATCAGATACTGTTGTATAAAGCATCTTTACTGTCTTCTACAAGGATAAGAACATCACTACCAATCACAGGAATTACTTAAACATATGAGACCTGGTCTTTTAAAAGGTACCTATCGTCCGAAAAGTTTTCGAGAAAACAGCTGTTAAACAAAACAACCCCGTATTGGCGCGCTCGCACGGGTCGTTCTTCCACTTCCTCTTTCCTATAAATCATCTTCATTATGCAGTTTTGTTTTTACAGATAAAAATAATATTATCCTTGGATACCTAATGTTACGATTAGCCAAAGGATTACAAAAAACCAATATCATTAAATTTCCTCCTCACAGGCTATACCAAATTCTTACCCGACAGATACTTTGGCATATTCAAGTCAAGGTATGCCGCAAGTAACATCAACATTTTGAGGGGCAATCGTTTGAGTACAAGGTCGTACCTTTTCAGCTTAAAGTAAACACCAGCGCTTTCATAAAAGCATCAGATATGGTATTATTCCCACAGTGTGTGTGTGTATTTTGTAATTGGCTATGTAGATGATATTGTGGTGTTATCCAAGTCTGAACAAGAGTATCTTCAGCACGCGTCGACGGGTTTGCGATCGCTAAAAGTTGCGGAAGTGACCGTGAATAGAAGTCCGTTTTCGCGCGCATAGAAATTGATTTCGTAGGCTATAAATTGGGCAAAGAGAGCATTTCTATGCAGTCGGAGAAAGTTGAGAAAATTGGTAATTTTCCGCGTCCTATTAATAAGGAGAAAGTCTTGTCGTTCTTGGGAACGTGTAATTGCTACAGAAAATTTATTCGGTCTTACGCTGATTTCGAATCTGGTCAGTGGAAAGACACCTTTTATTCGGGGGCTCGTGAGCATGATCTGGCCTTCGAACGAATTAAAAATGCTTTTTCTGAATATGTAAAATTACAATCTCCAAATTATTCGCGGGAGTTCGTAGTCTATTCCGATCCATTTGAACGGGCCATTGGAGGAGTCTTGTCGCAGAATGACAAGGAAGGACATCGAAAGCCCATCATGTTCGTGAGCAGGCTACTTACTCGTCCGGAACGTAACTCTTTCACCAAGGAAAAGAACTTTTGGCCGTCGTCTATCATCTTAAAAAATGTTTGTATTTTAATAAAAGGTTTCTCCGTGAAGATTTTGTCCGATTAGATGAACGTGAAGTTCTTTCACGAGTGTTGTTGGAAGAACGAACGGCTCACTCGGTGGACGTTGTACTTACAGAATTTCGATTTGCGGGTGCAACATCTACCGGTTAAGGACAACGCTGTTGCAGACATACTTACGAATAATTCGGGTTTACATGATAATTTTGGTCAGGACTGTGTGTTAATATCGGCGTTAAATTTAAAAAATTCAGATTTTGTGGAAAATTTATTTCGCAGACTGGCCATTGACAAGAAGAAAGACGCGTCTTGGGGTTGTGTTTTTCGTAAATATGATACATCTGAGAAGCTTAGACGGTTTTATACGATTTTTCGGGACATTCTTATCTTTAGGAAAGGTGACAATGATAATTGGAAGTTGTGTATTCCGTCCGATGAGGTGAAAGAGCTCATCTGGACGTTCCATGTGGAGTACGGTCACCCCACGCAGCTGCGCACCCACCTTTTGATCTCTCGAACTTGTTATTTTTCTCGGATGCGACAGCGTATAAATGCGGTAATAAAGTCTTGCGATACGTGTGAGAAGTGTAAACCTTCGACACACTCCTCAGTGGGTCCCCCGACATGTTATTCTCCGCAGAAACAGCTTGAGGTGGTAACGCTAGATGTGTTTGGCCCGGTGTCGGCGGCAAAAGGCATGTCGCAAATATTTCTGATGCACGATGTTTTTTCGAACCTTGTAAGGTTTTATCCGTTGCGGAAGCTGTCTACAAAAAATGTTTTAATGAAAATTCGTGATTTTATTAGATCCGTGGGGAAGATGGAAGCAACTGTCTCTGACAATTCGACCATTTTCAGGAGTGTGCTGTGGAGAGATTTCTTCCAGAAGAAATGGGTGGAAGTCCAGCACATTGCCGCGTACTGTCCGAAAACCAATCCCACGGAGAGTGTTAATCTGGAGCTAGGTAAAGCGATTAGAAGCCTTTGTCACCGCCGACATACGGGCTGGTTGGCACGTATAAAATATATAGAAACGTGCCCGAATATTTTTTACTCAGTCCCCCATCGCAGGTCGCACTCCGAATGAGGTCGTTTTTGTGCCCGTTGCCAAGGATCTGATCAGAGAAGCTATTGAGTTTCCTGCTTCTTCCTGTACTCAGTAGGATGTAATTTCGGATGCGAGGAATCGGATCCGAGAAAATAATGAGAAACGCTGTGCACGACATATTCGTGTGTTGGAGATAAAGGAATATAATGTTGGTGACAAAGTGTTCGTGAAAAATCGTGTGTTGTCGAACCGATCTCGAAGAAGTTTGAGTTTTTGTATGTTGGCCGTACGAGGTGGTGGCGAGAATATATAATAATGCGTACCGCCTCGCGCACTTGTTGGATCAAGTGAACCGTCGGCGATGTATTCACACACATACATTCAGACATTCTAACTACACTCACTTAAAACAACCGAATTCGCAAAATCCCACCATATCAGAGCCGTAGCTCTTCGACACACACAGCATTCATCGCTACTATAAAATCGTTTATTTCAGATTATACGCCGCCGAAAACCCCAATCCGTTTCACTGCCCCAACCTAAATAACACTTAAGACCAGCGTAAAATGCTTGGTAAACTTTTGGAGATTTGTCGTTTAATTCAGTTGTAACAATTTTTAATTTAGTTCCGTTATTAATATTTCGTTCGGTTACCTGTAAACCGTTTACTACATGCGGCATAGGTGAACATTTTGAGACTTTTCGCGGTCCATGTTTAGATATGGGTTCGGCCGTTTAGATTAGTTGCGCCGTAAACCATTTGCTGTATGCGGCGTAGGAATTTTTTCTTTTTATATTTTGATTTTCGTGCTCGATGTTTAAATTTAGTTTTGGTCGTTAATATTTAGTCAGGCTCCCATAAATCGTTCGCTGTATGCGGCGTAGGGAAACATTTTGAATTTTCCAGACATGTTTAAATTTAGTTTCGGTCGTTAATATTTAGTCCACCGTGTAAATCGTTCGCCGTATGCGACTTAGGTAGGTTCTTCACGTCAGACATCGTTAAGTTTAAGGATTCATTATAAATATATCTATGTTCGGTCTTAGTAACAGTTCCTGAGAACAGTGTTAAAGTGGTATTTTAGTCTTCGCTCACTGGTGTATTTTGTGTCATCGTGTGCGTCAATTTCGTGTCGTACTACGTGTGTATAAGCTATAAACCGTTTGTTGTGGTTGGTGAGCAAGCGGAGCTCAAAGTCTCAGCTATAAGAGTAATATTTTAAGTTTAAATAATTATAATTGGAGAAATTGCCATAACCCAACGTAATAGAATCCAAATTAACATAGAATTCCCAGTAGCAAATAAACTTTAAATCTAGTGGTAGATTAACGTAATCATAAAGAATAAGAGAAAAATTTGTTTACGCTGCAGACTCGTGATCTGTAGTCATTGGTTTTGGCGGGTACGTCTGGTCAGTGTTTTTCGGGCATGTTAGCCACTGCGTTTGTTGTCATTTTGTGCGGCCACGACTGAGGTCGATAGTATTGTGAACGTTTGCGTAGTCGGGACCGAAGCTCCCTCTACCGCGTTCAATGGTAACACCTGGCCAGAGTATCGTCAACAATTTTCGGGAATTATTTAGTGTAGTCAGAACCGAGATCCTCCTATCACGCATGGCTAATCATGTATCATATTTTTTGCTCTAGTCATGAGAATCTAGTTTTTTATATTTTATGTCATACGTTGTTTGTTGTTAATTTAGTTTTTTGTTTTGTGTTTGACCTCGTTGCTACCCGTTCTGCCGTATGATTGAGGAATTCACACGTTGTGCCCAGCTTCAAAATTTGGCTCGGCTGGCTGGATGGGTTTTTCGCCGAAATCCCTTTTGTACGCCTGAACTCATTCAAAACGTTATTTAGGTTGGGGCAGTGAAACGGATTGGGGTTTTCGGCGGCGTATAATCTGAAATAAACGATTTTATAGTAGCGATGAATGCTGTGTGTGTCGAAGAGCTACGACTCTGATACGGTGGGATTTTGCGAATTCGGTGGTTTTAAGTGAGTGTAGTTAGAATGTCTGAATGTATGTGTGTGAATACATCGCCGACGGCTCTTGCGTCGTTGCTTCAGAGGAGCGATGGCCGATGCACACGCCTGAACAGTACCTGGGTAAGGTTTCGAGCGTGTGTAGTAAAACTCGAGTGTGCGGTGCGATTAGTTAATTAGTCTGTTTCGCACAACCACGCCGTATATGTCGTTTTAAGTATTTTCACGTTCGATCGTTTTCAAAGAAACGTGATCTATGTATACAATTTCTTACGAGTATTTTCGGTTGGTTTTTCAAACATTTATAAGTTATGAATTGTTACGTATCGAGACCGTGGTAATAAAAAGGGTATTTTTTTCGTGAACCGATTATTCGTTATTCAGTAACTTATATAACTTTTTTTTTTCTAGTCAAGAAGGAAAAAGCCTAATTTGATGCCGTGAGAGCAGGTTACTCTGGGAATAATTCAAAAGTCATGTTTATGTTTCAATTATTCGTGTTTTTTGTGTTCATTCCGTCGGTACGCCGATCTTAATTTCGGTTTTTGGTGTATTTTATCCTTTTTTTTTTTGGCCGCTCTTTTTATATAAATTTTATTCCGTCTTCCCGCCAATCCTAGATCGTCGTCCGGTTAATTATCGAAGAAAAAAGGGGCCGAAAGACCACCAAATCATAATAATATATATATATATATATATATGACACAAAAAATCCATAATCTGTTAAAACAGAGAACGACTTACTTTGAAAAATATTCAATATTAAAAACTGTAATAATAAATATTATAAAATAACTTCGTTAATCTTGTAATGTATTCGAATTCAAATTCAATTCAAAGTAAACTTCTGAATAATCTGAAAATAAAAATATTTCTATAAATTATATTATCGCGTAAGAAATTAAATATACACTTAATAGTACACTTATGTTCCATGTTTTTTTTTTTCATTTTTCAAAAATTCTGTATATTCAAAAATAAATAAAAAATAAACAGATCGTGAATATACTTCATTATGTTTTATAAACTATATAGAAGAAAACGATGCAACACTGTTAACCTTCCTGTAGGAATTTTCTTATGCCAATAACTATCTTGTACGTAGTTAATCACTATCATAATTACATCAATGACTGCGTTTTTTTTTTTGGTTTTTTGTTAATGATAGTTAAAAACTTCTCCTGTAGTATTAAACAGATTCATATAGGTTTTATCATTTTTTAATTATTAAACCTCTTAATAATACACTCAATTTACATTTTTATGTATTCTATTCTTAATTACTCTTTACATAACTCCGGTTCTTAAAGGGTCAATCACTGTGTATCGTCTTTTCCAATGTACATGATCGACCGACGTCTAAAATTACATAAACACGTGAAATTTGATAGAGATAATGTAAATTAAGAAAACTTCTACACTAATATTTGTTTTTATTTAAATTGCAATTTAAAAAAAAGTACTAATGGAAAATCTGCAAAATTAAAAATAAACAAGATAATTTTTAACTCGACAATAAATAAATAAACAAATTCCCGAGTGTGTTTGAAATTATGATAGAGGAATATTTACGAAAGTAATTATCAAAATGAAAAATTTAATTTTTTCATTTACTTTATTAAATCAAAAAATCATTATGTGTCCGGAATACCTTATTTTAAAATAACGATAAAGTAAACGCAAATTAGCAGATTGATTTTAAAACCAATTCTTTTTTTTTTTTTTTTTTTTTTTAATTATTGGATTACATTTATTATAATTATAAAATCTATAAATTTTGTTTTTTACCATATTAATTTTAACTCTAATGTTCCATTTAAAAATATATTTACCGTGTTACCGAAGTTTTCCTTAATGTAGAATAGTAAAGACTAATTTAGTAAAGAATAGTCGTAAACTACACAGAAACAAAAATTTCTTATACAAAGCTTAAACAGATATGACAGCTCATAAACAATTACTTTTAATTAATGTAATACAAAAATAATTACTTCTAAATATGTCAACGTTGAATGATTATTTTATACGCATCTTTACTACAATGAAACTTTGCAAGCGGCTTCCTGACTACCGAATTTTTAACGCATATATTATACATAGAATTTTTCAAATTTCTATTTTTTTTCTTTCTGTATCATTTCTCTAAAGTGATTATTATTGTTTCTTTTTAATAGAATTCAATGATTCGTACATCGAAACTTTTCTTAGAAAAAGTCCTAATTAGCTGGAAAATTATTTTAAAGTTCATTCATTATTTTCGTGATTATATCAGATAAATAACCGATCCTTTCATATAACTTTTGTTTATACATATACGCATATCTGTATTAATTATTCCAGTTTATTCACAACCATTTAGGTCAATCGGTATGTTTTTTTTCAAATTAAAAAGAAAAAATACATATATAACTTTCGTAATCATTTACCATTTCCAAGCTATAACATACGATCAAGTTTTTTCAAAACTATCGGCCGGACAATAATTGTTCATTTTCACATAATCATGATGCATATAAACAACAGACGAAGCAGAATTTGGACTACTACATTCCTCCTGCACATTTTCCCCTTCCGTCAATTTATCCGACAATTTGCTTTGATTTATAAGAAACTGCGGACTGTCCAAATTTGTTGATTTTGATTCAATAGTCTGGAAATATAAATTATTCTTTTAAATTAATTTTGAAGGTAGCAAACTTGACAATTAACAACCGCTTCGGTTACAATCAGTATAATGCAATGACTGATTTTATAAAAAACATTAATAGCGCATTTACTGAAAATTATTTTAGTAAAGGTACTTAAGAAAGGTGAAGGAAATATCGTTAAATCACTTGTACCAATCAGTACAGTTAGACGTGTATATAAATGAAAAACTAATATTAATCGGAAGCAGTATAAATTTTTGATTCGAAATAAAAAAATTTATAAATAACGATTAGTATCAGCTACAAGATCAGTCAAAAACAGATAAACATAGCTCAGGCACAGGTACGATCTTTGTTGATATATAATATTAATCGTTTATAATAACCAAAGTTTTACCGAGTAATTATTACAGCAAGTGTCACAAATAAAGCAAGATGTAAAACAATCCGGCATTAGAGCTAAATAATTTAGGATATATTCCTTAATGTTTCAGCTTTATTCCAAATACTTTTTATGCGCAAGAAGAATAAGTCTCTTTTTTCTACCATTAACTACAATCCGGATAGAGCTATTTACTGCTCTATTTTCAAATAATTCTTACATAAATGTTAACATCTACGAGCGTACAAGCAACATCACACTTTCCATTACAAGTCTGATGCGAATGTAAAATGTTTTTTAATAACTCTTTGAAAATCCTCATAATTAATTAAGATTAATTTAACGTAAAAATACCTTTTTCACTAACATTTTTTTTAGCACTATGATTGTAAACCAATGGTAGGAGAATGAAAGTTAAAGAATTCATTAAAATATTTATCACTACAATAATTAAAATTAAGTTATTTCTATGAAAGCTGTAGAAAATAAAATATAGTATATATATAGCTATGTGTTTTTAAGATTGTTATTACATTTTGATAAACTGAAAGTACCAGTATTATGTCACGTAAACTTCAGATATTTTAATTTTTAAGATTCTGTACACAGTTCAGAAACGACAAAAATAGCAAATAAAAATCAATAACTCACGAACGGTTTCACTTATAAACTTCAAAATTGGATCTCATCAATTACAATTAAAATTTTCTTTAAAACCATATCCGTAACTTCAAGTTAACCGACTACCCCGGGCGGCAAAAAAAACACCGTCAAGAATATTATGAAATATAAAAGGACCTCAAAAATCACTCAACAAAAACAGTAAAAAAGGAAGTTCATGTAAGTAATAGCTAAGTAACAAAGTTGGGCAAACCAAAACGTATCTCAAACATTTGCATAAACGACCGCTTTATAGGAAAAATATAGCCGAGCTTACAACTTTATTTCAGACCCTCGGATGTCGAAAACTCGGAAATTCTGAAATTTTTTTTCCCTCAGCGATGTGATATATCGTTGGAAAGATCGCTATTTGTCGGAAAATTTCTTTAATAAAACTTTTGAAGTTGACGAAAAGTTCAAAAAATGACGTGTAGCCCCCTCCCTTCTGCGGCGCGAATATTATAGTTAAAAATTTCGAACAGGATTAAAAATATGCGCATCCGCGTATATTTCTTTAGTTTGGAGCATCCAAGTTTCCAACTTTAAAATTAGACCTCCGGGCCGCCAAAAGTTCGAAATTTTTTCCCCCAGAATGCGATATATCGTTGGAAAGACTGCTATTTGCCGGAACGAAATCGTATTTCATTTTTTTAACGATACTTTTGAAGTTGGCGAAAAGTTCAAAAAATTGCAAAAAATTCCTTTACACCACAAAAAATCAGATTTCTTTATTTTGAATTTCTTATTATGTAAATGAAATTAACATACGGAATCTTCAACGTATAAAACATCATGCTTGACTGAACTTGTTTAAAATGAAATAACGAATTCATAATTCGTAAAGATAACTTATATGTAACCAAAAAATTTATCCTGGGAAATAAATTATTATAATTTTGCAAGGCGACAGTAATTCAACGAAATTTTAAACATATTTAAAAGCGACTTTTAGGATACTTCGTGTGTACTGATTTTTCAATAGGAACTATTAATGGAAATATAATCGGTTCAAAATGTGCTATTTTTCTTTTATGCTCGAGTAAGAAATTATTATCCGGTTAAAATCACTTTATTTTTGATCTTACAGGCATTACCTCCTGTTTCCTCGTCGTCGACTAAATCATATCAAAGACAAGCGTCCTCTCGATTGAAATCGCGATTTCTATACATTGCCAGAATTTTAGCAGTATTGGGACTAGGACTGTGTAAGTGTCTTTATGTTTGTGACTGGCGGCAACGGCACACCGTATATCCGTGGTTTCTGCGTCTTCGTCAATACCTTCCGCAACTTTTTTAACACTTTTTAGCACCCTTCAACATTGATCGTCTCAGATTTATGCAGTTACTTCTCACACAAAAGATCTCTTCTGTATCTAAAAAACAATAAGAAGACCTTTTTTGGTTAAGAGTTTGTTTGTTTACCTATTTTTTTTTATGCCTATTTCCCCAACAGATTTCTTTTTCGTATTAAATTCTTGCAGACGCGATTATAGATACACAACCATTTTTCTAAAAAACTGAAAATATTGCAAGATAAATCTCGAAGAAACGAAATGATAGAAATTGAAAAGCTATAGGCTACGTCGTGAGATTGGGTTAAATAGAAGAGTAAAATAAAAGGGACAGTGAAGATCGAATACATAGTTATTTATAAACTCATAATTGTAATTATCAGCATATATTCGCTCTTATTAGCGAGGCTTAAAGTACACAATTTAAGCTGAAGCATACATCTCAATGTTTTAATTTAAATTAATGGTATTACTCTCCGATATTTTTTGAAGACTGCAATAACATATTTACAACTAACCAATGTATATCACTTTACTCCGCGAAATTATCAAAACATCATTAAAATGCAATAGTCATACTTCTTTATTATGTTAAGGTTAGAGGTTAATTTCAACACTGAAAGCGGTTAAAATATGTCTTTTCGTGTGATTGATTGCTCATGATTTCAGTGTTGTTAAACTAATTATGCTTTTTAATAATTGATAGTTTTGTTTAAAAAATCGTTTTTCTAAGTGAACTACATCATAAAAATTTTAGAGCACGGCATCGTAATATTCATAAAATGACCGTCACCTATAATAATTAGCAAAACAATAAGAACATGTCTTGAAGTATTCTACATCATTCTCCTTTTATTATTGCATAATTGCATACCAGTCCAAACGCAACTTAAATGTCTTTTATCATATTATTCGAATAATTAATTATATCGTATAAAGTTTATCGGTAAGACTTAAATAACGTTATTTAAGGTCAAATAAAAATAAGAAAACATCGACGACTTTATCCTGAAAATGTTACATAGAAAACAAAAAAGTCAACAGTGCATATTATTATCAATAAAATTATAAAACTATTACCTTGTAACGAGGTAGTTTACAATTTAATTCATTAATTTCTGTCATTGGTAATTTACGTTTCTTATTGTTTACATTGCATAAATTTGATAAGCTGCAAACGGATGAAATCTGTGATGCTGACAGTGACAACAAATTTTCATCTACCGAAATAATATTTTTATCGCAACTCATATGACCGCGTTCATCACTGTCATCAATTATTGTCGAAAAAATAACATCGGTAACTGTAATGTCAGTGTTAGAAGCTGTATTTTCTGCACAAATGTCCATATTTTCTGTTTTATTTATACACTGTTCCAAGCAGTGCTCTGTGTTCGGAATAGCATCATCCTCAAGAACATTAAACTCGCCGAATGGCTTTAATTCGGTATCTGCATGTACACTGGCGATTCCAATTTTATTATCAGTCAACAATTCGTTCACTGGTGAACTATAATAGACGGAAGCCGATTTATTATCATTAGAAAACATTTTATTCTTTTCTTTTTTGAGTTGACTCAATTCGGATAATTCAACATTATCCGTTTCAGAACTCTGCAAATTTGTATTAGCTATAGTTACACTGTCAATGGTATCCGACGATGATTTTATATTATTCGTATTAGCCGTGAATTCAGTTATTTTTTCCTTATCATCTGATTTTTCCTCTATACAATTAGATGATTGCACGTTATATATATTTTCGCAATTTGAATCGCAATCCGACTTTTTCTTCAATTCATCATTTGAATTTTTTTCTGGAATAGCTGAAACTTCTAGATTTTTCGAAAAATTCTTTTGTAATAAGTCATTGTCTGAAATTTTTTCATCATTTCTCAGTTCATTTTCGAGGATAGTAACTGCATCGATAAATTTCGAATTTACAGGGGGAAAACTTGATTGCAATTTATCAATATTGTTTGGTATTTGAACTGTGTGTTGAGTTCGGTAATCAGATTGAACTGTAGATTGATCGTTTGATTTATTAAACGTGTTTAATTCATTATCGATAATTTTACAATTGCTTTCTTCGTTAGATCTAATGTTTGAATCATTATCTTTTTCAAAAGTTAGGTCCATTCTAGTAAAAATAGTAGATGAATCGAAGCAACTTTCATCTAAGTTAACATTTTCTTGTGATTTATATTTATTTATATTATTACTTTCATTGACTTTTTCCGTAGATACATTACTTAAGACTGCGGTATTTAATGACCGAACGTTCTGTAAATCTGTTTTGTTACATTTTCTAATAGAAGGAACTGAAATTAGAACAACAATAATTATCATTATTTTCTTTTTAATTAAATTATTACAAAATTACGTAGTTAATTTTAAAAAGTTCCTAAATAACTATAACAGAAGTTTTTCTGTTAAAATTTATTTAAATCTTGCTCTATTTTGATAAACAAACTTACACTATAAGTTATATTTATTAAAAACCTTCGAATTTTAAAATAATTAATAATGAAAATTTAACATAAAGTCGTTAATAAACAGATGTAAGGAACTAAATAAAATTGTAATAATTATGGATTGCTATACAGAATATAAATTCATCATCATGTAAAACCGTAGGCGTAAATTATACATACACTTATATACAACGCACATGTTCGCGCATCAAGATTGAAAAGAGGGGCAGGGCAGAGAAATACATTTTCTTTATATTACATAGCAGCCACTCAAATATAATTTTTAAATTCCCCGTTTATTTCTGGTACAAATTCCTAGGATTTCCTGGTTATTAGAATTGTACAAGAGCTTACACAAACCTTCTTCCGCTTGTATAGTAAACAAACCTAACAAACTGAAGCGAAGGCAAATAAAATATCAGTAGAAACAAAAAAATTGCAAAATAAAAAAAATTGCAAAATAAATTTTTTAGTTTTTTGAAGTTGTTTTATTTACATTTTAAATATTTTACCGTTAAAATGACCTCTAACTAACTCAAGCAATATATACTTACTTTATTATTACAAAAAAAATAATGAAGTTTATAACTACTTAATTTACCCCTTCACCATTTAAATAGTTCTGACATTACGCGCTGACTTCAAGAGGTTTACGGAAGCTCAAGCCCCCCCCCCCCAAAAAAAATTTACTGAGAGGTTTAAAACCTCTCAATAAATTGAAAGGAATAATAAAAAAATTTGTATGCGTTTTGTTAAAATTTTAACTAAAATGTACTAGCAGTAAATATACTATCATAATAATAGAACTGCCGTTAGAGAATAAGTCTTTTAATAGAAAAATTAGAGAAAAACTGTAAAAGAAGAATAGAATTTATTTTTGGCACTATTGATAATGTGTGATATCCGTACCATATATATTTTGTGCAAATAAAAAAGAACTTCGTAATTTATTATTAAGTAATCAAATGATTTTTTTTTTATCAAAACTATCATTCAGTTACTTTTGGTTTTTTTTCCCGGTTTTACAACAAAATTCATGGCGCTTATTCCCGGTTGGATGGCCACCCTGTATTAATTATTTATAAGCAAACATTTCTCAATAATGTTTCAAGATATATTTAGCGTTGATTTTTAAAAGTTAAGGCACGTAACAAAAAATATTTGAATTTATTTCATCATCCGGCCGCTGAATTGTATCCAGCCTATTAAGATATGTTAATTTAATATATTCAATAACCCGCTTCCTTGAAAATCGCTGTATTTCATATATTATTTTAACGTTATTCTTAACATTGTCCGTTACTAAAATATTCTCCTTCCGATATTTCACTTTTCGCGCTATATAATCGTTAGTTACTTCGCTGCCACAATTTTTTCTTCTCATTTTTATTTTATTTTATTTTATTTTATTTACGTTATCCTGCACATTCAGATTTTTTTTTTTTTTTTTTAATTTTATTTACGTTGTTATCACTAATTTTAAAATATCGCCTTCTTCATTCGTATGTCTTGTGGTTATTTAGATTTCAGTTTGTTCATTTAATGCTGTTTTCCACATTTTGAATTAGTTCAGTTTTACAGTAGAAAATACCATTAAATGAATGAACTAAAATTTTGGCAAAAATGAACTAGTGGCACTAATGTAACAGCTTACACAAATATATTACTTTTACAAAACTGTAACGCCTAAATATATTCCGTTCACAAGATGTGTAAATAAGAAAAATTTACAAAAAATAAAAATAAATTATAAATGTTCACAAAAAAAAAGCATTAACCGGTATTAAATTTAATGTAATAGAATAGTCTCCAAATAACCATGATAACGGTTCACATAATTTAGAATTTAATATATTTTATGCATTTCTTATTAGATATAAAATTAATTTATATACTTTTTTAAATAAAAAGAAACATTTTACATTATGAGTTCTACGGTTGGACGCCTGTAATTTATATTATACTCTGTAATTAATAACATAGGTGCTGCGGCTTGATAAGCAAATAGTTGTGTTAAAGTCACATGTAAATTAAATAAATAAATTCACAAAGGAAATATACTTATTTTTCATTTTACAATTTTATATGAAAATAATGAATTTTTAAAGAGATTATTATAGATGTCTTAATTAAAAATAATACCTGCATCGTCTGCTGGTGGTAACGGATCCGGTAATGTTTTATTCATTTCCAACAAAATACTTGAAATTGAATTAGCTAATTGTGTAAATATAGTGTGCGGAGCAATTAACGGTTGATTTGGAACACATCTAGATGACGCTAATAGCCATTCGCTATCAGTATTTTCATTGTGAATACTACAACCAAATTTATATTG
The DNA here is from genome assembly GCA_039619475.1 of Icerya purchasi. Lineage (NCBI taxonomy): Eukaryota > Metazoa > Arthropoda > Insecta > Hemiptera > Monophlebidae > Icerya > Icerya purchasi. The sequence continues at coordinate 400,337,207 of CM077116.1, read as the reverse complement.
TAAAATTGATACCGTCTGCATTGTATTCGTTTACATACGATACACAAATATGGTTCATACCGAAACCGACTTTTACGGCGGTGAAAAAGAGTCACGGAACTTCCGAAAAGTCTGCGTGCTTTGTAAAAATTTAAATAAAAAATTATAATACAAGAATAATTTGAGTTTATTTTTTTAAATCATTAATTTTTCATTCAATTTATAATTTTACCAAATTAATTAAAACGAAAAAGAAACATGCCGTAATTTGGGAAAAATCGAGGCTAAATAATGAAATTATATTCAAATTAAAATTCAAATATACAGAAAACATTTTAACGGTAACGTACGTTCATATGCGTAGGCAGGGTTTTGTTTAGAAGGAAACTAGATTAAATTTTTAATTTTAAAGATTTTTGAATGATTAGTAGAGGAAGAAAAATGCAGAATCTGAGGAAGTAAGTTTTTCGGAAGTTATTATTTAAATTTATTTAAAAAAACAATTTTGCATGAGTTAGCACTTTACTTATTGCCTAGAATTTTAGGAAAATCATTAGATGACTATATTCTAATTTTTGAAATTCTTCTTTTAATTTACTTTCTGTTATTATAAATTTTCGCCAATTTTAAAACTTCTTAAGGTGCTAAATGATCTTTCAATACTACTTACAGAGCAAGAATGTGTCAATAAAATCATCAGACCTTTTTTACATAGGGAGGAAACAGCGTTATCGTATCTATTAACTTTTTTCAATTTATCTCGTGTCTTACTGTACAATTCAAATTTACCAAAACGCACTAAATTAACTCAAAATTCATTTTTTACACCTGAGAACAAGATAGTATAATTTAGCAATTCATTTTTTTAAATTTATTTAGAGCTCTCAGCATTGGGAATATTAACCCAATGCAATGGCAATATTTTAAACTTTTTATGTATGTCAGCGAGTTTCGAACCGAATTCCACTCAAATGAAATGTCGCCGTCTGACCAACTACGCTAGGCTAATTTAATTATTTTTAATAAAACGTGTCTTTTAAGATTTATAGAGAAGTAAGGCTTCTACCCGCTTTCCTACTCGCCTTCACTGGCTACGCCCATGCGTATATTATCACTTTTCTGTGTAAATGAACATAAAAAGAAATCATAAAGTTAAAATAGATTTGATATGTTTTATTAAATTGTAATAATATTTACATTTAATTTTTAAACAGATTAAACAACTATATTTTAAAAATCATAAAAATAATTTTACGAATCATTACTTTCAAAGCAAAAAAAAAAAAAAATATATGGAGAAAATGATGAGATAAAAATAAAAAAAAAAAAAAAAAAACGAAAAAAGAGAAAATGAAAATAAGGGATGAAAAATCAAAGTAAAATAAATAAATGAATTTAAAAAAGATAAAAATTTTAATGATTAAAGAAATTTTTAATAGGCAGAAGAAATTTTAATAACCGAACTGGAGGAGTTTGGAAAAAAATTAGCAGAGTTTTGTGTACAGTATCTTGCTATACGGTAAGGTGATTGATAAGAAATAAATAGCAGAGTAAAAATAATGTCTTTAAACTGTAGTTATTAAGAACACGGAAAAAACAAAGTAAGCAAACGATGTAAATTTTTTATACATTATGAACAATAGAGAGAAATACATTCGTAAAGTAATTTATAACCAAATTATACCAAAAAAAAAAAAAAGACTACGTAAAATTAAATTGCATTTGAAAATTTGAAAAAATGTAATTTAGAAAATTTAATATGAAATCGATTATGTAAAAAAAAAAGGACAAAGACAAATATATCATAAACTGTAAAAAAAGTATGAATAAACTAACCAATTAATGAACAAACTGAAATTATTAGTTAAAAATTTCTGTAAAAATTCGTTAACAGATTTTATTTTACGCGCGCGCACGCACGCACACACACATGTATATATATATAAAATTAAAAGAAAAAAAAAACAAAAAAAAAACAATAAATTTAGTTACCGAGATTAACTTAGTTACACCAATGTGCATACAATAAATATATAGGAAATACCAATTTGCGATACTGCTTAAATAGTTATCATTAGCTGCTCTTCTGATTTCATTTCGCCGAACATGGTCCGGAATCCTTAACGACTGTGCTACAATTTTAATATTTTTATCTAACTTCTTGGTATATTTTCGACTGGCCCTGAGGGCACTGACTATTTTGCTGAACGCATTTATTTCTAGATAAATACAGTTTCAAAATATATAACATTTGTAAAAAATTACATTACATATAAAACGTAAAATTTGAAGAACCTCACCTAGTGATCTTGCATATCGCCTTTGTTCCAGCCTTCTTTTGTCATCAGTTTCTTCATCCATATTTCATAAAATATTTACTAATAACGATATAAAAAAATGAATTATTGCAAATAATTTCGGTCAATCGATCATGTTAATAATAAATATATCTTTTGTATTAAACATGGCATTTTATTATATTTTATTGAATAAACTACACCAGTTGGCAATGCATCTTTTTTCACAGATCGTTTATAAAAATTCGGTAGTACTAAAAATGACCCACAATGATAAAATAATTAACTCGCATTTATAAAAAAAATGTTTATTTTTATACTAGTTCATAAATAAAACAAACTGGTAACGTGTATAGTATTCATTTAATTTGAAATATTAATTTAATCTGTACGCTGTCGTAATTATATATAACAATAAAACGGTAGATTGTATTAATTCTAAATACCTGTTAATTACAAAAAATTATGTAACTACAAATGGAACTGGACGTAACATTACTATGTACGCACAAAAATTAAATATAAAACAAAAAGGTAATTACTAAACGAATAAAAATTACAAAACTCACTTACTTTTTTTTAATTGTCTGCAATTGTTCACATTTGATATTGCTTTAAATGGCTTTACTTTTGTTACAGAAACTGTCTTAGATTTAATTCCCTGTAAAATTTTTTATTTACAACTATATGATTAAATTACAATATCCCTCTTTTAAGTAGTAAATTTACACAAACAACTGAAATAACTTTTTCACTTCTTTTTAATAATCGTTTATTCAGGAATTATTTGCTTAGATTACGTGGTACATTTTACATTTCTTATTAATCATTACGTAGGATTGTCACATAATTAATATTTTTATCCAATAATTTATTTCAAATTTGAATGTTAATTTTTTTATTAATGTTTTAAAATTAAAATATAGCAAGCTAATATAAAAATAATTACATTAGATCATATTTAAAGTGAAATCATAAATACAAACGTTTTAACTTTTATTCGTATTTTTTACACTTCGAATATATTGCAATGCGTTTTTGCTTTTAAAAAATAAAATGACACGTGAACAATTAAAAAATTAGTGATACAAAAGTTCCTCACTAATTTAAATTCATATACGTATAAGTTACTAAGTTCTACTTCAGTAAAAAAAAAAAAAACAACAAGAAAAATAAGATATGAAATATTACCATTACTACATTCAAATTACAATAAAAATGCATAATTTAACTCAAACTGAGAGATACGTGAAAAAAACAAGAAATTTACAAATGTGAACATACATCATAAATAAACGTTCCAAACGATAATAAACACTTCACACACTTTATCGATAACATAAACAATTCGAATAACTAAACAATTACCTATCCGAAAATATTTATCATATATATATATATATATATGAATGTTAATTTACTTTTTGTATATATCGGAAATATCGATTATTTTTTTAAATTTTTCTTTTTAGGAAATAAAAAACTACAATTAATTCAAAGTAAAATTATTTCTAAATTTTTTAATATTCCTTGTCTTTTTCTAATTGCAAATAAAATAATTTTACATTTTTTTTATTTGGTTTTTATTTCAATTGAATTATTTAAGTTTGTAAATGGATTTTTGTAACAAGATCAATTATAATTTCAGTAAGGTCCATAAATTAATATATATATATATATATATAAAGAGAAAAAGAAAGAAAGATATTTCTTTGATTCACAATTGAAATCTCCAAATGTTTTTAAAAAATTAAAGATAGTGGGGGATAGCGAGATATTTTTACTATCGAAATAATCGGCATCGTCTAAATAAAACATCGAATCAATTATCGGATCGGAATTTCTTAAAACAATCGATAGTATCGATAGTTTTCGATTGTTTAATTTTTCTATTTTTGTTTATCTAATTAACGAGCGTCTGCGGAGTAAAGCGAACAAATGTTTATTTATTACGATCAGTGGCGGCCCTAGGGTGGAACGAGCGGTGCGCCGCACCGGGCGCCGTCATGAAGGGGGCGCCAAAATCAACCGACACCGCAAACTACTAAGAGACACTATGTACTGAAACGCGTCGACTAGTCATCAACTTTTAGGCGAACTCACGAAGTAGATTTAGCTATTCCTAATCTCTTATCTGGATTTGTAAATATTAAATTACGGATAAGCAATTGCATAGAAAGAACTTTATATTTGGAAGGGCGCAATTTTGAGATCTTAAACCACCTAAAAATTTTGCTAGGGTCGCCACTGATTACGATCGATGCATTCGTATTAAGATATGGTTAGGAAATGGCAGCCTAGTTAAATCATTTTCGATGGAACAGGGGACATGATCTCATTGATTTTATTGCCTTTTATCTTCGTTATCTTTTGATATTTGTAATTAATTGTTTGAGTATTCATTCCAAATAGCCCTTTAACCCGTAGGAGATCACGCCTGGCTTAAAAGACCATTTTTTTTTTGATTTTTTTGTTATTTTAATTGTGTTGTTACCACAGCGAAAATAACTCAACTACTCCTAGAGTAACAGATAAGCATAAGGACTAATTAGTTTTAACTAGAATAAAAACCATTGTACTTAATCAGAATAGAATATCAGTTTACAGATTGCCTATTCGACCAGCGCGACCAATATCGTTTTGATTTATTTCAGTTTGATTCTCTTTTGTCTTATGTTCCTAAAAAACATAAAGTGGTTCTCTTGTTATCATTACTCTATGAAACCGATGCTATTATCGAAGAATCAGGTGCAGCTAAGGCCGCGGTTACACTGGATCAGAATTCGTACGAACAATTGATTGTACGAAATCGTACGAATTCTTACGACTTGGTCTGAAAGGAACAAACGTGTACAGAGTTACGCGCGTGGTTACATTGCTTACATTTGTTTCGTATGAATTCTTACGAAATCGTATGAGTTCTTAAGACCAGTTTCATACGACTAATATATTTTGTTTTTTCATCAGAATTCGTACGAAGTTTATATTACAATATCCGTTTTCAGCGTTTTTATTTTTGTTTATTCTGCAATATGGATTCTGAAAAAGTAATCAGTCTAGTTGAGAAAAAATATCAGATTTCACACACTGATAAATGGATTTATTTTACAAAATTGTCAAGCAAATTATAAAAAAAGAACACGCAATGTAACTACTGCTTTCTGTAAATTCACTGTTCGTACGATCAACACTGCAAGTAATGTAACCACCTTATTCGTGCGAATTCTAATCCAATGTAACCGCGGTCTAATAAACCAGAGATGCTAACATTTTGTAACTTATTGTAGATAAGTTGAAAAGTACATTCTCAGTCTCAAGAAAAAGTTGTCGTTGGCCTTTAACATTGTTTTATTCTTTGTTGAATACAGCCGGAATTAATGCACGGATTATACTACGTAGAGAAAATACACAAACATTTCTTACCAGATGTGAATTTTTGAAGGACTTATCATAGAATTTATGCATCAAATATCTTCAATATCATGAAATGAATTTAGTTTATCCAGGGAACTCAAAGTTCGGATTCGTAGTATTATACACGAAAGGCAGAATAAAGAACAGCTAAATATTAATGTTAAGAAAACAATTTACAAACAAGTTCAGTCAAGCATAAGGTTTAATGCGCTGAGGATTCCGTATGAAAGTTAACAACAACTCTAATTATTTAGTATGTAAGAAAATTTGTTTGAATAAACTTCCATTTTTATTTTATTATTTTAATTTAATATGTTAATAAATTTCAGAGATCTTTTCTAATAATAATTTAAAACAGTAAAGCAAAATACTAATTTGAATCGAAGGCTTAGACTAATTTGAAGTGCAATGTAATGGTTATGAAGAAAAATTAATTAAATCCTTTTTATTTATTTAATTTTTATTTATTTTTTTAACTTATTGGTTTATATTTAATAATACTAATATTAAGGTTATATGATTTTTTAAAATGTATAATTTTGTTAATCCCTACACCTATCTTTCTTGAATAGCCGACCATTAAAGGCATTCAATAAATATATAAACGAAAAGACGCAAAAAATATTAATTAGAAATATTAATGCTACGTATCGCTCTGCTACGGCTGCTAGAATGCTGGTACTCCCTGCTGGCAGGTTGGTGTACGTTGGTAATTGCGTCCTGGATTCTCGGTGAATGGGAGAGAGAGACACGGTAATCGAAATTATAGTTTACGAATTTTGTAAATGTCATTAATTTGAAAACCGAATTTCCAAGCGATCTGGTTACTTTGTTATCAAACTTCTTTCAGTTGCAAGACGAACTGGTTACTTTACTAAAAAAAGGTCGATATAGTTCCGCGATGTGACAAAGACTGTCGTTCTACTGAGATGATTTTTTAACAATTCGGTTTTTTCTTTCGACTCTCTCAATACGTTAGACCATTATTAAATATTTTTTTTTTATTTATTTACTAGCATAGTGCGTTAAATTGTTTAACAAATTGAAATACTATTCGCATCTGTTTTTCATCAGGCGGACGTACCACCTAAACAATGATGCGGTGAGTCCGTTCCTTTTATTAGAGTTCATAACAACACTAACACAAGCCGTAATGAAAATAACCAAACCGAAACCTGCGATCTCGTTCCGTTTCTTAGCCCTCGTACTAACACTACTAACGCAAATTATAACAATCCGAACCAAATTCTAAAAACCGCTGCAGTCTCGTATTCCGATAAAGCCAAAAGAAAAACAACACCGATTAACAAACCCGTTTCTTCCATGCATTCAAGAAACCCACTTAAAACAAAACCAACATTTAAAACTAAAAAACTATAAAGTTCTCGAATCAAATCCGGTGCTTGCTATTTGTGCGCATCGGGGAATAATATTAGCCGTTCGTGCGGATATTAACTTTCAACAGATAATGTTACCATCCGATATTCAACCAACGAATATCGATCTTTCTAATGATAGATCACAACCCGGGGAAAAAAACATTTTTTTTCAAAATTTTGAGCTTTCGGCGCCTTGGGGGTCTAATTTTACAACTGGAAACCTGGACGTTTCAAACTAGAGAAATATACGAAGAAGCGCATATTTTTAACCGTGTTCACAATTTTTAGCTATAATATTCGCTTCGCTAGGGGGCTAACACGTCATTTTTCGCGCTTTATTGAACTTTTCGGCAGCTTTGACTGTTTCGTTAAGAAAATGAAATACGGTTTCGTTCCCGAAAAATACCGATCTTTCTAATAATATATCACAAACCCAAGAAAAAAAATATTTTTTTTCAAAATTTTTAATTTTCGGTTCACCGCGGGTCTCATTCTAAAGTTGGGGAACCGGTTGTTTCAAATCAGAGAAATATACGTGGAGTCATATATTTTCTACCATGTTCCAAATGTATAGCTATAATACTCACATCGCAAAGAGGGGGCTGCAAATTAGAGCTCACGCTTTTTTGAACTTTACGGCAACTTTGAAAGTTTGGTTAAAAAAATGAAATACGGTTTCGTTCCCGGGAAATAGAGATCTTTCTAATGATATATCACAAGGCCAAGAAAAATAATATTTTTTTTCAAAATGTTGAGCTTTCGGCGCCCCGAGGGTCTAATTTTAAAGTTGGAAACCTGAATGTTCAAAACTAGAGAAATATAGTTGGAAGCGCATATTTTCAACTGCGTTTGAAATTTTTATCGGTAACATTCGCGGTGCTAGGGGGGGGGGGACACGTCATTTTTCACGCTTTTTTGAACTTTTCGACAACTTTGAATTTTTTGGTAAGGGAAATGATATAAGGTTTTGTTCCTGATAAATGGCGATTTTTCAAACGATATATTACATGCCTGGAAAAAAAAATATTTTTTTACAAAATTTTGAGCTTTCGAAGCCCCGGAGTTTTATTTTTAAAGCTGGAGACCTGGATGTACCAAATTTATGAAATATACGTGGAAGCGCAATTTTTAACCATGTTTTAAATTTTTAGCTATAATACTCGCAGCGCTAGGAGACACGCAATTTTTTGGGCTTTTTTGAGCTTTACAGCAACTTTGAAAGTTTGGTTTAGAAAATGAAATTCGGTTTCGTTCCCGACTAATAGAGATCTTTCTAATGATATATCAAAAGCCCAAGAAAAAAAATATTTTTTTCCAAAATATCGAGCTTTCGGCGCCCCAAGGGTCCAATATTAAAACTGGAAACTCGGATGTTCCGAACTAGAGAAATATACGTCATCATCATCATTATTATTGCATCTACCATTCGGGAGGTTGCACGTCATGAACATTATAAGTTCCGGCATCTGGCTAATTTTGTTAATAGGAAGAAGTCTTTAATTCCTGTCTTTGTATTCATCATTTCCATTCTCCTTGTTCCTCTTGGAGGTTTTCCTTTAATTTTCCCCTGTGTCACCAGATTGAATAAGCCTTCTTCTCTAATTTTGTTTGGCAATGTATGCAATTTTCTTCTTCTTATATCGTCATACAATTGCAACTTATCTACTTTACACCTATTTATTACCTGACGGTTTGTTATAAAATCCGTCCACGGGATTTTTAGCATACGCCTGTATGCCTACATTTCAACGGCGTCAATTCTTTTTTTACAGTCTGCACTTATCGTCCAGGTTTCAGCGGAATATTGCATTACAGACCACACATAACACCGTAATATTCGTTTTTTCATATCTATATTCATTTTCTTATTTGTTATTATTCTTTCTAAATTCCCAAAGGCCTGTCTGGCCATTGCTATTCTGGATTTTATTTCTATATCGTCACGCCCATCTTTAGTTATCAGTACACCTAAGTATCTATATTTTTTTACATATTCTAGTTGCTGTCCCCCTATTTGTATTTGTGTCTCTGCGCTTTTTGACCTGGAGCACTTCATTAATTTTGTTTTATTTGTATTTATTTTCACATTATACTTTACTCCTTCTTTATTTATGATGTTTAGCATTCTTTGCATTTGTTCGGCTGTTTCTGCTATTAGTACTTTTATCATCCGCATATGAAATGTTATTTATTAATTGCCCATTAATTCGGAATCCCAGTTCATTTAGTTTCGGGGATTTCATTATTTCCTCCGCATATACATTAAAAGACCTAGGAGACAGCGGGCAACCTTGTCGGACTCCTTTTTTAATACAGCAGTATTCTTCAGCGTATTCATTTCCTATCTTCATATTTGCTCTCTGAAATATACGTGGAAGCGCATATTTTTAACCGTGTTCAAAATTTTTATCGGTAATATTCGCAGAGCTAGGGGGGGGGGGGCACGTAATTTTTTGCGATTTTTTGAACTTTACGGCAACTTTGAAAGTTTTGTTAAGGAAATGAAATTCGGTTTCGTTCCCGACAAATAGCGATCTTTCCATCGATATATCGCATGCCTGTAAAAAAAAATATTTTTTTACAAAATTTTGAGCATTCGTCGCCCCGAGGGTCCAGTTTTAAAGTTGGAAATCTGGATGTTTCAAACTAGAGAAATATACGGGGATGCGCGTATTTTTAGCCGCGTTCAAAATTTTTAACTACAATACTCGCGGCGCTAAGTGGGGCGACACGTAATTTTTTGCGATTTTTTAAACTTTTGGGCAACTTTACGTAACTTTTGTACCGTAATTTTTTGATTTTATGAAAGTAGTCCTGGATTGTAGTTTATATTTTGAATTTCAGCGTTATAGGTTTATCTAGTGACGAGTTATGATTTTTTAAGTGATTTTTGAGGTCGTTTTATGTACCATATTATATATTCTTGACGGTTTTTTGAGGTATTTTGCCGTCCAGGGTAATCGGTCATCTTCAAGTTATAGATCGTTTTAAAGATAATTTTAATTGTAATTTATGTTCCAAATTTGAAGTTTATAATTCAAGCCGTTCGTGAATTATTGATTTTTATTTGATATTTTTGTCATTTGTGTACCATCTTATAAGGATTCCGCACATTATATGTATACGGAATCCTAAAAATCAACGAAATATTCTCTGACGATGTCATTTTTATGACTGGCCCCAAAAATAGACAAACTAAAACAGTGTAATAGCTGCAAGCATTTGTATGCAAAGAGCACACAGTTCCAGCATGTTTTAAATACGTAAATGAAAATAAAGAAAAGTCGAGTGGTGAAAGTTAACACTTTGATTACATGTACCAAGGGCGTCGCCAACCGATGAGCCAGGGAAGGGCAAGATGAGTTGCCAGCCGCCGGGGGGGGGGGCAAGATGATAGAAAGAGGATATGACTTATAAGAAAAATAAAATTTATAAGATGTAAAGGCTTAATATTTTATTAAACAAGAATAAAATCTTAATTAAAACATAAGTTTTCCAAATTGTCCATGATTACGAGCCTATGAATATTCATCAATGCCAGTTGATTAACAAGTTTCAAGGCTCCAGGGGGGGCAACTGCCCCTCCCTGCCCCCGCTGGCGACGCCCATGACATGTACCGTATGTTATTATTATCTATACTTCTTTCTAGAATTTTGTTATATATTTTAAGAATTAAGCTATTTTTTATAAAATGTTACGAACTATGTTATTATATATTTTTTTGAATTAAAATGTTGTTTATTCATGCTAAAATAATAAAACAAAAACATAAAACGACATAAAAAGGAATAAAAATCGAATAAAAGAATTAATGAACACAAAATATTTCTTTTAAAAACATAAATAAGTAGTTTTTAAAACGTTTTTATAAAACCTAGTCAAAAAGAACGGTGCGATCTCTTACGTTATAAAACATAGCGTAACCTCTTATGGGTTAAAGTTAAAATTTAGGTAATTTCCTGTAATCACATTAAAATTACAAAGATCGATGAAAAACAAAAATCCTTCTATTTATTGACATAAAATATATTATATAGTACTAGATAATTTTATTACAATTTGCAACATTTAAACTACATAGTATTCAATTAGGTAATAATATTAAAAAATTCTCTTATGGTAAAATTCAATATATCAGCAAGGCCATATCTGTGGGGTGATTTTCCGGGTTCACCCCCCCCCCCCCCCCGAAACGAATGCGAAATAATAACTGCTTGAATTAAATGGATCGAAATTCAAAATAAATTAATTTCTTTTCAATTTTTGACAAAAGAAAAGAAAATCGAAATTTTTATGAATTTTATTGAAACGATTATTTTTTATTTGTTTTTATTGTAGTGTTCAAATATTGCATACATAATAATTGACTACAAGGCTTTAGTGTACCATTTATAAATAAATATATTTCATGATAACACACGCACATATATATATATATATATATATATATATGTATATATATGTATATTTAAAAAAAAATATTTTCGCCCCCCTCCAACCAAATTTCGGCCCTGCATATCAGTTAATAAAATATATTTAACTCATACCACTAAACTCATATTTGTTTATTGTAACTTGTTCAATGCATCTATTTATAATGTTTAAAAAAAAAGAAAAAAAAATTGTTATACTGCTCTGTTTGATTAGATGAGAATTATTTTTGCATTGTTTGTTTAAAATTTTTCACTATTAAGAAATTCTTGAGATGATTGGTAAGTTCAATAGGGAACAAAAATTAATATTCATTCATTATCGCAGAATAAAAAAGTTTTTAAATAAATTTTAAATTTTTATTGGCAAACGACTTGTAATTTAAGTTTTATTATATCCGTATTGTTACTGTTTTATTTATGTAATGGTTGCATAAATATTAGTTATATTTTTAAAGCAATTATTTTCGTTTTATTTTTATTTATAACTTTGTGATCGATGTTAAATTCACTCAAAACTAATTATTTGTCTACTTTCACTTAACTCCTAACAAATAATACAATATTGTTTAAATTAAGTATATGTTTAAATATTTACTTACATAAGAATCAAAAAAATTAAGTTTAAAACTGCAAAAGGAGACAACAAATATTAAAATATGAATTACAAGAAAAAAAGATAGAAAAGTGATCCTGAGCCATTCATAAAATACTTAGAGGAGTAGACCGGCATTTAACTTGAATTGTTTATTAAAAAATCGTGTTTGCTACATAACTCAGCAGCATTACTTTAAGATGCATAACATTAAATATTTACAAAACATTTTATACTAAAAAGATGGAGTTACATAGCTTTTTTTATTAACTGGTAGTCACCGATATCTGTCCACTTAACCTTCAATTATGCGAAAAAAAGTTTACATTAAAGTTCTTTATAGTTTTTAAAAAAAACTATCTGTTGTCGGCCAAAATTTTAAACTAACGTATTTTACAAAAAATAAACAAAACACAACAGATGGTCGAAGAAAATAAAAAGAACAAACAAATCTACTAAATTCTACTCTTTATTAATTCTGCACAAACTCGACTTTTACGAACGACGAAAATATATAAAAACGATACACACGCTTTTCGGTTTCGTATACTTAAAAAAAACACGTTTTCCCGCGAAACAAAACACACACTGGCCCACGCCACTTCGCTACACACACGTTTCTAACACTGACGACACTGCCTGCGGCCGACGCGACAGCCATGCGGTCCTTACAAAAAAATACCGACGCTATCCAAAAAAAAATGGCGACCTTTTAACTCTAGGCGCTAGCATGCAATTAACAAAGAAAAAGATAAAATATAAACATTGCGGCAAAATAAAATAGAAATACTTATTAAATATAAACGGGCTTCGTCACGCAAAATTAAAAATAAAATACGGGGGAAAAATAAAAAAAGAATAAAAGGTATTTAAAAGAGTAAAAAAACAGCTACAAGGAAGTAAAAGCGAAAAGCGGAAAGAGATAGCTAAGTCGGAACAAGATGAGAATAACAAAAAAAATGACGACAACATTCTCGGCCCATTCTGACGGATGTCTGCCCTCAGACATCAACCAGAGGTCGATTTCGGGAAGGAAACTTTAATCTAGGCGAGCATGCATCATAGACACTAGAAATGAACGCAACTGAAAGAAAATAAAACAAAATTCTATACACACAAAAAAAAACCCTGAAAACATCCTGCTGCAGTTATGTGACGAAGTCTCCATGTCGTTGTGGAAATCCCCGAGTTTGCTCGCGTCTTTGGATGTAAGCCTCTTTGATTAGTTCTTTGTCCTCCTTGTTTGATCTTCGTTCTTTGCCAACGACCATGTTAGCAGTAATGTCGAAGATACTGATGTCCGTTTGTTCCAGAAACGGATAAATCGAGTCCTGATCGCTGATCACCGGATTATCAACCGCTAACAGCTTCCTTTTCCCTTTCTTTAATTCGAAATCCGATTCTGTTTCAACTGCATCGACTGAACCGTTGATGACTTCGTTTCCCTTAAAATTGCATTCTGATATTTTGTTGTAAAGCACTGACCGGTAAAGATCGTCGACGATCACGGAATTTAACTTGTCACTTAGTAAATTCGGTTCCATTCCTCGTCCGCTAGGCAATTCGGGTTCGATAGACGATGTATCAGAGTCAGCTAGTATTCGAAATTTCAGGTCGTTATCGTTACATTCGGTAATTGGGTCTTCGGCATTAATTTGCGAACAATCGTGTTTGTACGGCATCTCAGCGTCAAAGTCACTCACGAGCGGTTCTTGCGGATCCTCGTCAAAATCAAGTTTATGATGAGCCGGAGTGTGATGATCGCGGTACCGTTCACTGTCGTCTTCTTTTTGATTATCACTACCTCCTTTGTATATGACAGATTCTAGGGACGCGTCCATTGTTGATTCGACTAAATTACGATGCGAGTTTTCGAAGTTGATCTTTACCATTTCAAACTCACCAATTTTCAACAACGCCAGATGATCCACTTCTTTCGCGTATTTATTGACGTTTTCCGCGATCTTTTCCATCTTCCCGTTGAATTTAGCTTCCTCGGCTAGCGCGTTATTATTCTCGATCAGATGTGTCACTCGATTTTTGTCAGACTCGTCGAAGCTGTGAAAACTATCGATCTCGTTGACGGCAACTGCAGTTCGGTGCTCGTTTGCGGCCGTTACTATTTTATCAGATAAGTGTAAAATCGAATCACCAATGTTCAAATTGCTCCGGACGATAGGTTGAAATAAGGGTTGACTCGGGTCAATCAAACTAAACATTACAGATTGTTGCGGTTCCTCTTCTCCATAAGCACGTCGCTTCTGCTTCTCCGATGGATCATCGATCTCGAAGTCGGCAATTGATCCGGTGGGTGGCAGGATTGCTCTACTGTCGTCTTGAGCGGGCGAGTTTCGATTAATGCGAATTGGCTCCGCCGATTCGTGTCCACGTCGGTTGACTATGTTCACAATTTTCGGTCTGCATTCACCGAATCGTTTCTGTTCGGGCATCGGACAGTCTCTAATAAAATGCCCTGTCCTACCGCAACGAAAACATCCACCTGATGCCGATGGAATAGGTTTGGTACTAACTTGTCTACTGTTTCGCCCTGAAACCTCGTCCCGTCTTATTTTATCCTCTCGAAGTCGTAAAGTTGAATCGGATCTCGTGCCCACAACACGCTCACGATATCGAACGACATCCAGAAGATCGGTTAGTGTTCGTGGTCGGCTAAGTGCAATATACTCGGATAATTGGATCGGACGAATACCAATGACGGTTTGCTCAGTACTTTCCCGAGATGACAAACCACATTCCACACACAAACGATATTTTTCCATGACGTATGAAGTAATATCCTCGTTTTCGCGCCGTATTCTTTGTCGCATTCTATCGATTTTTTTCATTACCGATGGTTCCGGATCAAATATATCTCTCAATCCAACAGTGAAATCAGTCCAAGTTGTCAAATCTTTGCAGTAGATCAGCCACCAATCTTTCGCTGCTCCTCGTAATTTTACTTTGGCGACTTCTAACTTTTGACTGTCCGTCCATTTATATTCGCCGGCGAGCTGCTCTATCGAGGCGATCCATTCCTCGGCCTCTCGGGCAGGGTCGACACCGGTGAACTCCTCAATATCTCTCGCAACATTATGAATATCGACTTTCGGAGCGCTCACTCGTAACAGTAATTCTCCGAGTACTGTTGTGAGGTCCGACAAATCCACTACGGGCGACCTCACGTCATTCGTTGATTGTGAATTATTCATCACGACTTTATAGTTTTACGAAAACGGCGACACACACAAAAATAAAAGAAAAAAAAAAATCGGCATAATTAACTAAATGGAAAATAAAAAAAAAGTAAAACACATCCGACGAAAAAAAAGGAAAAAAAAATGTTACAATTTGACGATTGTACTTACGGCGAACTTTATGATTCGAAATCCTACTTGGCGAACTTTGTGGTTCTAAATAATATTTCGCGAATTTTCTGGTTCTCAATCCCACTTCTGAATTGTTGTCGGCCAAAATTTTAAACTAACGTATTTTACAAAAAATAAACAAAACACAACAGATGGTCGAAGAAAATAAAAAGAACAAACAAATCTACTAAATTCTACTCTTTATTAATTCTGCACAAACTCGACTTTTACGAACGACGAAAATATATAAAAACGATACACACGCTTTTCGGTTTCGTATACTTAAAAAAAACACGTTTTCCCGCGAAACAAAACACACACTGGCCCACGCCACTTCGCTACACACACGTTTCTAACACTGACGACACTGCCTGCGGCCGACGCGACAGCCATGCGGTCCTTACAAAAAAATACCGACGCTATCCAAAAAAAAATGGCGACCTTTTAACTCTAGGCGCTAGCATGCAATTAACAAAGAAAAAGATAAAATATAAACATTGCGGCAAAATAAAATAGAAATACTTATTAAATATAAACGGGCTTCGTCACGCAAAATTAAAAATAAAATACGGGGGAAAAATAAAAAAAGAATAAAAGGTATTTAAAAGAGTAAAAAAACAGCTACAAGGAAGTAAAAGCGAAAAGCGGAAAGAGATAGCTAAGTCGGAACAAGATGAGAATAACAAAAAAAATGACGACAACATTCTCGGCCCATTCTGACGGATGTCTGCCCTCAGACATCAACCAGAGGTCGATTTCGGGAAGGAAACTTTAATCTAGGCGAGCATGCATCATAGACACTAGAAATGAACGCAACTGAAAGAAAATAAAACAAAATTCTATACACACAAAAAAAAACCCTGAAAACATCCTGCTGCAGTTATGTGACGAAGTCTCCATGTCGTTGTGGAAATCCCCGAGTTTGCTCGCGTCTTTGGATGTAAGCCTCTTTGATTAGTTCTTTGTCCTCCTTGTTTGATCTTCGTTCTTTGCCAACGACCATGTTAGCAGTAATGTCGAAGATACTGATGTCCGTTTGTTCCAGAAACGGATAAATCGAGTCCTGATCGCTGATCACCGGATTATCAACCGCTAACAGCTTCCTTTTCCCTTTCTTTAATTCGAAATCCGATTCTGTTTCAACTGCATCGACTGAACCGTTGATGACTTCGTTTCCCTTAAAATTGCATTCTGATATTTTGTTGTAAAGCACTGACCGGTAAAGATCGTCGACGATCACGGAATTTAACTTGTCACTTAGTAAATTCGGTTCCATTCCTCGTCCGCTAGGCAATTCGGGTTCGATAGACGATGTATCAGAGTCAGCTAGTATTCGAAATTTCAGGTCGTTATCGTTACATTCGGTAATTGGGTCTTCGGCATTAATTTGCGAACAATCGTGTTTGTACGGCATCTCAGCGTCAAAGTCACTCACGAGCGGTTCTTGCGGATCCTCGTCAAAATCAAGTTTATGATGAGCCGGAGTGTGATGATCGCGGTACCGTTCACTGTCGTCTTCTTTTTGATTATCACTACCTCCTTTGTATATGACAGATTCTAGGGACGCGTCCATTGTTGATTCGACTAAATTACGATGCGAGTTTTCGAAGTTGATCTTTACCATTTCAAACTCACCAATTTTCAACAACGCCAGATGATCCACTTCTTTCGCGTATTTATTGACGTTTTCCGCGATCTTTTCCATCTTCCCGTTGAATTTAGCTTCCTCGGCTAGCGCGTTATTATTCTCGATCAGATGTGTCACTCGATTTTTGTCAGACTCGTCGAAGCTGTGAAAACTATCGATCTCGTTGACGGCAACTGCAGTTCGGTGCTCGTTTGCGGCCGTTACTATTTTATCAGATAAGTGTAAAATCGAATCACCAATGTTCAAATTGCTCCGGACGATAGGTTGAAATAAGGGTTGACTCGGGTCAATCAAACTAAACATTACAGATTGTTGCGGTTCCTCTTCTCCATAAGCACGTCGCTTCTGCTTCTCCGATGGATCATCGATCTCGAAGTCGGCAATTGATCCGGTGGGTGGCAGGATTGCTCTACTGTCGTCTTGAGCGGGCGAGTTTCGATTAATGCGAATTGGCTCCGCCGATTCGTGTCCACGTCGGTTGACTATGTTCACAATTTTCGGTCTGCATTCACCGAATCGTTTCTGTTCGGGCATCGGACAGTCTCTAATAAAATGCCCTGTCCTACCGCAACGAAAACATCCACCTGATGCCGATGGAATAGGTTTGGTACTAACTTGTCTACTGTTTCGCCCTGAAACCTCGTCCCGTCTTATTTTATCCTCTCGAAGTCGTAAAGTTGAATCGGATCTCGTGCCCACAACACGCTCACGATATCGAACGACATCCAGAAGATCGGTTAGTGTTCGTGGTCGGCTAAGTGCAATATACTCGGATAATTGGATCGGACGAATACCAATGACGGTTTGCTCAGTACTTTCCCGAGATGACAAACCACATTCCACACACAAACGATATTTTTCCATGACGTATGAAGTAATATCCTCGTTTTCGCGCCGTATTCTTTGTCGCATTCTATCGATTTTTTTCATTACCGATGGTTCCGGATCAAATATATCTCTCAATCCAACAGTGAAATCAGTCCAAGTTGTCAAATCTTTGCAGTAGATCAGCCACCAATCTTTCGCTGCTCCTCGTAATTTTACTTTGGCGACTTCTAACTTTTGACTGTCCGTCCATTTATATTCGCCGGCGAGCTGCTCTATCGAGGCGATCCATTCCTCGGCCTCTCGGGCAGGGTCGACACCGGTGAACTCCTCAATATCTCTCGCAACATTATGAATATCGACTTTCGGAGCGCTCACTCGTAACAGTAATTCTCCGAGTACTGTTGTGAGGTCCGACAAATCCACTACGGGCGACCTCACGTCATTCGTTGATTGTGAATTATTCATCACGACTTTATAGTTTTACGAAAACGGCGACACACACAAAAATAAAAGAAAAAAAAAAATCGGCATAATTAACTAAATGGAAAATAAAAAAAAAGTAAAACACATCCGACGAAAAAAAAGGAAAAAAAAATGTTACAATTTGACGATTGTACTTACGGCGAACTTTATGATTCGAAATCCTACTTGGCGAACTTTGTGGTTCTAAATAATATTTCGCGAATTTTCTGGTTCTCAATCCCACTTCTGAATTGTTGTCGGCCAAAATTTTAAACTAACGTATTTTACAAAAAATAAACAAAACACAACAGATGGTCGAAGAAAATAAAAAGAACAAACAAATCTACTAAATTCTACTCTTTATTAATTCTGCACAAACTCGACTTTTACGAACGACGAAAATATATAAAAACGATACACACGCTTTTCGGTTTCGTATACTTAAAAAAAACACGTTTTCCCGCGAAACAAAACACACACTGGCCCACGCCACTTCGCTACACACACGTTTCTAACACTGACGACACTGCCTGCGGCCGACGCGACAGCCATGCGGTCCTTACAAAAAAATACCGACGCTATCCAAAAAAAAATGGCGACCTTTTAACTCTAGGCGCTAGCATGCAATTAACAAAGAAAAAGATAAAATATAAACATTGCGGCAAAATAAAATAGAAATACTTATTAAATATAAACGGGCTTCGTCACGCAAAATTAAAAATAAAATACGGGGGAAAAATAAAAAAAGAATAAAAGGTATTTAAAAGAGTAAAAAAACAGCTACAAGGAAGTAAAAGCGAAAAGCGGAAAGAGATAGCTAAGTCGGAACAAGATGAGAATAACAAAAAAAATGACGACAACACTATCATTTACTGAAATTATGTTTAACACGATAGTAACAACTATGTTTTAAATTAAATATAGTAAAAATTTTATATTCTTATATTTTAAAAGTAATATAAAATAGTATTTCAATGAAAAATTCAATAGCACAATAGGTAATAGAATGTTATATATTCAAACATAACGCAATTTTTTTTTTTTTTGTTTTACATACTGTACCGGTATACTATACTATAACCAGCGATGAGAGTATATAAAACATAACTTGCCGGTCGCTATTTCTCCCCATTGGGAGTAATGGAGCTTTTATTACTTAAACCGTTACTTTAGTTCGGATATGAAAGGCTTAAATTAGTTGCATAATATTAATAGTAAAACGGTACTTCCGTCTGCGTTTGTAGGACATCCCGCACCATTTTTTTAATCGTCTAGCAGTGTTTCCGGACAGAGTCCGTGTGTACAGTTTCCTAATGTTGGCGTTACCATGGGATTGTAGTTGATTAAAAAATTTCTGATATTGTGCCATATGAAATTTATCGATAGATAGAATGTGGAGATCGTGATATAACGTCTCATTGGATACGTATTTTGGTCTCGATGTTATCACGCGTAATATCTTGACCTGCTGGCGCTACTGTATATGTCGATTTCATATTTCCAGATTGGGGCGATGACCGTCAAGTAAAGACGACTTTTTAGATTTAGGGTTAATGAAGACTTCCGGTCCAGTAACGGGTAGAGTGACCTGGCACGCACTGGTACTGCGGAAAAAAAAGAGGCAGCTCCGATTTGTATTGTCCAAATATAATAATGCACTCAAACGAATGTGTGTACACTCGATGGAGGAAAGACGCGAATGCGAAATGAAAAACTGTCAAAAGTTAGACATAGTAACGCAGTATAAATATTTGAGAGTAATGATGGACCAGCACTTAAGATGGGACATACATATGGAATACATTGCAAAGAAAATAAGAGCAGTTTTACCAGCTTAATATACATTAAATAAATATGCAACAAATGAAACATTAAACGTAGTTTATATGCGCTAGTAGAGTCGAGGATCAGATATGGAATTCAGGCATGGGGAAAATGGCGAGAAAAGCATACTTGGGGAAAATAAATAAACTGCAAATTAAATGCTTGAAATTAATAGGAAATCCTTAAGGGGTGAAAGTGAAAGTGAAATAATTAAAAAAGAAGACGTAATGAGCATAAGAGGAGTGTACTTATTACTGAAGATATGGGAGTACATATCAGCAGAAAAGAAAATTGAATTGGAGGAAAGAATAAACACAGAATACGAGTTGAGAGAAAAACTTTCGCACCAACTGCTGTTAGCAAGAACAAAGATGGGGGAGCAAACGAATAAATACACTCGTATTATAATTCAGATGTTGAATAAAATACCCAAAGAAATAATAGAGAAGGAAAACATAGGAGAAAGAAAAAGGAAAATAAAGGAATGGCTTCAGGAAGAAGAAAATATAAAAAAAATAATAAACATAAAATAAAATGACAAAGCGCAACAAAAAAACTTTGAATATAGAAGATAGAAATAGATTATTAATTACTGATAAGTAAAATAGATAGATTAAGACTGGTAAATATTACACGATTATGTATATGTATAAGTTAATTTAAGATGGTAAAGTGTCACAATAGGATAATTCGTCGACAAGCGTTTTAGCTTGACGAAAGTTTTGTATGTAAAAAATAATAAATACATATTTTTCAAAAAAAAAAAAAAAAAAAAAAAAAACTAGTGCAATGTAAAATCTCCAATAAGATGCTTATCTAGAATAATACACAGATATTTGACTGATCCAGCTTGCTGAATTTTTGTGTTGTTGATTTTTATATTACAGCACGCTATTAATCTATTTGTAAAGATAAAGTGTTGGCATTTCTGTTCATTGATGCGGATTTTCCAATTGTTTGCCCAATTTTGGATCCAGTCTACATGTTGTTGGACCGCATTATTCGCAAAATCTGCACTGGTGTTTGCTGACAGTATTGCTATATCATCAATATATGCAGCCAAAATAGGTTGATTTGAAATTGGGATATCTGCCGTGAAAATAGAGAAAAGTGTAGGGCTGAAGAGACTGCCCTGCGGAATCGATGCTTTTATTTTTTTAACTTCCGAGACAGTGTCATTCACTTTAACTACAAATGTACAATCACGTGGATACGATGATAAAAATAAGAAGAGATCAGACGGAAGTACTTGTTTAACTTTGTGCAACAATCTTGTGTGCCAAACTCGATAGAAAGTTTGAGAGATGTCCAGCAAGACAGTCGAGCACACTTCTTTTTCCTTCAGATTGCGTTCACGATTCTATGACATTGATGTATTGTTGAGTGGTGTGGACGAAATCCAAGCTTGTGATTTGGTATGATATTCCGTTGAGCAAGAATAGACGCGGTTCGATCTAAAATTAACCTATCCAAAGTTGAGTAGACTAATTGACCTATAACAGGGGTTCCCAAAGTGTGCACCGTGAGGCGATTCTTTATACCGTGTTATTATCAGTCGGTGTTATTTACATTCCATAATAAACAGAGTACATTACATTTTCGGTACTATACCGCCGGCAGCCGCGGTGATGATGATCACAAACGATCGGCGTCGCAGCAACTAGTTAGCTAGGTTAGAGCAAGCTGAGACAAAATACTAAACTTGTGAGTGCGCCGCGGACTGAAAAAGATTGGGAATCCTTGGCCTATAGGATAACATGCGAACTGCATTTTTGTTTGGTTTTTGTACTATTATTATTATCGAGTTTTTCCATCAGTCCGGGAATTGGCCTAATCTAATAATAGCATTGAACACGGTAGCAGATAAATGTGACAGCTTTTTTTGAAAGTAAGATAAGATTTCTCCTGTTGTTTTATCTATGCTTGGTGCCTTCCCGCATGGAGCTTTCCTAAAGCATTGAAATGAAAAAGACCTCAACGGAAGTTCTAGTTGAAGCGGAACTTCCAGTGATTCTTTTACTCTTTCTGCAAATTTGTTGTTGATAATAGGATGAGGATTAAATATCTTTTCTAAGCGCTCTCCAAACGCTTCCGCTTTTTCCATATCTGATTTTGCCCAGTTGTTATATGTAAAGTTAAAATATCGATTTTGCACCTTCTAAATACGATATTAAACGTTAACAAATGTAAATTTTGGTAAATCTTTATTTACCGCATAATATAATCATATATTTCGCTTCTTTTTACGATTGCGAAATTTACATCTCGAGTATTTTTTAAAATGTTTATTACATATTTGTAGTACTGAATCGATCCAGTGTGTCGATATTTCACCCTTGAAAATCTAGATTCGATTTTATCTATTTTGATAAGAACTATAAAATTATTTACAATTATTTGAATGTATTAATTTTTTGTGTAACCAATAAATTTGTGAAATAAATGTTTTTTTGTATACTACATTGATTTAGTTGTAAAAAAAAACTTTAATTAGTTTAAAAATGATAAAAGGTCGATTATTAGGGTGCCCTTTTTGTTTTCCATGATTGGATTTATATTGAAAATACAAAAACTCGAAAAGCAGATCGAAAAAAAGATCGATTTTTAGAAAAATCGATTTTTTAGACTGATTTTTTTGTGAATCCATTTATCAGATTTCGATTCGAATCGATTCAAGAATCGAACTTTTTCGTAAAAAATCGCCATTCCTAATGTATTCGATGCATCTTTAAATATTAATAGTTGTTGGTAACAATCGGCTGGAAGCTATCGAAACAAAAACTATCGGAACAACCGGAAACTATCGAAAGGTTTCATTCGACTTTTTTTTATGCATCGAGTTATTCGAAAGATTTTAACAATCGAGACGATCGATTATAAACATTCGCTAGTGCCCATCACTAAGCCGCATATTCGACGAATAGTGTTCAGTGGAAAATCGATTATGATATATGAACAGAAAAAATGTAAAATCGTTAACATAGTTTGTTTTGGTTTTACTAAGTTATATATATGCATAAAGTGTGTCTAAGTTACATTTTCATAATTTACATATAATAAGTATATGAAATGGCGGCAGCTCGAGAGAAACGGAATAATGCCGGTAATAGATTATCACGCTTATTAAATGAAGAGGAAGAAGACGAATTCTATAAGACAACATATGGTGGTTTTGAAGATTTAGATAATGATGTGGATTATGAGTAATAATAAAATAATTTACATATTCTAATATCCGATCATACACACACAAACACATATATGCATATAAAATAATAAATCTATAATAAAGTCATACTAAAATATTTTCGTTAAAAAAGTGCAATATAATTTTACTTCTGGACCGGTACGAAGTTAATTTGACACCGGAACATTTAATATATTTGGATTTTTTAGTATAATTTATTTCGTTTTCGTTCGTATTTATCGGCTTTTTTGTCGAGCAAGGCACAAAAATTTCTTACACGAGAAACCTGATTATGAAATCTAATTTTCAACCACACATTTCAAAATGAATCTTTACAATCATAAATATAACAGTCACTTTCAAAATTATTCTTACGTTATGAAACAACTAAATAAAAAGTATTTTCAATTTAAAAAATACAAGAACGAATTCATTTGAAATTGAAAGGTATTTTAAAAGTGAATAAATTAAACTTTATAAATCAACGTAGAAATCAAAAAGCTTTCACTGTGTAGAAGTTGAAGAGCACTCATTATCATGCCCTTTTTTATATTTGTCAGTTATTTCATATAGCTGTTGGTCATCTGATATTTAAGTGAACAAACCATCTCAATTTTGTTTATGTTTTATTCAAATAATTCTGCTTAATGCTGGTTATCTTAAAAATATTACTAATTTGTTTATTCGAAATAAATTAATAAGCGGCATTTTATCATTATCGTCTGTACTAATTTAAAGAACATCAGAAATTTAATAGCACGATTTCTATATGGAAGAACATTTATTTCGCATGTTGTAAAATATACAGGTTGATTATATCTCATCAATGTAAATATACATGTTACTTACGTTTCCTACATTATTCAAATTCTACACATATAAATCGAGATATTACTGAATGTATGACAATGATCAACTGTAATTATAATGCAAGTAAAAAATACATTTTTCTTATGAGTACGGACAATATTTTTACTTTCTTTTAAGAATGTGGCAGTGATTTTGTTTTCTTATAAGACATTTACGCGTTCACACTTTTCTTCCAATTCTGAACTGTATTTTTATCAACGAAATTACTGCATAATCATCCAGAAGAAATACGGAAGCCTCCTCTAGGTCGATTTGTCAAATATATGAAAAGTAGAATAACGTGACCTGCATTAATCAGTTAATAAACACGCTGGGATCAATGACTATAAAGAGAGAAGGAAGAGGAACGCTTAAATTGAATAACATTAATATACGTATATGTCGAGACAATGCTCATTCAGAATTTTCTATAGATGGAAAAATATACTCATTCGCATTAGAAAATTATTTATTAAAAAAATATTATGGTTGTCAATAAATTTCAAACGTTAATTTTCATTTGTTGTTTAGAATAGGAAATTGGTGGTTCACTAAAGTATATAAGTTTCGTATTAGAGCACATCATTTATATTTTTTTGATTAAATAATTTATAAATGACATGTCGCTGAAACAATTGCAATATTATTGACTCTTATTTTGATATTAATTTCGTAATATTATTGTGTGTAGTGTATTTATAAATTGTTCGTTTTTAATTCTACTGTTAATGCTTGCGAGAATTTCTAATTTGTTATTTTTCCGTGTGAAAATGTATTTTTACATTTCAACTTCAAAATTTCCGGAACGCTAAAATTCATCAAAGTAAAAACACTTATTTCTCATTCCCGATCTATTTCTATACCTGTGAATAAGAGTTCATTTAATACACCGTTTTAAAAGTTTGGTATAATATTTATTTTCTTATTTATTTAGATCTGAAGTTGAGGCGGAAGATATTGTTGATTCCGATTTTAGTATAGACGAAGATGATGAAGTTGTATCCGATTATGAAGAAAAAGCTGCTCAAGCGGAAGAAAAACTAAAAAGAAAAACTACACTTACTGCATATAAAGTAAAACCTCCTCATTTACTACATGCAAATTGAACATAAAATTTTATTAAAAATTTGGTAAAAATTGAAAATTGTACATTAATGGTGACTTGCTGCTAAATAATATAATTATTTTACAAAATAATTAGATCATTTTTTAAAGTATGAGCAATAATTTTTTATCAAAAAATAAATGAACATTTAAAGTAAAATTAAGTCGATTAATACATAAGATCAATGTATTATTAGGAATTTTACATTAACGTGTAATCCTTTTCTCTTTATTTTCGAGATTCCCAACATTGACAACGAAACTTGATAATGATAGGCGGCAGGTTTTCATCATTTCATTGAATTAAGTGATTTCGTAGTAAAAATTAATTCGTGCATCAATTGTTCGGCGCATTTTTTTATATTTTCTAGTCATCCAAACTTCAGTAGTCATTATCTATTCCGTTGATTTTTAATTATTCCTTCGATTTGATTATTAATTGAATTTGCGGTTAGTTACCAGTTCATGGTGTATCAAAACAGATTTATAATAAAATCAAATATCTTTTAAGAAAATTTATTTTAGAGAATTATTTTTACGCAAAGTAAAGTTAAAGTAATATGGAATCTGGGAAAAATGTGGGTACACAGTGTTCTTAAATTGTATGATCTTGAAAATAATTTTTTTTTAAAAAGTTGAATTCAGAAAAAAAGAAATATTTGTTATGTTCGTGACCAAAAATTGTTTTATCAGCTAACATACATTTTATTACAGATTTTTTCATAAAAACAAAAAAAAACAAAAAAAAAAACAAAAAAAACATTTGATCAAAATTCAAAACTGATTTTTTCATTATTTTATAACTTTTTTTTTACATACTACAATTCGTTCAACAAAAGTATGGCAATAAAAAAAAAATCGATAATTTTTTTTTTTTTTTTTTTTTTTTAATATATATTTGTAAATTTTAAAAATTGTTTCTTTCGTTAAATTAACGCTTGTCGAACATATCTGCCGCTCACCTATTAAAAATGCTATACTGTTGTCGGAAGTTGATATGATTTTAAGTCACATTTAATTACATATTTCCATTATGTAAAGTTCATTTTCCATTGGTGTAAATTTACTATTATTAAAATGCATTTATTCTGAAATTAAGTTGTTTTATTTTTGGACAATATAGATAATTTATATAATTAGTGTTTATTACTTCTAAAAATAGTTTGCTATTTACATGATTTAAAAATATGAAATACGAATTTTTTATCTACATTTTAATTTAACTAGTGGTGCAATTAATTTTTCATGATTTTGGTTATTTTCAATTTATACAATTTTTAATAGGCCAAATTAATAAATAGAAAAATTATAACCGAATTATGATTTTAACGTTTATTTTTATGTGGTTAGTCTTTGCTTATAATTGTAATAAATAATAATTACGAAATTAAAATTTATTTTCCCTAGATTCTGTATCGCCTTAATTTAAATTTACGTAAGAATCTTTTACTTATGTTTATTTGTTAAAAAAGTATTCGATTTTGTTACACGCCTATCAATTATCTAGCCCAGGTTCCATACTTTTCAAACGACATAAGGACCAAAAAATGCAATCCTAACAACGGTCGCCAGAACCTGCGGCATTTGATCATCGGTCGATAACAAGCCTATTGGTGATCGTGAATCCTAGTCATTTGACTGATTTGCTGCGGCAAAAGAAAAATGATTTTCTTATGAAACGTTTATAAAAATAACTAAAATACTTTTAAGATTGCAAAACAAAGATGCATATGAAGACAGAGAAGGTTAGCCAAGAAATGCAACAAACGACGATGTAATATCATGCATGTATGCACTCTGTTAGTGAAAAATCGGTCTGTACAGTAACTAATACTAACAAATGTCAGCAAGATGAGCCGTTTTTACTGAATTTTACAAAACGAATTGAATATAAGTAAAGTGGGCGCCAGTCAAGATCCACGTGGCTAGAAGCCCATCCTCAAATGCTGATGGGAGAAGAGAAAAATAATTTTTGAATATCAAATTGTACATTTTTTATGGTTAAAAATTGAATGAATGAACGGACTTCGCAATCAAGTGGCAAAATGATACTCATTTTCACGGTAGTAAATGCTGACAAGTAGCATTGAAACTTGATAATAACTTAAATAAGCCTACTGGGTAGAATGCCGTATTGTGTTTCGGTTTATTGTCCGTTGGGAGAAAAAAAAAAAATATATATATATATATCTATTGATACTTTAATAGCGGTTTTATTCATTGAAACATTTTCAAAAGCACGTTCTTCCATTTTCTTGCAAAGTAAGTGACCAGTTTTTGAATTGTTAAACAAAAAACGTAGTCGTCAACAATTTTTTGTTTTTAAAAAATACTATAGTTAAATTTTATTCAACAAAAAATGGATTTTTTTCATGTGAAAATATCGGGTCTTTATGTGTAACTCCTTTGTTCTTTATATTTTTCATTTATAAATTCTTTTTCTATATAGCTAAACTTTAAAATACTCAATTTTCTTAGTATAGCTCCTTTGAAGGTAGTTTGAAAAGCAGAATTGATAATATGTATTTTGTTGATTTTTCATATGAAAGCTAATTCAAGCATTTTACGTTCTTTATTATTATTTTCCGAGAAAATATTTTGTATTTAAATCTTGTTTTTACGGTTAATTGAATACTAGATTCATTTGTAAAGAACTGCAAAAATTCTAAAATTAATTCAACAGGATCCGAAAAAATTTAAAAAACCGAAGCAGATTTTGAGCGGATCAAGAACCGAAGTCAAAAATAGAAACATTACGGCGAGAAAAAGAACACTGTCTAGAAATGAAGCTAACCAGAATAAACTGCTTTCTAATATTACAGGTTTAGTGCAGAGCGTAATTTACTATCATAATACCGTAGAACTTTTAAAAATTATTTCTTAAAACCACACGAAATCAAAATGCGTTAAAATTATATTAAGAAAGAATGTATAGGAAAATAGTTTAATATTTGATACATGTTTTTTTTTCTTTTTCTTTTGAAAAATATGTATTTGTTATTTTTTACCTAAAATCTTTCGTCAAGCTAAAAATGCTTGTCGACGGATTATCCTATACTTAAACACTTAAACATTTTAACTTAACTTATACATATATATATATATATATATATATATATATATATATATATATATAAAACTTCGTGTAATATTTACTAACTGCTACATCTTAATCTATCTTTTTACTTATTGATAATGAATCATCTATTTTCTGTTCTATTATACTCGATGTATTTTTTCTTTAATTTTTTTGTTTGCGCCTTGTCATTTTATTTTATGTTTTTTTTTTTTTTTTACATTTTCTTTTTTCTGAAGCCATTTGGCCGATATTACGATAGCTGCAGTATTAGAGATTACTTTTTAAATTTATCTGTGATTAAGACAGGCTGATCACATATTTCACGAAATAATTTTACTATTTCGTGATGTCAGATTTAACTACCATAAATCTACATAAACAATTAATAGCACCCTTGTGCAGCAATGTGACGTATCTGCCACTTACCGCTTTTCTTAGAATTTTGAAGTAAATAATAAATACATCGAAAAATTATTGATTTTGTTTTTTTTTTCTTTCCAAAAAGTATACATTTATAAGTTTTCAGAAACTTAACTTATAAAGGCTTAAAAGTCAAAAGAATTTGTTTCCGAATATTACATAATAAGGAACAATGTAATTGGAAAAAAATTATATCGCATTACAAAAAAAAAAAATTGAAAACACGCAATAAGCATTTATTAATTACAGTAAAAATAGTAGAAACAACGAGAAGTTAACTTAAAATTAATGGTGTATAAAAATTATTTTTTAAATTATTCGAATCTTGAGGATGCTAGAAATAACGATTTAACTTCAATATTATTATTACGGCGACATTGTAACTAATTAATGTGAATATCTCGTTGTTAAGTGAAATAGTGAAATATGAAATGAAATCATCAAAAATATTTAATCAAGACGATTTATCTGCAACAGAAGAAAAATGAGGGAAACAAATGGCCACTTGTGTTTTTAGCGAATATAATACCAATTCATTATACGCTGTATGGTCAGTAAACACCTGTAAAGGAAGTTTTGCGAGTGCTTTAAAATGAAATAACGTCTTCGTATACTGAATATTTTAAAAATAGTATTTCCACTTATGAATATTTAAACTTGTACACATATTTGTTATATAATTAACACAGAGTTCGTATTTTTGCAGAACGAAAATCGATACGTCATTCGACAGCGTTAAAATCGGCTGAAACTATGAAACGAGTTAAAGAACGATCAGCTACAAAACGCCGCTTTCGAAGAGATCGAGATAAAAATCGCAACATGACTCAAGAACAAAGATTGGAGGAAGCCAAATTAACCGAAATCGAAAATCTAAAATCTTTGGGTAATGACAAATACATTTTAATTTCAAAAAATGATCTTATGTTGTTATTATTATTATTATTGTCAGTGGGTTATTAGTGTTATAACCATTTGTCTGCTATTTTTTTATTTTTCAAGCCTTTTTCCGTATTGCAGTAGCATAATTTTTTCTCCTCATCATCTGCCATTCTTCTATCTGTCTTATTTTTCCTCTCTACTATTTTTTTATTGGCTACAGAATTTAAAAAATGCACACACTAACAAAACAAGGTTGAATTAAACTATCCGTGTGGTGTGAAATATGTAACAAAATAACAAATCGATTATTCAGCCGAATGTCAGTATTTAGCATCTTGGTGACAAAGAATGGTAGTTTTTAGTTATTTTTTTTTCTGTGAACTGTTTAAGTTTTTATATTTCGCGCACAAGTTTGTAAGATGTACATTTATAAAGAAACCAAGAAAATTTATTTTAATTCTATATTTCTGCTATTTTTTTTTTATTTCAAAATGGACACCTGTAGCATGCTTTATCATGTATCACTTACCGAGTGTCTGCATTGTAATTATTGTGTATCTTTTTAAAATTATTTTGTTATATAAATTGTTAATAATAAAATTGGTTAATTATTTATTTATTTATTTTTATTACATATCTGGTACTGTTTGCAGTCACTTTCGACGGTGATATTTACACGAGTGAACTAGTTAGAACATTTTTTCCTTTTTTATCTTAACTTTCTTTGTCCTAATATTGTGATTTTATCGTGGAGAAGATATTCATTTTTATTTTATTTTTATCGTTCGATAGCTGCAATCAGCCAATCTATAATTTCCTGAGTGCTAAACTGCAAGTTCAGTTTGTATTTTAATTTTATATTAGAAGCGTATTATGTTAATATTAATTAATAATGAGAAAACTTTGCCCTTAATTGATTCGGTTTAGTTGACTATTCGATCAAGAACATGCGAATCTATCCGATTCCTTTTTACAGCAACACACATTGCTATACATTCATCATATGACCCAATATTTTTTACAATTATTAAATTACAATTAGGCATGAATAAATATATCTGATATAATTTAACAGTAATATTCATGTATTTTTCAAAATCGTTCAACATAAATATATATATATATATATATATATATATATATATATATATATATATATATATATATATATATATCGTATATATATTTATATAATATGAATACTGTGTTATTAATTTGAAATTACTTTTAGAACAGTTTAAATTTTCTAATATCAATATGTTTGTTTTAAATTTTATTGCGGGTTACAGAACAATTTCAACAGTTAGAATTAGAGAAAAAAATAATACAACATGTTAAAAAGTCTTATAATGGATTAACAATTAAATACACTTCCACTACAGTACCTATAATTTCGGCCTGCGATATAGATAATATACCGGTAGCATCAGATAGCATTGAAAATATTCGAATAGAAGGGTATGTATACTTTTTTTTTTCGACAATAAATTCATTATTATGACAAATGAAATACAAACTTATTTAGTATTGAAATTTTATTATCAATAATTAAACTCATGCATTTTATCATAACTTACATACCAACAACAAAAAAAAAAGTTAATTAATTATTTCTAATTAATATGTGTAATTTATTTTGGAAGTTTTAAAGTTATTTACACGTACGAGTGTAAACGCCCGAGAACAACATCCTTTTCAGTATTTTTTTTTATAATAAAGATAACAATCTCGATTAGATTTGAGAATTTTGTTTTACGTTTATCTTACTCAAAAGTTAAAAATGTTCGTTTTAATTCGTTACTAGGTGATTATAATAATATCAATATAACCGTATAATTATTCTGACATTTTAACATTCAGGTAACTTGTTAGGAATTGCAATTTTATATTAACTATTTTGGCCTTCCCGTTGTGTACTTTTTTTTTTTATATATATATATATATATAATCAGTATATTTGACTTCAATAATAACAAATAAGGGTATAATAGAGGTATCAATATAAAAAAAAGAATTAAAATTTATTTTAAGAAGCTTGACCAGAAAAAGTTCTTCCGGAATATTACTATAATAACTATTTATTAGTAAATATTTAATAATGACGTAAAAAATGTTCTTCTTCGTACATTTCTTTGCATTCTATTCATCATTGAAGTTCTCCGTTCTTATAATTTCAAAACAGCTTATTAATTTTTTAGTAATAAATATGTTTTTTATATTTATTCTTCATCATCGCTATCGTATTATATCAAAATGCTTTAATCGTATATTTAACTTAAGTGTCGTACGAATATATACTTTGCATACATTATCACATTCGAGAAATTTTGTAATATGATAACCAGTTGTTTCCCGTCGCATTCTTTATTCTGCTAAGGGATTACCGCACTTTTTGAGAGTGGTCTATATTTTTTGTTTGTTATGAGTTGCTCGTACGTGGGAAGGATTAGAGGTTGTGGACACTAATTTCTTCCAAATTTAACACTTACGTAAAGTATCTCCAGCATAGCAGTGCTGTAAAATTTTAACAATAAATGTTCAAACGAATTTTAAAAAATTCACATTAAATATTAGAAAAATATGAATATAATTAAATGGGAGAGGAAAATATAGTATTTACTAGATTTAAGTATTATAAAAAACCTAAATTTAAAATTAATTTTTTTGGGTGTAGTAGTGGGAACACAGTTTGGTAATTTAAATATGCCTATAGGCGGGTTCAAATGTTATTCGGCTATAAGTTTATTACCTATTTATATCATATCTGTTAATTACGTTGGAATATTTAAAAAGAATGCATTTTATTAATCTTTCCGCGGTAAAATTATTTATTTTTGATCAAATTTCAGCTATTTTCTATTAAATCGGATTCAAACAAAATTTTAACAAATTTTGGTGAAATGCCGAATTTTTAATAAGTTTGTGTACCGAAATAACTGCATTTCTTATACACCGTTCAATAATTTACATCAAACATGTAACATATTGTATACAGTTTTTATAACATTACCCAAACATTTATTTTAATCACATTTAACGGTTCACAAGTCTGCTTCTTCCTCTTATCACATCTCCGACTGAAGTTTGGCGATCAATTGAGCTATATTTCAACTTTATTTATTGCGCCACTAAATAATTCAAGCCGTGAACATTGGCATCATGACTGTAAATTTTCTTCTACCTGCGATATTTTTACCGGAAGTTTTTTTGTCAAATATTCTAATTAAAATACCCTATATTTTTCGTTTCATGTAACACGGCTAAAGTAGCTCTTAATTTTTGCGGTTTTAAACGGTGTGGTATAGTTCATATTCCTTAAACATTCTTTTTAATGCTTTTACATTTGTAATCTGGTCTATTGGTGAGATTTTTAATTTACAACGATATGTGTACATCTGGAAAGCCTAAATTCATCTTTCCAATTCTGTTGTCAACGTTCAACTTCCCGCACCATGTAACAACACTGTGACAATATCAGCCACTGGCGTAATTGCAAGTTTACATCTTTTCTTGTAAGCAATTTTTTCATAGAAATAACGAGATTACTCTGGTTTTTTTTCTATTTTTGTTTTAATTTCGATGTTTTAGAAATTTTTCAGCCTTTCTACTTTTATTTGGACAACACATAATTTTCCTACTGTTGCACTGCTATTTTTCTTACATACGCGGGCTATCATCCGTTTCCTTTTTTGGCAACATTTTTTGCACATCATACTCATATCATAACTCGCAGGAACATATTCTGCAAGATTTCAAGGCTATCTGAAATCAATACCGCATCATTAGCGTTTATTGGAGACTGGTTTTTCACTAATTTGAATTCCATCATCTCCTGCGATAGCTTGTTTGAAGATGATTTCTGATAGCAGGGGAAACAAATAAATTAATATAACAAAAAGATAATAAGTATAACTTATTGTTTAATTTTTTATTTAATGCATTTACTCTCTTACTTTTGAATTTATATATGTATATATTTTTTTCTGCGTTTATTATTTTCGCCGAAGTTAGTTATTAAAAGTAAAATGTGCAGTAATTGTTTTAAAAATTGAATCGCTCAAAAAAGGGTATTACATTTTTATGTAAAAATTCATTAAAAAGTAAATGAATTATATAGAATTACGAGAAAGAGCTTCAAATAAAAGTATACTACACAAGCAAGATTTAAAAATAGATTCTACAGAAGTACTTTAGACATTAAAGGTAAAAAAAAACAAATGAAATCATCTTTTTTCTTTTATAATATTTTATGTGAAATGTTACGGAATTTGAATTTTAAAGTTTGCCATCAAAAATTATTTAAGGACTACTTTTATATTTTTAAACTAATTATTAGTAATAAATTACTTAAAACTAAAAATAAAAATTAAACAAATTGCACGTGCTCATACATCGATAATGCGTATATTGTTGTGTTAATGAATAAGAAAAAAAAAGTACCGCTAAAAAAATTCTGCTTGGACCTGCTAAAACTCCATTTTAATTTTTTTTATTTTTATAGTATTTAAATAATAATAAATACTATATTTTTTTTTTCAATTTAATTTTAATATAACTCCTAAAATTTATAGCGAATTTTTTCGACAAGGAGCTGAACATTTACGACTAAAATTTTACAGCATTATATGTTAAAGGCTCTTTTTTAACGTGCTAAATTTAAAAAGAAATCTGTAGTCCAAATGTATCATTTTCTTTATTATACGATGTGTCCGTTCAGTATGCTAACATTGTCAGTAAAATAAATACAATCACGCTTATATTATTTCTATTTTGAGAATTTTTGAATAAGCTAAAATAAGCGTATGTTATTTAAGGGATATACATATATATATATATAAACTCGGCCATTTTGGCCTCGCAAGGGGCTGTGCTCCTTGACCTCTCTTGCTTACATTTTTGTTTCTTTCTTCTATACTTTGTATAAAATGATTAAAATTTATAACGTAATTCTTGCTGGCATCAACACAAAAAAAATAACATAATCACAAAAATCGTATCCTAACATTTAACTTTCATTACATAAAATTAAGACATTTTTTCGTTACATATTTTGTTACATAAAATTGTGACATTTTTAAAATAACAATCACAAAAATCCTATAAAATATAACTAACGTTACATATTATTCGGACATTTTTTCTAATGGGGGGTAGCCTAAGAATTACGTTGTAATTAATATATATATGAATGGTAAAATTACACTTTACAGAAATCTGTATAACTAAACCAAATGTAACAACTGAATTAACAGTTTATTAATTGAGTACTTTTAATTTTAATGCTCTTTCGGCTTGTTTAATAGAGACGAGTTTGTTGCTCCTAAATTAGAAACCATAGGGTGCGAATCACGAAATTTTATTACATTCAGCGATTACAGCACTTTCCGGAAAACCTTTCCTATAAAGGCCAAATCTAGTCCTCCTGCACAAAAACTATGCTGTTTAACGGGGTAAATATTTTATTTTAGTTTATTCGTAATATTTGAATATTTTTTATAAAGGCGCAATATTTCCGATAACAAAGTAATACTTTTGTTTTAATATTTAAAATTAACAATTAATGGATTGAAATAATAATATTCGTTATTACATATGCACTGGGATTTAATGATTCGCAGACTGCCCGCGCGCTACGTCGATCCAATAACCGAAGTTCCTTATTATAATTTAAATGTATTCAAAACGATACGGGAAGCGTATTACTTATTTTTGGAGGAAAAAGGAGATCGATCTGATCCTCAGGTATTAAATTTATGGTAAAATATTTATTCGCATTAAAATCAACGAAACATTATCATATCGTATTGATAACATTATTAAAGACAGTAATCACAGAGAAACAGAGAAATTAAATATATAAAAACAGTAATTATACTAAGAAACAGGTTGAACAGATTAATAGACCTTGAATTAAAATGGTGGCTTTGTGCATGTTTTCCATCTTGATAACGTGAAAAATTTTACTTTTAATTAAATGTTCTTTCGAGCCAAAAAATAATTTCCTTACGCTGGGTTAGTAATAAAAAATTGTCAGAACTGCAGTTCACTACGCTTACATACGTTAAAACATCCAGAAACTGATACTACGCTCGTATTAATGGTCTCTGTTGTGGGGATTATAACACTACACAAATTCAAAATATCGTCACCGAAACTGTCAATTTTGAGAAAACCTGATGTTTCTTAGTTACTAATTTCGATTCTGAAATCTCTTAAAAATAATTCAAAATTAGAGTATTTCATTTAAAAACCAAAAAAACCAAAAAAAAAAACCAACAAAACAAGCATTTAATTCTGAAGAAATGTTCACCAATTTTTTACCGATTTCTATGAGACATATCAATATTAAACTATAATCCCTTTATTATGAGTTCGAGAATGAGAGAAACATAGCATGTATTGGCAAATTATTTTTACTTATTTTTTTTAACGAAGGAAAAAAAAACTTTACCAACAATTTCGCATTAATTGCATTCGACTGTACTTGAACATAGCGAATAAAATTTCAATCAGTGTTTTTGATCTTAATCGTCTGTATAATGTTCTACTTCTATGGCTTTGTAGTTATTATTCCTTTGACTTCAATTTTTTTAAAACTTTGTAAACTGGTAAGGTCGAATGCGTTAATATTAGTTTTGTTGCAACAAAATCTAGTGTTTCAACGTATACACATTTTTTTTGTTGACGTTATATTTTAATGGTTTTCTGAATATACACACATTTCTTACTGTAATAATGATCTAGACGAAAAAATGATATTTTAAAATCTTATTTAATTATTATGAATTTCATATTAGTGACAAATGCCTTTATGATATTTAGCGCTATTAAATTTTGGAAAAGCGTTTTATAATTTAGTAATAAGTATCTCATTTTGGTAACATATTATATTGAAAATTACGGAACTGTAATGTTTCTATATATTTGAAACATAGCAATTCGAGTTTTCCGGATCACGATGCTTCTATTGGAAGGAAAACGCATAAAAACGTATTATTTTTTAATAAACTTCACATTTCTCATATTAAAAATAATTAATTTCAATCGGCAAGAATCGAAAAATAAAAAACAAGCATCCGATCAAGTGGAGACTTTTTATCGTAATTTATAGTTTGAAAAGGTAATTTTTCTTTTTTCTATTCATCACATAATATATCTCATCAGTTTTCATTTTTTTTACTCTTGCTCCCTCAGTTGTGGCTACCCGCTAAATAATAATTCTTAAAAGCATTTCTTTTCCAAAATCTTTTTTCAATTTAAAGCTTTTTAAGAGTTCTCTAGATAATGTGTAATACGCACAATTTTGATCGAAGGGGACATTTGTTCTAGAAACGGTGGTAATTTTCTTCTAATTGCGTACTCCACCGTTTGATATTACTGCTTATTGTTTTGAATTTGGTATAATTAACCTAATACTTTATATAATTACAAAATTTTATGTAGGTGTCACGTTACCCGGATTTATCATATTATTATTTGTTTTAATAATTAATTAATTAACTCATGGTGATAGCTTAACGGTGAGACGTGCGGTTGACACATTGCAAATTGTTTGAGTTCGAAGTTAACGATGATCAATATAGTAAGAAATATATTTAAATAAAGTGATTGCTGGAAAGCATATTAATAAAACTCTACGCATCGATGAATGTACGTGAATTGAGTGGGGTAAAATATAACAACCTCCAGTTTAGATAATTTTTCATTAATAATTTTGTTAATAAAAATCGAAGAATATAATTGTTAGTGTTTTCAGCGATAATTTTTATTTAAAAAGCTACTCATCTTTATTACTCTTAACGGGACGAAAAATATATTTAATATTCTCATTATGCAATGTACAAATTTTTCATAATCAATTATAATTAAATTTTTATATATTTAATCCTGTATTTAATAGTAGAATTTCCGGCAGTTCTAGAATGTTTCTAGAACTTTATTCTATCATAAATTTTCTCCCGGCTTTACTTCAACACTTATCGTGTTGCTAAAAAAGGTGTTTATTAAGTAACGTTATTTCTTTTTTTTCTGTCGTAAGAATAAAGAGTAATCCAATTTTAAGAATTAACGGATGCTGTACTGGTAACGGTTTACGTACCTTATTATCTGTAATTAATCTAATAACATACGTAAATTATAATATAAAGGTTGTGGAATGGTTAAACTGGCGCCATAAGCAGAAGAAAACAGCACCAGCTCGATACTCAGCATCTTCCGTATTATCGGCATTAAGACAGTTACCGAACTTATCC
This sequence comes from Icerya purchasi, assembly GCA_039619475.1. NCBI lineage: Eukaryota > Metazoa > Arthropoda > Insecta > Hemiptera > Monophlebidae > Icerya > Icerya purchasi. The sequence continues at coordinate 400,299,212 of CM077116.1, read as the reverse complement.
GAGATCCAGTTAAATGCTGGTCAAACTGAGGAAATATCTACAGCGGCGAACAATTAACTTAATCTAGTTTACTTATTGTATATGTATTTGCATTTTTATATAAATATAGCTCTGCCCAGAAAATGCTTTTTGATTTCTTTCATTACTTCCGAGATGAAAAAAATTCAATCCCCTAATTGTGGAAAAAAGCAAACAATAAATATTGTAATGATTTTTAACAAATTTCAAAATTCCAACCGTCTATGGTAATTAGTGGATTATAGCAAAGTTCGCTGTGCTCAAAGCTCAAAAAAAGATAATTTAAAAAAATTGAGCAAAAAATAAAATACGTAATTTAAAATGTTCTTTTTGAAACATTAATTAGCGCTCTACATTTTTTTACATAAATTTTAAAAAAGTGCAAAAAAACGGAAAATTTCGGGGAAAACATTAAGTACTTGCAAGTCACAGTATAGGTGTGTGTACCTTTTGTCGACAAAGCCGCAATGCAATTTAAATTCAATTGAAAAAGTTGTTTTATAGCATAAAAAATAAATAAATCTTTTGGAAGTGTTCTCGGTATTACGCGTGCAGAAGATACGGAGCAATAAAATTAATATACCGATATGCTTCTTCTAAATCACACATTAGTAACCCGAAAGCACTAGACATCCAGACAGACGCACAATGCTCTTTAAACGAGAAATTTGATTTCCTATTATAATTTATTCTGTTCCCATTAAACAATGATATGATTAACGTTTAAGTTAAAATGGTAAAAATGTTTCGCTATACATAGAGGAATCTCAGAACTACACTAGTCTGGAGATTGGTTTCTCTTACACGATTCATCGCTTTGTTTCACAATAGTTGGCAAAAAGATCGGTTATCGTCATCAACCATGCCCCATATTCACCAGATTTGGCACCAGCGGACTTTTTTCTTTTCCCAAAAACTAAAATACGCATTAAAAGGTCACCGATTTAATGACGTAAAATGCATCGAAAGAAAAGTGATCAACCTCCTAAAGGAAATTCTGGGGGAAGCGTATTACGAAGCCTTTCAACAACTCTATGAAAGAGCAAAAGCACGTGTAGAACGAGAAGGGATGTATGTTGAATTCTAGGTAATAAAAAATGATTTTATTATATATTTTTTATTTTATTAATGTAGTTCCGGAACTTTTTTTGAACGCACCGTGTATTATCATTTGGATCAACTATTTTTTGTATGGATTTTTGATCGTGACAGCAACAATACCAATTTTTGGATTTTCAAGAATAAAAGGTGTTTTCATTATGATTTAATCTCCAATATTAATCTTGCGGAAAACTTTTAAAAATTTTTTTTGTTGTTCCACGTGGAAGGTATTTCTATTAGATATTTGAAAGTTTTACTAACGACCGCGTGTTCCGCTGAAATTAATGAATTAGTAATTTTCATTCAGTAAACTTATTTGTTGCCACAACATTTTGTTATCAGAATTTCTATACTGCGATGTTTACTTAAATATGTATATTAAAATATACTGATATATTTAAAAAAAATAATGATTGTATACATACTAATATAGAAGCAGAAATAGTAATCCCGTGTTTTTACCCCCCCCCCCCCCCCCATAAAAAAAACAACAACAAAACGCTTCTCTAAAAATTGATAATGAATAAATAACGCAAGGAAATTATTAATTTCATCCATAATGCGTTTCTTCGCAAAACACTAAATGCTAAATGTTGCTTTTTATTCTAATGAAAGAACACTTCGTAACAACACTTATAAAAAATATCAAATCAAAATTTCGAATTTAAACCAAAGCCATTTCTTCACAAATATCATTTATGGGCAAGAAAAATTTTATGATTTTAATTTTCAACAAATGATACATTTAACCCTCTATGGAATAAATACGTAATTCGGAAAAATATATATTTTTAAGTTTCAAAATAAAAAAAGGTACACTATAGCTTAAAAAAACATGTAATCTCCACCATTTAGGGAATTAGTCACCAAAAATTAATCGTACATCACAAAAAGTGAACAATTAAAATCTAAAATTGATGAGCTGAGATTTCTTCGCGAAGGTGAAGTTTATTTTTCTATACGACATAAAAGTAAAGAGCGAGATGGCAAAAAATTGAATTTTCCTTTTAATCAATTTGTCAAAAAGAAAAATAATATTAAATTCCAGAGTTTTTTTATAGTATGAATGACGGATTAATTAAAAATAAGTTTAAAAATAACTATATTAATGTTTAGAAAATAATAGATTGCCGTTTTTTTTTTTTTTTTTTGTGACACTGTTATAAAAAATTTGGAAGACGATTAAATACTTTATTATTGCATCGAGAGTACAAAATGAGAACTTAAAATAATTATTTGTTTAGTGCTTTTTTTGTTTTAATTTAAAAATAATAAGCAGTGAATTTCAATGTCGATTTTATTAAACCGAACATGAACCTAAATTCAGAATTTTTTATTTTGCGAATATAAAACCCGGTGACTACTTTTTCGTTTACGAATAGTAAAGGTCTCCTTATATATGGATATATATATATATATATTTGCAGTTCCACTATAAAATAAACTAATAACATAAAAATAGTAAAAGATGTAAAGTAAAATTGGGCACCATTGTTGTAAATATAATTACTAGCTAAGAAAAATATTTCCACTTCACTGAATAATAAAAAGAACATTAATTAAATATATCATATATCTAGAAGAGTCTATGTTAATTTTATTTTGATAAAAAATTATTTTTGTAAAATAAGACCTGTACGATTTAAACAGCCCTTAGAATCGTTCCCTCCATGTGTAGTAATTTTAAACATCTGAATAAAGGAATACGTGTGGCAAGACTAAGTGAACGTACAAAGAAACGTTTTTTCCCCCTTGTATTCTTGTGAAATTCGTGAAATGCAAGATAAATCCCGTTCATTGAAACATCCATATTTAATTAGCAGTTTTCCTTCGTAAAATTAGTATAAAGTTGATTTGATGAACGTATTACTTGGAGAAACTAGAGCTGGGTACCTTACTTCAAACTTCTTAGCCTGATTCATTATCTATTTCCCTAACCTCGCGGCTTTTCTTTTAAAATGTAATTTTAAATTGTTTCTATAAGTGGTACAGAATTAAATTCCCTTGATAATATTACCGCACTAGTTCAACAGAATAGGGTCAGTTTAAAAGTAATCACAGATGACACGCGATACAATTGTTTTTCGATCTAGTCGCATCTTGATTTCCACTCGCGCAATTACGCGTTAGTGAAATGTGTTTATTAACTATCTAAACTAAATGAAAAGCTTCAATTCTGCAGCTATCACAAAATTGAACAAATCATTATTACGGTAATAGTTGAAAACACGCGAACAATCTGTTGTTATTCACTTACATGTTTTCATGTTTCAGTTAAATATCAGATAGTTTACAACGCTTCATTATCGAAAAGAAAAACGTTTTTAAATAAATGGTTAATTTTTTGACTAAAAATAGATGAAAACAAACCATCACTCTCTTATTTACATGGACGCCTTCATTTTTTTTATAAACCAGTCCAGATGTCTTATGGAATAAAAGGTCTATTGTAAATAGATTACTCACTGCACGAAAACAAACAAACATATGAACATTTTTTTAGATTAGGCGCTTTCATTTTTTACCTTAACAATTCACGTTTATTTCAATGACGAATGTAAGTTAATCTACAATGGCTTATTAAACAGATTTTTTTTTTTTTTTTTTTTTTTTTTTGAAAATAGTCTTTTATTTATGCACTAAAAAGTGCAAAATAACTTTATTTGTGTGCGACTATCAGATACGCATCTTAACATTAAAATCTGAAGCTACAAAATATTCTGAAAAATAAAAGCGGGGGTCGTAATTACAAAAATATTCGGTGTGTGTGGTATTGTGATGCACAACAATGGAACAACATAATGGTGATTGTAGTTTTGGCTTAGGATGTATTGTAATATTAATATTTAATTATTAATCTGCGGCCCCCGCTTTTATTTTTCAGAATATTTTGTAGTTTCAAATTTTAATGTTAAGATGCGTATCTGGTAGTCGCACACTAATAAAGTTATTTTGTACTTTTTAGTGCATAAATAGGCTATTTTTTTTATTTTTTAGTCTGGATTTTTACTGTATATTTCAATAAAAACAATAAATTTAGAATTGTATTTTATTTTGCTTTATTTTATTCAATATCTTGATTATAGGACATTTACAGAAATTTGTGTTACATTCTATTATTAAATAATGGATCGCATTCTTTCAATTATATTGTCTTTTGTTTTTCATACAATACATACAGAATCCTCAGCACATGAAACACAATGTTTAACTAATAGCGGTCTTTCCATTAATATATCATATGACCGAAAACAAAATATTTTTTTGAAACTTTCGAACTTTCGCCGCCCCAAAGGTCCGGTTTTAAAGTTGGAAACCTAGATGTTCCAAACCAAAGAAATATGCGTGCATGTGCATATTTTCAACCTTGTTCAAAATTTTTAGCTATAAGACTCGCGTCGTAAAGAGGGAGCTACATGTTAGATCTTGCGCTTTTTTGAACTTTTCGTAAACTGCGAAAGTTTCATTAAAGAAATAAAATATGGTTTTGTTCTCGTCAAATAGCGATCTTTCCAACAATATATCACATGCCCGAAAAAAAAAATATTTTTTCCCAAAATTTCGAGCTTTCGGTGTTTCGAAGGTCTAATTTTAAAGTTGGAATAATGTTGTATTGTCATCTATAACAAGCATTTCTGCAAAAGGACACTTTTTTAATTCATCGGGAAGTAGGTGAAAAATCATTCGCAAGATTCCCCCCAGACAGACAGAAGGACAAACCGAGTTAAATAAAAGGCTATAAAAATTGTAATGCCCTTATATAAAATGGGTGTTGTATTTGTTAATTGTTAAGAATACGTCGGATGTTTTTTTGTTCCTTTTTTCAAATTGTATATAACTTCTTCAATAAAATTTAAATATTCAATATTAAACATTCGATTTTTATTGTTTCCTTTAATTTATTTGCTTGCACGTTTACTTATCGAAGAAAAGCATGAAGATCGGTTGTTCCCGTGAAAACAGTTTTTATTCAGACGAAGTCTTCCCTGGTTATATTTGTTATAAGGAAACTATCTTAGTTGAAAAATAATTTCTCGAAGGTTAATATTTCTCTATTTGTATTACTTGAGAACGACTTAGAATCTCTAATATAAATTATTTTTAATTAAATAAAATTATACTTATGACAGACAGTATATTGAATAAAAAATATAAATTACATAACTGGTTTCGAATTTATTCGTTCGTTGTAACATTGTCTTGAATTCAGATGTGTAAATTTATATTTTTTATTAATATACGCATTAACGTCATAATTTTATTTGTAATTACTGTAGCTTACTGTAACGTTTTTGCAGTAGTTCTTGGAGTGGCTTTCCTTTACAATATTGTTCACTCTTCGCCACTGAGAATACTCCACACGTATTACAAAATACCAAATACACCAATATAAACCGAAGATCAAGTCATCTTCCAAACAAACAATTTATCGTGAATTAAACAAGAAAAAAAAAGAAAAAGTTACCAAATACAAATGCAAAACCAAAATAAATTACATACTTCATGTTTGTTTCCGTTAATCTTTCGTTTCATTTTAGTTGTTTTCATAAACGAAAAATGATGTAACATTGGAACCGTGTTATAAAGAAAAGAAGGCGGAAATATTTGTTTTTCACTAGGTTTCCTTAGTAGTTTTTTTTCTGTGCCTTGTAGTCAATTATTATCATTTGATCAATTTTACTTCGGCGAATATAACTGATGTGTTTTTTAACATAACGTATTCGAAAATAGTTATACTCGCCATGGGGTGACTACCAAACAGCGTTCGACACCATAGAGACCTGGACGAGCGAATGGCACTAAAAAAATATGGCACAGAGAGATGAATACACGAACGTAATAAAGTATATATATATATATATAGCTCAGCAATAATGCAAGTGAAACTGACGGATAAAACCAATAAAATTAAGGCAGTGCAATTTTACCAAAATTATGTGTCATTGAAAGTATGTTTAAAAATGTTCATTGAAAATCGATAGGCACGATTATTTAGGTTTCACTGATAATATAGTATTAATTAATAATAATGCCAATGATTTCTAGGAGATGCTGACGAACCTATATAAATAATTTACATCAGTTGGTTTTATTATGAATATTAATAAGTTCAAGATTATGACAAACACTTTATAACACGAAATAAACAAAAGTTGGAACAAATAGATGAATATATACACGTAGCTAAGCTAAGTAATCACTAAAAGAATCTATGCAAAACGAAATACGAAGACGTGCATATCTCTCACGGATACCATTTGGGAAACTCCAATACATATCCTCAAAAACAAAAAGATTCCAAAACACTTTAAAAGGGAATACGTACAATCAATGTACACTGCCGGGCTTACATCTCTCACAAAATATGCTGTGTTAAAGACTCGCTATAGCCCAGAAGACTCAATAAAGATTGATGCTGAATGTAAAATTAAGAGACCGAAAATGAAATACATAGATTAGGCTGCAGACAAAAGTAGCAGATGTTGTAGAACGGATGACACAGCGAAAATAGAATTGGGCCGGTCACGCAGCAAGGAAAATAAGGACTACGTAAAGCGACAGGTATATTATACATGACAAAGGATCGGATTGTGCGGCGTAAATGTGGAGAAGCTTTCATCCAACAGTGGAAAGATATGAACAGTTAAGGTGTAAGGTGTTAAGATAAGGTATTATACTTTAAAGGAAAGAAAGAAAAAAAATATATGTTAAAATAAATCGACGCGTGTAAATGCATTTGTAAACGGTTTTAATAAATAAAATTCGTTTGACAGTTTTTCAAAAAGTTGAAAATTCAATTCGACGAATTTCGCGAAATGATAAAAATTGACACATGTACAAAACAAACATTCTTTGTGTGTCTTCGTGATTTATTTTAAATAAAATAGTAATTACGGAGATCATTCCGACGAGACATCAACTTAGCGAGTCTATTTCGACTCATCGAACGAACAACACATTCGCGGTAATTCGTACATCATAAAAATGAAACCAGATCTATTTTTAAAATGTGACGCGAACATCGCGCAAATTACTTTACCGGCATCCAGTTGCATTCCCCTTGTATTTTTTATTATTTATTTTTGTCGATCAGTCACGAACAGATTTAAAAACTTTATTCATTCCGTTACGTTGTTTTCGATTGCTTTTGTTACGGTATTTTCATTGGACTGATTATTTTCAGCTTCTAGCGCTTTCTTGTGCTGACTTAATGCTAAAAATGCCAAATGTCCCTTCGGGCATTTATTAGCGTAATGACCTTTTGATCCGCACTGAAATTATATGTAAAGATTACAGTTATAATACATTTAAAATATAATCTATTAAACTTTTCATTCTAAATTATTTCTTTTTTTTTTTCTTTCTAATTTAAAACAAACCGGTTTTGAATAAGAGAAATTTCATAAAACCGAATTCACTGCGATCCGGTTCACCGTGAAATATTAGGCACAGCTGTTCTTACCTTTATTTCATTTGCAGAGTTACTTTAAGAGTGGCCTTTTTTTTTGGCGTTATTTGCACCAAAAATATATTTCGCTTGCAAGATATAAACGTCGGAACGATCAGTACCGAATCAGCCAGTATTGAATTGTAAGTTGAATCGTTCCAAATTCAGTTTATTTAATATTGAATAGACATTAACAGTGAAAATGGTGTTGACTTCTCCCAAAAATTAGTTAGCCCGATTTCGTTACAAAATATGAATTACGTAGCTCTGTTAGTAAATAGCAGATTTTCTTCTGTTTTCATGTAAAAATTTTTATAATTTGTATTGTAGTACTGTGTTTCATATCAAAAATTCGATCAACATTGAGCAAAACTTATTACTGACAACGTCATTCTTAGCCCGACCCCCATCACTTTTTTTGTCCCCAAAAAACGTTACATATATTGTATATATAAGAAGACAAAGTAGTATTGGCAAAATGGATTGTTGCCCTGGTTAATTATGTTACTCTTACGTTGGGGTTAATAAAAAATTCTTCTACGTTTTTGCGTTATGGAAGTAATGACACATATTTCTATGCAAACTGGAGATTAAATACATTAATTTTTAAATCCTTTCTTGATTACAATGGAAAAAAATAATTATCGACAGGCATTTCTATGTAAACCATAAATAATGACAGACTAAGAACACGTCACTATTTTTTTTTGTATCAAAGTCGGGAAGAATGACGTTTTCCTTTTTCCTCGTTCTATAAGAAGTATAGAAGTGATAGAGCTGCGGGTCCCTAAGTGGAGTCAAGGGACAGAGTTTCTTAAGAGGCACCAAGGGTCAAGTTCATATATACATATGTGACGTTCGCCAAGAAACGGGACTTGTGGTGCGAAAACTAGTTTTTAAGGAAAACGCGGTTAAAGTTTGCGTAAAGTAATATTATTGCAATATACCACTGCACCTCGCATGCCCGTATTTGCTGCCAAGGATAATAATACTGTTTCTTTATGTACCGATCCAAAAAGAAACGCAATTTCGTAGCTCCTTAACCTGATTAACTTAAACCGAAAAAACAGGAATGTAATTCTAGAGGAGCCTGCAGTAAACCTGCACAAAAGAGAAAGAAGGCGATAGAAACTCCAATCAAAAAAAAGAAAAAAACCGGAGTTCCGAAAAATAAAAAATGGTAATACCCAAAAAATACCCAAAGCAAATAAAAAATCATTAAAAAATGTCAAAGAAAAAACTAACTAAAAAATTTTTTAAAAATATTTTTCTACTTTTTCCCAATTTCTTCAGTCAGTTTTGTACGTTTTAAGACATTAAATAAATGTTTGCGAAAAAAACTACCATCTTATTCTATACATTTTCAGGTATCGTGTTTAACGCATAACTCATATTTTCGCACTATAGATCCCTTTTTTCGGAGAACGTCACACATATATATATATATATATTGGCCTAACACTAAACCATTTGACTGTTGCTAATTATTAAATTTGATTTTACTAATTTCTGTTTTTGGAGTCGTGAAGAATCCAACCTGAACCACCACATCAGTAGTATAGTAATCGTATTTTATAAATACGCGGATAAAAATTTTTTTGGTAATAACCGAAATATTTAATTTAGCAAAGTGTCGCTAATAAAACTAAGTTAGACAAACGATTACGTCAATAAAAAAAAAACGAGTAAATTTATTTTATTTTTTTTTAAATATGCATCTAAGATATTCTTGTTTGTATCGCACAAAATATTACAATAGACTGACGAAAAATGAATAAAAGGAAAGGAAAGTCAGTTACTCGGATAAACTGTTTCTAACTGAAAAAGGATTCTTTTTTTCCATACAAATAGGAACATTCTTGAAGATTACATTTCCTAAAGCCCGTTCAACGAAAATGTACCGATGGAAAAAAGTCGATATAAATCGATATTTATTATCCACTTACCCCCCCCCCCCCCGCGATTAAAAATTCTGTAGTGTTGCCACTAGTAATTATGGTTTTAAATTAAAATTAAATGTTTATTTAGATCGTAGGAAGTTAATTTTTTGTGGTTTTAGTTAATTTAATTAATATTATTTTTAATAATAGAAATTATTAAAATTAAATTGGAACTTTAACGTTTATTTTAATTTGATTAGTTTTTGCTTAGAATTATTATAAATAGCAATAGCAAACTTTAGATTAATTATAGATGATTGAAAAGATTAAATAAATTAGAACATGAAAAATTAATACCATTACAACATTTAAAAATTTTAACCGAATTTGTATATTTTTAATTTCATTCTTCAAAAAGATATCATTTGTGATATTGTGTTCATTTTTGTAGTTTTCATTCAATTGTTCATTAATACTTCTAAATCTTTTCAAAACATTTTCACTAGTTCTGATTTCCTTATTTTTTCAGTTTTATCTTTATTTACTTCATCCTTCTTTTTTCTTTTACCGAACATTTTTGTTTCATTCTTTCTAGAAATAGTCCTTCTCAGGACTCTTGTTTATACATGTGATATATTCCACTTGTTTCAATTTTTTAACACCTAACAACAACAAACAAAAAAAAAAAAAAATTACCAGCAGTAGTGATGAAGAATTGGTGATTCTATCAAATTTAGGATCAAGAACAGGTATAAAAGATTTCAATAAGCAAAGTAAAATGATAATTGCAAGTATTTATAAATTTTTTCCGAATTTAGCTGATAACCCATATATTTTCAAAAACTTTAATTTTAAATAAGCATAAAAGAACGCTGTTGCTGCATGTGGCATATCAGTGAAAAGTATTTATAATATTAAAAAAAGATATTAAAAAATTGGAAAATAAACTAATTTGTAGAACGTCACGAAAAACATATGAACGAAAAAAATGAATTACCATGTTAGACAATTACAATGAAAATATAGTACATCAATGTATATTCAGTTTTTATAAGAAAGGTGAGTACCCAACTTTAGAAAACGTACTCGGTGAATTGCGAAATAAGATAAACTTTCAGGGTTTTAAAACATCAGTGTGGAATATCTTAAAAAATATGAAAATTCAGTATTGGAAATTATCAAACGGAAGGAAATTTTTAATGAAACGCACTGATATAATAGTCGTTCAAGCCAAATCTTTACGCCAAATGCATGCAATTAAAAAGGCCGGTATTTTATTTAGACGAGACATGGGTGTATCAGAATCATAGACTGAGTAAATTCTGGCAGGATGGAAATCCAAATGGTGAACTAAAAGTTTCAATTGGTAAGGGTGGGCGCTTAATTTTGTTACATGTAAGTTCTACAAAAATTGGATTTCTTAAAGAATGCAAATTAATTTTACGAGCAAAAAATAACTCAGATTATCATAATTAAATGAATTACGCTGTATTTAAAAACTGGTTGTAAATTTTCTAAATTTATTGGAAGAAAGTTTTGTAACTGTAATGGACAATGCTAGCTATCATTCAGCTTTAGCATATTCAGTACCACGGTTAAATTGAAAAAAAAAAACGGCATACAAACATGATTTGAAAACAATAATATATCATTTTCGATTAATGAAACGAGAGCTGAATTATTACAACATCCTAGGATGAAAAATGCACCAAAAATATATGAATTAGTAATTTGGAAAATGAAAAAAGTCATGAGATCATTCGTCAACCGCCGTATCATCTTCTTTATAATCTAATTAAACTAATTTGGATAAAGTGTGAGGTGGCTACTCAGAATAACACATTTAAAATGAATAACGCTGAAAAATTACTAAATAGTGCCATGGATAAAATAACGTTGGATGATTGGGTTAAGGCAGTTGAACATACTGATAAAATACAAACAGATGATTATAATAATTTATATTATATCGACGATCAGATAAAGCCCATTATAATAGAATTGCAAGATATTTCTTCAGACAAAAATAATTTAATTGAAGATGTTTCTGAATAGAAATAAAGATTTACAGGTATAACAAATATAATTTTATTTATCACAATTACAGTAAATTAAAAAATGTTAACATTTGTCACTTTTTAAATATATCCTTTCTTTTCTGGCATTAAACGTCTCTGTTCCTTTTATTTTTTCTTAATTTGTAAGAACATTTTAAATAACACAGTAATTTGAAATAGTTGAAAAACGTTGAGCTTGGTATTCACTTATAAAAATCTGAACACTTGTGCGTACTATTCACATAGTTAATTTTTAAATAATAACATCCAAATCAAATATTCTATAGTCCGTTCAACGAAAATGTGCCGATGGAAAAAGTCGATATGAATCGATATTTATTATCCACTAACGACATTTTCGTTGAACGGACTATAGTATCTAATAACCGAGCATTGCTTTCGATTTATTTTAAATTTTCTGATCGATCGAAGTATTAATAAATTTCGCAAACATTTAAAAAGATAGTAATGTGTAACATGAAAATTACATTTGAAAACATTCCGCTATTATTCTATATTGAAGTATTTTCATATGACACAAAATAAAACTAAATTAAAAATTTATAAATAATCATTTGTAAACTTTTACAATAATTTTATACTTTAATCGGGATAATGTTTAAAGTTGTAAATTTATTTTATATTTACTTGTTTTCACTTTGTTATTTACCATGAAAAATAAACTTATTTGCTTCTTAATAAACCCTAAATACAAGTGTAATCGCTAAAACGAATACTGTCTGCTTCCATTTATTATCAAATTACCGAACAAAAATTTTGTTCAACGATAAAAATAGTAAGTGGTTGACATTACACGATCAATAATCAAATAAATTTATCGCCATGTCTAATTTAATTGAACGTGTAAGTGAAATAATATTAACAATAATAACTGTCCTGTATTTTCATTATTTAAAATTTTCACTTATATATATATATATATATATATATAATTGAAGTAAAAATTATACAGCTTTATTAATTAATTATTACACAATCAGCCTAAATATGTGAACTGGGAAAAATGAACGAACGAAATAACGTTAAACTAATTCATTTCATTAATAAATTATTAAATGCATGTTGGAGTTGTTTTTGGATTTTTAGTGGAATAATGATTATAAAATATATTTAAGAAATATGTCATTTCGAATAAAGAAATAAAAATTCCAATTTCAACTTGAATAATATTAAACATTTGGCAACAACGCTGAAATATCGAAATTTTTCAATCGACATATTTTCGCTGAACGGACTACAATAGTTATATTCCAGAAGAAGATTAACTTTTTTTGTTGAACATTATTATCGTATTTAAAATGTTTAAAATGATGTTTTCGACATACCTTGTAACAGGTCACACTATCTAAGTTCTTGGTCCCTGTTTTTTGAGTTGAATCATTTTGCGTATTGACAGCCTGTAAAAACGAAATTAATGATAGCCACGTTAAACTTTTAATTTATTAAATTTCTATAATGAACGTTATTATTAAAAATAATTAATTCTTTTTGTTGACGCCATATCTTTTATTGGGAGTTTTCTTTTTGGTACTCTATCTCTCGCTCATTGGATTAACTCTGATCTCCGTATTCGAGTTCGCAACTTGTTCGATTGTTCAGCCATTTACTTCTTTTCCTGTTCCTACTGTGTTTGTTTTTCCCATTGCTCATAATGTGTTTAATTCTCTTTTCCGTCCTTTAAATGTATTTAATAATTACTCTTTTCCGTTCTCTTCCGTAATACTTCACTGCTTTTTACGTGTTGTTTTCAGGATATTTTAAATACTCGTCAAAACACCCATATTTCAACAGTTACGAGTTGATGCATGAATTCTCTTTACTTAGTGCCCAGGTTTTCATTCGGTATAATAATAGTACTGGTAATACATAGCACCTTATTAATTTGCATTATAATTATAGGGTAAGATATCGCGGCTTGTTAATACCTTATTTAGTTTCTTGAGTGTATTTTTCGCGATTGCCATGTGTTTTTATCTCAGAGTTCGAGTCAGCGTAATATTACACGTCAACCGTGAATGTTACTCTAAATATGTTGGTGTAGCTTTTTGTATTTAAATAATATATCCCTATGGCCGTCATTGTTATTTGTTCAATTTATCATATTATTGTTATAATCACTACTACCGCAGTTTATGTTAAAACTCATTTCCACTTTATGTAAATTCATAATTTGAAGTTAGAAGTAGCAGCAACTAAAGTTTAAAAATCCGAGAGAATAACGGAAAACTTAATTGAATATCGCGTAATGTACACTCGCAACATATAATGTTATCTGCAATTGACACGTTCGTTATTTAACATAGCAGAGTAACTACTGAACAGAAATAATAAATAAACCACACGTTTATTTTAAAATAAAAACGCGCAAACCTGTTCTTCAACGCTTAATTGATCTTTCATGTCATTCGATACTTTATCACAGTACATCGCTTTATGGCCAGTGTCACCGCAGAAATGACAGATTACCACCAACTTTGTCGTATCTTTCTGAGTAGTATCACTAGCTGGTAGTTCAAATCTTGGACTGCAGATGAAAACAATTAAAAATACAGGAAACTGTTAATTACTTCGACAACAAAACGTGCGCTATATTTTTAGAACTATTGCAATATAACAAAAAAATATTATCTAAATTATTGGAAGTATAAAATAAATTAACTTTCAAAATTTTATAACGCGTAGGGTGAGGAAAAAATTGTTTATTAGAGAAATAAAAGTATTTTATAATACAGTATACTTTCGAAATAGGAAATTACGTAGAAACGACGTAATTGCATTCGGAGTCTATTTCGCAAGCGAATATCATTACCGGACGCTCTAAAATATATTAAAAAAATCTGAAACAGAATGCTCCATATTCTTAAAACAAGAATATTTAAACGGGTAAAAAAGTTATGTAGAAAAATAAAAACATTTTGTGAAAAATTTGCAAGAATACAGAAATGTTAACCTATTGTTCCTTAATGAACTTTATAAAATTTTTATATATGTATTCAATCTTATTTTAAATATAAATCGTAATAAACACAAAACACGCAAAAACATGTAAAAAACTGTTTATTATTAAAATTGCCAATTAGTCAACGCCATGCGATCATGGACCAAGCTGTCCAAAACTAGTCGGCAATTTTAATAATAAACAGTTTTCTATACGTTTTTATATGTTTTGTGTTTGTTGCGATTTATATTTAATACAAAAATGTTTCTGTTCGCTTTTTTGCCATTTATCTATATTAAATAGAGAAAAAGTGGCATGAAATTTTCTGCTCCAAAGTCTTTGGCCACGAGACATAATTCATAACACTATCTTTGATATCAACGAACTATTTTTTCCTTAGAATAGATATCAATCAGGCGCCTAACTTCACCGCTTACTACAGAAGTTCTCGTACTCCTATTTTCTATACTCATACTCAATCTTCTTTTTTATCTTCTCCTTACTTAGATCGTTCCTCTGGTAGAATACATTTTTTTTTTTTTTTTTTTTTTTCATAGATTAGGCTATATTATTCTTTTATAAATCGCTGCATAGCTTCTCTAGAAGTAGCTGAAAACACTTTTCAATCACATCAAGTCACTTCTTACTTTCGGTATATTTTGGAAAGTTCACGAATACAGCAGAAAATTACAAAAATCAAAATTTTACGCGGAATCTCATTAATCTCTTACTTCCATTCAGACACCCCGTGGAAATTCGCATGTAGACGCCAAAAGTACTAAGGGTGGAACTATATATTAATTACAAGGTAATTCTTAGGCTACCTCCCATTAGAAAAAATGTCACAATTTCATGTAACGAAAAAATGTCTTAATTTTATATAATGAAAGTTAAATGTTAGGATAAGATTTTTGTTATTTTGCCATTTTTTCTGTGTTAATGCCAGTAAGAATTACGCTGTAAATTTTGATCATTTTATACAAGGTATAGAAGAAAAAGAGACAGAAATTAAATGACCGAGTTATATATATTATATATTATATATACTGAAACGGATGGAAGATTTTTCCGGTACCTGTTCTACGAGCCAGTAAAACAGATTCTTTCATTTCGATTCCTGCTTCGAATGTCGCTCAAGGTGCATTCGTCTTCTGATTCGACAGTTTACCTCATACAGACGAACTACTGACTTTCAGTTTGACTCTTTCGCTACGCTTCTCTTTCCTTTTAGATTTCTAATCCGAAACTCAGAAAATTTGAAGTCCTTGGTCTTTTTGGACGAACTAAGAAGGAACTTTAGATTGAAGGGCGGCGAACATGAAGTTTTTTCTTATAAAGGCACGCGGAAACACAATTTTGTCATGCAGACGCGGGTCCGAGTGTTTATCAAAAAATAGTAGTTGCAATTTTTTGAAACAAAATTCGTGTATTTTCTTTTTATTCACAATCAATCGAGCCATATCACGTGCGTTTGTACGCTCTATGAAGAAACAAATAACTCACGGAGAATAAAAAAAAAAAGAAGTAAAACGGCTAAAATCAACGGCATGGCATGATTTTTTATATAGGGCGGATAACCAATACGGGCACGGTGTGAAATAAAACAAAATTTTATACGTACTCGGCCGTCGCAGTAGCTAGATCGATGGCAACGAAAAACGACGACAACCAATATATATTTCAAAACACACTAACAAGACTAACAGAAAAATAATTAATACAAAAGGCTATCTGCCTATAAGATGATCGAATATAATCACACACACTAGCCGCTATACTATACGATTTTTATACAATATCTTGTCACAGCTTACGCTGCTGGCAATAACGACCGGTGGACAGACCGCAGATAGACGCTACTCCGTATCGCAGACCACACACACCAAGATACTTACACAGCTCGCCACCTCGGACTGTATTTTCCAACGACAGCGAACAGTGTGAAGATGTCGTGAGATCGAAAATTAAATGATTTTAATCAAAGAATAATTTCTAGCTTGACATCATTATTCAGTCTGTATCAACGTATTCGAACATATTTAACGTCAAAAACAAGTCAGTGAATGATGGATTTAGATAAAATCAAGCTGAAACTAAATTTTTATATGAACTATTATTTATTTTTAGCTTATTATGAAATTTTAACATTTCTATAAATGTGTAACATCTACGAAAACTTTACAAGTAATTTAATAAATAACTCAAATGTTTATTCAAAATAAAGTACAATTGTACCATTGGCAGTAGATATAAATGCAAATCGTAATAATGAAATAGAAATAGTTCATTAATAAATTTGCAATTCATACACGTATATGTTCATCGGAAATGCGATATATTTTATATAAATTGCTCTTTTTGAATTCAACTTACTGCATGAATTTACATTTTGGTCCATCGGGACAGAAACCTGCGATATAATTTGTACATAAAACTCTTCTTACGTGGTGATGTCTACATTTTGGACCATGCCTACAGAATCCACGATCATACCAAGGACAGTCTTTTATTTTACTTTCTGGATCGATATGTAAAAACGGGCATTCCTTATTGTGGCATGCGTCTAAAACAGAAAAAAAAACAAAATAAATGTAGATTGCAGAGTATGCAGACAATATAAACGCGATTACCACGAAATGTGCACATTTTTTTAATAATAAGAGTAAAAAATCCAAAATAATTCAAAGAAGTATGAAATATTAAAAATCACATGAACATCTCAAATTACCAAAAAGAGACCGAACAAAAAAAAAAATCGAAAAATATTTACAGATTCATACGATACTGTTTTAATACATCATTAACTGCAAGATTCCAATGATAGAACGCGAAATTGATTTAATAAACTTGTTCGAAATAAGCGACATATAAACACAGTGAACGAATAAATATAAGATTGCACATAAAACCTAATATGTGTTAAACGTAGCATTAACCATTTCCTTAGCGAATATAATTAACTTCCTTTGACACTGTAGAAATTTCTATTCAGTAAATTATAAAAGGTGTTCAGTATACAAGGAATTACAGAAACTTAATGAAACATTTCCAAAAAGATCCTAAAGTTAAATACTTCAATTGCCAAGAAGAATTGATTCTTCGAATAATCCGCTTTTCCTCAAACTGATTCTAATAATACGTTAATCTATGCCCATGCTTAATCTTTTCCTCAATCTCATTAGCCTTCTAAATCAGAATCCCAATAAATATCAGAATTTCCAAACGATTCCAAATCATTAATTACTGAATATATTTACGCAAGAATGACTAGCCATACATGCACGGTGTACCCACAAAATCAAATCGTGCTATAATTAATTTGATGTTTTTCTTTTCATAAAAAAAGGGAAAAAAATCAATATCGCCCTCATGCCAAAGACATATTTTACTGCCGATAACAACTTTAATCCGTGCATTTAAACTTTTCATTCAATCATCCTGACGGCAGTACTTACGTCAAAACTACAATTTTAATACGTAACGTGATACAAAATTATTTGAATGTAACATTTTTTAATTATTTTCCATCCAAGTTTGTTATTCATTCAACAATTATATTCATCTGGTGTATTTTCCTGTTTTGAATCACTAGGAAAAAAGGAAAAAAGTTCATAGCTGGTGACACGATTATGCCTTCAAACATTTCTAATACAGCTGTCGAGTCAATAACTCTTTTACGGTAACATCTTACTGAATTCTATCATAAACAAGTATAAAGTAATATCACCAACTCAACCTATAACTTGGATTTTATCTCATCACAGACTCCTTGGTATATGTAACTTCTTCATCATCTCTAAACGTCTACGTTTTCATTCTGAAGTTAAAACAATAAATAACTTATCGACAAACCATTAAACAGTTAGTAAACCATTACCATCAGAAAAACTGTATTCAACCAATTAATCGGAAAATATATCAAAAATTCCACGAACAATACGTCGATTTGAAACCCTGTTTAAAAATTAAAAATTATATCGACCTTGCAGTGTTATTCAGCGTGCAGTAAAAAACTCTTCATTTCTATATAGTTGTAAAGTTTCTTTTCTATTTCGAATCAGAACTCTAATTACTGGAAAAACGAAAAGCTAGATCATAATGGAAAGGTACAAGATATCCTTTTAATAAAATGAAATAGAATAAACTTAATAGTTTCTTGCAACAGTTCTACGGAGTATTATTTTAAGATTCTTTTTCTACACTGCTTTTACGTTGGACTTTCAACCAAACGGATATAACATTATATTAATTTATTGACGATATCCGTATAATGTTTGAGATTTGGATCCCTTATTGCACATATTGGCGGTTAAAAGCCAAGGGAATTAAAATAAGAACACAAACAGTAGTACATAACGTTTAAACATCAAAATATAATACCGCCTTCAATATATTTACATAGAAACATTACTATATACTCGGACCAAAAATTAATATGGGTACGACATATTTATACGAGAATCAGAGAATTTCGCCAACAATATGGTATTTTGTCCAGACTTATTGATACCACTCAAAATTAGATCCAGATAGTAAAATACTTATTTATAAATCCAAGATAAAACCAATATGATTATGCGGCATTGAGTTTTGGAGTTGTACAAAAAAAAAAAAAAAAAAAAACCATGAAATGTGTACAATCTGAAGAAACGAAAATAATACAAAAAATTGCGAATACTCCTGGATTTTAATATTATCAATAGAAATTCAATAAAACCTATCAAATATTAGACAATTGTGCGATAAATTACAAGTTTTATGAATAGTGTATATATAATGAAAATAAAGAAACAAAAATATGCAACATACATATTCTTAAACTAAGAAATTTTCTTATGGTATACTTACTGAATTTAGCGTAGAAATAACATTCAGGCATTTTTGATAAATCATATTCGTGCAGAAATTCACACTGATCTCCCTTTTTACACAATCCACGCAACCAGTGCTTACACACTATATTACGTTCACCGCGTATATGACGTAAAGGACATAAAGAACCTCTGAAACAGGAACCGCGAACGTGAAAATTACAGACGCCAGCAATCGATTCTAAAAAAAATACATTATCATTTGAACCACAAAATATAAGTTTTAACTTCTTAAGTAAGTATCGCTTACATAGTAATATATAACAAACTTAGCTAAATATTAGAGATGTTTGTTTTTATTAAAACTAGAAAATAAATTTATTCATAAAATTTAATTCAATTAACAGCGTTTTATTATACTATTATTATATAAAGTGGGAAGTTTAACTGGAACATATTCTGTAACGTAATAAATAATAATTTCTTGTAAAATTCCTGAAACACGTAAATTTTTACATTTAATAGGGCATATTATAACGGTGTTTTTTTATTTTTTTGATCGTCTGGGGGGTTGCAGCAACTTCTAACTTTTTTTTCAAATATGAGGGTAGGTTGATTATTTTTTTTATTTTAAAGCTTTTTCAATTAAAAACACAATTACGTTTTTTTTTTTTTTTTTATAAGCAAGTGTCGAAAAAAAATTTTTTTTACTGAAATTCTTTTAATGTATAAAATGTTCAGAGTGTCCTCCACTTTATTGCAGACAACACCAGAATCGATGATAAAAAGTATTCCGAACATTTTGTTTTCTTTAATTACCTGGCAAGATTTCCACATGTTTATATCAAATTTACAAGAATGATCTCAGGCTAATTAGTAGTCTGTACTGGAATCAAACAGTTGAAATCCGTGTAGATAATGCATTATGAGCAGAAGCAGCCATTAGGAAAGGAGTACGTTAAGGCTGTGTCATGTCTCCGCATCTTTTTAATGTATATGCGGAGGCTATATTCCATGAGACACTTGAAGATAATGTTGGGGAACTGAAAATAAACGGTGTTATCTTGAACAATCTTCGATATACTGATGACAGCTTAATCTTGGCAGCTAGCAATAAGGAGCTTCAGCGCATTTTAGATAAGATTGTGGAAAAAAGTGCTGCATACGGGTTAAAAATGAATACATCCAAGACAAAAGTAATTCTATTTTCAAAGAATCCAATTAAATGCTCAATCAAATTAAACGGTGAAAAAATTGAACAAGTCCCACGCATCCAGTATTTGGGAAGTATACTTGAAGAAAATTGTACTTCCAGACCGGGAGATAAATAGCAAGATTGAGCAAGCGAGAACTCCAATAAGAATGAAGAATTTATTCACTCGTCAAAAACTGAAATTGGAACTGACAGTCAAACTCCTGAGGTGCTACATTTTCTCTACCCTACTATGGGTTGTGAATGCTGGACACGACTCAACATTAGGAAAAAAGATCAGTGCTTTTGAGATGTACTGCTACCGACGTATTCTGAAAATACCATGGACTCAAAAAGTGAAGAATATTGAAGTACGAGGGCCATCCGGAAAGTAGTACCTGTTTGTGCCGTGCGGAGCGCTGGTGTGTAGAGCAGCCACCGAACAAGTACTAACACGTTCAGTTGTGTTTCAGCTGTCTGTGTGCAAAGCATTGACGTTCTTGGAACGTTATTCTTGTGAAGAAGAATCTTTCTTGACTCGCATAGTCACTGGTTACGAAACATAGATTTCTTATACAACACCTGAGGATAAAAGACAATCAATATCGTTCTTCACAAATTCGTTCATTGAACTCAGCCGTTCGTCCGTAATGACTGATGGCCGTCTTGAACGCCCCTTATCATGAGTGTTCTCTCTTCCCAAGTTTAAATTACGACACTAGCGCCGAACAGATGAAATTCATTCATAACATTGTCTCCATACACCTCCTTCAATTGACGATGAATGTCGCAAGGTCGCACATTTCTTGCGCTGAGAAATTTAATCACAGAACTGGCGGTATTTTTTATTTTCTTGAACATTCTAAACATTCACAGAATAAACACAGTTAATACCAGCGAGACGAAACTTAGACAGCTGAAATACAACTGAACGAGTTAGTACTTGTCCGGCGGCTTCCCTACACGGCAGCGCCCCGCACGACGCAAACGGGTACTACTTTCCGGATGGCCCTTGTACTTAATAGACTGGGAAAGAATTTTGAACTCCTACAAACCATCAAAAAACGGAAGTTACAATATTTAGGACACATCATGAGAGGTACGAGCATACCATTCTAAAAATACTACGTGAAGGTAAAATTGCCGGGAAGAAATCGAGAGGAAGACGTCTTTCATTGGATGGACAATCTTAGCAACTGGTTCAACTGTTCCTCAACAGAACTTTTCCGATCAGCCGTTGATAGAAAGAAATTCCAATTGCGGATCGCCAACCTTCAAAATGGAGTCGGCGGATGAAGAAGAATATCAAATCTGCACGACAGGTTTTTTGGTCAATGTGAAATCCTTTTGATTAATTTGTTTATTTGTTTGCATTTCAACGTGTAGGTACCGGAATTAAAAGCCAAAAATCGGAAAATGCCTTATTTAACTGAGACGCATCGTATCGACATTTTAATGATGATTGAATATGGAGATAGACATTGAATGCAGGCTGATTTTTGAAATTTATCCAGAATTGCCTCCAGTCAATCGAAGTACGATTAGCAAAATCGAAACTCGTTATCGGGAGTTGGAGTACATGAGGGATGCTCATATCGATAGAGGCCTTCAAAAATCGACGAAGAAACCTGGTTGAACATGTTGTTGGAAGTTGAAAAAAATCCTGTCACTGCAGCTAGAAAAATAGCTCGCAATTATAATGTCAGCCACCCAAGCGTTTTGAAAATTCTGAAAGAAACCAAAAAGCACCTACACAAGATGCAAAACCTACATGAGTTCAACGAAGATGATCCTGATCGAAGACTCGACTTTTGCGAACGAATTATGGCTTCTATTGATGGTCGGCAACTGATGAAGCTACGGGCTGACGAATATCCTCACTGGATGCGTGAATGCAATACTCAAAGGCCTCAAAAAATAAACATCTGGGCTGGAATTATTGAGGATCGCATAGTAGGTCCTGTATTTTTGAATGAAAATGTAACCGGACAAACATATCTAAATATGCTACAAGATGATTTGGTTCCTGCTTTAACAGTTTTATTCCTCAATAATTTGAATCCTGACTTAAGGTTTCAAAAAGATGGCGCACTACCACATTTTGCTCAGAATGTACGAGACTATCTTAACGAAGTGTTTCCAAATAGGTGGATTGGAAGGAGAGGCCCAATTGAGTTGCCTGCAAGATCACATGATCTCACCCCGTTAGATTTTTTGCTTTTGGAGATATCTAAAAACCAAGGTTTACGTTACTAAACCAAACGACATTGCCGAACTTCGAGAAAGAATAAGAGATAAAATCAAGCAAGTAACACCGGAAATATTACAAAATGTTCGGAATGCATTTTATCATCGATTGGGGTACTGTCAGCAATAAGGTGGTGGACATTGTAAACATTTTATACATTGAAAGAATTTTGGTGAAAATTTCGTTTTTTTTTTTTTTTTTTGAAACATTTACTTATAAAAAATAAAAAAAACAAAAACATTATGTCTTTAATTTAAGAAGCTTTAAAATAAAAAAATAATCAACCTACCCTTATATTTGAAAAAAAGAAATTAAGGGTTGCTGCAAACCCATCAGACGATCAAAAAGTAAACAAACACCGTTATAATATGCCCCATTAATTATAAAAATTGATGTGTTTCAGGAATTTTACAAAAAAATGTATTATTTATTAAGTTATAGAATTTGTTCCAGTTAAACTTTCCACTTTGTATATTTATTAAACTATAGAGTTAATAAATCCGGTGAAACTAATTTTGTGATCCTTCATTTCCAAGAATATATATCAATAAATTGTAACATTCAACACCAATAAAAAGATTTGAAGATCACGGCAAATACAAAAATTTTCTTCAATACGGTGAAATTTTGCGTGATTAAAAATTACTATTTTAGTATAACTTTGGTAATTTTTTCAGGTTTTAATAATATTAAAAACGTTGTAATTACCTATATGAAACAAAAAAAATTAAGTATTTAATTACTATTAGAAAAGAAATTTGTATTAAAAAAATTATATGAATTAATTTATTTTAAATAACATATACGATTTGCTGTACTATAAAAGAATTATGAAATATATGGAAATAATCAACTAACTATCCATCCCTGGAAATGGTAGCGGCAAAGCTCCATGTTGCTCTTCTAAAGCTACTTCGATATCAAATTTAATATCATCTACTCGAGCAACTAATACTTCCATTGTTAATAAACAAAAACACGTAGTATTAAATAAAAACTAATTTTTATTTATACACTTCTAGAAAATATACAAAATTTCAAATTGTTTAGCTTGCGCCATTGAATTTTAGCCTGCATTTAAAACGGGCTAATATTAAATCATCAAAGTCTCGATGACAGTTGTATTCGATTAATTCGTACAATTTGTCCTAATAGGAATTATTAGTTATCTTTTTTCTTCTAATATCGTCATTACTTCATTTCTGATAATGCTGCATTGAAAATAAGCTACTTCTTGATTTTCTTATAAATTGAAATCTTTTGATTTTTTATTTGCCAAATTAAATAATTACCTAATTAAGCATGCTCATAAAAACACCAATCTATACCCATTGTTTTTAAAAAAAACGAAAACTGCAACTTCTAATCGGGCAATGTTAATATCCCAAGCATTTTATAATTAATTGAGAATTTAATTCGAATTATATAAATATTTAATCGGTTTTTTACTTTCTTATATGTAACTGATCTTGCATCTAAAATCAAATTATTCCACAAAAATCTTTGTTTGGATACCTGAAATTATTTGTTTTCTAAGGAAATACTTGTTTACAATAATTTTTAGTAAAAATATTAATAATATTTAAATTTATTTTCAAAAAAAAATATAGTTATATTCGTTTAAAATCGTGTAACCTGTGCAGAAAAGTACAATAGAGGAATTTATCGATTGCTAAGAAAGTTGAATTTTGGCTTCGGTATTTAACTTTTACAGCTTTTATTTACAAATGGAATAGTAGTTGAGAATAAATGTGAAAATGAAATCGTTATTGCAGTTATGTAGTTAGAATCTCGAACTGTTTTTTAAATGTTTTTAAACTTATGGTATAAAAATTATATTAACAATTAACGCAATCTATGTATAATCGTACGCATTAAATAAACGATCGAAAGTAAACGTGAGAATATTTTTATTCTTTAGGTTCTTGTTGCTTTGCCAATTAATTTTCGTCTATGTTGGTTTTTGTTTATGTTTAAGTATTTAACGGCGCTAAATTAATTATGTCTAAAGATGAAAAACATACGTTGTCGCAACGAGAATACTTACAGAAGTATTTAGATAAGCCAACAAAAACAAAAAAGAAATCAAAATCCAGTAAAAATGTTAAAAGGTAAATATGCGTCATCTATTTAATTATAATTAGAATCTAATGATGAAAGAATTCGTTTAATTAAATTTATTTTGTGTTTTAATTAGAATCGAAATTATAGACGACGATATAGGAATTAAAAATCCGGACGCAAATCAAGTTGATGAATTATACGATGTAGGTGAGGATGCTCCACAGATAGCTGCAATTGTTGACGAACGTTCATTAGAGGTTAGGGAACTCGAAAAGTATAAAGACAGTAAATGGCAATCTGTGGGTAACAGCAATAATCAGGACGCAGGTAAAATATTTATTTTTACGATTACAGTTAGCTATTGTAACTTTTAGTTGTTGGTAGTACGTATTGAAAGTTAAAATCGCACAGCTATTAAGTAAATATCAAGAAGTTTAAAAATTCTATTTTTAAATTAAATTTATGTTCTATTTTGTGTTATTGCTGTTCTCTATGATTATTATGAGGTAACTTCTTCAGTTTTTTTGCAATATGAAAATTTAAGATTATTACCATTTTATGTTAATTATAATGTTTAACGGGGATTAGATAAATTTGTGTACATTACTACTAAAAATTTATATGGAAGTTGTTTCATAAACATCGTCATTAAAATAACAAAACTTTAATAATAACATTTAAAATAGTCGTAATATTTTGTTTCTGCCGTATTTTATTTTATTATAAAAACTTTTACGACGTAAACAATTGAATCATGAAGCAAATCAGGAGCAGATAATTATTTTTAATGTCAAGCACTAGTGTTAAACTTAGTTTAGACGTCAAGGGGTTCGTAATAATTTTTCATGAAACTTGCAAAGTGAAATTTTTATTTTGTATCTTTTCTTCATTATTATTAAAATTGAGTATGCATTTTTAAATGTAGAAAATATCGCATAATTCGCCGCTATAAATAAAAAAATTTACTTTTTTAAAAATGGATTAAACAATAGTATGCAGCATTAGGAATTGGTTTGAATTTTTTAAAATTCTTAATACGGAATTCTGTAGATAAAAATAAAGGTTGTGCAAAAGAGGATATGAATATGAAATGTGTATAATAATTTTATGAGCCAGATTAAATTTGAGTATATGCGAAATAAATAGCATTATGTAATAAGGAAAAAAACGGTGATGTAATTTTTGTGAGAGATTTATATTTATGAATATTTAAAATTAATAGTAAATTGAAAAAAACAATAATCTTTTAACCGTGAAGTTAACACTTGACTGTAAATGGTCAAAATATGATATTAACAATAATCTTCCATTATTTACAATGTTATTATTTACATTACAAATAACAGCTTTTTAAAATATTGATGATAAAAAAGGTAAAGTGAAAAAAGAAATTAAAAGTAAATACAATTGCTTTGAAAGTTTTGCGAATCTTTAGCTTGCTATATTTTGTAAACAGTAAATTCCTAGAAGTTAATTGAAAATATAATTCTTACTCTTAAAGAAAAAGAAAAAACTGAAAATTACTATATCTTACTATCTTACTTTTACATCAATGTAGAAATAAACGGTTATAACTAAATCCGTAGTTTATTAGATTTATTTAATATATGAAATATATGAGTTTAAATGATTTGCTACAAATTACTAACTCCGTTTCTAAATGATGGCCTTTAAAAAATTAATAAATGCATTACTTGTAATGATGAAAGTTTATGGCTGGTAAAGATTTAACAAATAATCATATAGCGTAGTATTGTTTAAAGAAATTTTATTTTCTGACGTTTTGTAATGCTTTTTTAAAGTATTTTTTGAAACAAAAAACATATTTCAATATCATTAAACATTTTCTAAAAACTTCTGCAACACTATTGAAAATTAATGTGAGTCGTTATAAAAAAATATATATATATATATATTTAATTTTGGTTTTTAAAGTCAATAGGAATATTTGATGTTTTTAATTTAAAAAAATATATATGTATATATAAAACAAAACATTATTAACATTACTGTTCTCAAAGTAGCGTCAAATTTGTTTGTAGGCTTATATGTTTATATATCCTTTAAGGAAATCAATTTTTTTCTTTCTTCAATTAGAATTATTATGTATGTTCTAGATTTATCACCACCAAGAAAAGGTAGAAAAGAAACGGAAACTACACATGAAACTCATTCGGAAGGTATACAATAACCGTATTAATTACACTTTTTAGTATATTCGATGATAACTATTCGTAAGTTATCGACCCTAGGCATTCGTTTTAAATTTATTTACTTTTAATTTATTTCATATACAGCTTTTGTTACAAGTATTATCGTCATGAAAAAATATGAACAAAGGCGACTATTTAACTGCGAAATTGAGAATTCTGTTGTAAAACCGGGAGAAAGGTGAAATTAGCCAGATAATTATACTTTTAGTTTTACTACTCGTTTTGTCCCGCGGAGGCTTCAGTTTATTAAGTGCAATATTATTGTTATCAATACCTGCGGAATAAAGTTTGTGTAAACTACTTGTACAATTCAATTGCTTTAAAATCAAAAATTCTGGAATCCAAGGAACCCGAGAGTAAAAAACTGAAAATTTTGAAATTATGCTCCAAATATGAACAAGTTTATACATAGTGTCTATGTTCTTTTCTCGTTCGTTAAATCAAAAATAATGTAAAATATAAGTAAATGTTGACGAATTGTTTTTGAGGAAGCCATCTTTAACTAAATAATCCATCGAACATAAAAATTTAGCATTCGACAATAATTGATTTACATGGAGTGCAGCCGAACGGGATTTTCCTCAAAAATGTTCCTATATATGTATTTATTTAATTTCAACACTTCTTTTTATTTTTATATATATATATATATATAATGTAAAATTATACGTATTTTAGATTTGTCACCGCCAAGAAGAAATAAAAAGGAAGGAAAAACTGTATCTGAAGTTCATTCAGAAGGTACGAATTGAAAAGAAAAGTATTAATTAATTTTTTAAGATTAGCAGCATTCTAATTTCTAAGTATGAATAAATCTGAAAATTTCTTACAAGTTTTAAATTCGATATATCTTATAGCTTTAATTTATATATTTTTTAAAAGCTTTTATTGACTTTATTTCACATATTTTAGATTTATCACCGCCGAGAAAAAATAGAAAGGACATGGAAACCGCAAATGAAACCCATTCTGAAGGTATTAAGTTATAACTTCATAAATATATTACAAATATTATATTCTTTCATGCATGTAATTAAACTTATTTAAGTCCAAAGTCGGATTACCTTTTTGAGTTTATTAGTTCTTTTTATATATATATATATATACATATATGTTAGTTTTGTCAGAAGTTGTATTGTATTGTAAGGTAACGTCAATTAATCTATCAGGCTGCAGCTGTGCGGGCGTTTTTTATAACGAAACAACATTACATCCGTACTAAGTGCATCATGTATTAAATAAAGTAGAAAGTATTGACGTTAACTAACAATTTTTATTACCCCGCGTTTTATTCAATAATTATCCAGGTAACTGGACATTTTTCATTACGCAGTGAATAGGATTTAACTTTGCGTTATAACTTTAAGAATATGTGATAATTTCCGCTTCATGTATCCACTTCTGACGCATAATTATTTCAAATGTTATTTATCACAGAAATGTTTTGTAAACGCCTGTGCAGCCGTAGCTTTAAAAGTAACATCTAGTTTTCAAATATAGGTGAATATAGTTAAACGTTAAAAGTTCTGTATTAACAATAATTTCGTAATTTGTGTTATAGTATGCTTCAATTTAATGACTTCATATTATTATAGCTAAAAAAGTTTATATTTTTCGTTTTTAAGTTTTTATAGAACGCTTAAGTCAGGTATTCTTAAACGCCAATGATAAATAACACACTAATAATCTGATCAAGTAAATGGTAGATTTTTTTTTTAAATTTTTTAATAGACTATTTAATATTTTATCTAATGGTATGAATAGATAATGTAAAATAATAAAATTAAAATTGTTTGCAATAAATAAAATTTTAGATGTCATTAGTAAATTAAAAGTTCGATGTCCAAGAACAATAAAATATAAGAATACGAATGCAACAAATGATAATAGACTGGATCTCCCTATTACTTATTGATTAGTATTATGAATATTTTTATCGCGTGAAAATAAATAATCACTTTATGAATAATTATTATTATAGATGCTAGATAGTTTGGCTAATTTCTGTTGTCCATATAGCGGTACTATTGTACAGTAATGAATAAGTAGAATGCAGCCATTATAGAAATATTAGAATTCGCAAATGTAATACGTTAAATTTTACAGAAAATCACGATATTAATAAAAATAAAAAAGTGTTACGCAAATATAATTACTTGTAATCGTAATTCCTTTTGAATGTATAAATTTCACTTATTTCATACGTTTTGTCACAGTTATTTCGTTGGCCTTACGAATTTAATATTCATTTTTGAAATATTCTTTTATTATCGATTTTTGTGTCATCTGCTTTGTTGGCATTTTAAATGTATATTATCTTTAATCAGATGAAGAGTTTCTTTTAAAAACTAATTCATTTTGATTAATTTATTTGAATTCTTTATGGAACTAATAAATTTTATAAATGAAAATTCATTTAAATTCTATTTTGTCCAATAGATTACTAGCATATCTATTTATATTTATTTAATGTATGTTTTTATTTTATACTTATTGATTTTATTTTGATTAAATTAAACAGAATTCAATGCAGCACATTTTTTATTTGTGTTCTAGATTTATCACCGCCACGAAAAAGTAAAAAAGAAATGAAAACTATGTATAAAACACATTCAGAAGGTACGGGTATATTTAAAATTGTATGTCTTTTTCATGTTGCATTTTCAAAAAGAACAAATAAAATTTAATCAAAACGTTCCTAGAACAATTATTCTTAAAAAAGAAAAACGAAAAATCCTATGTAATTTAATCCGCGTATTTATTAATGATTTTTTAAATTTGTAAAATGCTTACGTTTCTATCAAGATTTAAGAGATTATTTGAATAATGAATTTCTTGGTTTAATTTACTCTGCTTATGAAGTTTTATGTCTTACGGGTTATTTTGATTAAGTGTTGAACTACATTTTTTTCTATTGTTATTTTTTTTAGATATATTGAATTGCTATTAATCTTTTAAAACTAATTTTGATTTTCTTAATACCCTTTGAGTGATTCAGTTTATTCTGTTTTTATCGTAAAAGACGTGGTTTAGTTTTTCTGCCCTATTTTTTAATACGTATTTTGTCCTAATATTCTGATGACTTAGCCAGTCTTCTGTTATATAATAATTTCCAAATCAGCAGTCGCTATTACAAGTACTTCAACAATTGGAATTGTTGGATTCCTTCTTTCTTAAATTGATGGGGGTACCCTTTATCTTCTATTTCAATTTTATTCGTTTTTTATTCTTCTTTTTATTGAACTATCTCTACCTCTTATCGGATCATCCAACGGTAATCTTTTCTCTTCATGATCCTATTTACATTTGTACTTGCTTACGTCGTTAGTAACATTTGTGCTACATTTTCTTGTTTTATTTTTTCATTTTACTTCGAAATTTATAGCCTTAATTAAAATGCTTATTCTGGTTACGTTTCCCGTATGTCTAATTTTTCTATCGCCAAACACTAAAAATTTGTTTTTCTCTTTATGCTCTATGGCACACTTACATTTCTGACTTGTCCATCTCAGTCTTATAATTCTCATCTAGATTTCCATTTTTTCTCTAACGACTGTATTACTTTATATTTTATCCTAACCTCCTTTTTTCTTTCTATTTTTTTATAATTTTTGTTTCTGGTAGAAGCAATTTTCTTTTACCTACTTTTTTTTTTTATTTAACTTCTAATTTATTTGTAGAATAAAATCTATCATTTTTTTGTTTGTCTTTGGATGACTTCCGTTGTTATGTATTACTTTCTCGTGTGTCTTCTGAAAACTAGAAGCTCAGGAAGTATATAACTGTGGTTCCTCGGTAATTTTTATCACATTTCTGTCCTTTTGTATTTTTTACGCTAATAAAATGCAGAGAGCATCAATATTTTAATTTTCTCTAAATTATTTTTCTTCAGATTTATCACCGCCACGAAAAAAGAAAAGGCATCATAGCAGTACAACAGAAAATGTTTCGTCCCGTGGTTCCATTGATAAAGGTAACGTATATTTACTCCTATAAATTTATAAATGTACTTCTTTTATTTGAAAATAAATAAATTATTCAAAACCTTTAGGAATACAATCATTATAATAATTATTTTGTTAGATAACATATCTTGAGACATATTTTTCGTTTTCTATAATATTAATTATTTTCAATTTTTATTGGTTAGCTTTTTTTATTCTTTTTTTTTAAATTTTTTTGCCTTATATTAAATGTCCGGGAATTAAATTTTCTTTTTTATTCTCTTCGCTCTCTTTTTATTGACATATTTATTCTTTATTTTTTTGTTTCTTTTCACTTCCCAGTCATCCTTTAAAATACTGCTTTATCACCTTGTGCCCTATTTTCTCTTTCTTTACTACCATTATTCGTATATTTAATCTCTCTGTTCCTTTCAACATCTTTATGAGGAATTTTATCTTGTGATTTTTTATCGGTCATGTTTTTTTTCCTCCCCGTGCTTGAACTCCTCGTATAAAAAGTTTGCTTTTCCGTATTTACCGTTAATTTGCTTTTTAATGTTTATTTCATTCTATTTATGTTGTTTTTTAAATTTTTTGTAATTATAAAAAAATGTCTACTTAAAACCAAGCAATTTCGCTGGTTAAAGAAGAGTCAAAGAATTTATAAAACTCAAAATGAAATATTAAAAATCACGGTACATTTTTGACAACTTGATTCAGTTTTCCTTCTTTATTATATGGACTCCTGGAAGTGCATCTTAAAAAGTTTTTGTCAAAGAACTATTAAATGTATCAAATTATCGTTATTAATTTGAGCAATGAAGTTAACCTTATTTCAAAAAAAAAACAAAGAAAGAAACGAAATTTAATAAATAATGTACAGTCCGTAATTGCGGTGATGTCAAACAATTGATCTCTTGCAGTTTTATAATAATCGCTAAAATGCACGTTTTAAAACCTTACCAAAAAAAAAAAGTATATAAATAAATGAGATATAATAAAAATTGCGGATGCAACGTTTAGATAAAATTCCTTAGTGTTTGTGAATGATGAAATGGAAATTATTATAGGTGATAAACAAAAAGTAAACAGCGCTAGTAGTTTTTCCGGCAGTTTATATTTTAATAAAATATTTTTTAGTAAACTAAAAATAATAATAATATTCTAAAATAAATGCTGAGATGAATGAGGTTAACTTATTCGAATTTTATCGGCCGAGAAAAATAAATTCGCGAAAAAATCAAATCAAAAAATGACATGATTTATTGAAGGAGGAAAGTAAATTTTAAAATATAATTCTAAAACCGTTGTAAGATAAAAAAGAAGTAAGGATTAATTTTAAAAAGCTTGCTCATTTAAATGAACTAAAATATAACAAGAAACAATTTTTTAAAAATAAAATGGACTAATTATATAATTTAATTTTTTTACTTAGATATTTCGCCCCCAAGGCGAAAAAGAAGACTATCCTCATCTAAACGCGGAAATGATTATGCAAGTGATAATTCACGATATAAAGGTAATAAAAAAACAGCTTTTGAGGCCTCGGAAGATTTGCCTTCCTTGACTTTTAATGTTTTTTCTTCTAAAAACTCTTTTTCAGTTGACTACGTCATTCTCCCCCCGTTTTTTATTTTAAAAAATATCTTAGCAATTTTAGTTATAACGCAGCATTCAGCCTTTGCTTTCTTATATATAAATGGCGCAAAACATTTATTGTTTGGGTGTTTTTGAATTAGAAATGTTTTAGCGGAAGGTTCACCGGGAAAGCTTTAATACAGACAAACAAAAATTCGACGAAAAGTATCAATATTAATTAACACAAAAACTAAAGGAAATCCGAATATTATCCACAAATACTCCTTGGCAATCTGTGAAATCTGCAAGAAAGGCGATTGATTACGTTACGCTTGCGATTCATAGAAATTAGATGTATTTTTGTCGGGTTCGAACGATTTACTGTAATCAAATAATAGATGTATCGGCCAAAGTTGAAAGAACAATAATGGTGCTACTGCGAAAATTTTACAGTTACAAAACTATTGATATAAATTTAAAAAAACATGAAATTCTCGATATATAGCTGCAGACCATGTTCTGAGACGAAAGCTGAATATTAAACGTTGTTTCAAGCACGGATGAAAAGGCATTATAAGTGTATTTTGAGAATGCCGACAAACTCTTGCTCCCAATAATATTCCTTGGATTGCAACTATCATATCCAACCGGAGTTGAGAAATATGACTTAAAAGAAATTGTAGTGTCTTTTATAATAGTCCCATGTTGGCGTTCGCAGCAAAGGCAAATGAGAAAATCCTATATGTAAAATTTAAACGACTATTTCGGTACCTTTTGTATAGAATTACATTTTGACATTGATATGTTTTTCAGCTGTCGTGTAAAGTGTGATACTACTATTAGGCTGGGGATATACGAGCGTTAATTTTAACACGTGTTATGACGGACATTGCAGCATTCCTAATAATGATCACAGGTAGCATGAGTCACAAAGCAACGTGCGGTTCCAATAATCATAAATAGAGAACGCTTAACGCGCGCTTTAGTATAATACGCGCGTCGGATTATTCAGCGTGCGTTAATGGAACCGCGCGTTGCTTTGTGACTCATGCTACCTGTGATCATTATTAGTGATACTGCAACGTCCATCATAACGCGCGTTAAATTAATGCTCTAGCCTTATATTTCGTTTTAATAAAAACATAAACTCATTACTCCACTATCAACTAAGAAGTATGCTCCACATCAGTTTGACTTTTAATATTGTGATTTTGCATGATTTTTATTCAGTAATTGTTAAAAATAAGTAAAGTAAAAATAAATGGTATATATTCTTTTTTAGTTTATGTATATTTATTTATTCGATGTAGTAAATCCCCAAGGATAGGTAAAATTCAGGTCATTTAATTTTTTTTTTATTTTAAATTTTTTTAAATTTTTATTACAAGTTATATGTATACAGAGTCGACTTTGGGCGGCCAGCCGGTCCGGATAACAAAAAATCTGGATACGCCGGAGTTCAAGATTAAGTACTACAAATTAAATGAAAAAATGGAAATTAACTTATCCTATAAAAAAGTAAATATGAAAACTAACTTACCGTGTGCATTAACTAGTTTTTAAAGAAGTCTGTGATTAAGGTCCGTGTCTTTCGCTGCATTATCTTCCTTGCTGATATATCTCGCCCCTTGCATAAACAAATGATATCAGCTGGTGATGCTTCTTCCTATTGAGTAATGTACTCTCCAGCGTTACTTCGATCGTCTTCAGTCCTTCATCGCGTGGTATAACACTGAAGGGACTCGTTATCCATATTTTCTCCAACTGGATCCTCGTTGAGTATCATGGCTACAATATCCTCATCTGCCGTTTCTTCGATTTCGTTGCTGCTCATCCATTCCGTAACTTCACTCGTATTATTACCCGTTTCACAACATCCTGGAATATTTTTTATTAGAGAAACAAGCTCCTCGTTGTCTTTTGAACTGTCCAAATCACATTGTTTGTCAATTTCATCCCATTTATAACTGACTTTATGATCTTATAATATTTTCCACAACCGCGCGAGTGCTACAGAACTAATCTCTTCCCATCATTCAGATAACATAACATCAGGCATATCAACTGATTTTAAAGCAACCTGACAGTTCTCGCATTACAATCAATATGAGTCACAGTACATTATGGCCACAGACAGCATCTTCATTTGCAGCGAATACAAACAAATATTTAGATACGTACTGCATATAGCTGTGGATTTTTTAAAAGTCAATCCGGATAACCGCGAGTCTACTATATATATAAATTACCATGTTATTCTTAGGCTGGGGAATAATAAGAAATTTTGATATACTTTTGCGGTATTTAGAAATCATTTTACGTTTTTGTGTTAAAAAGTTGCGTTACGGAAATTCCTTATGAAAGTTATCATAGAATTCTAAATTAAATTTATGGGTTACAATGTTTTTTTTTTTTGATCGCCATAAAAAAAAAACATTTTGCAAAGAATGACATAGTCAATTAAAACCGACTCTTCTATATGTTATCTGGGGGTCCAGGGGGTTCTCATGACGAGGTTCAAAGGATCGAGTTTATATACATTTGTATACAGCGTTGTCCCAAAAATACTACAGCGAACAGAGCTACTCACCCTTCTGCCAATGATGTAGGATTTAAACCATTCTATTAATTATCGTTAGCGCTCTCGCTATGCTCGATGTGACAATTTCTCGCTTCACTATAGGTGTTTAAAGAAAGGTGTAACTGCTGAACCCTGTACTTTTACGAAAAATTTTGTTCTATAAAAAAACTATTCTCAGTCACTATCGTTACCGCTGTCACGATTTTTTCAAAATATGTACTATTATGCTGAATATATAGACACGTCCTTTCTTCTTATTTTACCATTTTTGTCTTTTCGTTATCATCTTGTGGCTCTTGATAAACTGGTGCTCGGAGTTCGTAATGTCTGGGTTGGCCCAAATCTTTGGCCTTATGATTCTTTTTTCGGCATCGGAACAGCCACAGACATGTGGTGCTAGGTCTGGACT
The DNA here is from genome assembly GCA_039619475.1 of Icerya purchasi. Taxonomy (NCBI): domain Eukaryota; kingdom Metazoa; phylum Arthropoda; class Insecta; order Hemiptera; family Monophlebidae; genus Icerya; species Icerya purchasi. The sequence continues at coordinate 400,263,709 of CM077116.1, read as the reverse complement.
GTAATCATCATGGTACAGTATTGAATTTCTTCAAAAATTCTTGAAGGATTCCCACCGTTTGGGTCGCGTATTGTCCTAATGAAGTGTCCGGGTATTAAGTTTAACATATTAATTAATGCATTGACCATTTCTGTATTATACATATATTAAATCGCAGTACTAAACACAACAGAAATAGACATTTAATATTTATAAAAATAAAAACTGACATGTTTCGCAGTACTAACTACATCATTATGATGTAACATAAACAATTTCATGTTACACCATAATAACTTTTATAAATATTAAATGTGTATTTCTGTTGTGTTTAGTACTGTAATTTAATATATGTCCAAGTATTCTTCACATCGGATCTTTATGTTGTAATGTGTTTCCACAATTATGGAGAACGTTGCAGTAACAAAGAGCATTCACGATCGTTTTAAAAGATACAAAATACTGATAAATTATCTTGCGGTAATCGAAAAATGCAATTAGCATCATTCCTTTGAACTTGGCAGGGGCTTATCAAGCTTTTTTGATGTTTGGAAAGTTGCAGATTTTCCTCATCATACTTTCTTGATAGTTGAAGAGGTTAAAATAGTGTACTCAACTTTTGTTCACGGTAACCACATTTTTTATAAAACTTCGATATAACAGACATGTAATGTTTATCTTTAATGTTTTTTTCCGTATTAATAAGTGGAAAAATTTAAAACACTATAAAAAAAAAAAAAAAAACTATTTTTTTTTGTTAGCTGTTTATTAAAAATGTATTTTTATTTCTTGATTTTGTGGAATTCTTTTTGATATAGTTATAAGAAAATTATTAAATTAATTTCTCGTAATGCTTTATTAACAATAAGTTTTTTTTTATTTTTAAATTATTTTAACAATTTTTGTTTTAAAGATGTCTCGCCTCCTAGAAGATCTCATAGAAACGATGAAGATGCCAGACGTGATCGCAGAGCTGACCGAAGTTCTAGGTGTAGTAATGAACCAAGTAGTCATCGTAGACGTAGATATAGTTATGAAGGTATTTCTATAATTATTTTTAATATCTTTGAAATTTTATAAATAAGTATAAAAAAATAATAATAAATAAAAACCGAGGAATTGTTCGAGGTTTAATAAAAAATTGTAAACTAGGGAAATTAACGTAAGGTTTAACAGGCAAATTTAAATATGTTGATAAATTTGATTCGAAAAAGCGTGTTTAAAATTTCCAGGCGTTTGTTATAAACTGAAAGTAAGGAAAATTTATAAAATAAAAAATTGTGTCACGATTTATGATGGATAAATGAATAGATTTAAAAAAATTAAAATCCGCCACAATTAACTTCTTTAATAACGTGTGTAAATATGTTAAAAATGTGGAAAAAAATCAGTTGTATAAATTGTAAAATGAATTCAAATACTCCGTAATTAATTTCTAATACTGATAACAAATTTATACCGTATTATTCTCCGACATTAGTATTAAGTATATTAAGTTTTAATGTGGTTACTACAGTACCTCTAAATTTTAAATTTTAAATTACTTTTCAAATTTAGTTTGTTTTTATTTTTTGCTTTCTGAAATTAAGAATTACACGTTTTTAACGTGTCAAACAAAAGTTGCACCAATTTTTATGCTTATATTATTTATAGTTTGGACTGGTTTTTGCCCTAATAATATGCTTACGGAAATATTTCCATTGATAATATATTCGAAATCTATTATACTTCGTAAAATTTTAATAGATAAGTCACCATCAAGAAGGAGGTCAAGATCAAGTAGGAGATATAAAGAACCTAGAAATGGTCGTCGCGATGTTGATAGACACCACGATAGATATTCTCATGAAAGTAAATTACTTTTACATTAATCTGCAACGTGACTGTATAATTTTACATTTAACGTTAATTACATTACAGAATATATATATATATATATAAATATATAAAGATAAATATAGATACAGATAAAGATAAAGATGTATACTATTTTTCGTTGTTTCAATGTACAGCTGATCATTAACTAACAATAAATAATTTTGTTACAAAGACGCGAATAATGGGCAGAGTTCTCGAATATATAGCTTTCCACTTATTTAAATCCAACAATACGCAACGTTTTATCGTACACATCAGTTATTATTTTGTTTCGATATCATTGATGTATATATGTATATCGAAACGAACCCTCAAAACGAGTGCTAACCGAACCGTTTCTTTTTATTACTGTAAGCATTTGATTTTTTTTTAGACTATTTCTTTTTTACCGATTTCAAAAAATGGTTATATATTCATCACGTATGTTTTTTTTATGTTTGTTGGTGCATAATTTGTACCCGTGTGAACCGATTTTAATGATTCTTTGTTTACCCTAAAGCGTGTATCATTTAGCGGTGGTACCATGTGTTCATCGATGATCTCTATTTTAAATACTCGCCCAACTTCTTTAGTTAACTTCAATCTACTTCACTGCGGATTTTTCTTGATTTTTCGAATCAAAGTGCAAAGTTTCTTCTTTAAAATCTGTAAAACATAGAAAATTCATGCTTGGAGATAATTGTGTATTGTATGCTCAAGGGTGAAAATGCCGTAATTATTTATATTATAAAAAAGGTAAAATGAAAAATATTGTATACATGGGAGGACCGTAGTCCCCCCCTCTCTAATATTGCCAGAAATGTTTTGTTAAGAATTATTAAATTAGAAAATTATATTAATTAACTAACTCATAAGTGATAACTTCTATTGTCGAAATAAATTTTAAGTTAAATTTATACTACGCAGTAAAACACGAACAATTCCAGAAAATGTTAATTGAGCTTATTAAAACATTTGTTAACGTGGTAAGTAACACCCTCTTTCTTTCATACAGCAGAAAAAGGTTTTTAATGATCTTAATAATTTAATGGTGTATTTTTATTTTAAGAGTGTGGCATTAAAATACCATTTATAGCGTCTTAACCAGTTTCAAAATTGGGGCGAAGATTTAACGAATAACTGTTTAAATGAAAAATTTGTTTTTTGGAAAGAAACTGAATGTAGTGATGGAAGCATTTTCCAAAGGCGACTATTGCAATTCGTGTAAATTCATAAATAAACTGTATTCATCTGAGTGGTATTTTTTTATTATTTTTCATTGTTTTAATAAATTTGAAATTATCACTATTGAAAGAAATTGTTGTTCTTCTTCTGCTGTCATGTCCATAAGTCTGCAGGATGAAAAGTTTAAACTGGCTTCTTATGTATGCAAAGTCTTGGCTGCGTCTATTATTGTATGTTTCTAAATGCATTATATTAATACTGACATTCAGTTATTACCAATCTAATTATCATGGTTATAATGATTGTTATAATTTTCACTCTTTTTTCTTTTTTTTTTTCGACATAGCAAAGCATGCTGAATATTCGCTAGTTAAATAATAAAACATCTTGTTTGTTATTTATAAACAAAATTAAAATTTTGCGAAATTTATTTAATAACAAACATATAAATCACCTTTCAACTAAATAACGTTTTCAAATAAAACCCATCATCGGCTAATTAAAAAATACGAATAGATTTTAGTAGCAAAAGAAGTTAATTAAAAGGAAATATATATGTACAAGTATATATACACAAAAAGAGCGAAACAGAATAATGTCAAAAAATGTAAATATTTATAAACGGAATCATGTTTATTGCCCGCGAAAACACGGCAGTTTGACGGAAGCAACGGATCCTCAGCCGGTCTCGTTATGCTTTCCGCCACAATGTGGCGGCTCGATGACAGGAACGGGTCTGTAGCCGCTCTTTTTCTCCAAGCCGTGGCATCGTGGCGGGAAACATAATGGGACCGGCTAAGAATCCGTTGCTTCCTTTAAGCCGCTGTATTTTCGCTGGAAATAAAACTTATTCCGTTTATAAATTAAATATTTTTTAAATTTATTTGTGGGTGTAGGGTTTTTTTTCTGCATAATGTTGCATTGTCATCGGGTTCTGACAATTAGTAAAAATTTCAAATCATTCGGACATCGAGAAGTAGGTGAAAATGAATTTAGATTACTGTATTGTATTGTTAAATTTACGGAAAGGTGAATTGCAGATGCAACGGAATAGCTTAAGTATAGCTTTGGTTAAACGCAGAAAATTATTATAATCAAATATGATCCTTCTGTTACATTTCCCCTTCGAGACTAAAAAATTAAAAATAAAATTATAGTTTAAAAACTAAAAACATATGTGTTATATGTAAGATGCGCTAAAAAGCTTAAAATAATTTAAATTCTTTTACAATACTAACCTAATAGTGAAGAGCTGGACATTAATAATTAATTTTAGTTTACAATAACAAATAATTTCTTTTACAATATCAACATAAGAGTGAAGAAGTGGACATTAAGAATTAATTTTAATTCAAAATAAAGCATAGGGTGGTTTTGTATCATTTGCATTTATTGAGGGACCGAATGACTACTGATGAAGTCATCCTATGCTTTATTTTGAATGGAAATTAATTATGTATGTCCTCCTCTGCATTCTGAGGTTAACATTGTAAAAGAACTTAAATTTTTATTTTGAATTAAAATTAATTCTTAATGACCACTTCGTCACTCTTATGGTAATATTGTAAAAGAAGTTATATTTTATTGTGAACTAAAATGAATTATTAATGTCCACCTCTTCACTCTTAGGTTTGTATTGTAAACGAATTTGAATCATTTTACGTTTTTTAGCGCATATTACATGTAAAGCATATGCTTTTAGTTTTTTAAACTATAATTTTATTTTATTATTTTCTGAACTCGGCCTCATAGCTAGCAGTAGTAACTCTGGACCAGTTTTAATACTTTTTCCAATAGTGTCTCTGATTTTTTGCTATACGTTTCCTTTAATTTAATGTTTTCAATTCGTTCTGCTTAGTTATATTGTGCTGATTCAAACTGATCTTTTCTTCGAGAGGGTCGTAACCTTGTCACTCATTAATATAATTGATTCATTTATAGTAATATCTGGGACATTAAGTCGTCTATTTTTCAAAAGTTATGTGTGACGATTTGTTTTGGTTGATCCGGTTTCTTTGCATATAAAGTCGTAGTGATAGGTTGTTAGTATATGTGTGTAAATTGTTTTCAGAATTTATGCGACACAAATTAGAACTTATGATTACAGTGTTATTTCAAGGTTATTCAAGAAAGGAATCTACGCCGTAATGATGGAATATAAAAATGGTCTCAATACATTCCTTGTAAGATATTATTTTTTTCAAGTGCCTAGATAGTATAAAAAGAATCCCATATTTTTTCTCTTTAATTCATCGAAGTGTACTTCACGATAGATCTGTTTTGTGGTATCTTGCTTACAATTAGTCTTGAATCAGTTGTTTAGTATCAAAAATTAATTTAATTCAGTTAAATAAATTTTTTAAACAATTTTGAAAATATGCAACGATATAGGCCGGTAAGATGGCAGATCAGTTATTATCTTTTGCGGTTTTTTTGATTTTTATCATTTGAGGCAATTTAAATTGAAGAAAAATTATCATTAGTCTGTTGATATAGTATAAAACTGGTTTCGTTAATTTGAAATATTTTTACTCTAAATCTATTTTTTTCCGAGTTTCAAAAGTTTAAGTTGTTTTATTTCATTAACTATATTTGGATGATTGACTATTGAGAGAAAGCTACTTACTTGCAATATAACACACTAAGAAAATTTGCACATTATTGCTATGTATTTGTTTATTGGAACTCTCATTGATACATTGATTCCCTTACAAGTTCAGAATAGATCCGAACAAAGCTTGGTCATTAAATACAAGTATAAAACGTAAATACGAGTATATTACTAAATGAGCAATTCGTGTATGTGTAAGTGCATGTGAGTGCAATTGATTTACAGAAACGGCTCTAATAATTTTTAATGAAATTCAGGGATTAGGTGTTTTTGAAGTTAAAAAATGGATTGATCAAAGTCTCATCTAGGAAATTCTACTAAACGAGCAATTCTTAAAAGTATGGTCACATTTGTATTTAGGGTTCATTAAAAAGCAAATAAAAATAACAAGCTTATTTACCATGATATAAATGTTAAATTAAAACGGAACAATATTTTTATTTATGATTTACATAGCGATTTTAAATATTGCATCAATTGATTATACTGGTCGTTGTGGAGTTATGCAAATAATTTAAATAATGTTTATGGCTTACGAATTTTTAATTTGGTTTTATCTCCTGTAACGTGAGAATGCTTCACTATAAAAATGAATACATATACATACATAAGCAGCGCGGTAGCCTAATGGTTAAGGTGCTCGGCTGCCAAATCAGAGGTCACCGGTTCGAGCTTTCCCAGGTTTACCCAACTTGAAATAATTGGGTAACAGAGAAATCTGGGAAAGTAAAGGCGGCGGAGAGAAAGGAACTGGCCCCAGAATTCTCATCAGATCATTAGGCTTCAGTACAGTGTGAAACTTAACTTCGCAATCCCCGATGCTCTGTCAAGGGTATGGTACTTATTTTACTTTACATATATATATATATACTTGTATATATACAGTTCAGTTGGCCGCGTGCTTAAATTTTGTAAATTATTTGTGAAATGCAATACTTGCATATGACAAATACGCATTAGTAGAAACTAAAAACTATATGTTATTTTTCATACTTTATCTTATTTGTATTAAAATAAGTTAATTTGAATTGATTATTATTTTCAATTATTTTTTTATTGCTATTAACCATTAAAAGAAGGAGAGAAACATTTGTTATATTGTATTCAACGAAAAATAGTTGTTTTATGAACCGTACGTTTCAGGAATAAGATCGAGAACTCGCCACGATGAAGGTGCACTACCGTCCAGGTCAGCAACAAAATATCATAGTGATAGAGGAGGTGATATTCCTTCTCTATTAGATTTGAAAGTGAAAGAACGTAAAAGAATGAAAACACCCATATTGCTTAATCGTTTCAAATCAAAATCGCCTGTGTACACGTCAAGGTATAACAATGAAGCCGCACCTCGTCATATTTCCAGAGATAAACGTTCAATTGACAGGTTGGTGGTAATTGTACTTATCATTAATTTCCGCATTCGAAAAGTGGAAATTTACATGAATAAAACCGCCGCTATATTTTTTCTAGCCGTCCGATGGCGGTTGTGCATTGTTTGTTTTAAATAACGTTCTGCGTGATATTTCAGGAAAATAGAGGAAGTATTGCATGTTAAAAAAGCTGGATTGCAAGATGCCAGAAGTTTAAGAATGGAAGCTGAAGAATTGTTAAAACGAGAAAGAAGATATCTTGAAGAAGTACCATTTTTACCATTTATAACTTTATATCTCTGTATACGCTGCGTTTAATTTGTTAAAGTTTTATCCATAATTTATAATGAATTAATGAACAATTCTAAACAGTTATACCATTTAAAATATTGAACATTTTATTCGATCTGCGTCTTTGTTAATTTTTCGGTTAATTTCCCGTTTTTCGCGGAAAGGATATACGGAATACATTTCAGTTACGTAGCATCTGTGTCAGATATATTTAAAATGCTACTTGGAAGTAGTATTTAAAATCCTATAAAAGTAAAGTTTAAAATAGCCTATCAGTTTGTAATTCAAAAATATATAAAAAATCTGTAGCTCTTTTTTTTTTGTTTCCTTTCATAGTCATGCCATCTTCAAAGTGTACAGCGGTGCTCCAGTTATCAAGCATGTATTTTTGAAATAAAAAATGAGTGAGAAACTCGTTTGTAATATTAGTTATTTAATAGGCATATGTATGCAAAAATCACTTGTGAGTCGGTAAATACGTTTCTGTGTTTTAAATACTGAAGAATTTAAAAATACCCGACATATTTTTTGAATATAATTTGTTATTCGGTTATTATTTCTTCGTATAATCTACATTTTTTATAATTTTTAAGATTTCCTGTTTTCTGCAATTGTAAAATTTAAAAAATAGTTTTTTTTTTTTTTTTGGCTATCGTTTTTCTTTTACATCAAAAAAAAATAAAATAAAACAGAATAGCTATTTTATATCTTAACTTTTTTACTATTTTATTTTTTGAACAGTTCACTTTTTTCTTTTGGTGAAAGGGATGAACCATAATTAAGCGACTGCTGCAATCTCCTGATTTACAGAGCATTTTCGCGAGTAATTATCGACGTCAGATCATCGTGACACTTTTGCAGATAGAAAATAATGATAGGGTACGGTAAGATTGCGTTGTGCTTTTCCCTCCATTCATAGACCTACTCCTAGCATTTTAACTTTAACGCGCCTTCTATATCGTCAGCCATACGCTTAAATGGGAACTCATACCGTGAATTTGAAGAATCCGTTCGTGCCACGACTCTTAACATCATCCTGAGAAAGAAGTGATGAACTGCTTGACAGCTAATCAGCTGCTGCGCTAATCCAAATACCGCTTCCTTTCTCAGTGGGCTACGCTGAAGTATTGTGCAGTGAAAAGAAAAGAAAAGTTACAGGCATAGAATCTTAAATTAGCATCCGTGATATCCATAGCACAGCAACTCGTAAACAAAGACCAGACATGATGAAGAAAAAACGAGGAAATTTTCTGCCGCCAATAGCCATTATGCGATTTATTTTAAATCTTAACATGGTTTAATGTAATAGCACACAAATACCAAATGCTGCAGCACTATGACTGCAAAGCAAAAAATTGTAATCACTAATTGGCGACGACAGTTTCTCTTGTTATATGTACGAGGAAGAAAAAGAAAAAATACGGATCCAATCTAAACATACTCTTCTGAGCCGTTTGCTTTACTTCTGAATAATATAAGTATTACTTGATCAGAAGTATAGCGAACATTCGTTTGGCCGTAGTCGATTAGCCGTAGAGTGAACTGGCCTGCTGATCGAGTGGACGTCTACCGAAGATCTGACATCTCGAAAATCTTTTTAGACTACATGCTGCTTTGTCATACCTTTGCTGCGCAAATTGATTTTTTTGAATTAGTGGGGCGCATTGATTCTCAAACTTCTTTCTACATAGCTTTAAAGTCTGTCTTCTTCGAGCCATTTTACATTAAATAAAAAAAAAAAGAAAATATCTATAACCAACTTAAATTGTAAAAAATTCATCAACCGAAACTGGAATTTCTCGCACTACCTCACTGACACATAAGAGTCACTCTTCGTTAGATGTTCACTGAATCGATTGACCGGTATGACTAGTCAACCATGACCGGTCGAATCACAGGCCACTCGATCACGCTTAGATGATACCGACCCGGGAAGTACTGGTTGAAAATTATGTATTTAACAAAACACGTGATAGTTTAAGTGTAAATTGAAGTGTATTGGAGTTTTGAAATACAGTGCAATTTCTATTTAAACGACTTAGTAGGGAATGAGCGATTTGCTTAATTTGTTCATAATCCATTAAGTTTAATGAAACTAAAGATAGCAAACGGTCCAATTACGCTCTTTTGGAACCCGATTTTATTTTTTCGGAATTCTTTAGTAGTAGCCAATTTAATTTTAGACACTTAGTATACGCTCAGGAACGGTTTTGAATTTTGTAATGATCTGATTTCGAACAAGGGTCATGAAGTTGAAAATAGTTAACCATCTTAACTAGTAAATTAAAGGATGCAAATAATAATGTTCGATTAATTTTAATATTTATTTTGTGCACGTGTCCGTACTACATGTTTTTTCTTTTATTAAATTTGTTTTATAATTTACATTTTTTGGATTTTAAATTCGTCTTTCAGTTTATTGAGCCTAATAATTTACAGTTTTCAGATCGCACAAACCTTCACAATAAAGCTCTTTATAAGATCGTTAACCAAAATCGCATGTAGCAAAGTTTGAATATATTTTAATGCACGAGTGTGCGGATTAATAATACGATTATTGTGTATGTTTATCTATGCATGTTCGTAAATTAATGCAAAATTTATAAAAGCACGATAAAAATCGAAAGGAGTATAAAATGTAATTTTGTTTAACAGATTCGCCTTTAATAATAATAATAATAATAATAATAATAATAATAAAAACGAACATAAAAAAGTTACGAATTAACGAGAATAAAGCAGAACAATCATGTTACTCTTAATTAATATGTATACTTCATTTAAAGCAATTAGAACGCTTTATTTTTATTTTTTAATACACATTATTCATCGTCTATATACAGCTGAACGCTACAATTAGTGGAAAGGATGCAGCTCCAATTGTCAGAGATCGAAAAACTGGAAGGCACCGCGATATCCACGAAGAAGAAAGGATCAATTCGGAAAGGAAAAAAAGAGATGATGAACGAAATGAAAAGTACTATAAGTGGGGAAGAGGGTAATTATAATTGCTTTAATAAATGTCTTCTTCGGAAGATAGGCATTTCGTAACGCTGTAAATACGAACGTAAATTTCCTAGTACATATATTCTTGTAATTTATTTAGTTCGCATGTTTTTACACTTAATCCCAAATTTTAATTTAGTCTCTTATTTGTACTTATACCGATTCGATTCCGTCGGCATCGCGAGGACTTTGCAGCTTACAAATCCGCAAAATAGTTTTCTGTCTTCACTTTTATCTAATACATGCCAGTTCGGCTAAATTAATTATCAAATTTACTTTTTCCAGATTAATCGCAGTTTTCTGATCAGAATTGTCTTTTAATCTCTGTCCCCGTCTACAGTTTTCTCGGAGCCCGGTGCTGATTAAATATTTTACGGACTATAAAAATATCATAATTTCACCTTTTTTATTTTCTAAAGTTACTTCTAACAGTTATTCCATTGAAAGTATAAAAATATTTTGTAATCGTATAGACTGAAGCAAGTTGAAGATGCGCAGGAAAAATTTGCATCGGACATGTACGAGATGTCAAAGCCTCTCGCTAGGTATGCCGATGATGTCGATTTGGAGAGACATTTGAAAAACCAAGATCGTGATGGTGATCCGATGTTAAATTACATCAGAAGTAAAAGGCTTAACGACGATGATAAACGTAGCATCGGTAAATATTACATTAGATTTCGAATATGTTATTGTGTAAATGGGAAAAAATCGAAAAAGTCGTATTGTTCATAAAAGTTTAAAGTTTAAACGTTTATTTCGATTTGTGGAAATATGTTTAATTTCCTTTTGGCATAGTCATCTTGAAATATCGTGAATTTTGATTATAAAGCACGTGTTTAGATTTTTTTTTTTTTTTCTCTAATAAATTTAGACCGCAGTTTTAAAAGATGCTGAAAGTAAGACGCGAACACAAGAATTTTTCCGGATATTTTTATTAGAGTGTATTTTTCTTATCGTGTCTCCGCATAATAATAATTTTAACTTATATTTTTCGAACGCGTTCAAAACTTTTTCTTTTTTGTTATTTTTTATTTTTATTTTTTTTTCATGTTAGATGTGAATTCTAATAGAGCGTGTCCTGGTGCTTGATAAATATAAATTAGTAAACTCTGTATTCGTTTCTAGCTAAACTTGTGCGTGACTAGTTCTCGCACCACTATCCGATTATGATGAAGTACGTTTGCTTGAATTACTAGGTCTCGTCGCTTCTAGATTCTTCTTTTCAATTTTACCAGTACAAATTTGTTTTCGACAAAAGCCTACCATTAAAAAAATTTCAGTCGATCGAGTTGATAGCTTTTCATACGAAAACAATTGTTGACCTATAGAATCTCCCCTGTTGTTTGACCATATTTCCTATTTCGATAGCGTCAACTAGTAAATACCGATATTATTGCTTTCATGAATGATTGGATGATATTTTCTATGAAATTCTTCCTTTTTAGGAATGTAATACAAATTTGCGGTCCCTCCTATTAAGGGAGGAAATAGGTGTAGGACAGCGTTTGTGCAGTGATTTTCATGAATTTTTTTAACACGTAAAGAATTTATATAATTTATTAATATTGCGAGGTCACTTTATACATATTTCAAAAATTTTCCTTGAAAATTAACGGAGATATCAGCTGTCACATCTTGTATGTCGCCATTCGACTGAGCAGTTTGTGTACATCTTTGAGGTCGCGATTTTCATCCAAAATCAATTGCACAAAGAATATATATTTTTTATACGAGTATTTTCTATGTGAACTTCACTCCCCTCAAAAAAATTGAAAATGAGTATTCTTTAGAGGGGTGTAAACATAAAGCATGATTTTTTCGTAATTTTTTTTTAAAAAAAAAAAAATACTTTAAATAAAGATATTGTTTCAAATAGAGCGTATTTATATAAAGAAACGATATGCCAAATTTCAAAATGATTGATCAAAAACTTTTTAAGCTAAAGTGTACACAAATTCGAAAAAAGTCGTTTCGACAAAAACGTCTATTGCGTGCCACGCGCTCCGACCCTTTGTTACCGAGGCACATTTACTTAATCGGTAATAACTTTTGAACGAATCGGAATTCGGTTTTGAAATTTTAAGAGTATATTTTTGAATAGTTTTACAAGCGATTTATCGAGGAGGGGGCAATTGAATTTTTTGAAGCTTCTACACCTATTTCCCCCCCGTAAACTGATGCGAAATCGATAACAGCTGTTCAATACTTCTCGGTTATTTTAATTACTCGGAAAACGAGTTATATTTATATTTTGTGTTGCGATTGAAAATGCGCTAAGGTTGTTTCGCGGGAAAAACTGTTCTCGATACTTTGCATTGGTAAAAATTCGAATAATTTTGGTAAAAGCGATAACGGATTATTTAATTGCTCAATTTTTGCAGTATGCCGAGCTTGTGAATTCGAGAAAATTCGGTTACTCGGATTTGTCGTAAATAAATTACAGACAGATTCTCTCTTCTAGTCGGAACCGTGTAAGTGATTGGTTTGAAATCCCTATATCATTGAAAACTTTTTAAATTTATAATTGCATAGCTGCGCTTGAGAAATATGGCACATCTAACAACCGTTTTATTCAATTTGGTTCTATGATTCCTTTTTAATTTATCATCTTATTTCCCAGAAGTATATTTTTTTTTTTTCATATTTTTGTCTCTCATTTTCCCCTATCATATATTAACGTGCGCTGTGCAAAAAATAAAATTTTAAAATATGAGTATTTTCTCGTTAACTAACTGTGATAATTCACGTGTCAGCTACCCGCTTAGTTTAGTATCATTTTTGAAAAATAAAAACTCGTTTTCACTAAACAGTTCGGAATAGTAAATAAAACGTTGTTTTTTTTTTCGAAATATTTGTTTTTGAGTGTTTTTCCGCATTAAAACTCGTGCCAGAAGTTAATGAAGTATCAATATTGAGAATAACTCGTCCGCGCACGGTTTGACAAGTTGCCTGATAAGTGGGCATTCGTTTGCGCGCTAATTCGGAAAAAATACTCGACAGAAAAAAAAAACTCGTGTCTGCGCGCGAGTAATTATTCTTAGTTTTACACGCGACAAAATACACCCTGTCAAGAAAGTATCGGGAATTGTTAAATAAAACGAACAATTTTTAATTTTCATCCAAATTTATTTTGTCACCTTCAAAATAACATCCATTCGAAGCGATGCACATATGCCAACGCTTTTTCCACTCGGCAAAGCACTTCTGATAGGCGGTTTCCGGGATGGCCTTTAGCTCTCGCGTCGCATTCGTCTTGATGTCATCAATCGATTCGAAGCGCATTCCCCGTAGCGGAAATTTGAGTTTTGAGAATAGGAAGAAGTCACAGGGTGCTAAATCTGGTGAATACGGCGGTTGTTCGATGATATTTACCGAGTGTTTGGCCAAAAACTCATTCACAATTATGGCTTTGTGAGACGGCGCATTATCGTGATGGAGAATCCAAGAATTGTCGACCCACAAATCGTTACGTTTACGACGGATAGCCTCTCTCAAACGTCTCAAAACACTTAAGTAAAACTCTTTGGTGACTGTCTGTCCGGCTGGCACATATTCATAGTGTACCACGCCTCGAATATCGAAGAAAACAATCAACATGATCTTCACTTTCGATCGGCTTTGGCGAGGTTTTTTCGGCTTTGGCGCGCCAATTGGCCGCCATTCGGACGATTGCTGGTTCGTAAGCGTGTCGTACTCGTACACCTATGTCTCGTCACCAGTAATTATCTTTTCCAAGAAGGTAGGATCCAAATTGGCTCGATCCAGCATGTCTGTAGCTACCTGTTCTCGGTACTTTTTTTGAAAGAAATTCAGGTCTTTCGGAACAAGCCGAGCCGCAACGCGTTGCATACCCAATTTTTCGTGCACAATCGTACGTACGCTCTCGTGTGACATGCCCAATCCATGAGCCATCTCTCTCAAGCTCACATGACAATTTTCAGCAACGATTTCCTTGATTTTATCGACGTTATCATCGGTCACACTCGTTGAAGGCCGTCCAGAGCGAGGCATGTCTTCGACCGTCTCCCGACCATCCTTGAACGCTCTGTACCACTCGTAAACCCGCGTTTTTGATAAAGCAGATTCACCAAAAGCCTTCTGTAACATTTTCAGTGTATCGGCACAAGAAATTTCGTTCGAAACACAGAATTTAACACAAGTACGTTGTTCAATATTTTCACTCATTGTAAAACTTCGACAAAACCTTCAAGGTCGACTGATTTTAACAGCTGCTGTAAACACACTGGTTGACAGATCGCGCTAAAAATAGGCATCATAATACAAAACAGTTGTACCAACCTGGAAAAAAAAAATTATCTGCCTAGCTATTACCCGGGAGATTTAAATTGACAATTCCCGATACTTTCTTGACAGGGTGTATATCAAAGAAGAAGAAGAATTTTGCTCCGCGAATTTCATCCGGAATAAAGACGACGAGTCTCCTATTTTTCAGCGGTAATAAAACGTGTTCACCAAATGCATTCAAGGGTTGTCGTCGTATAAAGTCATTATAATGTTAAATAATACATGTAATCGTAAAGCGTATTTTAATCATACGTTGTCTACGAAAATAATTAAGACGTCTGTTGAACGAAGGGGAAAAAAATGAATTCCATTTATAGCTGAATAAAATGATTTGGCGAGAATTACAATATGTGGACACTTTAAAAATTAATCCGGCGCTCATTGTACGAAAACGAAAGAAAATAAAATTTATAAATTATCTAGGCAAAAAAATAGAAGTGGTGTCTAGAGGGGGACACTCGGTAGGAGCGAAGTTCCTTTCACTTTTTAGTAGATATGCAAGTATAAAGTCATTCATAAAGTATACGATGAAAAATGACACAATATAAATCCCGTAAAATAAGTTTAAATAAAATGTACACGTGTTTAGAATTGAAGTTATACAGCTGACCGCGCACGATGTTTGCTGCTCGAATCTCGATACTCGCACACACACACACACACACACGTATATAATAGAAAGAGAAAGAGAGCGAAGGTTGCCTGGAGGACGCATAACGTTTTTTCCTCACGTGACGATTTTTGCCAGTTTACTCCTACCGCAAGACGCGTTAAAGAACTTCGTTCCAAAAAAAAAAAACGAATTAGCTACCGCGTAATAGTTATTAAAAAGTAGCCAGAACGGAAAACAGAATAAAACCGGTTTTGTTCTATATACTATACCTATCTGTACGAGCAATTCAGAACTACCCGTTAGCGACCGGCACGCTTTGGATAACGGAATACGTTTACACGCATATACTTTGAACTATTTTGTTCGTTTGTGAATAATTCTCTTCGCGCGTTTAAAATGAACTTCTGCGTTCTAGTTTATTTTATCAAACTGTTCCTTTTTTCATAACAACAGAATGTAGCCCCGCGCGTTATTTCGCATTTTGAAAAAGCCGACCTGTAGTGCGTGCTCTCTTATAATTTCCCAAGTTACAACGAATCTCGCTTTATTTATGAAAAATTCGACAAAACGAAGCTTCATCATATTGTAATAATAAAGACCCGCGCAAAAACTGTCGAGTATTCAAAATACTGCACTTTCCGGTAAACGTAATCACCGCAACACGGATCGTTCGATTTCAGCAGCACAGGCCACTTTTAAACGATACATTTTTCGGCTCTGCGAGTTAGAAAATTACATTCGTGTTCTGCTTTAGTACTTTTCTCTTGGGATTAACGATGATCCGAGTGCAAACAATAGAAGCTATCCGAAAACGCTAGAGTAATCAAACAGTATAAATTGCGTACGCTTATAATAACGTATATAGCGCGTATGATTGAAGTAGTTTTAAAAACCGAAAAACCAGTTAATCGAAATCGATAATGGAATTGAATAATTTCAGGTGTCTTTTCTTTTTTGGACTTCTTTATTTCTGCTCCATATCATTTACTCTCTAGGCTTTTCCTTTCTTTTCTGTGTGGCCACGTTATATTTGTATTTTAACATTTTCATTGAATTCCGTAATTATGTAACATTTTTGTTTGATCCAATTGGTTTTCTTATTTTGTAAATATGAAAAAACGCGTTTCGAGAAACAATCTTTCACGTTTTATCTTTTAATTTTTCTTCATTTATATTATTTAGTCCTCCACCCCTTACAAACAATTTTTAAGACTTTGGCGTTTAATAGCTTTGAAGTTTCACCATGTATGAATACGCGCGTATAATATTACATTCATGTATTGTATTATACATCTATATAATATATATATATATATATATATATATATATAGTTGATGTTTTCCGAAAATTCCGCATGAATTCCATTTTTTTACTTGTTAAAAAAAAATCGAAACTGGATATACAATTTTCTTTTTCTTTATTCATTCGAGGTAACAAACTATAAACTCGATGCTAAAAGACCGCACTTTTTCACGATGACCGAAAGCGTCGTTTTCATAATTCGGATTAGAGCGATACGAATTTTAAAAAATTGAACAATTTTCACTTCACGTTGATTTTTATATGGATCAGTAAATAATATCTAATTGTATGGGACAGATTTTAAATAAATTAAAATTGGAGTGAAATATCTTTTTCAGATTCTGGCTGCTGCGTTGTTTTATATCGGATATTATCAATGTGTAAAAGGTTTTGATGTCCATTAGGTGTTCTAGTGTGGAACCTTATTATTTTTTCAAAAAATTTGTAAATGTAAAGGATTTTAAAATTCTTCTTGCTCCCGAAGATTGTAAAAAATTTTTATTAACCGGTAGGCTTCCTCTTCCACTTTAAATTGGTTAATTTAATGATCTCCCTTTGGAATTTTTGACAAATGTGCTTAAAAAAAAAAAAAAAAAAAGTTCTGATTCAATGACGACATAAATAGATTCATATGATTAAGAGAAATTATACATAACGGTAATGTATACTATATGTTTAGAAAACTAACTTTTCCGTTTCAACCACTGAACACGTCTATAAAGCTATTCGGTTCGTAATTAGAAATTCGGCTAGTTTTCAATCATTCCTTATTCTCTATATTGGTGTTTTGTGTCTTCATTATTCGAGTATTGTTTTAGGGTATCTTCTTTAACAGTAACACTTGATGCTATTAGAAAATATGCAGATTTCTTGAATTTTTCTATTTAAATAATGCTTTTTTTTTTTTTTTTTTTCCCCTATTAAAGGTAAATTACAAAACAACTTGCACTTAATTTTTTATTCAGAGCCAACACTGCGTATGGGGTTGGCAAATATGGTGGGTTATAGTATGTCTAATATTTCATCACCAGTAAAAAATTTTTGAACCTAGGTCAATTCTGTGCCGAACTAGAGCGTTTTGGGTGAGCCTTGATCGATTTTCGCGTTCCACTTTTGAAATTTTACGATGTAAAATTGGCAACACTGCAGGATGAGGTCATTTCGAGTCCAAATTTCATTGAAATCCGATAATTTTAAGTCAATTTAGAAAGATTTCAAAAAATGACTACTGTGAAAAAATACCAAATTTCTTACCTTTGAAAAAAAGAACACATTTTGAGTACAAAAATTGCTTTATTTTCGAAAATTGAACAAGCTTAAGTGGTTTTGGATCCTTTTCAAAATATTTGCCATTACTCCAGATACAATTATTCTAACGTTCTTCTCATTTTTTATATGTTTTGGCATTGAGGTTGTGAAGTATGCTTCGCAGGAACTCTGAGGTCCCCCGATCTCCGACCCTCCTTAAATTAGCGATGCCACCCGAGGACAGTTCGTCTGGACAACGACAACTCAGATGAGTCCATATGCTTCCCTTAACATTTCATAAGTCTCAGTCGCAGTTTTTTTCAAAGGGAAACAAAAACGAACCGAAGGTTACAATTCACTTATAATATCCCATTAGAATAACTTGAACCTTTTTGCTTTCTTTTTGTAGTATTTTTTATTTCTTTATTATTACCGTACAGTTTATACGTAGATTATTTTTAGAGGCTTGATCTGTGAAATTGGACTTAGGCTTGTTTGGAATAATAGTGTGCTCGAATTATATTCTTTTTAAAAAACGCTTGGCATTTCCCCGCCTTTTTTAAGTAACAGTTTTTTTCCCCCCGAAGAAATTATTTTCTTCTTAATAATACAAAAATTATTTTTCTTTTTTTTTTTTTTTTTTTACGTTGTGTATATTTTTAACTTTCCAGTCCGAATGGTTTTTGAGAGTAATTTTAAGTGAGTAGTCTTATCTTGTGAGAACAGTGCTTAAAAAATACAAAGGTTCATTCTGAAACTGTTGTCAGTAGCGCTTGTGCGGACATACAACAATTCCATTGGCGCCAAAACGTATAAAGTGGTTCTTTCTAAAATAGTATGTCTCTCGATGGTATGTGTAGTGATTTTCCATTTTAAGGATTACTTATTTTAAATAATCTTATTCGCGATGACCAACATTAAATGGAAGTAACATTTAAAAAAAAAAAAAGAAGAAGAAGAAAATAATAGTCAACGAAACAAAATTAATATAAAAATAATTTATTTCAAAAATGTACAAAACTGACGTTTGCTTTTGTCGTTTTTTTATATCAATTATTGAATATGACAGTGTGGTATCTTGTTATAGTCGTGTGCGTAACGTGATTCGACTTTTTTTTTTTTTTTTTTTTCTATTTAATTCCGATAAACAGATTTTTTGGAATTGAACTGTAATCGAACTAGGAGAACTGACTTCAGAAAGTAAAGGCAGTCGAGAGAAAGCAACCAACATTCTCTTCGGATTAAATAAATTATGGTCTTTAACTTCGCAATCTTCGACGCTCTTTTAAACTTATGGAGATCCATATATTATATATATATATATATATATATATATATTATTAAATCTTAAAAATAAATTTATAGTTTGATATCTAACGCTTTTTTGTATTCTTCTATTTCATAATTATCGTTATTATGAAACATAAGTGGTTACAGTTTGTCTGTTACATAAATCACCGGTTACAGGCGCGATGTAAAATACCTTCTGTATTTCTGTTGGTTGAATAAATACATATATATGCTGTTAACGAATAGTTGCGTCAAGTTGCACCAGTGTGTAAGTAGTAATCTTTTCGGCGTTCCATGTTAACATTAAGAACTCACCGTTTTTATGTTATTTTCTTTGATTAATTTCGACAATAGTCCACTGTTCCAAACATGTTTGAATGAAAGCGTACACACACCTTTAATAATTTAAGGAAATTCGACATGAAACTCTACAGTTCTTGAAAGTATAGATTTATTTTCGCGCCTTCGTATTTTATTATCGTAAGAATTACAAAATTTTTAAACTAATACCACCATTGAAAGTGGACGATAAATTTATTTTATTTTAGTAGAAAAGAAACAGAAAAGTCTATTAAAAGGATTTAAATAACTATAACGCCCCATAAAATTTATGAAAGAGATTTGAAAGAACGATTGTTTAAGACAATTTGAACAATTAAAAAAAGTGCGCATCTTCAACGGCTTCCCTTTTAAATATTTTAATTATTAGCACCGAAGGAAATGAAATTTTGTAATTCTTCCGAACAATTTTTCATCCCCTTTTTTTCTTTTTTATCAGAAAATGCAAAATAGATATGTTTGCGCTACAACACTGTAACTACTCAATTCTCGGTGCTATTTTCGGTATTCAAGACAATTTTCCACCTCCTCTGCTAATTGGAATTTGTGCAAATGTGTACACTTTTTTTTTTTTTTTTTATCAAAACTTGATTAAAATCGAATGTACATGTATGTTTCTGACACAATCTGTTTGTTCAATAATTCACATAATAAAGAGGATCACTCTTTTGTGTTCGTGCTGCTAATTGGGAATCGACTAATTCAGCACTTGGAAGCGAGTAATTTTTTCCATTCCTACCACGGAAGCCAACTCGGCACTAAACATAGCAAAAGCGTGTTCAGTAACTCTAATCACTTGGAATATTTGTTTAATATTTTTTGCGGCAAAATTTTGCGTTCGCGTATGATTGACGAATGATACAAAAAGGGTTAGAAATAGTAGATTTCAACTAAAGCTGACAAGATCACAAAATGCTCGTATTGATCAATGTGAAATTTTAAAATAGAACTTCTACAATACGATTTAATTGTTGTTCATCAATGGTAGTTGTATAAAATTTAAGAGTAAAGGTAATGAAGTGATTTTACTTTTTCTTAAGAAAAAAAATGTGGTAAATATTTTATTTATAATTTTCAAAAGATACGCACATTTATGCATCGTAAAAAGAATAATTCTTAATTTTTTAAATTTATATATATATATATATGAGCGTGTGTACATATATTTAATAATTATGACATATATATCGTAACAAAATATGTAACGTTTTTGCGTCACGCTTATATTTATTTCATTTCATGAAGAATAATTTCAACAATTGAAGAGCTAACTTGTAAGAATTATAGAAGTCTAGCATCTGGGATTAGTCGACTACTCGTTTCATCCCTATTCACATGTTCTTATTGTCCAAATGTATGCAAATAGATATATGTGAAACTGATTTTAAATGTTTGATTTATCGTGATACAAATTCAGTCCAAATGTGTATATATCTGTACATCATCGATATCTGCGTACATGTGATGTTATGTAATATGTGGATTCGTAAAGTCCGAGGATCCGTTTTATAACCTCGATCCGCCAGTGACGAACTAAATTGACAAATAATTCAATACTGTTATACATTTGGAAAGGAGAAAAAAATTTACGAATGATATAGACAGTTTTAGATTTAAATTATTCTGATATAGAAATTGAAGGACAAGTAATAGTTTTTATTCTACTCCTTGTGTCTTTTCCTAAGAGGTTCACATCGAGTGAATGTCCGATCGTGTATATACCGAATCAACTAGTAGGGTGGGAAATGGTACGGGTATACCAGATTAGAATTGAAGAAAAACTTTCTTATACTGCTTTAAATACAGTGTTCCCCTATACAACTATGCATACATTAGCTTCTTTTCAGTTTTCTTCTTTTTTTCTATCACATTAATCGGTGCTTTAACTCGTTCAACTATTTTTTTTTTTTCTTTTTTCATTTACTCTTTATTTTTTTTTGTTCTTATTAGAGTACATTCGCAATATCGTTTAACAATGCTATTTTCTTAATTTATTACTACGCTTGAATATCATATATTTAGATCTTCAGACTAATGTTAAAATTGTAATTGTCCATTTTTTGTATTGTAAACAAACTGTGAAAACAGAAAATTTAATTATTCATGAAATAGATAAGAACCGACATGTTTCGAAGTCACATATAATCGCGTGGTATTTACAATAATTTATCATCTGTTTAGCTTCAGATCCGTGACCTTACTGACACGGTATGTAATTCATTCCAGTAGTGGTATCAGTACGCTGCATCAAAAAATTAACGTACCGTGTACACATCAGATCGCCATGTAGGCCCAGTGGATACATTGTAGCGTGTACTAAATATCGGTGCTGGAATGGATTACGTCTCATCAGTGCCATTCGCAAATTTGAAGATAAATAAATGGTGTTCAAGTAGGAGTAATAGAGTAATAAGATAACAGTGTTAACGATATTGTGGATATGTAGCGTTTGAATAAGGAAATAAAAAAGGAGAAAAAATGGTTAAATGGCCTACAGTCATAGTTGTTATGTAAGAAAGAAGGAAAATAAAACTGCATAGTTTTGTAGAGAACACACTGTATCATCTGTAGAGATAACGGTAGAAAAAAAAAAGGGGCTTCTGTCCAATTCTAACTCAGTAAGTCATTTTTCACTTTACTAGCTGTCTGGTAGATTAGCGATCAGACACATTCATTCAGTGTAAATTCCATATAAAAAAGTATCAAAAGTAAAATAAACTGTTATTATTTTTTTTTTCCAAGTTCATATTTTAACTTTTATAACAGAATTTACGAACCTAGAACTGTTTAATTCACTAATAAAATTGTCACGATGACTAAGTATGAATATCAAGTTGGCTAGTATTGTGTTCGGTTGTTCGACTTAAAACAATTCACAGGAACAATGTAATAATTCATTAAGTTGAGTGATTCGTTTAACGTTGTACAATAGATCTCAGTAGTTTCATATTTAGAAAATGAGTAAGGAAAACAGTACGTAATTAAATTTGGAAGTGTTAATGGTAGTTAGTTGCCAGCGAGCCGCTGGAGGGTATTTTCTGTCACGGACGCAGGAGGAAAGAGCTGTAAAGATTAACACTGTCAATAGTGTTGGAACTTTTTTGGTATGTTGATCTTTTCAATGATTATTTTTTCGTAAAATTATTTGAAATTTTTTCGAATTTCAAGAATGTTTTTAATTTCTTACCTCTTACTTTTAATGAAAATACGTTTGTTATTTGTAAGAATGTAAACATGTAGTACTTGGCGCATTTTGCCAAAAATCGGTTTAAAGACGTTAATAGTCATTCGGAGTGTGCAATACAAATAAAGGTATAAATTAATGTAGCGTTTAATTATTAAAATGTTGGAGTTGTGTTGTTCGAGTCTTACAATTATAATACACTAATTAATTATATTTTTCCTATAGCTGTACAATTATTATCCGGTTTATTACCGTACATTTCTGGTTTCGATAAGCATTGGTACCATAGAAAAATCGGGGCCAGAGTGTTTTCGTGTGTGATTTCTACCTTTCATTATGTGCTATGACATAGTATTGCAACATTTATTAGCTACGCGGTTTCGAGTTTCGAACAACCTATCGAAAATCTATTCGTCGACCACTGCTAATCAGATCAGCTTGTAGAGCATCAACAAGAATGTTTCTACTATCGACAAATATGAACGATCAACTTCTTTCAGTTCTAGTTTTTCCTGAAGGAGGAGGACATGCCTGATCAAGCGGTTATCTTGAAGAAACCAGGACCGATCACCTGTTTCGTTCAATTTTAGCTTTACTTCCTTTCTCCTCGCGAAGAACTACGTGATAATCATGAAGCGCCTATTCGGAGAAGAAAATGAAACGACCGATTTTCCAAGAATTAGCGATAACGCAACTTTAAGGTGGTACCGTTCGAAAATACCGATTGAAAGTCGCACTACCTACGACTCGTTCTGGATTATAAGTTGGTTCCATCGGGATATATTCTCTGTGTCTTTAGAGGACTGCGCATTGTGTAATACGAGAAGATACGTCGTCTAAGATTATTACGCCTTTGGTATTCGTCGCCGATTGTTTCCGGCAACAATGCTGTTTTGATAACTTCAAAGCGCGCGAAACGAGCGTGTAACTGTGGACACTAGCAATGCTTCACTTGAAATCGGTCAATCCTTTTACGAAACCGGTATTCATCATGTCAGCTTTTTTGTCCGGATGAAAATGAAAATTTATGAAAACGTCAATCGTTGGATTTTCCCGATTGAATAATTTATCGCAGGCAAACGCATCGGCTATCAGTCTGTACATTTTCATCCGTTTCTGAATAAAGATTATCGATTACGTCGAGGCACAGCAATGATGTGCGTTGGAAAACCTGCTACTGTTCCAGCAGTCCAAGAAACACGCAGACGCATCGTCTCTCCTTGACCTTTCGTCGTGCAACCATCAGAAGTTGCCTAGATAATAATTCAGTCGGTGGCCCGTTTATTATCGATTTTTTAATACTTATGAAATTGCCGTGCATGGTCTGTTTACAGCGTTTATTCATATCACGCTGTTAATCAGCGGATACCGCTCCTTAGCCCTATGTATCATTGTACATTGGATTTCCTCTTATCTATTCTTTTTTTCCTGCTACTAGTACTTTGAAAAAAAAATTCATCTCGGATGTCAACAAGAATGACAGATATGTGTAATTGCAGTTATGTGTAAGTAAGCAGGTATGTTTTGTATGTATATGTATATGTTTATATGTATATGTATATGTTTATATGTATATGTATAATAATATATGCAGATTAAACGCTTTTCTCCTCCGTTTATTTCTTATAAAATTACCAAATTAATTAAAGATAGTTTAAAACGAACTTCTCCGATTTATACGATCTTTAGAACTCTCGTAGTTGCGTAAGGTCACAATTACGTGGTTTCGTCATCTCGGTAGTTAAGCTGTTACTATATTAAAACTAGCTATATCCTCGTCCACGGTTTACCGAATAAATTGTTAATTCTATTCGTTTCAGGTAAAATACCAAAGTACCGCGGTTCGTATTTGCCAAACAGGTTCAACATTGCGCCCGGTTATCGTTGGGACGGCGTCGATCGATCGAATGGATTTGAAAAACGATGGTTCGATAAACAAAACGATCGTCGAGCAATTGAAGAAGATGCCTATAAGTGGAGTATCGCAGATATGTAAAATGTAAAACACCGATAATAAAAGTTAAGGTCAACTACGAAAACTCAAATATGTATAAAAGCTACCTTTTTGTCGTTGGTATTATAATGACAATGCTTGGTAGCTCTGCGGGTGAATTTCATACGTATATTTTAAATGTTTTTTTATTTTTTCCTTTTGTTCTTCTGTACATAAGAAGGAATCAATACTGGTTGAATTATTACTTAGTTTGGAGAACGTAACTTTTTTTTTTTTCATGTTATTTACTCGCATATTATCGATATTTCTAAAATAGAGTCTTTGTATTATTGTGTACTTAAATGATTACAATTATTTTTATATCATATTTCTTAAATACAGAATATAAATTTTAAAATGAAAAATTTTTATTTTCTTAATAAATAGAGTAATAAAACTTTTTTTTAAAAATTTAAAAAAACATCTTTTTTTTTTTATCGTTTTTATTGTAAAAATCAAATTGCTTTTTAAAAAGAAAATGCAGACATTTATTAAAAGAAAAAGCAAAAATAACATATTAAGTAAAACAGGCGAAGAATAGTTTCCAATATACATCCGTGATTCTGATTCGTATTTATTTTTTTCAGATTTTATGCCAATAATACAATTTTTCTTACTGATTACTAAGTTTCTTGCAATTTTTCACCAAAACTAGCGCTTGACCATGATGTGTCCAATGCATGCTGCGTACAACTTATCGTCCTTAACGAAATTCTTATCGGACATCGTTTTTGCACGTTGGAATTATTTCTCTAAAAGGTAAAGCCTATAATCGTGGTGGCCCCCAGAAGGAACAGAGCGTGGTGATTTTGTAGCAGTCACCTGTCTTGACATACCTTTCTCTCCCACAACTTCCTCCTTAGGCAAGCTCCCTGGCCAAGTACTTGCCCGTTTTGTGTTAACGTATAATATCTATCAGTCCAAATGTAATAAACAATTATAACAAACTAATAAGATAACTTTCCTTACTTAGTAACGTTTTCGGGCATAACCCATCATCAGCTAAACCAATATGGAAATTTATCTCATTAGTTTGTTATAATTGTTTATTATATTTGTTATTATTAACTTATTATTTTTATATATTAAACAAATAGTATGAAAAAAGATTCTTCATCTATCAGTCCCTCATATCCTCCTGGAATACGAATATGTACGTTTCAATGGTTTACGTTACTTTCCATCACTGATATATATTCTTTTCAACACTCTGTCCATTGTTCCCAGACTTTTATCGTTCATTAAGTCTAGTGGACTGAAGAATCTAATTTAGTGAATTTCGGGTCCATGTTCTATGATGGACCAAGTACAGATGGTATGTGGTGTAACCCCTATATATATATATATATATATATATATATATATATATATATATATGTACAATTATTTTCAGTTCTAGAGTCTTTGCTGCTGATAATCATTTTTTATCAACAGCAGATGACAAAACTGGTCAATACTCGCCAAAATGACTCGATTTCTTATCTTTATGATCCACAATTATAAATAAAAATTATACGATTCCCTCGTATAAATTCTTAGAAAAACACGGAATATATATGAAACTCTCGTTTCCGATTAAACAAAAAAAAAAAAAATGTCTATACTAACGTATTAACAAATTTTTCTATATAATAATATAAAGGAAATTTTATAGTGATTATTTTGTTAACAAAAATGTATTTAATTTAAAAATGTATTAGATTTTAAAGAAGTAAACGAAATCAAAATATAAAACTCTTATAGACCTAATTTCAGAGATAAAATTCAACACTTGCATGAATTAAAAAGGAAAAAATATAGGAAATTATTATTAAATATTATAGCTCGTTTAAATGTTTTATCGAAACTTGTTTGAAAATGGAGTAAAAGATTTAAATGTACTAGAAAATTACTTAGAATCCAATCGTAATATAATTTATTCAACTAATGGCATTTCAATTTTTCATAAAAAAAAAAAAAAGAAATAATAATGATTAATATTTATTCATAAATCTTCTATTCTCTCATCTGAATCGGGATCTTGATATAAAATGATAATAATTATAATGTGCAGCGTTTTGATTTAAAGTATTTAAATAACTTTCTATATTATGATTATAGTCAAAATCATTTGCTACAAAATCGTTAAAGAAGCACGATCTCTGATCGAGAAAATCTGGGTTTCAGAAGAATCAACGTAAATTTACCAAATTCATTATCAAAAAATTGTATACCAAAGAAATTTTCAAGATTTCTAATTGCTCCTATAATTTCATTGTTTGCGAAGATGACAATTAAGAACTGATAAATGATTCTTCTTACTTCTTTCAATCGCAATATTGTCTAATTCATAGTTATAATCTTTTACGTTTTGACAGATTCATTTTCAATATTCAGGATAGTGTTGAACTTTAGATATTACTTTTTATTATTATACATAATGAAACCGCGTATGAGTTATAGAACTATATATAAACTGCGAATGATGATCAGAAGTGATTGTTATTGTTAAAAATTACTATAGCGGAGTTCATTATATTACTGATTACACGATCAACAAAGAAAACCACATCATACATTTTAGTGTAACAACTTAATTGCACACTTTTAATTTGAAAACATGGCTCAAATTCAGTAGTTGAGTGGCATGGATAGTCAGCATGTGTTAAAGTAGCTATTTCGTTTGAATCTAATAATAAACTTTGCTTTAAATTTTCATTGTTTTTAAATAACTGATTTTAGAATTTAACATTATACCTGAGGCCAAAAGTTACAAAATTGGTATATGACGTTTAATGAAAATTAATCATTCATCATCAGCCTAGAAATGTGTTTCACGTTAAAATATATAATAATTTTACGCGGTGACATAATTTGTACTTTCTAGAAAAGTAGGTAAACTGGAGTACTCAGCTTAGTTTTCGGTTAAAAAGTATATGTAATGGATTTCAATGTTATACTTAAATCCGCTAAAATTACACATAATGCTCCTTGCAGACAATTTTGTTATTAACTTCACCCGACATAATTAGCACTGTACTTGGACAAACTGGAAATAATCAACACTGTTGAAATAATAAAGATCTAATTTGAAAAGCTTTTTAGCGCACTGAAAAATACCATAATTTCGCAACATAGTATTACCGTAAAACCTCCGACGGATGATGATGGAAGGTAAGGAAGTAAAAAGTTAACGCTGCGAACAGCAGCGCCAGTATTAGATAAAAAGGAAAAATCGAAAAAGAAATAATAAAAAAGAGCAGAATGAAATGTAAAGACTATATTAACATATTCGCTTATTGCACTAAAAAATCTATTATCCGTTGACGGAAAATATAGACTGTTAAAAGTCACGCTGGCACCACCTTTTCTCGTAATTCACAATCTAATATTAAACAGCTGGTTTACTTTTTAATACTTGTGCGAGTCGAATTCTGTTTTACGCTTTTAAGCTAGATTTTACCCGCTTTCGTACAAGTCGAATTAGATCATTTCAGATGCAAGTCGCTCGCGGTCATCTGTCTCTAATGATTGGCATTAATGCGTGCTTAAGTTTTCGAACTGAAACAGTAAATTAGAGGGAGAACTACGAGAAACTTGCGCCTGAAGGTTATTTCTATTTTAATGTCGGATCCACAGGAGTCGTTATGGCAATTTGTAAGACAGTGGACTCAAAAAAAAAAAAAAATGTGAAAGACAAAAATAACGGTAATTATGTAAAAGTAGTAAGGTTAATAGGTTTGCTAGAATATTTTTGTATGATGGGGAAAAAAGAACAACCGCCGAGATTATACGTTTCAATATATATGCTGGAAAAAAAAAACAAATAAATTACATTAAGAAAGTCGTACAGGAAAAGAATTTATTAAATGAATATTTTTTTAAAAAAAAGTAAAAGTCTACGTATTATACATTTTTCTTATAAATAGTATAAAAAATAGTACGCTAAACCCTCCCGACCAATTAGCCCACCATACCCGTACGGTTTTGTCGGCAGACTTAACCACCAGAGGTTTGGACCGCAGCAAAAACTGTACGAATTTGCGCTTCATTTTAGACGGAAAAGGTGAGTCAACGGACTTTCCTGTCGGCAAGTCTGTACAGATAACCGTACAGGCTAGAACTGTCACTGTTAATTAGCGACGAAAGGTAAACCTACGGGCAAACCTGTCAAGCCAGAACTGTACCGACTTAACTGCCTGTTACTGCAGACAAGTCCGCGCGTTTATATGGCTTTTCGAACAGTTGTAAAAATCGAAAGGTTTGGCGACAGTTTAACAGTTTTATATTAGATTTGTGATTTTTGCGTTTATTATTATTATTATTAAAAATAAATTGTAGGTCCCACAAGGCATACTGTTCGTCTTTGGGGGGCCCAACACGCTTACCATCGTTTATTCAAAAAATATGTTACAATATTTCATTACAATTAGTTTTTATAATTATAAAAAGTAAGAAAAACATACAAACGATTTCATACTACATGCTCGACAAATACGAAAGGTCGATTCTCCGTCACAGCCAGTTTTCAATTTATCTAACTTAACACCCATTAATGTTATCAACCAACCATTGCTTAATTAATATTTTCCAAGTTCCTATCTCTTTTCGCATTATATGTTCTGGGATTCGTTCTAGCAGATTAATTAAAATTATTTTATCCGTATTATCAATTTTGCTATTTATACCTTTCGGTCGAATAAAATATACCTCCCTATTATTCCTCGTTGTCCTGCTTTTTGGCATCGTAGCTATTGATATCACTTGTGGTATTATACTTCAAGCAATCGGTGATAAAAGTAGAACATCCTTGGAGACATTTCATTTTTCTCTCTCCACCAGCTAATATTACTGTTAACCCGATCTTTATTAGGGATTATTGACTTTAAGCATTTCTTTTGCTGACTGCTAATCTCTTTGATTATTGTTCTTTGTGCTTCCCCCAAAATTGATATCCTATACATGATTCTTGATAATACTATAGCGTTATAATATACATGCAAACTACCGTATGGTATTAAAAAAGCCAATTTATAAAGTGCCGGTAGCATATGCCTAATTTTACTAGACAAATTTATAATATGCTTGTCCTAAGATAATGTGTTCTGTCGATGATTAATCCTAAATATTTAACCTCTTCCGTCGTTTCCAGTTGTGTACACCCACAGTTCGAAGTAGAAGTCAGGTAATTATGTAAACAATTATTGTTATTCACTGTGATAGATGGTTTATATGTTTTATATCTACTGGACGTTCTTATGTACAAAGCCTTCGATTTTTTTGTATTAATAGTTAGATGTTTATCATGCGCCCACCTACACATATTATTCACATACTCCTGTAAGAGTTTTATAAAAAGGTAGTTTTTATTAGGCCCACTAAAAAACAAAAGCGTGCTTTGTCTTTTGCTATGATTTATATGCTCAATACGCAAAATAATGTAGCTCAAAAACGTATGAAGTAAATCAAAACAGTTAAGCTTGCCTTCATTAAAATAACTCTGACAAAATGATCCTCACAATTTTAGAAAAATTTACGGATATATCCAATTATGTTTAGTTATTTATTTTCTTTACTAAGAAGTGATTTAATAAAGAACCATAATATATTTATAACAGAAGGCATGTCAGCAGAGGAGCGTTTGATAGCTACGTTCACCGACGTATCTAGGGGGGGGGGGGGGTGACCCTCCTCCTAGCTCACGCAAAAGTCCAAGTATTAACCGAATACACTATTGTAGTGTATGCCTTCGCATTGTCGCTTTGGACTGGATTTAAAATAGTTCGAATATTTTTACGTCTTTATTTAGGTTACTTGAGTAGGAAAGAATATCCAAGCTTATTTGTCAAAAGGTTTATTATATTGTCCCTAGTCCTTCGAATAATGATGAGGAAAAGTTGAAAGCTTTAAACGAACCTTCCGGATACTTTCAAGTTTCCAGTCACTGGCTAGAGGAATTTTTCTTTTCAACGTCGTTGGACTGCAAATCACTCATGACTTGCGTATTCAAACGTCATGTAAGGAGCTGTGAGCGAACTATGTGTTCTATTTGGAACAACGCAACACGGACATGATTATCAAGATCTTAGAGCCCTAGTTAATAAGTCATTTACTAAATGGAAAAACGCTTTAGAGAACTTTGGTCATCACGCAAATACAAAATACCACAAATTCGTTTTAGAGCAAGCAGCAAACTCTGTAAAGTTCGCGGAAGGCAAATCTACTGATGTTAAGGAGTCATGAACCTGGAAGGTCATAAAATTGCTGTAGATAACCGCGAGAGATTAAAAGCTATTATAGAAACAGTTCTTTTGTGCAGAAGACAGGAAATGATCCTAAGAGGAAGCCATGATTATGAAATTCGAGTAAACGAACCTGTTCACAATGACGGCAATTTTCGAGTACTTCTCCATTTTCGTGCTCGATCTGGTGATGAAGTACTTAAGAGTCATTTACTTACACAAATCATGCATAGTAAAGCTATATGTATAGTTTATAAGGAATTTAGAATGAAGCAGTCGAACTATTATGCAGTAATGCTATTCAAACGCATGTACTTAAAAGGGTCAAAGAAACAATTTTTTTTTACGGTATTAGCAGACGAAACTCAAAACATATTGCGGCCAGAACAACTAGCGTTATGTTTACGATATGTAGACTGCTCCTTTGAAAAATCAGTTATTCAGGAGGATTTTCTTGAATTTATCTATGTAGAAGATGTTTCAGTTCAAACATTGGTGACGCCAATTATAATGCATCTCCTATCCTATAACTTGAATATATCATTAGATAAGGCTTTGATGGTGCTATAATACTGAGCGGCCGATTACGAGGCGTGAGAACAATAATCGTAAGGAAATACTCGAGAGCGCAATTCGTGCACTGTGTGGCTCACATGTTCAACTTAGTTCTAGTGCATTCATGTGGGGTACCTACTGTGTATAGGGATCATAAAATATACAATAAATTTTTTTCGACAATTTTCATTCCGAGACAGCCTTTTGAATGATCAGATTAATTAATCTTATTCAAAATTTATTTCTCTTTGTAAGATACGGTGGACCGAAAAGCATACGGCTATAGAACGCGGTTTGCACAAATGATTCACAGAAAACGCGCAACGCTTCAGGCACTGTAAGAAGTTACGTGTAGAGATGTCGCCGCTCAAGCATACCGATTGCAAATCGTCATAGAAAATAGTCCGATTGTTGTGTCGCTAGTTATATTAAGAAAAATTTTCTCATATACAATAAGTCTAAACAAAGCAATGAAGAAATTTAATATCGATTTGACCGACACTTTCAGTTATACCAAAAGTATAAAGACAATATACAAAATATTTGGAATGAAAGTCAATTCTCAGTCTTTTTCGAGCTGGCAAAGCAAATGAGTTCAAATGACATAGTTGTTTCAAAAACGAACAGATAGAAACCCCAGCGTAGTAATGTACCGAGAAAAACTGTCGAAATATGTATATTACCGCCGAAATATATTTTACCTCTTTGTTGACCATGTCATTGTAGAACTCGATGTCCGCTTTAAACCGCATGAAGAAACGGTCGAAGGAATTTAAATGTTTCTATCCGAGAAGTCGAGTAATGATTCCAGCACACAAGAAAAATAAAAAAATAGTACAAAAATTTCTCGGTGAAAATGAAGGCACGATATTTGTAAGTGAATATGGAAATCTGCTAAGTGAAATCCTACCACTGCAGTAGAAGCTATTGATCATTAGGATGAACAGCTTTTTTCTTTGGTAAATAAGCTTCTTATTATATTAGCCACACTTCCAGTGATCACTGCGACCCCAGAAAGATGTTTCTCCAATTAAGAAACTATATTAGGAATCGAATGGGTGATGAAAAAATATTGGTCTTACGGAGCATTCACCTTGATCTGGCGGTAAAACTAGACTCTAAAGAAATTGTAAATAAATTGGCAATAAGACGTAAACGACTGAATTTAAAATTTTAAATTACATTCTTAATATATTACTATTCTTCTTATCTGAGCGTTGACGATCATATCATTGCAACGTTTTCTTCTCCGCTTTTTTAATCAATTCATTGAGTTTCTTGAGTCCAGTCCAGTCCTTAATATTGTCCACCCATTCTGTTTTTCTTCTTCCGGGCCCTCTTTTACCTTGAAGTTTCCCTTCTATGACCAAACGTAAGATGACATATTTTTTCCCTCCAATTATGTGCCCAAAATATTCAATTTTGCGTCGTTTAATTGTTTTACATAATGTTCTTTCAGTATTGGCTCGTTTCAGTACTTTTTCGTTTGTCATCTTTGCTATCCAAGATATTTTCAACATTCTTCTAATTGTCCACATTTCTAGTGCTGCATACCTATCCAGTTACTTTTTGTTAAGGGTTGTGCTGCCTCTATCCCATAAAGTAGTATTGAATAGATATAACATTTGACCATATTTCGCCTGATTGACAAGCTCAGTGTGTCATTGCATAGCAGATTCTTCATATTTGTAAACGCTGTTTTTGCGTGAGCACATTTTTGTTTTACCTCAAAATCAGGACCTGAGGTCTCTGTTATGTGACAGCCTAGATACATGAATCTTTCAACACGTTCCATTTCTTTTCCATTTACCTTCAGTTTTCCATAAGTATTATTTGTTTTACTTATAAACACATCTATTTCGTTTTCTTTTCGTTTATTGTTAGTCCGTATTGTTTCCCAGAAATGTTAAT
The DNA here is from genome assembly GCA_039619475.1 of Icerya purchasi. NCBI lineage: Eukaryota > Metazoa > Arthropoda > Insecta > Hemiptera > Monophlebidae > Icerya > Icerya purchasi. The sequence continues at coordinate 400,230,445 of CM077116.1, read as the reverse complement.
TTTTTCTAATAATTTTTCTAAGGTCTTCATAGAATCTGAAATTTAGACTGTATCATCGGCATATCTGATATTATTGATTACCCTGCCATTAATTCTAATATACCAATGTTGACATCTTTCAGAGCCATTTTGAAAATTTTATCTGCATAAAGATTAAATAACAATGGAGGAGAGGATACATGCTTGACGGACTCCTCTTTTAATTTCAAAATCAATTTTCACATTTTTTTTCTACAACAAGTTCAGCTGTTTGTCTCCAATACAAATTCTTGATTATTCTTAAGTCATTTTTATCAATACCAATTCTGTTCAGGATGTCCATTAGCTTTTCGTATACCACACAATCGAAGGCTTTTTCATGGTCATGAAACATAAGAAGACATCTCTTTTCATATCACGGCATCATTGAAGTATAAGAAAATTAAAAACCGCTGTTCGTGAATTATCAAAAAAGTTAGGCACGTTGGCCCCAGAGGGTAAATATATATTAGAAGACGACTTCCAACGACCAATAAACTAAACACCGGAAAAATACTAGAGATTACAGGACTTCGTCTCTCACAACCAAAACAAATCAAATCATTCCAGTCATTTAAACTTTAGTAATTGTCATATGCCGTAATAATCTATGCAGTTACACACACGGCTCATGCATCGTAAGGGGGAAAAAATTGTATAAAAATATAAGCAAAGAATGAAATAAGATGTTATTATTGAATATAATAAATACTAATATAATATAATAACATAGAACGACCTACTATTTTATTTTGCTTAAAAAAAATTATGAAAATTTCAGATTTGACCCCCCCCTCCCATTGAAAAGCTATATATACGTCCGTGACTACGTTAACGTTCGTAATTAGTGAATTTTGAAAATAAACTCAATGAAAAAGTCTCTATTGCACAATCGCGAACGGAACTCACTCTAAGGAATTACACAAATTAATTCTAAACACAAAAGAATAAAAATTTTAAAAAATCGTACTGAAATTGTAAAAAAAAGGTAGAGAACAGTTTAAAAGTTCGGAAAAATAAGTGATGAAACCTCTAGCGAAGTCTTTAAGTAAACCTGTGCGCAAGTCCACGGACAAAATCCGGTGGTAGTTTAATTCACGCCAGAAGCAAACAGGATGTATAGCTACACTGTATTAAAATTATATGTAATTTGTAGTGATGAAATCAGTAATTAAAAACGTACTAATTTTTGCGATTCGATGAATTTTTAAAAAAATTTTAAATCTGTAAAATTAATTGTAAAAAATGAAATGGCACACAAAATTGTGTGGCATAATAATTTACTTTTAAGTCGTTTCTAAACACTAGTGACTGTTAATTTAAAAAAAAAAAAAAGATACCTTGTTCTTTTGTTAAATTTTTTTTCTGCATAATTGAATTTATTAAATTGTAAACAAATTGAACTAAAAATCGAGAAAAAAGCAGGCAGCAGTTCGGCGTAATAAATTAATAGTTTAAAATTTTCAGTCAGCAAAATGCTGTTCATAAATCACAATAAGTTCGAAGTAGACATCATCTGGTTAGCTTCATTTTTATTGCTTTTATTTATTCTAAGAGCATGGCGTTAGCAAATAAAATATTTTCAGCGCTATTTTGCTGCATATCGTCAAATTTGTTATCCAGAGAGAAGAAAAAATTTCTGCAGAATCTCACGATTTTTTAAAATTAAACGTGGAAGACGGTGTAAAATTTAAACGGTGGTATGTATATCATATGAGGGCTCTTTACTCTACCTGGAAGTACAGACAAAAAAAAAGAATAATTTATACGGAAGAAAAGTTTTTTTTTAGGATTCCGCACACATATAACGTACGGAATATCCTAATAAGATGGTTCGGGAACGACAAAAATATTCAGTTAAAATATGCAATAACTCACGAACAGTTTGACACTTAGAAATTTCAAAATTGGATCATAAATTACATTTAAAATTTTCTTTAAAACTATACCTATAACTTCAAGCTAACCGATAACCCTGGGGACCAATAAACCGCCAAGAATATATAATACCACCTTGTCGAGGTGGAATGGCTTGTGTGTACTGTAGAAGTCAAGAGCTATGCTGGCGGTAGTGTAAACTACTAGAAACACCACCTAAGCCAGACAAGTCTTGATGAGGATGCCGAACAAAGCGTATCTTTACCTCCAAATCCAGAACTTTCGAATCCCCATGTTAGGGGCGGCTTACTGGTCAGCGTCTGATCCTCAGGTGAGGGGCGGCTGCGATTAGTAATTTGAGGAAGCAGCCACATTAGTACTAGATAGAGGCATGGTGTACATATAGCAGAAGCGGCTGTATTCTAGAAACTCCTTGGCGGCTATTACATATAAATACAACCGCCTGGGATACTACGATTGAGAAGGCAACGAGAAACCATTCCATTAGAAGTTTCTTGTATATCATATGATGAAACGAAATAATAAAAATGTGATTGTACCTGGCGATCCAGCTAGCAACTGACGCTATCGTTATTTCGGGGCTGATAGTGTGAAATTGGAGACCAGACGCATGACGTTAGAAATCAGGCGTCATGTGGAAAATACGCGATTAGTTACAACAAAAAATGATCAGAAACTGAATGCGACAAATACAAACATAAAAAGAATAGCGACATGGAATACAAGAACTGTATTAGAAGCCGAAAAAATTAATAATGTGGTACTAGAAATGGAAAGGCTGAATATAGATATATTAGGGATAAGTGAAACTCATTGGGCTGGCAGCGGAAAAATAGAGATGGGAAGAGCCACCTTTTATTATTTAGGTGGAAATGAAGGAAGAAATGAACACAAAAATAGCGTATGCAGTTTAAAAATATGTTAAAAATGTTATAGCCCTCTCAAATAGATTCTTGATAATGCAGATAGCAGTTAAACCATTTGATGTTAATATAATGCAACTATATATGCCGACGACAGATACAACAAACGAAAAGAATGAAGAATGTTACGAGCAGACAAATGAAGTTATGAAATCAATAAAGAAACAGGATATCACATTGATAATGGAAAATTCCAATGCTAAAGTCGGAGAAGGACGAGTTGGTAACATAGTAGGGGAATATGCTTTAGGACGAAGGAATGAAAGGGCCAATCGGCTAATACAATTCTGTAAGGAACAAGATCTGCAACACATGGTACTAGTAGCCATCACGGCTGTTATATACATGGAGATCTCTGAAAGATACAAAGCAACATATAGTTAGAAATCAAATAGATTATATATTGATTAATGCTAGATTCAGAAATGGTGTGACAAATGTAAAAACATATCCAAGCGCTGATATTGGCTCAGATCATGATCCGGTAATAGCTGATATGAGGCTCTATCTTAAATCAATACGAAAAAGTAAAGCGAATAGGAAAATTTGTTTCAGAAAACTGAAATGTAATGAAATAAGAAACCGATTTGCTGAAAATCTCAACGTAAAGGTGCGAAATATTATATCCGCGGGAATAACATCAATAGAGGAAACATGGCAAAAATTAAAGAAAAGTATGAAAAGTACATAGGCTCTCACCAACAACAATATAAACAAAAATAGATTACTGAGGAAATCTACCAATTAATGAATGAACGAAGAAATTATAAAAACACAACAGAATACAAAAACATTGATGAACAAATAAAAATTAAGATTAGAAAAAAGAAAGAAAACTGGATAAACGGAGAATGTTAGGAAATTGAAGAATTACAAAAGAAACACAATTTATTCAACTTGCACAAAAAAATAAAAGAATTTACATGTACACATAAAAAGAGAACAATTATGGTATAATTAGTGACAAAAATAATACACTGATAATTGACTGCAAGAACAATTAAAGAACGTGGAAAAAATATGTACAAAAACTGTTTGCAGACGATCGGCAGCAAGTAGCGGAACTTAGAACAAAAGCAGAAAGTCCAGCTATTATGATAGAAGAACTTCAAAAAGCGATTAAGGATGCAAAGGTCGAAAAGGCAACTGGACCGGATGAAATGAATGTAGATTTTTTAAAATGGCTAGATGAAGAGAACTTGAAGAGGATGCTACAAATGTATAATAAGATTTACAGTATCGGTAGCATTCTAACAGATTGGTTGAAATCCACTTTTATTCCAATCCCAAAAAGACCAGGAACCAAGAAGTGCCAGCGGTTAATAAGCCTGATGAGCCATGCAGTAAAAATATTTTTAAAAATTATATTCAACATAATATATATGAAAATAAATCAGGAAACTGTAAATACGCAATTTGGTTTTAGAAACAGCTGTGGAACCAGGGAAGCATTGTTTGCGATACAAGTACTAATTCAAAAATGTATAGATCGACAACAACCAGTTTGTGTGTGCTTCATTAATTTCGAAAAGGCTTTCGATAATGTTAAACATAATAAACTATTAGACTTACTTACAAAAATAGATTTAGATAGCAATGATATAAGAATAATTATGAATCTGTATTGGAACCAGTCGGCTCAAGTGAAAGTTAATCAACACCTCACAGAAAAACTAGAAATTAGGAAATGAGTCCCCGACAGGGAACTCATTTCCCCGCTACTGTTTAATTTTTATTCGGAGCAGATATTCCAAGAAGCATTAGATTAGGTTAAAAGAGGATTAAAAATAAAGGGGGTGATAATAAATAACATAAGCATGGGCGTCGCCAGCGGGGGGCAGCTGCCCCCCCCTGGAGCCTTGAAACTTTTTAATCAACTGGCCATAATGAGTATTCATAGGCGCGTAATCATGAATAATTTGCCAGAAACCCACGAAAATAATGTTTTAATTACGATTTTATTCTTGTTTAATAAAATATTAAGCCGTTACAATTTATAAATTTTATTTTTTATATAACTCATATCCTTTTTCTATCATCTTACCCCCCCCTGGCGGCTGGCAACTCATTTTGCCCCCCTCCCCCCGGCTGGCGACGCCCTTGAACATAAGATATGCAGATGATACGGTGTTATTAGCAACAGGTATAGAAGACTTGCAATACTTAGTGGATAAACTAAAGGATAATTGCCGAGAATGTGGTATCAAAATAAATACCTCTAAAACGAAAATAATTAATATAAATAATAAGGAAATAACAACTTCAAAAGAAATAATAGTAAATGCATAGCCAATATAACGGGTAAACAGAATAAAATACTTAGGATATTGGATTAATGATGAATGGGGCCCTGACTGCACCATTAAAACTCGAATTGAAGCAGCAAGAAGCGCATTCCAGAAAGTACGAGATTTAGTGTGTAATAGGGAACTGCCGCTAACAATCAGATGGAGAATAACTAAATGTTATGTGCTTCCGATGCTAATGTACGGGGTGGAAACTTGGACACTAAAAGTGGCATTCATAAACAGATTACAAGCATTTGAAATGTGGCTGTACAGAAGTGGGTTGATAAGGTTTCCAATAAGGAAGTGTTGCACAGAATGAAAACAGATAGAGAATTAATAGCTTTGGTAAAAGGAAGAAAGTTGGGATACCTAGGACATATAATTAGAAGTAATAAATATGAGCTATTACAAATTATCCTTCAAGGAAATATTGAAGGGAAACGGGGGCGAGGAAGAAGAAGAACGGACTGGATTAAAAATATACTGGAATAATTGAATACCAGGAAAGTTTCAGAAGCCTTGAAGATAGCCAGCAATAGAGAACAGTTTCGTCGTATGATAGTCAACCTCCTTCGAGGAGACAGCAGCTGAAGAAGATACCTATAACTTCAAGCTAACTGATAACCCTGGGCGCCAACAAACCGCCAAGAATATATAATATGGAATATAAAATAACCTCAAAAAATTCATAACTCATCACCACATGATAACCCTTTAAAAGTGCAATTCAAAATATTAAAGCGTAGAAACCCTTTCATAAAGGCAAAAAATTTCGGTTAAAAACTATATAAACCCCTTTTTGGGTCCCAAATTTTTTTTTTTTTTTGTTTTTTTTTTGTTTTAGGTGTAAAGCATTTTTTTTTTTTTTTTTTTTTTTTTTCTTCCGCGAGTGTACGACTAGCCTTGTGGGCTATCTAGCACTTGGCGTGTAAGTGGTGATAATTTGTTGAAACTCCTATCCAGCGATATGAGTTTCATCTGGTATCCGGCTTAATATATTTGAACCCTATAGTAAGTCCGTTGGCTTCATCCGCTTCAAGCGTCTGATTTCATTGGAATTATCTAGTAATGCAACGGCCAGGCTATTTGTGTGGCGTCCTAATTTTCGACCGTACAGTTTTGCAACTTTTTTGATTTCTTCACTGATTGTACTTATATGCAGATCTGTATGTAATGTATGATTGGTAATGTACCACGGGGCATCTGTAATTTCTCTCAGGATTTTATTTTGGAAACGTTGTATCTGCGCAATGTTACTCGGCTTAGCACATCCCCAGAGTTGACATCCGTATGTCCAGATTGGTTTCAATATTTGTTTATATAGTAGTACTTTGTTTTCCAGGGACAGTTCTGATTTCCTTCGCAAAAGCCACAGTAGGTTTCTATATTTCAAGTTCATTTCATTCCTTTTCTTTTCTATGTGTGTCTTCCAAGTTAATTTTTTATCTAAGTGAATTCCGAGGTATTTTACTGTTTCTTTAATAGGCATAACCTTACTGTTAATATAAATATCCGATATATTACAGTTCTTCTTACTTGTAAACGTTATATGCGCAGATTTATCCTCATTGATCACTATACGCCATCGTTTGAACCATGTTGATAAACTATTGACAGCTGATTGCAGAGTATTATTGATAGTTTCTACTGAAGTGCCTGTACATAAAATTGCAGTGTCATCTGCAAAAGTGGCCATTTCTGTTTCATCTGGAACAGGAATATCGGAAGTGTATATTAAGTATAGTACTGGTCCCAGTATACTGCCCTGCGGCACACCTGCTTGGATCTGGTGGAGCTCCGATTCTGCTTCCCCGTATTTAACAGAAAAATACCTTTCACTTAAGTAGGATTTTAATAATTCAAAGAGTTGGTATGGGAGGTTGCAGTGAATTTTATGCAGTAATCCCTCATGCCATACTTTGTCGAACGCTTGTTTAATATCAAGGAATACAGCATCACATACTTTTTTGGCTTCTAAGGATTCTTCTATTATGTTGACTATGCGATGTATTTGCTCTATAGTACCATGTCCCGTTCGAAATCCAAACTGGTGCTCTGGTATCAAATTTCTGTCGTTTAAGAATGGCTTCATTCTTTTTAGTAATAGTTTTTCATATAATTTTGACAAAACAGGAAGTAGTGCTATTGGACGATACGATGCAAGTTCTTCAGCAGGTTTTTAGGGTTTTTTGATCATAACAACTTGTGAAAATTTAAGCTGAAGAGGAAAATATCTTATACGAATTATAGCATTAAAAATGTAGGTCAACAGAATTAATCCTTTCCGTGGTAACTCTTTTAGTATTTTTGAAGTTATTAAGTCATACCCAAGAGCCTTATTTGGGTTCATAGTTTTGATTATTGATTTGATTTCGCCAGGAGATGTAATTTTAATATTGTTGCTTTGATTTATGTTACACAGGAGTGACGGTAAAAAATCTGTTCCAGAGTGAGGTTGAAATACATTAGCTAAGTAGTCACCAAATTCTTCTGCCTTTTCTTGATCACATCGAGCCCATTTTCCATTTGAGTTTCTTATCGGATGTGATATTTCTGTTGGTCTTTTTAATCTTTTTGCTGCTTTCCAGAGAGAGTAATTATTTTGTTGAAGAGGTGACAAATTTATCAAATAATCTTTAAATGATTTATTTTTTAAGTTCTGTAATAAATGCTTAACACGTTTTGTTTGATTATTTAGCCTGGTTTTGTGTATTGGGTTGCGATGTGTTTGCCATATTTTCCTTAGTTTTCGTTTTAAAGCTACTTCTTTCTTAATTTCTGCAGGATAGAATATAACTGGTTGATGTATACTATTATTTGGCGTGGCTGTCCAAGCTGCTTCTTGTACTATTTTTGTGAAGTATTCCACTGCTAGTTCTATATGATCCGTGGTCTTGAGAAGGATTTTTAAATTTATCCTATTTTCTAATATTTCACGAAATTGATCCCAATCTGTTTGTTTATTGTATAATTTCGGTCTGCATGTTTTCCTTATAATTTTTTCGCTTATGGTGAGTACCACTGGTGTGTGGTCGGATGATAGGCTACTATCATTGCACGTATCAATGTAGTTTGTTGGCAGTCCTTTAACCACAAAAAAATCTAGTAAGTCCGGAACCTTACACGGATCAGTAGGCCAGTATGTTGGAGACCCCGTGGAGTATACCGTGCACTTGTTTTCATCAAAGGCCAGTTTTAACTGTTTACCTCGGGGGACAGTTAATCTTGATCCAAAATAAATATTTTTTGCATTAAAGTCTCCTCCAATTATATACGCGTCACCTAGCGTCTTTAAGAATTCATTAAACTGCGCTTTAGTGATAATGTGTCTTGGAGGACAATAAATCGCTGAGATGGTAATATTACTTTTTTCCTTTCTGTCTATGACTACAGTTGTGGCTTGTAGGTAATTATGCTCATATTTCCTTAGTACATGATGTTTGATACTTTTTTTTATTATAACTCCTGTACCACCGTGTGCAGTGCCATCAGGGTGGTTAGTGAAATATGAGTCATATCCCAGGAAATTAGCAAATCTAGAGCTTATTAAGTGTGTTTCTGAAATTAATAATATATCTACATTGGATTGCGTAATATACATTTAAATTTCATTTGTATGGTTTAGAATACCATTGGCATTCCATGTAACAATTTTTAAATTTTTCATTTCTGATTAGTTGCTACTGTCATGATGGTTTGGATTACACCATTTAGTAACTGAGATTGCTGATGCATTATGTCTTTAAGTAGATCTTTTATTTCTGTCATGAATGTTTGCAACATATTTGTAATTTGTAAATTAGTATCAAAATCAGATGAGTTTTGAGTGTTCTGCTGTCTTGTTATTTGTGAATATGTTGGTTTTTGCGGTGCTTGGTCTGTGTGCATCCTTTGATTCTGATTGCCTAAATTAGGCCAATATCCAGGGAATATTTGATGATTTAGATTTGAAATATTATTGACTGTTTTTGCTGACTTCTTAGATCGTACTTGCTGAAGTTTCCTGTAGATTAGGCACCCTTTATAATTGGAGGGGTGGTTTCCTTGGCAGTTGGCGCATACTGGTGGTTCATCGCGTTTCTTTTTACAGTGAACAGTATCATGACATCCACCGCATTTAACACATACATATGCTCTTCCACAATAAGTCTTGGTGTGACCGTATTGCTGACAACGAAAACACTGCGGAATTATATTTTTCTTTCTTGGCGCTTCCACTTTAATTTTCATTTGGAGTAATGTTTGTAATTTATATATATCACTATTATTATCCTGCGGTTCTAGGTCCACAAAAAATAAAGAAAGGGGTAATTTACTCGCTCTATGTCTAACATTACTTATATGTCGCACTTTATGGCCTAGTTCTTCAATAGCCATTTTAATATCGTCGGTGTCGATGGAATGGTGTAGGTGACGAATTACTACACGAAAGCTTCTTTCAGATTTCATCTGATAAGTGTGATGTTCTATTCCTTCTTCTCGGAAGTATCTAACTAGTAAACGGTAATTGTCGGAATTGTTTGTTTTAATTTGCACTCGATTATCTGCGAGTGTCTTACAGGTGTAAGAGTTAGGAGGCACAATATTGTTTATATCGGTTAACATTTGAGGGTAGTTAGCCACGCCATACACGGTAATTGTAGGTGGCTTCGGTTCAGTTCCACTATCATTATTTGTCATTTGAACATGTTGATTATCAGTATCATTATCTACTGTGAGAAGTGCAAATCTATTAGCACTTCTGTATTGATTATCAGTAGTATTCTCAGAAGAAGAACTACTTGTTGTGTTTTGTTTTTTTTTCTTTTCCTTTTATTTTTGACTATGTGCCACGGATGTTTATTTGGCTGAGTATCTAGTGTATCATTTACAACTACAACGTCCATAGACGGAGGTGATAAGATTGGTGTATAAGTGTGTCTATGATTATCTATACTCGATTTTGCTTGAATAGATAAAGATGTGTTATTACCGCAACCGTTATTAGTAATATCGTCATCACTTACAATATTGTTATTGTTAGATAGATAATTAAGATCGTTATCACCTGAGCTGTTTGTAATGCCGGTATGAGATGACTGCAGCAGCGGGAATTTATCATCTGCATTTACGAAGTTTTCTTCTTTGTCCCACCGACGGCTGAGTTTCGGTGAACGAAGCATAAAACTGTTCGTTCCCGAATATCGGGAATTACAACACTTAACTAACTTAATATATTTCACGAGAGTGAGATAAATACGAGAAAGCACAAAACCTCAACGCGAGAAATAACAACCAGTTCAACGTAATCGGAAACTAAACTCCGGGTCCCAAAATAGCAAAAAAATTATGTTCACATAAATAATAGCTCGAGTAAAAAAGTAGAGAAAACCTATATTTCTCTAATTTGGAACATCCGAGTTCCCAGCTTTAAAATTATACCCTGAAGTCGCCGGAAGTTAGAAAGTTTCGAAAAAATATTTTTTTTCCGGACAGTGTATAAATCGTTGGAAAGATCGCTTTTTGTCAGGAACAAAATCGTATTTAATTTCCTTAATGAAACTTTTAAAGTCGAAAAGTTCAATAAAGCACGAAAAATGGCGTGCTCTCCGTTTCGAATTTAGTATTATGTGAATATAAATATTATGGTTATCTTTAACTTAACATACGTAATAACCTCGAGCGCATGAAACATTGTGCTTGATTAAACTTGCCTTTTTTTTTGGTTTAAATTGAAAAGAAAAAATAATTGTTAGATTCCAATAACTTCATCGCTTTATTTAATCCAAGTAGCTATTCCGCAGACACTTCGGCTATGTATGGAAGGGGCTGCAAATCAGCACAACCTGTATTTTTATTAAATTCTATTTTAAATTTGTAAGAGAAGCGATTATCTTAGAAATATTTGATACAATATTTCTGCCTTTTTAATTTTAAATTTATTTCCATTATCTCTAAAACGAATATCGTTCGCCTGCCCTTTACAGTTATTCATTTCGTAGGATTTTCTCGATGATAAGACCTTGCAATCTGTCGACTCCTATATCTCAAGAACCCGTAATTCGTTAATTCCATTAAAATCGCCAGAGCCGCTTCTGAGGATACAATTACATACATACATACATAGAATTTTTGCTTATATAATGTCTTTTTTTTTCAAATTACTATGATAAATTAGCGTTTTGCTTACTTTCCAATAAACCATAAAAACACGATAAACAACTAAAACGAATATTGGGGTCGCCTCCTTTTAGAATTGTTCATTTCATGGAATTTTCTCGATGATAGACCTTGTCTAGTCGATTTCGAGGCCCTCTCCCTCCCACCCTAATTTGTGAATTTCATCAAAATCGTTAGAACTGTCAATTGTAACTTCCGTATTATTTTTAAATGTTAATGTAACTCGTGAATAATTTAATTGGCCTGCAAGTTCCGAATAAATCTGAGCAAAGCAGCAAGTACCTACAATAAAACAGTATGAATATTAAAAAAATAAATATACGAGGATGGTTTGAAAAGTTTTGGGCCATTCAATGAAAAAAACGTATTTTTACGAAAACAGCGCGTTATTTCTCAACATAGTATCCATTTAGGTTCACACATTTGCTCCATCGCTCGGAAAGTTTAATACCGACCTTGTAAGTTTCTTCAGGAAAGTCTCGAAAATATTCATCAACACCGACGTTCACCTCACTATCATTTGCAAATCTTTTTCCTCCGAGCCATTTCTTCAAATTAGGGAATAGATGATAGTCGCACGGTGCCAAATCTGGCGAATAGGGTGGATGCGGAAGTAATTCGAACCTTAATTCGTTGTATTTGCAATCGCGACCACAGAGGTATGATCAGGCTCATTGTCTTGATGAAAAATAACTTTCTTCTTCGGTTAAACGTTGAAGCAGAGCCGCGTAATATGCTCCGTTTATTGTTTTACCTTTTTCAAGATAGTCGATGAAGATTATTCCGCGTGCATCCCAGAAAACCGTCCCCATGAATTTGTTGAAGGACAAAATCACCTTTGCTTTCTTCGGAGCTACTTGACCTTTCTCAATCCATTTCCTAGACTATTCTTTAGACTCTGGAGTATAGTGGTGAACCAAAGTTTCATCAACAGCGATGAATCGACGTAAAAATTCGGCTGTATTGCGATTGAAGTACTGAAGGTTTTGAGCTGAGATGTCTTTTTTACGCTGTTTTTGTTCAGATGTGAGTAAACGCGACACCCATCTTGCGCAGAGCTTGTTCATGCCCAAAACTACGTGTAAAATATGGTACATTCGTTCAGACGATGTGCCTACACCCTCAGCTAACTCTTTAATTTTGATGCGCCGATCTTCCATCACCACTCTGCGTATTTTTTCGACGATTTCTGGCGTAGTTGCTTCTATCGGCTATCCATTGCGTGGTTCATCTTCTGTGCTCGTACACTTATCTTAAATTCTGTAACCCAACGATTAATGGTGGTTTTTGAAGGAGAAGACTCCTTTAAAATCGAGCTCAGATTGTATTTGTGTTACATTTAAATCTTGTAAAAAAGTATATTTAATCACAGCTCGTATTCCGTTTTTTTTCATTTTTTACGTAACACATGACTTCTCCATTTGAAACTGCCGTAAAACTGGTAATACGCTTTCAAACAAGCTGAAACTTGTTCAGTGACGCTTTGAAGGATGGAACTGCGCAATGCGCTCGATGGATTAACCGTAGCAGTGCTATTTCTCGGCGAGATCCGGAACTTTTCAAACCACCCTCGTACAATACCGTTACACAAACAAAAAAAAAACTTCGAATTTCACTGGTTACCACCAAAAGCATTAGTTACCACCTAACTTTCAGTGGGTACACTTGCATATAACTCGGAAAATCTATTTTCGATTACAGTTCGACGAAGCCAAGTTTTGACATACGGTAATGCGCCTAAATTTCGTTCAATAAAGCATGTATTAGCACTTGGTTAATATAAATCGGTGAAATTTGATAAAGCACGATTTTTTCGTAGGTTCCTGCGCATTACATGATGCATACATTGTGAAAATAGTAAAAAAAAAAAAAAAAAATAATTACAGATTATTTATACGCTGACACAGAATAATGAAAAAAGCTCTTATTATAAAAATGTAGAATTTCAACGGTGACAGCAATTCTAAAAATTTTTAATTTTGTATTTCCCGAGAATTTAATTATTATTGTTTAAATTTTTTTTCCCTAAATAGCAAAACAAGAAAGTTAAATGAAAATACACTTATCGCAGAACCGTTTTCAGGCAAAGCCCACCTGCAGTTGGAAAAGAAAAACAACGCAAATATAAAACCGAATATATTCGCGAATTATAGAAACTTTTAAAACACAAACTTATAAAGGGGAACATGCAACGCGAATTAAACAGATTTTCATATTTAGGTGATGTATTATTTTAAAAAAGTTATTTCTAGCAAACAGAGATGCATAAGAACACTGCTTTCGTTTAAATCAATTGAATACAAGCATTAGAGAAAATCCGATAGAACGTGATTGCTTTCCGTTATTTTCAGAAATAAACAAAACCGCACGAAATCAAAAATGAAGTTTAACAAACAATGTAAATTGATACATTCGAAGCGTTTATTAATGGTTAAATACTTGAGCCAGGGAGGTCAAATGTCCTTCCTTACTCCATTCTCCTACAAAGCTCACGATCAGATCCATAAAAATAGTATATATCTTACGAACTTTGTAATGTTGCGATTGAGTTTTATTGTATAGTGTTAGCGGTTAGGTCTTCAACCCGCCCTACAAGAAATAAACTTCAGAATGCATATTATTTTTATTATGTAAGTACTTACTCGGAAAAATATTTAAAATTTTTCTCTGAAAATGCTTTTTTTTCTTTTAACCTCACGAGTAAATCAAAACGATGGAAATTAAATATTAGTGAAAAACGTATTGTTATTTATAAAATATGTAAAGAAAATTTTCACCCCCCTCCAAAATTCTGTGCATGGGCCTGTCGGTTAGTGATTTGTCTTATTAATCGTTTCGTTGTTTCCATTTAGGTAGTAATCATTGATTTTTTGTTGGATAATGTTTTAATTGCTTCAATAAACCGCAGTTCTAATTATGTTTAGGCAGGTATTTAGTATTTTTATTTTATATTTTTGGAATAAATATATAATTAAGTCATATCTTGTATTACGCTTTCTGCGAGACTCTGAATTAATATAAATATTTGTAACAGACTTCGTAGTTCGAAATTCTTTGTACGCTATAAAATAATCTAATTTTTATATCTTTGACGTGTAACCAACATATATTAGTCTTTTAAAATTCATTTCACTGCTTTTACTATATTTATCCTAGTTTAGTAATGCGTTGTTTTTAAAAAAAACATTTCATAATTTTTTTATTTTTATTTGAACTTAGTCGCGATAATCATAAATAGAAGTAAATTCCATTTCCTTACATTTTTCCCACATTTGTGGTCACTCGTTTCGTACACATTCTGCGTGTTTCCCCCCTTTTTTAAATAAATTTATAAAGATTGAAGGACAGATGGCGCATGGAAAACGAATTTTTAAACAAATTAAATTATTTCGGAGAATAATTATTTTCCTATTGAATAATTTCATTTATCGAAAGAAAAGAAACCACAATTTTTTGATTTAAATTTAAAAAACAAAAGTTGTATACGTAAACTTTATTGGGAGCAATTTAGAAAAAACATGACGAATGTTTTTTTTAGTTTAAAAATATGAACTAACGTTCAATAAATTGAATCATTGCAATACTGAAAATCATAAATTCGCAACTTACGGAACTTATTAAATTTCTGCCCGTAACAGCGTAAAATTTACTCTTCTATGTTTATTTGTAGTACATTTATAGGTTTTTCGTATTCACAGCAAAAAACCAATATTTAACAGCAATTTTTAATCATTGGTAATCCATGATTTTTCAGTCATACTATTCTGTTCAATAACTCTCATATCTACATATTAACGATTTCATTTTTTAACCTTTTGCGAAATATATGTTTAATGGATGGACGCAATAATTCTTTTTAAATTTGCTGCTTTACTACTTCTGTTAGCCTATTTGTGTCATGTAAAATATACGTCGTCAATCGTTTATTTTTGAGAACGATTAAGGATAAATAGTCGAAAAAATTTATTCCATAGTGCTTCGTGCAGCAAAATTAACACGTATTATGTCTAAACCCTGAGGATCACTTTTTTTTTTTTTTTGCGAAAATATTTTTTAAATACAACGTAATTAACAACTTTAATAAAGGAACGACTTTTACAGGACATATTTAAAATGATCTTACGTAATTCAATTATTTTTTGTTAAGGTGTTGCTCGTGAACAAAAGTTTACGGAAATTGCAATAGTTTTTCATGAACTAATTATGAAAACTAAGTAAACTCGTTAATTTTGGAACAAAAAATCATACCAATTCAATGTGCGAACACTAAACATACTATTGGTAAAGTACACTTTGTATAAAGTTACAAAATAAGCAAAGAAAATATAATAGTTACAACTATGAAAAAATATATAATGTATATGATAAATTTAAATGTATAACACTGTTTCGCTGAAACTGTAATGAAAAGGGTTTTTACGATTTTTCTATCCGATTACAATATCATAGAATTTGTAGAAGACAAAAAAATTTCACATTTAAGATCATTCTTCTGAAATTTAGCCCATAATAATAAATTAAACTTTTCATTGTAAATTAAAATTTTTACATTTTGCTCCGTGTGCACTACTCCAGTTTATAGAGCGCGAATAGTTACATTTTTTTTCGTTAAAAAAAAACAAAACGGTTATCAATTATAGACTAAATAACTTTATATATCGTTAAATTTATTAAAATTAGAAAACTGAACTTACATCCTTTTAATACAAATGCACATTAATTATATGTAAAATAGAAGTACAATAATTCTAAATATAACTGAAGGCATTTAAAATAATCATTACGAAATAATTATTATTAAATATAATACTTAAACAATAATGAAAGTGCATATACTTTTCATAAATCTAATGAAATAAAATTAGGAAAAAAAAAAAAAAAACGTAACAATACGTAGCTGGAAATAAAAATTTAAAAATCTTTATTCTATTTACATTTACACATACAGGAAACAAGCAGTCTTACATTTACAAAAGCCGATGGGCATACGATATGAAAAAAAAAAAAAAAAAAAAAAAAGGGGGGATAACAATTTCGAAACGAACCTAATACATAGAGAGAGAATATCAATTATATTACTCTAGTTGCGATTTAATTACAGATTTCAGTTCGCTCGTAATTTTACGATTAATCCGAATCAATAGAAAAGAACTAGTCGTAAAAAAAAAAAAATGGTCAGATTCAAAAAAAAATAATACTAATAAAAAGTTTAAATATTATTATAGATAATTTATTTTTTCCCGCCTTTCTTAGCAGCTGGCTTTTTGGCCGCGGGCGATTTAGCGGGAGCTTTGGTCTTTTTCGCCTTCGGAGATTTAGCGGCTGGCTTGGCTTTTACAGCTTTCGGTTTGGACGCTTTCGGCTTCGCCGCAGATTTTGCTTTTTCAACGAGTTTCGTTTTTTTATCTTTAGCGGCGACTGCTTTTTTGGCCGCCGGTTTTTTTGTTTCCTTAGCAGCTTTTTTCTTTTTGTCTTCACTCGGCTTAACTTTCTTCGGTTTCGACTGTGATTTTGGTTTCGATTCCCCGCTGTCTGCTTTCGTTCCTTTGGAAGACAATTTAAACGACCCGGAAGCCCCTTTACCTTTTGTCTGTACTAGTTCTCCAGT
This sequence comes from Icerya purchasi, assembly GCA_039619475.1. Lineage (NCBI taxonomy): Eukaryota > Metazoa > Arthropoda > Insecta > Hemiptera > Monophlebidae > Icerya > Icerya purchasi. The sequence goes on along the minus strand of CM077116.1, from coordinate 400,213,550 downwards.
GGTGACGGCGTTCTTTATGTACTTTTTAATAAACGGAGCTAATTTGTCGGCGTCAACTTTGTACGTGCTAGTAATGTATTTTTTTATGGCGACGAATGAAGAACCGCTCTTTTCCTTCAAACTGGTGATCGCACTTGTAACCATTACGGAAGTTGGAGGATGATTGGGGGACGGCTTTTTGGATTTTGTTGATTTGGCAGCTGAGGGCTTTTTCGATTTTTTAGGCGGCGTAGCGGCAGCGGCAGAATTTGAAGCAGCAGGCGTAACTTCTGGAGCAGCTTCAGTTTCAGCCATTTTTAACTTCAGTTTCAAAGAATGTATATACCTATAAAATCAAATTTCGAATTTTATATTACATACACGTTCTAGTTTATTTACGCTAGTAGGTTCGATATATTTAATAGTAAAACAAAATTATCGACAAAAAACTTAATTTCCCCCTCCTTTTATATATACATATATATGTATAAATACAAAAAAACACAAATTTACATACTTAAAAAACTTATTTGGTTTTTGAAATTTCGCTGCTAATTTGCTAATTAATAATAAACACATTTTAAAACAAATTAAAAAATTTACACTTAATTTACCGTAATTTTTAATAAAATTAGTATATAACTGAAAAACAAATCCCCCAAGATGTTCGCCATTTTCGATAAATTCGTAAAAAAAAGTGTTCTCATTCCATTTTTCTATTTTCGCCCTCTCGTAAAAAAATGTGCAACAAACGTTACTTCAATAAGTTGTCCTTTTCGACGCTAGATATGTTCAAATAATTTAAAAAACAAAAATAACAAATCTACTCGAGAATTAAGAAGAAAAAAACGGTTTATTTATATACTACAAAAGAACAAAAATTTGTCAAACAATATATTCTATCTTTTAGTTGCAATAACTATTTTGACCCCGCGCGTAATTTACTTTTTCTTCTTTTTAATAATTAAATTGAATTTAACGGGAAGAATATCGTTTGATTTTCTTTCTTAAGCCCGTTTTAACCATTTCGGTTCCTGCGCATTACATGATGCATACATTGTGAAAATAGTAAAAAAAAAAAAAAATTACAGATTATTTATACGCTGACACAGAATAATGAAAAAAGCTCTTATAAAAAAATGTAGAATTTCAACGGTGACAGCAATTCTAAATAGTTACAGGCTGACCGCTTTAATTTGAGCATACTCCAAAACGAGACACGCTCATTAAACGTGTCCCGCTGGCGTAATAAATCTTTTTCAAAATTTTACTATTGCAAAGCAAATTACTTTTATCAAATTTATTTACTCTTAGCTGATAAAATTACCATCGCTAATATGTTTCGCATGGTAATTTTAAATTCCAACAGTTGAAACACGCTTTTTAAACTACACTGGATTTTAATTTCAACCTTTAGATCGTAAATTATATATCAAAATGATTTTTATTATAAACGAAATAATTTTTAAAATTTTGAAAATAATCTATTTTACGTGCACGCACAGAGCAGTTATATAATTTTTGTCTACTCTTTAGAAAAATAAGATTATTAAAAAAAATACCATAAAATATATACAACGGTTGTTGTGTAACTAACATACGTTATTATATTGTAAATCGAGGTTTACGCAATAATTAATTTAATTTAATTACCTGAATAATTATCGTCGTACTATAACGGTGCTTGCCGTAATGCGAAAAATTACAAAATCGACAAATACTATAAAGAAAAAAAAAAAAAAACTGTAAATAACACCGCGCAAAAACACGTACGTAAAAATTAAACGAAACAAATAAACAAGAAAACGGAAAAGGCGGTTAGAATTTTATTATATAGCAAACGTTAATACCGTACTGAAGACTCCGTCCAAAAACTATCTGTTACAGAATAAAATATTACTTGTTTCGTGCTTAAAACGTTGAAAAAATTCGTTACAATGGGTTGTAAATATTTTCTGAAAAATAATTCTAATCCGCTACCGATTCTACAAAGTCTGCGCTTTCTTTCCGTACATAACTTGTTTAGATCAATCAACGTCATTTATGGATATAATTGTAAAAACAACGAAACCTTACAAATTCTGCCCCCAAATTTTGGAATAATTCGATTATTCTTCGCCAATTTCTGAACTTACATAAACTCGAAATTATTTATTATATTCTCTGAACTTTTACGTTTAATTCTGTCAAATAAACTTTTGCCTACAAAATTAGCGAACCGAGCAAAAGTGCTTTGAACCGAGTTATCTCAAACACTTTTAGTCATTGTTACGACGAACAGTAATCTTGGACAGTCCCTTAAATTTTTCCTTTCACTTTATTTCTACACTTAGTTATATAGCGGAAAATGCGCGAAGTACATAATAATATGTAACAACGTCAATTTCGCTACAATATGCAATAAATAGCGTTTAGATTAGCGTTTATGATAGTGTAAATCTTGCTGCTTTCAGATACAGCCGACTACATAGTAAATGACCGCTGTAATTATCGATTTCTTCCGTACAATTGCAAAAAAAATTTTTAGCTCAAATTTAAAATTTGACACTTTTTATAGACTTACTACGAAGTGGTAAATGACGTTTACGCAATTTTTACAACATTAAAACTAAAAATCATTCAAATCCCGTATTGTTGCTGTTACCATATTGCATATGTTCGATCCGCCGAAACATGTATTCGTTGTATGTTCCAGCGAAGAAAGGTAGAGAAAAAAGGAAGGATTATGGCTAGCTTTTTACTGTCATATCTGGTACTTAAAAATTTACAATAGAGATGAGACATTAATTTTCAAATTGTACGGAATGTGCCGAATTCGATCGAAGTATATTCCTTTTTTTATAATTATAGCTAGGCGTAATTTTTATTGACAGACGTGTAATATTACAGATAATTTTTCTCTTCTGTTTTTGTAAGGAAGTTCTTTAGCGTTTGTAGCTAATACGAGTTAGTTCTGTTTTGTTCCAATTTTCCTTAATCGGATACCCCCCCCACCCCACCCCTTCCTCCCCATATTACAAAATTGTTATATTTCGTTTTTTGTTTTTTTTTGTTTTTTTTTGCCCGAAACATTTTTTCTTTCATTTGCTATGATGTCAAAAAGAACTCGCCTTCTCTATTAGTGAGATGTTATCGAGGATATTTCTTCGAAATTGGCAAGAATACGAGATAAAGTTGAAAGTTGCCACAAAAAAAACTTTGAAATATTTTTGAAGCTACTCATCAATTTACACTCCTCAATATGTCACGCAAGATAAGGCTTCGTTAAGTTTTCGTGACCACTGTCCATTTAAAACGTACATTCCACCAAAAGCTGAATAAACGTATATATGTATACGTACATGTTCTATACTGTAAATTTAGCAACGCTTTTTACTTTTTATAAATTGTTTTTTTTTTATTAGTTAATAATTCGGTTACTTTAATTTTAACGGTCTTCAAAATAAACGCTTTAATTTCAACTATACATAATCTGTAATTGTTAAAACTGAAATAACTTGGATCCGATCTAAACCGTATACTGTAAAGCCACTGCATTGTTGACGAGTTAATGATGAGAAGTCATTTTTTTTCACCTTTTTTGAATGATAAAAATTAGTATCGAAGCGAATCAATTTGAACACTGCTACACTATCAGAAACCGATAATATAACTGCAAAGTTTTACACACGCTATTCATTCCCTGTACATTAAGTTTTATTAAATTTTTCCGCCGTTATTTATAAATTTTTGTTTTACACAAAAATTACTTTTTGCTCACTGTTTTCCTTCCGGATTAAGCGATGGACACTCTTCTCCTTAGAAGACGAATGACCGCAAAAGACCTTTCTTACAGCAGAATTAATCTCAGATCAATTTTTAATAGCATAATGGGTGATTTTTATTAAAACCTTTTTCAACTTTTCATTCAAAGTTAAATTAATAAAGAGTAATGTTTTCTTCATTAACGTGTACAATGTAATATTAATGATATAAAGTGAGAATACTCTGCGTGCCTATAGTTTGCAATTATTTCTTATGGTACTTCACGGCGGTCTTCTAGTGTCTGTCTGCCATTTTGAGTCTGCAAAAATATTCATTTCGCAGTAGATATTTGCTTTGTGGAAAAAAAAAAAATGTGAATAATCGTGAATCAGCATTTGTTGGCAGTTCATGTTGGTCGTTAAAATTTTGACAAACAATTATTGCGGGAGGACATAGATATAGTATAAGACAGACGTGAGGAAACGATAAAAAAAAAAAAAAAAAAAAAAAAAAAAAACCCCAGAAAAAAAAAGGAGAAAAGCTAAGAAACGACGAAGAAAGAGAAATGAGATTGAAGACTTTGAAGAAACGATATTATTACAACGACCGCTGCTGTGTTCGGAGTTATTATTATCAATATGTAAATTTTGGAAATGAAAAAAACGTCAACGGCAAGAATATTTTTTTATGAGATACTTTTCCAAATAAATTATCATCCGTATTTATGGGCAAGAGTTCTGCGTAATTTTTGAATTGCGAGATTTTTAATTAATTTTATACTTGAAATGGGCACCGCCCCAAAGAGGAATCGGTGAAAGTCGTTGCATCCTTCAGAATTTTTTGAAAAAGAGTAAGGGCAAAACTGGTGAAATATAGAATTGATTCGATTTAATAATAAAATCTGTACAACGCAGAAATTTCAAGAAATCACACTTTTTTAATTTATAATTCTTTTATAAAGAAAAAAAAATCCGAGAGATGATTTCTTACTAATTATAAAATTTAGCAACTGTTGATGCAGGAAATAAACCAACGGGTTTCGGAGATCATAATTCTATGATCTGGTGGTTTGTGATCCGTAAAACATATCAATTTCATTAATATATAAACGAATACATTTTTGCTTCGTAATTGTTGAATTATTTTGACAAGTTTAAAAAACAAAAAACATTCTAATTGAAAAGTTCAATTAAAGTCACACTTTGTTTATGCCGAAGTACTATGACGTAGCGTGGCGATTAGTAGGAAGTGGCGAATTGAAAAAAATAAATACATGAAAGGCAACGTTGTCGGCGGTGACTCGAATTTGCGTTGCGTGATTTTTGCGTTTGTCTCTGTAATCGTCTTAAAAGTACTTAATACTAATGTTCCGATAATTTATTGACATGATTTGAAAATACTTGCGCAGAAATATGTTACCAAAAAATAAATAAATAAATGAATAAAAAACAGCCGGATGTTGAAAAATTAATCCAGAATAATTTACGAAAATGCAAATGCAATTTTCATTTTGTGTGTCGAGACGCTGTTAATAAATGTCGAAACTGAAAACTATAATTACTATTAACAGGGGTAAGTTTTTTTTCTTCTAAAACGTATTGTCCGGTCGCATAAGTGAAATAGATGTTGAATGAAATTTTATTTAAAACTGTCTCGAATAAAAATATGCAACATAAAAAGTACTCGATACTGATGCGTATACCGTCATTTGGGAGTACCTGGATTGTTGAAATAATGAGATGATGATATTTTTCGAGGTGAAGTCAAAATCGCTATGATGATGTGTGAGTTCTGTTTTGTGTGAAAGTTAGAATGACTACGTTCGATATCCGAAAATAAATACGTTGCAGTAAAATACTGTATCATTGTCGTCGCTTTGTAATAACGTTTATTGCTTCTAAAAACGGTCATCGAGAGCGCACTTATTGATCTTGTAAGCTTATTCAAAGTTTTATAATTTTCATTATCTTATGAGATAAATAAATAAATAAATATATATATATATATATATATAATTGTCGTCGCGATAGCTTAGCTGCTAGAACACTCGACTTTTGCCACAGAAGTCTTAGATAGAAATGACAAAATAAATAATTCAATTAATCGGTAATAATCACGCGGAAGGCAAAACCACCATAAGCGCTCTAATTGAGATTTAGTAAGCAGACATATTCGGGAATGCATTTGTATATCGATAAATCAAATAATCATAATATCAGTTTCAAGTGTAGTCTTGTGTATCTGCAGCGGTGTTACACATAATAATTGCCTGGTACGCTATGCCTATGACAGTTAGAATGTACGAATAGGTAGTCACCTACGCTCAGGAATTAAGTATAGCACTACGGAGAAAATAATAAATAGAAGTTAGATATCCTTAACTTTGGGGCGATGGAGCCCGAAGTGGAATTACAACAGTATAGTAACTTTTAGTAAAACTAAAACCATCTTGAAGCCCATTTACTGGCGCAATAATCAAGGATACAATCAGAAATGAAAATTAATCATTTGACGTCCGTGACTTACAAACCAGTCAATTTCATATCGCATCAATTTATATTCTACTAGAGGGACCGTTCGTTTCCTCGTAAATCGATGCAGCCGTAGGGTGAACGAATCCGCCGGTCGATCGAATTGTCGTCTGCCGAAGACGAACACTTCAAAAAATTTGTTTACATTACCCGCTGTACGGTTCCAGAGTTATTGATATTTTTGATGCTTTTGTACTTACCAAATCATTTTACTAGTATTCTGTGCATTATTTGCGCGTGAAGTACTGAAAATCATAGTGCAAGATAAATCGGTCTTAAATTATTTATTTTTTTATTTACTGCAAAGAATCAATGTGTCCTACTAACTTGTAAGAATTACGTTTAAAAGGGAGAAAAGAATAGCCAGTAGTCTAAAAGGATTGTCGAAATGTTCCTCTTCAACGAACGACATCGATTGGAGCGTTTACTCTACGGTTGATTTAACTTAGGGTAAGTCGATCTATAATCTCTGCTAGTGAAAGGATAAACAGTGTGTAGATTATGATTTGGCAGCTTATCTCTTTGCATTAGCATTCGCAATTTAACCTGACGAGAGAAATCGTTACAAAATTTAAACGGGTATGTATCATCTGCGAAAGAACGATATTTAAACGCAGAAAAAAAACTAATACCATGTCTCTACGTGTGCACAGATTAATAATCATTTACGGCGAAAATACTGTAGCAGCGAATGAATGTAGAGTTTATCGATTTACAAAATGTAAAAAGTAAAAATTTATTAGCAAACCAGAGAAGTGTGAAATTACATGAAATGTTCGAAAGAGTGTTCTTGAATCTCCAAATTAAGATACGTAAGGGCGACGCCTGATCAGCGCTGATTTTTGCCACTTCGTCTTCAGGAAATTATGTGAACGGCGCCAGAATGGTTGATCGATAAGTAAAAATCCTACCTGTTTTTAGTATGCTCCAAAGGGCAAAATCACACAACATAGTATCTGGCGACCCTAGTGATCATTCGACCATACCACGTCGACCAATCTAGCCAGGAAAGAGGAAATTTAAAAACTAACAAATCAACAATACGCAACTAGCTGGAACACTATCTTAATACAACGTCAAATGGCGGTTGACGAAACGCGAGCATTATTATTCAAAAATATTTTCTGTTCGTGTCATAACACACACGGGAAATTTATTATTCAATCAGTAACATTGAAACGAGTATATCAAGCGATCTTCAATAAACTAAAACAACGGAAATATTTAATTGTCGATTCCTTTCGATCAGTGCTGCAAAAATACATCACTAACATATGTATATAAGCAGTATTTTCTAAAACTCGCGCCAGTGAAGCGCGAAAATGTTCATCAAAATTAATATTCCGGAATAAAATAAAGTAGTTAAAAAGAGAGAAAAAAAAAAAAAAAAGCACCGACTTTTTTTAGATTTACTATAGAATTTAATAAAAGTTCCGGAAAAAACATTAAAAAACAATTGCTGAGTAAATATGTATAAAATAGTAGTAGAGTGAACCACTTCATATATTTGGGCTTTATAACAGAAAACAGTGTGACAAACATGAAAATGAGATAGAGTGCGCATTACATGGCGCGCACTGGGCTGTTTGAAAAGAGTTTGGGCTAACTGCGCTGTGAGTAAAGCCACGAAAAGATAGAGATGGTGCGTTCCCGAAATGTTTTTCTTTGATGCGGGGAGAGACCTTGTCGTCGCTACACAGCGCGAACAGAAAAGGTATAGATGAACTTGAAGTGTGGTGTACTGTTACGCTTTTCATGGACAACAGCTAGAAGGACCACAATGTCTCGATACCAACAAAGATTGACAATCCGAAGGGTTCGTCATTGGTCATGCTCAACAGGATATTGCGGTATTTTGGACATGAATTCAGAGCGCAAAGTACGGTGAAGCTGTTTATTCTTGGGAAAAGTGAATGGAAGAAGAGGCCGAGGTCGGGCACCGAACAGGCGGTGTAATACGGTAAACAAATATTGTAATGAAACTAATGGAAAATTTTTGGTCAATTTTTGTCTGGTTACATCAGGCAAACGAAGTAGATCTCTAAGGAGGGGACGATTTTTTTTTTTTTTTTTTTTTAATATTAATTTTAATCACTACTGAGTATTAGCATCCATCAGTACTTATCGAAATGCTTACACGGGACCACCATTGATACCAATAAATAAAGGATTTCATTGAAGTCAGCCCAGATGGTCTAAAATTGTACGCAGTAATATTCAAATCAAATCAGATCAAATCAAAATTTATTTCTTAAATTTACAGGCAATATTTCATTAAATTAATTTACATAAACCGCAAATGCGCTTGAACTATTTATAATTATACAAATACGTGCAATTATTATTGAAACAGAGAAACGACAATTTTGTAGTCCAGGTTTACATAGTAATAACGTACGGTTACAATAATTATAAAACGTAATAATGTATTTCAATCAGTGATAAGCGTGTTCGCTATGGGAATTTCAAATAAACTTTTTAGGTTTTTAGTATGGCTATATTAAATTTTTGTTTTTTTTTTCCTCAATTCCTGTTTCTATAATAGATAATATGCTGCCAGTCTCGAAATTAGATATTTTATTATAATGATCTTTCGATATAGGCCGTTGAGCATTAGTGATTTTAATGAAATGAAAAAAATAAAAATTAATCCATCGTGAAAAGTTTTTTTTGCTGGATTAAAATAATTTAAATGTTAACATCCTTCTCGAATACTTGGAATATTTCATAACGTTTTTATTTTTAATCATTATACGTTATGTTAATAATTCGTTACTGAAATATTTCAGTTTAATAATAATCATTCTACCTTACTGATAGTGATGAAGAAAAGTTTACAATTCGGAGAATACGATAAATGAAAGCTTTGTTCACCGTAATAACTGCTTTCTGACAGATAAAAAATTACACTTTAAGTGTTTTGAAGTAAGCGTAATAGCAAGTCTCTCTATCTCAATTGTTTAAAAGTGGTGCTCAGAACTAGCAATACGTGAAGATTTTAATCGTTTCTTGAGATAATTAAAAGTCATCAATCGCCGAATATCTCAGAAAAATAGGTAACCGTCATTAACACTGTTCCCGTTAATGCAAAGCGGCAGCGATGCGAAGGAAGCGAAGGAAGCGAATTCCTTCAAATGTCTCCTTCCGGCAAACATCCAATACGGAGAATATTCAAACAGAACGTACGGTTAGAAGAGTCTAGCAGAAGGGCTAGGCATCGATTAGGTTTGGCAGAAGAGCCTGAAAAGTAACGATAAACATACGTACCGTCGTAAGATGTGATGTACAATTTCGCACATTTCGACTTAACGTATATTATATATTGAATATATTTCTAATCACTTTTGAAGCTATAGTCTTGCATACGGCCACACTGCGTATGTCGTCATGAACACTGGATTTGTATAGCAAAAATACGCGAATATAGATAATACAACTGCTGAAACTAGGGCAGTACGATTAAGAGATAACAGACATAAAAAACATAAAATGTAAATAAAAATTTATTAGCAATTGGAAGTACGAGGTAAATGTACATAGTCTAACTTTTCCATTCCAAAAAACACGAGTAAAGGATTTCGTTAATTGCCTGTGATCAGCACTACGAAGAAGTTTTTGTACATAAGAAGGATTGGAATTATAAACAAAATAAGTGCCTGTTTATATTTCACGGCACGTGCAAGTGAAAACTTTCGCTTATCGCTAAACCCCTCCATCGTTTTGTAACCGTAATAAACATCGCCTGAAAAAGTTAAGGATGGCTCGAAAGCTTACTTAATAAAAAATTTCCGGCCGGCTAGAATTTTAGTAATTCAGACTGGGTTAGGCCTCGCGTCCACGCGGGTTGTGTCGTTAAAAGAGCTTAATTTTCTAGTAAGTAGTCACTTGACTGTCAACATGGTGGTAGTTCCACCGCGGCAGAGAAACGAAACAACCAATGGCTCTATGGGTGCACGTCGCGCGGGGTGGTAATTTCTTTTTCGGTGGGCTTAGCGTCGATGAGGAAAGCTAAAGTAGAGCCTACATTTGCATGGTTGACAGTAAAATGGGGTGAAGTTCACTTGCCGAAAGTGTTCCTACCATAAGTACCGCTATAACTGCATCTCTAACAAACAGACTGCTGACACCTCACTCGTGAAAATGTGCCCTCAGTCGGATTGATGAATATCAATCCAGAGCGAGAAGGCGACTATCTGGCGCGCCTAAAAACCGGTTCCTTCGGATAAGGTAGTAAACCATGAGAGAAAATCATGCGGAAGGAAACGGGAAACCACCGCATTAAATATTTCCTAGTACACACATGGCACGTGAAAAATTTCGTTGAAATGCTGTATTCGTGGAATGCTTCCGATCTGAAGCACTGGGCAATGGACGAATGTAGATTAACTGGAGTCCCTCCGTACCCTCGCTGGTACGGAATTCTACCGGAGGGCACACAAGTGCTATAAAGTTGGAGCAAAAGAACGAATACACTCAATAAAGTATATAGAATAAAAAAGCTTGTAATGTTAGAGATCTTTAAAACAATGCGGAAAATTAGAAAATCTAAAATCAGAAATTATAAGAATGAGAAGGTCGATTTGCTTGGCATCAGCGAAACCAGATGGAAAGAAAATGTTGATTTCTGGAGTGAAGATTACAGGTTTATTCACTTCCTTTTTTCGAGATAAATAAGAAATAATATTAAAAGTATATGCCCAATAAAGCAACAGAATAATCATGATACAGATAAGAAGCAATCCGACAGATTTGCTACTAATTCAGATTTACATGCGAACAACAACCGGTAGTGGCGACGAAGAAATAGAAGAACTCTACGAGTAAATAGAAGTCCTATTAAAAGTGAAAGATGGAGAAAATTTAATAATACACGGAGATTGGAACGCTGTAGTTGAAGAAGGAAATTTGGATAATATTACCGGAAGATTCGGGATCGGCCAAAAGAAATAGAAGAAGCGAACGGCTTATTGAATTCTGTAGTAGCCATGATCGTGTCATTAAAAATTATGATCAACCAAAAACAAAAAGATATACGTGGATTTCTTTGGGAGGTATAGCGAAGTCTAGATTATATTTTAGTTCGGCACAGATATAAAAATCAGGTTGAGTTATACAAAAGCTACTCAGGGGCAGATACTGATTTTGATCATATTCTGGTCATAATGACCGACAGACTAAAAAAAAGTTCCTAAGGTTTCGAGAAAAATTTATTAATTGCTATACCAAAAAATAACAAAGCCAAAATTATGGAAACAATATCGCACTTTCAGCTCACTATCTTACACTCAAAAATTTTTAATTAAAATGGTATATGAACAAATCCAAAGGAAAATAGAAGAAAATCTACCAGAAGAACAATTCGATTTAAGAAGAAAGGAAGGAACAAGAGAAGCTATAAAAAATGGTGCAATTGAATAAAACAATTTATACAGCGTTCATTGGCGTAGAAAAAGTTTTCGATAATGTTAACTGGGACATTATGTTCCGATGTCTAAAAGAAGTGAAATTCAACTACAGAGATCGAAGAATATTATTCGGATTGTATAAAAATCAAAACATTATCATAAACGGAAAAATCAGCGCGAAAGGAAGAAAAGAATTACCACAAGAATGTTGCTTATCACCATTGCTATTTAACATTTATGTTGAAAAGGCGTGTTAACATTCGCAGGCATCGAGGATAGTGGAATAAAAATAAACGTCGTGAGATATAAAACAGTTAGATACGCAGATGATGTAGCACTGATAGCGGAGAACGAATTGGAATTGCAGAAATCAATTAACGATTTAAACGGGCTGTTAAATAGCGAATGTGAAAATAAACGAAAATAAAAAAAAAACCAAAGCGGTAATAGTAAAGTGTAGTTAAAAAGGAGACGGGCAGTTGAAAGTATACGTAAATGGACAATCGGTAGAACGAGTAGATGAATTCGTATATCTGAGTAGCTTAATAACAAACGACGGTAGAATCGAACGGGGAATAAGAAAAAAAAACGACTCAAGCTAAGAATGTCTCCAACAAAAAACGAACCGTCCTTTTACCAAGAAATATATCAATAGGCATTAGAAAACAGGATGCGAAGCTGTTAAAAACGGACAAGTTTACTGGAGTCGTTAAAATCTGGTGTTGGCGCTGAGTGCTGAGGATGAGATGGACCAATAAGATATCGAATAATGAAGTATAGAAAAATTAGTAATACTAAAAAACAGTAGAAAGAAGAGAAAAACATTGCAATAGGACACATTATACGACACTCAACATGGATTACAAATCTAATGGAAGGTAAAGTAGAAGGAAAATTACAAAAAGGAAGACCTCGCATTCGGGGTCCATTGATGATATCAAAGGAAAAAGAAGTCGTGTGCCAAAATAAAATCATTAGCCGAAGCGCGCGAATATCTTACACGAACACATGTTTTCCATCAACCCCAGGGTTGAGAAAATGAGACCGGGCTAACTAAACGGCTCAAAAAAGATATCTTAAAGCTGCATTTTATAGACGATTCAATTTTTTCAATTTAAACACGTTGGCATTTGGTTTTCTTTGAATGTCCATCCTTTTCTGTAGCGTATAAATATGCAAGCTGAGGTGTCTGTGACGTCATAACCTCAAAACCGTGTCCGCAGGCCGAAAACTAACCCAAGTATTTTATCAGAGGGCGAAAAGTAACCCCAATTCTTGTCCCTATGTTAAAAGTTCACCCATGTTTCCCCTGGTTCACCCAAATTTCCCCTGGGTTCTTCCACCTCGTTCCCTTGCAGTATCGTTAAGGGATTGTCCATTAATCACGCGAGGCTCGATGGGGTGGGAAACACGAAATATCACAAGGAGGAGGGGGTGTAGTGAAGATATCACGTGTATTTATTTTTATGTTAAACCGAAAAGCGGTGCGTGACCTTGACTCGCCTTTGCCAGTGACGCCCGGCTCGGCATGCCAGTCGCCAGTAACTATCTGTGATTTTGGCGCCGAATACATGCGTAAATTGTTGCCGCGTATGTTTTGCCTTAAAACAATGCAACAATGTCTAAACTAGGAGATCTGTATAAAGACTTATTTGCAGAGTATAGGAAGGGAAAAAAACCTATTGTGGCTCACAATGTGCGAAACAAAAATAAAGCACAAAAGAAGAATTTACAAAGTGGGCGAATGATCTTTTAGTGGATTACCGCCGTAAGCACCGAGCAAAGAAGTCTTCCAACATTCTCTATTACTGTTCTACTTCTAAACAGGTGAGTTAAAACTAGTATCTATTTATGGATAATAAATAAGACTTCACCTATAGTTTATTTTCAGTAATGTTATTGTTAAATCTTATAATATGTTTTTGATAATATTGAGAAAATGAATACAAAGAAAATACAGCATAACGTACCTATTTAAGTAATATTAATCAAAAAGATATTTTTCTATTTTTACGTTACAGAAAAGTTATTCAATTAATCTCTTAGATTTTTAATATTTTTAGCTCGTCGTCGGCGTACAGGAGTTCCTATCTCTCACCACTCTCTGGACTTTAACAAAGTAGGTATATTGAACTGAACCTACGAGGCATGGTATTATAAAATGTAAAAAACAAAGTAAACACGTAAGTCATGGTGATTGTGAGGTGAAGGTATACTATTTGTAACAATTATTACGCACTTTATAAATTTATAACATATTTTGCGAGTTTATACATTAATATCTTGCCATCTTGTGCAAACCTACATATATTTTTATAACTATTCATAGTTCATACTGCTACACTGAACTGAAAGATTCACTGATACGACAGCAGTATTATTATGCATACGTACCTATTATGCTAATGAAAATATCAGGATTGTGCATGTGTTTGTATGCCGTTTCAAATTCTTGTTATGTCAGAAAAATTAAAGTCACTGGGAATGGTTATTTTACTTGCACGATAATTATTAAATTTTCACAGTGCCAGCGAGAACATTCCTATTTTGTCAGTCACATCCATTGAGCTAAGTTCATCTGTAAAACTTCCTACGATATGCATCTCTGAACCGATCTGTGCGGGAACTACTGTCGAAGGAAATGACACTATTGAAAGCACCTTAATAGGCAAGTAAAAAAGAAAATTCGTGTATTACGAATTCATGATAAGAGAAAATTTTAAATCCCTAAAAAAACAGTGATAATAATAATACATAATTTATTGTAGTAATAATTAATATAATTTACAATAATAATTATTAATATAATTTACAATAATAATTATTAATATAATTTATAACGATAATTTTAATATTTTCATGTTGTTTAAGTATGAGTCATTCCAGGTGTTTGGAAACGTAAAGGTCAAGATTTGCAGTGTAGCGACGAGAATACAACGGATGTACCAAGTGCAAGCAGCTCTACACTGCAGCCTGTACATGCTACTCCGGTACAGGACAAGTTAAAGAATCGGATCTCCCTTCTTCAAATGGAACTTGACTTAGCTGTTCGTCCTGGGAATTCTCTGGGCGCCAGTGAAAATAAGACGCGTGATGTGACGAAACTACGCCAAGAAATTGATAAATGCACAAAAGAGCTACGGAAGAAGGAGCAGCATATGTGTCACTCCCGGTCACATAGGCTATCAATAAAATCAAAGATTAAACTTGCTTGCTATCAGAGTTCCAATGCAACTTGTCTTTTTAAGGTGCGCTCTGCCCCAGGTTGCCCACGTCTGGAAGAGCTACAACCGGAATTGCTAAAAACTATCGTCGATTTGGCAATGTTTGGTACTTCTGCGGAGAAACGACGTCGCTCAGAGATTGTTCGCAGTTGCCGAACACTAACTGACCTCCATGAGAAGCTAAAGAAGCACGGATTTCAAATTTGAAGAGTGGCACGTACCTTCGGTTACGCCCAAGAAATTATACCCGCTGTAGTCACTGTACCTGTCAAATCGAGTCGCCCTGAAGCAGATTATTATAAAGCTCACCCCGATCAACATTTTTGTGTCGCCACAATAAGATCTCTGGAAACCTTGTAATCTATTCTCGGGCCAAACTAAGTGCTTTTTTCTATCGCAAGACGATAAAGCCCGGGTACCTATAGGCTTGCCAGCGGCATATAAACAAGTTCCTCTCCTGATGCATGTCGAATATCGTGTCTCATTGCCTGATCATGATTGGGTGATTGCCTCGAGTCACACATTAATCCCTAGTGTATATGCTGGGTGAATCATAAAAGGAAATGATATGGAAGTTACGTATTCAAGGCCAACATACGTGGCTATTAAAAGCGGCAAACATTCCGCTTCGACAGCTCCATCGCATGATGTGGATTTCAATAAGTTTACCACTTTCGAAAATTTCAAGGAAATTATGCGTAATGAAGAAGGAGGCCTGAAACCAGTTATTTTGATTTCATCTGATGGAGGACCCGACGAAAACCCGAGATATGCGAAGGTTATTTCCCATGCCGTACACCACTTTGTCAAGCATGATATAGATGCAATATTCATCTTTACTAATGCGTCCGGCAGAAGCGCTTTCAATCGCGTCGAGAGAAGAATGGCACCTTTGAGTCGGGAATTATCTGGACTCATACTTCCGCATGATTTTTATGGAACCAATCTGGATGAACAAGGAAGAACAACAGATCTTGATCTTGAAAAAATGAACTTTCAGAAGGCTGGAGAAGTTCCGCAGAAGTATGGAATAATATGGTTATCGAAGGCCATGACGTCGTAGCAGAGTATGTCGAGCCCGATGACAGTGCTGATAGCTTTATTCTAGACCTGCCTTCTCCGCAGTGGTATAGCGACCATGTGCGAAAGAGCCAGTATTTACTTCAGGTACAATAGTAAAATCTCACTATTATTATTTTGTCATTTATTTTTCTTATAACTAATACGACAATACAATTAAAATATCTTAAAATATCATCACCAGGTGGTGAAGTGTGATGACCGCGCTTGCTGTGTACATATGCGGAGTTCTCTTCGATGTGTTCTTTTCCCGGAACGCTTCGTGACATCTCCTTACCCGATTTTGCAGTCGCCCAGTGGCCTATGTATTCCGAAGCCTCAAGACCATGATGGTATAATACGTTTGCTACATTTCTTCTGCGTCGATCTCTTGGAATTACTCCGGCGCATGAGGGTTTTGACAAATTGCCTTATGACCTGTATTGCCCTATCCTGAAGAATGATCAACAGCAGCTTGTGGGAAGGACGTGCCAGCGGTGTGGATTGTACTTCTGTACAAAGGAGAATGTTAAGGCACATGTAAATTCGTGTTACAAGCAACATGATGATCCGAGCAATAATAGTCCAGAGATGCACAATGTTCGTCCTTCACGCATCCTCACGCGGCGATCTATCGCTAGATCGAGAAAGATCCTCCGCGCAGTGCGCGAAAATGATGACGCCGAGTGGCTTGATGAAACCGAGTTGATCTTCAACAAAGCACAGTGCCAACAGCTGACTTGCAAGATGCTTATCCACTTGTTAGTGTTGAAGAAAGTCTCGCTCATCCGTGGTCCAAGGACAATTCCCATGTATTTTTCACATGATTACACCTTCTTTTATTATTTTTATGCCAGTCAGAAACAACCTGCAACCTTAATGTCTGTCTGGATTTTCCCGAATTAAATTAGATTATACCTATATTTAAAAATAATATTCAGAACATTTTTAAGGTACTTTGTACCAAAAAAATACATATGATTTTGGCAGGGAATGGTCTAAAACGTTACCACATATCACCGGGGGGGGGGGGGGGGGATGTTGCTAAAAAACATCACGTGATTAATGGACGATCCGTAATCCGAACACCCTGTCCCCCAGAAAAGGGCCCCCAACCGTTAAGCTTGCGCCGAAGCTATAAAGTAACCTATTTTTTAAGTTTACTTGTATTTAATTAAATTATAACCCAATTTCCCGTCAGGGGATCCAAATTTTACCCAAACCCTTACGCTTTAGGCTAACGGCAGTCTGGAAATCCAAACACCAGGTCCCCCGGGAAAGGGTCCCCTACCCGTCTCTCAATCTATTCCAGACTGATAATCCGGACGTCAACTGACAGAAAAGGGCTTTCAACATATATTTTAATGTTTCTTCTTTTTCTTTCGGTGCCATGACCGTTCTCGATCTTAGGCTCATCTGATGGCAAGCTTGGTTAATTCTTTGTAGGCACCCCTATGCTTTGCTGTGTGGAACACTTCTTCAACACTGCAACCTGTCCATGTCTGTAGGTTCTTGAACCAAGATGATCTTGTTCGTCCACTCTTTTTTTCCTTCCACCTTTCCCATCAATATATTCTGCAGTAATATGTACTTCGGCCCACGCATCACATGACCGAAGTATTCTATTTTTCTTCTTATGACAGTGTCAATCAGCTCCTTTTCTTTTCTCATCGTCTGTAATACCTCAGCGTTTGTCTTCTTTTCGGTCCACGGAATCCTGAGTAAGCGTCGATAACACCAAAACTCGAAGGCTTCTAATCGGTGAAGCGATCTGGACGGCAATGTCCACGTTTCGATACCATATAGTAATACCGACCAGACATAGCATTTCAGAGTTCTGAATCTTAAATCAAGGTCCAAGTCATGAGCTGTGAGTGTCTTCTTCATTTTCATAAAGGCAGAACGCGCTTGCTCAATGCGACATCTAATTTCTCCATCTGGGTCACCATATTTATTAATCCAGCCACCGAGATATTTGTATTTATCGACGCGTACTAGTCTGCCATTGTTTATCACTATGTCGATAGGGCGTGGGTCGTTTGAGATGGCCATTTCCTTCGTTTTCTTCACGTTAATTATCAGTCCATATTTATTGCACACTTTTTCCACCGCTTTTGTTAATATAATTAGGTCTTCTGCACTTTCAGCCATCAAAACTGTGCCGTCCGCATATCTGATGTTATTGATATTTTCACCGCCTATTTTAACACCTTCTTTTCTGTCATCAAGGGCTTCTTTGAAGGCCTGTTCCGCGTATATATTAAACAGCAAATTTACATGTATTTAAATTATAACTCCAATTTCCCGTCCAGGTACGTAAATTTCATCTAGGCTTTCCCTTGATTTTTCACTCTATTGTCCTCTGCATCCTTACTCACTATTCTATTAGGATGTTGATCACACTTTTTTTAAGCACTCATTTATTTTTCCTGAACGATCCCTTTTTGTAATTCAATTTATCAAGTTTAGATACCCCAATTTTTTACAGTACCTTCTCAGATACCTATCCTTTTCTTCTTTATATCTTCCATTACTATTATTGAATTCCGTTATACATGTATAGGTTAATGCTCTTTTGACGCGCAACAAATTGATCAAACTGCGCAACGAGTATCCCGACAAGACCACAGCGCCTTGTTGACTGAAGAGGGATTAAAGATGTTGAACTCAGCAGAGATTTCTCCGCAAGAGACCGCCTGGTACCTGCTCAACTTACACATGAGTGAGACAGTCAAAAAGTCGAGTACGCGCCAACGACGTGGCCGCACGAACGACAGCGCGTCGTTCATCCGGGGTAATGCGGTAAACGAGGATTTGGTACGAAACGTGCGCGACGACCTAGACGACGACATCAGAATGCGTGTGATGGAAAAGATGTCGTTAGTCGTGCGTAAACGTGAAAATGTAATGTCGGCGTAGCAATAGTGCGAAGCTATTCAGCGACAGCGCGATCTTGTCCTTGAAGCAATTTATCGCATCTTCAGCGACGGAATACGCCGAGCGCTGCAAATCTTCCTTACCGGGCTGGCCGGAAGTGGTAAAACACTCATGATGAAGATGCGGATGCAAACGTATAATCGCTTCTCCTGCAAACGGAACAATGCTTTCAACTTGTACCTAGCGTTAGCGTCGATGGGAATGGCCGTTTCCGTGGTCAACAGATCTACTGTACACGCTGTCTTTCGTATCGGAAACTCGCAAAAGGTGACGGGCCTCTCAGTGAAAGTACTAAACACGTTTCGCACAGCATTCGCAAATGTTCGCATCTTTTTCATCGACAAGTGCAATGTGATCGGATCCGTTCTCTTCGGGCAGATATTTTTGACTTCACCACGTTATGCATGAATGGACATGGTGTTTACTAGCGACCTTCGTCAATTACCGCCTGTTTGCCAGATCCGGATTTATAAGCGATCGAGTAAAAAATTCTGCTGCGAAATTGTCTGGCAGCCGCTACGTTACTACCCTTGTACTAACCAAGATTGGTGGTGGTCAACTCTTACTTTCAGAGGAGAAAACGATGATCGAATCTCACTTTGTGGATCGTAAATTTGTCGACCGTGTGTTTCCTCAGGTTACACGTTTCTTCTTCCGGATAGTAGTTTAAGGTAGATTTCGATGTGGCTACCGACTGATACAACGATCATTGTACCACCGTTCAGCTCACCAGCGCTCACGAAAAAATACACAAATTCAAACCCGAAAAACTGACGGTCTGCCGTACATACTACGTCTGCACATTGACAAGCCATACATGGTTCGTGCTAACATTGACGTGCTCGACAGTCTTGTCAACAGCGCGATCGGCATTTTGCGTTTCATTAATCACGACACGATAGTTAAACGATTACGGCTACCGCCCGCCGATCTGAAAATCGTTCGCTTACTCTGCGCCAACCCCAATCTTAATCATTCCTGACTACCGATAGTGTAGCGTGCTACAAATGTACAAACGAATAGTTCAATTGTAACATGCAGGCGTAGACAGTTTCCACTCGTCGAGGCGTGCACGATTACGATACACAAGTCGCAGAGCGGTAGCCAACGATACCATCGTTTACAAGTATAGTAAAAGCCACAAACAACAACTCGTATATGTTGCTCTTTCGCGCGCAACCTCCTTGAACGGACTATTTTAGTACGCATCATCCTCTCCTTTCGATAACGATACATACCTCCAATGTCAATGTTGTAAATGGTGAAAATAATTTAACTGTTGTCAATGATACAAACAATGTAAACGATGTTAATAATGTTGTAAATACTGTCAACGATGTAAATATAAATAAGCCTATCCGTTTCTAAAGAATCACTTTCTGTACGGTAAAAATCATAAACACGTCGGGTTTCACACTCTTGCTGCCCATAAGATATAAAGCTAGTTCAACGAAACAGCTTAGATAATTCCTACGTCTGGTGAAAGAATAATGGAAAGCCGCCGGAGCTGTCCATAAGAGATATGTTTATTCATGCATTAATGTATCCGCGTAAAGCGAATAATTTTTACAAGTTCGTTGTCAGATTTTAATCAGAATTTATAAATTTCCCGTGTTCATCCCCATTCGTAAATAAAATATAGAATGGAATTTGGTTTTCTTCATTAAATTGACCAGCATCCAACTTGTGGCTTTCACTGTAATTTATTTGTTAATGTTGCACCGTCATAAATAGACAACGGCATTTGAAGGTTTTACGAACTGGAAAGAAGCAATTTATTGGTTCGTTTTTTTAAATGATTAAATTGCTCGCGCATAGGCACATATACATCCATGCTCGCGTGGGTGTGTATGTATATATATGTGTATATATGTATATATATATATGTATATGTGTATATATGTGTATATGTGTATATATGTGTATATATGTGTATATATGTATGTGTTATGTAACTGAGTTCTGGAAAACGGCAATTATGATAAAAATTTATGTATTTATCTACCATGTGTAGTGGATACACTGATCAATTTTTGTCAATATGCTATGATTGTTGACATATTTTTTAAATTATGTTACGTTTTGCGAAGTGTTGCTATTTCCCTTTTATCCCGAAATATAATTAATGATATATTTACAAATGTAACCATGAAATATAGAATGTTAACGTACCCTCGAACAGTTATTAAAGAACAACACGTCTTCGCTAAGAAAATCTTCTTTTTCTTTTGATGCCGTACACTATGCAGTGCCAAGGCTATTCCCAATAATTTCTCCCCCTTGCCGCCTTAAAGAGTAAGCCGATATTGTTGATGTTACTCCACTCCTTGATGTTTTTTATTCACGAGTGCTTTCTTCTACCAACTGGTCTTTTATAAGGCACAAAGATCAACTAACTTAAATTAATGTTATATGTAAATATTATACAACGAAAATACGCGGTAACCTTTCGTTTTTTGTTTTTTTTTTAATCTAATAAGTTGTTACATTTATTTTAATGCGAATATTATACAAGAGGGACTATTTCTAGAATTCCGTACATATATCCTAATAAGATAGTTCAGAAACGACCAAAATATTCAGTTAAAATATGCCAGAACTCACGAATAGTTTGACACTTATAAACTTCAAAATTGAATCATAAATTACAACCATTCCAAAAGTTTACAGGTGACTTTTACGCTAAACCAACAGTCCTGTCCCCAGGTAGAAATAAATAAAAATGTTATTCCGCAAAGCAACAGCGCTAAATACTTAGGATTAACAATGGACCGACGTCTAACATGGAGGACCCACGTCGCATACACAAGGCAAAAAATTCGCTCGAGACTTCAAATCTTAAATAGCCTTATGGGAAGGAAGTCTACCGTGAGCATGTCTTGCAAAATACTAATCTATCTATCCGTACTGGCGCCAGTATGGCGGTATGGCATCGAAGTATATGGCGCAACGTCCAAGAGCAATATCAACAGAATTCAACAGCTTCAGTCTAAAATACTCAGACAAGTTGCCAACGCTCCTTATTTCGTGTCCAATAGATCACTCCATCACGATTTGAAGATCCCATTCGTGCAAGACTATTACAAACTTCGATATGGTACGTTCTTTAGTAAACTTGAACTCAGTAAAAACATAGAAGCGTCCAGCATGTTCTGTTCATCTCTCCCTGGGAATCCGCGGAGAAGACTCAAGAGATACTGGTGTAGAGACGCATTACCCGGATAACCCCGAGAAAATTACAACAGCATCCACGGAATTAATTTCACTCGCTCAAACCTAATTTGTGTTGAACAATGTCATAAAATGGACTTAATTTGTAAAAGTTTTCTTTTTTTTACTGTGATAAATATTGTCTATTGTGTGTAACGTAAAATAATAGTAAGTTATTAGTATATTAGTTAAAAATCATGTCTTTTTCTAATGAGAAGAGATATGAGGAAGTAATTGCTTAACATAGAAAAAGTCAAGATTTAGTTAACCAAATAGCAGCGCCAACTGTGGTTCTAAGACCGGAGTAGTAAAAAAAAAAAAAAAACAAAAAAAAAATTACATTTAAAATTCACTTTAAGAAAATTAATAACTTCAAGCTAACCGCTAAACCTGGGCACCAAAAAACCCAAAAAACCCAAAAAACCGTCAAGAATATATAATATGGAATATAAAATAACCTTAAAAATCACTTAAAAATTCATAAGCAAATCATCAGATAACCCGTTAAAAGTCAAATTCAAAATATAAAACATAACTTTTAAGTTCTTTCAAAAAAGCAAAAAATTTCGGTTAAGTATGCCCCCGCGGCGCTGCAAACTCGAAATTTTGAAAAAAAATTTTTTTTTTTTCCCGGTTATGTGATGTATTGTTGGAAAGATCTTTTTGTTCGTCGGGAACGAAACCTTCCTTAACTAAATTTTTGAACTTTGTAACAATTTTAAGAAATCGCAAAAATTAACCTGTCTATACATTAAATTTTTTACGCAGTTGCCCGTAAATTTATTTCATTCTGTCTCTCCCTCTTTGCAACGCAAAATATCAAATTTCTTTGTTTTGAATTTAGTATTATGCGAATACAAATATTATGGTTTGTCTTTAACTTGACATACGAAATCCTCAGACATGAAACATCATGCTTGACTGAACTTGTTTTTTTATCGTTTGAAATAGTAAGTGCGTTACATTCGTTCATATCGTTCGTGCAAATGATTAGTTCAAAATAGTGCCATGGCCAAAGAAGTTAATACAGCTGATGGCATCTCTACGTACACAGAGTAAAGTCATTCAAAATATACTACAGCGTCTACCATCACCTAATTCAGGAGCAGCTGTCGTGTATACACCATCATCACGAATATTACCGGCGGTGATAAGTCAATATTACATTAGTACCGTTCGATCATGAAGAGGAAGGTTTTTTTTTCTCTGAAGAGCCTTTGGAAAATGTTTTATCGGTACGCAGCATTGGATTAATTAAAGACATTAATAGTAGTACAAATGCTGAAACGGAAAAAAGCAAACATCGTGTCTCATTAGGCGTTGTTTAAAACCGAAACAATTTAAATAGTTATCTGGTTTACCGGCTTCGCAAAAGCCTTCCGAAAAACCGTACGATGAACTTGTTAACATTTCTGAAAAATGTTTTGATCTTCTAACATAGGTGTATACAGAACGTCACAAATTTTTACCGCGAGTACCAGAGAAAATCGAATCGTTAACATCGTACATTTCTGCTTTAAAAGTAATAAGGCAAAAATGTGAGACTGGCTTTGTCCGAACGTTAATTGCAAATGTCAAATCGATTCAATTTTCCGAGCGCAATTTATTCGTGGCGTTCGTAATAATCGTATACGAGATTCTGGTCACGCAACCTGACGTGACTTTGGATAAAACTTTAGAAGCTGCACTAACCCTTGAAGCAGCGCACAAGCAGAACCTCGAAGAGTATAACAGTGAAAAGCCTCCTAGCGTGCAACCACCTTCTGCTAATTAAGTTAGTAAAACCGAAACGAAAAATGTAAACTTCAGAGGTCGTTCGCGCTCTTATTCTAGAAATAGATCGCAAACACCGTACAGAAATGCGAATAACGGTCGCGATCGTAATTTTAATATTAATCGTTTTCCGTCGAAGAGACAATAATAATAAGTTCGTAATCCGGCATACTGATATTAGTGAACTACTAATGCAAAAAAAAATTCGCTAATGTTTTTGAAATGCGTGTGGGAAAAATTCCAAATGTTACATGTGCTTTAAAAGTTAAAAATAGGTACAGCACGAATGTATCGTCCTCTACGACCAATGCCGTACGTCTTACTTCCACAAGTAGAAGCAAAACTTGAATTACTGAGAAAACAAGGATTTATTAAAAAAACTAGCTACTATCCGTGGAAACACCTATTATCATTGAACCAGAAGCCAATGGATCAGTTCGAATTACCTTCAACAGACAGCTTGAACTAGCACATTATCCTATTCCACAAGTAGAGGAACTATTTCAGAAAGTGCATAGCCTTTGCCGCATCCAGGATCTGTTCCAGGGGGGAGGGGGCTAATAGAGTAGCATATGGGAAAATGTAAAGGCGGAGGTCGAACATGTTTGTTATATCTATATATGTATCTCTCTCTTCTCTCATTTATATATTTATGTTTGCGTAAAATGTGTTATTTAAAAACACTTTATCTTTTTATCAAATATTAATTTTTACTATCAAAAATTTTGCCATTATTAACAATGTCCGTTTATTCTTTCTGGGGGACGCTGCGGCTCCATAGCACCCACTTTGGGTGCGCCAATGTACAAAGCAGTACATATTTTTGCTCATTAGATATCTATGAAGTATATTTATTCATATATGTAGCTTTGGATGAAGTAAGTTCGAAAATTGCGACACTTAGTATACATAAAGGCACTAATCTAGCAACACGCCGTTTTTTTTGACTAGCTACAGCGCCGAGTATTTTTATCATTCCATGACTTAAATGGAGTCTATGAGAGTATCGCTTATTTCGGTGATATCTTGATACGTGAGAAAATCAAACAAGAGTGCCATGATAATCTCACTGCTTGTTTACATCGTCTTCATCAGTTTGATATTCCTTTAAATAAATACAAATGCCAACTTTTTGCCCGGCGTATTCGGTATCTAGGTCATACAATTTCAGAGGAAATCCTCGAAAAAGATAAGTAGAAGATTCAAGCCATAGTTAGTGCTTCTGAACTTCAGAATTACGATCATTTTTGGGTTTGGCAATGTATTACATAAAATTTGTTCGAAATGCAGCATCACATCTTCTCTACAGATTGTTGCAGAAAAGTGTCAAGTCTTTCTAGACACCACAGTGCAATCAAGCATTTAGATTAATGAAAGAAGCAATGGTAAGTGACCAAGTTCTGGTGATACACTTATCTTCCCACTGCCGCTTGAAACAGATGCTAGCCCTTACGGGCTAGGCATTATTTTATCACATAAAATAAATAATGTCTTAAAGCCAACTGCTTTTATTTCAAGGGTGCTAACCAAAGCAGAGTAAAATTACAGTCATTAAGATAATAAAGCCACTGCTACCTACTGGAAGAAGTTTTATCAATATTTATTTGGGAGACAGTTTACACTAATTGGCCATTATAGTCAATTTTAAATTCATGCAAAGCATTGCCAGAAATTTCAGTAGTTTGCTTGACCAGATATGCGGTATTTTTTTACAACATTTACAGTACACAATTCAAGAACATCAGGCAGCAGATTATTAATCTCGATCACCAGTTCAATTACGAAATCCTGATACAGTAGATGAACCATACAGTCCTAATAAACTCACAATTAGTTTTTTGAGTACAACGCAGAACAAAACGGTTACGTATAAAAAGCTTCAAAGGGAAACTGTCAGAAATGAAACTCTCAGCAAGTTGTATGCAGAATTGCAGTTATCTAAAACGAGAAATGCTAAATACTTTTTACATAATGGCGTTATTATGCGAGGTGATCGTGTCCTTATTTCAGAGTAATTATAGAAATATGGTCTTCAAAAATTACATAGTACACAGTGTGGTGTTGCTAAGATGAAAACATTAGAACGATCAATTTGTTACTAGCGAAACGCCGATAAAAACATAGAATCAATGGTAAAGTCATGTTCTGCTTTTGTGCAACTGTGCAAAAGATGCCCCCAAAGAACACTTATATCAATGGGAGACGCCTGTATGACAGTGCATACATTTAGATTTTGCTGGACCTATTAACGGTAAGCATATTTTTATTGCAATAGATGCGTTTTCCAAATGAATGGATATTGAGGTGTTTTAAATCTGCACCAACATCCATGGCAACAATCAAGGTTTTGAAACGTATTTTCACAAGTCAAGAACTTTCATACATCTTGGTAACAGATAACACAACGTATTTCTGCTCAGGTGAATTTGAAGTATTTTGTACATCACTTGCCAATTCGCATCGTACAGCAGCACCATGATGCCGCCCATCGATCAGTGAGCAAGTTAAGTGTTCTTTACAGACAGTTAAGAATAAATTTAAGGCGTTGCTTGTAGGAGTCTCTTCAAATGTGGAAGAAAAAGTTCAGCATATACTATTCCAGTATCGGGTGACACCACTTACAAATGTGAAGTCGCCAGCAGAGTTACATTATGGACGACAACTACATACTCGATTACACTTATTAAAATAGGTAGATCGTCCTTAGGAGCAACAGTATTACAATTGTGCCACAGTTCGGAGTAGGTGCAAGAGTACTATCACACAATTATTTTGGTTTAGATAAATGATGTATAGGGTCCGTAATTGAACAATTATGTCGAGTACACCATTATATCCAGCTTCCCAACAAATACATTATTAAACGCCATGTAAATCAGTTACGTCATACAGAATGTGCCGCTGTTGTAAATGGCCCGGCTCCACCAATACGTACAGAAAATACAAATTTACACTACCGTCAGTTAGATTTAATAATGTGAATGCACTTCAGCAAACACAAAGTAACCAAGTATCCATACAACCGGCTAATCAACCTGCATCATTGATAAGTCCACAGTAACCAATAATTCTACGGTGATCATCAAAACCAAGAAAACCAATACAGCGGCTAAAGGTCACAAACGGAAAGAATGGTTAATTTGCCCCGGAGAGCTATCGGGTTGAAATATGGGTGGTAATTAATTACCACCAAGGAATATTCGTGACAGATGTTTCAGATCTTTCACCCAGCTAGTTTTTGAGAATGAAATACAGTTCATTTTTTTTTCTCAAGCCCAAGTTGACCGATTTTATTAATTTTTCAGTGTGTTGTAGTCACATAGGATAGGCGTCATAGAAAAAATTAACAACCCCCTTCCATCATATTTCCTTTCCTAACATTGTTCATGTTTCTTACCAATAAAAATACATGAGCACAAAAATGAAACCGGCATTTCTAGATGTATTTTAGACTCTTAAATAACATATATTTTGGTTAAAAAAGGTACGGATCACGTTCAAAATTGGCAAAAATGTAAGATAAGTGAACATTTTATTGAAAATAAAACTGTTTATTATACGAAAATTATATTCCACCTATATGCTGCTTATTTCAATACAAGACCATGAACAAAAGCACCGACTACCCTGAGCTCTCTTAGGGACCTTAGAAGCACCCCAACCCCCTAAAACTGAATCGAAACGAGGTAATACAAATGTAAGGCAGACTCTCAAGTAAGAATGCAAGTATAACGGCAATATGGTAAATAATAAATTATGGCTACTGCGGGTCGCTATATCCTCATCCGACGAGATGAACTTGAAATTACCTTCTATCTTTCTTAAAAATTTATTACAAATACCGCACTTTGCCCCATTTCGTCTAAAGCTCATGATTGAAAATAAAAATTACTCGAAGCAAGAAAAAAGCCTGGAATTCCGGATTTTTGGGGTGACCAAGAAATAAAATTTTCTTTTCTTTCAGTAGCTTTCTTATTTAATAAAATCTACACGGATGAGAAAAAAAATTCTCGAAGTAGTACCGTACAAAGAAGATATCTGGTTAGCGGCAGCGGAACAACAATACAAAAAATACGGGTGAAATCTTGGATCACGCGATTCGCGAAATAATGAGAAAAAAAATACTATATAAAACGGTATATTCTTTTCTCTGGACATTCACCAATTTTTGTAATCGATGGAATATACAACGCAACGACAAATCCTTTGCGACACAACCAAAACTAGATATATGACGATACGCAAAGCGGGTTTGATAACTAGAAAATGTATTTACCTTGAGTTGATCGTCTGTGTGATCCACTTCACGGTAAAACGACGATTAAAACGATTAATTAATAAGGGATACGAGCATACAACTGATCGAATGTTCCAGCACATGCTCCACCTACAACCCTGTCTGGCTTAGCGAGATTTTTACAGATATTTTTTTTTTTCTCTTTATTACATTAGACTTGTTAGCAACGGACGATTATTCCTTAAAAGAAGAAAAACGTAGGAGGGAGGAAAATTTGATTTGTTATATCCTGTATTTTTCACTTAGCATTCTATTGAGGCCCGTGCCCAGAATTTCGGAGGGTGTGGTTGAAAATTTTTTTTATGAAGAACAATACATTTTTCACTAATATTCATACTGTTAATAATTTCTATCATTTTGATTAATATATTAATAATATTCATTACTGTATAAACATTAATAAAAATTACATATGTTATTGATTATACTCGTAATAAAAAAATTTACACAAAATATTAATGGAGTACCTAAAAATATGGAGCACACTTTATGTCGACAAAGGATATCTAGTCTGCAATGACAACCTAAGTTCACTATCGGCGATACAATGTGATACACTTGAATACAAATTACACACGCTAATATATGAAATAAGAAATAAATGCCTTAAGATATGAAAGGAATGAATTTGAAATTTTATTGGATTCCGAGTCACTGTAGAATTGAAGGAAATGATAATGTCATTCTGTTTGCCAAGGAAGCTGTTTTCTTAATCTTCCTATATCCTTTCATCTCTTCTAGTGATTTATTTCGGAAAATTAAAAGAGGCAATCGACAAAATTGGAGAAATATGAAGAACAACTCAAATTTAGGTAGGTTCCATAATAGGGAATCAGTAACCAGGAGGAAATCACTAGCTCTGGTATGAGTTGTAACGATGTGGTGGAAGCAGTGTGCAATTGCATACAGTTCTGCATCGAATGCGGAACAGGCATCATTGAGTCGAGTTTCGCATGAGATATCGTAACCTTCGAATGCACAGGCTGCGGGCAGTGGACCTGACTCCCCAACTGCCTTAGCTCCATCAGTGTAGTAAATTAGGTGAACCGGGTACTTATTAATTGCCCTAGCTGCCACTTCCACTGCGAAGAAGGGACTTGTTGTGTTTGGATGTTGTTTGAGCGACAGATCAATATTTAACTGGAAAGTGATCCAAGGGGGAATAAGGGTATTGGAGCTGGGTGTTAACCTCTGTACAGACGTGATACCACATCTTCGCAGGTCGGCCAGTAATTCTGGTAGTGGGTCACCGGGAAAGTTTAGTTCAAAAAGACAATGTTCTAACTTTAGGGGGAGGTTTCGTGTATGGTTGAAATGGTGGTACATATTTCGTAGTATGACATATTTTCAGAAGTAGGAAAGCGGAGGGCACCCAGCTAGAACGCACATGCGTGCAGCTGGAGAAGTTCGATGCACTCCCAAAATGGTTCTCAATGCGGAGTGATGTATAGGATCAAGAGATTTCAATAGAGATTTGCTGGCTGAGGAGTACACCTGTCACCCGTAGTGGATTTTCGATAAAATCAGCAATCTGTAGATGTTGAAAAGGAATTTAGGATTAATATTACATCTGGAGATAGCCAGATATTTCAATATAGGGATAGAATTGGTGCAACTATGTTTTAAGTTGGCAATATGAGGCTTCCAAGTAAGTCTAAAATCAAAGATTAATCCAAGGAATTTGACAGTGGCTTTCTGCGGAAGAGGAAGATTATTTAGATTTAGGGATACACTTGGAAAGGAAAAATCAACATATACGGATTTACTCACCGAGATTGCTAGACCGTTGTTTTCAGATCAACTCTGTATTTTATTGACAGTTTTCTGGAGTATTTTTTGAGCGATAGGAGGGAAATTTGACGATAAGGAGATGTTAAGATATCATCGATAAACAGCCGGGCGGTTATAGGCGGCAAGATGCAATTGACTACGTCATTGACGTAAATTATGAATAAGGTTGCACTCAGAGCAGAGCCTTGTGGCACGCCATTCTCTGTTGGAATGGGTGCTGATAATGATGTAACGATTTTAACCCGGATCGTTCGGTTACTTAAAAAGCTAGCGATATAATTGCCCATCTGGCTATATATTCCTGCGGATTTGAGCTTTAGCAATAATCCATGCCGCCATATGCGATCAAATGCTTTTTCTAAATCGAAAAAGACCGCATATGTATGTTGATGGCGGTGGAAGCTCGTTACTATTTGCCGTTGTAGAGTTATTACGTGATCGTCTGTCGATCTCGCTTTACGCCCTCCGGCATGAATAGGAGAAAGGATATTATTTTGTTCGAGAACAAAAAGGAGGCGCCTGTTTACCATTTTTTCCATTACTTTGGATAAGACGTTTAAAAGGGAAATTGGACGATAGCTTTCAAGACGGAATGGATTTTTATTTGGTTTTAAATGGACTTCTCTTGGAAATAAAAAAACAAAAAAAAAGCAACATGTTTATAGATCATATCGCTTTAAAAAAGAAGAATAAATGAAAACCGAAAAGAAACGTTTAAACAATTTATTGATATTAATGATAAATGGATCGACGTGAAACGTGAGAGTTCCCGTTTATGTTGACAAAAAGTACCAACTGCAGTAAATGATTTTTTCAGCTTGCGAGTATTACTCTACGTAGTAAATAGAGCAGAATGCTAGCAATTTAAATATATTTGTATAGTTGAGCGTGGGAATAAAGACCGATGCACCTACCCCGTGAACTATTTTAGATCCATCAGTATAAACAAGAATGTGATTGGGGAAAACAGATGTTACTAATTGATTATATTCATTAATAGCTGGTGAGGAAGAAAGAGATTTCAAACCAGAAGGCAAGGAGAACAGAATCGGAGAATGAATAAAGTCAAAAAAATGGAAGTGAAAATATAGACGTTTATCAAAAGAAAAAACAAAGGGAACTAATTTAATTAGACGAGCGGAAACGTTGGAAAAAATGGGGGTTTTACTGGAGGCAAAATGCCAATCTTGCAGTAGGGGAGAGTATAAATAGACAAGATTATTTGAAGGGATAAGAAGGCGATTAATAAGAAACTAGTAGGCAAATTAGGATCTATGAGGGAAGAGGGGAGGAACACCAGACTCAGCCAAGATCGCAGGAATAGGACTGGAATTCAATACATCAAGCAATAAGTGGAGAGCTGCATTCTGAACTGTATTTAATTTAGAGAGAAGAAAATGGGATGCGTTACCGTAGAAGAAACTGCCGTAATCAAACTTAGAGCGGATAATAGATAAGGAGTACCATAGGATCCCCGCCCCTATTGGAAGACGACAAAACCTTTAGGATATTCAACCGTTTTAGCGTAGATATACAAAGATAATTTATATGTTCTGAGAAGGGTAGTCGACTATTAAGATAGATCCCTAAATAACGAAAGAAAGTAACAAAGAGTAGGTACAGATCATTAAGAGATACGTTGATTAACGCTGGATTGAGGGGGCGATAAGTGAAAATAGTACATGAGGATTTTAAAGGAGCCATCATTAGGTGCATTTCTGATAAGGAATATTTCAGAATACATGGGGACGCATGCAACTTATGGCGAACTTATAGAATATTAGGAGCAGCAGTATAAAGAAGAAGGTCATCAGCGAAGAACAGGGAGAAAGAAGGTATAGGAAGCGAAGCGATATTAAGAGAATGTATATTAAAGAGAGCGGGACTAAGATCAGACCCTTGTATAGGGTCCGGCAACGAAGTGGATCGGATTTCAAAAAATCATAACACAAAGAGAAAATGCTCTAGGAAAAATTTCTTTTTATTTTTTTAAAATATAAACTTACTTGTTTCTTTTTATTTATTTTTTAAAAATAATATCTTCAAGATGGTGGCCTCTTTAATTGATGCATTCTTGCAACCCTTTTACGAAGTTTTCAAAAAAAATTTTCAGCATACCCCTCGATATCACGGCCGTGACATCGCGTATTGCGTTTCTGAGGTCTGTCTGGTCTTTCGGCTTGTTGGCGTAAACTTTGGACTTCAAATACCCCTATAAGAAAAAGCTGGCGAACGACTCGGCCAACTGCCATCGTTTCGCTCGTTGTGTGCACTGTGGCACCATCTTGCTGGAACCACGTTCTGGGCAGCTTTTTCTTACATCCCAAGGCCGGTTCGACGAATTCTAACAGCATTTTGCGGTATATTTTCCCGTTCACCGTCTCGTCGAAAAAGTATGGGCCAATCACTTCTCATGCTGCGATTCCCATCCAAACCGTCACCGTCGACGAGTGTAACGGCTTCTCGTTGATGATGTTACCATTCGAATCATTCCAGTAACAACGATTTTGCTTATTAACGTGCCCCTTGAGGTAAAAGTGAACTTCATCTGTAATCATAATAAAATCCAGTGAAATTTCGCCGCCCTGAATTTTTCCAAGCATCACTTCACTAAACGTTAATCGCAGGCTGTAATCGCCGGGTAAAAGCTGATGGGTACACAAAATTTTTTAAGGATGAAAGTTAAGATTCTCGTGAAGCATTCGGCGATCCGTTCGTTCGGGTATTTTCAAATTGTCTGTGTGTAAACGAACAGAACGCGATGGACATTTCCGAGTCGACTTCCGAACTCGTTTCACATTTTCCGGAGTTCTGACTGTTTTAACGGACCCTGGACTTTTTTTGAAAATTGATCCAGATTCTTTGGAGTTTTTCACCCACGTATGCACAGTTTTTTCAGTAGGAATCGGTTTTTTGAATGCTACAGAAAACTTATTTCGAAAATCGCGCGCGGTGGACACATACGAATCACCATGGAAAATAAAACGCTCTATATCAACGAACGCGGCCAATGTGAACCTTTTTTGGATGAATGACTTGTAGATGTGACACAGGAAAAAGGCAATACAATCAAAAGGATCATGATCAGGACGAAATACATACATATTATTAGGGAATACATTACCATTCTCCACCCACTAATCAAGACGTTTGTTTAACATGGATTCAAATAGTTTCCTAAGACAGCTAGCAAGGAGGGAAATACAGCAAAAAGCCGAAGAGTCTTTATCCTTTAGAATGGGAACAATTATGAAGGAATTCCATGAGTGAGAAATAGAACCAGAAAAGAGGACAGAGTTAAATATGTTTAAAAGGATTCCATAGTATTGCTTAGGAAGATTTTTAAGGACAGAACAGGAAATTCCGTCCAAGCCTGAAGATGAGTTTGTATTCTTAGGAAAAGCAGCAATAAGCTCACTTATAGTGAAAGAATAGGTTAAGAAATGGGGAGAACGGTATAAACTCTATAAGAAAGGATCTAGTTCCTCAGCAGGAGGAATATAGAGAGTGGTTACGCCACCAACGAAAGAAGAAAGTTTATCTCCTGGAAGATCCATATAGACCGCGGATTTCGAAAAGCTTTGGCTAACTTCCGGAGTACATCTGGAAAAGGATGAACGAAAAGCAATCCAAGACGTTTTCTTTACCTCTTTGCAAACACACCTTGATTTAGCATTTGCCATCGCACCTAATCATACAGAAGTTTCTGACGGAGAAATTAATCATGGAATTTATTGTATAAACTAAAAATATAGAAAAGTAAAGCTAGGAGAAAGAAATAAGGAAGGAGAGATAAGAGAGCCAACGAAAGAAAGAAAGGAGAAGGGCCGAATTTGAGGATACAATAAATCCTTATTATCTACCTAGCGTTTAATTGTTCGCTGAAAAAATCGGAAATCGGTGATCTATGGTTTAATTTATTTATTTTTATTATCTATTCCCGTGGTCTGCAGTTTTATCTCTCGGCTAATTTAATCGTTTACTAGCAGCTTATTTTTATTTTGCTTTGTTACGTCTTTAAATGAATTTATAATTTGCAATTATTCCTACTCTTGTTTCCTTTCTTTTGTTGTATTTATTTCGTTTATAAATTTGTATTTATTTAGTTTCAGATATTGCGTATTTAACCTTTGTTTTACTTGTTCTTCTCTAGCAGATATCCTGTATTTTTTGTATTACCTAAGGAATTGCGACGTTCTCAGGTTGACCTGTCCAACCAAGGCACTTCTAATACTAACGATAACGACAAAATCAACGTCAACAATAATAGTCATTTCGAATATGCTGGACAAAAGTGGAACTAGCAAACTAATGGGAAAACGTTAATCCTACTACAGACTGAAACGACCACGTATTAAGTGTCTGTATTAGTTTAAGCCTATACCGCTTTTTATAATTCCTTAAGAAATTCTTGAGTTCTGAGGGAAGAGGATTGTATATTATCACTGTTTTATATTGTATCTGTAGTCTTGTATGAAACTTTTTAAATTTAAAAATAGTAGCCATAAAATCATTTGCTGACTTCGTCCTACCTTCCCGTATTTTTATATTAAATTTTATACTATATTTATTTATGAATAACAATAAATTAATTCTACATAACTGTTCTAATTGTAGTAACCCTTGATTATTTAGGTCGGTGGTATTAAGGTTGAAGGTTTTAAATATAGATTTTTGTAGTGATGTTACGTGTCTTAAATGATATTTTACAGTTCCTCCCTAAAATATTAATCCATATGCTAACACTGGTTGATATAAGGCTAAATATAATCTATATAAATGACGTATGGGAAAATATTTTTGCAGATAATAGAAGAGGTAGTTAAGGTTTGATAACTTTCTCGAAACATATTTTAAATGCTTGGCCCAATTTAACTTGTGGTCAAACATAATTCCCAAGTATTTAACCTCATAAGATCTGTCTATGTAATTATTATTTGGCAGTAAAAATTTTAAACTGTCCCATGTTTGCGGATGATGATAACAGTAAATAATGTATTTTTTTTTTCTCATAATTTAACACAAATTTATTAGAACGTATACAATGAGTAATTGTCGTAACACCTTTTTGCACTATATTTTGTAAAATATGGGGAGATCTGACATCTACCAGAAGAACAGTATCATCAACGTACACTAATATCCTACCTATAATATTAAGGTTACACAGGTCATTTATGTAAATTAAAAATAAAAACGGTCCCCGAATAATTCCCTGGGGTACCCCATAATACCTCTTCATTACTATAGCTATTGTTAATTTTTGTGATATATTTTCTTTCTTGTAAGTACGATTTAAACCAATTTAAGAGAAATCTTCGGAAGCCCGCATTTTGTAGCATTACCAATAACAGAGCATTGATCAATCGTACCAAAAGCTTTTTTAATGTCGAAGTACACCGCAAAAACTGATCTACCTTCTTCTTAATTTTCTGAAATAAACTTAATGTGCTCGAATAGGGCTAGTTCAATTTCTTTGTCCTGAAGAAACCTAAACTGATTTTTACTGATGAAATTATTCTTTTCTAGAAATTATATCATTTTTTTCTTTAAACACGTCTCAAATGTTTTCTAGATTACTGACAGAATACAAATTGGTCTATAATTACTAGGAGAAGTTGCGATATCACTTTTATAGACGGGTATAATACGCCAATTCTTAGTGATGTGGGAAAAATTCCACAGTAAACAGACTCATTAAAAAGATAGGTTAAAGGGCTAGCAAAAAACTGAAAATTGTCACGAATAATTCGAAGCGAGGTTTTATCCCTTTCAAAGGATTGTTTGTCAGGAAGAGAAAAAATTGCACGCTGTATGTCTTTTCAGATGTAATTCGCGTAAAAGAAAACGAATTTAGTACCCTATACTTCGGATGCTCTAATTCATTATGTGTCGTCTATCGTAGTGCATCTGGATTTAAGATATTCTGGACACTACTTTTGAAATAGTAGTTGAAGTGATTTGCAACCTTTACTTCATTTTCCGCTACCTCGATCAGTTCATTATCAATAATTATTTGTTTCATATCCAATTTCTTTTTCCCAACTGTTTTATTAATAAACGACTAATCGTCTTTCTGTCTACATTGAATTCAATAAAGAATTGTAATATTCATGCCTTCTTTTGTGTAATGGTTTTTAAAATCGATTTGAAACTTAATTTAAGGTTACTACCAGATGGTGATTATCTTAAGAGTCGATATATTTTATTATTTTCTTTATCAGATTGATTATTTCATCATTTATCCAAAGGTTTCTTTTTCTAAGAGTTTTACGGAACCGCTTAATTTTATTGCAGCCGGATATTGAGTCTGTTAAACTGGAAATAAACCAGTCAAACTTTTCATCAGTAAAACGGTTCAGTCTTCCAGTTTGATAACATAGCGCTAAAGAGATTTTTATCAAAAATGTAAGTTATATTTTCGAGAGTCTGATAGTTTGTAGTCAGCACAAATATTAGTTTTATTGTTGTATATACCTCGTATTAAAATATAGTCTAGACAAGAATTGTATCCATCTTGAAATCGAGAATAGGATGGCTCGTTTACTAAATTAATGAATCCTAAAGGCCTTGTAACCCGCTACTTCTTTTTTTATCTAGGATATTAATATTAAAGTCACCAGCTATAATAATAGCATCAGGTCCAATATGCTCCATTACATTTTTTATATCCCCAAGAGATTGCTCTAAGTTAGACTCACACACCACTTATAAAATCCACAAATTGAAACTTTTTCACTATTATCTAATAGAAGATCAAGAGGACCGTATTACCAGATGAAATATTCATATTTTTAAGTGTACAATTTATACTTTCTTTAATATATAATGTAACAGCTGCCCACAGCATAAAAGATTTATAATTAGGAATGTTGTAATATTTGATTTTATTTTCGTATAACCAGGTTTCAGGCAGGATAATTATGCCAAAAAAAATTCATAATTTTGTAATACTATCAGTAATTCATTATAATGTTTTCTAAGACTTCTGATGTTAAGAGTGTAAATATGTAATTTATGATCCGACACCGGAAGTTTATGAATCATAAAAGAGTTAAAAAATTTAATTTCAATCCGTTAGGACAATAATTTCTCAATTAAATAGGGTTTAATACTAAGATCTATTAGGTTAAGTTTAACTATTGCATTTACCAATAAAAAAGAATTACCGATAGTAAAAATATATTCAGTGGCTTAGTAGATAACAGATATAACTCGATATGTAGTAGATATAGGAAGAGACGGTTCCAAAAAATCATATCTATTGCTGATAAGGCAGAATATCAAGAAAAGACCATACCCAATTCGACGTATGTTAATGTTGTTTTTTTTTTGTTTTTTTTTTTTTTTTTTTTTACCCCCCCTTGGGTTTGCTAGCAAAGAGCATTAGCCCAGCAAAAAGGAATAGACACATGGAATAGAATAGAAATTATATTTTTATTCTGTCGGCAATGGAATCAAGGAACACCCCTAGGACAGGAACAACAGAGATAGTAGGTAGAGAAAGAACATAAGAGGCGTTGAAAGGAGCAGGAAGACCAATCTTTAAAAGATGACAATAAAGTAACTCACGCTCGCGAGATAAACCGAAGCACTCGAAGAGCACGTGATTCGCATCGCAAACATACTGGGAACCTTCAGGATCCAATGGACAAAAAGGAGAATCAGCCAAAGAGAAGCGATTTAGTGAAGAAGGAAGGAGACTATGCGAGAAACGGAGGCGAGATAATTTAGTAATTATGGACCGATGCAAACTGGGAAACTCATAGAACCAAGGACGAGGGGGAGGAACAGGATTAATCAAGAGATAAAAGGAATTAGGATTAGTGAAAACCTTCTTAAAGCTCTCTCCCCTACGAGATGGGGAGGCGATCCTTCTGTGTTAATAATGTTGTATAAATCTCTCATACGCTCTAGATTGGATTATTGCAGTTTCTTATATGGCAACGCTTCCAAATCCGTTCTCTACAAATTAGATCGTCTCCAAAACAGTTGCCTTCGGCTTTGTCTCGGAGCTCTGAGGTCATCTCCTATCCCAGCCATTCTATCTGAATCCAATATCTGTCCTCTGTTCATCCGAAGATCTTATTTGGGTTATCGCTTTCTCATTAAACGTTTTTCCACTTCCTCGTCAAATATCAGTACCTCTTATTCTTTTATCCTTCGTCACTGGCGTTTTTCCTCCAATAAAATTCCTATACTATCTCATATATCGTTTCGCCTTTCTAAATTTTCCCCTTTTGTCATTCCTCATCACAAGCTTCCATTTTTTTCTTACGTCTATTCCAAATTGTTAAAGCCACCAAATATCATCTTCATGCCATGCTTCCTTAAATCCTCTCCCTCTCATATCGTCAGTATGGAATTTAATAATACAATAAACTCTCTATTCCGTGATCACTCTTTAATTTTTACTGACGGATCGAAGAGCCCGATCGGAGTTGGGGCGGCATTCTTGTGCCCTCAGTTCTTTCATTCTCGGTCTTTTAGACTTCCGTCCTTTTGTTCTGTCTTTACTGCAGAATCTGTTGCCATTCTACAAGCCATTATTTATATTTCCTCATCTGCAAGTTCTTCCAAATTCCTTATTGTTTCTGATTCTTCAAGTGTTCTTCTAGCGCTATCTCCACCTTCCCTTTCTCCTTCCACTGATGCTATTATCCTTTCTATTCGTTCTCTTCTTCATGATCTATCCTCATCGACGTGTACCCAGATTGACTTTCTTTGGATTCCAGGACATGCAGGCATTGATGGAAATGTAGCCGTCGACCTCCTTGCTAAAGCTGCTGTTTCCAATGGGAATTTTATTAGTAGGGTTCCAGCACACAATATTCTTCTTCCAACTAAATCCTGCCATCTTAGACTTTGGCATTCTGTTTATGTTAATGTTGTTGTTTACAATTACTAAATAGATAATAAAAATATTATAATAACAAAGAAAAATACACAATATATAAAAAAAGTGAAAAAAAAAGTAAACATTATATACAGTTATACATAGCGGAAGTTGTATTTCAAAAACGACCAAATATACGCCTAGTCAAAAGTTTTCCCTTAATCCTTCTATCTGATCTTCACTTATAATTCTAATTATTGGAGAACCCGCGACTTTCTGGGCTAGTATTCTATTATTTTTGATCCCGACAAATTTCCAGCCATTCTGTTAAAGATTTCTCGCTGCGGAGAATAACTTACTGTTCTCACTGGAAAGGTGGTCATTCATAAAGAAACATTACTTAGCCAACAGTTCAGCGTAACCAATGTTACCAAGCGTGGGTCTTGTAGATTTACTATTTTTTAATAAATTCAGTTTAGTAATACGCCGCTTAAATTTTACTACAATGTTTAGGTGTTGCTGTTTTAACTTTTTAGGGAGCCTATGGTATACACTGATGTCATCAGCAGTTATTTTGGTATCATTTGCTGTATCTATCTTTTCAACAATTTCATATACGTTTTCATCGCGTGAACACGGAATATTGCTAATTATTATGTTGTCTATTCTGGAGTATTGTTCAAGGTTCCAGACAGATGCGCGCAGATCAGTATTTTGTTCCTCTAGTATAGCATTTTGTTCGCGTTGTGGGTTGATTAAACGAACTGCATTCGTTAATTTTGCATCGTAATCAGCAAGCGAAGTGCGCAACCCATCGAATGAGGAAATCATAAGTTCCCACATAGCTCGGATCTCGCCCTTCAAAAGAGCACCGAATGCGTCGGACATGGTAGCCTGTGACGACAGCGGGCTAGCAACCACTGTAGAGGTTGGCTTCTCCTTACGACAACTAGCGCACTGCTACTCCGTCCTCTTAGTTTAACGCATTCCCTTCCATGTTCCCGTAGACACGCCGCTGCAACCAAAATGCTACTATCCGAAATATACAGAACAAGATGCATAGTTAATATTTAGCACTATCATCTTATCGTACTTTGTACAATTAGACACATACTGACTAATAATTACAACTGTATCACGATAATATGAACGCAGAACCTATTTAAAAATATACTATATTTAAAAGATCGTAACTTACGAACCGTTTCACTTTTTGAATTTAAAAAAAAAAGGAACGTACACAGTGAAACAAATTCTTTCGAAATATCAAAATTTGAAATCTAAAAACATTAACAGCAAAATAATAATAATCATAACAACATTAACAATAACGAATTTGGTAGGGACTTTTTTAAAGGATCATTTGAGTCCTACAATGAAACCGAGAGATTACGTACAATTTAGCAATTTACCATGAGATGGAAAGGGGAAATTGTTTTAAAGAAAGGACAGCAGATAAGTTTCGAAGACTGAAGATAAAGTAATATTATGCTCAGTGAGTAAATCCATAATACCGGAAGACAATGTTTTTATGGACAGAGAAATTCCATTGTTCTTAGGCTGAGGTTCAAATTGTTTAATGCCTGAATTCTCCGGGATTGGCTGATAATTGAATGGAAGGGGAGAAAAATTAAGACGGGGTTTAGAGATTTGTTTCATTGGTGACGAACGACGAATATATCTAGCAGATGGGAAGGAGGGGCGTGGATTAGTAGGAGATTTCGCAGTGGAAAGGCTAGAATGACAAGTGGCTGTGCGATCCGCATAAGTAAAAACGGGAGTTACAGCTGAAATATTCTTGAATTTTGTGGCCTCGGAAAAGGCTATATTCTTGTAAGCCATTATTTTTTTAATAACTCTTTGGTGTGGCCATTTTGGGTACCGACGGTCTGTAGACGAATGGTCTTCTTTACAATTACGACAGATAGGTGCTAAGGATAACTGGTCGCAAAGGAATAATTGCAAATTATCAATTAATTAGAAGACGTAACAGAGCAAAATAAAAATAAGCTGCTAGTAAACAATTAAATTAGCCGAGAGATAAAACTACAGACACGAGAATAAATAACTAAAATAAATAAATTAAACCATAGATTACCAATTTCCGATTTTTTCAGCAAACAATTAAACGCTAGATAGATAATCTTATCACTGATAACGATAAATTGAAAGTCCTTTTATAAATATTCGCTCAGCTCGCGCTGCCGCCTGTAACGGTCGATGCGCACAGGTCGCGTCGCGAAGAATTTATCTTTGCGTTGTATATATATTCCATTGATTACGAAAATTGGTGAATGTCCAAAAAAAAGAATATACGTTTTTTTTCTCATTATTTCGCGGCTTGCGTGATCCAAGATTTTGCTCGTATTTTTAGGATTCCCCGTACACAAATATAATGTACGGAATCCTAATAAGATGATTCAGAAACCAAAAAAATATCAAATAAAAATCAATAACTCACGATCGGCTTGACACTTATAAAATTACAATTATAATTATCTTTAAAACGATCTATAACTTTAAGATGACCGATTACCTTCGGCGGCAAAAACCCCAAAAAACCGCCAAGAATATATAATATGGTGTTTAAAACGACCTCAAAAATCACTTAAAAAATCATAACTCATCACCCGATAAATCTATAAAGCTAAAATTCAAAATATAAAATAAAATGCAAAAGTCCTTTCATAAAATCAAAAAAATTATGGTACAAAAGTTATGTAAAGTTGCCGTAAAGTTCGAAAAAGCGCAAAAAACAACGTGTCCCCCCTAGCGCCGCGAGTTTTACAGCCGAAAATTTTAAACACGGTTAAAAATATGCGCATCGCCGTATATTTCTTTAGTTGGGAATATCCGGATTTCCAGCTTTCGCCGAAAACTCGAAATTTTAGAAAAAAGTATTTTTTTTCCCGGTCTTGTAATATATTGTTGGAAAGATCGCTATTTGTCGGGAACGAAACCGTATTTCATTTTCTTAATGAAACTCTTAAAGTTACCGAAAAGTTCAAAAAGCCGCGAGAACTAATATGTAGCCCTCTTTTTGCAGCGTGAGTATTATAGCTATAAATTTGGAATAAAGTAGAAAACATGCGGATCCACATATATTTCTCTGGTTTGGAACATCCGGGTTTTCAGCTTTAAAAGTAAGTCTCCTCGGGGCTCTGAAAGTTCGAAATTGTGAAAAAAAATATTCGTTCTCCCGGCCATGTGATATATATCATTAGCAAGACTTCTATATGTCGGTAACAAAAACGTATTTCATTTCCTTAATGAAACTTTTAATGTTGCCGAAAAGTTCAAAAAAGCGCGAGAACTAATATGTAGCCCCCCCTGTTTGTGACGCGAGTATTATAGCTAAAAATTTTGAACAAGGTTGGAACTATGCACATCCAAGTTTATTTCTCTAGTTTGAGACACCTAGGTTTTCAATTTTAAAATAGTACCTCGGGGCTTCAAAAGCTCAAACTTTTGGGAAAAAAAAATTTCCGGCCATACGATTTATTGTTGGAAAGAACGGTACGCATTGATTAAGTTGAGATCAAACGGGTTTTTATAATCGTTAAATCGAATTTTGACGACTGATTTGATTCTCGGGCCTTGCTGGATCATCGTGTTCTTAACTATTTTTCGTTCAGTCCGCTATTCTTTTCAACAAATCGATTCGCAGTCTCGTTGATCTTTCTTTCGAACAAAAGAATACCCGAGAACTAACTTCAAACTCGGCGGAAACGGAACTGAATTTCCTCTCTAATTTTTCGTCATTTACCGATTTTTTTTCTTCCGGAACTGTCTTCTTCCTGTCGCAGACCTACCAATCGTCTTTTCATTTTACCAATCATCGCGCGCATCTCTTCTCTGGCATGATATACATAGATCCGTCTCTGCCCAGCCAGCGACAGGTTCCCACACACTCACGCATTTACCCTCTCACTACATTATAATTAATTAACGGTATATTTTTATTTATTTATTTATATTTTTTGTATTTTTCATGTAATGGTGACATTACATATCCCCGCATCCGGAAGAAATAAAAATTTTAGTAGAAATTTTTATTTTATTACCTTACCTAATCCATTTTATTTACGCTTATTTATTCACATCTGATGGATTTTTTCGTTTCTTTATTTACAATTATTATTATTACGATTAAATTTTCTTTTTGTTCTCCAACTGCCGATAACTTCCGGTCATTGTCAGTTTCTCCGTTCTCACTACAAATTATCTATTCTTATTTCTACATTAGAACTCCCGCTTTATCAGCTCGGACATTTTCCTCTACAATTAATGTTATATTCGTGTACCAAAGCACATCTCCTTTCGTTCCGACAATAGTCACCGTGCCTTTTCGGGGAATTTCTAAACACACGTAGTATCAGAGATTGACCTTTTTATGTTCATCAAACGCGGCTCAATATTTTCTACGGATTTCCATTTCTTTTTTT
Organism: Icerya purchasi; assembly: GCA_039619475.1. Lineage (NCBI taxonomy): Eukaryota > Metazoa > Arthropoda > Insecta > Hemiptera > Monophlebidae > Icerya > Icerya purchasi. The sequence goes on along the minus strand of CM077116.1, from coordinate 400,170,319 downwards.
TAAATTTGTATATTCTCCTTATATTGTTTGTCGCACGAAAGTGGCTCTTGTTTGTTTCTTTCGGCTCACACCATCAATGCATTTTGTTCCGTGAAAAGTCCGCTTATGTTGACGATACTCATTCTTTATTGTTGTAGCCGCTACACAACCGGTTTTCTCCGTCAACGTGCTGAGCGTTGTTTTTCTTTGGCGGGTCCCCCAGATCTCGTTTATCATTTTTGGCTGAACAATAAACGAGAACTGCACTCTATTAATTCACACCGATTGTCATTTTATAAATTTTCGACCGCTCGATTTACGGTTTTTTACAATCAACCATTTTAGTGCAAAACCCGTTTTATGGTTCTATATTTAGTCCTGGATTTTTGGAAGGATTAATATATCATGTAGACTAGAACATTTTAGTACCAATAAATATTTAAAAATTTGTAATTATTTTCATTTGAAATATTTTTTTAAATTAATTTATTTTATCTATATCGTTGCTTTTTTAATTTCTTCGTTGTTTTATTTTTGAATTTATTTCTTTTGCAATACAGTAGGACACATCGCGATGCGCGAAAAAGAACTGGACTGAAAATATTAGTTTTGTAATTAATTAGTGTATATATGTAATAATTCTTATTAAAAAATATTTTATAGGAATAAAATTAAGGCCGTGTCCACGGTGCCGGGGGGTTAGTCCCTTATCAGAACTGAAATAGTTATTATAAATGCACAAAAATCGGGAAAAAATGAAAAATTTTAAATAAATATTGATGATTTTTTAGGGTGTTCTTACCTTCACAAGAAAAAAGAAAAAATATGCTCCATATTTTTAGGTACTCCATTAATATTTTATTTAAATTTTTTTATTACGAGTATAATCAATAACATATGTAATTTTTATTAATGTTTATAAAGTAATTCATTTATAAATATTATTAATATATTAATCAAAATGACGGAAATTATTAATAGTATGAATATTCTTATTATATATAAAAGAAATATGTAAAGAAAATTTTCAACCCCCCTCCCCCTTCAAAATTCTGGGCACGGGGCTGAATAGAATGCTAAGTGAAAAATACACGATATAAAAACCTTAAAATCGGATTCCTTTGTTATGAATTTAGTATTGTGTAAATGAAAATTATAGTTATCATTAATTTAACATACGGAATCCTCAGCGCATCAAACATCATGCTCGACTGAACTTGTTTTTATTGTTGTTTCACGGCAGGTAACCAGATATCTTGTCTGTATGGTACTCCTCCGAGAACTTTTTTCTCATCCGGGTAGATTTCATTAAATAAGAAAGACTCTGAAAGAAAAGAAAATTTCATTTTTTGATCATCCCAAAAATCCGGGATTCCAAGGGTTTTCCTTGCTTTGAGTAATTTTTGATTTCAATCAAATTTTCCTTCCTCCTACGTTTTCCCTTTTTTAATGGATAATCTTCCGTTGCTAATAAGTCTAACATAATAAAGAGAAAAAAAAAATATCTGTAAAAATCTCGCTAAGCTAGACAAGGTTGCAGGTGGAGCATGTGCTAGAACATTCGATCAGTTGTATGCTCGTATCCCTTATTAATTAATCGTTTTAATCGTCGTTTTACCGTGAAGTGGATCACACAGACGATCAACTCAAGGTAAATACATTTTCTAGTTATCAAACCCGCTTCGCGTGTCGTCATATGTCTAGTTTTGGTTGTGTCGCAAAGGATTCGTCGTTGCGTTGTATATTCCCTCGGTTACAAAAATTGGTGAATGTCCAGAGAAAAGAGTATACCGTTTTATATAGTATTTTTTTTCTCATTATTTCGCGAATCGCGTGATCCAAGATTTCACCCGTACTTTTTGTATTGTTGTTCCGCTGCCGCTAACCAGATATCTTCTTTGTACGGTACTACTTCGAGAATTTTTTTTCTCATCCGTGTAGATTTTATTAAATAAGAAAGCTACTGAAAGAAAAGAAAATTTTATTTCTTGGTCACCCCAAAAATCCGGGATTCCAGGCTTTTTTCTTGCTTCGAGTAATTTTTATTTTCAATCATGAGCTTTAGACGAAATGGGGCAAAGTGCGGTATTTGTAATAAATTTTTAAGAAAGATAGAAGGTAATTTCAAGTTCATCTCGTCGGATGAGGATATAGCGACCCGCAGTAGCCATAATTTATTATTTACCATATTGCCGTTATACTTGCATTCTTACTTGAGAGTCTGCCTTACATTTGTATTACCTCGTTTCGATTCAGTTTTAGGGGGTTGGGGTGCTTCTAAGGTCCCTAAGAGAGCTCAGGGTAGTCGGTGCTTTTGTTCATGGTCTTGTATTGAAATAAGCAGCATATAGGTGGAATATAATTTTCGTATAATAAACAGTTTTATTTTCAATAAAATGTTCACTTATCTTACATTTTTGCCAATTTTGAACGTGATCCGTACCTTTTTTAACCAAAATATATGTTATTTAAGAGTCTAAAATACATCTAGAAATGCCGGTTTCATTTTTGTGCTCATGTATTTTTATTGGTAAGAAACATGAACAATGTTAGGAAAGGAAATATGATGGAAGGGGGTTGTTAATTTTTCCTATGACGCCTATCCTATGTGACTACAACACACTGAAAAATTAATAAAATCGGTCAACTTGCGCTTGAGAAAAAAAAAATGAACTGTATTTCATTCTCAAAAACTAGCTGGGTGAAAGATCTGAAACATCTGTCACGAATATTCCTTGGTGGTAATTAATTACCACCCATATTTCAACCCGATAGCTCTCCGGGGCAAATTTACGATTCTTATCAATTTATGGCCATGAAGGCAGACGGAAATCAACAAATATAATAAATGAAAAAAAAAAAATATATAAAAATTTATAAAAATTTTTTACATTTATTATTTTTTTCATTTATTCGTCGATTTTCGTCAAATATGCACCTTATTAATTACGTGGAAGGGGAGATGTAGTGGACACAGTAATTCATCTTTGTCAATATGCTATGATTGTTAATATATTTTTTAGGTCATGTTAAGTTTTGCATAACGTTGCAGTTCCGTGTTTTTTTAATATAATTAATGATACATTTATAAATGTAACTATAAAATATAGAATGTTAACATACCCCCGAACAGTTATTAAAACACAACACCATAGTAATTGGAAATAGATAAAGGTATAATAATTTTGTTTCGTGGTAAAATATATACATATCTACGTTTTCTGTAACGGATTTAAATATTATGCTAATTCAAGTATACAGAACGTCGTATATAGATGATAATTTGTTATAATATTTTTGACTTAGGAATTTATAATTATTTTTGGCTTATGAATTTGTAATTATTTATTATTCTGTTTTAGTATAATAAATTTCATTTCACTTACATTTTAATAGGGGTCACCCTCTTTCGGGCGCAGGCGAACTCAGACCTTTTTACAGACAACCTACGCTGATTTTCAGGTATCATCCGTTAAACGTTATCATCTGTATTAGTGAGAAACACGAGTTACCAAATACTGCTATCAGAAATTCCGTCCAAAAAATACCGTTCTTCGTTAGCGATTTGGTTTTTCCGCGCGTATAGCATGTTATATATGCATATATAATCACAAAACACATATTTTACATGATTTTATTTGGTTATTCGCTTTTTTAAAATATTTTCTATTTTTTTTTTTTTTTTGAAATAACGACTTCAGCGTGAAATACTCATAAACAGACTTTCGCGATGTAAATTTAAGAGTTCTGTTAGCAATGGTGATACGAAACGGACGAAAATTATTAATATTAATAATCGGTCAAATGCATTGTCGGTTTTCTTCATTTTATTTATTTTTTTGCTAACATATAGTCAACGGTATTTAAAAAATTACAAACTATCAACTCTACGCCATTTAAAGTGTAACATAACTGGATTGAATTTGCTTCTGATACATATTCCTTATATTATCTTTTTCTTTTATTCGTATCTAGCAAATTTATTTGAGGATACGTTTACTGAAGTTTTTTCTGTTATCTACGATTTTAATTATATATTTAATTCCTTGGCGATCCAACCCTGGTTTCAAAAAAATATCGAAAATGACAAGCAAAGGCGTAAAAATTTTTAAACATAAACGCATTTATGTTAATACTGGGCGAGAAATATGTACGATATTACAAATTAATTGAATTTAATATTATGTAAATATAAATTATGGTAATCTTTAAATTAACTCACAGAATGTTCAGTGCATGAAACATCCTGCCTGGCTAACCTTTTTTTTTTCTTTTAGTTCGTTTAGAAAAATTTTCAATCTTCAAAACACTGGACTAATATTATTTTCGTAAAAATTTTAATAAAACCAATAAGCAAGAAGCTTTTCTTGTTTTGTTTAATAATAAAGCGAGCGACTCATAAAAAAATTATAATAATTAGAAAAATCGACTCGGCAATACTCGATGCGTGTTTTGTAGGGGAAAAGAAAAAAGTAAAGAAATAAGTTGAGAAACAAAAGCGATTAAGTAATTTTCCACTGTGAAATAGTGTTTAATAAAAATAGGAAAAGAACCGTCAATGGCTACAACCACTTTGTAATTTACACGTTTGTTAGTTACAAAACCCGTTTTAACCGAATTTTTTTTTCTAGAATTTCGTTTTTTTACTAACTTATCACACTAAATTGCAATAATACTTTCTAAATATTGTCAGTTCAGCTGGGTTGGATTTGAGTAACAAAAAGCTTTAAAAGGAATAATTTGCAGGTATTCGTTATTCGAATCATCGTTCTATCAATTTACATTGAATATTTATAATAATAACTTTTTTTTCTTCTGTTTCTTATCATACCGGCTTTCTTTACTAAATGTTTTTTGGTTTTATTTCGAAAAAAAAAAATTCTCTAGTGACGGTAGTGAATAATATGAAAGAAGCTGCTTATTGGTAATGACTGCAAAACCTAAATGAGAATTACTTTTTTCGACCTCAGTCTTATTTATTTATTTGGTCACGTTAATCAAGGACCTTTACCCGGCTTGCATTTCGGTACTTTTGATGTGTTGTTGCAAATACGAAATTATCCGTACGCTTGCTTGTCTTCTTTTTGTATTTTTCTGAACAGAAAAGTCCCGTTGAAACAAAATGTGATCAAAACAATAAATGAGTAATTGTTAAAATGAGCACGATCGTCTATTTATTTTTAATAGTTATTTCATTAATTTATTCAGAATGATTCGTCAGTTAGCTTTAGTATGTTTGTTTTTATTTTTGTTCGATTCCTTTAAGTTGCTTTTTCAGATTTAACCTCATTTGACCTAAAAGTAAAATGCACAGAAAGAAAAAAATGTTTAATATTTATGAAAAAGTGAACTTGCTCCTGCGTGCATGTTTTGTAGTAAACGAAAACATAAAATGTCGCATGAAGTAGGCATGAAAGAGAGAAGAGAATAAATTTTGAACATATTTATAAGAAAAATAATATTCTAGCCCGTCGTTTTTTTTGTTTCCTTTTTTCACATACGGCTTAAACACAACTGTGCCGATATCAAGTTGAGCCTGTTAAATTAGCTTACAGCATACTACACAAATTACAATGTTTGGTCGTTTAGTAATAACTGAAATTTTCAAAAACCACAAAAATTGGAACAATATCTTCATTATGTGTTCATATACAGCTAGTCGAATTAGAAATTATGTTTTTCCTCTTTCAGGTTTTCCCAACAAAATAAGAGTTTGCAATTATAATATAATAATAATAGCATTAATTACAAATATAGAAATAAACGATATTGAAATCTTACATATAAGTAATAATAATAGTACCTATAATACATGCAAACACTAAAGTTAACTAATTACATTATGTGGTACACCACGAAGATAATCTTCAAGCTGAAGCTGATTATAATTTGTTTCGACTTTCAACAAACATTTGTCGCAATCGACATATTTCTTTTTTTTTACTTGGTTGCTTTTATCAATAAGACTATGTTTTCTTTATTTTTTTGATATTATATCACGTTCATAGACGAATAACAGAAACCATTATATGTCAACATCCTTTGCGGCATTCTTTTGTTTTTTCGGAACAGAAAAGTAAAAATAACAGTAATGGCATGTTTTGCACGCATTTATTGCACATTTTGTTATGTTCTTCTGTTAGGAAAATTAACCATTTTCTTAGAAATTTAAAACCGAATAGCCAATAGTACGGGTTATGAACAATGCAGGTAAATAAATTTCACCTCTTATGAAGCTATTCAGGATTTGGTAAAATAAACAAACTAAAGCACTACACTTATTTACAGAAAACAGTTTCATTCGTTAATTTTCCGTACTACGGTCATTATTAAGAATAGTCTATTCGAAAAATATTCTAGTAATTCTTCTTCCGCCGAAAATTAATAACTGTTTTATAATAAACCTATGGTCAATTCCAAGAAAAAAATACGATTTTCTCCATGACGATTTTATTACTTTTGCTTCTTCTTTTATTCCTACGGATTCGCGTATTGTAAAATATTCGAGGTCCTATTCATTCACTACCTCTTTTCTGTCACTCGCAGGAAATATTCCAGGGTGAGAACCAAACCGACAAAAAAAAATTGACGCCCATTTGAGAAATATGAGCAGTTTACAATATATCCATAAAATTATTTTCCGCATATATGCTTTTAGCGCTGTTGTATTTTTTAGGAATACTCTTTGGCGATCGATATTTACTTGTTTTCTAAAATAATTACATATAACGGTTATAAAACAAATATGTATATACTTTTAAGAATGTCAAATAGTTGTTTAAAAATCGGAAAATTTTTGTTACTTAGTTATGTTAATTTTATTACTAATGTTTTTGCATGTTTTAAAAACGAATTCTGGTTTATGTAGGTCATATTTCACAGTAATAAGAAAAACAGATTCCAAGTAATTAATCCGTGTTATATAACGTGCATGATTAAATATCTAGCTCTAAAATATTTATTTTTCAGGTAACTAGATTTTAGAAAAAATAAATAAAATATAATTTTATCGCAAATACAGCAAAGTGGTTGAGCATAATGATTGATTAGATCATTTTGCAATGTAGATGTATCTCATATATTTACAGTTTGCCACTTCATTCACATGTTTATAAATACTAGCGTTCCTCCAATGGTCCAAAATTCGACCATAATTATCATTAAAAATTTTCAAAATTTTTTTCCCACTCCTATACATTAGTTCATTATATATTTAAGAACAGATACTTCTATATGTACTTTCAATACAAAAATTAAATGATACCTTAAGTAAGAACACTGTAAAAAAGCCAATAATGATGATTATTAAGAAAATTTAAAACATTTCAATAAGAACAGATTTACTGGCTGCAGCGATTTCCTTTTTCACATTTTGTATTACTTTTTTATTTAAATACGAAAAAAAAAAGTATAACTGTTTCCAAAATTTTGTGTACTGATAGCTCTAAAGATCATAAATAGTTACTAAACAGAAAAGAAAAAAACAAGAAAATCGGTTAATAAACAGAACATTTTTACGAAAATAATATTAGTCCAGTGTTTTGAAGATTGAAAATTTTTCTAAACGAACTAAAAGAAAAAAAAAAGGTTAGCCAGGCAGGATGTTTCATGCACTGAACATTCTGTGAGTTAATTTAAAGATTACCATAATTTATATTTACATAATATTAAATTCAATTAATTTGTAATATCGTACATATTTCTCGCCCAGTATTAACATAAATGCGTTTATGTTTAAAAATTTTTACGCCTTTGCTTGTCATTTTCGATATTTTTTTGAAACCAGGGTTGGATCGCCAAGGAATTAAATATATAATTAAAATCGTAGATAACAGAAAAAACTTCAGTAAACGTATCCTCAAATAAATTTGCTAGATACGAATAAAAGAAAAAGATAATATAAGGAATATGTATCAGAAGCAAATTCAATCCAGTTATGTTACACTTTAAATGGCGTAGAGTTGATAGTTTGTAATTTTTTAAATACCGTTGACTATATGTTAGCAAAAAAATAAATAAAATGAAGAAAACCGACAATGCATTTGACCGATTATTAATATTAATAATTTTCGTCCGTTTCGTATCACCATTGCTAACAGAACTCTTAAATTTACATCGCGAAAGTCTGTTTATGAGTATTTCACGCTGAAGTCGTTATTTCAAAAAAAAAAAAATAGAAAATATTTTAAAAAAGCGAATAACCAAATAAAATCATGTAAAATATGCGTTTTGTGATTATATATGCATATATAACATGCTATACGCGCGGAAAAACCAAATCGCTAACGAAGAACGGTATTTTTTGGACGGAATTTCTGATAGCAGTATTTGGTAACTCGTGTTTCTCACTAATACAGATGATAACGTTTAACGGATGATACCTGAAAATCAGCGTAGGTTGTCTGTAAAAAGGTCTGAGTTCGCCTGCGCCCGAAAGAGGCTGCGCCCGATAGAGTCGCCCCCGCTTTTTCGCGCCCGATAGAGCGGTCACCTTTTAATAAAGCCCCGATTTTTCTCTAATTAATTTATTTGCTTTGAAATTATTATTACCAAATTTATATATTTATGTCTCGAAGCCGTTAGCGCATGAGGTTTAATTTTAATAGAAATTCTAATCAAGAAATACTTTCAACGAGCGAAGATGACTGCGTGTCTCTTGAAGAAACTCAGTTGTTAATTCAAAGTGCTCGTGATTCTAACATAAAATGTAAACAAAAATTACACTATAAAAACGTTAAACATCAGCAACTTCTCTAGAATGTCTATGACGACAGCTTGTTTTTTTTTGTTTTTGCTGAACCTAATTATAATACATTATTAGAAAACAGGAATACTTCTTCTCATTCTTCATCTTATCGTATAATCGTCGGTTATGTATAAGAAAATAATAATACCTGTAATACTTAATTAAAATTCTATTGTCAATTAACCAGGCTCTATGGCTCCGTCTCTTAGATCATTAATATCCTCTAACGTTAAATTTTGAACTTTCAAATTCATTACAGTCATCCAGTATACGTGGCATTTTCTGTTTAGAATTTTCGCACTGGCATGCCGCTGACGTCGTCATGGTCTGGTACCATTTCGCCTAATTCCCAATTCGCCTAATTCCTATTTCGCCTAAATTTAGGGTCGGGTTACTCAGGTAATAAAAAAAAGGTCAGACAAACATACGAATGATTTCGTGTTGGCAACAGCGCGTCATCATTAACGAATTTTAAGCAGACTAAACGCATCATTTTTTTTTCTATTTGATTCCACTGTGTTAAGGTATTTTTTTCTTTCCGCAATACAACAAAAAGGTTTGTATGAAAATCAGAAGGGAAAAAATACCGCTAAAAATGTTTGATGTAAATATACGCGAAACGACCACTCCGATTAATATTTTCGAGTTATTTTATTGGATGTCCAGTGCTGTATAAATCCCACCCTCCTTATCAGTCAGTATATAAAAGACTTATTGATATTTAGTGTGACAAGAACATTAAGGTTCGGAGTTGCAGAAAAAATAATAAAAAAGCTAAATTATAATTAGGTGTAGTTTCGAAGTGGTCGCGTTTATGTAAGAAAAAAGGAATAAGAATCGAATAGAATTAACAATAATGACATGACATCGAATGATTATTACAGCGGTAATTTTATTATTGACTATTAAAATTACAATTATAAGTACATACAAAAAGTAAATGTTAAAATTAGGAAAACAGTGTTTCTTTTTTTTTAACAAAAGTTCCTGAACCTAATTTCATTTTTCTTTGATTCAAAAAAAGTGAATTTGCAAATCGAAAGAATTTAAAAATTAAATACTGCTTCGGATTTGAATAAATAATCAACAGTAATGTATACGATTACAAGAGATTTTTCAAAATTTGGATATTAGGACGAGAAAAATTACTAGATTTACTATTAAACTCTGTGTACAGCAGAAAAAGAGGAGTAAGCAAGGAATAAACAAGGTGAAGACCCTGTTATATGGGGTCAGTTCATGGCTGTTATGGGATTAATAAATGAGCATAGATTTAAAAGTACCATATCAAAAAAATGTATATTTTAAATATTATTATATCTATCGAGTATATTTGTTATATTTGATAATCTTTAACAATAGATTTTTAGTTGTAGAAAGCAATGAAAATAAGGACAATTGATTAAAAAATGGCGAAAAATTGGTTGTAATAAGGGGTTATTACATTTTTAGATGTGTCGCACGGTATAAAAAAAATTTTAAAAGATACAGTCATGATTTTTTTCCCCATTCTACAAGATGAAACGGAAAAACTTGGCGTATGTTGTTAAAAATACTTCTAAAATCGAATTTTAAGGTATAAATAACTTCTCCAGAAGCCTAAATGGTTGCTGTTGGACTTTGAAAAATTCCTCTTCAAATTAGTCACGTTTATTATAATGACGATGTTTTTCAAGTAATTTTAATAATTGGAATGAAAAAAATAAATAAAACGCAAAAAATGTTGTTTTTAGAGTTTTTGACAAAGTAAAAAAAAATTTTCTTTTTTTCAATTTTTTGGGCACGTCAACAGTAGAACTTACCCAACGACGAGAACTGTACATTATATAACGAAAAGATTAAAAATTGAGGAGATAAAGAAAGCTAACAAAGGAACACTATATTGAGAGAGGAGAAAGCAAGAATGGCTTTGGCACTGTAAGGAGTGGGGAGGCCAAAGCGCAGAAGATTGGAATAAAGGGGCACTGTCCTCCTTACTCTTGTTTCTTCTATTTCCCCAGTGTCCAATCGAATTAGATTATAATATTTTTCTTCTTTCTTTTATAATCTGTTAAGTCTGCCAGATTTTTTGGCAAATCCAAAAAAAGGCAAAGAAAAAAAACCTTCTATCTTACTATTTAAAATGCTTCGTTCAATAAATTGCCAAAAGATTACGATTTAACATTACAAAAAGGAAAAAGAAAGAGAATATAAAAAGACGCTATTCAATTAACCAAATATTTTATCATATACTTTTGACGTACAAAATAAAAATTTATAGCAATTAAGCGAAAATAATTTTTTAATGGATGATAATTTTTTTTATTCTCTGTTGTCAAAATCTAATTGAATACCATTTCATTTAAAATGTAATTTTCAATAAATATTTCAATATACAAATATTAGATATATATGTATATATATTATTTACCTGCTCGATTTGTTTTTATAAATGATATATCCATTGCTATATTAGCCTGACTCTAAATTTTTGGTTTATTCACAAGCGAAAATTTAAATATTCAAGATAGAAGAATAGTTTCCTTCAGAACGTTGATACACATAACACTCAACCCAGAACAAATTGTGACCTCATAGCGTAAAACAGTCAGTATGCGGTGACTTTCCGCATATTGAGATGGATTTGGCATTTCTTACGACCTTTGAAAATATTAAAATTTTGGTAATAATCATTCAATTTCTCGGAAGGTCTCGGCAGCGGGCAAACGCGGCATTGTTTGTCAAAGACGCATTCTCGGTTAAAAAATCGAAGGATCTGACCGCTACGCAGGGGTAGCGAACTAGTTTCGTTGTGCGTGGCCGAGAAGCGGAAATAGAGCACTTCCTGACAGTATAGGCGTTTGAAATGCGTACCGAGCTACGTTGAGCCGGAAGAAGTTATTTCGATAAAAAGCCTAGAAAAGGCAAAAAGGCAGGGTGAACTAAATGGAGCTTTATTTATGTTTTCCTAATTTTAACATTTACTTTTTGTATGTACTTATAATTGTAATTTTAATAGTCAATAATAAAATTACCGCTGTAATAATCATTCGATGTCATGTCATTATTGTTAATTCTATTCGATTCTTATTCCTTTTTTCTTACATAAACGCGACCACTTCGAAACTACACCTAATTATAATTTAGCTTTTTTATTATTTTTTCTGCAACTCCGAACCTTAATGTTCTTGTCACACTAAATATCAATAAGGCTTTTATATACTGACTGATAATTCGGGTGGGATTTATACAGCACTGGACATCCAATAAAATAACTCGCAAATATTAATCGGAGTGGTCGTTTCGCGTATATTTACATGAAACATTTTTAGCGGTATTTTTTCACTTCTGATTTTCATATAAACCTTTTTGTTGTATTTCGGAAAGAAAAAAAACCTTAACAGTGGAATCAAATAGAAAAAAAAATGATGCGTTTAGTCTGCTTAAAATTCGTTAATGATGACGCGCTGTTGCCAACACGAAATCATTCGTATGTTTGTCTGACCTTTTTTTTATTACCTGAGTAACCCGACCCTAAATTTAGGCGAAATGGGAATTCACCCGTCGTCATACCCGATTTCTGCATTAAATAACCGCATCTTCCATGTCCGGTTCTAATTCTATTAAGAACCTTCCACTCTTTCCTAGGTAAGTCCATTCCTGGAACTTCTTCCCTTGGGTCGACTACTAAACGTAAATTTTTTGTTTATTCTAGGTTCCTTTCCTAGGTCGTTTTTCATTTATTAAAATCTTTCAAGTCTTCTGATAATAATTTGTTCGATGTCCAAGGTGATCGTCGGGATTTAATTCTGGATACCGGTGCGGACCTTACCCCTGCAGAGATTGGCCGTTCGGGGTAAATCTTAAATTTATTTTTATCCCTATGTAAAGCCACCTTCCGCCTAACTGCACATGGAGCTATGTTAGGTAATACTGGTAGCCAGATAAGCCGCGTAGACTTGAACGTTCCCGATATGATGCGGGGTGCTTCATTTAACATTACGCAAGAAAACTAAATTTACGTACAATCTGTTGCTGCTCTGTGTAACATATCGATATTCTCCAACTAATATTTATTTGAACCTTTTTTTTAACATTTCAGGGTGAATTCAAAGAAAATAAAAGTTGTTAATGAAAATAGGAAATTTAATGATCGTTGGGAAAAAGATTATTTTTACACAATGCAGAATTCAAGATTAATCTGTTTAATTTATAGGGAAATAGTCGCTATATTTTAGGAGCATAACGTTAGGAGGCATCGTGAGATAAAACATACCGAATATGTAAATTTTAGTAAAAAATAAAAAAGTTTTAAGTTAAAGGCGATTAAATAACAACTAAATACTCAGCAAATAATGTTTGTTTTATCATTACGACAATTATCTGCCACTGTCAAAGCAAGTTATTCTGTTGCCATATTGATTGCGAAAAAAAAAGTAACCATTTTCGGATGGTGAACTGGTGAAGGACTGTGTTTGGAAGTAGTTGAAAAGATGTTTTGCCCGATAAAAGCCAATTATTTTCAAGCATCGGTCTTTCACACTAAACTATATACCGTCAAACTGATGACATTTCAGCTGAAATAGTAGTAACTTTGCTAGATAATATTAATCAATTCAAAGCGTATTCTTTGAAATTTTACGAAAGTACAAATATCTCAGATAAATCTGAACTTGTGATATTTACTGACATCGCGAATGATTCATTCCAAATGACTTAAGAAATATTGAATCTTTTAAATTTATAAGACACAACTAGAGGAAAAGATGTTTTCCAGGCGACTGAAAAATGCTTAGCCGAATATAGCTTAAGTTTTGAAGCACATTCCTAGTTAACAACAGACGGAGCACCTGTTTTGACAGGTAAAAATAAGCGAGCCATAAAATTAGTTACGTATAATCTAGGTCGCAGAGGCATTACAACTAATGGTATTTTTATTACTCACTGTTTGATACATCAAAAAAATTTGTGCTCGAGTGTTATTCATGAATCACGTTATAAAGAGAGTAAATTACATTCGTTCACATGCTCTTCAGCGTCGGAAATTCGAAGAATTCCTTATCGAATTATCTTCTGAGTGTGCATTATATTTTACCAATGTTAAATGGCCAAGTCGTGAAAAATGTTTACAAAGATTTTTTAATTTGCAGAAAGAAATAGATTAATGGTTTTGAACGAGAAAAAAAAATCTGTTCCTGAATTGGTCGATGACAATTGGTTGTTAGTCCTATTTTTTCGTGGATATAACGGAAAAATCTAATCAGCTAAATAAAGACTTGCAAGACCAGAATAATTTAATGATCAATGCTTATAATTTCATCAAAGCTTTTAATAAAAAACTGCCGTTATTCACGCGGCAGCTTAGTAATGCTCAACATTTTCCACTGGTAAATAACTTAAAAAAAAAAACAAAGAATTTCTCGGAATAAACTAAAGTGAAATAAAGACACTTATAATAACTGCATTTGATAATCGCTACTCAGAATTAGAAAAGTACGATAAAATGTTTGAAATATATTTTCAGCCCATTTCATGTCGATGTCAACAGTATTGTTCCTAAAAATCTGCAAACGGAGTTAATTCAATTACAGCGCAACAATGAAATGAAAAAACTTTTTGCGCGTCCATGTCAAAAATTAATTTTTATAACATTTATATTACACTCGAGAGATATTCCAATTTAAGATATTTTGCACAATGCGTTGTAAGCACTTTTGAAGCCACATAATATGTGTGTGAAACATTTTTTTCAAAAGCGAAATTTACAAATAGTTCTTCACGTGCTTCATTAACTGATACTAATTTAGAAAAGCAGTTAAGATGTGCAACGTCGAACATAAATATAGATTTATAAAAATTAAGTAAATGAAAGGATAACAAGTATCTTATTAATTAAGAATCGAGAATTAATTAGGCTGAATCATAATATAACAATAAAGTTCTATTCATTTTATATTTGTATTACACATTTTAAAAGTATGTTTACTTAAAGTGCGGCCCGCTGTAATGTTATGCGTTATTAAAGTGGCCCGTGAAACCATAATACAGTCATTAATCTTCATACACGGACTTCAATTCAAAATAAATTATTTTGCAACAAAAAGTTTTAAATTATCTCTTCCTTGACACTAAAATGTTTGATCAGGCGGTTTGTACCGACAGAAGGGACAAAACCGGTTTTCAGCAGTTGAGAAAAAGGTCGATTTGTGGAAAAACGTTCGGTTTTGTTGTATGAAGCGAAAAAGGCTAATATTTTCATTGTCAACACGTGGGACACAACTCTACCGCTACAACCAAATGACATTTCATTTCAAAATTAATGGTACACTATTTTCCGATTCTATCACATTTATACCGTTAGCAACAATTTAGTTTCAACCAGACTAGCCACCAAAAGAATGCATAAAATTGAAATCCGATGCACACCGCGCCCCGTCCTATTTCTCCGCAGACCAATTTTTACGTAAAATACATTTGTAAAGGGATAATGATGTTTTAACATGTTTTGACAAGACCTCCCGCTGATACTATTAGTTCTATTATTATATCGAAACTGCAAGCCAAAAATTCCGGTAAAAAGTCCACAGCCGGTTTTGCAGTAGCTGGAGAACTGCATTTTTAATCGGGGACACACGAATTGCGCACCACACCCGAAATAGCCCACCCGCTGACAACTCGAATTGCGCACCGCATTTAAAAAAAATACTCTGATTTTATAAAATCCATGAAGGAATAAAATGAGTAAAAGTCGCTCTTTCAGTGACTTCCAAATGTGTTATCGTAATGAAACGTTTACTATTCGGAATAATAACCGAACTACATTTCAGTCGATTAAAAAAACCTTTAACGTTTGCGAAAAATAGGCTACTATCCCGTTAGCAGTACGATTGTTATTCGAAATATTTTTAACAACCTCTAGGGAACGTACTCATATTTAAAGAAATGTTGCATAAAATAGAATAATTTTTGCACGAATATTATATAAAATAAAGTAAATTACAATTCCTAATTGAACATGTAGAATTGTCAGCGCACGACATATTATGTTTCATGAAGCTTCTATTTCACATTAATACAAAATACTTTCATATCAACTGATTAATGTACATAAAATATAAATGTGACCAAGTAAAATTTTCGAGTTTGACAAATTAGTATCTATTATTATAATATAGAGTTACTTAGAGTTTGAGGGAACCGAGTTTCGGGAAAGTTTCAGTTCAGATTTTATTTTATCCATTAATCAGTGTTCAATCTCAATTATAAATTGTCATTTGATTTTGAATTAAAACCAAATTTGTTAAAAATCGTAATTTTTTCATTTAGTGTATCATCAAACAATGCATAGTATTCTACTTAGATTTTAAATGACAACGCAAAAATTTACTATTAAAATAAAATCCTATTTAAAACAATTTAATAATAAAACTTACAATAATAATAATTACATAAATAAATAGTGTTAGTACTACTACCTTTTTTCTTTAAATGTTAGTTGGATTTAACAAGATAATTTTCCTTCGTCAAGTTTTTATAATTTGTAGTTTATTGTAAATTAATGAGTTTCTACTCTAGATAATAGATATTTTTGCGCACATTTGGTTGGTATTAATGTGTTTTGTTAGATAAATGATAAAGAAGCAGAAGTTTAAACTCAAATTTAGGTTATTTATGAGAATAAAAAAGTAATTCTTAGAAGCAACACTGAAATATGTTTCACCAAGCAGATAAAATATTATAAGAAAAAAGTAAAATTCTTGCGAATATTCATAGAAAGATACCTACATTCTTTCGACAAAGGTTATGTTTATTGCGATACAAAGTTTGTTGTTTATTGTATATTTTAAATTTCAGGAATAATATCGGTTGGTGATTTATGCATTTTGAAGTAATTTTTAGTTAATTTTAAATTTGTCATATTACATATTCTTAACTCGTTGCACGACTTTTAGCGCTCAGGGGTTAGAGGAGTTGTTCGAACGTTAGCATTTTCTGAAAGAGCATTTAATACTATTTTTGTATATAGCTTTACATTTTAACGTGTAAGCGTCATCATTTTTCCTCATAAAAAAACATCAAAAATTATCATCCGGCTTATAATAAGTAGGTAACAGTAATTCGACACTGTTTAAATTACTGCTCTATTTTGAATCATAGAAATAAAATGATGTTTCAAAATTGTTATTTTACAGGGGCTTTGTAGAATTCAAACTGTTCGAGAAATATTTATCCCCATAATAAAACTGTTAACACTGATAATTGCTTAACATTAATGGTAACACGAAATTAACATTAACGTATATATGAAAGTGAAATATTTTATTAAAAATAATAACTTACAAATAAGGAAAAATTTTGTAGTATACACGTTTAATCATAAGTATAATTCTTTTCAAACTAGAAAGATAAAAGATCACAAATGTAGACAATTAGGAGTAAGCTAAATTACTGAAAGTTGAGCTAACTGGTAAATTGCAAAAGCCAGAACCAATTTTTAATGGTTAAAACATAAATATATCACAGTTATTTATCGGAACTACTTGTTTTAAAAACAAAAATGGAATTAGAAGTTTAAACAATTACGTATTTTTAAAATTAATCTGGCGTATTCTCAAATATTTTTTAATAAACCGTTATACAGGAAATATTTTTAATGCATAAGCAGATGTGTAGTATTTTTCATTAGTAGATTAAAAATTAATTGTCAAAAATACGATACGTAAAAATGTTGAAAGTTATCGAACATTAAAAATATAGTACAATCAAGCGCCATCAGTTTTGGAAACCCTTAGTCCAGTGAACAGCGATTATGGTCCGAGCGTCGTTTTCGTTTGTTTTTTTATATTTCATACGTGCAAACTTCCGGTGCGCAATTCGTGTGTGGAGATTACAGACCATTTTTTAACCATCGACTCAGGTAAATAGCGGTGCGCAATTCGAGTGTGGCCTTTTAATCGACGTTTAAAAAACGTACAAAAAGAATAAGCAACCACCTTTCTTATCCTACCTGAATATCTGTAGCTGGCCTCCCGAATTATGTTTTAATACTTTTTTATGTACAAATTGCATGATGTAAAAATGAGGCTATGTACAAATAACACTGCTCTTTTTTAAACGTGCAGCGTGAAATATTACAAGTCAAGTTACATACATAATTGCGGCTTGGTTGCCCCATGTTTAGAATTTCGTGCTAGAATTCCCCTTAACGCTGCATTGGTGACTTATTCCAATTTCGTAGTACATTGTTTTAAATCGGTCGTTGCATACATCCGATCATTTATTACATAACGAAATTTGAACTAGTTGAATTTTGAAATAAATTTCGATTTATTTATTGGAAAAATAATCGAATATCTACCAATTGTTACCATACGTTACCATCCAGCAATAACGTGTTTTTGTCATCTCACGTCAAAAAATTGGGTTATGTGCATAACTCCTTCATATTTATGCGAAAGAGGGGTCCTCTAAAAAGTAATAGCGATACAAATAGAAACT
The DNA here is from genome assembly GCA_039619475.1 of Icerya purchasi. NCBI lineage: Eukaryota > Metazoa > Arthropoda > Insecta > Hemiptera > Monophlebidae > Icerya > Icerya purchasi. The sequence goes on along the minus strand of CM077116.1, from coordinate 400,152,117 downwards.
GGAACTCTAATCCAGTCGTAATTATTTTCTGCAAATTGATTCAGTTTTGCTTTTTTTTTCGCCCGCATTAGTTCGATTAATTTTACGTGAACATTTTCACTGCAACATTTAAATTAAAAATGCTGAATGTTTGAATATTTATGAAAGTGTAGATATTCGAGAAAAATGTTTGCTTAAAAAATGTACTACAAACTATAGAATTAATCTGTACATTAAAAAGGAGAAAAAAAATGAATTGCGAAAAATGTAAATATGAAACTAAAATTAATAATTTCAAAAGGAAAAAATCGAATTTTGAATTAAAAATTTGTTGCGAATATACTGTCACGACAGTTTTTATGTGCTCCTTTTCAAGATAATAACTCAACTTATTTTTACACCGAATAATTTTAATTATAATTATTTCGAACTTATTTATGCTGACTTTTTTTCAATTAGTATTATGTCTTGGAAACTATTCCTTTTTCTCGAAATGTTTAAAAGTCACGAACTCTATCTAAAAGAAGCATTACTTCACCTTCGGTTAATTTAAATCTAATTTATCTAATCTAATATCTTTAAACGAACAATTCTTGTATTAATTACAACATGATTCTTAGGCTACCCCCCATTCGAAAAAATGTCCCAATTTTATGTAACGAAATATGTAACGAAAAATGTAACGAAACAATATCTTAATTTTACATAATGAAAGTTAAGTGTTAGGATAGAATTTTTGTGATTATGTTATTTTTTTTGTGTTGATGCCAGTAAGAATTACGTTGTAAATTTTAATCATTTTATACAAAGTATAGGAGAGAAAGAGACAGAAATGAAAGCAAGAGAGATCAAGAGACACATATCTTTGCGGTGCCAAAATGGCCGAGTTAAATATATATATTTTTTTTTTGAAAAATATGTATTTATTATTTTTTACATACAAAACTTTCGTCAAGCTAAAACGCTTGTCGACGAATTATCCTATTGAACACTTTACCGTCTTAAATTAACTTATATATATACATAAATAGTGTACACATTCATTTGAGTGCATTATTATATTTGGACAATACAAATCAGAGCTGTCTCTTTTTTTCCGCAGTACTATTGCTTTAGTCTTTTTTACATTTATTCTTAGACTTTTATCGTGTGCCCATTTACTTTTTGTTTTTTGATCTTTTTGCATCCTTATTTCTGCCTCTTTAATATCTTTATGTGCCGTAACTATTGCTATATCATCCGCGTACGAGACTACCTCACTGTAACGTAATTCCTTATATAGACCATTTGTATATATAATAAACAGTATTGGCGCTAAGTTGCTACCCTGCGGTACTCCTACATCCATCTCCTCTTTTTCATTTTGCACATTTAAGATATTTACGCATATTTTCCTCTGTGTTAAATAACTTTGAAACCATTTTTTCAAATTATTCGTTATTCCTATTTCCTCTAATGCGTTTATGATTATTTCATGATCAACAGTTTTAAATGCTCTAGTAAGATCTATAAACGTTATCAACACCTTCTTTTCCTCTTCAAAGCTATCTCTTAATTTTCGGTAAGTTCACCGTATCTCGGAAACAGCTATAACGACTTGGATGAAATTTGCACACTAGGGGAATTTTGGACCAATAAATCGATCTGGCAAGGTCTAATCCATGGTAAAATTCGGTTTCGCGAGTTTTAAATGAATTTTAATGTATGATACGAATCAGGGTTGGTGGCGCGATCTTTCGACGACGATTAAATAGATAATTTATTCTGCCTTTAATATTATTTTTTGATTTTCGAACGTCGTCGATTATCAGTTCTGGTAGTGCTTTGTGTACGGCGCCGGTGGCGTCAATACTGACAGGACAAAGCAATAAAACATACGGTAGGTTGAACAGGCGAGCGGGTAACTCCAAATACCTGGAAACGGCGAGGAACAGATAGGCAAAAAAAAGGGCATCGGTCTTGGCTCTCAGCCGATCAGCGGGCGGTCACATAATGGCGGTTCGAAAATCATGGGCTACGCATGCAGTAAAAATATATATATAACAAAAAAAGCATAAACAAATCGAAAATATCGTAGCAAACAGTTCGTTTTTTTTTTTTTTTTTCTATTAATTTTATATTAAAATAAGAAAAAAAACCTGCTTTTTAAAAACTACTACTAAACAAAAAACGAAAAAGAAAATCGGTTAATAAACAAACGAGGACTTTGCCCATTTATATGCAGATGTTAAATGTTTTGCGTATTTATATATTTGTTTGAGCAAGTGAATTACTGAGAATATGTTGTGCACATTTTAAAAACTCCCTTATGTGCAATATACCCTTGTTACATTTTGCAATGATTAGTCGGAAATTTTTTTAAATTGGTTGGAAAATAGCTGATCACAGGTAAAATTACAAGCCGTTTTTTATTTGTTTTTATAACGAATAAAACGATAGATAAAGCTGACGACCCTATATACATAAACTATAATTTTTCTAATAAAAAACGCATTGAAATATATTCATAACAATCAACGTGTGCAGTCGTTGAAAACATTTCCCAACCATCCGGAAAGCGAATTCGAAGGCCTTACATTTTTGTTGCGTTTAGTATTAAAAAGCAAAGTTGAATGGGAAGAGTCTTTAAATTCATAAATGTGTTCATAAATTAGTTTTAAAATATTTTATGTTTTGTGAATATGTATAACATTAAAATGAAGTTAAGAAGTATATGATTCGTATCTAAGCATATTTTCCGAAAAAACATGATTTTACAAAAAAAAAATACCGAGCAAAGCTCGGTCGCCCAGGTATTTTATACTTAAATATACAAAAATGTAACAGAAAAACCATCACTATCTCAATTTCGTCTTAACCTAACTATAATGTATATTCCCTACAATACAGTTAATACCTTAAAACATTTATTTTCAGTTCTTCGGCTCATTTATTAAGATCACGTTGTCTGTCTGATGGTAATATGTCCTAAAAATCTCTCATTTCAAAACTAATGCGTTTTTTTTTCCAGTTATCATTTTATTTATCATAGTATTAAAAAATACATTCGTAAACTCGCAACCAAAAATAATAATAAACATAATTGGTAATTCATAAGCGAAAAAAGAAAAAAAAATTTAAATAAACTGAATATATTCTTTATCATAGGCAATGTTGCTTTTATAATAAAAAAAATTATTTGCAGAAAATCAATAAATAACCCTGAATGAAAAACGTTTTCTTTGGAGTATATGTGCAAAGAAAATTTAAAAAAGTATAAGTTTTAAAGATGCCGAATTAACTACAGACTGAGATCAAATACATAAAATTCTTTCACAAAGAAGGATAATAACAAATAAAAAAAGTACATTTTAAATGAAACCATTATAAATGCGAAAGACATTATCGAATAGAAATAATTATTTACACAAACTTGATTGAACATAAAAATTATAGTGATATATTTACACTTTTGAACGCTGTTCAACACATCGAAATCAAAAAATAGTTTATTTTTTCAAAATACGTATAAAATATATCAAAGACAGCAATGTTAAGAAAACTTAGTTTTTTAACCGACAAAAATACTTTTCTAATACGTCAAAATTTTGTAAAATTTTCCAAATAACAAAAAGTGGACATTTTTTTTTAATACTTTTTTTCGCCATTGAATCGATTTAACGAAACTGACAAAATTTCGTTAAATAAAACACTTTTTTTTAAAAAACATATCTATTGAAAACGTAAATACTCATAAAAATAATCATGATCATAGTATGAAATTTAGGCCGTTTACCTGATAGCTCAAACAAAGGCTAGAAGAGTGATGACCGTAAGAGAAAGAATAAATATAAGAACGACATAAGGGCACCTCAGTTATCTGACGGGCCATCAAGATTTTCGAAATAAAAAATTTATAGATTAAATATTGGTTTTGAAGAGAACTGTTACTTTTCGAATTAATCTAATTGTATAAGCACATTCGCTGAAAACATCGGAACACCGAGTGTAATTAGCCAAATATGATGAAACACTAATATTTTATCACGAAAAAAATAAAGAAATTTTTTAAACCCTTAAACTAATAACGATTTTTTCGCTTTTTTTTGGCTAGACGACAACCATTTAGCGCTTATTTACGATTAACTGCATCATAAAAAAAACTTTCGAGTTTAGAAATATTATCTATTGAACAATAATGTACCTTATTACCTTTGGAAGAACTATTTGTTTATGATATTTAATTAGGGAGTAAGGGAGCATATGTCAGTCTTTACCATAATTTATAAATAGCAGTAATTTTTCCACGCATGTTTGAGCTCGGTTATTTAAAAAAACAAATATAATTCATTATTTCTAAAAATAATGAATATTAATTGTGTGTGTGTGTGTGTGTGCGCACGCGCGCACACACAGGGGCATACACTCTGTATTTTTTTCTTCTACTACATATTACATAATAAACATTAAAAATTAAACAATGCATTTTATGTTAATAATAAAATAAATTTAAGTAGAATAAAATTTATTGTAATACAGTTGTTATTATTTCTATTATGATGTTTGTTCTTCTTATACTCGTATTCATGGGCGTCGTCAAGGGGTGACAGGGGAGGGTCGTTTCAAACTTTTTAATCAACTGGCCATTCATAGGCGCGTAATCACGGACAATTTAGAAGACTTTTATAATAAAATAGTCAGAAACCCACGAAAATTATGTTTTAATTAAGATTTTATTCTTGTTTAATAAAATATTAAACCTTTACAAATTACACATTTTATTTTTCCTGTAACTCATATCCTCTTTCTATCATCTTGCCCCTCCACTGGCTCGTCGACTGGCGACTTATCTTGCATCCCACTGGCTCGTCGGCTGGCGACGCCCTCGCTCGTATTGTTGTTTATTTCATCCTTTGATAAATTTATCTATCCAATTTAATAAACGCAAGAAGTCTTAACCTAAATTAAGCACAGTAAACTACTTGATATTAAAGGGCTTAAAAAATGAATCGAGATTTGCCTAGGAGTCTCATCAGCACTATTTAAGTTTGAAACGGACTTAAAACACACTGCTAGGCTTTTATTTAACTCCGTGTATGCAGGCCTGGATTTAGAGGGGGTCTGGGGGGCTGGAGCCCCGTGCCCCGCCTTATAAAAGGGCCACCAAGAGACACCCACTTTCGAAATGTAATAAAAAAGTAATCTATCACTTGTCATATACATCAACTTTTTTTTTTTTAAATTGCATTTTTTAATACATTTATTTATTAATAATTTTGAATCCATTTTTATTTCCTCCTAGAAGAGGAAACTTCGTAATAGTAAAATTTCGAGTTTCGTAAAAACGTACCAGAAATTTGTTTTAAGGTATAAGGAGTCGGGATCTACGTTTTTAGGAAATGTCTGGATGAATGTGTGTGCGTGAGTACACGCGCAACACACGCGCACACACTATCCTTTTATGCAAATCTTTGGTTAAAATTTGCTGAATAATTTATTGTTTAAAATTATATATATATATATTTTTTTTGTCATTGAAAATTCTACCCATTGTTTATATGATATTTAGTATTGATTATATAATTAATTATATGTTAATTCGTGAATTCAAAATAATTTATAATTAAATTAAATTAAAGAAAATTTAGTTATTCTATTAAAGTGATAATTTTGTCACTTCCGAAAAGGGCCCCTAATATTTCTGTAGTCACGGGCCTATGATATACTTAATCCGGGCCTGCGTGTATGTTGAATTTGTCACTTTTATAGTTATTATTCTTTCATTTACTTGAAAACGAAATATTATTACATACCGGTTAAATGCATTCAATTAATTCGAATTGTTAATAAGATGAATTAAATACTGTTACCATGCATAAATAGCAGTACTTATTTAATCCCACTGCTGCAAATTGAAAGTAAAGAATTAACTATTGCGCTGATGTTGGACTTCGGTTAATAAGCTCGAAGTAAAAAAAAAAAAAAAATTTGATTTTAAATAAAATAATAAAATAATTAGAACCTTTCTGAATTAATTTCGTTTTAAATTAATATGCGTTATACAACACAAATAACTAACGAAAAGAAACGTAAAATATATTATAAATAAAAAGTAAAACAGTCAAATAAATTTTACATTTTCTTACTATCAATTTAAAAAATTAATATTAAAATTTACTTTAATAACAAAAATAATGCAGCCAAGAATATATACATTATAAGCAAGACTTGTAGAACTATAACAATATACAAAGAGATGTAATCTGTTTGGTTCAACCAATAAAATCTAATAAAATCAAGTTGAACATAATATCAATCGATCCATCTTGCATAGAATATATAAGATCTAATATTTAAAAAAAGAGTAACGAATAAAATTAAAAAAAAAAAACTCAAATGACCCCAACGCATGTTTAAATTCTTCTTGAGTTTCTTAGAGCTAACAATCTACTAGATGTGATATAAAGTAGCATCCTCACCCTGGTCCATGTGCTGTAATGACTCTATTGCAGTTATAAACGGTACATACATGGGGCGATATCAAAAAAAAAAACAAAACAAGAGACAAAATATATTCCCGATGTCGACAGAATTTTGCGACAAATATGTACATATATAGTTGAAAAGTTACAGTACTTTCAACTTGAAATTCCATTAATTTGCAATACTTTTTTAAAATTATGATTTATTCATAGATATATAGTGTCGATCTTAGGTTTCTACTGTCTAAAAAAGAAAATCTGTCACATAGATCGCAGTAAGTTCTTAAACATTTTTGATTCTGGCTAGGTTAAAACAAAAAAAAAAAAAAAACATAAACTTTATACATTTTAAATAATTAAAAGAAATCAAAACATTTTATTAAAACAAAATTTTGTTAAATCTTGAGCAAAACATGACACTCATAACAGCGCGTATATTCTCTTTAAACATCTGCGAAACCTATTTCTTAAGTATACTATTAGAAGTCTTCATTTAACTTTTGTTTCTTTAACAGTTTACTGAGTATTAATTACCGAACTAGTATTTGATCCTTACGGGAATGGAATAGGGGAATTAATATGAATATTAATAAGTAAGAGAACAAAAAAAGAAATAAAAGAACAAGAAATAAAGAAAAGATTGAGTTAAAAAAAAAATAGAAAAACGAGGGTAAGTAATGTAAAGCAAACATAAGAGATGCAATGTAAACTTTTATGTTTCACAGCCAATATAAAAAATTATTTGAATGGCATGATATTAATCCCGGTGTGATTGTGCTATCAAATAGTTAGCCAATGCTGTAGGAATAGGTTTATAGGATATAGAGTTCCCGAAGGTTTTTTCTGTAGCCCCTATTTGGTAGCAGCCAGGAATGCTGGTAATGAATTCTACTGACTGCTGAAATTTCGTTTTTTTTTTTAAAAAAAAAACCTACGCAGAAAAGAAATTAAAAACAAGACAAAAAAAAACTCATTTGACATAATTATTGGTTGATTTGTCAATTTCTACACTGGATCCGAAATAACATGAATATATGATACCCATAAAATTTTTATTTTTTCACAACGATACAGCAGCTGTCCATTTACTAATACCGTGTATATTATAAATGATGTATTTTACTAAATTATAAATTCAACCACCGAAGTAAAATATTATTTTGTTTATATTAAAGTATGTTGTTGACGCCGCAGGTTTCTAAAAACATCGTGTAAATGAAATCAGGGGCATACTAGGTTATTAAACAACAATAGTCGTTTCTTTATGTTTTTTGAACAGGTTACAGGTATATGGCTTTTCTGAATAGGTCTGTGCATGTTAACAATAACTTATTACGATGTGTAATTCTTTTATACAAAAAACGATTGCCTTTTTTTTTAGAAATACAAAGAAAAACACCGCTTCCTTTGACGGCATTTCAGGTTTTAAAAGCAATTTATCATCATCTAAGTTCTCGTCTGCTACCTAATAAAACAGGTTTTAAAAAGATAAAAATGATCTGGAGTATAATTTCAGAGAGCTAATAATTTTGTCAGTTTTATTTTAGACATTGTTGTGAACGGTTGGTGCTATTTTAAGAAATACGTTTTGGTATATAAAGTATTTGTAAATAAAATTTTCTTTCAATAAATTGGTAAGTAAATCCAAATTTTTGCCGTTTTTAATTTTATTAGACTAAAAATGTAAGACAGCCTCCTAAATTAAAATGAATAGGGCCAATCAGATATATAATAGAAAAGGGGGATATACATATATATATATATATTTTTATTTATTTTTTTCATAAAGTATACAGGAAAATTAATTAATTTTTGCAAATGATTAAGAATGAAATATTTTATTTCGCACATGAGTTTTTACTTAATTATTTTTCTGCGTCAAAATACTTCATTTATTTTTTATTCACACTGAAAACCAATTTTTTAATGAAAATTTTGACATTTAAAAATTCACTGGTCTTTTCGCTAGTGTTTCCCTGTTTTTTATTTTTCACATCTCGCTGGTACATCGTTAATTACAGAAATGGAAGAACTTATAAATAACCGTTTTTTCACACTTCAGTATAGCACAATAATAAAATTCACCGGATATATTTGATGTGCAGATAGTTTTAATTTTATCCCTTTAGCAAATTATACAACAAAAAAATTCTTTTTTTAGTTTTGTACTGTTAAACAATTTAAATAATTCAAACTATTATACTGAGTCGGCAAATTAAGAAAAAAATCAATATTTGTAATCCGATATTACAAACTATGGGTGAAACATTGATTGCTGACTAGCCCAAAATAAAGAGGAAAAAGTCAAACATAAAAACTTAAAAGAATACCTCTACTGGACATAATGCAATGTTATTATTTATATCATACTTTATAGTAATTTATTTCTCGAAATATTTTAGTTTTTGCTTTGGTCGATACTAGTGAAAACATTTTTTAGGACGATGTTAAGAAAATTAACGTATTTTGACTCTAATTTAAGTCAGAATAAAATTACTATAACCAAAAAAGGGGAGTTCTAGGTTTAGAGAGGTATGACATTTTTGAATGCCGATTATAAATATTGATATTTTTAAATTTTGCGGACGCAGTTTTGTAACTTGTATTTCTTAAATTTTTACTAACATAAACTGTAAAAAGGGAAATATTTATCGAGTAATTTATTAAAGGGAAACAATTGAAAATAAAATAAAAATTATCTAGTTACTCTGAATTATTAGATATGTATTATATAAGGTAAATATTTTGGTTGAAATTGGTTATTTAGTTTGCTATTGGTTACTAATATACGTTTTTATTTAATAATTTTTAGCAAACGGAGATGAACTTTATTACTAATTTGAAATTGCAATTTTGTAGCAAGTCAAAAGAACTGAAACTAAAATTGATTCAAAACTATGATTAAAAACTAAATTTGTAATTCAAAATTTTTTTAAAAATGCCGACTGAAAAATCGTTTATGAGGGATCGGCTACTCTCCCCGTGTTTCAACATTAGTACGTTTCATATTGTAATTTTAACCCAAGTTGTAAAATTTAGATTGATGTTCACGTGAAATGTTATGATATTAATTATTAATTGAATAAAATAAAAAGAGAATGATTTAAGTATGAATCTCCATACAGAGCCATATTAATCATTTATTTTGACAAGTATTACATAAATAAATTTATATTGGAGTCTTTCGCGGCGTGTAATTACATAAAAAATCCAGTTATATTGTTGTTTGATGTTAAAAACGGTCATTTTTAAATATTTCATAAAAAAAATAAACCAGTGTGTACAGTTTGTACGGACATTAAAGTTTTGTAATTTTTTGTGTTTTATATTGTAATAATTAAAGTATAAATAATTGAAAGTATTTTTAAATACACGTTTTCAAACCATTATTACAAATTATGTTAATTTTATGTATTTTGTCAATTATTAAATTTTCTGTTTAAGTTTGTTTATACCAATTCATACTAATTAAAAGGAAATGTATTGTCTTTTTTCGTATTATAAAAATTTGAAACAGTGTTTTATATACTGGAAGTATTTTTATTTGTTGGTATTATATTACGCAAAAGTAAATGTTATAATATTTTGATTTATTAACAAACCATATATTTTTTTATTATTATTAATTATTTAAATGTTCTTTATTCCCGAAATTAAAGAATTTTGGAAATCTAAACATTTGGTACGATATTTTTTATTCTAAGCGTGGCTTTCTTGTTTCCAAAATTGTTTTTAAAAATGTTTAGATTCTGTAAACAGATTTTGTACTTTTTTTCTGTTTGAAGTTTTTTTTTTTTTTTTTTAAAAACAGTAATAAGATTACTGTTGTTCTGCAATGAATGAATAATAGAGCCTTTATTTTACTTTTAAAGATTAACAATGAAAATAGCCGTTATCGGTTGTGCGCACGGAGAAATTGGAGCTATCTACGATACTGTAAAAAGTATCGAAGTTGAACAGAAAATAAAAATTGATCTGGTAATATGCTGCGGCGATTTTCAAGCAACTCGAAATGAAGCTGATTTAAGATGTATGGCTGTACCGGTGAAATACTATAACATGGGCACATTTTATAAGTACGAAACTTAATATATTCTATTCCACCGTGTTGGAAAATGATGTAAGCATTACTGGTTTTTATACATTTAATTTTTTTAAAAGGTATTACTCGCAAGAAGAAACTGTACCAGTATTAACAATATTTATTGGCGGCAATCACGAAGCTTCTAATTATTTACAAGAATTGGAATACGGAGGTTGGGTAGCCCCAAATATTTATTATATGGGGTATGCCGGTGTTGTTACTATCGGCGGTATAAGAATTGGAGGTATATCTGGTATATATAAAGGACACGATTATATGAGAGGTCATTTTGAAAAGTCGCCATATAGTGATGGAACAAAACGTAGTGTATACCATGTTAGAAATTGTGAAGTTTTTCAATTAAAGCAGGTATTTATTTACACGTAACTGATGCGTTATGAATATAATATTTAAAGTGTTGGATTTTAAACACTCTGTTTATTCTTTTATTTCAAAAATAATCAAATTGTCTTAAAATTGTCCGTTCTTTCTCACAGCTCAAGGAACCATTGGATATAATGATTTCTCATGATTGGCCCAGAGGCGTATATAAGTTTGGTTGTGTTGAAGAACTTTTAAAAAAGAAACCATTTTTTAGGTATTGTTTTCCCTCATATACAAACGTGTTATTTTTTCACATTATGCATTGCATTTATTAAAAATCTGTTTTGCGTTAAAGCTTTTGCAATTTTGGAATAAATTTCGTTCTACAATTTTATAAAAAAGAATTATCAGTGTTTTTTCTTTGTTGATTAGAAATGATATCAATGAAGATAAATTAGGAAGTCATCCGTGTGAAGAATTGCTATTTCATCTAAAACCGAAATATTGGTTTTCAGCACATCTACATACAAAATTTGCTGCTTTGATTCCTCATTCAGTTAATGTAAGATTATTATGGTTATGTATTTTGAATGTTAAAAGTATATTTTGTAATTTTGTTTTATTTTTTTCTCTTTTAATGAACACTTGATTTGAAAAGTGATATTTTCATAGTTTATAAAAGTATTTAAGAAAGTAAAGTACACTTTGTAATGTTTTTGTTTATTATTGTTTTAGAACAATAAAAGGCAGTACACCAAATTTCTCGCACTCGATAAATGTTTACCAGGAAGGGATTTCTTGCAGGTATGTTCAATAATTGTTTATTTCCATTTTCTTATTTCTACTTCGTGATCCAAATAATATTCAGTTATATTTTTATTTTATTCTTTTATTTAGATTATTGATATTCCTCATAAGAACGAAGACATGCGCTTAAATTACGATCTCGAATGGTTAACGATATTATATTTAACAAATCATTTAATTAGTTCAAAACACCATATTCAATATATGCCTACATCCACATGGAACGAAAGGTAATTTTGCGCAGTAAAATAAATTTACTTATAATTTATTCCATATAATTAAATGAACTTCTGTTATAAAAATCAAAAAGTTCAAATTTTAATATTGCTAAAGGATTATATCAGTTCGTGATTATAAGATGAATGTTTTCAGGAAAGTATTGAATAATACTGATTTTTGTTCCGACATAATATAATACGTTAGTACGTGTAGGTTATACTGTACTTTTCGAATGCATTAATGTTATTCTAATAACTAGTATTCCTTTTTACACTTTATTAATTTCCAAACCTTATCGTTGGTTGTATTTGAGGATGGAACAAGGTGATATGGAAAATATTTTTAATTTCTCTTTAATGTTTGCTTGACTATTTTCCTTTTAAATGCCGGATGAAATTAAAAAAAAAGTAACTTTTAATAAATGTGAAATTGGTTAGATTGTATGATATTTGAATATATATGAAAATTCTGATAGAATCTGTTCTGAGACTGTCTTTTTGTATTGTTCTTTTCAGAAATAGTCTTTTTAGAATAGTTTTTGAAATAATTATCGTTATTTTGTAGTAAAGATTTTTTATTAAATAGCATCGTTTTTACTTCATATCAGATTTCGTTTCATTATTCTATCTGGATTGTCCATTGTTTGCAAAGCGTTTGAAAGTAGGAACCTCATTTCGGCTCACTCTGTGTATGCGGAAGGGTGGTTTAGAAGGAAATAGATAAATAGAAAGCAGGTAATTCAAAGATATCGTTGTGGAAAATGAAGAAAAATAATTCTGTTAGAATAGTGAGCTCTTATGAGCTAAGATAGCCATTTTCTAAATTCCAGTCGTTTATCAAACTAGTCGTAAGTTATTTTAATTCGGTTAAGAAACTTTTCTTACCTATTAATATGCCTTAGTTGATTAGTGAACAATAATATTTAACGACATACTTCAAACATGAAAATAACTTGGTTTTAAGGTTTTAAAATTAATGTACTAGTTGCTAGTTTAATGTCATTCAGTAAACGTGTTTGCTGGTTTTTTAAGCAAACTTGGCTAATACTAGCCTAGATAAGTATGTAAATATTCCTAAAATATATTTCACTACTGTTCCGTTGTAGTGACTTCACTTGTTTGTGAGCTTCGTTAATTTATTTTTGAATTAACTTCATTTCAAATAATTTTAGAATTGCCGTGTTCTTGATTATTTTGTTAACCTTTTTGCTCGAGTACATGGCAGACATTTTATCATTTGTCTATAGTTTGAACCACTGTCAATTAGTTGGTAAAATGAAATACAACCAAAATGAGACCGTTGAATTCTGTATGATGAATTTGCTTTTCATTATTGGTACGTTCCAAGTTTACATTGAAAGTCGTTTGGATTAATCGGGGAAAAAATGATTCATTTATTTAGTTGTCTATTTTATTTTTTTCTTATTATTTATTTATTTATTTATTTATTTATTTTTTAGATGGACATTCACACCGACAGACGAAGAAAAACAAAAAGTTTTAAATAAGTTTGATAATAACTTACAAATTCCTCTGAACTTCATTCAGACCGCTCCGATCTATGAAAAGCGGAATAACTCTTCTTTCCACTCGAAATCGTTTTCGGACAGTATAACGCAACCGGACGCTAAATTAAATCCGCAGACCTCGTTTTTATGCAATACTTTAGGAATAAAAAATCGTTTACACTCGTTATTAAACGACGATGCTTTATCCTCCTCAACCGTATCGTATGTTGATGAAGTCTCATTGTGTTCAAATATTTCGTCGTTCATAAACGACACAGTTGAAATCGATAATAGTCAAAGTTGTTCTGATGGTGACGAGAGTCCATCTAATATTCCGGATGAACAAAAGGAAGTGATTATTAAGGATGAAAAAAATTCTGCTTCTGTTGTGGGAAACAGTAATGTTAGCGGATTCGATGAATTCTTCGACGCATTTAATGAAGAATCGGACGCTGGTAACGATAACAACATTCCTTCGAATAATTCTTCGTTTGAACAGAGCAGTTCGAAGCGAAATCGGAATCAGCTTTCACTGCCCTCTCCAAAATATCATTCGGATAACAGTAGCATTGCATCGTGCACAAATAGCAGTCAGTCAAAACTTGAATTAACGTCATCTACGCATTCGTCATTAGTGTTACCATATGATCGCACGTTTAGTGAACTTGAGGATAGTAAGTTCAATATTATTTCTTTTTATGTTTAAGTTGTACGAAATGATAACCTTATTACTATTATTATTATTATTATTATTTCAAATATTTAATCCAAAAGTACTTACTTTTAAAATACTTTATAAATTGGTACTGAAAAAATGATGTAATAATGATTAAATGTTTTTTCACATGAACAGTGTCCAGTTGAAAATTATGCGTTCTGTATGGAATTTGTTTCTTGTTTTTTTTTTGTTGATATTAGCTAGCAAAAAAAAACTATTTAGGCAGTTCTAATGAACTTTTATTGCATACTGGAAAGTGTCTATCAATCAGTGTGCAAAAACCTGAAAATGAAGTGAATTACTAGAATTCTTAAGAGATTGGGTTTGATTAAACCGTTTCACGTCGATAGTATCAAACGTTTAGTATACACAGCAGGGACTTGGTTCATATTATACTGCACATCGTATAAAATATCCATCTCTCGCTTCTTTTTTTTTTTTCTTTTTTTTGGATATATTCTTACGATACAAGTAGGCATACATATGTAGCGACACAACATGTCGAACTTTCGAATATTTTGTTGCATAATGTTCACTTATGACTATTCTTATTTCCTACTTTTGTCTTTGTGTGTACAGCTTCTATGCTCTTTACGTTTATATTTTGAACTGCTGTTCTATTTTAACTAATTTCATTTATAAATTAGGTTGTTCCATCGCCACCGCTTTCAGCATTCATCGTGATTCGTCTGTACCCGTTAGAACCGCTCTCACTAACACTTCCTTATGTAAGTTAAGGACTTAACGTGCACTGTAAATCACAGTCGTTGAGAAATTAATTATTACTCCGAGAAAGCATATATATTGTCATTCGTTTGCAATAGAGTACTCATTTAGTAATATAAATCTTCTTTACTATTGTTGTTTTATTTTAGATCATTGTGTCATATTGTCGTTTGTAATCCATATTTTAGGACCATTGTTGCTTTTAACCTGTTTACGTCATATATATACATTTTTTTTAATTTTAATTTTTTTTTAAAGGGGTTCGTCAACGAGAACATTAGCCCAAGAAATAGGAAGGAGGAGAGAATAAAGCTATATTCTTGAACGTTAAGGATAGTGGATAGGAATAATATAAGCAGAAGAAAAGGAGAGAATATAAGCATCACTACTCGTATATGATGGAGTAGTGCTGTCATGATTTAGTAGAAAAGAATAGGACGATTTCTCATCGAAAAAGGTTGAATATTTAAACAAAATATGATCAAAATCACAAGGCGAATAACAAAATGGAGGAGTAGATGCAGATAAAAACCGAAAATATGGGTTGCATGAAGGAAACCACGATTAAAACAAAGGCGACAAATAGTCGAGATTGTAGAGCGTTTAAAGGAGGGAAAGTCTAGGAATCGTGGGCGAGGAGAAAGAAATGGCTCAATAGAGAAGTAAAAATAGCCAGAATTAGAAAATGAAGAAGAATAGAAGCTGAGTCGTAATCTAGAATGAGCAACTGAGAAAAGAGCAATGTTATGAGGTGAAAATGTGTCCGAAAATCTCTGCTACTAGAAACGGAAAACGGGCTTTATCCATTAATTTATTACGCTCAATGTCTAAATGACCCGGAATCCATAGAAAATCGGCCTCGATCGAATAGAGGATGGAAAGATCATGGATAAAATAGCGTTTCAGAAGTATTACATAATGCGAGTCATATATTTTAAAAATTTAATTTATTAGGTCAAAATTCAAAGTTTATATTATCTAAACTAATTTAAGTTTTCGCTTTGATATTGAAAGTAATATCGAAAATTCTAATTTTATTTGAATATAATAACTTTCATCATCTACAAGCAACACAGTTTATCTTAATGCGTGAAGTATGTCCTAGTATGAACTTATCTCGAATAGCATTAAGTGAAAGCATTCGCAAAACTGAATTATTTTTATTAATTCACATTACTATTAATGTAGGAGGGGAGTTTATTTTCTTTATGCAAAGTATTTAAAATATTTCATCGTGAAACATTATTGGTCGGAAACAAGTTCATTATCAACATGAAATTTTCTAAATTAAGGTACAGTCCCCTATTTGCGATCAAGGTGACCGAAGTTACGTACTATATAAGTGATTATCTTACTACAAGTTTTTTTCCTCATTATTACTCGTTCCGCTATGCATTTTGGCATTTAGAATTTAGACGTAGTATAATAAAATTATATTACGCTCCGCTAATCAATTGATTACTCCCATTTAGTTTTTTAAATGTGAGTGATCAGTTAATTAGCTAAGCGTAATGTGTTATTATACTACGTCTAAGTTCTAAAAGCCAAAATGCGTAGTGGGAAGAGTAATAACGATAAAAAAAATTTCTAGTAAGATGTTCACTTTAACAAATTAAACACTAAACAATTAATTCATATTATACATATATATATTTATAATAAATTGGAGATTATAGGTAGTGTAAATGAGTAAGATAAATAATCCAAAAGAAATTAGAGGCTCATCTCTACTTTACAACTAATATGAAGCTGCTTTCTTTATTTTTGCATATTTAGAAAAATACCAATGTGAAAAAGAAGTGCTTACAGTTTGGTAGTAAAAATTTGGACAAAAATGAAATATAGGAATTTAAATGAACAACAACTGCATTTAACGTGTGAGCTGTGGGTGAACTAAAACGACTCAAATTACATATTTACATTAAAACATAAACTAAAAAAGAGGGAGAAAACTTAAGAAAGCAGTCTTCCTTGTTTGTAGTTTAATAAACTTAGTTATTAAAAATATATCGCGAGATTTCTGTATTAAAACGTCTGTTATAATTTGAATATTTATTACTTTAGCGTTAGCCGTTGAATTTATTTCCTAATCTCTTTTTTCGATTACAGGTAATAAAGATGATAGTATAGATGGAAACGTACCGAAGAAGTTTAAACGGCGAAATCAGTTAATATACGATAATGATGATGATAGCTGACCCACTTTATCGTTTTGTATATATTTGATATCAATAAAGATATTCCTAGCGTCTCCTTAGTAAGCAAAAGAAAATATGAATTTTGAAAAGGACTTTACACATTGAGAAAAAATAAGATACAGACATTTTTCAGAATTAGTAATTAATTTTTAACAAATCATAAAAAAAAAGAAAAATTTACTCCTTTTTAAAACGCAGTAACTACTTATAAAATAATCTATATACGCGCATGTAGCGTATTTATATGTAGTTAAAAAGTTTGCATCGGTTAATGTTTTCATTATAATTTCAATTTTTTCATTTTAAAATCGACACATATCTTCAACGCTATAAAAAATTAGTAGAATATATCGTTGTTTTGTTACTTTATTTATTTATTTTTTTTTTACTAAGAGAAATCAATAGCGAATACTAAAATGATTTATCGTAAATTTTCGTCACGTTTTATAGTTCATAACAAGTATCAGTCATACTAAGCAGAATTTCTGATTTAATGTTCCATTGAAAGAAGCAATTTATAAGGTTTTACTTTATTCTTAATGAATTTATATGCAATGAAAAAGTGTTTTTCCATCAACTTTTCTGAAAATAATTCTAAAAAAATCGTGAAAATTGTAACGAATGTGTTTTTTACCATGTTGTATACTCGTATTCTTTTTATTGTTGTAGTTCAAATTAATTTATTTCTGTAAATATTTTTAATAAATGTTTTCTTTGTATATTCGTTCTTTATTGGTGTAAAAGTGCCACCTGATGATTAATATGGTTACTTAAACGTTGATCTATTTTTTCTTGAATTTGTAGTATGTTTAGTTTCTTTGTGAAACAATTAAACATGTAAACGCAGAGTAAACTTGATTTAAATCAGAGCGAAACTGTAAACCTTAAGTATCTCTGTATATTGTTTTCCTTTTTTTTTAATGTACATATATTTTTTGGAAGCGCGCAAAAAATATTTTGCGTATTTTACGAAACTTAGAAATTCGAAAACCTTTTAGTAGTCAGTCGACCAATAAATTACACATCAGGTGAAGGTGTAATCAGTTTCAGCCTATGTGAAGGCGGAAATTTTGCTCAGCTGAAGGACTGACTCCTCATATAAACGTACCTTTTTTGGAGAAAAATTTTCAGAACTCGTTTTATCTGATTTTTAATAAAAACAATTAGTACATACATCCGGCGGCGGTAGGGGTTTTACCACCTGTTGTAAGCATTTGAATCGTTAAAATGGCTACAAACAGAAAGTTTGGCATAGACAGTTTCTAGTGACACCGATTGCTTCTAGTTACTAGCTAGAGTATTTTCATCTAAAGAAAGTGGTTACTCTTCTGTTTTCCTACTTTCCTGCATTTGTTTAAAGTTTCTCCTGCATTTTATTCGTCCTTTAAACTTTTATGTGGTTCAGTAGTCGCAATTAATCAAATCTCACATATAAGAGTAATACGGAACTTATATACGCATTAGTTGCTTCATTTTCTTTTCTTCATTTCATTGTTCAATTTCATTGTTTATCCTATTTACGCATGTATTCCGTCATAAAATCCGCAATCTTTCCCTTTTCCTTCCCTGCATTATTATTTCATATCTTCTTTGTTTAGTTCATATTAATGTAAACAAGGGTAGCCATTGGCGCACTCAAGGGGGGTGCCACGGGGCCATTGCTCCCCCCAAAAAATCTTCGAAATATTAATTTCGTTTTGTAATGTTTTGTTTTACTTAATTTTCTTTTTTAAACATACATATTTACTTTTTACTTATATTACAAGTATAATGTTATATACTTTTAGCTAATTTTTTAAAAATAAAATTCGTATACTTATCTAATTTGTGCTTATTACAAACATAATGTTACGTTTCTATTATTATTTTTTTTTTTTTTTTAATAAAATTTGTTAGTTTTGTAATATTTTAAAAAATAATATTCGTTAATTTTGTGTTTTTTTTAATTTTTTTTTTTTTTTAAATTTACAAACCACGGAAATAGATAGGTACTTAGCCGAGGTACGAAGTTACCACCCCCTAACCCATCTTTTAAATTCTAGCCCCGACCAAAAAAAAATCCTGAGTGCGCCTTTGAGGGTAGCCCTGTCGCCTAGTGGTGGTTACGATATTTGGCTACCAAATCAGAGGTCACAGTTTCGAGATTTGTCTCGTTCCGAATCCAAGTCGCTCCCAGGTATACGCAGCCTGAAATAATTGGAGAAATCTGGGAAAGTAAAGGTGGCCTAAAGAAAGGAACTGATCCCCTTACTCTTAGTAGTGCCGTTGGGCTTAGTACATTGTGAACCTTGCCTTTACAGTTCCCGACGCCCTGTGAAGGGTACAGAACTTACTTTACTTACTTAATGTAAACAAGCGGGGCGATAAAAATGGGCGTATGATGATGGCAAGTTTGGTGAATTGTTAATGCTATTAACTTCAGTCTCTCGCGTACTAAACGGTAAGTTCTAACGGTCATTTTCAGTTGGAATGTAGTGGCAGTTGAGTTCAGCAGTTGTGTATTTGCATCTGGGTAGATTTATTCTCCGCTGTTTACTGCAAACTTGAAAGATGCTCGAATAGGTCTCCTAAATATCAGCATTATTCCATCTCATTTTAATTGGATTATCACACCAGCTAATGAGTACCTGATAATAGCCGTGAAGAATAATATTTCTTTTAATAATGTATTATGGAACGTGTACGAATATTAAGAGATAATCGAAAATTGCGAACCTACTTTGTTAGCAGTGACTAGAGAAGAAACTAACACGAAGCAGAAAGTTAATAGCGCGACATTCGTCCATGAAAATGCATACAGATGATTTAACAGAATGTGTTAAAAAGTGCCTCGTAGCGGCCAGCTGAGTATGTATTGGTCGAAGACATTTTATATTTAATAAGCATTGCACAGTCAATCATTAACCACGAATATTTATTCTATTTAATTTCAAAAATTTTAATTTCGCGGTGTTACCTCACTTCTATCGGGTAATATCTTTGTTTGTCCATTCATATTTTAGCATTAACTTTACATATTCTGTTCCATTGGCACGATTTGGTTTTACACATATATATATATTTCTAAAATGTATGAAGTTTCCTCATTCTCGAACAAATTAATTTAAGATACTTTACGTTACTCGTTCGAATTTACGAAATAAATATATATATATATATGTATGAATGCGATATAAATGAAGTAGCTAATGTTGATAAAAAGTTTGTCGATACAAAATGATTTTTATGAATTATCAAATAATTCGTTTCGAGGATTTGTTTATAAAACACATATCCGATGGAAGAAAACGAAACGTAATGTGTTACGAGGTCGGTAAACATTTTTAAAAAATTTAGAATTTCACAAAAAGGGATATTCCAAAAAGTTTCACAATTTAAAAAAACGGTTAAAACCCAATAATCTAGATAAAATCGGTAAATATCATTTTTCAGCGTTAAAAATGGATTTGTTATTAATCGACATTTAGCAAACATTCCTCCGGATATTTTAAATCAGATAGACAAATTTGGTTAAAATATATAGCGTAAGCTTTTGAGGTTAAAACTCTCATCGCGTAATTAAAAAAAAAGAAATTGTCATTATGTAAGTAAATAAAATCAATTCAAAAATTAAACACAAATAAGATACATTAAAAGATAGTTACGAATTTAAAAAGGGAGAAATAATTAAGTGAAACAGTAAAGATTAGTCTAAAAGAAAACTGGTTTGGTTTAATTTTATAAGTCGAGGATTAATATAAACTTCCTTCTTTATAATTCATCATATTGGATCACTGTATGTGAATAATATTTTCATAAGGGGGAAAAACATTCGTACTGTTTGAGCAGTAAACAGGTTTCCCGTGAAATGTTACTTTCTCTTTTTTCAAGTTTATTCGTTATTAATACTTTCGAATAACAAACTATTAACGTACTTAAAGTCGGTAATCTATGGCGATCTTAATGGAGATTAATATTTTTCTACAAATATCCGCATAATAACCATTTAATAACCGCTTACAGCAATATTTCTGGCAACTGCGTTAACTGCAGGCTTTTAACTTTTGAGCATATGATAAAATAAATATAACCCACCCGACTTGCAACAATATTTCGATAAAAGTAAAAATTATAAGAGACCCAGAAGAATTAATTTCAATTATCGATGAATGTTAGCGCTAGAATACTCTGAATTCGTTAATATATGTTTGCTGAAAAACTACCAGCCGGAACGTAATGTAGGTTTTATGGTACAACTACTACGAGCATACAATAGTATTTATTGTGTCAAAAAAAAAAAAAAAAATTTATACAAGTTTTCCTGTCAACAGATAATTAATCGTTAATAAAAGCGTTTAAATCAACTAGGTTGCTTAATACAGTTCTTACGAATGATATCTCTTTTTCATGAGAACACCGTTTGTTGAATGATATCTGAAGGATAACTTAGGTGTCATATTAATTCTGTTGTTATTTTCTATTCATTACTGTGTACATGGTAAGAAATTTTGCACTTATACAAAGGCATGGCCAACTATCACGTTTGATGTTCAATAAACAAATAGCTGCGCACTTGTCATATATTGTCTAAAAGTTGGATAACGTGAGTTATTATTATTATATAAGTACTAACACAGCAGAATAATAATGACGAAATGTTGAGAAACAACCATTGTGAAAAACAGTACAGTTATCTGGAGAGACAATTATTGTGACCTTGGATTCATACTACAACATTTGATAACAAACAAGCGATAATAGCAAAGTTGGGTGATAGAAAAATCTCGAGATCATTTTTGAAACAGTGAAGAAAATAGACAGAGAAAATCAGTCTAGTTGCTTCGTGACAAAATTCTCGTTGAACACTGTAACTGACATGTATGTAAATGAGTACGTTATAAGGAAATTGAATATGTTTTTAAATAAACGGGGAAAGGTAAGGAGCATAAAAAAGGCGCAAAGTTTGCAATTTTTCGACGCAATAAACCAAATTCCTGCGCAATACCATTTAACTGTTAGAAGCGCATCAATTTGAATGTTTTCTACTTTTCAAAGAAATTATCACACTACCTGGCAAAATGATAATTTTGTAGTTTTCATGAATGAAAAGCTTCTGTCTAGCAGCCTCGCAAGTGAAGACCCGCTGCATTCGATATTATTAAAAATAAAATATCGATCATACGTGATTTCTTCAGTGGCCGCTTATTATGTCTAAAACAAACGAAACCGGTCGCACTATTTTATATATATATATATATATATATATATATTGTGAATTTAATTTAATTTTATTATTTTATGTTTTAACGAAAATCTAATATAAATAACGTCATGTATTTTATGTAATTGTGAATATTTAATTTGTTCCTGTAATAAAATAAATAATAGTGTAATTGTACTTTAAGGTTATTTAAATTTTTAAAAGTTTACATTTAAAATATCGATATTTTACAAGCAACTCTACTCCATTTACTAGAGAATACCTCCAGTCAGCAATCGGCATTGTCAAGATTCGAGCTTGATAATGTAAAAGCAGCTCCCGGCACAGCCAATGAGAGCAACGCTCAGGCATCGGGTGTGTTTAACATAGCTGGAAGAAAGAAGAAAAAACACCGAAAATCGATACGTGGAATATTAGAGGCCTGAACGAATTGGGTAATCAGCAATGAAATTCACTGGAGCGGTGCAGGTCATTTCAAATCATGCCAAGGATGTAAAAAATATTTCTCGAGCATAACAGAAAGGCGAAAAAAATGGTGTTGCTTTCATTATCCTGAAAAGAACCGACCTTTCCGCGATACCCATTTCGGGAGGAGCCGCTAGTGATAACTCGAACTTCCGCGTACAGATTTACGTTTTCTGACTTTAAAAAAAAATATATTTTTCGATATATGGATGCCGGTGACACCTGAAGTAGTATCACACCACGGGCGAGCTCCTCCCGCCGGAGTGTACTAGGCTCATAAAAAAAATTGTTAAATATTTTATTCACGATTTTTCTTTAAAAACCGACCAACTTGAAACGAGAAAACACGGTGGCACCGCAAAACATGTCCAATGAAATACATTTCTAACCTAAAATGCGTATATTTCAAAAAAATTCGGTTACGTTAGAAACAATAATAACCAATAAAAACAAATTTCGCAGCAAATTTACACAAAAATATGCGTTCATATAATACGCGAAACAGCACAAATCCTCGATGACGACTAGAATAGAAAAGACCGGATTGAAAAATGTGTGTTCAGTACGACGGTAACAAAGCCTACACAGAAGTTTCTAGAACACTTCTGCGTAGATCATCGCACAAACTGTCTTGTCTAATTTTTAACGGTATTTTTCGGCCTGCCTGCAGCTCAACGTTGCTCGACACACAGTGTTCCGCGCTTTCGCCGCAAGCACAAGTCACTGTTTCAGCACTTGACCATGACCACTCAGACACTAACGGGTCTCTACCACGATGCGTCCGTACGAACACGACCGGACTTACTACCGAACCGGGGGATTTTCGGTTTTGGTCAAGTAACATGACAAAACAGCAATGCAACCTAAAACGACGTTCGAGAGATCGTGAAATAATGAGCAATCAGAGATTAATTTCTAACTCAAATGTCGTCAAAAGATAGCGCTACGCGTATCAAATCCGCTTCAAGAGCTATCTATGCGATATTGTAAACGACAAAATCATGGTACTCAGAATGGAAGCTAAATTGCTAAACTTTAAAGTCTACGCTTTACATCAAATGCAGATGAAACGGATCCGAGGCTTTCTATTACGATTCAGATCTGAAATAATCAATAAAAATGATAGGGGTCAACATCTCATAGACTTCTGCATCGAAATAGATTTTTCGTGTTTTCGTAGCGAACACAGGATCCATACATCACTTCAAGAAAGGAAAGCCATTAATAGCATCAGATTTGGAAATTGGGAGGGTCAAAAAGCCAGAGAAGTTTAATATTGCTGCCGTTATAATAAAAAAAAAAAACAGGTATCGGACGAGATTTGCTAAGAAATTGAACAACACAAGCACAGCAATGCATTTAAGAATGTGTTTCAGAAAATTTGGCTGATAACAGCAGCTTTTGATCCGATATTCATCCCGGTTAAAAACAAAAATGGAATAATTCCGACGGAAAAGGAGGAAATTGAAGATAGCCGGAAAAACTATTATGAAGGGGTTATGGCGGATGATACCAACAATGGAAATAATGACTTACCTCATGCTAGTACATTAATAAACGACGGAGAGCTCGAAATGCTGCTAGTGGAATAGAGGAAACTTACAAGAAACGGAAGATACAAGTCAGCAGAACCAAATATCATCGTAGCCGAAATATTGCTAGAACCAAGGAAGAAAGTTGTTTAATAGTTGTACATGAGATCTGCACCAAGATGTGAAAGTGTGGTGTTTGGCATTGGACTGAAGCTACATAACGGACCTGACATGGATTGCTTTAATTACAACACGATCGTTTCAATAACGCACAGCAGCAAAGTAATAATGCTGAACGTCATACATGAAACAATCAAAGCATATATGTCGCTGAGTAAACGGGAATCGTGCCTGATTGAGGGACAAGAGATTATTATTAAACGTTAAACAAATCATTGAGAAAGTTTGAGAATTTAATAAAGCAGCTTATCTCTACTCCATAGATTAGAAAATGCTCTCGACAACATTAAATGATATACACTATGGCGTAATGATCATCTAGTCGGGTTAACAAGAAACCTGCACGACAGAAACAAATCGAGAGTAAATATATCGGGCGATCGGCTAATTTAAAACTGCAAAAAAAAATCCAAATATTCTCACGCGTCGTACGCTGGATGAATGTAATCAGAGAAGACTTAGATGGCCGGGAGGTAAACCGATAGTGAAGAAGAAAATTTCAAATCTGCGTTATGCCGATGACAGCACGCTACTCGCTGGCACCGAAGAAGACGGTCTATCGAGTATGTTCGATAATGTTGAGGAAAGTAGCGCAAATGGCGATTTGAAAATAAACAAGCTCAAGTTGAAAATAATGATCGTCGAAAGAAAAAATAATAACAGACCGGATACGAAGGGGATTCAGAAAATTGAAGTTGTAAGTAGTTTCATCTATTTAGGCTCTCTTACCTCGAATAATAGTAGATGCGAACCAGGATAGGCGTGCTACCAAATTAGCAATAGT
Organism: Icerya purchasi; assembly: GCA_039619475.1. Classification (NCBI taxonomy): domain Eukaryota; kingdom Metazoa; phylum Arthropoda; class Insecta; order Hemiptera; family Monophlebidae; genus Icerya; species Icerya purchasi. The sequence goes on along the minus strand of CM077116.1, from coordinate 400,126,933 downwards.
AAAGCTAAATTAAATCGGAAAGGCTGGGGATATTATAAAGGCGACGAAAATGCAAATAATGAAAAGACTAGTTTTAGCAATACTCTTATATACATCAAAAATGTTACGACTTAACGTCAAAAAAAAAAAACTGCACAATAATGTGCATTTGAAATGATTTTTTATAGATGTAAGATTTGTCAATTAACCTGAAGATCCTTCACAAGTTGTGTAAGGAAGACGAAGAACAGGAAATCGTTCAATAACATGGTTGACGTCGCATAGTTAACTACGCTCAGAATCGAGTTATGACAAGGAAGAAGAAAGCCCGTTTGTTCTGGAAAGCTATCAATTACACATTTCGTCGAAGACGAGCCTTCTGATGCAATGCATTGACCGCTAATAGTGCTTCACAAATTCTGAAATCCTGATAAATACTGAACTAACACTTATCAAAACCGTGTTCACATGTACCCTGAATTCGAGTATGCATAATTCTTTGAAAGATTTTTAACGTACACGTTTCATTAAAATAATTGTTATATAAATATTAATTTTTTATTACTTTTAATCGACTCATTCCGAGAAATCATTAATTTATAGTGTTTTAATTTTTAGAGCGGTTAGCTGTTGTAAGTATTCTAGCTTTCATGTTTAATGCAGTTTTAAGGTACTTTAACGGAAAACGTAATCAATCGGTAAAAACGGCTGATGTTCGATTCTTTGCCTTTCATTGTTTTTGTATATAAGAAGCCCAATTATCAACGGTGTAATTGGTAACAGATCACCTCGCAACAAATATGGTCAATGAGTTAACGATATTCGTCATAAATGTGCAGAAAGCGTTTATGGCGAACCGTATACACGCTTACGACTCGCAGTTGTTGATGTGTTTTAGTAGCTATAGAATTAATGATTAATGTATATATTTATAAATATTTGTAATTTAGTTTTTTTTTTAATTAACTAAAGTTTTTAAACGATTAACATTTTATATATATATATATATATATATATATATATATATATATATATAATCTTGGCCAATTTAGCCTCGCAAGGGGCTATGCCCTTTGATCCCTCATGCTTACATTTCTCTCTTTCTCTTTTATACTTTATAAAAAATGATCAAAATTTACAACGTAATTCTTAAGCCGGCCCCCATTAGATTTTATAACGAAAACATTTCCCAATTTTATATAATAAAAAGCAAATACAACTAATAATTTATACCATGAATTTTATTAAACTACCGAAACAACATACTACAAGATATGAAAATAATACTTTTTTTGCGTCATGGCATTATTAAATTAGCAATAGTCTTCATATCATGGGCGTACTGGGGGGGGGGGGGTCAAACCGCCCCGAAATAAAGACACTATGCGGTCCTTTTATCTAGTTAGGTCTAGTTGCATTTAAAAAAAGAAACACCGAGTCAAAGATTAAAAAAATATAAAAGATATCCGATAAAATTTCCCAGCCAAATCATGAGAAATTTCTCTCTCTGTTTCTCTCGCTTTTTTCACAGCTCTCTCTCATGGCGTGCGCTTAATCGCGTCTCAAGCATTTTTATGTTTTTCAGTCCAAATCAGTTGTGACCCTAATAGTTTCGCCTCAAAAAATGCCAACCGGATATCTTCTATATTTCTTTAATCTTTGCTGAGTATGATTTTCCTGTAATGGCAATATTTCAACTATCTGTGTAATGTCTGTCACTTACTTAGTTTATACGGTACAATTAAAAATCTGGGAATTTTTTTAGATTTAGGAAATTTAGTAGCTGATTTTACGATTTAGAAGCGTACCATATATTCCTGTGCTTTAGGGAGGACTGGCACGTATTTTAATTCTGAGATAAACACCAGTTGCAATGAAGTATTTAATATAAGCAGATAATCACTTAAAATTATTTAAACAAAACCACGCAGTTTCCGCATGAAAATTTTTGCTTGTTTCTGTTTTTTATTTAGAGCAGTGTTGCCTAAGGAAGAAGGATTTTTTGACTCCAAAATATTAAGACGTGAACTGGAGTTACAAAAGTAGGAGAATTATTGCAGGTCGCAAGAAGTCGAGACAAATTTCGTCAAATGGTGGAGTCCATGAAAAGTTTGTTACGCTACATGAAGAAGAAGACGGAATGTATCTTTCCTTATACCGTCATCGTAAACAAATCGTTTTCTCTTATATTAGGGACCAGGATATTTCATTTTTCGATTTTTAATGCCTTCGAATAGTTTTTATTGTTCCCCTATTCTTGCTACCACTGACGCATATATTATATGTTCGGTCTATGATATTTAAAGTAGTCTCCGGATAACACAGGAGCTACTCTTCTTTCGTAATCTGCACTCATGGTCCACGTTTGTTTTTTGCCGCCCGTCCATTACTCGCATATTATCCGTTCGTATTCGTAGTTTAATGTGTGTTCGGTATTTTCGCAACATTTCGATATGTTCTCATAAAATATTCAAAAGAGAAAAAAGAGGCGAATCGCGTAATTTAATTTTTGAGGGCAGCATGATTTTGTGAGCCGAGCAACTGCTCGGTGCGCCGGGTACTAACAGTTAAATAACATGACGCGTGATTCGGTTAGACAATGATGCTACGTTCAATTGTTCGAATGCTGCTGCAGTTAACGGAAAATGGTAAACAAAAACGATAGTGCGCGCTAGATTAATACCCCGATAATTGTCGAGCCCAAAAATGAATAAATAAATAAGTAAAAACAAAAGGTTACAGATAAAATTCGTTTGTTGCGATAATTATTATTTTCGAGGGAGGAATTATCTCTAACTAACGATGATCAGTTTAAAAAGGTCGTTCTGCATTTTTGAATTGTAGCGGACCACATTTACCGTCGTTAAATGGTCGCAACAATTAACCAAATATATTATAAAAAAAAAGATGATGACTGTTTAGCGGGTCAGTGCAAACCGGTCTGCATTTCTCTTAAACACGGTACATCCTAAATTGGGAAAGAGAAAAGAAAATAATAAACGAACCGACTTCACAAGTACCGCGAGAACTATCAAGAAAAATGAAACATTCACATGTCTCGGCAATCAGGTCACGAAAGAAATTTGAAGAACACAAAAAGATTGTCCCAACAATGAGACATTTATAACAACTGAAAGGTCCTTGATCCGAAAAATTAGTGATCGGCAGGAAATCGAAAGATTGACTGCGAATATTACAATAGTGTATCAACTTTTTATATATTTATCGTGTTCCGAGTAATTCAGGCAACTTCCCATTTTCATTTCGGTAAATGTAATTCATCTGCCCGTTCGTTACTCGCATATTATCCGTGTGTATTCGTTTTTAATATGTGTTCGGTATTTTTGCGACTTTCTGAATATTGTATGAAAATATTCACATTTGAGCGGTGAGTGACAATTTTATATTTCAGTCGTTATTGCAATTTATTATTTATCTTAGCAAGAAAAAAAAAAATTAAAAATTCTGTAAAAAGGCTATATATAAAAAGATGCTTATAAAATCGACAGCTAAATGCCCATGGCGTTTCAGACCTAAATTAACAGTGGAACGTATAAGCGAATATAGAAAACAACAAAGTATTGTTTTCGGTTTATCCGTAGAAACTCAAAAAATCACTTTATAAAGCTTCAAGAAAAAAAAATCATACAGCCCGTTCTATAGTAGCTAGAGTTAATTTTTTTTCAATTAGACATATTTTCTTCGCGAGATCATAAGAAAATTATAAAACCTTCAAAATTTTTAAACTAAATGGTCCAAATTAAAAAATATATAAAAATCGAATTTAAAAAAAGAATGTTTAAAACATTCAACAATCAGTTCCGTATGAATTATGGTATTGATTTAATTTTTAACCGGCGCACTTCTATAATACGAGAAATATATAAAATTCGAAAAATTTTGATATTTAGGGACCGAATTTTAAAAAATACACCCTTAAAGCGAAAAGACTGGAAACTAAAAAATAGTCCACAGCTCTTTCCATGGCGGCTGGGGGTTACTATTTTTTTAAATTGGTGTACTTTAATCGCTAGAATATAAGGAAAATACGAGGCCTCCAAAATTTTATAATTAAAGGGCCTAAATTTTGAAAAATAATTTAAGCGTACAAATTCTTAAATGTTTAGAGTGATGGTCAACAGTGACTTAATATATCGTTACTTAGATTCTGATAAAAAAAAACAACAAATTTCATCACTGCATTTAAAAAAGTAAATAATGCTAATATCTTATTTTAAAAATAATTCAATTTAACATATTCCTGTCACACATATTACCCTGTTAGCGGTTTCAGGGTTTCAGATATTTTAATCTGAATTTTACTTTTTTGATTGATGTATTCGTGTACTTTAAAAAAAAAAATAAATAAATAAAATATGTGAACGCTGTAGGCGTTATGAAAATGTACCAAGTGAAATAATTTAAAGTGCGAAGGAACGGGCCACGGAACGCAAGTGGGAATAAAGGAAAACCAAACAATTTCACTTAGGATAAAATGAAATTAGATTTTGTAACGAAATAATACAAAATTGTATTTGTATTTTATCATAACAAGTTTCTTTGAATTTCCTTTTTTCTAAGTCGCAGAGTTTTATCAACAAAAACATTACAGCATTAACTCTAAGCGATATCTCCATTATTTTTGTGCTTTCACATCATCTCTAACTAACGATGATCAGTTTATCATATTTAATTTAGGGTTGTAGCGTACCATCACAATTAGCAAAAACAAACCAAAAAAATTATTGGCCGCCATCTGTTACTATCATCTAACTGTTATTACAGGGCACTCATTCAAATTCCAGCTGTGTAGACCCTCATTTTACGATTTCATTAAATTTGTAGAAAAATTTTTAAGCAGAATATCGAAAAAACGTTTCCTTAATTCGCTAATGGCATACAAGTCAACGTTCAATTTCTTAAGTCTGACATCGGGCTTGATAACCATGTCCGCATGTACCACCACTAAATGACCGTTGCGTTTCAGGCCTAAAATAACAGCGGAACGTGTAAGCGAATACAGAAAACAATAAAATGTTTGATACTATTTTTAAAAAAGATATGTATTCATTTTGTTTAATCGTTTAGATTTTTCGTAAGTTTAAAAAAAAAAAAAAATTAGAAAAAGGTTATATATAAAAAGATTAAGAATCGAAAAAATGGACTGCTGCCCTGGTCCAAATTGTCCACCTACCACATCTGTTACTATCATCTAACTGTTATTATATCGCACTCATTCACATTCCAGCTGTGCAGGCTCTCATTTTACGATTTTATTAAATTTGTGGAAAAAATTTTAAGTTTCATGAGAATTGAACAGCGCAAGATAACGAGAAATTGCACTTATTTTTTGGATTTTACTTTGGGCAACAGTAGAAAATTGAAATATCCAAAAAAACGTTTTCTCAATCCCCTAACAGCAGATAAGTCAACGTTCAGGCAGGACAACGTCTGCCGAGTCCGCTAGTAATAATAATAATAAAAAAAAAAATTATCCAATGGGACCGCACTCTTTCACGTTTTTTGGCGAATACTTATGTTCAACGATTTTCATCATTACTCACATGGTACCCGAGTTGAATGATATTCTTTCTATTGGACAAAGAATCAGTAAAATCGGTCTATATAAATATGTGTTATACACGAATAAACATGGAAAAAAAAAAGAAGTGATGTCTTGAGGGGGACATTCGGCAGGAACGAAGTTCCTTTCACTTTTTGGTAGATACACAAGTATAAAATCATTCATAAAGTATATGATAAAAAATTACATAATATAAATCCCGTATGAATTTAAACAAAACAACAAAAACAAAAAATAAGTTTAAATAAAATTTACACGTGTTTAGAATTTAGGTTATATAGTTGATTGCGCACAATACTTGCTGCTCGAATCTCGATACTCGCACGCACATACATACACACACACACACACCCGTGTATAATAGAAAGAGACAGAGCGAAGGTCGCCTGGAGGACGCATAACGCTTTTTCCTTACGTGACAATTTCTGACAATTTGCTCCTACCGCAAGCCGCGTTAAAAAACTACGTTTCAAAAAAATACCATACGCGACGAACTTTAGAAATCGGTAAAAATTAAAATATAACAAACATTACATAAAATTGGGGCATTTTTTCAAATGGAGGCCGGCCTAAGAATTACGTTGTAATTAATATATAAATGTTAACCTTTAAAAGAAAAATTACAGTTAATTCAAAAAAAAAAGAATAAAGATACAAGTGTTATAAATATATACATTGTTACACACTTGTAATAAAGAACATATTATTTTTTAATTAAAATCATTTTGATAAGGACTCGCTTACGTGCATTCATTGACAAGAGCATAATTCATAGTAAAAATGGAACAATATGAAAACCTCATTTAGATATTTTTGTTTCGTTACTGTTTCTTTTTCATCTTATGAATTGCATTTTTTATAATCGGAACTTTGATACTGAAATTTCTAAATGAATATAATTAGAAATACATAGTTTATATATACAAGTTCGATGTTCCGGGGAAGATTACTATTTTTGGTTTTAGTTCAAATGAAATTACCACTCTGTAATTAAAAATATCAAAAATAAATTTTTGTTTTAAATTGATTAAAAAGTAAATCACATTTAAGTGGTTTATCGCACTTTAGCAATAAACGAAAGAAAATATTTTAGTTTACGCTTAGTAATTACACTAATCCTTAAAGAAGAACATAAGTTTTAAATTTCGCAAACGAAAATATTCTTCGGTTGATTTAAAGAAATTCACTTGAGCAGATTTTTCTGAATAATACGAGTATGACATGTTAGTTTTATTAAGTGATAATTACATTACAAAATATGTTTTTTGCCGTTTGGTAATACATTTTTTACTGACATTATGAAAAAAAGAATTGAAATGCAATTTGTCAAAAAACGAGAATAACGTTTGAGTGAATTGGTATAAGCGTGTTAATATTAATCCAGATACTTTATTCTTCATTGTTTAACTATGAGATTTATCTTTTCATTGATACAGCCATTTCCCCCCCCCCCCCAAATAATGTAGAAATACTTATATACTAGCTGTTACCCACGGTTTGGCCCGTGTATTAACACTTTAAGCCCGACGTTTGTATATATGGAGACAGTGTCTGTTACTAAAATCATCTAATCATTTTTTTCCAAAAATAGCCGAAATGAAAATTTGTAAAATTTATTTATTATGTATAAACTCTGACAAAAATTTTACAAATTGTCATTTTTGCTATTTTTGTAAAAAAATAATTAGGTGATTTTAGTAACAGATACTGTCTCCATATATGGAGACATGGGGCTTAAAGTGTTAATACCCGTTTAAATCTGTACTTGGAAATTCATAAAAATTTTTTTGTTTATTTTTGGAATTATATTTAAGTCAAGATTCTTTCTCTCTTTGAGAAACATATTTTACGTTTAACTGAAGATTATCAGTCTTTCCATAACTTGTCTGCCTGATCTAACAAAAAGATTCAATCAACTAAACTGCACACACAGCCATCATTTTAAAAGGGCTTAGTTGTCCACACAGCGATATTCCAGAATTACACATTTAAAAGAACCGCTACAAGTGCAGTCCCAGTGTGCTGCCGTGTAGTACATAGCATACAAATGATGGTGTACGTGGTGGTTTGTCATTGCCTTTCACGTGACTATTAGCGAGTATTTCATTTTTAGTTTTTTGTAATCATTTCCGTCGCCGCCCGGGATTGAACCCGAAACTTCCGTAACGGAAGTCAAGCGCTCTAGCAACTAGGCTATCGCGAGGAGATTTTTAACGATTTCAGTAAGCAAAAAGTGAAGTAACAGACAGAACGCGGCGTATTTACTTACGTCAGAAATTAATAAAATGTCTTCTAGAGTTTATTATTTACCATAGTAATCATTTTATTCCAATTTTTACGTTTAATTTATATTTACCATGGTAATGATTTTATTTTAAATTTTATAAAAATTAATTTTTTTTTTACTTGTCCCGTATACATTTCTGTACCGGCGGTCTCATCTACTTAAAAAAAACCTTATATTTCGTGAAGGAGAAGGGGTAGAAAACTTAGCCGCACCCTAAAACCTATTTGGACAAATACACCCTGAATATTTTAGCATGATCCGTCCAGCGGTACAGGAACGTATACGGGTCAAATAAACATACAAATATTCATTTTTATATATATACAGATTATGGACATAATTAATACCTCTTGGTCTTTGGACCATATATGTGAAAAACATTTTTTTTTTTTTAGGTTTTTTATTAATATATTTATGTAAAGATTCTATTCTCTCTTTTTTGTTTTGTTTCTTTTTTTTTTTTTTTAAATAATATTATTCTCTCTTCGGAAAACATGTTTATCACAGTCAAAAAGAATAGCCTTCACGTTTCAAGTTCATCTGAAAATTATCGGTTTGCTGTAATTTAACAAATAGTTTTACTCAACCAAACAGCACACGCAGCCATCATTTTAAAGAGGCCGAGTTATTCACACGGTGATATTCACTAATTATACATTTAAGAGAAAATCTTCTTCACTCATATCTTTCGACCCCTCCGTCTTTAGCATTTTATTAAAATTAATTTATTACAAAAATGGCAACAGCAAACTACAGAGTATTTGAATAAGAATTTCAAATTTAAGTATAAATAACATTACCAATAGCAAGTATTAAAAATTCTGTTGCAGAATTGTAAAAACTAATATAAAACACCACTTTCTACTGAAATCTCCGCGCTGAGCACAGTGGATAGGCTAGAAGCGCGACTTATAGGTTCATATTTGTCATGGAGATTTAATGATTTCAGTAAGCCAAAAAGAGAAATTACATAACGCGGTGTACAATTAATAAAATGTTATCAATGCTTATTATTTACCATAGTAATCATTTTATTTAAATTTTTAAGTTTAATTTAGATTTACCATGATAATCATTTTATTTAAAATTGTATAAATATTAATTAATATTTTTAATTGTCTCGAATGCATTTCTTTATCGCTGGTCGCATCTCAACTACTTAAAACCTCATATTTCGTGAACGAGAAGGGGTCGGAAACCCAGCCGCATCTTAAAAGCTTCGTTTGAATAATATGAATACACACTAAAAATTTTAACACGATCCGTCCAACGGGACAGGACAAACATAGATACATACGGAGACGGATTCGGGATTTCTTACGGCCTTTGAAGACGCTGTCCGAGCTAGAAAAATAATAAAATTTTGGCGACAATCATTCAATTTCTCGTCGGCGGACAAACGCGGCATTGTTTGTCAAAGACGCTATCTGGGCTAAAAATCAAGGGATCCCGGCATAGCTGTTCTGAGATGTGGCTGAGAAGCGGTGATAGAGCATTTGCTGGCGGTATGGGCGTTTGAAATGCGTACCGAGCAATGTTGAGCCGGGAAAAGTTTTTTTTGACAAAAAAGCCGAAAAGGCAAAATGGTAGGGCGATCGCCGCGAAATAACACTAAGAAATTGCCAAAAAGGATCGATGCGGCGGCGTGTTTGATCCATTTTTTTGTTTGTTAGTAATATTCGCTAGAAACAGACGAAAAGACATAAAGCAATTTTTCTATATGTTACTTGGAGTCTGAACGCCGTCGAGGCTGCATTGCCTACATCAATTCGTCGCGTTGTCGTCCGCAAATTGTACGCGCTCTGTTACACGTTTTTTTTTTCCAATTTCTTTTTAATTAATCAGTTTGCATATAGTTTTGTTTATCCGTATTTTTCACGTATGTGTTATATTATCATTTTTCTGTAGTTTTGTTTTCCTAGCGGAAATATACGCGATTTTAGTCACTCGTGACATCTCCATTACGGAGACATTACCGCCTTCGAACGGCGGGTTTTCAAGTTTTTTTTTATTTTTTATTTTTATTTTTGTTTCATATACAGCCATTTTCCTCTTCCGCAGATATTTTGTTTATATATTTTTTTGAAAAGCCTAATGTTCTGCTAGGCAGAGCTATACCGGTTGTGGCACACCAAAGGGAAAGTGTCGCTGGCGCCTAAAAATTTTTTTTATATATTTTTTTTTTATAGTTAAATATCTATTTAATCATCGAGGGAAAAAAATGAGTCCTTCTCAACTGGCTCCCGGAACAGGGACACGAAATAATTGAGTCCTTCTCAATACATCCAAACATTCATTTATATATATATATATATATATATATATATATATGTATATATACAGATCCGACTTAATTACTAATTATTAAAACGCAGCTTTTCTTTAGTTCTTGAAAAAGCCAAAAACTTAACAATAAAAAAATAAATTTAAATGCGGTATATCCACACTTGTAATAATGTAAGAAACAGGTTTATTACAACATTTACGCGGTTATTTGAAAATAACTTTTATTATTTGCATTTGAAAAAAATAAAAAAAGGCATTCTCCCAACAACACACGCAAAAGAAGAAAAAATAATCATAACGAAACATTACGTGTAAAGTCGTAATCAATTGTTGGAATAACAGATTGAACGAATTTTAAAAATATAATTAAGTACATATGAACACCTAATTCGCCTCCACCTTCGCATACAATATTGATCAGCTTCTTCATTACTTCCGCATGCCTGCATATAAATAAATTATAATTTACAAATGTAGAGCTGAATAAAATATATTATTATACATCGTGTAGGTGATATTTCACCGCATGATTATAATAAATATAAACAGATCAGATTCTACGAACAAAAACTGCCGTTTGAAATTAAATTTTTAAATGAAAAATTACGTATTTGTTAATCATTTGAAGCCTAATCTTGTTGTATTTGAAAGGTAATGTGGGGTAACGCGACGTCTTTACAATTCTAGTGATAATGACTTAACTGTCATAATACGTCCGCCTTCCCTGAAAAAGTAATATCCCGGGTTAATACGCACCGAAGAATGGTACAGAAGCTTCCGTGACAAACTAAAACGGATTGATTACCAATTAACACAAGAAATTCTCTTTATGTCCTATAATAAATGAAAATAGACCCTGCCACTCATTATGATAACAGCATTACGTAGCAGTATTTTATATAGTCATTGTACATTTGTGTCGGAATTAAGATAATTTAATAATCGCGACAACGTAAAATTTGCCGAGTTGACCTAACCGATGTCAGTAGAATAATTAACAAATGTTGACTCTCTTATACTGTACTCAACAATTAGATCACCTTTCTGAACTATTGCCAATTTCGTATATACGGTTCTCCTGAAATTGTTTATTCATTCCTAATTGTACGTTCCTGTCCGAATTATGTCATACCGAATATGCGTTTAAATAAACTCCTCAAAAATATTCAATCATCCACGAAACTCTATGACATTTAACAGAATTATCAGCCATTTCTTATGTACTATCTTTTACCGATATTGTTATATGCATTTTAAAAATGCCAAATTTTTGTAATGAAATTTTATATAGACATGCATCAGATAAAGAAGAAAAAAAAAAGATTACCGAAAATTTGCAATTTCGTGAAACACGTAACGTGGAAGATATCAAGACCTAAGAAGTGCTATTCAACATTTTATGTAAAATTAAAGAAAACTATATAAATGAACTCATTTAAAAAAAAATATATATAAGTGATTAAAAAAATAATTATTAATTCTTTAACGTTTTTGAAGTAACAACTGACAGAAATACGCTTGTCTTTTAATATAAGTCATCGAATGTTTCTTCGTCATTTAAAATAAATTCATTTGTATTTTATTTTTGCATTATTTGCATTGATATGCTACGTGCGACTATAATATATTCAGATTTCCGTTGTAAAGTTTTATATGCAAAAAATTATACAATATAAAATTACCACCTTTAATATACTTTCATATGTTAATTCTTACACCATATAAATATTTTATGGCTGCAAACAGTGTTGCGGACTATCTTTCGATCGTCTTTAACTTTACTTTATTTGCTTCTGTGAATTAATTTTTTTTTATCATTATTTTTTTGTTCAGAACTGTCAGACAGAAAAACGATTTAACGCCGAAATAACAAAGCACAGTGTGCTAGTGCACTGTCAGCATTAAATTTTCTGAAGAAACACCTGCTGTTTGGCAGCTTCACTTCTAAGAACTTAATTTCATAAACAATCTTCAGGTAGTCCTAATAATAATAATAATAATCTTTGTTTTTAAATTAAATTTTTTTACCGCTTTTTTATTTTTATTTTGATAAGTTGGTTCTCAAAGCATGAATTGGCACTCATTTTTTCGGTTGTATTGAGAAAAACAACAGGTCATTAGAAGTTGTTATGTTTTAGTAAAGAATTAATTCGTCTTCAATAAATGAAGACCATCATCCAAAATATTTATTAGAGTTATATCATGATTCCAATGTAATGCTAAAAACAGAATTCAGTTTAATCAAAAGCAGTTATCAGACTGACCGTAATGGAATTTTAAAATATTCACCAAAATTAAAGAAATGTAATAGATTTCAACGGTAAACACCGTTTGTCGTATAATTTATACAGAATTCAAAAGAAAAAAATAAAAGCGATTCAATAATCTTACAGTCACATCTCCCATTTCTATTTGCATACACTTATATATTTATACATCGATATGTTATCGAAGATAAATAAATTTTAGTCATTACAAATTATTAGCAAATAATTTCAAATACCTGCAGGGATGAACAGATGCCATCGGTGGGCCTGGAATATGCGGATGATTTTCCATAGTGACTGTTTTTTTAGCATGATCTTGACTAATATCGTCAAAAATTTTTTCAACGGATAATGGCTCGTGATTCTAAAAATTGTTAAAGTTTTAAAATATTAGTTAAAATTAATTCTGTGAACTTACTTTCGTAATAGCCAAATACATAAACATATACAATTATTCCTGTTTGTAACGCAATTGTTTTGTGTTAGACTATCATAACGGAAAAACTTTACATTCTGCAATTCAATTTTTGTTTTTTTTTTAAAAGAAATATATTTTAACTATATTAGAAAGTTGGTACATTTTAGAAATGTTTTTCTTTCTTCTGACACGTGACAAAGCAATCAGTAAAACGAATTTTTATCTAAAAATAATTTTTTTTTGCAGTTCTGTTATACTTAATTATACTCTGCTATTTTAAAAATTCGAATATGTTTAGGTTCAGAAATATCATACAATGAAAAAATAATAATTAAGAGGGCTTATAATGATTATAAGACTTTTTAAATTATTTTTTGATTAGAGATTGTCAGTCGTTTCTTACAGAATGTCAAATTATATTATCAACAAAGTAGTTTAATGTTGTCATAAATAATAACTTTATAATTACTTTAAAAAATAATTTACGTATTTTATGGAATATTATTTAGAAAAGAATAAAGATGGAATAAACATAAATGGTAGAATATATAATACAATAAGATTTGCCGACAATATAGCAGTAATAGCGGAAACCGAGGAAGGACTGCAAAAATCTTTACATACGTTCAGTAAAGCTCTACAAGAAAGATGTAAAATGATTATAAGTACCAAAAAGATCAAGGTCATGGTGTGCTCGAAATGCGAAAACAAAATATAAATATTCTCTTGAATCAACAGAGAATAAATCAAGTAACTGAGTTCCCCTATTTGGAAGTATAATGTCATCAGACGGTCGAGGCACGAAGGACATAAAGAGAATAGTTTTCGCGGAAAACGCTTTCATGAAAAAACCTTTCCTCTTATCAAAAAACATATCAATTAATACCAGAAAGTTTTTTATAAAAAGCTTTATCTCGAATGTAACGCTATACGGAGCAGAAACATGGACCACTTTAAAAAGAGAAAATGATAAGCTCCAAGCGTTCGAAATGTGGATCTAACATGGCCATATTAATACTTACCAACCATAAGGTTGAGGAAGAAAGAAGAAGATGCTGGATACTACATTTTAAATTTATAAGCGAAATAAATGGAATCATTATACCCATCGCAATAAGTATACTAATATTCATTATATCCTCAACCATTCGGTTGGTGGACAACCTATTCTCACATTTTAGATGTACAGATATAGGTTGTATACTAAGCAATTATTATATATGCAACGCAGGTGTATACACGCAGACTACATTCGGAACTGATAGTAGCCGCTTGTTATCGCGCTACAAATGCAGTCCCGTGTGTGTCTGCTGTGTACTGGCCTAGCGCGCATATGATGTTGAACGTGGTGGTTTGCTATTGCCTTCCACATGATTACTAGCGATTATTTATTTATTTATTTAATTCTTGTAATAAGTTCGTCGTCGCTCGGGATCGAACCCATAACCTCCATATCGGAAGTCAAGCGATCTAGCAACTAGGCTATCGCGACGACACGCATATATATTAGGAGCTTGCAGCTCATGCTCACAACGCGCGCCACTTACTTCTTTACTGGTACCTCAATATTTTCGGATTAAAACTTTTTTGATAGGCAAATTGGAATAAATAAAATATATATTTCAAAGTAAATTTTATTGCAAATCTTTGTCAAATACAATGTTGATATTACAACATTCAAGTACAATTCATAGTGTGGAAATATCGCATTTTATTTACTTATATATACAAATAAATATATAAAGAGACAGAAAGAGGGAGGCGAGATTTCTCTATTATACAAACTTTTTCTGATTGTCGATGCTCTCATATTCTCAATTTTTAAACTAACTACAGCGTAATAAATAAATGCAGATATCGCTTATTATTTTATATATGATTCATGATATATAATATATATATATGTAGGCTGATTGGTAATTCGACCTATTCCTTGAAATGAGTTATTCTGGAGATCATTTATAGCAAATTAGGTCCTATCAACAAGGGGTCAAAAATTAATGGTTACTGAGTTATAACGATTTTACAAATTTTTACAAAATTTTCGATTTCGCATAAAAAAAAAATTAATTCTGAACAATTACTTGATATTTTTCTAAAAGCTAATTAACTATTTATTACATTGGAATAAAATTCAAGTCCAGAATTATCATAATCTCAGAAATAAAATTATTTAAATAGCAATGATAAATTTCTTTTCTAATTTTTGTTCATAATTAAACTATTATTATTTGAAAACAAGTTCAGTCAAGCATGAGGTTTCATGCGCTGAGGATTCCGTATGAAAGTTAACAATAACTATAATTATTTAGTATGTAAGAAAATTTGTTTGAATAAATTTCTATTTTTATTTTACTATTTTAATTTAATATCTTAATAAATTTCAGAGATCTTTTCTAATAATAATTTAAAACAGTAAAGCAAAATACTAATTTGAATCGAAGACTTAGACTAATTTGAAGTGAAATGTAACGGTTATGAAGAAAAATTAATTAAATCCTTTTTTTATTTATTTTTTTAAATTATTGGTTTAGATTTAATAACTAATATTAAGGTTTTATGATTTTTTAAAATGTGTAATTTTGTTAATTCCTACACCTATCTTTCTTGAATAGCCGACCGTCAAAGATATTTAATAAATATATAAACGAAAACACGCAAAAAATATTAATTAGAAATAATATTGATGCTACGTATCACTCTGCTGCGGCTGCTAGAATGTTGGTGTTCCCTGCTGGCAGGTTGGTGTACGTTGGTGATTGCATCCTGGATTCTCGGCGAATGGGAGGGAGAGACACGGTAATCGAAATTATAGTTTACGAATTTTGTAAATGTCACTAATTGGAAAACCGAATTTCGAGGCAATTTGGTTACTTTGTTATTAAACTTTTTTCGGTTGCAAGACGAACTGGTTACTTTACCAGAAAAGGTCGATATAGTTCCGCGATGTGAAAAAGACTGTCGTTCTACTGTGATGATTTTTTAACAATTCGGTATTTTCTTTCGACTCTCTCAGTATGTTAGACCATTATTAAATATTTTTTTTTTTATTTATTTACTAGCATAGGTCGTTAAATTGTTTAACAAATCAAAATACTATTCGCATCTGTTTTTCATCAGGCGGACGTACCACCTAAACAATGATGCGGTGAGTCCGTTCCTTTCATTACAGTTCATAACAACACTAACACACCTCGTAATGAAAATAACCAAACCAAAACCTGCGATCCTGTTCCGTTTCTTATCCCTCGTACTAACACTACTAACGAAAATTATAACAATCCGAATCAAATTCTAAAAACCGCTGCAATCTCGTATTCCGATAAAGCCAAAAGAAAAATAACACCGATTAACAAACCTGTTTATTTCGTGCATTCAAAAAACCCACTTAAAACAAAACCAACATTTAAAACTAAAAAACTATAAAGTTCTCGAATCAAATCCGGTGCTTGCTAGTTGTGCGCGTGGTGGAATAATATTATCAGTTCGTGCGGATATTAACTTTCAACAGATAATGTTACCATCCGACATTCAACCAGTAACAGTCGAAATTCGTAAGCCAGTTCCACGGGAGTCTCTAAACATAATTCCGAACTGTATTTAGAAACTTTTAAAGTTGCCAAAAACTTCAAACAGTTCCTCCCCTCTAGCGCCGCGAGTATTACGGCTAAAAATTTTGAACAGGGTTAAACATATGCGCTTCGACATATATTTCTCAAGTTTGGAACATCAAGGTTTGAAAGTTTCGTTAAGGAAATAACTTATGGTTTCGTTCTTGACAAATAACGATCTTTCCATCGATCATGACCGGAAAAAAAATATTATTTTTGAAACTTTCGAGCCTTCGGCGCTTAAGGTTCTGAATTTTAAGATGGAAACCTAGATGTTCCAAAGTAAATAAATAAACAGGGACGCACATTTTTTTAACCTTGTTCAAAATCTTGAACCAATACATAAATTACAAGCGGGGCTACACGTCATTTTTCAGAATTTTATGAACTTTTAGAAAATTTCAAACAGTTTTGTTAAGAAAACGAAATACGGGTCCGTTCCCAAAAAATAGCGCTCTTTCCAATAATAATACACTTGAAAAAAATTTTTTTTTTACAAAATTTCGAGCTTTCAGAGCCCCAAGTCACTAATTTTAAAATTGGAAACTTAGATGTTCCAAACCAGAGAAATATACATGGATGCCCATATTTACTACTTTCCTCAAAATTTTTAGCTATAATACTCGCGTCACAAATCAATTCTCTCGATTTTTTGAACTTTTCAGCAAACTTTGAAAGTTCAATTAAGAAAATGAAATACGGTTTCTTTCCCGACAGATAGCGATCCTTCAAACGGTATATAACATGCGTCAGAAAAATAAAAAATTTTCTTCAAAATTTCGAACTTTCGGCGCCTTAAGGGTCCAATTTTAAAACTGAAAATCCAAATGTTATAAACTTGAGAAATATAAGGGGATCAGCACGTTTTTAGCCGCGTTCAAAATTTTCAGCTGTAATATTCGTGGAGCTAGTGGAGAGACACATAATTATTTATTTTTTTTTGAACTTTTCAGAACTTTGAAAATTTCTTTAAAAAAATGAAATACGGTTTCGTTCCCGACGAATAGCGATATTTCTAATGATATATCACAAACCTAAAAAAAAAAAATTTTTTTTTCAAAATTTTGAATTTTTGGCGCCCCACAGGTCTCAGTCTAAAGTTGGGGTCCGATTGTCTTAAATCAGAGAAATATACGTAGAGTCGCGTGTTTTCTACCATGTTCCAAATTTATAGCTGTAATACTCGCGTCGCAAGAAGGGGGCCGGTAATTGGAGCTGACGCTTTTTTGAACTATACGTCAACTTTGAAAGTTTGGTTAAGAAAATGAAATTTGGTTTCGTTCCCGACTACTAGAGATCTTTCTAATGATATATCACAAGCCCAAGAAAAAAAATATTTTTTTCCAAAATCTCGAGCTTTCGGTGCCCCGAGGGTCCAATTTTAAAGCTGGAAACTCGGATGTTCCAAACTAGAGAAGTATACGTGGAAGCGCGTATTTTTAGCCCCATTCAAAATTTTTAACTACAATATTCGCGGCGCTAGGGGGGGGGGACACGTCATTTTTCGCGCTTTTTTGAACTTTACGGCAACTTTGAAATTTTTGGTAAAGAAAATGATATAAGGTTTTGTTCCTGATAAATAGCGATCTTTCAAACGATATATTACATTACCGGGAAAAAAAATATTTTTTTACAAAATTTTGAGCTTTCGAAGCCCCGGAGTTTTTTTTTTAAAGCTCGAGACCCGGACGCACCAAATTACAGAAATATACGTGGAAGTACATATTTTTAACCATGTTTTAAATTTTTAGCTATAATACTCGCAGCGCTAGGGGACGCGCAATTTTTTGAGCCTTTTTGAGCTTTATCGCAACTTTGAAAGTTTGGTTAAGAAAATGAAATTCGGTTTCGTTCCCGACTACTAGAGATCTTTCTAATGATATATCACAAGCCCAAGAAAAAAAATATTTTTTTCCAAAATCTCGAGCTTTCGGTGCCCTGAGGTTCCAATTTTAAAGCTGGAAACTCGGATGTTCCAAACTAGAGAAATATACGTGGAAGCGCATATTTTTAACCGTGTTCAAAATTTTTATCGGTAATATTCGCGGCGCTAGGGGGGGGGGGACACGTCATTTTTCGCGCTTTTTTGAACTTTACGGCAACTTTGAATATTTTGGTAAAGAAAATGATATAAGGTATTGTTCCTGATAAATAGCGATCTTTCAAACGATATATTACATTACCGGGAAAAAAAATATTTTTTTACAAAATTTTGAGCTTTCGAAGCCCCGGAGTTTTATTTTTAAAGCTTGAGACCCGGACGCACCAAATTACAGAAATATACGTGGAAGTACATATTTTTAACCATGTTTTAAATTTTTAGCTACAATACTCGCTGCGCTAGGGGACGCGCAATTTTTCGAGCTTTTTTGAGCTTTATCGCAACTTTGAAAGTTTGGTTAAGAAAATGAAATTCGGTTTCGTTCCCGACTGCTAGAGATCTTTCTAATGATATATCACAAGCCCAAGAAAAAAAATATTTTTTTCCAAAATCTCGAGCTTTCGGTGCCCCGAGGGTCCAATTTTAAAGCTGGAAACTCGGATGTTCCAAACTAGAGAAATATACGTGGAAGCGCATATTTTTAACCGTGTTCAAAATTTTTATCGGTAATATTCGCGGCGCAAGGGGGGGGGGTACACGTCATTTTTCGCGCTTTTTTGAACTTTACGGCAACTTTGAATTTTTTGGTAAAGAAAATGATATAAGGTTTTGTTCCTGATAAATAGCGATCTTTCAAACGATATATTACATTACCGGGAAAAAAAATATTTTTTTACAAAATTTTGAGCTTTCGAAGCCCCGGAGTTTTATTTTTAAAGCTTGAGACCCGGACGCACCAAATTACAGAAATATACGTGGAAGTACATATTTTTAACCATGTTTTAAATTTTTAGCTACAATACTCGCTGCGCTAGGGGACGCGCAATTTTTCGAGCTTTTTTGAGCTTTATCGCAACTTTGAAAGTTTGGTTAAGAAAATGAAATTCGGTTTCGTTCCCGACTACTAGAGATCTTTCTAATGATATATCACAAGCCCAAGAAAAAAAATATTTTTTCCCAAAATCTCGAGCTTTCGGTGCCCCGAGGGTCCAATTTTAAAGCTGGAAACTCGGATGTTCCAAACTAGAGAAATATACTTGGAAGCGCATATTTTTAACCGTGTTCAAAATTTTTATCGGTAATATTCGCGGCGCAAGGGGGGGGGGGGGACACGTCATTTTTCGCGCTTTTTTGAACTTTACGGCAACTTTGAATTTTTTGGTAAAGAAAATGATATAAGGTTTTGTTCCTGATAAATAGCGATCTTTCAAACGATATATTACATTACCGGGGAAAAAAATATTTTTTTACAAAATTTTGAGCTTTCGAAGCCCCGGAGTTTTATTTTTAAAGCTTGAGACCCGGACGCACCAAATTACAGAAATATACGTGGAAGTACATATTTTTAACCATGTTTTAAATTTTTAGCTATAATACTCGCTGCGCTAGGGGACGCGCAATTTTTTGAGCTTTTTTGAGCTTTATCGCAACTTTGAAAGTTTGGTTAAGAAAATGAAATTCGGTTTCGTTCCCGACTACTAGAGATCTTTCTAATGATATATCACAAGCCCAAGAAAAAAAATATTTTTTTCCAAAATCTCGAGCTTTCGGTGCCCCGAGGGTCCAATTTTAAAGCTGGAAACTCGGATGTTCCAAACTAGAGGAATATACGTGGAAGCGCATATTTTTAACCGTGTTCAAAATTTTTATCGGTAATATTCGTGGCGCTAGGGGGGGGGGGGACACGTCATTTTTCGCGCTTTTTTGAACTTTACGGCAACTTTGAAAGTTTCGTTAAGGAAATGAAATTCGGTTTCGTTCCCGACAAATAGCGATCTTTCCATCGATATATCGCATGCCTATAAAAAAAAATATTTTTTTACAAACTTTTGAGCTTTTGTCGCCCCGAGGATCCAGTTTTAAAGTTGGAAATCCGGATGTTCCAAACTAGAGAAATATACGGGTATGTGCGTATTTTTAGCCCCATTCAAAATTTTTAACTACAATACTCGCGGCGCTAAGAGGGGGGGACACGTCATTTTTTGCTGTTTTTTGAACTTTTGGGCAACTTTACATAACTTTTGTAACGTAATTTTTTGATTTTATGAAAGTACTCCTGCATTGTAGTTTATATTTTGAATTTCAGCGTTATAAGTTTATCTAGTGACGAGTTATGATTTTTTAAGTGATTTTTGAGGTCGTTTTATGTACCATATTATATATTCTTGACGGTTTTTTGGGTTTTTTGCCGCCCAGGGTAATCGGTCATCTTCAAGTTATAGATCGTTTTAAAGATAATTTTAATTGTAATTTATGTTCCAAATTTGAAGTTTATAAGTCAAGCCGTTCGTGAATTATTGATTTTTATTTGATATTTTTGTCATTTGTGTACCATCTTATAAGGATTCCGTACATTATATGTATACGGAATCCTAAAAATGTATGACACTTAACATACAAATTACAGAAATTAGTTCCCTGTTTCATTAAAGTAAAGTAAATCCCATCTAAGGTTCCCAATGAACTAAGCCCAATGGCACTAATGAGAGTAGGGGGTCAGTTTCTTTAGCTTTCTAAAAATGTATAAATGTTATCAGTTTGTACACGTGCACACAAAGAAAATCACTTTAGACTGAGGAAACCCCTAAATTCCAAAAAACATGCTCTTATCAATACCGTCACACTTTTGTTTGTTTTATCGCACTCGGGACGGGAGTACAAGTCGGTAAACTTTGGAAACTTTCCGGGCAGTTCGTGAACACGATGGACAACGCTTGTCTCAGTCAGTTACTTCTGTTTATTCAACTGGTTTAATTTAATTACTACGGAGAGCGGACGTATCGTTTAATTTAAATACCTAAAAAAAAAAAAAAATGCTTTTTTCAACATATCGACGGATTCCTGAAACAGGATGTGTTCAGCGATGACAAAGTGACGTCGACAGACCTCGGGTTTCCGATCCTGCTGACAAAAAAGAAATTTTAAGGCAATTTGAAACAGATCTCCCAGCTTCAACGAGAACTGTGGCGAGACAGCTTAACGTATCCCAGAGGAAAGTATGGTTCGTTGCATATTCAGCACGACTTTACCCATTTCATTATATATCAGTACACGTTATTGAAATTGCCTCAAAAATTTTTTCTCGGTCAGCAGGATCGGAAACTCGATGTCTGCCGGCGTCATTTTGCCGTCGTTGAACACATCCTGTTTTCCGAATCTGTCGGTATGTTGTACCAAACGGCGGTAAGGGAAATATTTAGAACCTTTAACAGAACAAAATATCTGTCTATTATTCATTTTCAAAAAAAAAAAACATTTTTTTTTAGGTATTTAAATTAAACAATACGTCCGCTCTCTGTGGTAATTAAATTAAAACAGCTTAATGAACGGAAATAACTGACTGAGACAAGCATCGTCCACCGTGTTCACGAACTGCCCGGAAAGTTTCCAAAGTCTACTGACTTGTACTCCCGTCCGGAGTGCGATAAAACAAACAAAAGCGTGACGATATTAATAAGGGCATGTTTCTTGGAATTTAGGGGTTTCCTTAGTCTAATGTGATTTTCTTTGTATGCATGTGTTATCGTGATACGATATAGATGGGGTAGGCGAGAAAATTGGAATTATTTAAATACAAATATGATGGAATAATTTAAAATACGCAAGAGAGAATATTTCTGAAATATATATAATAAAATAGAAATTCCATCAATATAGGTTATTCATAAGCATACAGCTGATCATCTGACGGCGTATCTAAAATGAAAAGGGAATTTCGCAAAAATGACTGTGTAAGATGATAAGAGACGGATGAATAGAGCGGAATCTGTTCGATCTCGGCGCACGGAAATTACTTTAATTATGCTAGCGGCTGTGTGAATCCGCTTTACGCGCAAACGTGTCCTCGTACGTACCTGCATTTTCTAGTCAGTTGTTTTAGTTATTTTATATAGTTATAATCGCGTTATATCGAAAGACATCATTCTAGTCACTACAAAAGCATATTGCTTTAAGAAGGAGGCGCAATAATCGAAGAAAATAAGAAAAAAAAAAAGAATAAGGAACAGCTTCGAAATTGTGTAGCCGGAGATCAAAAACTTCGAAGACCGAGGGTGGACGAAAGCGCTCGAAAGTCATCAGTGCCTATACGGTAGCTACTGGAGGAGCTAAGAAGCCCAGCCTTCGCAGTCACTAGTCAACCAGACGGATAGATCGCAGTCAAGGAAAATACAGGCCAGATTTATATATTCATATTTTATATTATTTCATTGTTGTTGTTTAAAAATTTGTGAGTTCTGCGATTGATTAAGTATATGTGTATGGTATATGTATTTTAATGAGTTGGATTGATTTGTGTTAATTTTTTTTATATATGCAGCTGCATCTCCCAATCGTTTAGTGTCTCGGTGTTGTAAAATATAGAAAAATTTTGTGTACGAAGTGTTGGATTATTGCTTGTGTGAGTGTGCAAAGTAATTTCCGGCAGACCGAGTAAAATATTAAAGACAGAGATAAAAGTAATAAAAAGTATAAATTAACTGCATTTAAAAAAAATATATATATATTTTATCACAGAACTGGTTACCTCTGGTGACCGGTAACGTGATAAATTGGCGACCACGATGGGATTCACTAATTGTAATAAATTTTAGTTTTATTACAATTAGTGGAGCGGACAATAATGGCAGAGAGACGGGTTTTGAGAAGTGAGTTCAGGAGAACTTCCTTGGGAAGTATTCCTAACAGAGGAGAAGGTGTCACGACACGAGGAGTGAACGTAGAGGCGGAAAATGTGATAGAAGATTCAGGTGTAGAATTAATGAATTCGACAATGAGGGAAGAAAAAGAAGAATCACAAAAAGGTAAAGAGGAAAATGTTAGTAATGTTATGTTAGTTCAATTAATACAACAATTAAGTAAGGATATGAATAGTAAATTTGATGAACAAAATAAAAAATTTAGTAATGATATGAATAGTAAATTTGATGAACAAAATAAAAAATTTAGTAATGATATGAATAGTAAATTTGATGAACAAAATAAAGAAATTAGCCACAAATTTGATGAACAAAAAGAAACATTTAGTAAACAAGTAAAAAATATAGAATTGCAGCATAGGGCCTTTAGAGATGATATTAATGAATTGAAAAATGAATTTAAAAACTTACATAAAGATTTAAATGAAAAGTTTAAAGTACAAAGTGCAGATGTAGAAAAGAAATTGGAAAATAGTCTAAGTAAAATCACAAAAAACATGGAAGAACAACTTAAAAATAAAGCACGAAATCTGGAAAATGATATTAATAAAGTACATAGTCAAGTAGAAACATTAAATACAGATTTAAATGAGCAAAATGAAAATATTTCGAAGATAAATAATAATTTAGTACAGAAAAATAAAACTTTAGTTACACTTGAAACGAAATTTAATTGTCATGTTAATGGGGTAGATCGAAGTGTGGAAGATCAAATAAAGAACGAGGTAACGACGGTAAAAGATGAATTAACACAAGAAGTAGAAAGAAAAGTTCGAAAAGAAGTAGAATCGATTAGAGAAGAGTTATATAGAAAAGATTCTGAAATTGCAGAGTTAAGAAGAAATATCGAGCAACAAGAGGTGATCAGTGTTTTGTCAGCCAAACATGCATTCAATGTGGGTCAAAATTATAAAAGTTGTATTATTAAAGGGATCAGCGAATTAGAAAAACAAAAACATACAAATTGGAATGGATTTGATGTGAGTTGCGATCTATTTAAGAACGGAACATATCTTACAAATAAAGCATGGATACGTGGTTATCACACTCCTATTAGTTAATCTAAGCATAATAGTGTTCATTGTATTATTTCGACTACGACATATGTATATATCAGATGAGAGGTTTTCTCGTTTGGCAACTATGTTATTTTGATTTTAGATGGGATTTAAAATTCAAGTATTTTATTGTCGCGGTATGTATGGAATAATAATATGATTGTAATTTAAAAGAAAAAAAAAAAAAAAAATAATAATAATAATAAATAAATAAATAGATAAACAGAAAAAAAAAAAAAAAGTATAGCTGTACTTAGCTGTTGCATGCAGCAATAATAAATGTCAAGTTGTTTAGCCTATTTGTTCTGATGTAAAGTATGGTTAAAATTTATTTAAAATATTTACGTAGTATTGGATGGAAATAAATAAAATTTAGAAATATGAAATCAATGTTAAGAGTTAAACTTGGATGATAGTAATGATAATTGTAAACTATCAGGAAAGTTAAATTTAGAAATGTGGTATCAATGTTAAAAGTTAATCTTGGATGATAGTAATAATAATTGTAAACTATCAGGAAAGTTAAATTTAAAAATGGGGTATCAACGTTAAGAGTTAAACTTGGATGATAGTAATAAAATTGTAAACTATCAGGAAAGTTAAATTTAGAAATGTGGTATCAATGTTAAAAGTTAATCTTGGATGATAGTAATAATAATTGTAAACTATCAGGAAAGTTAAATTTAAAAATGGGGTATCAACGTTAAGAGTTAAACTTGGATGATAGTAATAAAATTGTAAACTATCAGGAAAGTTAAATTTAGAAATGTGGTATCAATGTTAAAAGTTAAACTTGGATGATAGTAATAAAATTGTAAACTATTAGGAAAGTTAAATTTAGAACTGTCTCGCTTGTCTCCATTTTGAAAACATGAATATATTTTAGTTTTATAAACGGATCTCTTGAAGTGTAATGTAATTTGATAATTTTGAAGTAACTATGCACCACTTATATGGAATTTTGATTAATATTTAAAAAAAAAAAAAAAAAAAAAAAAATGAAATGCGCGATTGATTAAAATATACAAATACGAAGAAAAAGAAATGAAATAGAAACGAAATAAAAAGATAAAGGGATAAATTATTAGAATAATACGATATGATTATGAAGAAATAACTATTAGTGTGATAAAATGAGTGTGTTAGTTAGAAGAGAGTTGAATAAGTGTGAATTGTGTAAGAGAGTGAAGTATAATTACAGTGGACATAAACCTATATATAAAGCTCATAAAGTGCAAAGTCCATTGGATGTAGTCTCGATAGATATACTGGGACCGCTTCCCGTGTCGAAGGGGAAGGATAAGCTGTTGGTCGTATACGATATTTTCTCAAAATTTGTTAAGTTGTACCCAGTAAAGAAATTGTCAAGTAGAATTGTAATTGCAAAGATGAAAAGTTTTATTAGTACATATGGGAAAATGAAAGTTATAATATCAGATAACGCCACAATATTCAGAAGTGGGTTGTGGACTGAGCATTTTAAAAATGAAAATATAGAATTGAGACGCATACCCCGTATTTTCCTCAAGGGAATCCAGTTGAAAAATGTAATCTCGAGATAGCGAAGTACTTAAAAGTGTTCAACAGGTATAAACAAAAGAATTGGTGTTATCATGTAGATAAAGTAGAGAGAATTATAAATAGCATACCGTATAGTGTAACTGGAGAGCCTCCAATAACGGTGCTGACAGGAAAAGAGAATCCAGGGTTACTACGTGAACGAGTAGAGTATCCGGAGAAATTGATAATAAATCATAGGAGGTTAATTGAAACGGTCCGGGAAAGAATAGAATACGTCGGAAAGAGAAACATAGAAAAAATAAATAATCGAATGCTAGAATTAAGTGTTGGTGATCCAGTATGTATCCGGAATCATACACTATCTGATAAAGCCAAGAACAAATCAAAAAAGTTAAGTGACGTTTATAAAGGGCCATTTAAGATCGGTAAGATAATAGGAACTAACACATATGAGATAGTAGATCAGAATAATCAAAGTCTCGGAATACAAAATGTAAAGAATTTGAAAAAAGGGTAATGTTGAAAGTGAATGAGAGTCGAATTAGTTGACTTGAAGAACGGAAGATTTAAAGTAAGAGAATAATAAATAAATCTTTAGGATTATGAAAACAGTTAATATTACCTATTTATGCGAATGATATTTAGTTACCTGCTGTTGTACCTAAAATATTCGGTTAAAATGTATATATGGCATGTAAATAAGTTGTGGTAATAAAACGTGCGCGTATCGGTTTTTATATATATAAAAAAAAAAAAAAAAAAAAAAAAAAAAAAATGTTTATAGATTATTTTAAATAAGTTGTTACGGCAACAAAATGTGCGTAAAATTAATAAAAATTATGTAATATGATTGGTAGGAAATAATTTGAGTAGCAATGTGTGACTCGCAGTCTATTGGATGAGTAAATGAGAGTGTAAGAAGAATATCAGATGGGGCGTATCGGTTAAAAAGGGTAGTATGTAATTTGCAGTGGTACTGAGTGTGGTAAGCTAATCAGATCATTAGATCTGGTGGAGGAGTGTTCATTAACAACATTGATGCCGGTGCGTAATTCTTCGTGTGCGTGTGACATCAGTGTCTCCGAAAAATAGTGGCGATTAGAATTCGTCAGATCAATTGTCGCTTATCAGCTAAATCTCGCGTCGAATCGGAACGCGATTATTCACAGCGTCTCTACAATATAATGTCTTATCTCCGCCTCATGATTTGAAAAAGAATATAAACAATTTATCATTTTGTTCAAACTTTACCAAAAAGGATCCTTGCTGTATTAAGATGATTTTCTTTTAAATGTTACGATGTAAGCATGAAATTATCATTAAAATTCAAAGGAAAAAATTTTTTTTTTGAAAAAAAAAAAATTTTTTTTTTAGAACGCAGTGATATATCGTGATACGATATAGATGGGGTAGGCGAGAAAATTGGAATTATTTAAATACAAATATGATGGAATAATTTAAAATACGCAAGAGAGAATATTTCTGAAATATATATAATAAAATAGAAATTCCATCAATATAGGTTATTCATAAGCATACAGCTGATCATCTGACGGCGTATCTAAAATGAAAAGGGAATTTCGCAAAAATGACTGTGTAAGATGATAAGAGACGGATGAATAGAGCGGAATCTGTTCGATCTCGGCGCACGGAAATTACTTTAATTATGCTAGCGGCTGTGTGAATCCGCTTTACGCGCAAACGTGTCCTCGTACGTACCTGCATTTTCTAGTCAGTTGTTTTAGTTATTTTATATAGTTATAATCGCGTTATATCGAAAGACATCATTCTAGTCACTACAAAAGCATATTGCTTTAAGAAGGAGGCGCAATAATCGAAGAAAATAAGAAAAAAAAAAAGAATAAGGAACAGCTTCGAAATTGTGTAGCCGGAGATCAAAAACTTCGAAGACCGAGGGTGGACGAAAGCGCTCGAAAGTCATCAGTGCCTATACGGTAGCTACTGGAGGAGCTAAGAAGCCCAGCCTTCGCAGTCACTAGTCAACCAGACGGATAGATCGCAGTCAAGGAAAATACAGGCCAGATTTATATATTCATATTTTATATTATTTCATTGTTGTTGTTTAAAAATTTGTGAGTTCTGCGATTGATTAAGTATATGTGTATGGTATATGTATTTTAATGAGTTGGATTGATTTGTGTTAATTTTTTTTATATATGCAGCTGCATCTCCCAATCGTTTAGTGTCTCGGTGTTGTAAAATATAGAAAAATTTTGTGTACGAAGTGTTGGATTATTGCTTGTGTGAGTGTGCAAAGTAATTTCCGGCAGACCGAGTAAAATATTAAAGACAGAGATAAAAGTAATAAAAAGTATAAATTAACTGCATTTAAAAAAAATATATATATATTTTATCACAGAACTGGTTACCTCTGGTGACCGGTAACGTGATAGTGTATAAACTGATAACATTTATACCTTTTTAGAAAGCTAATGAAACAGGGAACTAATTTCTATAATTTGTATGTCAAGTGTTATACATTTTTTTCAAATAATGACAGTTTTTTAATTAGAAAATAAATTTAAGTCTTATTTTCAGCATACCATAATCAATTATGCACACAAATAGCTAATCATCACGCATCGTGAATGATTTTATTTTACAGGTTAATTATATTGATTATGTCCGTTTTAATGCGAACAGCAAGACAATATACAATTTATTGCATGCATATAATAAAAAGGGGCATAATTAACTATTTCAGTTATTTTTATGTTCTGTTAAAAAATTTAACACCCAAGTGTTGAGCAGTTCACTGATAATAAACAACATGTAAGTTCGCGCAACAAATAACATTCATAAAATTCAAATATAAGTTTATGTGCTTATTAAAATACAGTGCCACGTCTTCGTAGATGAGGAGGAAATATTGGTAGCCAACACTCGTCGGTTAAATAGAATGGCAGAAGATCAATGGAGGGACAATGCAACATCAAGTTTACTTATTTATGCACCTCAAGTATCGACGAAAAAAATTGTTCATCAACTCGCGTTAAGATAAAAAAAACAAACCTTATTTCTTTTAGTATTAAAATTCAACATTTATTTTTTACATTAATAAAAATGTGGCTGTTATGGAAATGATTAAAGTTTTCCTTTGTTTTCTATTATTTAAAAGTAAAGTAAGCCCTGTCGGGGATTGTAAAGTTAAAGTCCACAATGAACCAAAACTCAACGGCACTAATGAGAGTAGGGGGACCACAGTTCCTTTCTCTCGGCCGCCTTTACTTTCTCAGATTTCTCTGGTATCCAATTATTTCAGGCTAGGTAAACCTGGAAGCGACTTGAATCCAGAACGAAATCAAAATGAAAATTGACAAAATTTTTGAAATCACATAATTATACTTATCACCAATCTAACGAAAAGTCCTGCCTCTTTCGCCAAATGTGCCAATGACAAACACCAAATATCGTCCGGTCATAACACGAGAATTAAACGGCGCAAGATAACGAGAAATTGCACTTAATTTTTGAATTTTCCTTGAGGCAACAGTAGAAACTTAGAATATCGAAAAAACGCTTCCTCAATCCGCTAATAGCAGACAAGCCAACGTTCAGACAGAACAACGTTTGCCGGGTCCGCTAGTATTATATATGTATATAAAAATTTAAAACCATACTTTGGCAGAAGATACGCTTTTTACCAGCATTTAATTATAAATAGCTTTCAATACTAATTTAGTAAAAATTTATTTGTTCAATTTTAATTGTTTTAACTAAACACACAATAACTTATGTTTAAATCAGCAATCTAAATATATAATATACGTATATTCATAACCACAGTTTAAACATTTTTGTAT
Source organism: Icerya purchasi (assembly GCA_039619475.1). Lineage (NCBI taxonomy): Eukaryota > Metazoa > Arthropoda > Insecta > Hemiptera > Monophlebidae > Icerya > Icerya purchasi. Next base: position 400,097,300 of record CM077116.1, on the reverse strand, counting down.
GTAATATACACGAAAAACACGTACAAAAACTATATAAATATAACCAAATTAAAAAATAAATGAACTTGTAAAATTTTAATAGCGCTATTTTTATTAATCTCATATATTTTCCATGTTATGTATATATATAATATTTTTAAAACCAATATTTTTTTGTACTTAATGAATTGTGCTCCGTATTACCTTATAGTGGAAAATTAACACAAAAACATTAATATGTAAAAATGGACTACAAATAAAAGTTAAATACTGGTATAGCATTAATAAATTGTTTTGTACAAAAAATTATAATCGCGAATAATATTGCACCAAACAATACTTTAACCATTATAAATTTAACTACTTAAAAAATATATACAAACTACTGCGTATATTTTGTTCTGCGATGCATGGTTAGCTTCTATTTATCGATATTATTAGATTTAATCTGAATCCAATATACGGTTAAGTCAGTTTTACTGTTTAATTACAAATAGTTATTTGATTGTTATAAATTTAAAAAATATAAACTGGATATTTTAGTATTCATTTAAATCTCTGCAAATTTTTCCGTAATTTCAAATTACAAAAGTAGTATGTCTCGAATATTTATATACATACTTGAATATTAAAATGTATAAATATTACATTTCTAAAAACTGGCCATTTTAAAATTGTTTACTTCTAAATAACAAATTTTTACCAACATTTTGCTGCGGAACGCTTTTTAAAGTATAGAATATCAAATTCATGCATTACGAAACGTTATTTTACACAAATTAAATCAGTTTTATTATTTTTAGTAATGTTATTTGCAAAACTGTTCGATTACTGTCTTATTAAAGTTAAAATAAAACATAAGATGAACTGTAGAATTTATAAAACAATACCTCATCGTATCCACAGATCCAAAGGCGCGGCGTTTGATAGTATTTATCGTATGTTATGTGTAAATCATAGGTTCGTGTTTTTACAATTTCTACTTCAACATTACACTCTTTGTTTTCAACATTTTTATTATTTGTAGGAGGAGGCTGCAAACATAATATAATTTGTTAAATAAATAACATCGCTTAATAGTTATATAAATTAAATCGAAATCAGTCTACCCGTTCTCGAGTTTTCCGTTTTACAACAAGACAATTCATTTTTATTTATATAGATATTTGCATAAATCCGTCTTTCCATTAATTAGATTATTTTGCTATGTGCCTTCGGCATGTATAATTTTTTTTTTAAACTTTTTCTTATTAAATCAAATGCATACAACTTTTTTCTTCAGTTTCCCTTATTTAAATTTTGTTTCAAACAAGTATTCACGTTTAAATAACCATTCCTTAGAAGTTATTAAAATTTGTTCAAATCAAAATAAGGGATAATTAAATTTCCGAGGAACTCATTTTTTCGCGATTTCTTTGCAGAATAGAAAAAGAGAATTTAATCAACTATTTTATTACTGGACGAAAAAATGTTTGAAACTTTTCAACAACGCATTGGCCATTTGGAATAAAAAAATGATTTTAATAAAGAATATGAAACATAATTCTTCTGCATGCAGTTTTTTTTTTTGTTGCTAACACGATATTTCAAGTTTAACTCTTCGCTTTGTGCGTAATATTGGATGTTAATTAATAAACCACGTAACATCATCAGATGTGATGAAAAAAGCTGTATTTTTTAAAAATCAAATGGTTATATCAAACAATATTGCCAAATTTAGTTCTAAACTTTCTCCAAAATATAAACAGCGAATTCAGTTAAACAGTAATTTTAGAAAAGTGAAATACAGTGCAAGAACTAAAAAAGGAAATTATTTTTTAAATTTACTTTTGCCATTAAATTTTTTTTTTTTTTTTTTATAATCAAATTTAATATCTAGTATTTAATTTGTAACAATTAATTAATAAAATCTACGCGTCTTCCATCTTATTTTGTAATTCAGAAGTAATGGCATAGCGGAGTGATTTCGCTGTTTAACTGATAACTGTTACGAATCATACAAACTATAAATATATAAACAATTAAATACAAAATATAAATTTATTTCTAGGTAAGCGTTTATTACTGCAACTACGCAATAACCCGAAATGTTAATTCAGACATATTATATATCTCCCCATTTATTAACGTGCTTTGACGGTTTTTTTATCGCTAAGGTAACAGAAAACTTTATACGTCAAATAGAATTTCTACTCTTATTTAAATATTGAAGTCGCGTTAATATTTAAAATCGTTAATTTATTTTAATGTATATACCTTGTCGATAGTTTCAAGGAAGCCGCTTTTTTCATATTCTTCCATATCTTCAGCCTCTTCTTCTTGATCGTCATCACTGTCGTCATTTTCGTTACTTTCATTATCATCATTCCTCGTATGCGTACTGCTCGTATTTCGTTTTTGTTCCATATACATTGAGACTGAATTGATTTTTGAACTAGAGTAACAAGCATCAGATTTTGTTTTCAAAGAACTGGGTTCATCCTACACATATATTAAATACTTAATTTTCCAGATTGTTTAAATAGATATTTAGTGGGAGTAAATTTAAAGTAACACGTAAACTTCAAATGTTATTAGGATCTTACTGGAACTAGAGAAATAATTTATGCATTTTATACGCATAATGAAAAAAAATAAATAAATAAATTAAAGAATGCAGATATCTATAATTCTCATGATTTAATTTTATTTCACATCAAAATTTTTATGGGCGATTTTAAGATTAAATGGTTTTACGGATTTAACTATTTCTTATTTATTCTTTATCAACCAAAAATTTAGACTCACTTCAGAATCTAATTTAATATCCAGGATTTTATCTTCAACGTCTTGAATTAAATCAAACTGAGCTGTTGTAACCCAACCGCCATCATCGCCTGGTTCAACAATTTGCTCCTCATTGTTGCATCCGACCTATTTCAAATGAAATATAAAAATAAGTAAATCAGTAGAAAAACTAAGGTGATTCCATATTGTACGGTATTATCATAAATATAAACTGCAATAAATGAAATTGAAATACTTGTTTATATCGCTGCGAGCAAGGCACATTGCGAGTTATTAAAAACTGTTTGTCTGCTGGAAGGTAAGATTTTACTCGATCGTCATCACCACTAGACCACTGCCATGTAGGGCAATGATGTACCAAGTGATCGCCTGCTATTACAAATTCATCAGGAGTAATAACGCCGGTTTCTTTAAATTTGGATTCCTAAAATAAATGATAAAGCAATATATACATATATACATATATACATATATAAAACTAAGACAATTTTCGAAATATTTAGATTTAAAATTATGCATTATCTTAAAGAACCTTGAGTATTGGTGTTAAATATTCCGCCACGCCGAGAGCGGTGCCCTTAACAGTATTTATAACGCTCTGCATCTCAATTTAAAATTATATTAGTTACAAAAATATATGCATACATATACACGTTAAATACCAAAATGTAAATTAAACACACGCATGAAGTATACAAAAACATTTATATCAATTTTTATCGCTTATAGTTCAACCGATATTGTCGTCTAATATCGATTAATAAATTAATTGCGCATAAAAAAATATTGAGATTTTATTAATACTGTGTTTTGTAAAAATAAACAATCTTAAAACTATCCGAACAAAAAAATTTGATCTGAAAATAAAATAATTTTGATGTTTTCATCATGATGCATACGATTTTTAATTAATCAAATTACGTATTATAAAATAAATTGACAGCAAAAATTAATTTAAACAATAATTTTATAGATTTCTGACTTGCCGTTTTCTTTTAATTAATATTTTATAAGAACAGCCAGGATACCATCGTTTTATTATTGCACAGATTACAATAATATCGTCGACTTTGAACTACTATTATCAACAGTATCGATTGGTACGTATTTATGTTTACAAAATTAAAGAGTGGTGGGTGTTACCGTTTTGTTTGTGTTTTGCCTTTTTTTTTTACATAGTTTTGTGTACATTTAATGTTTTTAAAATTTTATTTCGAAAATTTTTAATCGATTACAATAATTTTTTAGTCTATATGTAACTGAAGCAAATGTTATCACATTTTATAACCTATAATACTAGTGTGAGTTAATGTTGATATACGTATTTAATTTTGTTTTAACTGAAAATACTAAGTAGATTTACTTTGTACAGACGACACTTAATTCGTTATAATTTAATGTATATTTTAATAAAATAGGTCGTAGTAGTACCATGAATCAGCACTTATTAGAAAGTACAAATTACGTTGAAATATTGTATCAGTTGAAATCAACAGTAGAAGGATTATTAGACTCTAAATCAACAAATGTATGGAACGTTTACGGAGGTTTAAACAGATTGCATTCGGTGGTAGCAAAAATATTTAAACACGGCTTCCGCATTTATAAACCAAATGTAGGTAATTTTTAAATAAATTTACATTCGCGTTTGAATTTAGTGAAAAATATTAGCGGTCTACTGTTATTATATGTGATCATTAAGGGGTTGTTTTATTGAACTCTTGTGGAGGTTTATCATAGTTACGATTAATTTTATTACTAAAGTTAATTGTACCAGTTAATACTTACAATCTGATTTTTACAAGAGGGAAAGAATTTTATTTCGAAAATGTATAATCTCGCATTTAGTTTTTTATCAAAGCATACAAAAGAATTTTTTAGTTTTATATTATTTGTCGTAATAGAAGATAAGGTTTTTCTCTCATTTTTTAGTTACATAGTGTTTACAGAGAGATGTTTTGCGACTTCATAATTGTATCGAAAATCAGGGTCGTCATTTAAATGATGTTATCTTTAACACTACACACTTGTCGACATAAATAAATACATCAAAAATTTAAAAAATAACAATTTTTTTTAAAAAATAAGATTTTTTTTTCTACACTAAAAAGTACAAAAAACTTCATTAGTGTGCGACTACCAGATACGCATCTTAACATTAAAATCTGAAACTACAAAATCCTATGAAAAATAAAAGCGGGGGCCTCAGTTACGAAAATATTCAGTGTGTGTGGTATTGTGATGCACAACAATCGAACAACATTAAATAGTGATTGTAGTTTTGGCTTAGGATGTATTATAATATTAACATTTAATTATTAATCTGTGGCCCCCGCTTTTATTTTTCAGAATATTTTGCAGTTTCAGATTTTAATGTTAAGATGCGTATCTGGTAGTCGCACACTAATGAAGTTTTTTGTACTTTTTAGTGTAGAAAAAAAAATCTTGTTTTTTTATTTTTTAGTCTGGACTTTTTACTATGCATTTCAATAAAAAATAATAAATTTAGAATTGTATTTTATTTTGCTTTATTTTATTCAATATCTTGATTATAGGACATTTACAGAAATTTGTGTTACATTTTATTATTAAATAATGGATCGCATTCTTTCAATTATCTTGTCTTTTGTTTTTCACACAATACATACGGAATCCTCAGTACATAAAAAACAATGTTTGACTAATAGCGATCTTTCCATTGATATATATTTTTTTGAAACTTTCGAGCTTTCGGTGACCCAAGGGTCCAATTTTAAAGTTGGAAACCCAAATGTTCTAAAGTAAAGAAATACACAAGGATGCGCTTTTTGAACTTTTCGTAAACTTCGAAAGTTTCATTAAAGAAATAAAACATGGTTTTGTTCTTGGAAAATAGCGATCTTTCCAACAATATATCACATGCCCGGAAAAAAAAAAATCCGAAATTTCGAGCTTTCGGCGCCCTGAGGGTCTAATTTTAAAGCTGGAAACTCAGATGTTGCATAGTATTGTATTGTTATCTATAACAAGCATTTCTGCAAAAGGACAATTTTTAAGTTCATCAGGAAGTAGGTGAAAAATCGTTTGTAAGATTTCCCCCAGACAGACAGAATGACAAACCAAGTTAAATAAAATGCTATAAAAAATGTTCTTTCTTTCTCTTTCCAACGCGATCAATCTCGTTTTTCTAACTTACATACAGATGGCTCTATTACGTTTTGAAATATGGTCGGTTTCTCTGCCGCACCCTATATATTGGTTAAGTAAAAAGTTCTGAGCGTTTTTCGCTAGATGTCGTTAGTGATCCGTTTTGGTAACATGGACGTCGAAGATAAGGCACGCTTTGGTAGGCCAATCGTCGAAAACGCAGATAAAATCATGGAAATCGTCGAGTCGGACCGGCATGTGAGCACTTATTCCATTGCCCAGGAACTGAAAATTAACTAGAAAACCGTTTGGAACCATTTGCATAAGGCTGGTCTGAAGAAGAAGCTCGATGTATGGGTGCCACACGAATTAATGCAAAAGAACCTTTTGCACCAAATTGATGCCTGCGATTCTTTGCTGAAACGGAACGAAATCGACCCATTTTTGAAGCGGATGGTGTCTGGCGATGAAAAATGGGTCACATACGATAACAACAGCCGAAAAAGATTGTGGTCCAATCGCGGTGAGCCGGCCCAACGATTGTAAAGCCCGGATTAACGGTTAATAAGGTTTTGCTATGTGTTTAGTGTGACTGGAAGGGAATCATCCAATATTAGCTGCTTCCATCGGGCCAGACAGTCAGTTCGGAACTCTACTGTTAACAACTGACCAGATTGAACCAGAACCGACCAGAATTGGCCAGTGGGAAGGGTGCTGTGTTCCATCAAGACAACGCCAGGCCGCACACATCTTAACGACGCGTCAGAAGCTCTGAGAGCTTGGATTGAAAATTCTATCGCACCCGCCGTATGGTTCAGTACTGGCACCAAGCGATTATCACCTTTTCAAGCATTTAAAAAATTTCCGTGATGATACAAAACTGGCCTCAAGAGAGGCTTGTGAAAATGAGCTGGTCAAGTTTTTTACTAGTATCAATTGAGACTAAAACTTCTTCAATCGCGGAATTATGAAAGTGCCTTCAAAATAAACAAAAGTTCTCGAACAAAACGGCGCATATTTGATCTAAATCGAGTAATCCTAACTATGTTAATTTCATTGTCGAAATAAAGCGAAAAAACGCTCAGAACTTTTTACTTAACCGTATATATATACACACACACACACACATACACACATATATATATATATATATATATATATATAATTTCCGATTATAATAATTTGGTAGTTTGCTATAAAATCAAAAATACGTTTTCATACAATAATAAAAGAAAAACGTTTACAGCGAATGTCGGGATTATCATCAATGAGTCGTGAATCCCCTGTGGAGATATCGAGATTATGATCTGTCCATGTGATGTATAAGATGTCGCCATTGATCTCTGTTGTGGGCCAGTCGAACACATTCTACGAAACTCTTTCCTACAGCTGTCCGGATCATGTCTGACCATCTGGTTGGAACGCGACCACGTCTTCTTTTTCCTTCTACTTTTCCTTCCAGAATTCTCGTCTCAAATCCATTTGCTCTTATTATATGGCCAAAGTATTTTAATATTCTTCTAACTACTTCCGACGATAATCTTTTCGTTATGTCTATTTCTTATAACACCGAGCTATTTGTTCTTTTTTCCGTCCACGGGATTCGTAGCATTCGTCTCCAGCAGTACATTTCTAACGCATCTATTTTTTGTCGATCGGATTTACGTAAAGTCCAAGTTTCTGCGCCGTATAGAAATACTGAGAATACCAGACTATTCACTAGTCTTATTTTACTTTCTTTGAAACGTTAAAAAAAAAACACATTTTACATTTCAGCCGAAACTACGAAATTTTATAATTTTGTGGTCGAAACCGAAATTTCGATAGAAGTCAGAAAAAGTAAAACACGAACTGATCTGAAACTTTAATCAAAATCTAAATCTGTATTTAAAAACTATCTGGAAACATCGATTAAAAAAGTTGTGCGTGGAACATCTCTCATGCCCCCCCCCCCTATTGCCACGCCCAAGGCTGAATTTTTGTTACTCATTTTGAAATTATTACCTTGTGAATTAGTAATTTTGAACGAAACGTTTCGGAATAATAATGAAAATTAAACATTTTTGTGCGCCATATTAGAAAGAGTGCGACTAAACAAAAGAAATACAATATTGCAATTTATAACTGACTGAAACTGTTTAACAGAAGATTTCGTACTGCGATGTTTTTTTCAAAACGTAGTTTAGGTGTGAATAAAATTTTTACGTCCGAAGTTTCATTCCAAGTTTGTACAAGAAATCGACATTTCTAAATAACTCGTTCGTTTTACAACACTAGCTATCAGATGAAAAGTATTTGAAAGAGATTAGTTGTTTACCAGTAAGGATATAAAGTTAAATTATTCAATTTTATTCATAAAAAGGAATTAGAATGTTTAAATATCTAGCAGGCGTCTAATGACAGTTTAGTGAACCAAAAATTATATTTACTATCGTCATTCGTTGTTAATAAGAATTTTCGATTTTCTTTAGTATATGGCCTATCGTGGAAGCAGATAGGCAAGATAGAATAAAATATTCGTTGAAAAACTTAATCTATTTTAAACAAAAGAAAGAACGTTTAAGACCTTTATAACTCTAAATAATTTAATCGCAGTTTTCTTGTTGTAATCGCTTACATTTTTAAATACTTCACACGTATTAAAGTAAATTGTAACGGAAAAACAATATTTTAATCCTCCTTACACCCACACCCATTCGCACATCTTAAGTAATGCGGTGATTGTAGTATTGAAAAAGGGGACTTCGTTGTGTTAGATATTGCGTTCACTTTAAGAAACGTTTCAAATTTTTTCTGATTAAACAAGTTTCTTAGTAAATTTTTTATACAACAGTAATTATTAGATTCCTTAAAAACTCATAAAAAAAAAAAAAAACTTTACAGAACAACCAAAAAGTAAAAAGCGTTAATAACGCGTAAAACGAAATATTCACCTAAAAGAGAACATTGTTAATGGGTAATATTTTTGCGGCGGCTTGTGTAATAAATTTTTCGAATTGTTGATAATTTACGCAACAAACAATCCCTTTTTACAATATTTAAAAAGGAATTATCAAATAAAGTTTCAGAATTTATTCAGATAATTTTTCACTGTTTTTTTTTTTTTCTTTTTTGAGTTCACGGAACACTTTTAGTAATCGGTTTTTGAATCCAGTTATTTGATATACATGTACCTAGCACTAGTCCTTCCGCGTAATTCGACCATTCTTTTTATTTGATGTAGTTTGGCTATTTTTAAATCTAATCAATACGGCCGGTAACTGCATGATTTCCCTTTTTTTTATATATTGCAATCACAACGGTATAATTGACCCGGAATTTTATCGCTATAAAAAGTTTACGGACCACGATGAATGTCGTTGAAGTTCAATTTTTATAATTTCTAACAATTCAGTTGCTGCATCGTATTAGCTTCTTGCCACGTTATATAATAGCTCTATAGGTTAAGAAGAATGGATTTAGCGCGACTCAATATTTTTTAATGCGAGATGACTATGTGGTGCGGGGTACATCATAAAGTATTTTGTTCTAACCGCGTTCATTGCTTATTACGTTTGACTACTTCTTGTTTAATGTTTTCTCTTGGAAAAATATTCTTATTTTTTTCTTATTTCAATCGCTACTTTTTGCTTGTTATAATAATTACGTTTTGTATTAATAGTGGGAGGGGAAGAAGAATCACCGCGGCTATTTAATATTTTATTTGACCCGCACGAACAGTATTTAAATTTGCGTTGCGAATTTTTGGAAAAATTAATGTTCGCTTTCTTTTCTCGGTACTACAAGATGATTTATTCAAAGTCGATATATTTACAATGGTCGAAAGCACCTCCGACCTAGTTCGAAGTATGAAGCAATTGTGTAAACTGTGTGTAACTTTTATTTGTATTACAATCAATTTGTTTTAGCGCTTTGCCGATTATTGACTGTAGTTAATGTTTATCTATCAATCGGCGATAACTTTAACACGGTTCATAGATAAATTTAATGTTTTGTAATTCCGGTTATACATATTTTTAATCTTTATTGCCGTTTGCTCGACTGTACGAATTGGTTTTCCAAAAATAGAAAACTTTAATCTTCTGCCTGAGACTATAAGCGCGCTGGATATTTTTTCTCACTTTTATATGTAAACGATTACTCGTATGTAAATTACGAAATATTTAAACTAGATTGGAAAGTGCGGGATTACTAGGTTCATTTTTAAAGTAATTTTTTCCAACGGTACCATCGTGGTTTTCGTATAAAAAGGTGAAGGAATTTATCCAGTAAGCTGTAAATTAGCTCGGGTAATATAAAAACAAAATACAATTTGAAACACGATTAGAACGTGATTAGAACACGCCTATAATAGTGCAATCTAATTAATTAATTAATAATGACTTTCTGTTTTCTGTAGAAGAGGTGTGAACTTGTAAAGCAAGGAATTGTTTATTTATTTAGCGCACGTAGCGTTGCCGGTGAATTACATTTGCTCTAGAGCCTCCATAGGTACTTGTAATTTACTCGTTTTAACCGTCTTGTACTTTTTATAATTAAAAGCATATTAGTCGTCTGGATGGGGTATCGAAGTATGCTATCTAAAATGTCACCCTTTAGTTGTAGAGTTCTGGAATGGTAGTTTATTGGTTTGATGCGCTTAGGAAGGATAGAAGTATTGATGAGATATCAAGTGTCCAGGTGATACGTTCTTTTAACAGCGTATCCTAGAATCAGTTTTTCAGTGGATTCTTATTTGTTTATGAAGGTGGAAAACATTCACGTTTTGAGTGCCGGAAATTTCCTTTTCCTATTTACTTAGGCCATCATTCGCTTATAGACCTTGCTGTGTATGAATTTCGAAACCGCATTGTACCTAACAGTGTGGAATGATATTTCAAGTAATCATCGATATGCGTATACATACATGTGTTTTGTTTTGTTTTTACCAATTTTCTGAAGCGACGTTATCACAAAATATAGTTTGTTGATGTTTCGAATTTGTAACTAAAATATGTTTGTTTTAGTGGTTTAGGATGGATCTCGAATGCTTGAAACAGTTCATCGATAATAAATTATGTGATTTTTAAATGTAGATCAATTTTTAAATCACTTTTTACAGTTTTCAGGAAATTGAGATTTTTTTTTCTTTTTTTTTAGCAAATGTTTTGATAAAACGGTTGTTTTTATTACTACTATTCGGTATCATTAATTAAAATTTCTTTCTTTTTTTTTCTGGCCCGGCGTTAAACCATTTGGCCATTTAGCAAAAAATTTCTTGCTGAGAGCCATCTATTATATTATCATTTGCAGTATTAATTTTCTTTTTTCGTTCCCCCCCCCCAGATTATCTGTTTTATTAATTTCTTTTCCCTTTTCTCCCCCCCCCCCCGGCGCGCTAATGAAATTTTCACTTCAGTCGGATTTTGTGGTACTAAATTATTTTCAGCCTTTGGGTTTCGCGCGCTGTTTTTTTATTTCAACCTTAAATTCGCCATTTATTCGTACGTGTTTCTGAAATTCTTTATTTTTAACGTGTGATATAAAGCCTATGCACCGGCATAGTGTACGGCATATTAAAAGAAGAAAAAGAAGAATATAATGACTGATTTAACCGCAAGTCGTTGATTAGTTTTTAACACGTTTTTTTTTTTTTTTTTTTTTTTTTTTTTTAGGGTGACGCGGATTGTTGGATTTTCATACAAGGATTAAGTTGGCTACAGCCGACACTGGCAGCATCGCCTACTTTTGTCGGAAGTCATATGACTCAGTTAAAGTCGCCCATTCGAAATTACGATAAGGCTATGACTTGGCTTAATAAAAGGTAATTTTACATTTTCGAAATTAATAGATTGCAAAAAAGTTTTGTTTTGATGAAATCAGAAATTCCTAATAAATGTATGTTAAGAAGGATTTTTATAGTATTATATTTACATTCACTGTTGAAAACGATGTAGGGGTTACAATTTAAGTTCTAAAAATAAAAATGGAAAAAAAAACACGAGCCCGAAAAATAAGAATATTTTCAAAAATTTCAATAGCATTTTTTTTAATTTTACAATTCTTTTAAGGTTTGTTTGAATGGTATTTAATTTTTACATGTAGGTCGAAAAAAATAGCGTATGGATTAATTTCGAAGTTTTCAAGCATTTCGTGTAATGTAAATTCCGAAATTGTATTGTTTTTTGTTTTTTTTTCTCTGTTCGAATTTATCCGCGAAATGATTGAAAAAGTTCCTGTAAAAATTTCGTTTAATGCAACAGCGATGATATAGCGGTAAATTTGATGAAATATTAAAAATTACAAAAAAAAGTGAAAAAAGAACGTAATGGATTTAAAATAAGAAAAAAAAAAAATATGCGCTGTTTGAATAAATTTTTGAGCACTTATATCTTCTTAAAAAGAAACGAGTAGTTCCTTTTAAAATGAACGTGGCGCTAATTTGAATTTGGGTTGTTTTTTTTTTCGACTTAATGATAAGAGAGCTTTTAAAATGAATGAACTCGTCTATTTTTTAAAGTAATATTTTTCGCATGATTTTAGGCTTTTCCTATTGGCCCAGCAATAGCCGCATTTTTAATATTTATTACTACAATAAAGTCTCTAACGTCTCTTCTTTAGAATAATGTGTCTTTTTTCTTTTTTATTTCCAGTATCGAAAATCACACGTTATCGGAAAAATTATGTTGGTTGTTATCTGACCAGGAGCATTTAGTATCTTGCTACTATCCAACGGCGTATTTACGTCAACCTCGTTATAGCGAAGCTACGCTGATTTGTTTAAAAGCGGTCGAACAAAATCTGCTTTCTCTTCTCGCCGATATTGATCCATCGTTGGTAATTTTACTTTTTTTTCTTTTATTTACAGAATTTTTTTTTTTTTTATTATTTACTTTCGGATTTAGTCGTTAATCATTACCGAGTGTGAAACATTTTATTACAAAAACTTGTAAAGTTTTTCAATGCTAAACTGCTACATTGGACGTTAAAATTAACGCTTAGAGAATAATTTTATGTTCTTAATCAAAGGTTTTTCGTTATACAAATGATCGGAAAAAGAGCGTTTGATTTTCCAGTATCGAATTCAGTTATTACGGAAATTAAAATTATTGTTCGAGAATTTTACGCAGTGTGCAACTATTGTTTCTAAGAAGGAGCCTCCATAAAAAGTATACATTAATTTTTAACGAATCAGTTTGACTCCTACTCTTTCATGTTCGCTAAGTTCGGTTACGTATAGGAATTCTACCCATGTCTGTTACTTAATACGACGGAATTATAATTTATCTCGATAATAGAGATGGTAACCCATGATCGCAACAAACAAGATGACTGCGATTTTCGTTCTATATACCAGAGTCAAGAATTGAAAAGTTTAGTAATCGTACAGCGTAACTACTCCGCGTTAGGAAAAGTTATAAAGAATATCTTATTTAAAATGCGGAAAAAAATTGAAAAAGAGACGAGAAATTAGTCACTCTTATTTTGCTCTTTTAATATTGTAATAAATTTTAATTATTGTATTTTTTATTATAAATATGTTTACGATGTTATGTTTAGAATTTAAGCCGCAAAGATCACGCTTTTAAATGTAATTTAGTGCTGGTCGGAATATCAAGGGGGAAGTAAAACCTGATTTTTTTCCGTCTTTCATATCTATAGTGGCGACGAAAAGTATCGGGATATTTACATTAATTAAATTTAGTTAAAAGTGTCTATCGTGCAAAAAAATTATTACTCGTTTTTGCACGCCGCTTTGACTGAATTTTATAATAAGTGGTGCAGGTGTCAAAAAAAACAAAACATAAAATTGTTTTTTATATTACTAAAATTTTCTTCTTTTTCCAGTTTCATACATTTATATACGTGACCTGGACTATGAAAAGGGCAGGTTAACGTGTCAAAAAATCAATTTCCAGTTTTGTAGCGATTTGGATAGAAAATAAGGCGCCTTTTCACACGGTGAGCAAGTTCATAAGATTCTTCCGAATGTACTCAAAATGCAGCTACATATGATGCCGAAATGATCACTAAATCTTAGTCTTCGATAACTCTAAACAATTAGTTCTTGTCTTTTCGAGCATTTGTCGCGGTATTTTCGACTTGTGGTTATTTGTGCAGCACGGCTTTTCGGGGTATCGGGTCATCCGCTGCTGTTCTTCTACGTCTCCATTTGACAAGTCCATTGCCACCAAACTTTGTTCTCGATCCTCTTCTGCCTGGGACACCATTTCTTCTTCATCGGCATCCGAGCCAACACTATCTGATTCCTCATCATCATACTCGTGAAAATATCGTTCTTACACCGCTGTTATAACTCGTCTTCATAACTAATTTTTGATTATTGTAAAATTCGAAACACCTACGGAATTCCGTAAACATGACAATGAACGCAGACGACAGCCGACAATTTATGATAAAACTGATGATAACCTTGGGTTGTACAATGTAGCTCTTTTAAAATGTAGCAGATTGTTTCGTTTAACTCCAACAATATTCCAGGCAAGAATAACACTGAATATTCTAGGTTGCGGAGAGACGAGGAGTAAGCAAAACAAGAAGCGAAGAAATGAGAACACCTACCAAGAAACGGATCCGATGACGCGAGTGATATTGGCAACTGATTGTTTTGTTTATCAGCTATTTTCTCGAAATCCTGTTTTTGCACATTAACCCCCTTTTCATAAATCAGGTCACATATATATATATATATATATATATATATATATATATATATATATATACAGGGTGCGGTAGAATAACTTGCCTTTTTAAAATGCGCCACGTTTTTTTTTTTTTACTAAATTTTTTAAAGAAATAATAACAGAAAATTGAAATAGCATACTCTAGATCCCTCTATTGGCTATGCTTCTTCCGTTGCAGTTTTATTTCGATTTTCTGTTATTATTTCTTTAAAAAATTTAGTAGAAAAAAAGTGGCGTATTTTAAAAAAGCAAGTTATGCTACCGCACCCTGTATATATATATATATTTAATTTTTTTTGGCAAAACATAATATATCTATAGGATATTTGCATAATCTACTAAAACTTTTTTTTAAATTTTTAATTTTAATATATTTTTTACACGCACTAAGCATCAAAACGAACCACATCATATTTAACTTCACATTGCGATTAGTTTTTACAAAAACAACTTTTTTTCTTTTTCATATGGCCCGAAATAACTTAAACACTTGAAATTTTCTTAAAAATTTCTCAAAATTCTCTGGATCTTGGATTTTCTTAAAATCTAGTGATTTTAATTTAATACGTTTTGAATAATACGAACCGGAAATAATTAGAACTATCTGTTCAAACGCGTTACAGAACTTTCTAATGATTGACAACTTCAGACTGACTGTAATTATTTAATCATTTATCATCGAAATAATAAAATAGTGCACTATATGTGTTTGCTATTATCCTCTAAATGACTCTATTCACGAATAGTTTTAATTTTATCTGTCTTGGCAGACAGTAAATTTGAAACGTTCCGGTCGATCGAACAAATGGTGAAATACAAACTATTAAAGGTCATCAAAATAAAAGATTCTCTGTATTATGTTTTTACGAATTCTTTGTTCGAATATTGAATTAGATAATATTTCTCAAGAGTATAGTACGGAGAAATATAAACGATTTCTGAAATGTTTTTATTTGGTCGAATATTCAAAACGAATAAAAGTGCCTTCTCAAGATGAAAACCCACATAGATTGCGTGTAACGAAATAAAAATGTAATTCGAGCTGCGTATTTTTAGTCTTAAATTGTCGCTAGTTTTAACGCCGTATTTATATTTATTGTTTTTATTTAGTACTTGAGGAAAAAAATTTTGCATAAAGTTCATCGAAGAACTCAGTCTTTCCCAGACAATAAAGGTAACGATAGCAATACGACCGGCAGCTTCGCAAATTCTAGTCAAAGCAAGTACGGTTCATTTGCCGAAAACCGTAAAAATTTTCCGTGTAGAAATTTGCCAATAACCCGAACAAACAGCGATGGTAATAGTAGCGGCCCGTCTGCGGAAAAAATTTTTAATTTGGAAGTCCTCGAATCCGTTTTCAAGCCAACTGACGATGAAATAGAAATGAAGAGGTTCATTAGGAAACAACTGCTGAAACGGAATTTCAGTACATCAGATTTGCGCTATATAAGAAACGATCCGAAATTTGTAAATAAATTCGTTCGCCTATACAAAGGTAAGAAATGCCACAGTTTAAACTATATTACCGGCGTCGGTCACGGTAAAATTCAGACCGGAACGAATTTATCGGATATATTAAAAGTTGACTATGGTCGTTATATAAAACGAAAAAATAGTATCGATTCTTCGTTCAGTTCGAGTGGCAGCGTAAATACCTTGATCTGTGACGGTAATAATAAAAAATCCGCCAACAAAGCTAATTACAAACGCAAACGGCGACGATCCTCGATATTTAAGTTACCGTTTCGTATTTGGGAGGAGACGAGCAGCGATGATACGCAGAGCGTTTGTTCAGACGGTTCGAGAACTCTAGTGCCCGGTTGCATTCAAAATTTAACAGACAGTACGATATCGATACCGAAACGGAAAAGTTTCATCGAAGATAACGGAAATATCGTTTTACCGATGTCGATCGGTTTCTTTCCGAAACCATCGCCGGGTCAGAGTTTAATAAGTTTTCTCTCTTCCGGCATTTTCACGCAAGCAACGGCTGAGTTAGACCGCGAAAACGCGCACTTTAGTATATCAGAAGCAATGATTGCCACGATAGAACAGGTAATTTTGTTTACGTCGAACTAAAATTTTAACGTTATTTATTCTTAGATTATTTTCGTATTACTAAATTATTCCTTCTCCCTATATTGCGGTATTTATCAGATAAACGTGTTTGACTCGCCATCGATTTATTTTTTTTTAGTAAGAAATTAAAACGCCCTAATAAAAAATTCATTTCTATTGTCAGTTTTTCAATTTTTACTTTTTTCCCTTTTGATTATTGATACGAATTCGCTGTATTTAGCTCGGTATTTAGAAATTTAAGAGATTCAACCAGTTTTTTTTTTTTTTTTTTAATAGCGGAATTTAATATTTCTCGCAACTATCTTACGATGAGTATTACTGCGATTCATGATTTACTTTTGGCACGTGCAGGTTCAGGTGTGTGTGTGTTTGTGTTGATACGATATATGTAAGTAATGATCGATCAGTTTCCGTACACGAATGTTGGAAAAAAGATAACGAGGACGAAAAATCTCACTTTTTGTAAATGTCTCTTTTGGACCACCTATCCTAAAATGTGTGTACACGTCTCTTGTATGTTTTTGACAACATCCTTCCGCAGTGTTGTATAAATCGTTAATAATAATATTCCATTAAAGACGAAATATACGGAAATCCGTTTCAAGAATGAAATTTAACAGTTAAAAATCCGTGTTGTTTTAGGAGACTTAACTCCTCCGTATTCACGCTAACAAATAGTATTAAGCTCGCAGTTGACTTTCGTAAAGATTTCTTTAAGCTTGTATAAGTTGCGCGTCTTGAATGCGATATTTTTCGAGAATTGAAGAATTTGTTTAGTTCGTTTCGTTACGAATAGCCGTTTACAAAAATTAACCGGTAATAACCTAAAAATAGCGCGACATAGATTCGTGCTAATGATCGAAAAAAAGAAACGTCACCAAACGGCCGGTTAGTGTTTTTTTTTTTAAAAACGTTACACGATAAGAAACTACCAGTTTTGTTGTGTAGTATCAATTTATTTCCTTCGAGTGTTAGACCGCCGATTTTAACTATTGTTCTTTCCCGACGAATGCGGTTAGATTATAAATCTGCGAGGAATAAACAGAAATCTTACTATTTCCTTTTTCAATTATTGGCCTGCCGCCTTATTTAGATTGCTAACGGCATTAAATTACAGGTTGGAATGTGAGTTGTCGGTTGAAAAATGTGTAGTTAATTGTTTGAGCTCGGAACATCGTCATTATATATGCGCTATGATTATAGACGCTTTTTAAAATAAAATTGCAACGAAAAATCACAGCGTTTTCAATTTAAAAGAGCACGCAAACGGTACAATTTTTAAATGTGTAATACGTTTTCAGATCAGAGATAGATATATAATTCGGAATTAATTTACGTTTTGACGAGCAAAACCACGATCATCATTTATATCCGAGAAATGTTTCCCGTTTCCACGCTTTCGAATGTTTAAAACGAAACATTTTTTTTCTTCTTCTTCTTCTTCTTTTGAAGGTGCAGTCTGTGATACGTTAAAATTGTAAGGGTCTTCGAAAGAAGATAAGGAGAAAGACTACCAGCGGGATAGAAAAATTTTAAATTGTACATATAGCTGAAATAATATGAAAAAAAAAAGTAAATATTGTACCAAGAGGAGATGTGTGCCGATCAGTTAACAGATGTAGAACGCAGGTTCATTCGTTTTGTAGTCTATTCCGCTATCTATTAATAACCGTAATAATCGAATAAATTAAAATTATTATTATTATTATTATTACATTTAAATTCACAAAAGCGCGAATAATAGGCTAATAATAATTTTTAATATGGATAAATTATCTTGTACAACATTAGTTCTATTTTATATATAAAAAAAAAAAAAAACAAAAAAAAACCTACACACGTTAAGATTTGAGAAATAATGAAAATATAAAAATAAATAAATAATTAAAAATTCGCTTTTTAAATACGAATTTAAACAGATAAAACTACTAAACGTATGAAAAATAAAATTAGTATTTTTCACGAGCCGATAAAAACTGTCCGATACACATTAAAAAGACATAAATAGATCACATCTATATACACCCTGTCAAGAAAGTATCGGGAATTGTCAATTTAAATCTCCCGGGTAATAGCTAGGCAGATAATTTTTTTTTTCCAGGTTGGTACAACTGTTTTGTATTATGATGCCTATTTTTAGCGCGATCTGTCAACCAGTGTGTTTACAGCAGCTGTTAAAATCAGTCGACCTTGAAGGTTTTGTCGAAGTTTTACAATGAGTGAAAATATTGAACAACGTACTTGTGTTAAATTCTGTGTTTCGAACGAAATTTCTTGTGCCGATACACTGAAAATGTTACAGAAGGCTTTTGGTGAATCTGCTTTATCAAAAACGCGGGTTTACGAGTGGTAGAGAGCGTTCAAGGATGGTCGGGAGACGGTCGAAGACATGCCTCGCTCTGGACGGCCTTCAACGAGTGTGACCGATGATAACGTCGATAAAATCAAGGAAATCGTTGCTGAAAATTGTCATGTGAGCTTGAGAGAGATGGCTCATGGATTGGGCATGTCACACGAGAGCGTACGTACGATTGTGCACGAAAAATTGGGTATGCAACGCGTTGCGGCTCGGCTTGTTCCGAAAGACCTGAATTTCTTTCAAAAAAAGTACCGAGAACAGGTAGCTGCAGACATGCTGGATCGAGCCAATTTGGATCCTACCTTCTTGGAAAAGATAATTACTGGTGACGAGACATGGGTGTACGAGTACGACACGCTTACGAACCAGCAATCGTCCGAATGGCGGCCAATTGGCGCGCCAAAGCCGAAAAAACCTCGCCAAAGCCGATCGAAAGTGAAGATCATGTTGATTGTTTTCTTCGATATTCGAGGCGTGGTACACTATGAATATGTGCCAGCCGGACAGACAGTCACCAAAGAGTTTTACTTAAGTGTTTTGAGACGTTTGAGAGAGGCTATCCGTCGTAAACGTAACGATTTGTGGGTCGACAATTCTTGGATTCTCCATCACGATAATGCGCCGTCTCACAAAGCCATAACTGTGAATGAGTTTTTGGCCAAACACTCGGTAAATATCATCGAACAACCGCCGTATTCACCAGATTTAGCACCCTGCGACTTCTTCCTATTCTCAAAACTCAAATTTCCGCTACGGGGAATGCGCTTCGAATCGATTGATGACATTAAGACGAATGCGACGCGAGAGCTAAAGGCCATCCCGGAAACCGCCTATCAGAAGTGCTTTGCCGAGTGGAAAAAGCGTTGGCATATGTGCA
This sequence comes from Icerya purchasi, assembly GCA_039619475.1. Classification (NCBI taxonomy): domain Eukaryota; kingdom Metazoa; phylum Arthropoda; class Insecta; order Hemiptera; family Monophlebidae; genus Icerya; species Icerya purchasi. The sequence goes on along the minus strand of CM077116.1, from coordinate 400,077,409 downwards.
TCGCTTCGAATGGATGTTATTTTGAAGGTGACAAAATAAATTTGGATGAAAATTAAAAATTGTTCGTTTTATTTAACAATTCCCGATACTTTCTTGACAGGGTGTATAACACATTATTATGTTAACTCTCTGAAACATTCAATCGCATATACCTATATATGTGAAAATATACGCGCATTTATTATATAAATTACTAGTAGGCACGATTAAACAACACATTTACCCGCAATTTGTAAATTAACAAACCATCAAATCCGCTATGTACCAGCTAATTTTACCTTTTTAATGAAGTAATTATTACATTTGATATAAATAAATTATAAACGCGGTAGAAGTATAGGAAATAAAACAGTTATATTTAAACGTGTCAGGTAGGAAAATTCAGTCCGTAATCAGGTGATTACAAATCGAGTTAATACTTTAAAATAATTGTTTCATTTTGTACGTTTCAGTGTTTACAATTTTTATTTATATCAAATTTTAAGTTCATTTCTTACAATTTTTCAAACTGCCATTTACAAAAATTGGTAATAAGTAATACAACAGAGGATTTTCTGTTATAGTGTTTGAATTCCGTATTGCAAAGTTGGGCACGACCCCGCAACTTCCTTATAATTATTTCTACTTATCTCGTTTTTAAACGAAAAATTAAATCAGCTACTGTATTTTTTTAGATAAATTGACGGCTAAAGTTCATACAAAATATATTATTGTTTTTTAAAGTTTTTATTAAAAATAATTTTAAACAAACGGCACCGATAAAATTTAGCATTGTACCGAATACTTTGACATTTTATAGGATCCCGAGTAAATTTTAAAAATTTACGAAAAAAGAAGTGAAGAAATATATCCAACAAGAACGAGATTCTTTATACTTATTCTGAGTCTTAAAAAATTTTAACATGTACACTGTTTATATTTAGATCACTACTTTTATCTGTTTTTTAAAATTTTATTAAGACCCAACGGATAATTTTTTACCATATGGAAGCGGTATCTATAATAAATTGTTTTATCTTCCATTTACAATTTTCTAATTTTATTACATACTTTTATACATATATATATATATGTACATTCAAATTTCTAGTTTCGAGGCGTCAATATTTAGGAAGATTTCGAATTAAATCTTTCATAATATTTCATCTTTGTATATACTTGTAATTTATTTCAAATTTTCAATCCGCGTTAATTGTAAAGCTGACGGGCGTTACTTTCAAATTACATGATAAAATTTGTATGTTTTTAGAAGCCGCTCATCTGAATAGTACCTTTATGTACACGAATTCCGGATTTATATTATATATAGGTCCGGCGTTACGAAGGGAGATTTTTTTTTCTTTTTTGACGGAATGTGTTGGTATTGTAAAAATTTCCAGATTAACTAAAGAGAAATTTTTTTGGTTCATACTTTACCTACAAGTATTATGCAGAATATTTGAGTAATTTCGTTATTATTTTTTAGGTAAAATGCAATAATAAATTAAACAATGCAGACGAAATGGTCGAAGAAAGCGATGAAGAAATAAACGAATTAAAACGAAGTATCAGGATTAGACGAAGACAAAAACAAGAGGAAAAACAACTGCACAGTGACTCAGCTTTTTTTTCTAGCGAAACAAACGATAGTAGTAAGTATTATTTCAATCGTTCGTGTGGCAAAAAATATACAAATACGTCATCTTAAAAATGCGTTAAAAGTATTTGATTAAATGTAAAAAATTTAAAAATTCAATAATTTAACGTGACACATCATAATTTGATATAAACCTGTTAGGATCGTAATATATGTGTATTCTAACCTAACTATTTTATTGGTCGGTTATCTTTTATTGCTTTTCTTTTTTTGTTTACCCTTTATAGAATTGTTAAATATACTGGTATCATGAAACTGATATCTAAAAAAGAGGAAATGTAGACCAACTAGTTGCTAAACAAATAGTACTATATTTCGATCTATATCTTAACGCAGTTTTATCAAATAGTCTTTTAGACTAAACCACGATTTATTTCGCCTATATTTCGACATCTCTGTGATTATTGACGTTATCCTTAGACGACACAATTAATAGTCTCCACCTTCATTGAAAATGCCCGTATTTTCGTATTTTGTTTGTAAAGAGTTTAGTAGAAATATACCGCGTATATTTAAAAGAAATAATGAACCTAAAATCAAAAAACTTACTTATTTACCATTATCGGTGTAGACTACATCTGTGTGACCAATACAGTATATGATAATTAGTGAGAAAAAACAAAACTTCACTGTTAACAGCGCTTACGCATACACTTATTATGTGAAAACATATTTAACTGTAAGCTACATTTTTCATTTCAGTAGCGACTGATCACAGTGCCGATACATTATCATCATCTACGTACTGTACGTCAGATAGCATTTCAACCGATACAGAGTGCGATAACGATGCTGAAGAAAAACGCAATTTGCTCACTACTAAACAGTCAGGTATTCTGGATAAGTACTTTAATCGTCGTCCTTTACCACACACGTATATATTGTTTAGGTAACATTGTAGTACATTCAATACGAATTTGTGTAGGTTTATCAGTTTCCAAGTTAGCTTTGTATTCTGACGCGCCACAAACAAATGAATCAGCTGCGGTGTCGGCTGAAAGTGTAGCTATATCATTGTTAAGGCGATTTAACGAAGATCAGCTTCCAGCAGCATCTGAAATTGAATGGCTTGTATCTGAACACGAAGCTCCACAAAAGGTAAATAGTGATTGATCTGTTGAATTTATTAAAGGAAATGTCCTTTTTCTTTTTTGAACAAAAAAATAAAAAGAAAAGAGAAACTAACTTTAATGTTTTATAATGAAACTGTTTATTCCATTTCCGGATTGAAGTTTACAATATTTTAATCTTATACCGGCTAATTAATTAATTATTAGGAAGCTCGCCCAGTCTAATCACGCAAACAGAAAAAAAAAATTAACCCGAAATTAACAAAATGACTAAAAAATAATTAATATAACTTGAAAGACTTTAAAATTTTACCGGTTGATAAAGAGATGCGACAAACATTGCTCGCGAACGGCAGCCATTTAAATCAGATGAAGTTGCAGAGCTCATCTTTTGCTCGAAATCAATTTTCGACTTTTGGTTGATAGTGTTACAAGTATTTACAAACAATTTTCTAATGTATGGGACTTTATAAACCAGTCACGAAAGTTAGAAAACATTTTGGAAACGAAAATTTAAAATTCTCGTCGATGTTCATCGATCAAATTTAGTATCTCAAGTTAAATTTTTACCGTTTATTATTATGATTATAATTATTAATTAATGCGTGATTATGCTGCGAGTTAATAAAAATCAACTTTATTATTATTAATCGGTAATGAGAGTTTGCTTTTTTTTTTATTTCCGATAGATATTACCATTACCTAGAAGGATCGATCCGTTTTCAAATAGTGTAAAAGAAGAAGAAGATAATACATTACTGAGGGGAACTTTCGATTGGGCACCACCGAGGCCGCAGATAATTTTTACACCGCATCCACCACCGATGTTAGTATCATTTCTGCTAAAATTCATTTAATATTTTAATCCTGTTCGTTTCATCATTAAATTTTGATGTACCGCGCTATTAAAGTGAGATAGATGTAAAAATAGGAATTTTTCTGTTTTAAGTAATTAGAAAAATTATAAACAAAGGGTCTAGTCGGGTTAAGGGGGGTAAAAGTGCCTTTGAACCAAAATTTATAAAAAAAAATATATACGTCTAGAGCATGAAAAAAGTAGTTGATGCTGAAAGTTTCAGACTCCTAGTCCCACAGGGAGCTACTGTAGTCATCATTTTGTGATTTTCGTTTTTTTACAATATCTCAGCGATTTTTAAAATTCTCGTTGGAGGTTAAAGATAATGAAAATCTGTTCTAAAAATCCGAAATAATTCAGAAAAAATTTTTATTATAATCTTCTTTTTTCCTAACGATTTCCCGGTGCGGGGTCCGCTCGATGACACTTTCTTCTCCATTTTCTACGGTCCTCGGCGTCCTCTATACCAACATCGACTTCCATTATGTCGTTATTGATGGAGTCTATCCACCGTCTTCTCGGTTTTCCTCGTGGTCTCTTTCCTCCAGAAAAACATTTTATTATAATATTCGTAACATATATCAATTTCGTTGTTAATTAAATTTCAAGAGGGTTTTCAGCCGAAAACGCATGGTTTTATTTTTTTGAACCTTTTCCACCACTTTTAAAAATTTGAAAAAATTTCTATAGATAGTTTACACTAAAATACATGTTATATATTTTTTTCGTCGTTACTGAATTTTTTAAAAATTTTGAACGTTTCAAAAAAATTTGAATTTAGCGTCTAAAAATCTGCAAAAAATCACCGTTATAGAACTTTTATCTTTAACCTCCAACAAGAATTTTTAAAATTGATCGAAAGATAACTGAGATATCGTAAAAAAATCGAAAATAACAAGATGGTGACTACAGCAGCCCCCTGTGGGACTAGGGGTCTGAAACTTTCAGCGTCAACTACTTCTTTCATACCCTAAATGTATATACTTTTTTTTTATAAATTTTGGTTCAAATGCACTTCCCCCCCCCCCCTAACCGGCTAGACCCATCATAGTATAGCCGCTACTGTGCTAATTTTTTGCTTGCGGAGCAATTAGTGAAATTGTGACAACTTTTGGCATACTCCTGGACAGTTGATAGTAATTAATTTCTTACGTGCATAGTTGTTGTACATTTGAAAATCCAGATGTATTCTCATTTTTTGTGTTTTAAAATAACTTTCAGCGTGAATCGTGAAAATTACGAATTCTTCCGTTTTAAATTTCATTATTATGTGACGGTGTTCCACTTTTTTTAGGTTGATGTTAATAACGTTATAATCCATTTCCCTTACGTTGTTGCTATAATTGTATATAATATTAAACAAAAACAAAAATACGTTAATTCGCAATAATTAAATATATAGACCAACGTGTTTCGGATTCATGGTTATCGTCCTGTTTCAGACTTAAGTTGTTCTCGAATTTATTCAACCTGAAATAATTGAGTACCAGAAAAAACTTTGGGAGAGTAAAACCGGGGATTCCGAAGAGAAAGGAACTAGATCCCAATATTCTCTTCAAGTCCACCAGGCTTAGTACATTATAAACGGCTCAATTTCGCAATTCATGGTGCTTTACTGAGAGTGTGAGGTTCACTTTACTAAACGAGTTATTCATTTTTATCAATTCGACTATGCTGCAAGACGGTGAAACTAGTTATATTCAGGCAACTTTTAATTTTTAATTTTAACTGATTTCTTCGGCAACAGTCAAATATTTTAATATTTCAGTTGTGCAATTTAAAGTTTAATGTTCGGTGTTTTTAATACGTGTTTTTTAATTTTATAATTAATAAGTTCATCTTAATTTAATTATTCGTGTCAACATAAATTATTTTTTAAGTAGACTTTACTTTTTACTTCGAAACATGTCGATCTGTTTATTTGATTATTGCAAATTAATGTATTTCTTGTTATTGTTGACAATTATACAAGTATTTCATTTGGTAGTCGTTCTCGCTGGGAAGAAAACACACAGAAACGGAAAGTAGAAAGTGTGAGAAATAAAGAAATAGAAGTGAAAAGACTAGAGAAGAAATGCAATTCTATTAACGTAGTAGACTAGGTGTGTGTGAACTGAGGTGGCCAATTTCTCGTTTTTTCTGATATGAATTCATGGAACCAGAGTTACAAGTTATAAGAAATGCGTGAGAAAATGTAATATTATAATTGCCTTAAATTTAATCAAAAAGTTTTTATTAACCGACATTTGATTCAATAAACAAAAAATTAGTCATTTGCATGTTTTTATAATCAGCAATTTTATACAAAAAGACCAACTGCTCCGTGACGAATTAATGATTTTGGGACAGGTCGATGATTTCGTAAATTTTTTTCTCGAATTACAGACCTCAAAAATTTAGATATTTTTCTTAAAAATAAAATATTTAATTCTTTGTCGGTTTTTATAGTGAACTGAGAATATTATTATTGTTAATGAAAACTTTATTGGGACCAGTAGTCGCCAATTGACAAGTTCACTTTATAGATGTAAACTTTTTTCGCAATAACTTCTGTTAAATTTTTTTCGTCATGTAATGATTTCCGGTTTTCACGCATTATACTTGCCTATATTTTTTCACTGATCCGAGATGGTCTCTTCAGCCTACTTTTTACCGTCTTTGTTTTCTTCTTATTTTTATTTCGTAAATATCTTGGTATGTTTTAATAAAACAAAAATTCTAAAAACCATGAAAAGACATATTAAACAGAGTCAGGTGAAGAGGATTTACAGATAATTTCTTGAACTATGCAAAAAAAAAAAAAAAAAATTCTTTAACTACAGAATTATACCGATTGACTTTTGGAGTAAAATAGTACATATAGCACGGTTATGTGTTTTATAAATAAATAAAAATATTTAGACAGGAAAACTAATAAATTTTAACTGGTTTTATTTTTTATTTATTTGGTTATTATTATTACTTTTTGTAATCTCTTTCATGCTTGTACTTAATAAATTGCCCCTGATAAATTTTTCAGCTCGCTTTAATCATTTCAGTGCGGTACATTTTTAGCTTGCCTTTTAGGTATCTTGCGATAGCGTGGAACAGGAAAAAAAAAATTAAAAACGTAACGGAACGAAATATCTTATTTTTCCAAATGTAGAATATATCTTTAATCGGCTTCTTATTGGTATATTCTAGAAGGAAAATACTGATGGAAAAACAGAAATACAGATGCGCAGGATGCAGTATGAAAGTTGAATATAAGTACGCGTGCAAATTCAGGTATTGTGAATACTTGGGAAGGTACTTTTGTACCGACTGTCACGCAGTAAAAACCTACGTTATACCGGGAAAGATAATATTCAAATGGGATTTTTCGAAGTAAGTATACCGTAAAAGTATATCGGATTGGAATTTAACAGAATCAGTTAAATCAATTAAAATAGCAGTCCTAAAATTTATTTTAGTTACAAATACCCTTCGATGTAATATTTTTGTTCTGCGTTGAAATCAACGAAAGCGGCAGAATAAGTGAGAACAATGAAGTGTTTTCTTTGTAAACGGCTATTGATAGTACACCGTTGTAACTGTTTATTGTATGATGACTTTTTTTGTAAATAATTTTAACTACAAGAGAATTTTTTTTTTTTTTTTTTTCGAAATGAAACTTTTAATTTTAGTTTGGAGAATTTAACTTCTGTGTTAATGAAGGAAGTAATTAATAAAAAAACAATTTGTTTTATATATCGAACAGTTAAAATTTTTTTTTTTCAAGTTTCTGTTTTATATTTTTATATCTTGTGCTGTTATATAGAATGAAAGTTTGAAAAAAAAAAATTATCAAAATGAGAAATAATAATTATTCTACTGAAGAATCGACGAATTTGAGAATATATAGAGAGAGTGTCTTATTATATTTCTTATTTAACAAGAATTGTCAGTTCTTGTTTCTTTTTGTAAAAAATTAACTAAATTAGAAAGAAGATCAATTAAATCCAGGCACATCTAAAATTGCCGTAGTATTAGAGACATTTGAGTCGTAAAAATATCTTTGATTTTTATGATGTTATTGCTGAAATATCTTTTTCTCCAAATTCCGTTATGAAGTTTCATTCTGTCGCACAACTACACATACCCATTCTCCTTTTTTTTTTTCATTGCTCTTAATCTGAAAAATCTGTTTTATCAAAGAAAAATATATTTCTAACTTCGGTAAATTACCTTTTTCATACTCATTAATTTCCCGAAACAAAGTATCCGCATTATTCTTAATTATTATATTTTATGCTTTACTAGACAATCTTAACGTAATTTATAATCTCTTACGGTTAATGCAGTAGTGATTTTTAATTGTTTTGACATGAATATGTCTTATGTCTAGGGATTGTTTCGCAAAATTCGAACGTCACACAAAAAAATTTATATTTACCGCAGTAAACATTTTAATCAGTTTATGATCAACAGAGTTTGTGAATTCATGTTTTTACTAAAACGAAACACGTAGTCGTATCATACTTTAAGCATCATTCGAAAGATGTATCTATATTGGTTCAATTCTTTGTTGCTTTTTTCCAGTCCAGGCTAAATCGGTATCTATTAATCTTATTGAGGCCAACAAAAATTAATAAAGATAAAAAATAAGTAAAAGGTTCTTAACTATTTATGTTGGTAATGTAATTAAACTGAACTAACTCTAAAACTGAAAATTATAGAATAATTTTATTTTTAATAATAAATTTAAAAAGTAAAAATTGATATTCAATTATCGGAATAGAATAGATAAAAAATATTGATATAAATTCTTTAAAAAACAGTTTTTTCATTATCAGAGATTGGCTACAATTAAAAAATAGTTATCGTCTTCTCTGAAATTAAGTGTATAGGTTTCGTAACCTGAGCAATGTACCCTATATTGAGAAAGATTAAAAATTATTCTGGAATAGTCAGTGCGTAGCCTACATACGATACTTACAAATATCTATGGTCAAATTAACGGGAAAACCAACATGATGAAACTGAGTTATAGAAGAAAGTAATGGTTGTACTATAGCTATTTACTAGAATTCGAACTGTTACAAACATAACTCAGCCAGTCCGTTTTACTGACTTTTCATTTTATCCAGAAGGTTGGAAGACAGAGTGAATGGATACTCAATGCCTGTTTCACAATCAAATTAACCTCATCATCCAATGATATTTCGCAGTGACATCCAGCTAAACTGAATGACTTCTCCTTGTTGTGAAATATTAGTAGTACTATATTTTAATCTATCTCCTTTTAAATAATTTCAGGTTTAAGAATCAAATTTTCATCATAGTCTAGTAATCTCTGTAATATTTTATCATATTTTTTATTACATTTGAAACATTTTGTCGAGTCATATTCTCGTTAATATTCATTAATAATCATTTTCTTCAAAAATATACTATAGTTTTCATTATTCTTTGTAATTCAAATTATAATCTTGTTCATATTTATCACGTAGTTTTAATGATCAACGTAAACATATTTTTGAATCGTATTTTAAATTGTAAATCAATATTAGAATAAATTATGCCATTTTCAAATTACATTTATTGCAAGCAGCTTCCCTAAATTTACCGGTAAAATGATTGTGATCTTTCGCTTGTTCATTTCCATTATTGAATTTTTTATTACATCAAAAAATGACTTGCTTCTTTATGTGATATAGATTCTGTAGCAATTTGTTCGTCATCAATTTCTCTAGATTAATGTGTGTCTTACTGATTATGTTTCCTTTTCGTTGGAATAAAAACAAAAACTATTTGCAACATGTTTATGAATATGTTTCGTTGTTTTAGTTATTTGTTTTTGCATTTATTTCAATAGACATTTAAAATCTAGTGTTAAGGTTATCGATGATATTATTCGGCATCACAAGAATAATATTTCCTAGTGTTATTTGTATTAAATGGTATTCGGATATTTTATTTTTTATTAACACAATATTTAGTATAACTGCAGTTAGATTTTGATTCAAATTTTTTATTACATTCTATGTAAGTACGAGTATTTATACGACTTTTATATCTATGTATCTGTCCTCTTAATAAAGCGCTTAAATTTTTTATTCCAACAATATACAATTAATTTTTATGTTCCCCTTTATTATTATACTTTTGATTCCTATAATATAATCTTATTGGCACCTCATTTTCATCACATTTCTAAATATTGATTTATTTATACGTTTTTTCATACGTTTCAATATTTCAAGTACTAATTTGACTGTATATTCCATATTTTATAATATCGTAATTTCAAACTGGCCATTTTTTGTGAACGGTGTTTAATCAATTTTCAAAACACCTTAATTCTTTTTTTAAAGACATTTGAATTTATTTGTTTTTATATTTTTTAAATTGACGCAGCAAATAAAACCTGGCAGTTAATCCCAGTTTATCCCACGTAAAGGATTATTTTGATGAGAAAGAATATCTAGTCGAAGAACTCTATCAAAAATCTATATCTTGTATTCCTAGCATTATAATTTCCAAAGTTTTTTATACTTAATTTTTTGTTGATACGAGGAGATTTTAATTGCATTCGAATGAACCAAATTTAAATTTACTGCATTTCAGAATTATTTGTTCTGGTTTATCATTGCTAAAAATACTAGTATCAAAACTGAGTTCATTAAATAATTTTTTTTTCTTACTACATTTTTAGCAAATATTTTTTCTAAATCATTTTTTTATTTCGACATGAATATGTCTTATGGCTGGAGCTTATTCTAAAAATTTGTTCGTCCCACGAAATCTCATACGAAATGTTGCGCGAAATTTAACTCGCAAAAGATGACGGGCCTCCTCCAAGTCAAAGTACTGAACGCGTTCGCAAATGTTCGCACATCGTTTTCGTCGACCAGTGCAGTATGATCGGATGATCCGCTCTGCTCGGATAGATAAAAATTCTCGACTTCAAAACATCATGCTTGATCATGAGCGTCCGTTCGCGGGTATGGACTTGGTGTTTACCAGCGACCTCCGTTAATTATCGCCCGTTTGCTGAACACAGATTTATAAAAGTTCTGCCGCGAAATTGTCTGTCAGTCGTTACATTATTACCCGCTCGTGCAAGTGATGCGACAAACTGATGTCGCATTCTCATCTATACTAACCAAGATTGGTGATGGTCAGTCCTTATTTCCAGAGGAGAAAGCGATGATCGAGTCCCATTTCTTGGTTCGTGAATTCATCGACCTCGATTTGCTCAGGCTATATGCCTCTTTTTCTGCATCTTAGACGTCGATCAGTTCAACATAGATTCCGTACAAGGCGCTGAAATGTTCAAAGTTCTCAGTGGCGACTTTAACTTGAATTTACGAGGGTCGCGCGGTCCTATATTCATAGAATTTATGCGCGCGGAATTCGGACTCAAACTGAAGAATGAACCAACCATTTCCACCTCACGCAATTCCAATTGACGCAGTCTTTTCATGACACGCCGACGTACTTGAAACGCGCCACTATATCTCCTACTTTAGTACGAATTGTCCTTTGCTTTCGATAATAACGCATACCTCCAATGTCAATGTTGTCAGTGGTGAAAATAATTTAACTGTTGTCAACGATACAAATAATGTAAACGATGTTAATAATGATGTAAATACTGTCAACGATGTAAATTTAAATAAGCCTATCCGTTTCTAAAGAATCACTTTCTGTACGGTAAAAATCATAAACACGTCGGCTTTCACACTCATGGCCGCCCATCAGATATAAAGCCAGCCTAATGACGGTTCAGAAAAACAACCTAGATAATTCTTATGCTGAGTGAAAGAATAAAGGAAAGCTGGAGCTGCCTATAAGATGTATTCATGTATTAATGTATCTACGTGAAGCGTAGACACTCATTTTTTTTTTTTTTTTTACTTTGAACATCCTGTTATATTCTTTTCTTTACCATATTTACATACCTGTTTTCTCGTACAACTTTTTTTCAGCTTTGTAAGTATATCCATTATTGATAAGAAAAAAGTTTAATAAGAATTTTAAAAATTAAAAATAAACTGACTTACGTTTTATGTATTCATTTTTCAATGTTTTTTTTTTTTTTTTTTTTTTTTTCTTTATAAGTACAAAACGGAAAAAATCATATCGAAATTTAAAAAAATTGAAAAATATAATAAATTCGTAAGAGCAATTAGAAATTTCGAAAATTATTTGGTTTACAATTTTTTGATTCTCCTAATATTGATAATGATTATGATTCTGATTATTATTCTGATTATTATTCTGATTATTATTCTGATGTAGAAATTTATGGTAATTGAATTCGAAATAATTACGGTCCAAATGATTTTGTGTCAGCTCTAGATTCGGAAGTCAAACCTAATGAAGAAATTTTGAGAAGATGTAGATGAAATTATTAGAAAATGATTATTAAAAAATTTAAATGTATTCTTTTTAATCAATTACAAATTTTTAATTTCATTTTCTACCATTCACGATAAAACGTTAAAATGACCTGTAATATTTACCATGAATTTAGTACATTTTGTTTTGTTAGATTCAGTCAAATGTTGAATTTTATTTGAAATTGGATCCGTAAGAATTTCGTATTTCGATCTTGTTCGTTCAAAAATACTTTTGAAATACGGTATAATATTTTTAAAATCAAATTCATTTTCGTTAATAAAATAATACTTTTTTTTGTAGACTTCCGTTTCTCTTCTCTTCTTTGTTCTAAAGGCTTAGCCTTGTCGGTGCGAATTTTAACTTCCATTCTTCTCCTTCCATTGCTATCTTCTTCATTTCTGAGTACTTGTTGCAACCAGCCATTTCTATCATTTGTCCAATAATCGTCTTCCTTAGTCGACCTTTTCCTTTCTTGCCATTAATTTTTCCTTCGATTATGTTTGTTACGAATGAATTATTTCTTATTAGATGACCGAACATTTTTCCACTTCTTATTTCAATTGAGTTTAAAATTGTTTTCTTCATTCCTATTTTTTCGAGCACTTCCGAATTTATTTATACGTGTAAAAGTATTTTTAAAAAAAAATAGATTCGATTATTTGGTATAGTTCGTTTATTTTTTTAAATAAGCAAAAATAGTTTTGTCAAAAGTTTTGAGAAATATTCCCAGAAATGAATGCGTCGCGATACCTATCGTCTACTGAAACATTTATTAGTGAAGACTTCAATGGAAATAATAAGTAATTGTTTCGGTGAAAACTCCAGGAAAATTAGTATCGAAGTTGAAATGATAAAAATGATTGATTTATCGGTATTTAATCCTAGAAATAAAATCTAAATCAGAATCGCATATACATATATTACACACTACTAATATTAAAGCGTTTTTTTTTTTTTTTAATTTCACACATTGACTGATGATAGCCACTGTACTGAAAATTACTATTCTACACTTTTATTAAACTCATGCTCTCCTTGTAGTAATGTAGTCTTATGTCATTAGAAGAAAAGTTAAATTTTATTCTGTTACTCTGCCGAATAGTTAACAGATAAAAGTTATTTCTGTTTCTCAGTCATGTTTGCTCTTGGTTTTACCTTCCCTATGGTCGACTAGGTGAACTTATATTTTTCGTTTCGATAAACATAAATCGTCCAAAATAAACTATTTTTCTTCACTTAACAATGTTAATGTTATTTAATAATTTATTTCCGTCGGCAATTAATCGAAATCGAGAGGTAATTTTTCTTTATTTCCACATAAAAATATAGGTATCCCGTCTCGAACTTTTCCTACTCGCTCTTAGATCAAATGTTAACGGATCCGTTATTTAACATAAACGATTTAAATCCCACGTTATACGAAAAAAATGGAACAATGAAGAAGATACGACTGCTACGATTTCAGATTTCCTATTTGAAAGATTTCATTTTCTCTTGCAAATATACCGATAAGTAAGAAATGTCTATATTTATTGTTGTAATTTTATATAAATATGAAATATTCTGCTCAATTTCTCGCTTGTCCAGTTTTATTGTTTCTCTTTTTTTTTTTTTATCTCGTTTAAATGTTTACTTTGTAAATACCTAAAGTTATTTGGCACATTCATAACAAACAATTTTTTTTTCTTTTTTTTTTTTTTTTTACATTAAATTACCTATTTTTTAATTACTAAGGTTATCGCGGTGAGAGCTGCCTTAGGCTACTTAAAGATTCCCCAACAGTCCGCCATCCTGAATGTACTTCTTCAAAGTGTTATACGATTTGTCGTTCAATACTTCTGTTAACGTCGTGAAAGTGGTTGGGCGGACTGCATTCAAACTGCGGCATTCAATTAGGATATATTGTACTGACGGATATTTTAATACTGCACAGTATGGACATGTGTTAGGGGGAGTTTTCCTTTGCAAATAGGTGGTCGTGACTTTTAGCTGTATGCCCTATTTTTAGCGAATTTGTCATTGTGTATTCGACATGCGGGCTAAAGCAAAATTGAATTTATTTGAAGTATGCGATTTATAATACGTTAATTATTGGCTTACTCAATTCCGAACATTAGTAATTAGGATTTCGATAATTTTTGACGATTACGCAAAGTGTTATCACTCTCTTCGTTTTCGAAAAAATACAATTGTATAAACCACGGTAAGGAAAATAAAGGTAGGGGTCGTCAGCAGTATTTATTCGCGTTTAGTTTTTATTATTTTTTTTTTTTTTAAAGAAAAGGTTATGCAGTTTATAGTTGTGCTGATTATAATAGAGTTCAGGAAAAAGCACTGGTTTTAAATTTTATCGATTGCTAAAAGATAAAGAAATAAGATTAAAATACCCTGTGATTCTTTTTGATTCCCGATGACGAAATAGGAATCATCGTCTTTACAACAGTATCGAATCGTTTGCGCGCTCCTGTAACGTATTTTCGAACTAAATTTAAAATTTCAGTAACAAAAATCAGCATCGCCGCGACCGGAGCCTCTAGTAAAAATAAAAAAAAGAAGATGATTATTTATGGGGAATCACGAAAACCTCGAATACGACGGTAAAATAACGGTATGCAGACCGCGTGTTCGGTAGATTTGCTTTAAGCCGCCAGATGACTAAGATAAATGCCGAAAAATATATTATATGAAAGCAATTCTTCTAAATTTGTGAAGAAATGTAAATTAAAAACGGAAGAGGAGTGCACTTCTGCATTTTTTTTCCTTCTGCGAACGACGTTATCAATTGCTAGTACGAAATAGGAGAGATTTACGCAGACATTAAAATCACAAAAAAAAAAAAGATTTCTACGACATATTTGGTCACATTTTGGGCCTAGGAGAACATATTCAGTGGAAATAACGTATGTAGTTTATTCCGATGCTAGCAGCATGAATTTAATTTCAGATGTGCGCGTTCAACTCTAGGCGCGCCTTCAAATTCATGTAAGAGGTCATTAAATAGATAGATACAGTTAATTTTGGCGCGCAAGAACTATATAATCGCTCGCTATGCAACAGTATCAGTTGACTGCTGTGTAAGCCAAAACAATTAGAATCGAAATAGAAAACTAGATAACCAACTATTATTGTCGATTGCATCCGGTATATGTCGCATTGTTAAGGGGAAATTCAATAATTAATGCGGAATTCGTGCAGTTATTTCTCTACATTTTCATATAGTTTTACGGTGATTATATTGTTTCATTGCGCAGTTTATCGTCCGTTAAATTAATATAACTTTTCTATTCGCTACATCGTATTCTTAACAACTAAACATTTCTCTTCCCGGCTGCATACAAACGACTTTTGGAATTTGTTAATTTTTAAATACACAATGAAAATAATTTACGGACTACTGCGTTTAGACAAAGAAATATATTTATTTCAAAATATACAACGCTTAACGTTTCGGTCAACTTATACTGGCCATCATCAGAAGTGAATGCAAACATCGGTCCACAATAGCGATAGAAATAGATAAAAATCTAACATTATTATCCCGGAAAACCCAAAACTAAAAAATAACCAAACGAAAGAAAAATAAACAACCCGAAACAGCCAACAAAAAACAATCAACGAAAAAATATACGAATAACCTCCGGGGTACAATGAAGGATTAAAACGAAACAAAAATACAAATCACGCGAATAACGAGTAAAATACAAAAAAAGGAAAGACAATAAAATTCCAAACAAAGGTACAAAACAAACAAATAGCAAGTAACGATAAAGCCCCCCCCCCCAAAAAAAAGCAATAACAAAAACATCGGACAAAAAATAAGTCGCAAAACACAAAAGAAAATAGAAAAAAACTCAAAAATAACACATAAACACAGGCGAAAACTCCGCCAAACGGGGGCGAAAAAAAAAACAAAAGTAACACAAAAAGTTTACCCGAAAATAAAATAAAATGAAAAAAAAAAAAGGGACAAAAAAAATGAAAAACAAACACAAAAGAAAATAGAAAACTTAAAAGAAAAAAACAGTTCTACCGGTTTAAAGGAGCATGTTGCTGATTGTAAATATAGCCGGGTTGAGAAATCAGCGTTGGCCGGAACATCTGGCAAGTACAGGTTACGTAATTGATTTCCATTAAAGTACTATTTTGCCGAGGGAAGGTCACTTCGATAATAGGTTTGTGAGGGAAGCGATTGAGATTGCGAAATGGACTAATTTTAATATGGAGGATTAGCAAGTAACAATCCCCGCCCCCCTTCAAAAAAAAAAATCAATAACAAAAAACACCGGCAAAAAATAAGTGGCAAACACAAAAGGAAATAGAAAAAGTTCAAAAATAACACATAAACGCGGCCGAAAAGAAATCTCCGCCAAACAGAGGCGAAAAAACAAAAAACCAAAAGTAACACAAAAAGTTTACCTGAAAATAAAATAAAAAAAGAACGCCGGACAAAAAAATAAGACGCAAACACAAAAGAAAATAGAAAACATTAAAAATAGCAAAAAAAAAAACAAACGCCGCCAAAAATTATATGAAAATTTCCTCAAATGGGAGCAAAAAACCAAAGGTAACACAAAAGAAAAGGATTGCCTGAAAATTACTAAATAACCTACCAAGAATTACCTGGAAGTGGATCTGAAGAAGGGCCTAAACATGACCTGTAGATTGACGTGAAAAGAAACCTTGAGGAGCACCACCATAATACACCGGACGAACACCAGAAATTCTTAAGCAGCTCAGCAAAAGATTTTCACCTGAGGTTCAGCCTAGGTTCACCTGGAAAAAACAGCAAAGCAGGGAAAAAGAAAGGAAAACCATAAGAAAGAGACAGAAGAAGGAAAAAACACAATATCACTGCAGTTTCGTCAAATGAATCACAGGTTTTCACGCCGTCAGAAAATGCAGCCCATCCTCCATATTAAAATTAGGCCATTTCGCAATCTCAATCGCTTCCCTCGCAAGCCTATTACCGAAGTGACCTTCCCTCGGCAAAATAGTACTTTAATGGAAATCAATTACGTAACCTGTATTTGCCAGATGTTCCGGCCAACGCTGATTTCTCAACCCGGCTATATTTACAATCAGCAACATGCTCCTTTAAACCGGTAGAACTGTTTTTTTCTTTTAAGTTTTCTATTTTCTTTTGTGTTTGTTTTTCATTTTTTTTGTCCCTTTTTTTTTTTTCATTTTATTTTATTTTCGGGTAAACTTTTTGTGTTACTTTTGTTTTTTTTTTCGCCCCCGTTTGGCGGAGTTTTCGCCTGTGTTTATGTGTTATTTTTGAGTTTTTTTCTATTTTCTTTTGTGTTTTGCGACTTATTTTTTGTCCGATGTTTTTGTTATTGCTTTTTTTTGGGGGGGGGGGCTTTATCGTTACTTGCTATTTGTTTGTTTTGTACCTTTGTTTGGAATTTTATTGTCTTTCCTTTTTTTGTATTTTACTCGTTATTCGCGTGATTTGTATTTTTGTTTCGTTTTAATCCTTCATTGTACCCCGGAGGTTATTCGTATATTTTTTCGTTGATTGTTTTTTGTTGGCTGTTTCGGGTTGTTTATTTTTCTTTCGTTTGGTTATTTTTTAGTTTTGGGTTTTCCGGGATAATAATGTTAGGTTTTTATCTATTTCTATCGCTATTGTGGACCGATGTTTGCGTTCGCTTCTGATGATGGCCAGTATAAGCTGACCGAAACGTTAAGCGTTTTATATTTTTGAAATAAATGTTGTCCGTAAATTATTTTCATCATGGCTAATCACTGTGAAATTTTCACACGTTTTAAATACGTGCTTTAAAAATAAATATCAATGCAACCTGCGAGTAATACCTAAATATTACTTTACAGCTGCAATAAATGGCCGACTAATAATAGCTTTCGATGTGCAGAATTGTGATAATAAAGTAAAGTGCTGTATGTGCGGGATGCTATATTCGGTTTCGTTTAAAATCAACTATCGATTTTTTTTGATTTTTGTCCCCAGCGTTATTCATTTATTTACTCTTTCGATCCCTTCTTGAAATATTTTTTTAATATTAAATTATTGACCAGTAAGCGTTTTACCAGTGTACTAAAGCCTCGGAACTATTCATACAGAGCTCCTTATAAGTGTTATTGAGCTGCGAGAAAACATTAATTGTAAAATACGCAGTGTCATCTCGTAGCCTGTCGCTGAATTTTACTGTGGCTGACGTATTTTTTACACTGTCTTACAGCATATTAACCATTAACTAATTTACCTTTCTTCTTTAGAAGTAAATGCTATCGACAGATCCAATTTGAAAATTTGAAAATTTTCACGCTTTTGAAAATTTAAAAATTCCAGAAGACCACGCGGTTCTTCGAATTGTGAAAAACAGTCTTCTTCCGTTGCTACTGCCTATGTTTCTCTATTCCGTATTTACATATATTACATTTCGTCTAAGTTCTTGTCTGTTTAACTTCAAAGCTAATATCATCGAAACATTTTTCGTGCTTTAGTTAACGGCAAGTTTGTTTCTCTCCCTATTACACCGTGCGAAGAACCTCGCCTGAATACGAATTGTTGCATTTTGTTTGTTCATTATTGCTACATTCGCTGTTATTGGTACTTTTTTTCTTGAATACCTTCTATTTTTGTCAATTTTGCGACACAGCCCATTTGTCGGTATTACCATTTTTCTTATTTTGTGTGTATTCTTTTTATAATATCTGAAGTTTTCAAGAGGTATTTTATGCTGGAGTTTATAAAATGAGCACACAGAACCGAACTATGCTTTGATCTATACGGTATGTTGCTTATCGAATTAAATATTTTCGACATATTTTTACGCCTGTTTTTAAAGACTTAAAATTGTAATAGACAACAACGTTGCAGTTGTAAGTCGCAATCGTTTTAATAAGTATTCAAATATAAGAATTCACTTTACTGTATCTAAAGATTGAAACTGTTGCTGGAAAAAGAACAAACTCATATAATATCGGAACCAGACTGTTATTCTCTTCAAGATTTGATACAAGTGAAAAATGGAAAATTATTCAGTTCGTTATTACAGATCGTTAGAAGTTCCATAAAACATGTGAATAGTTGTCAGGTACGTATATATTTATCAAAAATTCTAGATCAATAAATTATTTTTTATGAAATAGTAATAAAATATTAAAATACCATTCGCCAATTTTTAAATAATAAAAAACATGTAGTACTTATATAAACGTGTTAGACACTGTTCTTCTATATAATTATAGAAAAATTGTTTCAATTGACTGCGTCATTCTTATCTCTTTTTTTTTTTTTTTTTTGACTATAGAAATGTAAATTATAGTTTTTTAAAAATTTGGTAGAAAAAAGGTAACATATTCATAATGGTTTATTCATATTGTCCTCAGCGTAACAATGACATTGTCATTAATCCATACATATAAATACACGTACCCATGAGCACCCGCGCACACATTCTGTATGTGTATATAATATATATATATATATATATTAATTACAACGTAATTCTTAGGCTACCCCCCATTCGAAAAAATGTCCCAATTTTATGTAACGCTAAATGTCTCAAAAAAATGTCCCAATTTTATGTAACGCTAAATGTCCCAATTTTATGTAACGTTTGTTATATTTTGTAGGATTTTTGTTATTGTTATTTAAAAAATGTCACAATTTTATGTAATGAAATATGTAACGAAAAATGTAACGAAAAAATGTCTTAATTTTATATAACGGAAGGTAAATGTTAGAATAGGATTTTTGTGATTATGCTATATTTTTTGTGTGTTGATGCCAGTAAGAATTACGTTGTAAATTTTGATCATTTTATACAAAGTATAGAAGAGAAAGAGACAGGAATGAAAGCAGGAGGGGTCAAGGGGCACAGCCCCTTGCGAGGCCAAAGTGGCTGAGTTATATATATATATATTTATATTTATTTTTATTTTTATATTTATTATACTTTAATGTAAAACATAAAATAAATTAGTCGGTAAACTAGTGCTTACAGTCTTAGCTGCAAACATTGATCGATTCGAACATGAATGGAAAAAATTTGTAGATGAGTTTAAATCTGAGCTAGCGTTAACGGTTTGGAAGATAAACCATTGAACTCGACTAGTCTGTAGATTTTTTCAAAGAAAATTACATAAAGACGAAACAAACAAATTTAACTATCAGTTCGAATATGAATGGAATTCTTCTTTGGTTTAGTTTTCTAATGGCATATAATATTTATAATTCCGGAGATAGTAAAGTAATATAATAGGAATTAAATTAGTTGAGAAGAAATGAAAATTTAAAGGAAGTTAGATCTTTTTTTCCTTTTAATATTCCTTATGTTTGATACAAAATGAATTTTTTAATGTGTTAATATAAAAACACGAGTAATTTCTGTGTCCAACTATTAACTTATTGCGGTCAACTATGAGGGTAATAGAACATCTTTTAAATATATAATTGTATAAAAATGTAAAAGCAACAAACTATGTTTAGGATTCAAACTTCAGATAGTGCAAAAACTGTAATTTTTAGAAATCAGTTGCACCATTTTATGTGCATTACATGATTAACAATTTTTATATATATAAAATTGGTTTTGCTCACCGTACATTTTAATAAATTGATTGCTGAATTTTTCCAGTTATGAAATTATTTTTTACACTGCAGTGTATATATTTTCCTGAGTCCGTTACATTTGTTTTGAAAAGATATTTCCGGAATTTTCCATATTCAGTTAATACTTGACTTGCATGAAAATCCAGACGAAATAGCATTTTTTTCATTCTATCATAAATAGTAGCAAGACAATAAATTTCTATAATGAATGAAAATTTACATTAACGTATTTTATTCGTATTTTTCTTTTTTAAATATTTAAATTATACTTATCTTTCATATTTGTTATTGGATTTAGTATATATTAATTAATTGTAGTAACGTTTTGAATATGTATATGACGGTGAGTTAGTAACATTTTGAAATTTCTTTGCACCAAAACTAAGGTTCCCATTTTCCTAAATTTCTCCATTTTTTTTTTTTTTTTTACTAGTATGGATCATTTAAAAAAATGTTCGATGTAGTATTTTGAAACTTTGCAAAGAGAATGCAGTCTCGTTATAGTGTTTAATCGAAATACAATTTCAACAATTTCGTTAGGCTAATTTTCACAAATTGTATTAGACAAGAATTTTAAAAGCTACGGAAAAAACTAAAAATATCAAAACACGCGACAAAGCAATCGCGTAAGATCTCATATTAAAGTTATTAAAAAATGAGCGATACCGCTTAATATATATATTCTGTCATATGTAACATCTTTATAATTCGGAAATTTTTAAAGATTTTATAATTTTTAAACTATTACCGGTAAAATCAATCAAAAAAACAAAAAATTATCATAACTGAAATAATGTTAACGTTTCGAACTCAAAAGTTTTTCTAATTCCTTATTTTCATTTAATAATTTTGTAACGGTGGCAGCTTTCAAGTGTTTATGATAATCCTTAAGTATTTCTCTTTTTTTTTCCAAAAAATTTAAACGCAAAGAAAAAAAAACCAGAAATAACAACATTGTTTGCTTTTAGGTTGATCATTCATTTTTTTTTTGTTTTTTTTTCTCAATTCCGTTATTTTGGTTTATTTCGAATTTTTCGCCGATAATTTTTGGTTGTTCTGAATATTTATCAAAAACTTGAGATAAGTGTTTTTTGTACATACTTTTTTTTTGTACTAGTTTATTTTTGTGTCTCTATTTGAATTCTACTTTTGGAACAAAGCTAATCTACATTGTGTGCAGTATTACATTATCACAGTGTTTCCTCCCCTAGGATTATAATTCTACAGTTTAAAATAGGATAGATGGAAAAAAGTGTAAATACAATTTTATTTATATTTATCCTATTTCTTATTTTTCCTTTTTTTTTTTAGTTTTGTCAAGTACATGGTTTCATCTGCGAAATATGTAACAATAATAAAGTGATTTTCCCGTGGAATTTGGAGCACGTCACCAGATGTACAAAATGCGGCTCTTGTTACCATACAAAATGTTTCACGAGTGTTCGAATATGCCGTAAATGTTTAAGAAGAAGTAACAGATACGACAGATGGGATAACTTATCTGCATTAGATTGTACCTGTTGACTTACAGCGGAATTAGTTCGACTGGTTGTTATACTTATTATTACTCTATTGACGCACATTGAATTACGTTATAATAATCGTATTGGCAGAATTTGGTTTTTGAAAATAATTTATATGACGAATATTCGCGCGATGTGTAGATATAAAATCATTTAAGTAAATATATAGATATATATGTATGTATACATATATATGTATGTATACATATATATGTATGTATACATATATATGTATGTATACATATATATGTATGTATACATATATATGTATGTATACATATATATGTATGTATACATATATATGTATGTATACTTATATATGTATGTATATGTATACATTTATTCTTGTAATAGCTTTTTACATTTTTATTAATCAGGGATCTCCGATAAATTTTTGGAATTTGAATTAACGAAAGAAATTTCTTACATGCAGTAGCTCAGAATTTTGTGTCCTGTTTCGCAATATGTAAAGAACTGTGCGCAAATAATACGTTTAATTGCACGACTAAATTTCGTAGAACATATTATGACATTTATAAAAATTATTGAAATTTTTTATTTTAAGCGATAGATTAAAATCCAATTTTGCATAAAATTATAGTACACATCGGGCCCCAAAACTTATATTTTTCCTTTTTCTTTTACAATCAAATTTTTAGTAAAATCGTCATGGAATTTCTATTTTATTTTTAAAAAAATTTCATCGTGATTCTGTAATATGTGCTGAAAGAGTACTACTCGGCTCACATTTTAATATTCGTATTTTTTTTCTTGCCCGCGTGCATTATAATTTCAACTAGAAGTAGGATAACTTTAGTTACCGTAAAATTTAATAAATTAAATTAATCAGCCAATTAATTAATTAATTTGTTTGAGGTGAATATAAGTATGTAGAAAAATTAATTATTGGAGAATTTAAAAAATGTACGAAAAACTCGTAATCTATTTATTTGCGTGAACGCCCCAAATCTGTGAATACCGAATGTTCATAGCCTTCTTTCAAATCAGCTTTTTAATTCTTTTATAGTTTTAAGGATATTACAGGAAATTTGGTATATACTCTTTTGGAACATACGGATCTTTAAAAAAACACTCGTAGTAACTTAGAAAATAGCCGATGGGTTATGTTGTCGGAGCTTAAAGAAAAATAAAAAATTATAAAAAAAGAACTTAGAAAAAATAACGGATGTAAGAAAAAATTACTTTTTTTTTTGCAAGCGGCTGCTTTTATCACTCTTTTTAAGAAAAAATAGTTTTATGTGGTCACTTTCAAATCCAGTTTGTTCATTAAAAATGAATGGTCATTGGTATTAATGATTACTAACGTAATAACCGAAACAAATAACTTTATAGCTATGGTTAGAATGTTTGCAATGAAATATTGATTTTACTTTTTTTTTTCCATTTAATTTGTCAACAATAGAATTTTAACGACCGAATGAGAGTTTTTATCGTTATTTCTATTTGGCACATATTTAATATATAAATTTAGGAATTTTTTTTTGGTTTTTTCGTTTGAATCTATCATCTTACAAATAATGATAATTTTCTTCTTCAATGGTTTAAAAGTGTGCTTAATTTAAGAAACGAAGAGAATTCAAAAAAGAAAAATGAAAAAAACGTTCTTTCATTGGGAAATATTTATTTTACGGCATAAAAAATCGGATAAATCTATGTATATATATATATAAATTTTATAAACGTTTAAGATTATTTTAATTTTCGTCGTATATTACGCGTATTTATTACAAATTTGCGATTTTTTAAAAATACCTTTCTAGTCGATTATAATGAGACAATAATAGTGTGATAATAAAATGTGCCTTTTTTATTAAATATCGTTACGTGTAGTTACCGTATTTTTAATACGGCGTTATATTAGTCTTAAGATTGTTTATTAAATACGTTGTATATTTTAAAATATATTTATTAACCAATATTGAAATTTATATTTGTTAAAGACTCGAAAAAATTATTTTTCCATTATATTTCTCGAAATTCGTATACGTTCTCCCCTTATCACCCTATTATTATTGCTCTGGATTGGAAAATATTAATGAATTTAAAGTCTGATTAAAAATATAGAGATCTTGCAAGCAGGAGTAATATGCAACTAGTGTTAATCGTGCTATTTAGTTAAGTATGGTAATAGAATGTTTCAAGAGAAATCTGTAAAAAGTACGTCGCAATAGTTGATATCAAGTGTTTTCAACTTAAATGTTTTAGTATTGCGCTAATTTCATTGGTCGGCTAGGGAGCGCATTCTAAGGTAATAACTTGAACAAAAAATATTTGTGTTATATAGGGTCTTTCAATAAGGATGTTCGATTTTTGAGTGTAAATAAAACAAGTTGTGTGTGAAATATTCATTCGATTCTTTTTTTTTTTTTTTTTTACTTGAATCGGTAGTATGTGAAAAATCATCATAAAAGGGGGTTATACGTTCAAAAACGTGTGAAAATTACCGAATTTTATTTTCAAAATTAGCACTTTGTTCAAAAAAACATTCCGCGCATTACATGATTTTTATGCTCGCCACAACTGTCCTTCTAGTGACGACTGTTCGACGTTTGATGGCCTAATTCGGGTTAACCGGTTCGATAAATAATCAGACAACACCCGTTCGTCATCGAAACACAAGGTCTGCTGAAGAATACATTGCTGCTGTGCGTGACGGTGTACGGGAAAACCAGAAGCATTCAATTTTTCTTCGTCCATAAAAACTTATAGCGACTTCAGCTCGGCGAATTTTGCATCGACACTCGGGTCTGCATCCGTATAAAATCCAACTGACCTAGAAGAACTTAAGATAAATGATCACAGACGGCACCGTGTGTTTTTGCTAATTAAGCTCTAGAACAGTTGAAAGTTGACCCAAATTTCATCAAAAACATCATCTTTAGTGACGAGATCTGTTTTCGGAACAAGTAAAATTATCGGATTTGGTACGATACCAGTGCATTCGGGATGCACCAGCACTAAATGCATCCCAAAAAAGTCACTGTTCGGTGCGGATTTTGGTTTGACTGAATCACCGGTCCGTACTTCTTTCAAAACGAAACTGGTATTACCGTAACCGTCGACGGTGAGCGCTACAGATCGATGATAAGCAACTTTTTGTGAACAAAACAGAACGGCGCTACGTATCACATAGCGCATGCTGCGATGGACATTCTGCACCAGCGATTTGAGGACACGGTTTGCTCGCGCGGCTGCGACGTAAACTGGCCACCGAGATTACGCGATTTAACGCCTTCAGACGTCTTCCTTTGAGGCTATCTTAAATTGCAGAGGTCTATACACGTAAATCTCAAACAATTGTTATGCTCAAAGTCAACGTAACGAGCGCCATCCAGCAAATTCAGCCAGATTTATGCGATAAAGTCATCGAAAACTGGACCTCCCGAATACGTGCCACCAAACAGAGCGACAGCGGACATTTCAACGACGTTATATTCCATACGCAATGTCATGAAATATTCGATCAAATGAAAAGAAAAAAATCGAGTGAACATTTCAGCCACAATTTGTTTTATTTACATTTAAAAATCGAGCCCGCTTATCGAAAGACCCCATAATACAACAGTTAACCGCTGAAGATTTGTAGAAATTTAACTCGGATAAGGATGAGCAGTGAGGAGTTTTAAATTTTTAATATAAAATACTGGTGCCACCAGCTCGGAATGTAAACATGACATAGCTTGTACTTCGATTTTAAAAACTGTAGCGCAAAGTACGATTTTCATAAATGGCTGATTAAGTTTTCAGAGAAAGATTTCAGTATTAGTAATCATTTCTCGCTGCGCTGCATTGAAAGTAAATATTGACTTTAAATTTTTATTAATATTTCGGTCCATAATTGTTTATGGATATTTAGATGAAAAACTATTTTTTTAAATTTTTGTTTGCTGTAGTTTATATATTATATTCATGTCAAACAAGTGAATTTTTATTAAACAGAGTATACCTGATTTTCTACATCTTAGGTTTTTTCCGTTAGGGCTCCGGTAAATTTTTCAAGTTTCCTAAATTAAAATTAACGCGAGCAGTCACTGGCAGGAAATTAACTAATTTTTTGATAGCGGAGAGGGTCGAAGAAAATACGGTGATTTTATTATAGAAATAGTAACGCGCTGCACATTATGTAACATATTCGTTTTGATGATACTTTTTACATTTTGCAATTTGAACAAGTTGCAGCAGAACCGGATTATTAGGCGATTACAGTTTTTTCGCCTATGTTAAGTCATTTTATTATTCGGTTATTTCTGTTCTGTAACGCTTCTAATCAAATACATATTATTATACTCATTGCTATTCGCGGCTTCAACCGCACACTTAAAACTTTCTCGCCGATTATTTATCAAATTCGGTTTCATATAATTTTTTTAAAAATCCATTTCTTTGTTCATTGCAATTAACTTCTTTATTACGATTTTAGCTTTCAATTTCTCTCGTACTATTTATTTATTTAATAAACTCCACCTGATTACCCACTGGCTTCCTTGAACTGGAATGTTAATAACATTTCTCAATTATAACCTACAATGTTCTAATGAAATTACAGTTGCATTATGCTAAATAATTTCAATTACTGCCCGATAAAATGCGGTCCATAATAATTCAAAAAGAAACACTTTTATAATATTGCAGTAGTATTGGTACTGTTGCAGTCAAGCAGAATGAAAAATAGCGCAGCAAATAATATCGCCACATTAGAGTAAAATATGTCGTTCATACAATTAGGTAAAGTCTATAATACCGCAAAGTTAATACATTTATAATACCGAAGTGATGTGACCACACGTACAATTAAGCAAATTCCATGATGTCTACAATAAACTGCAGTGTAGTACTGAAATAATATAGCCACTTATGAAATTAACAAGTCCCCGCAATATCACTGGAATGAGCACTTAATAGTCAGGATGGCAATCATTGATAGAATATAATAAAGAGAAGTATGTAGTCACACCCTCTAAGCTGGATTTTAAACAGCAGTGACTATCAAATAGTTATTTAGTTATTATTGCGACTAAACGTTATAAAGAATAGCCTAAAATCCAACTACACATGTTATAAATTACGACAAAAATTACAATAACGTAGAATTCATTGTACTCGTAATATTATATGATAAATAAGAATTATCGAAAAAGGAAAAAATCATTTACAGAACCATTTTAGAATTTTTCGACGTTAATTTTAAAGTATTTGTTTACCAACTTTACAATTTTAATAATTCCTTCAGACTGCAGAATAAAGAAGGGCTGTCAGAAGAACTAACTCTGGAACAGCAGTTATAACTTTTCTTGCGAATCGCACCAAAGATCTACGCACGAGCTACTTTCAAACTTCGCGACGCCTGAGCTTTGCTAGGAATTGTAGTCATTCGAATTGTAAATGTTAGTCCGATAGTGTATGAAAGGAAATAAACGGAAAGTGCTTTTAAGTCTATTTTCTTTAAAAGATGGATAAGATCCTGGCAATCAAAGTGTTCAAATCATACACTAAGTGGCAGATATTTTGCGTATTGCGCGATTTCTTTCTCTTTAACAACTTGTCATCTACTGTGTTCAGAAGTAATTTGGAGAATTCCTTACCTTTAACAAGGAAAGAATGTTAACTTTTGGCAATGAATAGGAAGACTTCAGACATATTTTTATTTTGTCAGAATGTGTTGCCTGGGGCACAACAAGTAAGATTTGTCTGAAGTCTGCCGCAATTAGTATTGCCAGCTTATAATAATCGGACGGGCACAGTTTCTAATGTTCCAGAATGTAAGATTAAGAGCTTTAACAGCTCCCGTGTTTGCCACGCGGTTCATTCGTCCCACTCGATAAGAGAAATTCTCAGAATGACAAGTGTCTCCTCTTTGTTTACATATTGCGACGGATTTTTTTCTTGTAAGACACAAACCTAAGAAAACACGCAAGCAGAAAGGGAAAAAAACAGGACAAAACCTGCTATTCATCGAGGTGTGGGTCACCGTATCTTTCATGAATTATAGACACGCATAAATTTGTCAATTAAAAACACGCAAAAGAAAACGAAAAAAATAAAAAGAGGAAAAATTACTCGATAAAATATATATTATTTTAACATGGTGACTAGAAAAAACAAAAAAAAAAAACAACACATTTATATACGAAAATTTACGACGGCTCTGAGCCAAAGTAACATTCTTAAATTAAGGCGACTAACAATAACACGGTCAAGGAGTTAAGCACGAACTCGATCGATAATTCTCGATCAGATCTTTCTCTCATCGAAGAATTTCACTCGATTTACAGTCGCACTACATGGACGATATGGGACTTTATTAAATATTTCTTTCAGCTCGATACTATGCGGTCAAACAGCAACAAAATAAAAGATGATACATGTACCGAAACTGTACCAATAGGTTGCGTAACAACAATTCGCAATGGTTTAGAGATTAACTGGCACAAGTGCACGATATTACTACCATCAAGCGAAGTTGCAACGATACTTGCCGAAGCATTGGCCAACGAAAGATTAATTACAAATGTTTTTCTTGTCCCACCGAAAGCATCTAAAAATAGCTATTAATGTTTTCTCCGATCTTGTTATACCATATACACTACATTGTTCAGGGTTGAACTTTTTAATATGTTCAGCAACTATCTTCGATAGTGGCACTGAATAAGACAATTCACGTTGATTAGGTACGATGACAGCTTCTTCTCGTGATAGGGATGAAAGACCAACGTGTTCCAAACAGTGGCTAGATTTCTCTTTAAGTAGATATATATTTATTGATATCTAAAATAAATTATGGTTAACCGAGATGTATTGATAAGCGGATTTATAGATTACTTTATTACGTTAATATGTTAAACGAATATTTGTAATAATAAATGTCAAATGTTGCTTTGCTTGCTAATGTTACTTTCGCGTTATGTTTAAATCCGATGTTAACAATGTAAACATTACACTAGTGCAGCGCTGTCTCGTATTTTTCCACTTCGCTTGTTTTCAACAGTGAACGCTGTTTTTACCCTTCTTTACATCGTATTTACTAGACCGAAATATACTAATTCAAGGAATAGACAAAATAAGAATAAAAAAGGAAAGTATTAAAATTGGTTTACGAATCAAGTGAAAGGGAATTTTCGGCAAAGATTGGAAATGAATGTAGTAATAAGGGAACGATGAATTTGGAGTACGACAAGGAACGATTTTAGCTCCGATACTATTTTTAATTTACACAAATTTGTTCTACACAGATATGTTAAGAATTCCAAATTGAATGTATATGTAGATGATATTGCACCGGTGATTGGACTTTCTAATTTGAAAATTACAAATAGATTGCTGCAAGATTGCAATAATGTATGTAAATGAATACATTGATAAGAAATTATTGATCAATAATGAAAAACAAAAGTAATGTATATAAGAACCCGAAGAACATTCGTGCCTAAACATGGAAAATAAGTTTGTTGCGATTTCCTAGAAATGGTTAACGAGAATCTAAATAACTCGGTTTAACTTTTGATGAAGCGTTAACATGGAGCTCTCACACTGATAATATTGCAGTGAAAATCAGGCAATATTAAAACAAGCTAGACGCACAAAATTTTAGGACTATATTTTGACTTACTGATGTCTAGAATAAAATATGGAATCGAAATTTGGGAAGAAGCAGAAAAAACAGAAATAAGAAAAATTAGCAGGTTGCAAAAAAGTTATTATTACGAAACGGGTTTAAGAATTAACGAAATGCCATCGAAAATGATTTATTATTGCAATTAAATTAATAAGATATAAAACAGAGAATATAAAATTACCAACAAGAAAACGGGCATATCGGACCAGGAATTATGGTAAAACTTGCTATATGTACATTTAAGAAGTGTTAATGATAAGATAGACAACGTGAAAGAAGTGTTTTGATAAAATTAATGGAAAGTAGCCGAAGAGAAAACGCAAGAAGGAAAATTAAATAGATGGAAGACGAAAAAAACAAAGATATGCATGATTGCATGGTGTAAAGAACAATAATAATAATAATAATAATAATATTAGTGCTGAGGATACGTTTCTGATTTTTTCCTATATAAGTTAAATTTCCATAATATACTAGTTTAATTTGAGGTTTAGAAGGTTGTTATGAAAGAGACTGTTCCATTAGGTAAATATATAAATAACGTATTACAATTTAGGCTCATAGGTCTGAACCTAAATCGTATTGTATTAGATGTTATTAAGATTAAGTTGATATGATATAATTATGCTGAGAGCCCACAAGCTTATGTCTTATGAGACTCGAAAATTGTTTAATAAAAAAACAAAAAAAAAACAAAAAAAACAATTGATTTAACAGATACGTTAATATGGCCTGAGAACATGCGAGATAAAAGATGATTATAAGGTACTCTACCCGGTGATTGTCAATTTCAATACTATTAAAGTTGACCGTGAAGCCTGTTGAAAACTATAACTATCCTCTCCATGTTACGTATTTTTAATAAGAAGCCTTGGATATATTTTACCACACGATCTATTACGCCATGTAGAGTGAGTTTTTATTGAAACTTCCACGTGGATCATGTACCATGGTAGATTTTCATATAGGGCCGGATGATATACGTTGGGTTATGGTATTTCTGCACAAGTCGTTTTGTACATTAACGCTGGTTTAATTTTAACTGTAAGAGAATATGAAGACGAAACAGAATTAGTCGAACCAAAAATACGTCATTTTCTGAGCAATTTGACCGTTTTCTTCACTTTTAAGTTAAAAACGAGCGCTATAAATACCGCGCTTGTGCTAATAGTTTTCTGATTATGTTTTAAAAAGTTGGTAATTTCTTCCCATTTTGTATATATCGAAGTCCTTCGATGAAAACTTTTTTACAAAATATTTTTATATCTATTAAATCCTCAAATTAAGTATAACAATTTTCTAATAAAATCTACATTATCCAAAAAAAAAAAAAAAAAAAAATGCATTTGTGCAAATAAATATTAATCGAGTTTGCATTTATTTTTTAAATATTCTAAAAGTAGCATAAATGCCTGTTTATATTTAGACTTTTTTTTTTTTCTTTATGCCGCACCGGTTAACATTAATTACCAGTGATATTGCGGAGCACTAACTTAAAAATCTTCCCGCAAGCAATAGCTGACAATAAATAATTTAGTTTATATCATGGGGTCAATTATAGAAGAATTTCAACTATGTACCTTTTATACAGTTAATCAATTTTTGGCTTTTTCAGTTTTTTTTTTTATTTCTTGAAATTGGAAATTTTCATTAAAAAGTTTCCATTTTTCATATCTTCCGCCGTTTATCCATTATGTTCATATGAAATGTTTTGCATATAGCGTAATTTTCGATTTTGTCGAATTTAAGATGCAGCGGATTCACCGGGTGCTCTACTTAAAAAATTTATAAGATTTTAAAAAATATTGTGCATTTTAGTAAACCATATAAAAGCCATCTTTATGCAAAATTTTAATTTAAAAACGTATTTGTTCCAAAGGTATTGTATTTCACGCTTTTTTAAAAAAGTTTTTTATCTTTTCACCCTTTAAAGTTTGAATTTTCAAAAAAGTTTTCTTATGATATTCGTTTGGAATTTCAATTATAAAATGTTAATGGTTTCAGCTGTAATGTGATTTTTAATTGTTTAAAAAAACGATTGCCTCATTTTACCCAATTTTCACCATCAGAAAATTTGAATTTTTCTAAACTCCATATGAATTTTAAGCTTCATAGATCTAGTAGTTTCAGCGATATATCATTAACTGTTAGATTGTTCAAATATTTACATATTTTATCCTTCATATATATATCTACATCTATCTATCTATATCTATATATATCTATATATATGAAATTGGTTTTTCAAAAAGGGCTCTGACCTCTTAATCAAATTCAGATTATATGTTTTTGGGGTTCAGTAATGGATTAATTAAGGTTTTATTTTCTAGAAAATTTGATTAAAAGAGAAAATTATGAATGAGGGCGAACAAAGATAATTGTATTTAGGGTTTATTAAGAAGTAAGTAAACATAATACGTTTACTTACCACGAAAAATAACAAACTGAAAACAGACAGAGGTATAATATTTTTATTCATCTATGAAATAAATTTATTCACGATATTTATATGATGTTAATTTAAATACCAAGCCAATTAAAATACACGAGCCATGAATTATACGTATATTAATTTTTAATAATATTTTGAGTTATGAATACACTTGGTTGTATTTCGTGTAACGCGAGAATACTCGAGTGCAAACAAGTTCAGTCAAGCATACTTCATGCGTCCAGATTAGCGAATTAAATGATTCATTATTATTCTGCGTTTATGAATCCAAAAACATCTGGTCACCAAGGTTTCCGAAGACAAATCCTCGTATATTGGTATTATCACTTTCAATACTTTTTCACTCAATGGTAGATTCTCGTGAACAGTCTTGTAGAGTACCCTCAGAAACAGCTTTTTGCCATTTACATCAGCTTGATTCACCAGGTGGACAATACTGGTGCTGTAAATTTTCATCAGTTGAACTTTTATGGTAATAAGTAGCCCACACCTCGTTCTTCATATCATCAACAGATTCAGGATTTTGGAAAATAGCTAAAAACCATAATATAAACTCAATTCTCATTAATTAGCTTGTCTGTTAATTTTCCAGGGTCTTTACCACCCCAATACATGTATTGTTCTTTTTAACTTTTCGTAACCTAGAACCCATCCTTTTCTGCACATGTCCAACACAATCTTTTTTTATCACTAATGATATGGGTCTACATCCAGAATGCCTTTGAAAGTTTTCGAGTCACCGTTTCCGATGTATTTTGCATATTTGACTCTATGTTTTTCAACTGATTGTTCGAACATTTCAATCACAGCGTCGATCTCCATTTTTTCGGAACTTCCTTTATGATTTATAGTGCAAGAATCCACACATGCTCTTCGTACCAATCATTGTAAGCTTCAATATCAGTATTTTTTTTGTTTCCATAAATTACACCCTTGACAAAAGCTAGATTTAACAACCGCATCAATCATTTTCTTGCTATATTTACCGATAAGTGTAGTTACTCCAAACAGTGAGATGAAGCTCGTTTCTTCCACGTATATACCATCATCAGAGAAAGTTAGATGTGTATGGTCAGCATCAGGTTTAGAGGCTTGTGTTAACTGTTTTTCTTCCTCAACGGCTTCTGAAATTATAAGATCATAAACTGCCGGTGCAGCTATCTGCAAATTTTCTAGACAACTGTAGTACGTACTAATTGACAATCCTCGGCAAATATCCATAAAGTCTCATTGCTATGACGATTCTATGATTAATTTCAAAAGCTTTATTGATAAAAGGCGATGAACTGATGTATTGTATACCGTCACAACTGAATTGCAACGCAATTTTAAGTCCCAACCCACGAGGAGCTGTTCGAGAAAATTTAATGTTTTACTTGCATTCAGCACAAACAACTACCGCAGACAAGGCCGTAAAAACCGAAAAAAATTCCAAGATACAATACCCGTCGTAATTATTTTCTATTATAATTTCATCATCTTTCAAACTTTTTAGTTTGGCTGCTGAAGCACTCGTAAAACTTGTATCTTGCTTCATGGAATTCAATGGGGCTTTTCTTTTTCTTTGTCTATCTGGACACAAATTACTTCCTCTTTGACTTTTTTTTATCCATTTTACACAAAAAATTTAAAATTAACACTGAAAAAATTACAATAGTATACAGGGAACGCGCACGTTCACGTGGCTTGCCGACTGAAACTGAACTAAACTGAACTGAACACGAAACATGAGAATATAATTAACAAAATACGTTACAATGACCTTGCAGTACCTTCAAGGTACTCGTTTTCCATGTATATATTGAGAACGAAAGAGTTTATACGACTTAGTTTTCATCCAGGTAGTCGGAGATTACCTAGCGTCTACTATTGATTCGTTCCGGCCGGACCGGTTTAGTTGGCGCGTCACAAAAATAACTATAACTCCGAAAATAATTCGAATTTCCTAAAATCCCCTTAAAGGCTTATTTTTGAAGGTCTAAATTTTGAAAATATGGGAAAAAATCGATTTTTTCAAATTACTAGACCAGATAATTTATGTTTACATAATACTAAATTCAAAATAAAGAAATCTGATTTTTTTCCTCCGCAAGGAAAGAGACACGTAATTTTTTGCGTTTTTTCAAACTTTTCGCCGTCTTCGATAATTCGTTAAACAAATGAAATGTAGTTTCGTTCCCGACAAATAACGGAGGACCTTTTGCCCCGATATATCACATGCCCGGAAAAATAATTATTTTCAAAACTTTCGAGCTTTCAGCGCTCCAGTGGTCTAAAATATAAAGCTGCATGCTCGGCTATAGTTTTCGTATAAAGCGGTCTCTTTTTTATGCATATATTTGAGATAGGGAGGTTTATATAAATGTTTAGCCGTAATTTTTGAATTTTATAAAAGAGCTTCTGTGTTTTATTTCATATTTTAAATTTCACTCTTAAAGGGTTATCTGGTGATAAGTTATAAAAATTTTTTAAGGGTGATCGTTAAAGTCGTTTTAAATTCCATATTACATATTTTTGACGGGTTTTTGCCACCCAGGGTAATCGGTTAGCCGGAAGTTATTGTCTTAGAGAGAATTTTAAGTGCAATTTAATGATCAAATTTTGAAGTTTTTCGTCAAACCGCTCGTGAATTATTGATTTTTATTTGATATTTTTGTAATTTCTGAACCATCTTACTAGGATTCCGTAAATTTCATGTGTTCCGAATAATCCTGAACTTAGCAGATATGCGAATGTAACTTTAATTATTATAGTCATATTATTGCTTTTGTTTTAAATGTTTGGACAACTTATTAGTACTATGATTGATTTGCAGATTCGGAGTAGATCCGAGCAAAGCTCGATTATTACATTAGAGTAACCGAAACTAAATGAATGATGGTGTAAGTATGGAATGCATAGGAGGTTAAGTAAGGCTAACGAAATGCTCGATAAAGTACAATTGCGTTAATAAATTCTCCATTACATTGACGTTTTATGTAGTTAGTTGTATTCAAGTACGAAAATTACATCGGTTTCACGCATAAAAGTTTATTAATCAGAATTTTGAGCATTAACCACACTAAAACCGCACAAAAAAGCTACGCGTGCATTTTATATACCGATGTTTCCATGCTCAGACGTCAACAAACATAGAAATTACTTCAATTAATTACTCATAGATATTTAATTAGAGCGATACAGTTGGCATTAAAATTATGCGTAACAAAAATAAGACTACATTTTGTACAAATTTTCGAGTACCGTTGTCGATTACATAAATATTTGAAAAATATAATAAAAATAAACACTTATACATATACAGAATTTATGAAATAACAGTTTATAACAAAATTCAAATTTTTCTAACAGTAACAAAAAAAAAGTAGATATATATATAGAGACATCGTAAAATGCTAATTACAAACGCCACTTACGAGGAAATTTTGACGAACATTTATCAATCACATATTTTACAAATAAACCAAGTGTACACTTATAATTTATATATATATATATAAAATGCTATATGAATGAAACAGCGACCAAAATATCTAAAAAAACAATCTTTTCATTTATTCTACAAAATGTGTGCATTTTTAAAAGTTGCTTAAAATTTTAGCACCAAATGATTCAACTTACATCTGGTAATTCTAGTTGTCTATTTGTTAACAAAGGCGTTTTCGCGACTTTAAAAAATACCCTGTGAAAAAAGATAATTTAGTAAACCAAATATACTTTGAAAGAAAATAATAATAATAATAGTAATATTGAGATACGATAGTAGAAATGAGTAGTGCGGATAGAATACATCGTTCAAGGTGAACCAAAGAAATTCCTATAAGGTCATTATAAATGGTGGAAAAGAAAGAAAAATGATACAAACAAACAATGAGGAAATACTTGAATATTAGAAACAAATACCGGAAAACTCGGGAAATTACAATAAGGAGCAAAATGGATAAAAAACATGGAGATAACTTTTGGTAAACAAGAGATGGAAGATCTAAAAAGGCAACTACCGAATTAGTACAAAGACGCGCAAAGAAAGTGAAAAATTAGTCAGCTCCTGGTACAGATAAAGTACATGGATTTTAGCTTAAGCTTTTGATAAGCCTTCATACTGCGCAGATACTTCTGTGACTCTTAGATCCTTGGATAGGATTCAAGACGTAAAGACGTTCATTCCGGCCGTAAAATAATAAGGTTGCGATGAAATACGCAGTAATAATAATAATAAAATGCACTCAAATTCTTCACACACGATTTATTAATATACATAAATTGTACTTACAAACATATTTTTATGCTATAAAAAAAAAAAAAAAAAATCAAACACAACCATTCTAAAATATATTAATTGCAGTTTCATCACTTTTGCGCCTTAATTCTTCGATTTCACCATCATCAAGAGAATTTCCGCTTCTTAGCTTCAAACAAATTCATCTCGGCCTCAATACTTGGTTTATGTTGGCTTATCTTCTATCGTTTTGTCTGCTTATTTAACTTCTCCCGTATTCATATTATTGCATAGACACGGTTTTAGATTATTTTAAGGTTACTATCTCATTCCCATTTTCTTCATTTGTTGCAATTCCCCGAGTTAATATTACCAATAGGATTATGCACCCACACTTTTGTTTAGATTAAAATATGCAAAACATCACCACAAGCGGGAAAGGCTACGTAAAATTTCGTTATTAATCAAGTAAATTCGAGTAGACGAAAATGCACACACATACGCACACAAAGGTCTTCGATATTCTAAAATAACAAAAATCAATCATTAATGAAATTTACAGATAAGTGAAAAACTTACTCGTGTGAATACTTTGTTTTAATCACGGATAAATCTTTACGTTCAACATGCAACATGTCGTTAAACATGAGTACTATATCTTTGAAGTCATTTAATTTGTACCCTGAAACCAAGTTTTCAAATTAGAAAATTTTAAAGGTAAGGAAACGGAATACTGTTCTCAGTGCCAGCGAATCAAAAATAAAATTTCGTGTACCACTTTCAATAAAAGCAGCACGCTTCCGCTCGAAACTTTCTAATTAAATATAAAATCGGTATAATTGAATCATGCATCAAAATATTACTTAATTTCTTATAAATAGCGAATTGAAAATCTCGAATTTCAAATTAATTCATTCCTCAATATGAGCAATAGTTTGGTTGTTTATATGTTTGTTACTGCGTAAATTATGCAGATACTAATTAATATTGTAACTTACATCAAAAGGGGGAAAAATATTATTTTTTGTTATTGTAGCTATCGAGAAACGTTTTAAAAGAACATTCAAGATGAATCAAGAAAGATATACGAATAATGAAAAGTTTTAATGCATTGATAACACCAAGACCAACATACTAAAAATAGTTTTTAAGCGCATTCTTCATACAATAAAGATGCGTGAAAAATCTATTTTAGAATTATAAACGTTAATATAGGCGCTGAGCGTGTGAAGATTATTTCTCACCTCACTGTTAGTAGACGAACGTTTGTTTTGCCGTGCGATTGACGGCAAATGCGGGTATATATAAAAGTAGTATTAAATATTTTTTCAAATTGTTCAGGTAACACATCGTCCTTTTTTAAAGTTTTAGTTATGTCCGATTGAAACTAAACTTTAAAACTTTAAACAAGCGAGAACAATTTATATAGTCTTAAGCGGAATTATGAAAGAAAGTGACGTCAACTTTAGGTTCATGAAGCAGATTTATGAACGCGCCATTCATACTTTTTAACTTTTAAAAAAGTATCTAAAATGTATACAAATTACACTGAAAAGCAGAAAAATATTTAATCCGCTTTTGGCGGATTTCCCCTATTCCGATATTATTTTAAACGACTAAGTGTGTCGTCCGTTCTTGACTATGCATTTTGCTTCTTAATTGTTTCCGAATGGATGCATTTCTGATTTACGGATTTACTATTCATCTCTGGTTCTTGACTTTAATTTTGCAGTCACCTTTTTGTAAATAGATAATCTCCATCATGATTCACCTGCGTTTGATATAAACTACTTCTATTTTCAATTTTCCGTGTCTCTTTTACATTTACAAGAGTACCTTAGGGCAAATCATGCATTAAGTACGCACATTTTCCTTCGGTAAGAAAAATTAATAAACACGAGATCCACAAGTATCTAGATTTGCGTGTTTATAAGATTTTTGTCATCACTTATTGTTACGCGCATTAATCAAACTTTTGGTCACAGTTAATTAATAAGGAGAACCGGTTTTCATCAACGGTAAAAGTTCAAAAATCTTTTATACCATCAAACCATTTCAAAATATATGTTATGACTTTCTCGATGAATTAAATCCTCTAATTTTAAACTTCGCCGGATTCTTGTAGTAAAAATGGTGCGTATTTTATGAAATTCTAATGAGTTCCTCAAAATCTTTTTATCGAATTTTATCCGGTTTACAGGCAAAATTTTTAATCACAAAAAAAAAAACAACAAAAAAACAACAAAACAAGAAACTCTCAAAACGCAGAAGTTTTTTTATTGTTCTTTTAAAAATGTCGTTTGTTGCATAAAGCGATGCTTTGAAAAACACCGATGCGTGAATATTTTGATCAGCTACAAAAATTTCACTAATTTAATTAAGCATAACGTTTTTTTTATTCTTTTGAAATGTTTTACGCTTAATGATGCTGCATACTACGTTTATATCACTCATTTCATTTTCAAAGGTAGTAGTAATAATCAGTTTTCAAATAAGGTAAAAAAGAGAAATGCAGATGTTAAGCATTTAT
Organism: Icerya purchasi; assembly: GCA_039619475.1. NCBI lineage: Eukaryota > Metazoa > Arthropoda > Insecta > Hemiptera > Monophlebidae > Icerya > Icerya purchasi. The sequence goes on along the minus strand of CM077116.1, from coordinate 400,038,539 downwards.
GTATTTATACTGATTTTGTGCACCTGGTCCCGTCTATGTTCATCCATACATGGTTAAATATTTACCAGCAGAGACTAAAAAGTTTCTCCTTAATATTTATAACCAAATATGGGTATCTGGCGATATTCCTCAATTCTGGAAAATGGCATACATTATTTCTATATTAAAACCAAATAAAGATCCACCCCGTCCTGAAAGCTATCGTCCAATTTCCCTTTTAAACGTCTTATCCAAAGTAATGGAAAAAATGGTAAACAGGCGCCTCCTTTTTGTTCTTGAACAAAATAATATTCTTTCTCCTATTCAAGCCGGAGAGCGTAAAGCGAGATCGACAAGCGATCACTTAATAACTCTACAACGGCAAATAGTAACAAGCTTCGATCGCTATCAACATATATATGCGGTCTTTTTCGATTTAGAAAAAGGAATTCCATCGCATATGGTGGCATAGATTATTGCTAAAGCTCAAAGCCGCTGGAATAAATGGCCAGATGGGATATTATATGGCTAGCTTTTTAAGCAACCGAACGATCTGGGTTAAGATCGCTACATCATTATCAGCACCCATTCCAACGGAGAATGGCGTGCCACAAGGCTCTGCTCTGAGTGCAACCTTATTCATAATTTACGTCAATGACGTAGCCAATTGCACCTTGCCGCCTATACCCGCCCGGCTGTTTATCGATGATATCTTAACATCTCCTTATCGTCAAATTTCCCTCCTATCGTTCAAAAAATACTCCAGAAAATTATCGATTCCTCTCCAAGAGTATCCCTAAATCTAAACAATCTTCCTCTTCCGCAGAAAGCCACTGCCAAATTCCTTGGATTAATCTTTGATTCTAGACTTACTTGGAAGCCTCATATTGCCAACTTAAAACATAGCTGCACCAATTCTATCCCCATATTGAAATATCTGGCTAGTTCCAGATGTAATATTAATCCTAAATTCCTTTTCAACATCTACACCAGTAACCCAGAGATATAATAGAAAAATGAAACCTACCTGGCCACTGTTATAGATGCATTCTGGGTTACTTGGCTCTAATTTTGAGTGTGTTTTTAGGTACCTAGACGTCCGTCACCGTATTTCACTCCTTCTTGGTTTTTTCCCCCGTTCCTCCGGTCCGAGTGGTTTCTTCTTCTGGTTGGATATCTATTAATTTACATCGTTTGGTTTAGCTTCCCTTGGTCAGGTGTCCGGAGCCTACGTTTTTTGATGAATCCTCTGGATAGGTTTCGAGTCAGTCCATAGGTGAGGTTTGCAGTCAACTGTCAGGCGGGGTTCCAGTCTTTTTCACTCTTCTGGCAAGGTGTCCAGTCATTCTCAGGTGAGGATTTCAATCAATTTCCAGGTAGGTTCCAGTCCATTCTCAGGTAAAAATTTTTATAGGTTTTTTAGACTGTTTTTCGTTTTCCCTTCGGGGGAATTTCGCGGTGCTTAACGATTACGTTTGTTTGTTTATTGTTCTGTTTTTATAACTTTTGTCCTCGGCGTTATATTTCATTTTTTTTTTTTGTTTATGTTCGGGTGGTTGTTTCTCATTGCAACTTCTTCCGTGGCGCACTCCCTTTAGCTGAGAGGATAAGCATGCTGAGATTCTTTTGATCCTTTAATGAGGACATCTTCATCTGTCGGTTCGTTCGTTATAGCTTAGATAGTACATTCTTTCGTTCTTACTTTCCAATAGTCCCAATAAATATCACTTTTGAACGCGCGAGACCGCAAGTAAATGTATGCGTCGACGTGAAACTTTTTATCGATAATTGCTTCTGTCGTGATGAACGTAAATACATGGGCATGCGCAACGCTTATTGTAACTATCACGGAAATTAAGGAGTTCGGTAACGTGATATTCGGGATAGGTAGTTTTCGAGAAAATGTCCTCTCGGGAATTTTTTTTCGGAATAATGTAATTCTGGAAAAGAACTTTGAGAGAAAAGCTTTCGAAATATTTTTTATTCGGGAAAACGAGTTTGAGAATCAATTGCGTGCAATGTTACAAGTTGTATTTTTGCTTCACGATTCCTCATCCACATCTTTATGATGCACTAGTATGCACGCTATCGACGAATTCGATTGCTAAATGTAATCTCCTCGGCAAGCCGAAGAAACCCTCCCAGAGCATGCGTTTTAATAACTTTTTTGCGCTAAACAGTAACATGATCACCCGATGAATTTGAGAGCTAAACAACGAAATATAATTTTATTAGGTATTATACTTGTTGATTCCGGTGTTTACATGTATTTTACTTTTGTGATGTCCTCCATATATGAAATAAACTGCAAACCCGTAAAAATTCATTTTCGTAAATAAATAAAAATAAAATAATTTGAAAGTCATCCAAAGACACAATTTTTATGTTTTTATTGTTTATAAATATGTTAAAAAGTATTATTTATGACCGAAGAAGATGATAAACTAGTTCAAATGTCGGTAAAATTTTCTTGTATGTATAATATCTCTGTGTTAGGAGATGTTGGCTAAATAGAAATTAAAACGGTTCATAAGGAACGTCATCCTATAGTTTAGAAATGAAACGACTTAACGAAAAGATAAATATTACGACGATTTCGCCGTAGTTAATTTCAACGTGACTAAGAACCCACAATAGAGCGAGTTAAGGACAAATATTATGAATAAGACTGCATGGGGAGAAGACGAAACAAGGTATTAGAAGGAAATGGAAAGTGCAAATAAATTGTTTGGAGGATACCTTTAGAATCAGAAACTGGAAAAAGCATATCACAAGAACATGAGGAAATGAAAAAAAAGTAAATTACCACACGTTGCCGTCTATAGCCCAGTCCTCCCTTTAACGTTCTATTAAATCGCTCCGCAATGGGCGATTAAAACGGCGAATGAACACTATACCCCGCACCCGAGGATTACGGGACAGCTGAGCGATAGACGGGAACGTGTGGTAATTGCGTCATTGTCTGATAAACACGTATACTCGGCTAATGAGAGGGTTATCGCAAGAATCTGGACCTTGAGTGCTGGGGTTGGAGTTGGTGAGGGGCATAGCGGACGGCTAGATGACAGCATAAAATTCAAATGAGCAAATAATAGCGTATATATCTGTAACGTCATAGGACGGCTTCGCGATTGTTTGTATTTTTTTTTTTAAATTGCGCCTGCAAAAAATGGGCATGCAACCAGCACAACAAATTCTGTCTTAGTTCCATCTTTTATTACATACTTATAGGATCCAAGTCGCTCCCAAGCTTACCCAGCCTGAAATAATTGGGTACCAGAGAAATCTGGGAAAGTAAAGGCGGCCGAGAGAAAGGAAATGGCCCCCCTACTCGCAATTAGTGCCGTTGGGCTTAGTACATTGTGAACCTTAACTTCACAATCCCAACGCCCTGTCAAGGGTATGGAACTCACATACGCAGATTTTAAATTTCTAACCAGTACATTACGTTGACTACGATCTAAATACGGAGGAAATGTTACCAGTTTTATTATATTTTGAACTGGAATCACTATAAGAAACAAAGGAATGGGACTTATTTTATGGGATTCCCGTATCTCCTTGAAGGATTCTTCTTGAAATCTTACTTTACTAGACTGAAAAGATAGTTTTAAATATGTTTAGTCCAAAAAATTTCCGGAATTTTTTAACGCGTTCTATTAAATGACAATTAAAAAATGTATTAAAGAAACACTCCCCGGCCTCGTTCTAAATACCGAATGTACTTCATCGTACCGCTCGTTTATTAATTTTTTTGATAACATTTTTTCCTAACAATAATTGTAATAGCAAATTACGCTCAGTCAGTACACAAAATTACAAAAATTAACCTATCAGCATCATAGATGATACGTAATTAATTCACAAACAACAGAACCACTCACGTCAGACGCATAGTACAAATAAAACCGCTTGAACATTAGACACGTAATAGGAACCGTATCTTAAACACGCGCATTCATTTGCGCGCAATACTTCAAAAAAGCACATAAAACAGAACGTTCTTGAACTAGAAGGTCATTTTCGTTTGCGCAATTTTCAATTAGCGACAACGGATGGAAAACATTCTGCGCATGCTGTTTAAATACATCACAAAAAAAGTCTTTTGTACTCGACCCACAACGTAAACTTTACGGGAAAGAGGAAAGAAACCGATTGCCAATTTGATTGTGCTAGAATATATTTTTATTCGGACGTCTAAGGAGTACACTGGAGTATCAACTGGACTAATAATGAAAAGAAAACTCCATTACTTTGACTATGTATAAGGCGGTCCAGGCGAGAACTCGAATTACAAAGTGAAAAGTAAATAGAAAGCGTATTTGCACATACTTCGTATCCGTTAATTCAATAAGCTAACTTTCAAATTTGTCTTTGCTAAGTAACAGATTATCACGGAATTACATAGCGCATCGGGTAACCGCCATGTTTGTAATCATGACGATTTTTCGTAGAATCACACTATTTAAAGATGAATCATTAATTACACATTTAACTTCTTGACATATTTCAGAACACCTTATCATGGTGGCCACCCAAATATAATTTTTAAATTCCCGGTTTCCCTAGTCCAAATTCCCCCAGTTTTCTCGGTCCAAATCTTCCAGATTTCCTAATTACAAGAATTTGCACAAAAAGAGAAATGGAATTTTTTGTTACTATTGACATTTGACCACCGCAACATGTTTTATACGAATGAAACAGAACTTCGTAATTTATTTTGAGCAAAGTACTAATAAAAAATGCATTCACTTTTCGCTTTAAATGATTTTTTCTTATAAAAAATATTTTTTTTGGCTATTTTTACTTTTTTTCCAGGTTTTTGACAAAATTCCCGGCTTCTCGGTTGGGTGGCCACCCTGTCTTATTTATTTTTTGTATCCTATACCAATTCATGAATTTTCCTCATTTTGCTTGTATACAAAGCATAATCGCGTAGATTTAGAAACCATCAGCGCTATAAATTTTCCTAATGTATTACTATTATTAAAAAAAAACAACAAACAAACAAAATCAACGCATGCTACATATTATGGACAATGCGTAAAATACTGTATATACATTACCACTGCAAAGTTCTAAAGTTTCATTCCAGCCAGGCTTTTCGGTCATTTTAAGAGACAAATGTAAAGCGGCTGCCGCTTGTTTTGATTCTGATAAAAAAACGGCGGGATATTCCATTAACGACAATTCCAAAATATACCTCGCTAAAGTAAGCTGTGGCATTGGCAGATAAATGCACTGAAATTAAAGAGAAAATTATACAACTACGAAACGAGTTTTCCTCCTTTTTTTCTTTACAATTTATTGTTCAACGAAAATTACAATTTTTAAGCGTTGTTTAATAAAGTTAAAAAATAAGAAAACTGGCGTATCAGCCATATTATATTCACCACCGAAGAAGTTTAATCGTAAAGTTAGAGTTAAACGAACAATAAAACTGATCTTCAGAATTTATAACGGCAATTAAAAGAATTACTGTACTACATTTCCTATTCAAAAAACCTACTGTTATTAGCTGCTTTTTTCGTCCAGAAATTTAAAAATAACTTCATATACTTTTAAAATTCAGTATGCTAATGGCAATTACTCGGGTAACTATACTATTAAAAAAAAAAAAGTAAATAAAAAAAAGGAATAATTCTGTTCAATTTGTTTACCTCTGCACACATTTTGCTATAATATTATAGTAAAAAAATTCACATGGATGTTTAACAGACTGAACGTTAATTTTAAAGATGATTCGCAATTTACGTTATTTACTTTTTTTTTTTTAAATATCCAATTTCCGTACTGCATTAATGAAACATTAAAAAATGTGAAATCACAATCTAAAAAATCAGGATATTTAACCAGGATACTGCCGCGAAGAAGACCGATTTCCGATAAAGGCATTTTTACTAACTGAAATAAGAAAATGTATCGTGAAAAATACTTACGTCAACAGATATGACTATTTTGAGAGTTTAAAAACACTAACATAAGCGTTAATTTTGAAAGAGGACATATCTATTAATAAATTGTGCTAATGTGCTTTGACTAACTCCATATATGCAACAACAATAGAACAGAACTGCGGAAAGAACCTATAAACAATTCAGCGATATGGGGTAAACCCTACAAAGTAATAATAAATAAATTAACAAAATTTAACTTCGCCCCATTGAAAAATGACCAGAATCAAACGGTAACAGACGAAAAGGAAAAATATGAATTGATATGCGAAAAACTATTCCCACAAGTAAATGATACAATACCAGATTATCATAAAAACTCGAGTAGTGAAGATCCTAAATTATCCATCGAACTATATGAAATCAATCACATAATCAAGAATTTAAACAACAGAAAAGCAAACGGACCGGATGGGACATCAAATAAAATGATAAAAATAATTCATGAAAATAACCCAGACATTTTGCTCACAATTTACAATAAATATCTTGAACTTAATTATTTCCCATATTTCTGGAAAACGTGTAAAATAATTTAGGAAAAGTTTACGAGAAAATAATATGACTTAAATTAGAAGAACAGGTCATAAAAAGAAAAATGATACACAGAAATCAGTTGGGCTATGTAAAAAAGAAACCCACGGAAAATGCAATAGACACCGGTATTAAAAATATAGAAACCAACAAAATACACAATAAAATGAAAATGACACTACTGATCAGATTTAATATAAGTGGAGCCTTTGATGCAATTAAATGGTCCTTCATATTAAACTGCCTTAAAGAAAACAATATTCAAGACGACTTGCTAAACAAAATTAAAAGTTTTCTACTAAACAGAGAAATAAGATTCTATAATAATGAAGCAATAATATATATATCGAAAAACACTAAAAGCAAGAGTACTGCAGGGGCAGCACTATCCCCAACTATTGCGATGGCTAAGGCACATAATCTATATGACCTTAACGGGAACAATATGTAACTTATAAGCTGTGCAGATGATCTTCTATTAATAGCAGAGATTCGGGATGTCAAAGATACCAAATCAATTAACACTATCGTCAGGGCAATAAATAACACTTTGAAACAATTAGGGCTAAAAATAAATCCCGAGAAAATAAACAGAATTTTAGTAACAAGGAAACACAAAAAAGGAAATATAAAAGAGGACATAGGAAGGGAACTCAAATTGGACGATTCAAACATATCTTTAAATAAGGAAATGAAGTATCTGGGCATCATATTACATGAAAACCTCAATTTCACTAGTCACATCAATTACATGGTAGAAAAAATCAAAAAAGTTTACAGCAAAATAACTGCTCTATACAACAATACCTTTGGCATCAAATCTACAGACAGAAAAATTATATACTCGGCGCTATTTAGGTCCATAATAGAATATGGCGGCACAATCTACTACCCCAGAATGAAAAAAAAATTAGAAAAGAGCAACGGAAAATATTATTGGGAATTATATCTGTATAAGAACAGTATCGTACACTACAACCAATGTAATTGCAGGAATACTACCTATTGACTTACAGATACACAAAAGTAATGAAATTAAAGCAACAAAATCATCAAGCATTACTGAAAAACAAAAAAAAAAGAAAATAAAAATTAAATACAACAACCTCTGGCAAAAGGAGTATAATGCCGAAAAAACAGGAAGAAGAACCTTTAAACTAATTCCAAATATAGAGGAAAGACTTAAAAATAAGACACTAAAACCTAATTTCTACCTCACTTAATTTTTAACAGGACATGGAAATTTCGGAGAATACCTCAAAAAATATAAAATAACAGAAAAAGATACACGCATAAACTGTAAAAAAAACATAATAGATACTTCGGATCATATACCTTTTTAAGCTGTCCAAACTTCAGTCAAATCAGAATAAAACATAAAATAGAAGAAATCAAGCAGAAATGGTATACCAACTGGAAAAACACACAGATAACTGTGGAATATGTAAATGAAATAATGAAAAACAAAGAGAAGTACATTTAAATAATTAGGTATTAACGTTAAGTCGCGTACTCAATATAATTGTGATGACCTGCGGAACACTGATAAGCAAGTATAGCAAAACGTGATTCCCAGGCCATAATACTACTATTGTAAAATTGTATTTTATAATAAATGAATTAAAAAAAAAAAAAAAAACTGCATATTTGCGAATAATAAAACCAATATTTTTTCTATATTGACATTTCAAACGTGGTAATTTATAGAAAGAATGGCAGACTTCAATTGTCATAGGATTTAATTTGCTGTCAAGTCTGATCAATCTAAAACCGAACTGAATTCTTAAAAATTTCGGAGAAGTAAAAGGAAAAAAATTGTCCTTCGTCTTAATCCTTTTGGCGCTTATTATAAATCTAAACTTCACAATTATTGACATCCATCAGGGTATTTCTTAACTTTATAACGTTTATAGTAATTTCAGGAGTACTTGACCAATTTTAAAAATCCTTTTATAACTAAATTTGTAATTTTAAGCTTACATTAATTTTAGGGAAAAGGATAGCCATAAAAGGATTAAAATGAACAACTTTGCGTATTTTAAAAGTTCTTTCTCTGATTGTTTGCGCAAAAAAACCGAAAAGTTAAAAAGGTATGTTTTTGTTTGCACCAGTTATAGAGTAAAAATTGAGAGCGCACAAAAAAATTTAGTTATTTTTTTAAAATTATTGGTGTAGCGTTCCGGGAAATATTTCTAATTTTGTACTTAAATAAATTATCTTTAAAACGATTCACGTTAAAAAAAAAAAAAATGTACAGTCATTAATTTTTATAACGTTTAGCCTGTTAATTATATCACTTTAAGACATTCCTTCAGTAAAACTATATGTAGAATCATTCATTAAGAGACTTGTTATGATTGTATCCGAAAAGATTTTGAATTTAATGGCAAAAAGATAATCTTTTAAGCTCAGTGTAACAGAGATGGTTGATAATTCCTCTGTTTAGAAATTAAATTCGAATTTATAATACAGCATAATAGAAGATTATATGGCTGAAAAAAATTAAGCAGTAAAAATATGAACTACTAAAAATTAGTCCGTTAATAAAATATAAACTTATTTGAAAATTACTTTTATGTTTAAAATAGAGCGAACTATAATTTGATAGTGTAAAAGAACAAAAAAAAAAAAACCAACAAAAAACAACTGATTATTTCATTAAAAAAATATATACTAATCGTAGTTTACATTGCAAAATTGATCGATCAGAGTACACAAGTCAGCGTCCCGTTACCTTGCATGCACACTATGCACAAATGTGAATTCGTGTCTCATGATATGTGGAATTGTAGAAATTCAGTCGAACAAAATTTTTATGTTAATAAATTATAAATAAAATAATTAATGAAGTAAAGTATATGAAATTATTTTTTTTTAGAGCAAAAGCAAATTAAAATATACCCCACTATTCACTGAAAGATAAAAATGACGTACAAAACACAAATTTATGTCATAAAGAACGCTAAGTGAGACTGTATAAGACTGAACATGTTATATATAAAAATCGCATAATGAACAAAAAACAAATACACCTTGCGTAACTTTAACTTGACTATAGGGCACAAAATGAACTAGTTCTAATTGACACATGCGCAGTGATGATTAGAGGTGCTAGGGGAATCGCCGACAATTCCGTGATGTCATTCTGGAGCTAAAATTCACTAATTTTTAAAAATCTTATTTCGTTACATTTATATAATTTACTTAAAGTGTTTTCACATTAATTACCGATTCCTATGCAATGTATTAAGTATTAAACTTGTATCAAGTTATCGGAATTAAAAAAAAAACAAAGGCATCAAAATAAATAAGCTTATTAAAATATCTTACTCGTGCATAACGTCGTAGAAAACTGTATGATACTGGCGCACCAAGTTCGAAGTTCACTGCTAATAAAATATATTGTTCCATTTTCAAGAATTCGCTTTTACCGTAAGCACCGTCACATATATGTACGAAATCTTCTAACAGTGGTGCAATTTGTTCCTGTAATATATCAATTTTGTTAAAAATAATTAAAAACGCACATGCGTAAAAATAAAAGAAATCAACGAACCTCTAAAATAGATTTCCCATATTCCGTCATAGGTATCGTAGGATTAAAAAAAAAAAAATACCAATAAAAAATTGCATTTAAAGATAACTAGTTTGAAAATTTTACCCTCTAAACATATATCAGCCCGATATTCATCTATCAACAAATTATCAATTACGCCCTACATGTGCCAGAAATAATATATAAAATAAAATGTTTAACACAAATACCAATAATATTTTACTGTTCTAACAGTCATACACACGCATAAAACTTGCCAGCAAAGTGACACTAGATTTCTTATACTCAATTTATCGTTTCGTTTTTTCTTCCACTTGCTTGATCGAATATATAGAAATTATAATTTCTGAAAGTTCTTCTGTTTTTGATATTGGATTTGTCTTTCAAAATATTTCGTGAGGTTAATGTCAATAGTTAATGAGGTAGCGTGACGGAATTGACTTTCAACACAATGATGTATTCAAAGGCCGTATAGTAACTGACTTCTTTCATAATGGGAATTTCTTTTTTAAAATCAAAAATTTCATTACACAGGTTATATAATTTTGAAATTTATTCTAAGGCGAAACAATTAGAGCTTCGGTTTAGATCAGTTCATCTATAAATATTTGCATGCAAAACGAATTTTTAAAAATACGCATTCGATATACTCACAGAATGCTGTAATATAAAGAAAAATTTAACGCTATAATTATATTATTTAATAATAAAAGATGCTTACATCGTATTTGGCAGAAAGCATCAATGCTGCGGCTCCGAGTAACTGTAAATGTTCCTTATCAATTAACTTCTTACTAAGGTATATATCGACACATTTAACAGCTAAATACAACGTTTCGTGATTTAATTCAAAGTTTTCTTGAACTTCTACCATCCAATCCACCAGTACAGCTCGCATGTATGGATTTATATTTTTCTGCGTGTGCATATACGCTTTTACCGCGAAATGTTTCTTAAAAAACACAAAAAAAACACACAATTATACTAACAAGTTTCAATTACTTAATTCCGGTGAGTGGAACGCAACTATTCTAGAATCTCCATAATTACAAGATTAGACGAAAGCGGAACAAATAAAAATAAAAATTCTTCCTCGTTATAAATCAAAGAAAATAAATGAAATTTAACGCCTGAGCACTGCTACTTTTTTTCGTTTTTAATTCTATAAATTTGATACTTCAGCAACTAAACGCACAATAATGTTTAAATACATTATAAGATTAATCTATCTGATGTTAAATTTAACTTTTGTGTGGCCATTCGACTGTTTTCGCTTAACATATACTAAACCTAGTTTATTCGTGATAAAAAGTTTAATGTCCTTTATTAGTTTTATTCCTTTTTACGTACTTTTTTATAGTCTAATATGTGACTGTTAATTGAAATTTAAAATTTTTTAGTATTGCTCCTTTTCACCTGTTTCCGATAAAATTTAATAGACAAAATAAATCACGCTAGATCTTCACTTTATAGTTTCTAATGCATAGTATATATATATGTAATCATAGACAGGCTCTCGTATCCGAGCAAACTGTATGCATTTCAGGTATGTTAACGATATAATACCATATTAGACGTTAGAAATGCATAGTCCGTGCAAGAATTTTACAATGTAGAAATGGGTGCACCACCGCACAACTAAATCTCAGCCCAAAGCACTGGAGCGCAACAGCTTACGCGCTGCCGACCAACGTAAGGAAGGTTTTATCAGTAGCGAGGTGAGCCAAGACGACTGGACTTACTTACGTTGATGCGATTGCTCGCTGGCTGAATATTTATGCGATGCTAGCGTACACGCACAACAGCATTTGGTACTGATTATAGTCGTTTGCTATCGCGCTATAAATGCAGCCCAAATGTGTCTTAACTGCTGTATACTAAATATTTTTGTCATCGCTCGGTATCGAACCCGAGAGACCTCCGGATCGGAAGTCAAGCGCTCTAGCCACTAAGCCAAACGCGACGACATATATATATAGCAATATATTATACGCATACAAATGTAACTTCAAAAATATTTGCGAGACTGATTGTGAGCGCAAGGTAAAGCAGTGTGATGAATTTGGTCTATATGTGCTGATATTAACTTTACTGTTGAAGAGAACAAGACAATTTAACTTGCATACGCACATAAACAACGACGACGACAAAACATATAATTGTCAAATCAACTATACTTATCGACAATGACTAAGCGGATCTTATGACTTATTAACGGAGTCGACAGAAAATACTTTTGAACTGCAGTTATTTTAAAAAGATTTTGATTAGTATAAAGATTTTCTTTTATTTCAGCTGTGTTTTAAATATTACAAATATACATTTTTTTTTCTTAGTCAAAATGTCACAGTTGTGATTCTTTAGAATTTAAAAACCAAGGTTTTCAAGTTCTAAATCTATCAATAAAACGTTATCTGCTGAAATATATTAGCTAATGCATAGAGCTCAAAAATCGGAAAAAAGTGGGAAAACCTACTTTTTCACGTCAAACGATGAGTCCCGTAATTCGGCGCTTTGTTTACTACTAATATCTATATATTAAACTGTATTCAGCTTTTTCGGAAACCGATCTAAGATGGATTAATAGCGGACAAAAGGTCGCTCTTCTCAAACCCGTAATTACGTTTAATTATTAATTTTTTGAAATGTGATTATTCGACATAGTTTTGTCTCATCCTTTGAAGTCTATAGGGTTTTAAAAAATGTATATACTGAAATCCAAAAGATAGCTTTAACCTCCTTATTAGGTGTAATAATAGACTATTTAAAGCATATGTTAACAGGCTTCACATTTTGATTACTTCATTCTGCGAGTTATTTTGATCGCCGCTGTCCGCAGTGCTAAAATTGGTCATACTGTTACTTTTAAAAGTGAAATAAGCAAGGGAAACAAAAATTAGACCTAATATGTCCTAAACGAAATTTGGAATGTAAAAACGTACCAGAGCATCACAATCACGGGATCAGCCTCCTTCCATCTCTTTTTTTACTGAACGCTTTCCTGAGCTGAAACTTTTATTAAATTACGTAGTCTTATTAATCCTGCCGAATACTTAAATTTTTTTTTAAAAAATTCCAATACTTTTCAACAGCAATTACTTTCGCATTTTCACTTTTTTCTTTTGAACTGATAGCTTCGCAATCAATTTTAGTTTCTATTTTTTTTTTGTAATTCTAATAAGAATTAAATCAGCTCGAAAAGAAACTTTCTACCTGGTGTTGTTTTGCTCATTTTTAAATAGTATTTCACAATGTCGACAGCGTAGCAAGCGAATATAAAATTAAATAATCTTACCAGCTATAGTTTTCTTATCACTTTAACGACGATGTTTATAAATTTATTTTATATTTCATTAATCTTTACACTGAAAAAAAAGAGATTATTATCAATTTTGTGACCTTTTTATTTTTATTTTATTCAATTTTTTTTTATTTTTTTTTTTTTTTTGAACGATTGTAAATTTCCTCTCAAAATATGACGATTAGCTTGAAAAAGAGTTGGATTTTCCTGAAGAAGCGCTTGTTTGACAAACCAACTTCATTTAAGGCGCTGAATATTAGTCGTCAGCCCATAAAATAATTTAGAGAATGATTTTAATTCAGAGAAAAAAAAAATTAAAGAGCTGAAGGATACGTGGTTAACTGTTGTATTTACGTTAACCACAGCATGTAATCTTCAAGATGGCAATTCCGCGTCAGCCAAACTTTTTTCGAAATGCTCTTTAAGCTTAATCTCGAGGTCTTCTAAGATACTACTAAATACAGGGAGAAAGTGTGACGAAGAAAGGAAGAAGTTAATAAGCGCTAAAGAAGCACTTAATGCTATTATTACTTCGAATCTTCCTAAACATATAAATTTTTGATAAAAATTACTTTTACTAGTGGACAGTGGACATATGATATGTATCTTCTCTATATTATCAAATAACTCAAGTTAAAAAAATTTTTACCCGAAGTTATTATATTAAAACGTATATGTAGAACTGCCACTGAAAGCATTACGAAAATAGTTAATGTGGGGAATGAGCTTTAACAAGGTGCAAATAGAATTTTAATATTATATTATACGAGAGTTTTGATGGAAGCTCCAGCATTTCTATTTGCAAGCATTCCCTGTGCAGTCTTCTTTTAAAATCCCTCATCTTTCCTCTCGTACTTCTTTTTGCCCGCTCTTTCGAAAATATCTAATTTTTACATCAAATGGTTTTTAAAATATGTAAAAAAAAAAAAATATTCAAAAAGCGTTTGACATGAATTTGATTTACAGGGTAATCCATTGTCGCAATACTTATTTCACAAGATTCTCTTTCTTTCGTAACTAATAATTCAGCTGATCTTCCTCAATCGAACACGCTATATAATAGTATACCTAACGTAACCATCTATGCCAAGTGCAGTGTTGTTGGAAAAATGAAAGAAAATTCACATTTATTCAATAAAATGCAGGTTTTCAAATGTATAATTAATTTTCAGACATTTGTTTATACAAATAATGTTTCATCTCCATCCAAATTTTTACAACTTCGTTTCATAAAATTGTTTCACATTCGTCTTTCACAGAAAAAATGGCAGCTCAATTAATTTTGGCCGTATTTTTAGACTTCTTTCATTTACAAAAGTTTTCTATTCTTTTAACCGCACTTTCCTAATTCGTTTAGTTTCATTTAATCTTATTTCCATTTACAAAATAACCGCATTAATTCAGTAATTGATTTAATTATTTATTTTATTTTTCTTTTGCTTTCTTCAAAGCAGAATGAGAACCAATTTTAAAGCATTATATATATATCTATTAATTATTATGTGTGCAGATAAAGTGATCCCCTTTTTTCTGTAATTAAACCGCCACTAATACTATTTTTAGTCGATTTACGTTCTAACAAATTTGTCGATGTACACTGCTATTAAATTTCACGTTAAAATTTAATTTTTGAATACTGCTATATTAAATGACTTTGCATTGATTTAAAATGCTAAATTAAAAATAAATAAATAAATGAGTTTTGAGTTTAAAGTCATTATATTAAATGTATTCTAAATACAAGTAATACATCACGGTTGATCTATTTTGTTTCCATTTTTAATATATCTGTCCAGTTGTTAGTTTTCCTGGAATTTTAAAAATCTTCTATTTCACAAAAGTTTCTAATGTTAAAAACATACATACGCGATATTAGGATTAAAAAAAGATTCATCATATATTACTTTATCGATTATAACAGTTTTTTTGTTAAGCTAGAAAATACTAAATTTAAGTGGTTTACGGTTTACTTAATTAATAAGAAAAATCTGCAGAAGAAATGCTTCGATTTTATAATAACCGCGTGTTCAATCATCAGTCGATAAATTTATAAACAGATTAAATTATTTTGATGACAACACTGAAATCAACCTGAAATATTAAAACCCGAAAAATTTCATTTTTATTCATAAAAGTTGAAAAATGATTAATCCGTCAAATGTAAATCAATGAAATTAAAGCGTAAATTTAGATGGCTTATAACTAGTGTTCAGATTTTACATATAGCGCACTGTTTTACTTTAGCTAGTGCTTTAATATATCTTAATTAAGCATTTTAAGGGTTATAAATTTTAAGCATTCTAATTTAACGGCGTATATGATTGCATATTTCGAACGTCAATACACATAAATGCAACTTTAAAGATTTTAACGTAATTTTAATAGTTTTATGTAAAAAATGCTCACGTCCATGCATGCACAATTATGTTTTTGAAATTGCTAGAAATGTTATATTAAATTTACAACTTCCTGTGGAAAATACGGTATTTAAAAAAAGTTATCATTTGTTACTTTTTAGTTCGAGTCTCTTATTGCATGCTAACTTTTTCAAGTGTGTTTATTAAACCAACAAACAAACAAGAAAAAAAAAAGTCTAGTCATTTGTATTTTTTTACAATCTATATGTTTATCATGGAGGATGAGCTTGTATATGTTTCTTTAAATTGTGCATTGAAAATATTCTGTAAAACAAATAAGGATAAAGAACTCATTATTTTTCGCTTATTATTTCTATTTACGGATAGGATATTTTTCTCTAAATAAAAAAACTTATCTTTTTAAACATTTTTTTCATTGTATATGAAAAGAATTGAAAACATTTACTTTCTGACATTCGAGGAATTCTACAGACCTAACACCTTTTTTTTTTCTAGTATCAATTGACAAGTATGAATAACTTCTGACAAACGAAAACAAAAGTTAAAACCTAACCTTTTCCAAGCTATTATATGATCTTAATAGTACTATATGGGTAACGAGCCGTCGAACCATGCACCGTGTGTACGTATATATACATTACGTGATTCTTTTTTATAGCCGGGCTAGATCTGATTAGACCATTCCAAAAAAATGCATGAAATTTTATAATAATTTTCACTACAACCAATCGGTAACCAAGGAAGTGTCTTATTTATATTTACCATAGTAAACATTTTATTTAATTTGTGATTAACAGTTTGAGTTCATGTTTTTACTAAAATGAAACGAATGTATCACACTTTACGTACCATCCGAATTCATATCAAAATGTATTTCGAACAAAAGGTACGATTTTTGTTTTCGGTTTTTTTTTTTTTTTTTTTTTTTGTAATTAATTAAACGGAATTAAAACTAGTAGAAATATCAATTTTCGACTGTAAATTCAAATTTGTAAGGGCATAAGAAAAGTTCAATGTAGGTTCGTAGCACTACAACAAAAACGTTAATTTTGATTAGTAAGAGCAGCGATAATGCACAATGCAGGGATGTTGAATATGCTTAACCGCACCAACATGTTATAAGGATATACACTTTCTTAATTTAACTGTAAATTCCATACATTAAATCATAAAAATTATTTTATTTTTTTTTAACCTTGTCACATTGTTCGTGGAATTTATAAAAAAATTTTCAGTCCTTTTCCAGAATTAACCAACTAGCTTGAATGTTAAAAATAATTTTTACGTATTTTTTATGGATTTACATACACTAAATTGAAAAAATTAGGTTTATTTTATTTTTTGATTGTGTTTTAAAAATTTAGAAAAGTTCTTGGTACTTTTTAAAATAGGTGAAATGACAGCAAAATAGACATTTCAAGCCAGTTTTATTTTTAAAAATCGTTATTTTAAACTGATTAAGTCCTCACTCGTTGCCGTCGCGATAGCCTAGTTGTTGGAGCGCTTGGGTTCCGTTTAGAAAGTCTTGAGTTCGATCCCAGGCGACGACAAAAATTATTAAAAAAGATAAATAAACTAACCGCTAATAATCACATGGAAGGCCATGGCAAACATGCATACCACCATATGCACGCTGGTTAGTGTACAGCAAAAACACACGGGGCTGCATTTGTATCGTGATAAATCAAACAATCACAATATCAGTTTTAAGTGTAGTTTTGCGAGTACACTCGCGTTTTGAACATAACAATTGTCATGAACACTACATATATCTGTACAAGCTAAGAATATGTACAAATAGATAGTTACGACGCTCGGCATTATGCTATTATATTGAACTAGTAATAGATTATCATCTATAAAAATCGTACCTCGCGCGATTTTAAATATTCAAATATATCTGCAGCATACAGTGACACTTGATGCGGATCTGACAATAGTTCTTTATCATAATTTAATAGACTAGGAGCGTGTAGTTGTCTCCTCCTTCTGGTAGTGCTATCATTCTCTTCACTGTTGGAAGAAGAAAATTCATTAGTACGATGAATACATTTATAAACAAAAATTAAAAATAAATAAGTACATATACCACGTATATATACTATAGCAATACACAAAACTAGGAAAAAAATACAAATTATTCATGTTATAAGAAAGCAAAAACGTGAATATTATAATTTTGCCAATCTTTTTAAAAATTTTACATGCACGTTATGAATCAAAAAAAAAATAAAAAAAATAAAATATATATATATTTTTTTTATTTTGGCCAAAAGTTGGTAGGCTTAGAAGCGTTATTTCTCTAATTTTTACATCGAAGCGCCATGATTTAATTGATGTTTATATGCAAACTATACACTACACAGCTGTTTAATTATCTTTTGTTCATCTCGGAACTGATCGTTGTTAATTAAATTGCACGTTATCGTTATTTCATGTAGTATTCTTGTTCCTGTTTTATGCATTCTTTTTGTTTTCAATTTTTTGCATTGCTTAAAATTCTTGTTTTATTTTGTATGTTAACATAACTCATTAAATTTTAAAATAGTCTTTTTTAATACTTCTATATTACGAATCCGAAGGATATTATTAATATGTCACAAAAAGGTGTCTAAAGCGCGATGTAATATCAATTTCGACGAAGATTTTTGGTATTTTATTTAGAGAACTTGACTGAAAGTACAATTAACACTGGCAATAAACTGTTTATGGAAATTTCAGAAAGCTTAATTCACAACGACAAAAGTAGATATCCTGATTCAGTTACTGTTAATGATGATATTGAAAAAGATTATGAAAATATTTTTTTGCAACAGTACAAAAATGGTTTAACAAATATGAAAATAAAGAAAAAGTATTGGTAAAAATAAAAATAATAATAATTTTGCACCAGTTAAAAAAAACTATAGGGGAATCTTATATCAGCGCGTTATCAATGAGCCGTATGTTACGGCCGTGAGTACAAGACATGAAAAGTTACAAAAAATCTCTGAATGTGTAATAAAACAGTTCAATAATGCGATTAATTGATCTTTCCCTGTTCATGATTTAGGCTTAAAAAGACGACTCTCTCAGCAAGAGTAGTTTCTAATTTATTGTCATTTAAATCTTTAATACGATCGATTCATAATTTCAAATTGAAGTGTAACATTATTTGTAGAAAAATAAATAAATTCGTTATACTCGAAGTAATATCAGTAGCAAAATAAAGCTAACTGAAAAGATTCCCGTACCTACAACAAAAGTGAATGTTAATAGCAAGAGCAGATGATACTTACAATTCTGGTCAATTCGGATTCAACTTTCAATTTTTTGACACACGAGTACACAATTTAGTCAATTTTTTGTAAGTGCGTTGCTGATTGTATTATAAGAAATCAGAGAAAAATTTGAATTTGTATTAGAAAAAATTGTCTATAAGATAGATAACATAATAGCATTTCCTTCATATTCAAGTAAGGTTTTGGCAATCAAATAGTACAAAGAACTTTTTTTTAGTAACAGTGGATGAAAAATTCGTACTATATTTGAATCTTAGACTGGACGATCAGTTCAATGGCGTGAATAAAAATGAAAAAAACGTTGTTGGGAGGGGGGCTCATTAAACGGGGATTTTTACCCAAAAACAATTACAAAGGGAAATAAATCAATTATATTTTGATGCGATCAGACATTGTTAGTAGAAAGAAATAAACAGTAGGAACGTTGAGCGAAGAAGGAAAAGGCAGGATATAAGAGGCGTAATACGGAGTAAGAATGCCAAGTCGCAGCAAATTGGAATAGAAAGCAGAACGTTCAACAGAAAGAGATGAACATTCAAAGAACACATGATTACCATCGCAAAAACACACTCTTCGTTTGAGTAGAGAGGACAAAATGGAGTGGACACCAAAAAAAAACGTAAACGGAAGAAAGGCAACAGAGAATAGCTAAAGCGCAGACGAATAATAAAGACAACAGAATGACAAAGTGAAGGAAACAGAGAGAGCCACGGATTGGAAGGAAGACTAGGTTGAACAGACAGATAAAAACAGCAATTGTTAGAAAAAGAGGAAGCATACGTATCCGATCAATACCTAAGATGGAAACTTTTATACACCCTGTCAAGAAAGTATCGGGAATTGTTAAATAAAACGAACAATTTTTAATTTTCATCCAAATTTATTTTGTCACCTTCAAAATAACATCCATTCGAAGCGATGCACGTATGCCAACGCTTTTTCCACTCGGCAAAGCACTTCTGATAGGCGGTTTCCGGGATGGCCTTTAGCTCTCGCGTCGCATTCGTCTTGATGTCATCAATCGATTCGAAGCGCATTCCCCGTAGCGGAAATTTGAGTTTTGAGAATAGGAAGAAGTCGCAGGGTGCTAAATCTGGTGAATACGGCGGTTGTTCGATGATATTTACCGAGTGTTTGGCCAAAAACTCATTCACAATTATGGCTTTGTGAGACGGCGCATTATCGTGATGGAGAATCCAAGAATTGTCGACCCACAAATCGTTACGTTTACGACGGATAGCCTCTCTCAAACGTCTCAAAACACTTAAGTAAAACTCTTTGGTGACTGTCTGTCCGGCTGGCACATATTCATAGTGTACCACGCCTCGAATATCGAAGAAAACAATCAACATGATCTTCACTTTCGATCGGCTTTGGCGAGGTTTTTTCGGCTTTGGCGCGCCAATTGGCCGCCATTCGGACGATTGCTGGTTCGTAAGCGTGTCGTACTCGTACACCCATGTCTCGTCACCAGTAATTATCTTTTCCAAGAAGGTAGGATCCAAATTGGCTCGATCCAGCATGTCTGCAGCTACCTGTTCTCGGTACTTTTTTTGAAAGAAATTCAGGTCTTTCGGAACAAGCCGAGCCGCAACGCGTTGCATACCCAATTTTTCGTGCACAATCGTACGTACGCTCTCGTGTGACATGCCCAATCCATGAGCCATCTCTCTCAAGCTCATATGACAATTTTCAGCAACGATTTCCTTGATTTTATCGACGTTATCATCGGTCACACTCGTTGAAGGCCGTCCAGAGCGAGGCATGTCTTCGACCGTCTCCCGACCATCCTTGAACGCTCTGTACCACTCGTAAACCCGCGTTTTTGATAAAGCAGATTCACCAAAAGCCTTCTGTAACATTTTCAGTGTATCGGCACAAGAAATTTCGTTCGAAACACAGAATTTAACACAAGTACGTTGTTCAATATTTTCACTCATTGTAAAACTTCGACAAAACACTTCAAGGTCGACTGATTTTAACAGCTGCTGTAAACACACTGGTTGACAGATCGCGCTAAAAATAGGCATCATAATACAAAACAGTTGTACCAACCTGGAAAAAAAAAAATTATCTGCCTAGCTATTACCCGGGAGATTTAAATTGACAATTCCCGATACTTTCTTGACAGGGTGTACAGCGGAAGGAGATTAGAAAATTGGGTTTTTCTTAAGAAAATAGGTGGAAATAAGTAGCAATCCGAGCCAAGAAGTCCGCTGTTTCATTACCAAAAACGCCCGAATGGTTAAGAACCTACGGAAAATCAATTTAAATGGAATGAAGGGTAGTAAGAACGTGGATAAGTGAGCGTATACGGAGAATAATAATATCACAGGAATAATCAAGTCGAGGAGAACAAATGTCTGAAGGGCGGTCACAGAGTCTGATATAATTAAAATTTTAAGGGAAAAGTGATTGGAAGAAATTAAAGTAATGGAACGTAGGATAGCTATCAATTCGACTGTAAATAGGAAACAGAAAGGAAGCAGACGAAAAGATACTGAAAAGTCAGAATCTGGGAGGATAAAAAAAAAGGCACCGACACCACCCGATTCCTTCGAACCATCTGTAAACAAAGTTACATGCGATAGAAATTGAGAATTTACAGTACTATGGAATTCCTGTCTAATTAGGGCCCGTGAGAAAAATTTGCAGAGCGTAGATATAGTAAACATTTTAGGAGGATGTCAGAGTTCGGTTAAATTAAATGAAAAGAGTAGAACTGAGAGGGGAATCTTGGGGAAGACCTCAAAAAACCGTTTTTGAAGCTTGAAAAGATAGCGAGGGGAAGTGGATAGAACGATTCAACATGAGCCTGATAATAAGGGAAATAAACTGAATTACGTCAAGATTAAAACCATTCCCATTTTGGAAAATAGATCTTACCCAACTATTTAATATTTTAGGGATTTAGACCACGGTTAAAATATTTTACTAATACAATTATACTTTACTAATATAACATTAACTTGTATTTAAAAAATAATATTTTAAAAATTTAATCTTTTATTTGCAATCAGTTTCTTTCGTCCTAATTAGATTTGTTTAGAAGCCTGATGAAAAAGTAGTTATGTCATAAAAAAGCCAAACAAATGATTAAATCGGTAGATTTTCGTTTTCAAAATTGTAATTTATGTTGTTCTATTTGTAATAATTAAGTACAACTAGGCTGTCGCCTTGTACAGCAACATAAGAGAAACTCAATGAATCATTGTACTCTTTTCCTATTAACTTTAATACATTGACACATATTTTATATTTATAAGTAGTCATGCGTGTTTATGTTTCTAACTGAAGTTTATAATTGCTATCGTCTTATTAAATTGGCATCATTTAAAAATAAAAATAAAAAAATTATTTACTTCTTATATTAAATCTTTCGTCTTTATTAAAAAACTTCTTAGTCAAAATAAAAAATAAAAAACATGTAAAATATTTTTTAATTTTTAAGATATATATTTTTACATGTGAGCAGTGTTAATTATAATTTCATAAAAATACAGAAAAAATTGAGGATAATATAAAAGAATTTAACAACAAAATTAAATCTATTTCAGTTGAGTGTCGGTAAATCGAAATATATTACTTAAAATTTCCCGCACTAGAACTGTATACAGATTGAAAATTATGGTAAACATCGCAATGAATTTCATAAAATATATTCAAATTGCTTTTAGATCTATTTGATTATAAAAGCGACCGTGTGGGAGAAACTGACTAAATATTGCTGTTAGATTATCACATTTTCAATACAGTAGTAGAATCTTAACTTCACGACCTCTACCACCTTACCAGGGATATAAAGGACACTTCGTTTTTACCACGCGGGAAATTAATGTTTAAATTTTACTCGCATTAGATAATTTTTTTAGTCTTTTCATAAAATACTTAAAATAAAATTCATTTTTTTTTGCGAGAAAAATGAAAAAACCCCAAAAAACAATGGTAGACATATTAATTTTTGCGAAATTTAACGATCGATGTACATCATTAAAAACATTTAAATTACCGCAAGAAATAAAATAATCCCTTATTTTAAATTCGAAGTCTCTGAATTATAATTTTTAGTTTTTAGGCGTTATTGCGCCAACAAAAATTTAGGAAAGGGGGAAGGAGAGGGGCACATTTGAGTTTAATAACCAAAGTATTTATAGTAATGAACATGAATGGAGAATATAGAAGGGAAATATATTCAGGTACCAAAAAAAAAAAAAAAAAAAAAAGAATTCTTTTTATTTTTATCAAATATAAAATATCAAAATATTTTCTTCACACTCCACTGAGAGGCATAAGTCTTCCTTTAAACCATTAAGTAGGTTTTTTTCTTTTTTAAGATATCTGTTTAAATTACACATTTCTTCAAAGCCCGAAAAAGAAAATGAAAATTCATCAATTATAGAAAGTAACAAAGAGAAGAGGATGTTGAATTCAAAATTATTTGTATTTTAAAAATAATCATAGGGAAAATCATAGTTCTTAACTCACTGAGAAAACATTCAAGTAATACCGTTGACTTCTAAAGTTCAGTTTAGCAAAATAAACGATTTAATAAAACACAAGAAATTTTAAAATTCAGTCACCATAAGCGGTCCATTGATTTAGATGACGTTTTATAACTATCATGCTCTGTACTATAAAACAATTCATAACTTCTAACTTCAGTTAATTTCTCTACTTTTCAATAATGAAAATTAAACAGAACAAATGATTAATAATATAAATTGAAACAAACAAAGAACAAATAATGTAAGTTTGGGCTAACAAAGAAATCTAAATAACATAAATTACAACTAAATATTCAAATACAAACACATTTTAATAATAATAAAAAAAAAAAAAAAATGTTGAAATGCGTGAAATATATTTTAAAAACTCGCTCAGAACTTATTCTCACTACAGTAGGCAGCGTTTTATTTTAATTTTACTATAATAAATTATAAGGTAATATATCCTACATTATTCGCTTCAATGGGCAATAGGTCAAACACAGAAATCTCGTATTATAAATAAAATTTTCTGATAACCTATAAATACATGGGTTCATAAAATTATAGTTCAAAGATATTCGTCCGACTTCCGTAAGGTACTAACTAACATTACACGACAAGTACTTATTGTCACATTATGTTATATTATCTGTTTTCTTTTCGAAAAATTCATATTAATTATTGTTTATAAATATCCCGTGTTAATTTTGTAAAGTTTAAAAAAAGTTGCAGCCTTACACTATAATAATTTCGACACGATTTGTGAAACCAAAATGAAACAAAGTCCAAATCAAAATATTACATCTCGTTTGTTAATAATTAATAAAATAATGAACATTATAAAACTTAATAATAAACAACCAAAATATTTGAGATATTTCTGAAAACATTTTAAGCTAAATATTTATTTTAAATCTTAACTACATGTTATATAAGGTTTTATAACGTTTACTAATTTATTATTATCTACATTAATACGGATAATGTAAGTTTTATTACAACTGCTTTTATAATTTTTAGGCTACAACAGAATCACCGTTAGGCAGACAAAATTAAAAAAAAAAAAAAAAGTTTTATGTTTAAGTATATAAAATAATTTAATGTATTTAAAACCAGGCAAAAAAAAAACAAAACAAAAAAAACAAAAAGTATATAATAATAGTTTAATGCAGTAATTAAATTGTAGATGTTTTCAAATTATAAATACGCATTACAGTTTTATACATGAGCCCCACACAGATGTGTTGTTAAATATTAGAAGTAATAATGAGAAAAATAGATCTTTTCTAGAATTTGTTCGGATGTCCGAGGGGTACATTAAATGAATCATTTCTTCACATATTAGTTCACTCGTTTATTTTACTACTCATTTTAAAAAACATTCAAATTTACACAAAATAATATGGAAACATGGCTCATGGAATGTTTTATTTATTTTTTTTTTCTGTATAATTATTCTGATAAATATGACAAAAAATCATGTTTCTTATTTATTTTCTCTTTTATTCGTATGTATGTTAATGGAAAAAAGTGGAGAGGAGAAAGACACACACACACACACAACAATAAAAGCAGCTACCTCTTGTTAAATAATAATAAGAAATGAATATAGTGAAACATCAAACGTGTAAAATTAATAAAATTTAATAATCCACAAAAAATACAATCACTAATACATTTGGGTTTTTCTTATCACTCGCGCTAAATTATTAATTCATAAGGAAAACAATTATAGTTAAATATCATTTACCGTAAAATGTGTCGACAAAATTAAATCTGCAAACCTTCATGCAGAAAAAAATAAATAAGAATTTTACGAGTCCACAAATAACATAATTTTGTATTCTATTCATAAATGTGCCCGTATAAAAAGTAAATATTTTCGTCAAAATTGGTGTTATTTAATAGTCCCCTTTTCATTCAAAAATGAATTTTATAAAATTTTTGTAAGTTACAATCATTCTATGGCCACATTTACTAACCGCCGCAACTAATTCAAGTTATTCTAATAAATTCAAAGCACACTGAGTAACTTATTTATGCCAGGGTAAAAGAAAGAATTCGCAAAGAACTACTTGACTTCATACTCGCACTAAAAACTATCACAAACAGATAAAATTGTAATTACGTACGATATGTTGAAATTAACAAAAAAATATACCTAACCTACACGTAGGAATATTTGAATTTGTAAAAAAAGCAGGTCAACGCGCTATAGTAATTTTACACAGATATAAATTATAATTCATTACGTAAAAATATATTAAAAATCACATGCGAAATAAGAAGCCAACATTCCCGGTATAAAAAGAATGAAAAAAAATTTATACCGTTATTAGTTTTGACAAAGAAAACTACACCTAAGAAAATGAAAACGTTTGACTAGAAAACGAGCGAAAATAACATTAAACTAAATAAACGGACATCAAAACGCTAAATTAATTTGCTCACTTCATAAACTTTACCTAAGAATAATTTGCACAATGTAAATTTAAATTGGTAAAATTGAAAAAACTTTTATTTAAAACTACCGATTAATGTGCTTTAGTTTATAAAATAAAAATTAATTTCTCAGTAGTTCACAGGTGGATTAGTCACTAATCAAAAGCAACTAGTTTCTCATCGATTAATTAATAGTAAAAGACAGTGGGATGTAAAATTCATTTAAATACCTACAATGAAATAAAATATTTCGGTTATTAAATATTTGTTTGAAAAAAAAATAAATAATACTACTAAATAATTAAAGTACAAAAATTACTTACAAATTTTCCAGCGCTGAAACGTACAATAAATTTTCAGATGACGAATATATTTCTGTGGTTTCTCCCGAGAGTTTTTTGGCATCATCTCGCGTATTATTATGTTTAATTTCAGTTACTTTCTCTGTAATTTGTTTCGTACTATTATTATTTGCTCTCGCTTTAGCCGTATTCGATACGGAAGATGATGTCGATGATGCTGAAATCTTACATGAATTTAACTGTGACAGAATATCGGGTTTATGAACCGATGTCTTACTAATTTGGGAATTGGTAGTTGATTTCTTTATTGTTGGTTTAGGAAGGGCTGTTTTCACTGCGCCTTTGCTTATAGATGGTATTTCATTCTGTGCCGTAGTTCGCGAAGTATTTTTACTTGATTTTGAAATTTCGTTGGTAGATTGACTATCGCACTTGACTATTATTCCGACTTGTGATTTTTTCGGTACATTTGTAAGACTAGTAGAATTCGTCGAACTTCTAGTGACGGGTCTTCTGAAGCCAGTTATACCCGAATCAACTTTTGATTTTACTTGATGTACGTTTTTCACTGTTGTTTTTTTCGGTACACCTTCTATACCCTATACATTAATTATGTAATGAAATAGTTTTATTTAATTTTTTTTTACTACCATATAACATACTTTGACGGTAAACTATAATATTATAAACAGCATCGACTATAAATAACAAAAAAAACAACAAAAAACGATAGTTTTGTTATTACTAATTCATTAAAACACATTTATGTCACGTATCGCACCAGATAATCATGATATTAGCTGATTTTTTAAATAAATTAAAACAACTAATCGTCCGCTAAACAGTTCACATCTGTAACTATTTCTTCTCTTAAAATTTACTAAATATGATTTCAACGGAATATAAGTCGTATAATTTCAAGAAGGAAATACAAGTTCGCGGTAATTTTTGTTTCACTGATTCAGTGTAATTTAATGCAGTGCTTAGCGATTTTTATAATAAACGATTGCATTTAAGGTTAATAATTTTTTTTTTTTTAAACGCGTAATAGAAAATACCTTTTACTAATTCAACTCGACGGAGGAAAATCTATAAAAAGTTAATAGGAATCCAAAAACTGTTTTTTTTCGTAACTGATACTTTTTTTTTTGTTTCATACCACATGCTTTACAAAGGAAATTAACATTATTGAACGTAATTGCTTATGGTAAAACCGGATGGGAACTGCAATGACGGAGTACATCGGATCAATGAGAAAACAGTTCTTAAGCTTAAATTAATTTTATGATATTGCACAACTCATTACTTCATTATAAACAAGTTTTCACATATTGTGTACATAAAAATTAATTGTGAAAGAGCAATGAAGTATAACGTATTATTTTATTAAAAACGATTGTTTATTATATACGTAAATTTTTTTAGATAAAATTAATTGCACGATCTTGTTTTTGAAATTATTTTTTTATCGCAACGTATCTACGTTATTCAACTCCATTATAAACCATATTCATCAAATTTTTGAAAGGTCATTTGAATTTAAAATTTGAAGTCATATTAGTATAGTTTGTTAAACTTAATTTCTAATAAGGTAACTTAAAGATATTTTACATTTTTACTTACGTTAGTGATATCCATAAACGGACGTTTACATTCTTCGGCACTAGGAGACGAACCTTTTCGTTTAGTCACACCAAACTTTTTCACCGGTGGACCTTTAATGACTGGATTCATTTTGTTCACATTTGTTGCAAAATTACTTCTGTTAATGGTACTCATTTTTCTACAATCTGAAAATTGAATTTAAAATATCTTTTTATTCACAACTCAATATGTAAGATTCAAAAAAAAAACAACTATACACTATTTCATACTTAATAAACGTTACACACATTTTTATACGGTGAATTCAAAGTATTTTTTATGAATCTGAGATGAAATAACATCAACAAATATTTCACACTACATAGATAATTCAACACGTGTTCAATGCTACCTAATAATATAATTGAATTTTACTAATAATTAATTTTAAACTTATAACCCTCGGTTAACCCACCAAATCGAATAAAGCAATAGTAGTAAACTGTTGGGAATACCCAAGTTGAAATAACGGAATTTCTAGTAAACCAAATATTTATATCGTTCACGTTAAAGTCGATATTTAATAAATAAATATATTTCTTTTTCAATTTTATTTATGTTCTTTTTTGGAAGAAATTATATAACAAAAGAATTAATTAATATCATATATTAATTTATGTAAACTTAAAACATATATATATATATATTGTTCTAAACGTCTAAAAAAGATCAATACATTTTTTCACTTCTAAAAATCGAGTATTGTCGATATCCCCTCAAAATATTTATCCAAGAAGTTCTAAGGAATTCAAATTATAATAAAATTATTTATAAAAAATGAAAACTTCGAATCTCAACAAACGCCTGCGCAGCAAAAGATTTAATGCGCATGCGCATAATTCTCAACTATAGTAGCTTTATTCATAGAAAATAATTTCCAACCATGCAATGATTTCTTTTATGAAAGTTATCGTAACATGAGGCAATCATAATATAACCAGAAAATAACATTATGACATTAACTAGCTATACATTTGTATGTGCAAACCAGGACTTGAAAGCCGAATAATAATATAGTTAAAACTTAATATGACTTATGTCCTTAAAAAATACAGCTTAAGCTTTCGTCTTTCGGCTGTTTAAATATTGAATATAGCTTAAGCTTTAGGTATTTAGCTTATGGAAACTTAAATATGGTTTTTTGATTAAGCTTATGACATCTAAAAATGATTGGTTTTCAGCTTTTAGCTTTCAAGCCCTTCATGTGATGCATGTGTGCGATTTAAAGATCACCTCACCAAAGCATGTCAGATGTGAAAGTGTCCAATATGAATGGTGTGTGCGTGTGTGTTTGTTTATATTGTATTTTTATTTTGCAATTGAATAATTTTTATATTTTAATCTATATTAAGAATGTTAAAAGACCACTTATTTATGATAATAATATATTATTAGTGTATGTTAACAAAAAAAAAAAATTAAGTAAATGAAGTTTACAGATTGAGAAAAATATTTAGTGAATTTCATTACTTATTTCCTCAAGTTAAAAATAATAACAGCACATTCATGAAAATACTTTAGATTGTTATATTTAAGTGTGAGCAGATGTATTTGCTAATACTGCCGCCATAAATAACTTCCGAAAAATTCATTACTAACTCATTTATTTGATGTAGCAAAAGTTATTACAAAATTGTCAGTTCGCTATAAAATTTCAAAATGTAAAACAAAGTCTAAAACTCACTATTAATCGTATATCCACTTCAATATAAAAATCAATATGTGAGCAACACATGCAAAAAATCTTTATCAAGGTAAAAAACATCCTTCAACTTTTAACTGATCTAAGAAATGGCACTATAAACTACAATATTTATTCTACTTATCATATATTGTAAAAAAAGCTTAAGCTAATATTTTCGCGTTAAAATCAGTCAAATCGTATTTACGTAAAGTATTTTTCAACCAGCAAAGAAAATTCATAAACTAGAATTTTTTTTTTTTTAATTTTGCGAAAATTGTTGTCTGCTGAGTGTGGTGTTTTACTGGTTATTTCGCGTTTATCGTTGAATCAGTTTCTGGTGAGCAATATTCTTTGTTTTTTTTCTCCTCACTATTATCATCCGCTTCGTTCAAATTCAAAAAACACAGCTTTCAAGAGTTATATCCGATCACCTGGACATGGGCGCAGCTAGGAATTTTTCTTTGGGGGGAGGGACTGACCAGATATATGTGTGCGCACATATACTCGTATTATATGTATAAAAAAGTTGATATAAAATGAATAAATTAAATAAATATATAACCGAACTAAATAGCAGCTTATTTAAAAAAGAGCTTTATTTGTAGATCACTTAATTTTCAAATACTGTGAAAATCCGTACCAAAGAATCAAAATACAGTCGACTCGCGATTATCCGGATTAATTAGACGGTCGGCCGATCCGGATAGCAAAAAATCCGGATACACCGGAGTTTAAGGTTAAACAGTGCAAATTAAATGAAAAAATGAAAATTAACTTACGCTGTATATTAACTAGGTTTTAACGAAGTCTCTGATTAAGGTTTATGTCTTGCACTGCGTTCTCTTCCTTGTCGGTATATTCCGCCACTTGTGTAAACAAATGATATCAGCCGGTGACGCTTCTTCGTGTTGAGTAATAATGTACTTCAGCGCTACTTTGATCGCTTTCAGTCTTTCATCGTGTAGTATAACACTTTAAAGGGGCTCGTTATGTTCTTTTATTTTTTTAAATACCTTTTCTTATTTTCCCTCGTATTTTATTTTTAATTTTGCGTAACGAGGTCCGTTTATATTTAATAATTATTTTTATCTTTTGACCGTAATATTTATACATTTATTTTATTTGATAATTGTTTGCTAGCGAGTAAATTTAAAAAGTCGCCATATTGTCAGGATAGCGTCGGTATTTTTTCTTAAGGACAGCCGGTCGGCATCAGGTAGTTTTAATTTTAGAAACGTGTAGTATCGGATTGGCGTGGGCCATTATGTGTTTTGTTTTGCGGGAGAAACGTGTCTGCTTTAAGTGTACAAAGATATAAAGCGTGTGTATCGTTTTATATATATTTTCGTCGTTCGTAAAAGTCGTGTTTGTGTAAAATTAATAAAGAGGAGAATTTGGTAGATTTGTTTGTTTTTTTTTTCTTCGATCATTTATTATGTTTTTTTTTTTGTATGTAAAATGCGTTAGTTTAAAATTTCGGCCGACAACAATCCTCATCTGCCGTTTCTTCGATCTTGTTGCTGCCCATCCATTCTATAATGTCATCCGTATTATTACCCTTTTTACATCCTGGAATATTTTTTATTAGAGAAGCAAGCTCCTCGTTGTTTTTTGAACTGTCCAAATCACATTGTTTGTCAATTTCATCCCATTTATCACTGACTTTATGATCTAATAATATTTTCCACGACTGCACTAATGCTATAGAACTAATCTCTTCCAACCGCTCAGATAACCAAGCGATAACATCAAGCATATTAACTGATTTTAAAACAACCTGACAGTCCTCATCATTTTCAACGTTTGATATTAGTCTGGTGAAAAGGCGGTGTCGATATTTTTTTTTAAAGGCCTCTAGGATTCCCCTTGACTTATAGGTTGACAAACCGATGTAACGTTTGCTGGAAGAAACATTGCCTTTATATCACCGTTCTGTGACTTCTCAGTTACTGGATGGGAAGGTGCGTTGTCAAGAATAAGGATTGCTTTTCTCGGTAACTGATAAATGTTTCATAACTGCAGGCACAGACTCTTTGTGAAACTAAGTTTAAAAAATTTCACAGCATCTTCATTTGCAGCGAATGTAAACAAATATTCAGGTATGTACTGCATATAGATGTGGATTTTATAAAAGCGTTTTGGCTTTTTTTTTCTTTTTTTCTTTTTACTTTTTTTTTTTTTTTTTTGGAAAGTCGATCCAGATAGTATGGAGTCCGGGTAGACGTGATCCAGATAATCGCGAGTCGACCATACTTCAAAATAAGATACAGTTTATTATAATATACTTTATTGATTTATAAATTTCTTACATAAGTTTCAATTTTCTGTGTTTTTTGCTGAACCGATTCAAGGTTGCCTCAGAAGTTATGATGTTATCGACTATTTCATTTTTTATATGCAGGGAAGACATATGTGAAAATCTATTTTGGACCATAGTTGTTCTTAACCACGTTTTTATTCGCCTCATTGCAGAGAAACTTGTTTCGCAAAAAGCGCTAATGCTGCTTAGAGCTGTTTGTACAAGTTAGGGAAAAATTCTTTTTTAATATGGTTTTTTAAACTTTCTGCATTTATTTCACAATTTTTTAACTGGAGCATGCTATTTATTATTGTAGCTTCCGCATTTGGTGCTATTTTTAAAATTGTCTTGTAATTATTAATAAAATCATTTGCTTTCTCCATATATAATTTAAGAAATGCGTCTATTGCCTTTGCCTAGTGGTAGGTTTTCAAACAGCAGTTTTAAGTTGGCATTTATGTTGTCTATAACCTGGTTATAAATATTTATTTTCTGGTAGTCCTTGGGTTGCGTGTCGGATAGCCTGCATGCGCATAGGAAATTATTGTAATAATCACGGTATCAATTTTGAAGTACATTGCACTTTTACACTTTTCAAATTTTTTTCCGTGTGACATTTAGATGATTCTTTTAGTAGAGGGAAACAACGAGCATTCTACAGTGGGCAGCGCATACCCTTGAGCCCCGCTAGCTGCGCCCATGCATCTGGATAGCGTTACGTATTCCATTAAGAATACTAATGACCGTTATATGTGGTGAACGCAGTTTTCCCAAAACTAAAATTGATGAAAACGTCCTTGCCGTTTACAATGTCTCAAACAAGATTAACCAGTTTGGCCTTGCTGTCCATTGAAAATCAAGTTTCAGAAAACTTAGATTTTGCCAGTCTTATTGGAGAGTTTACTGATAAAAAGGCCAGACAAATTATGTTTTATTTGTTTGTTTAATTTTTGTTTTTTTTTTTTTTTTTTTTGTGGGCGCGCCTGATTTTTATTAAATGTTTAGTGACTAACTGACAGATAGTATATGGAGATCCATTGCACAGAGAACGAATCGGCAAAAAAAGCTGAGGGAAAAACCCAAATAAGAAAAAAAAAAAAAATATTAATACATATATTTTTATTGTTTTGTATTACATTAAATTTAATAAAAAATATGATACCAAATTCAAAATAAGTTTTTGTAAATAATAAAATAATAAAGGGCACCATATGAATGAATCCCCCGGGGCGTCGAGATGGTTAAGTCTGGCTCTGGTTTTATAGTATATATTCTTATACACATTTCATAAATAAATTTTAAAAAGTGAAATGAGCAAAATCAGTTTCTGTGCGACATTGAAAACATCCTTTTTCCATTTTTTGCATCAGATATTCTGTTTTTTCTTCAAATGTCTAAATACTTTTTTTGCTCACTGTATACATATTATTGTTAAAACCGGTTATAGTCACGTGTGAAATTGAAGAGGGCTCACTTGTCGAGAGCCCACAGACGCCTTTAAGTTACGCTCGGGAAATTTCGGCTTTATTCGTTTTTCGTGTGTATTTTATATGCGATTTGAAGGCTCAAATATTCTGAGCCCACGTACTATATTATTAGTTGCTAATATCATGTGACTAAAAATTCAGCTGTTAACGACCTTGACGGTATACTACACTACAAGTAGATCGCGCAGTTCCAGCATAGTAAGCATGAACCTGATAACTACTACCGGATGTTTCAGCTGTTCGTTTAACAAATCGCGCAAAATACGGATTTTGCAATTATTTTTAAAATACACTCTTGCAAAAAAAAATTATTTTAAAATTAAAAATTCTAATCTATAACACTGATTTTTTTTCTTGAAGTAATTAAATAATATGTATTTTTCGAAAACTCACACAGGGAGGCTCGCGCCCTTGAGCCTCCTAGGACGAGCCGCCCCTGGATCCAACGTATTATTTTACCTGGTAGAACTATTTTTTTAAGTTGCTTAATTAACTCAGCTAAATTTATATCATCATATGCCGCCTTTATATTTACAAATACTGCAATTGTGAACCAATTTATGGATAAATTATTATAAATGTCAAATGAGAAAACCGTCAAATGATCCTGAGCCTTTTTAAAATCTAAACTGAATTTTCGGAAACTTGTTATTTTTTATCAGCAATCTCTCTAGCCCCTCCTTTACAATATTCTCCAAAGTTTTCCTTACGCAAGATAGTAAAGAAATGGTCCTATAAGATCCAAATAAACCTGGATCTTTACTCGGTTTGATGATTGGACAGATATAGTGTTCCTTCCATTGTTCAGGAGAATCGCTGAATTAAAAAAAATTAACAACAAATACTTTCTACCTTTTGAATGTAAATTTCTTAACGCTCCGTAGGGAATACCATCTACACCGGCACTTGCATTTTTGTGGTGTTCCAACCTAAACATTACAGCTATTATTATCTAATATTAAGGATAAATTTGCAGTGTCCAGTGGAATCTCAAACTTCTCCCAAAATTCGCTCATCCAGCTCGTATTTGTATAATATTTCACATTAATGATCAGGTTTCTGAACCATTTAATTCGTTGCCATGTCTCCCGTAGATTAATCCTAAGCCCAATATGGCTAAAACTATCATTATTATCAATTGAAAAATGACTTCATATGCCATGTTATCTATCTCTTCCTCATACAACAACGTCGGTTTTCCCTCCATCGCGCTACATTCATTGAGTTGCTATCATTATTGTTATTATTAGATACTTTATCATTTACCTGATTATTAAGATTATTATTTATGCAGGAGTTCGAAGAAGAACGGCCAGTTCCCTCCTCTTCGACCCCATCCATCCTAGTAGTGTCATCCCGACATAGTTACTGCTGATTGTGTGATCTCATGGAAAAAATCTAACTGCTGAATGCACTGACTCGAGATAATACAAAACAAACTTTATTTCGATTAAGAAGCCGTTAGAACGAACAAATAAACGCCACATTCGTTAAACAGATAAACTAACCATGTGTTTAAAATTAAATGGACTTGAAAAGTGTTCTATTGGCTATCTCCTCTCCCTTTCCTACTCTTGTCACTGATCCGATTATTCTCCAAATTCGCTTCTTAATTTCTAATTTATTTGCATCCCGTTCCTCTGTTGTAATCGATCTACTATGGATACGAGTCAGTTGACTCGTAGGCACGTTCGGCGGCGACCAATGGTCTATTCATTAGTAGATTTCCTGCTCAAACTCTCTACTATCTTTCTCTTATCGTTCTCACCGCGATTTCTGGACCGGATTCTATCCTTCATTCTTTACCAATCCTTGATCTTTTTAACTTTCTGTACAGCCCTTTCTTTCCTCTCTTCCTTGGTTTAATCTTTTCCCCTACCTTGCTCGTTCGATTATTTCCTTTATAGTTCGCTTGCGGTTCAATCATAGTTTGCTTCCTGCTTCCCTTTTCCATTTTTCCATTGTTCAATCTTCTTTGTGTCCTTATGACTCCCCAGAGCTCAATTATACCTGCGATGCGAATCACGTCTTGTTCGAATGCCCCTTTATTTCCTCCGAACGTGCTACTCTGTATTCTAATCTTCTGCGCCTTGACCTTCCTACTCCTTACAGTGTACACTCCATTCTTGCATTCCTCTCTCTCAATATTGTTCCTTTGTTAGTCTTCTTTATCTTCTTAATTTCTAATCGTTTCCTTATATTATAATGTACAATTCTCTGCGTTGGGTAAGTTCCACTGTTGACGTGCCCAAAAGAAAAAAAAAAAAAAAAAAAAGAAATTACATATAGGCCCATGAATTTTGTGTATATAAAATTAATATATTTTGAAATAAATTGATGCTGTGAATGTTTTTGTTCAATAGGTGATTTTAATAAATTCATGTCTGTTTACAAATATTTATAAATACATTTTGGTACTTCGTTGATTTCCACGGGTATAATTATTGATGAATATACTAATTTTCCACTTAATATTTGTATTTTTTTTCCAAGCCAAACATACTTGTGTGATGTATTTAAATGAAATTTTACCACTTAGCTGCATGACGACTATCTACCATCCGAGTGTTTGTAAATGAAACTTTTCTCTTTATGTCAAAATATGATGAATGACCTGTCGCTTCATTTTTACCATACGCATATCCTGCAAACTGCGCAAAAACTTGCTCGTTTCGCGGACACTACAAGAAAAACAACCACGCCACTATCGAGTGAATCAACGAATGTCCGCCGCATATGAATCATGTAAAATCGCCCTCACGAAGGCAGCTGCATTGGTATACTCAAAATAAAACTGCAGGTTAAAGCTTGTTACCGATTCATCCGAAAAAGCCGTTGGCGCGGTTCTGCAACAAATTTTTGACGAAATAACCGAACCATTAAACTTTTTTTCAAAAAAGCTAACTGACACCGAAAGGCGTGGGTCGATGTAGCGGGTTATATGACATCTACTTTGGCGTGTTACATTTCCAACATCTCCTCGAAGGGCGCCAGTTCAGGATCGTAACCGATCACAAAACCGATAATATACGCGTTCACAACCATCCACAAAAGCGAATCTCCGCGGCGAATCCGATAACTCCAATTCATCACACAATTTTCCATCATAATTCAATACATTTTAGGATCTACGAACATCGCCGCCGACTTCCTCAGTAGAATTGAAAATATCAATTTCACCGGGTTTGCGACCGTGGACGGAGCATTTGATAGTATCTTAGAACTAGAGGAGGTGGTAAAGTGAATGGATCATGGTACTGCAAAGGAGGGACATTTGAGAATTAGGTGAGAGGTGGATGGAGCGCTCGGTTGACCACAAAAGAGGCAGACATTTGAGGGTACCTGGCTCGTGAATATGTAGCTGTGCGTGAGGATTGTATGTCCTATTCGGAGACGATTCAGGACAGAAAAATCTCTACGGAAAACTCCGTCTGTGGGCCACGAGGGCTCCGTGGTTGCTTTTATGCTTTGGAGAAACGTACATGAAGATCTCCATTCCTGTTGCCATTCTTCTCCAGTTTGCTGCATAAACAAATGAGCCAATGTAGGGGGAAGAGGGGGGTTGTGTGGCATTGGAGAGGACAATGTTGTCTGAGCTGCTCGATTGACATGCTCATTGCTTGAAATCCCAACATGAGCCGGCACCCATAGGAAACACATTTCAGGGTTTAGATGTGATAACCTATATAATAGGTAATGGACCTTGCTTATCAAAAAGTTGTTGGATTTAATCTCTGAGATGAGTTGAAGGGAGTTTAAGAGAGTCAGTTATGAGTAGGGTCTTGGGGGTTGCTATCGGTGTAGTGTTGGATGCAAAAAACCATCACGTATATTTCTGTGTCCAGTGCTGTACAGCAATCATGCAGTCTGACTGACTCTGCTGCCCCTGAGACTTCCAAGGAGCATGCCGCCAATGACTGATAACCTATTGCCTTCGCCTCCATCTGTGTAGAGGCATGAATGGTCTGCGTAGCTCCCTTTGATATTTTTGCTATTTGTACTATATTTGGGGGGTATTGTGCTTTGTTAAATTTTGTTAGCGATATGTTTATGTTTGTGATTGACTGAATCCAAGGTGGTGCAGTTGCTGCAAAGTCTGGCGGAGTTCTTGGGATTGAAGAGATTTGGAAGCGACCCATAATTGAAAAAAGTTCAGGCACTAGGTCACTTCCAAACCTCATTTTAGGAGCTCGAGTGTCGGGGTTTTGGTACTACTAAGGAGGGTGCTCAATTCTTTAAAGTTATAGTACTTACTATAAAAGGACAGCAGAGGACAAGCTGCCAGTGCACACAAAAACTTACAACCAGAGAAAAGGGTTGAGCAGAAAGGATAGACTGAAGGGCTGCATAATATATAAGATCTAAGGATCTTAGCATACTTTAAGCGGCTGAGGAGTACACCTAGTACCCGTAATTGATTCACGAAAGGATAATTGATCTATAAATTTTAGGGAGTAATTTTGGGTTTACATTGTACTTGTAATTTGATAGATATTTCAGAATAGACAAGGATTTTAAGCATTCGGTTTTGAGCTCGGCTATGTGAGCGCACCAGAAAGTTTTTTTATTGAATATTAGACCTAGGAACTTTACCGGCGGACGATTTGGGATAGGAAAACCATTTAGACTCAGGAATATGCTGGAAAGTGTGTTTTGGAGTCCCCTGTGGAAATCAACACATATTGTTTTTGTTAACGAGAAGGTCAGACCGTTATCATTGGACCACTTCTGTAGATTTTCTATGAATTTTTGAAGGATATTTTGAGCGTTTATAGGATGGTTGGATGATAAGGATATATTTAGGTCATCAACATGGAGGTGGGACATCACAGGGGCGGCAAGACAGTCAGTTATGTCGTTGATATAATATATGAACAAGGTTGCACTTAAAGCAGAGCCTTGAGGTACACCATTCTTCAACAGCATCAGTTCAGACGTTGACGAACCAGTCGTAACTTGGATCGTTCTATTGTCTAAGAAGCTGTGTAGGTATTTACCCGTTTTTCCGGCGATTCCCACTGTTCACAGTTTTAGTAGTAAGCCATGACGCTATAAGCGATCAAATGCTTTTTCTAAATCAAAGAATACTGCGTGGAGGTGCTGTTGGTGATGAAACGCCAACAAAATCTGCCTTTGCAGGCTAAGTAGCTGGCTGACTGTCGATCTTGCCTCTCTCCCGCCGGCTTGGTTAGGAGATAGAAGACTTTTTTGTTCTAGGAAAAACAGGAGGCGCCTATTAACCATCTTCTTCAGCGTTTTGGAAATAACACTAAGCAATGAAATAGGACGGTAACTTTTGGGAAGGATAGAATCTTTGTTTTCCTTCAGCATTGGGATGATATTGGCTGACTTGCATTGTGCCGGAATTCCAGATTTGGTTGAATATATGTAGGAGAAAATGTTTGCCAGAAATTGGAAGAAGTAGCATGTATGGGTGGATGCAGTCGGGGTCAGGAGCAGTATTAGATGTGTGGTAGTTGAGTTGGAAATTTAACTCTGAGATGGTAAGGTTACTGTTGTATGTTTCATTGGATTCAGACGGGAAATGCACTGGCTGTTGCTCTGCATGGTGTTTCATGTTGCGGAAGGCGGGGGGAATACTTTTCTGACAACGATTCTGCGGCAAAGTAGCTGGCAAACGCTGCAATTAGTTGTAAATAATTTTATTTTCACCAAAAATCAACACTAACGTTTTTTTTATTAATTTTTATTCTCTTTTAGATTCATATGAATGGAAACAGCATTGACTGGCCCCTAAACACCTATTGGAAATTGTAATACGCAAAATGAAAATATTTTATTTGATATTTTAATCTGGTCCTTTAATATAGTAGAACTGACTATAAATAAATTTTAAATTCATTATTTGTGCTATAGATAGTGTTAATAAAATAGCATGTTATTTTCCAAATCGATGCAAAAATTTACAATTGTATTCCATGTTTAGGATATATTTCGATTAGTGAACGAAAGGTTAAACTTCAATCTTTCGTTTGTTAATAATCTTTTTTTATATAATGTTCTATGCACAAATCATTACGTTTATATGTAAAATAAGCTTTTTTTTTCTTACCACTTATTGTATTTCACGAGACTATATATATATATATATATATAAATTAAAATAAAATCGTTATTTCATCTTTTTACATGAGTATTTAGTAACCAAATAGATTAAAAGTAGAAAAAAAAACGACTATTAATAATGTGTTTGTATCAGGGGCAGCTCGTCCTAGGGGGCTCAAGGGCGCGAGCCTCCCTGTGTGAGTTTTCGAAAAATACATATTATTTAATTACTTCAAGAAAAAAAATCAGTGTTATAGATTAGAATTTTTAATTTTAAAATAATTTTTTTTTGCAAGAGTGTATTTTAAAAATAATTGCAAAATCCGTATTTTGCGCGATTTGTTAAACGAACAGCTGAAACATCTGCTAACAGTTGTCGGGTTCATGCTTACTGCGCTGGAACTGTATGATCTCTCGTAGTGTAGTAGACTGTCAAGGTTGTTAACAGCTGATTTTTTGATCACATGATATTAACAACCAATAATATAGTACATGGGCTCAGAATATTTGAGCCTTCAAATCGCATATAAAATACACACGAAAAACGAATAAAGCCGAAATTTCCCGAGCGTAACTTAAAGGCGTCTGTGGGCTCTCGACAAGTGAGCCCTCTTCAATTTCACACGTGATTATAGCCGGTTTTAACAATCCATCCGCGTCGCGCGTCGCGTCGTCCACTTACACGGTGAAGCACAGTTTTAATTTGCTGTTTTTTTTTGTTCTATTTTTATCCTTGCTTCTCTTCTTTAAATAATACATTTTGCGGTATAGGTTTTGTTACTTTTGAGTGCAAGCACTGCTTTTTGCGACACTTGTTTTACAATCATTTTTCAAACGTTCAATATTTTAGAAACTGAATTAGATAAATTAATTGGAGACTAACCTTTTAAGCTTATTGCTGGAACTTATGACGGAGCAAATGTAATGAGCGGTTCTACAAATGGCGTATAGGCGAATATAAAACAAAAATATAAATACTGCCATTTTATTCATTGTTATGCGCTCCAGTTGAATTTAATTATGCAAAAAGCAACAAGCCAGGATTCTAAAATTAAAATCTTTTTTTCAAATTTGTCCGCTATAGCAAGCTTTTTTTCAAATTCTGCTCATAGATGTGATATACTGCAAGAAATTGTAAATTGTAAATTACCTAGAACAGTCACTACACGCTGGAACTATAATATGCATACAGTGAATATCCTTTTCAAAAATCGAGAAAAATTAATAGAATATTTTGAAGAACTAGAAGAAAAATGTAATAAAAATATTACATGCAAGGAAGCGTATAGTTAACGAAGAACCTTAGGAAACCTGGATTTTATATTTTGGCTTATCTTATTCCATTAAAATTATGCCACATGTAATTTTTTTTTTTTTTTGGGGCACGTTAACAGTGAAACTTACTTAACGCAAAGGATTGTACATTATATAAGGAAAAAATTAGAAAATATTATTTAATAAAGTTCAATCTAAATACAAAATGCATTCACATCTTCTTTTTTTAATTAAATCAGAACTTGAATGCATTAAACCAGTTTTATTTAGTTTCAAATGTGAACTAAAAAGCAAGGTAAGTTTATGTCATTACACTTTTTAAATTATTGTAATTTTACATTAGAGCCCCCCCAGATTTACTTGTCACGAGCCACCACTGGTTTGTATGTTAACTTTTTATATAACTAGTCAGCTAAACATGATGATTCTTGCACTGAGGATTCTGTAACCATAATTTACATTTAAGGAATACAAAATTCAAAAAAATATCTTCAATTTTATAGTTGCAAAATTGCATATATTTTTCAAGCAATATTTCTGTAATCGCGTATATTTATGAGTGTTTAAAAATGTTTATAATACAAGAGTACGTTCATAACCACACTTTCCAAAATTCCTTAAAACTTAAAAACTTTTGTTATGGAATTGAAATAAGATTTTATTACCTCCAAATAACAAGTGTCTATCACTATGTAACACATTCTGATTCTTTTTTCAAATTAATTTGTGGTGTTTGGAAAGTGTAATTTTAGAGCTAAAAATACGGTTAACACTCAACTAAAGAAATTTTCTTTAATGTGCATCTTTATATGCTTAGTTTGGAGTTTTTAACTATAATACTTCTAGTACAAAAGGAGGGATGCACATTATTTTTCAAGTATTTTTAAATTTCTCTAACTTTGAATGTTTTCCTAAGGAATCGAAATATAGCTTAGTTAGTTATCTTCAAATTGTGAGATTTCAATGGATATACTATACAATTGAAAAAATAATTTTTTTCAGAATTTTGGAGTATGCAGCATTCTGAGAGTCCAATTTTGAAGTTGAAAATTTGACAATGCTAGAGAAATTTTTTAAAATGTACCTTTATAAGGTGGTTTGAAAATTTTAAATATAATACTCGTGTTGTAAATCAAAGGGTTAATTACCACATTTTTATTATATTTCTACTGTGTGGCACCGATTAATTGTCATACCTACACCATACTTTTCAAAATCTTACTTATTGTATGAGATAATTGGTAAAATGTCTAAAAGATCATGAAATGTATTTAAAAAAAAAAAAATTATTGGTGATATCTGTAGTACAGAGTGTTAATATTCTTCAAAGTAGGCACCATTAACATCTACACATTTTTTCTACTGGT
Organism: Icerya purchasi; assembly: GCA_039619475.1. NCBI lineage: Eukaryota > Metazoa > Arthropoda > Insecta > Hemiptera > Monophlebidae > Icerya > Icerya purchasi. The sequence continues at coordinate 399,996,503 of CM077116.1, read as the reverse complement.
TCACCCATGTTTGGTAAGCCGCCTGGACGGCCTCAATGGGAACCTCCTATAAGGCTGTTGTTGCAGCCACTTGGATAGCCGCAGTGCTTTCAAAACGGCGTCCTTTGAGCGTAATTTTTATTCATGGGAACAAGAAAAAGTCTGGCGGAGCAAGGTCGGGACTGTAGGGCGTCTGCGACAACGTTGCCTTATTGTGCTTGGCTAGGTACTCACGGACGTGCAGAGACGTGTGGCTGGGCGCATTACATTGACGATCTGTCCTTGGAGCATAAACTCTTTGTGCTCCACACCCTTGCTGTTGAAGAAAACAATCAGCATAGTTTACATCTTGAACTTGATCATCCTCGCCTTCTTGGGTTTTGGGACCATTCGGAACTCTGGTACTTCGTTTCCAGGTCGTACTCGAGCGACCACATTTCGTCACTGGTAATAGCGTTGTCCAAATAATCCAGTTTAATTTCTACACGTTTCTTTAGTTTACTCGTGATCAGTACTCAATTGGCCTTTTGTTTATCCATCAGAAGTTTTGGGACCAGTTTGGCGCCGCACCTCTGTAAAAATGTTGAATATAGAACTTTTTGGGATGTTCAGAGGGTCATCTAACAACCGAACACTTATTCGGCGGTCAGAATTCAACAGTTCACAAACACGATTAACATTTTCTTCGTTTCTACTTGTTGGTCTTTTAGAGCGAGGTTCATCGTCCACCTCTTCCGGGCCATCGTTAAACTTTTTCACTCCCCTCGTAACTTGCACATAACTCGTAGTAGATTCCCTGTAGGCTTGCATCAGCATTGCGTAAGTTTTGGCAACTTTTTTGTCGAGCTTTGTGCAAAACTTGATCACCCAACGTTGTTTGATTGAATCAGCCATCGCATGTTGTGATAAGGTCTCCAAACAGAAGTGTACTAATTCACTGATGCTGACGTTACTGATGCTCGAAGCAGACTGAACGTAGTGTGCTGTGAAGCTGAGAATCCTCCCACCTAATCAAACCGGTCCAAGCACGCTGCAGCTAAGAGGGCATGACAAAAAAACATGTTTCATGACTTTTTGGGCACACATTGTATATTTGTCTTTTGAAAACACACACACACACACACATACCTATATATATATTCTTAAAAAATGCTAAATAAACGACATTTAAAATAATAATGAAAAAAGTATGTAATTTGTATGGTATATTATAGAATTACATGAGATTATTTTTTAAAACTGACACATGTTTCCTCTGTTCGGTAAATAACAACTGGACATGGTTAATTATATTTTAAAATTGTATACGCCATAATTTTTAGTAGAAAAAAATTAAACACCAGTATAAATGATAAAAATAGTTTAAAATATACGGACTTCAAGATTTACATTGAAAACATAAAAAAAAGAAGCACTAAACAGTAAAAAATAATTATTTGATAAAAATTATACATTTCAGAGTAATATACGTGAGGATATGATTATTCTTAAAGAACAATAACGTTCATTTGAGTTAGCACCAAATTCGAACTGTAACACTAATTAAAAACAGCATTAAATATTCTTAGTGTTTCTAGTTCTTGCCTTGTAGAAAACGAGTGACTGTTGTTATACTCATTAAATTGTTCCTAATTATTATTATAATTTGTATCTGGTGCCGGCTATAATAAATAATAATACTGTTTAAAAATAATCATAATATTCCCTTAGTTATATTACTATGAAATATATTATTTTTTAGTGAATTTTTATTAAGTTTTTAAAATAAGCCTTGATCGTATCGTTTTTTTTTTAAAAAAAAACTATTTTATTTTATAATTTTTAATGTAAATATTTTTGAATGGTAATATGGATAGTGCAATAATATTGATAGTTACATACAGAAACACACGGATCACAAATAAAAATAAATTCGTGCAGACAATTTCGAGTTCATAAAGTAAAACCGTTTCTAAATTATTGTATACTTTATTTGATGTTTCTGACGGATTTTTGAACCACTTTATTAGGATTCTGTACAATATATGTGCAGAGAATTCTAAAAACAAAAATTATATGGAAATAAAAATTAGTCAACTAGTTAATAAAAAGTTTTTAATGTTTTATATAAATAAATATATACCACAATTTTATAAATAAAAAATAAACATAAAAAAAGATCGCTAAATAAAATCGATTTTGGCTTTTTTCTTTCTGGATGATAATTCTGCTTTAACTTTTCACTTATCACTTTACAGTGTGATGTTTCTATGATTAATGCGTCTCAGCAGTACGCTATTCAGTCTTGACCTCTTTGTCATTGAATAAATCTGAGTAATTAATTACATTTGATAATATATGTACAATTTTTTAAATAAATATATAAATTACTTTTTACGATTTATTAATGCTTAGGTTAAGTATTACAAAAATTGCGCACCTATCAAATGAACGTTTTAAAATTTATAATAGAGTAAGCTTTATCTGGAAATAATTTGTCATTCGCTACTTCGATAATAAGTAGATAAAAAATATAAAATAGTAATAATAGTACATTTTAATAACTTATGTTTTACTTATAATTAGATGTAATTTCATATTCGCGAGATAAAATAATTGAAACTTTTACTTTTTCCAAGTAAGGTACTGTTCGTAAAAGTTAATAACTAATAAGGGATCCTTACTTCTAATTAAAGACGAGGGTACTAAACTTGCTTTATCACAACCTTGCCATTTAATCATAAGCATTATCTCTCCATCTTTATCAGTAGCACCGATAATTTTCTCCGGCTTCAGCTCTTTAGCAGCATTATTTATTTCAAGTTCTTCCGATTTTTCCATTGTTTCCATGCTATTTTCTTTTCCTGATTTTGAATTTTCTTTCTCTTCGGAAAATTTTCTTTTTCTACTAACTTCCTGAGCATCTTTCGATTCGGTTTTTTCGCTACTCTTTTTACTTATTTTCTTGGAGCTTAATTTATCCTCGGAAAGCTTGTCTTTCTCCGTTGATTTCCTAGAAGGTGCTTTTTCTTCAAGCGGGTCGACAACTTTTTTCCCTCTAACTTCCTCTTCTTTATCTGATTGCAATTTTTCATCATCCTTTTTTGCCGGTTTTTTTATATTTTCCTTTTCATCAGATAATGCGAGTTTTCGTTTTTCTTTTTTTTGCGTTTCTTGCAATTCAGTTTTTTCGTCATTTTTTCTTAATGCCCGTTTAAAATCTGCGTTTTCCTCGGATAAATCTGACTTTCTTTTTCCAACTTTTTCAGGGATTTCCAGTTTTTGTTTTTCATCTGCCGATTTCTCAGAACCCACTTTTTCGTCATCGACATCAGATGTTTTCGCTTTTCCTTCCACTACTTCATCAGACTTCAGTTTTTTATCATCTCTTTTTGAGCTTTTTTTAGAATCAACTTTTGCCGAAAATGATTCGGATCTCCTTTTTTCCGTTTTTTCTTCCCTATTTTTTTCTATCAGTTTCTCAGAATTTACTCTTTCGTAACCGACGTCAGATGTTTTTCCCTTTACTTTTTCTGCTCCTTCTGATTTCAGTTTTTTATCATCGTTTTTTACGGATTTTTTAGATTCTACTTTTGTTGCAAGCGGTTCAGATTTTGTTCTTTCCGTTTTGTTCTCTTCAGGCTTTTGTTTTTCGTCTTTTTTTACCAACTTCTTCGAATTCACCTTTTCTTCAGCTACGTTAGATTTCTTTTCAGAGTATTTCTCTTTCGATGTTGATTGCTTTTTTTCCAATTCTTCTTCGAACCTCTTTATTAAATCGGGACAGTCCAAATTTTCCACCGGTTCCCAAGTATTGTCCGACGAAGAATATCCTTTCCATTTAAGATAATACTGAGTTTTCCCCCTTATTATTCTTTTATCACAAATTTTTTCCACAACGTATTCTTCATCAGATGAATCATCGCTACTAGATGCACTGGATTCATCAGATTTATTGTCTCCGTCACGGCGCTGAACAAAAAATTATATTTGGAAAAAATATAGTAAAATTTGTTAATTACATAAGTGTAAAAAGCAAAACCAAAAATTTATTCTAACAATACAAGTTTGATTAATAACAATATCATGAAAATATGTCCTCGTGTACGCGTATGTTATCAATTTACACAATAATCTGATATCTTTCTAAAATTTTAAATAGACCGTCTTCGAGAATACTTTTTTATGGTGGTTTTACATTTTTGAGTGGCAATCTGTAATTATTATACTGATAACTAGTCAAAACGGCCTCCTTTTTTTTTCAAAATAAATTTCTCCGCATAATAATAGTCATATTGGAAAAGATGTATTTTTTCAAACATTTCGTAGTGTGTTTGTTTATCATACCTCGATATATTTTAATGCCCGATAATATCTCATATCACTAAATATAATCTTTACTTCTCGTCAACGTATGAATAAAATAATTTATTTCCACATTTTTCTCTTCTTTTTTTAATTACTAATAAAATTCGATAATATTTTATATTAACTTAAGACGCTAATTTTGCAATCATTTTTTTGTACTTCTAAGTTCTATTAATGAAATGCAGGTATTTCTGTCTCTCCTTCAAATTTTCTAGAAAAGGCTACTCTGAAATTGTACTTTTCTGGATACTCTATATCCGAATATCAAACTTTTTATTTTCACTTTTAATTTTAGAGCAACGTGGAAAATATTTGTTTGAAATATTAAATTGCACTAACGCAAGAACATTTTCATAAAATAACATTTGGAAATATATGCATAATTCAAAATAAATAAGGACGATAAAAGAAAGGTAAATTGAAATAAAAAATTAATTTTTTTCCATTTTAAATTAATCCTTTTTGTAGGAATTCGTTTTAATGATTCTATTTTGTTCTATTATATTATTCATATTTATATTGTTAGTAATTTTATATATTTTGCTTTACAAAATAATGTTTGCGAAATGTCTTCTCGACTTGTTGATGATTAAGCCGGACATACATTAACTCGAAATCCAGCTTCGTAGTAACACACCTGCGGACCCCGCAAGAACGTGTATTGAGATGTAGCAATTGCATACGTGTAACTACATATACAGCTTTTTCTTAGTTGTTTTTTTTTTTTTTTTGAAACGAAGTTCCTTAAAGCAGCTTGTTGTAGGAGTTAACTGACAGAAATCATCACGTAAGGAAAAAGCGTTATGCCTTCTCCAGGCGACCTTCCCTCTCTTCCCTTTTACTCCGTCTCTTTCTATTATATGGTGTGTATGTGTGTGTGTGCGCGCGCGCGTACGAGTATCGAGATTTTCCATTATTACTTAAAACTTCTGAATAAAAAACATAAATAGATGTATACAACAAACTAATAAATCAACATTCATTTAAATATATTCGTAATTTTTATTTAGTATGATTTTATTAAAAAATATTGTATTTTCGAAATCATTGTGTTTTCAATTTATAGTGAAGTTAAATCGAGATCAATAAAGTTTTTTCATTCTTCATTGTTATTGCATTGTATGATTTTTCATCCACATTGCCTTATTTCAATACGAAAAAATTGAAATAAAATTACAACGTAAATGTGAATTATACAGACGAGCACACAAATTGCAATACATAGCATGAGCGCCTATTGGATAACAATTTTGTATTACAATTTGATGAAGACAGTGAGTTTTTGTTGTTCGTTTCTTTTTAATAAATTTATTTCGTAGTAAACCGTGTGCGTTGATTCAAGCATCCCACACATATATATATATATAGTAAACTTGGGTGGTTGCAACGACATATTCAGTTATCCGGACGAATACTGCTGGAACTGACAAAATTACATAGACACGTTAATTATAATAATATCGGTTGTAACAAAAATCGGTTATTACAATCAAAAGTTTCACATGTAGACAAAAAGTTATTTTGATGGCATACAATTTAACTTTAAAAGGTATTTTCAGGTAAATTGAACATTAAAAAAATTAATCTTTAATAAATTTACATGAAAAAAACAAATTTGGACAAATTAATATAAGTATTTTTTTGTCCAGTTTATGTTTTTTAATATGTTAAAAATTTGTTAATGAAAATAATAGAAACCTGTGACACAGGTTATTACAAAAAATATTAGTAAAAAATTATCACTCATCTCATTATAATAAAAAGAAAAAAATTACGACCAAGAAAACAATTTACAGTAGACACATGTTTAAAAAATTAATCTTAAAACTTAAAATTTAAATTAAAACCTTAACGTTTCGGAAAGCTTACACTTGCCATCTTTATAAACATTTCATGGTAAGTGTAAGCTTTTCGAAACGTTAAGGTTTTAAGTATAATTTTAAATTTTAAGATTAATTGTTTCAACATAGTGTCTACTGTAAATTGTTTTCAACACGCATATTCAACAAGTCTTCTATTCTGCGGACCTAACCACTACACTATAAGTTCATTTGAGAAACAATTCTCAGAATACATCTTTAAAATAATGAATATAAAAACAGTTAAATCGTATCCCGGTGCAAATGTCTCGTTTGGGTATCACCGATGTAGTCTAGCATTAATTTGTTTCCAATCCACTCAACGAGCAGATCGGGAATAAAGCTTAACCGAATGTAATCCGATTTTGAGTATAAGTTTACAGCATTGGTAATCGAACGCAATTTGACTGCAGAAGATGTAAAGAAATTTTCCATTGTTGGCATATCAAATTTCACTCTATTTTTTTTAGTATTTTCATGTGTGAGGAATTATATTTTTGGACTTAAAATACTTTAAGAAGTTAAATCGAGAAACAAATTATTTTTCAATATAATATAATGAACAAATAAAAAAAAAATAATTAAAGATTATATCTCTGTTAAACAATAGTTTTAACAGAAAATTTTCTGTTGTAAATTGCTTTTATATTTCAATAATGCGTGGACATTTTTATTTTAAGCTGTATTATAAATAACGGGGTTCGTGTGTAATATTTTCAGAATATTTCTTTTCATAATATAATTTTTAATTGCCATAATGAAAAAATTATTAAATTGACAATTGATGGCGTTGTAATCGTACAGCTGAAATCTTTCCGTTTTATCACCAAAGCAGTAAACTTATGCTCAAAATCTGGTTACATTCGATTAAGTACTAGTGACATTAGCTCTTTTTTAGGCTTTGTATTCGTAAAAAGATCATTACTACCAATTAGTATCGATTCTGAGTTTTTTAAAAAATCGATATTTTTTTCAATGTTGTAAGGTACATTTCAATGCTTTTGTTGTGTTTGTTCAACGCATATTTGTTCTTGCTGTGTTTGAAACGGCATGGTTTATGTGTAATGCATGTAAATTTAATTTGATAAAAAAAATGTTTAATATGATATATTAAACTACTACGTCAAAAACCCCAGTAATATGATTACAAATAAGCTCAGTCAAAGTAGCTTAAACGAATGTAACCCGATTTTGAATATAAGTTCGCAGCGTTGCAGTTGGTAATCGAATGGAAAAATTTTATGGAACGATTAGAGCGGAATCAGTCGGTCGTGATGAAAATTATTTATGTTTACATTACGCTCAACTGAATCTAACAGGATTTTAAGTAGCTAGAAGTTATTAATAATAATATATACTAGTTATCGCAGTTTCTAAAACAAAACATATTTTGAATTTTGCATTAAGAAGTGTGTATATCAGTTTTTTCAGAAGTCTCAAAACTTGCAAAGGTTAAATATTAAGTATTGTTTACGTAAATCAAATAATAATATAAGTTATAATTTCATTGATGTAATTGTATTTATGTATCAATTTTTTTCATCAAAGGTTATACTCCGCCAAACGATGGTTTTAACAACAAATTTTCCGTTGGAAATTACTCTGTATTTCAACGTGTAGGCATTTTTATTTTAAGCTGTATTACAAATAACGGGATTCATGTATAATATTTCCATAATTTTTCTTTTCATAATATAATTTTTTATCTTCATAATAAAGAAATCATTAATTGCCGACTGATGGCGCTGTAATCGCTCAGTGAAAAATTTTCCGTTCGATTACCAACGCTGCAAATTTATACTCAAAATCGGGTTACATTCGTTTAAGCGTCAAAGTATTTGTTAATTGAGTTTAGTTTTTACATTACTCTCTGGAATAATTATTATTTTATACAGCTAACAACGATGTGTCTATTTATTAAATTGTTTCATTTTCTATAGTAAAGGACTATGTAAGGTTATTTATTGATACTCATTACTTGTTTAATGAATGTTTTTCTTAGCCGTATAAATTTAAAATTAATTTCATAAGAAAGAATATTATTATTTATTTAATATTGCAGGGTGTACACATTTTATTATAGGTTTATTGTTATATAAATGAGCTTATATAATAAAAAATCTTAAATAATAATTTAATGATATTTACAGTTCATTTCATTCTGAGATATCTTTACTACAAACAGTGTATAAAGAACCAATATTAAAATTACACTTCCACTTGAAAATATATCATTTTAACTTATTGTTCTTTGTATGAAAAAAACTGGGAAAAACCTTATTTATCATTCTCTCCATTTGTAAAAGCTATTAAAGAACTACAACTTCATGTTCAAATTATTTCAATAGAACACATCATTCACATATTTCAAATACCACTCGTCACAAATTAAAATTTTATGTAAACTACAAAAATAGGCATTATTTATTTATACATTTATTTGCCACACAAGTTCCATAAGCTCATTAAAGTTAAAGATGTAATAATTCAAATTTTTAATATATAGCTGATAGAAATAATTATTTATTAGTAAAATTATTGGAAATATTATTGTTATTTGTTTTACCATTGGAAAAAAATAGAATGAAAAAATCAATTTTATATGCATTTTAATAAAATATAATTATTATTAACTATCTTTTAGAAAACTATAAATTTTATCAAAATTGTATTAAATCCATCAGAAAATAATAAACATATCTTTCACTTCTACTTTGCTTTAACTGAATTACAAACAAATGAATAAAAAAAAAACCCGTTTTATTAAGAAAATTAAAATTAAAAAAAAGTTTTATAACAATATTAAAACAACTACTTTCGAAAAAGTATCGATTCTTTCTAAGGTACTTTTTCGATTTATATTTTGAAAAAATTAGTATCACTAGTATGTTACCGAACCTCTCATATTCATTCATAGTATTAAATACTGCTCCTGTTGATTTCACCGTGCTAAATTATCGATTTTCATTTCAATTCAACTTGAAAAATTAAAATTTTAACACTAACCATATTTAGAAAAGATAACATCACTATATTAATCCGTTTTTCATATAATAAAATCTTTGGGCAAGTAATTCTGTCATCAAATGTACATTTATAAATACATGTTTAGCTTTAGCAAATTCTAAAATTAATTTCCATTTCTAACATCCTTTAAAACGATTTATAATTACAATTTGAAATGATAAACTTCGAATTTTTTCTTTATTAATCAAATATGGTAATGATAACAAGCAAACATGATCGGATATAGATCATAAAGAATACTAATAAAATAATCCAAATTAAGCAAACCATAAAAAATAAAAATCAGGGTTTGCGCTTTTATCTATACTTCGTGAACGCTTAACCAATCTAACCCGATTTTGATTATAAGTTTGCAGCATTAGTAATCGAACAGAAAATTTTTCACTGAGCGATTACAGCACGATCAGTCGGCAAAAGGATTTCTTTATTATGAAGATAAAAAATTATATTATGAAAAGAGACACTAGGAAAATATTATACAAGAATCCTATATTTGTAATACAGCTTAAAATAAAAATGCCCACACATATAAATACAAAGGAATTTTCAACGGAAAATTTGTTGTTAAAATTATTATTTGACGGAGTATAATCTTTGATTTTTTTTATTTGTTGGTTATATTATGTTCAAAAATAATTTGTTTTTCGATTTAATTGCTCAAAGTATTTTAAGCTCAGAAATACAGTTCCTCGTACATGAAAATAGTGAAATTGAGTGAAATTTGATATTTTTAAATTGGCGCTTAAAAATTTTATTGTATATTGTTATTTTGTTTAAATAAAAATTCTGAAAAATGGAAAATTTCTTTACTTGCGCAGTATGTTTCGGGACGTTTAAGAATAAATTTATTTTATATAAACTAATAGTTAAACAGAAACATTCCATAGAAAATAGAATACCAATGGATGAACTGAAGGTGATGTAACAAAATTCTGGAATTCAAAGAAATTGTTTATTTTTCTATATTTCCTTATGGTATATACATTTTGTAGAGGAAAGGACGTGATGAAGTGTTTTAAGATCTATGTTTGGAAAAGTATGGCGAAAATGAAGCGGATAGTTAAGATTATAAATGAATGTAAGTAGGGCCGTATCTATACTAAAATTTCAGGGGAGGGGGATGGAGTTTTTATAAACATCTTGCAGTCAATTATTGCAGTTCAAATATTTGAACAAACTGCAATAAAAACAAATAAAAAACAATAGTTTCTGTAGAATTCATGAAAATTTTAATCTTTTCTTTTGTCAAAAATTAGAAAGAAATAGGCTTGTATGGAATTTCGGTCCATCCAATCCAAGTAGTCATTATTTCGCCGAAATTTTGGGATGTTGGAGGGAGGGGGGGACTGAACTCACCCCTCAGATACGGTATTGAATGTAACTATGTTAGCAAAAAACAAATAAATCTTAGGTATAATGAATAGAAAAATGGAGAAATATTTACGACGAGTAGAATAGAGTTAAAATTTCATTAGAAGAATCAATAAAATGATAAACATAATAGATGATATGAAAAAGTAAATAAAACATGAATTGAAAGCTACAGACTAAAGAAAGAAAGAAGGGAAGATAAGTGCAATATGCAACATTTGTAAATTTTAAAAAATAGCACAATATTTAGTACGAAATATAATGTAATATTAACGAACAGATTATTTTGATTATATTAATGCGTATATAGCAATGACTATTCTGAGGTTCTATTAACTTTTATAAAATGTATGTATATGCAAACTACCGATTTCATAATAATTTGTTTGGTTTGCATAAATTTAATTATCTAATGGTCCTCTTCCATCCAAATTTTAGTTCGTCATTAAATATATTGATTTTAACAAAATTTTCGCCAACAATAAAACGCATTTTCTTGATTACCATAGGTATTTCATTTTTTGGCTACTCAACTTTTTATATTAAACTTACGAAAATATATATTGCATCGAGATTGCAATATCTATAAGAAAAAAATTTATATATAAATACAATTACATCAATGAAATTATAACATATTATGATTTGATTTACGTAAACAATACCTAGATTTAACCTCTGTAAGTTTTGCAGATTTCTGAAAAAACTAACTTCTTAATGCAAAATTCGGAATATATTTTGTTTTAGAAACTGCGATAATTAGTGTATATTATTATTACTAACTTCTACCTATTCAAAATTCTGTTAAATTCAGTTGAGCATAATGTAAACATAAATAATTTTCACCACGACCAACTGATCGCGCTTTAAGCGCTCCGTCAAATTTTTCCGTTCGATTACGAACGCTGTAAACTTATATTCAAAATCGGGTTACATTCGGTTAAGCTTCGTGAACGCGATTTACAATGTCATGTGTCATCTTTCAAAATTATAATTTATTAGTACCGATCGAATAATTGTGGCCAAATGAACAATAAATCTGAGCAAAAAAAAACAAAAGTATCGATGCAAAAAAAACTTTATTTCTATGAAAAATATATTAATAATTTTTCTCTTATAAAAAACGTTAAAAACCATAATTCTAAATTTACTTAATAGTTAATATTCACAATAGGTGAAAATTTTGAAATTTAATATAATGGATTTGTAAAGAATGAAAAAAAAAATTTAATTTAAAAATATCAATAACTTGAAAATACTCAGTTTCAATAAAATTTTAATTATTTACCAGCAATTAAATTCATTACGGTAACCTTTTTTGCTTTTTGTTCAGTTTAAAACTTTTGTGATGTGAAATTATATTTATCCTCAATTATATCATAAAGTATTATCAGCACATATACTCGGTTTCCTCAAATGTATAGTTTAACAGTTATATTTCCTTTATTATATCTTTGTTCATTCCTTCTTTTTCTTAATTTTTCATTGCTGCATTATTTTCATATTGTCTAACTGGGTAGAACAACGTAATACTTTATTTTAACCTATTTTCAATATTGTATTTAATTTGTAAGTGATAAATTCTAAATTATTTTTACTATTCTGAAACTGATGTTAATTAAATCGCTTTTTACATATAATCTACATTTAAAAAATTTGTTTTTTAACGAAAAGCTTGCGCACCAAAAGCAAATTGTAAAAATACTTCATGTAACACTTGTGAAAACTTTAAATAATAAAAAAAACAACCGAAAACCTGCGTAATGATTACTAATCTTAAATAATTTTCTGAATCAGTTATGTTAAAATATACGTTTATTTTGACGTTTTTATTTTTGCTGCGCCTTTATAAGTTGTTGGCATTTTATTTCTTTCGATTGTATATTTTCGGCTAACTATTTTTCTTTTTGTCGGCATGTTAAATATTTTCTGTTTACTATATATGATTGTGGTTATCATTTCGTTAGTTTAATTGTTTTTGATGATAGTCGGTGTAATCCTCCCGAAATGTCAAAATAAATATATATTGCAGTTGATTCTGAAAATTATTTAAAGTGTGAATGTGTAAGCATCAAGGTATCGCGAAAATCATACACCAAGAGAATTTAATAAATTAGCAATCTCAAGAGCTCTAATTTTAAGTTAAAAAATATGATATTTTCTCATTTATTATTAAGAAAAATAATGAAAATGTACGATTATATATTTTATAATGAAAAAAGGCAGAAAATCTTAAGAAGTAGCAAAAATGGTAAATTTAAACACCAAATCAGATTTTCAAAAATTTAAATGGGACACTTCACCTATGACTTCAGTAAATCATCTATTTAAAGTAGATGAGTAAAAAACAATCATAAAAATTTTATCGACTATTTTCATTCGATATTTGCTAATAAGCAATAAAAGAAAATAAAGAGGAAAATTTCTAATACAATTTTAGAAGACGTGTAAATATACATAAACATAAATTTCATTATTATCCAGTAAGTAACTTATTTTTATTTAACCAATTTTTATTTTTACAATTCAGTTCTCATTAAGAACATCAAAAGGAAAGAATTGATTATATTGAATTATACAGTAATTCTATATATTTTACTCTATTAAAACTTAACCAAGTTTTGTAGTTTTTTAAAGCTTAAATATTATTTGAATTATAACAATTAATAATTGAGGACAAGCAGCACAAATGGACTGCCAAGTGGAGGGATGTTATCCATTGAAATACCTCAAGAATAAAAATTACTCCTGAATTTCAATGGTTACAACGTTGAAACATAAACAGTATTTGCTAAAAAATCAGGACTGAAAAGGGAATATCAAGATGCAACACACATATACGCACATAAAAAGGAAACAAAAAACTTAAAACCGACGATTTTTCTTTTTTAAAAAGAAAAAATCATTTTATTAAAAATTTGGTAATTATAAATATAAAACGAATTTTAAGTATGCACTTGACTGAATATTACAAAAGAAAATATTTAAGCATGCCGATCTAAAAAATTTAAACTTTATATTACGGTTAACATCGCTTGAATGAAAATTAATATACAGTGAAACTTCTGAATAACGGACAGTCGCGGGACCAAAAAATTTGTCCGGTATTAAGAAGTGTCCGCTAATGAGAAATAATAATGTATGTACAATTTACTGAAATTTACATTATTGTGTATTGTAACGTATTTAACAAGAATATAAAAGATAATACGTAATATAAAAAATACAGTACACATTTACTCAAGACATACATGCGTCCAAAATGTATAAAAAAAAAATGTTCGTATAATATAAAAATATATCTATACATGTACAGTACTACTACAGTACTTACTTATGTTTATATTCCAGGATTAGTTGATAAACAAGTTAGGAAATAGAATAAATCAGTTTTTGTTTTTAAGAACGTATAAGATAATCTATAATTTGAATCACTTATGTTCAAAATATTTTTTTATTTTAACACATACTGTAAATCCTAGCGTATCGAACATATTTCAGTTTTGTATGAAAAAGTCGGTAATTGTACTTTGTTTGTTTCTTTCATTTAAAATCCGAGATTCGACATGCACTTGCAGTTCGGATATCATTTTTAAACCTTCAGCATCAGCTTCATGGATGAAATACTTTTTTAGTTTTCCAATAACGACTAACGAGTCAACATTATTTAAAGTTTCACCGTCAACTTCAGTAGTTGTATCTTCGTCGCCATCATAAACATTATTGTCATCACAGTCTACTTCATCATGGATCGGATGGATATCCCCCGTCTATTAAACAATAATCTAGGGCACTAATTGAACTTTTCTTGACAAACTTTGTCCGTTTAACAGAAATCGAATTTCCAAAATCATACTCATTAAAGTATCCGCGTCTGTAATTGGGAAATATTTTTATGTTGTGTCTTATGGGAAAATGCCGTGGATTTTGAAATTGTGCGCTATTTAGAAGTGTCCGTTAGTAGAAGTTTCACTATATATACATACACGCGTGCATATATATATATATATATATATATATAAAACAAAAAAAACATAAAATTATTCCTTCTTTTACTGTATGTTTCTATTTATTTTTAATTTTATAAAAAAAAAATATGAAAAATTAAAATATTTTACTTTAAAAAGAGCAATTAAAAAATCATAATTGAAAAAAATGTATAAAATTGATTCAAATTATTAAAGAAAAAAAAATTAACCCGCTTATTTCTGTTAATTTCACTAAAGTTTTTAACCTTAATTTGAAGAACAATTAATAAGCATTACTGAAATTTAAAAACACATTTAAAAGTAAAATTTATATTTAAATTATCGTATTACGCAAAATGTACTTGAAGATGGTTAATTTATATTCATCATTTTCTGTATGAATATATTTCATTTATTATACTTTTGTATTTATTTTCGTATTAAAATGATGACTTTTCTTAGAATTATTGCCAAATGTAAATATCAATGAAAATGTTTTGTACATTTCAAATGCATACATATATCGCTTTTATTAATTGCACTAGAATAGATTCTTGAAAATACATTTTTATACGAAAATTAACAATAACTTATACTTACTGATTTATCTAAAATTTCTTCAATACTACTGGGCATGATCTATTTTGTAAATTAAGTGGTAATCTGATTTTAATATTCTATAAGAAAAAAAATGAAAAAGTAACATCATAAGGTCTAAAACTGTTACAACGATAGTCACACATTAGTTCACCTGTACATATCCACGTATTTCAAATTAGATTAGATACTCTTCAACAACACCGTTCAGTCCACTATTGAACAATTTACTTAATAAAAACATACGAGAAAGACTTTTATGAATGATAAAATAGCAAAAATATACTTTAAAATGCATACTTGTAGTTATTAAATATGAAGTAAAATATCACAAAAGCCAATATTAGCACTGTAATATCGAAAAAAAAAATAATAAAACTCTTACATCGATATAATTTTTAAATAAAACACCATATTCTTCTACTCATAGCTAAACTTTGAACCAGCCATTCGAACCGGAAAAAACCTACTGATTTACAACCTGTTTGCTATATGTCACATGGATATAGTTGGAATTGGTCGCTATATAAATGAAAAGCGTCTAAGATGATGTATTGTGTAAAGCGAACGGCGGGTAAGACAGTTTATACACTGGTTGGCGTGCTTGCATAAACTGCCACTAGGAGCGCATCAAAATCGGCAAAGTAAAAAGCTGAAAGCTTCAATTTTTCCGTCCTTACTGATTATAAATATGATATGAATATATCGAAGGATTTATTTAATAAATATTTTAAAATTTGATGATGGTTTTTATAATGGCTATATAAAGGGTAAAGAAAATTATGAAAATTTCATTACAGACATGAAATTAATAGTAGGAATTTCTTTTATTATAAGAACAAATATATATTATAAAGGTAACCTTGTTTTTCATTTTTTTGTATGTTTGTATACATAGCAGTACCTTTCAGAAAAATAAAACTATTCAGTTTAAATATTTGAAAAGTATAGTTAAATACATACATATTTAATAAAATCATTATATGCCGTATTTACTCGCGTAATTTACGCACCCTGATTTTTGCACACATGTTTTTGGAGAATAATGTAAACCATATTTTCGCGTTATTAAAATGCATTAGTAGGTTCAACATTACTAGACAATGTCTAATTTATTAGAGGTAAATTACCGGTACTCGAATTTATAAATTATCGTAATGTAGTTACCTATTATTGTATAAATATATTTTTCGGAATAAAGGTTCAATTTCACTTAATGAGTGTTTTGTTTAGGTAAGAGGTAATTTTGAAATACACGCCTATTACGTAAACCCAAAAATTGCAGGTTGATCTGATTCCCCGCTTAATTTACGCACCCCCTTTTTTGGCAGGTTAAAAGCGGCAAAAAAGTGAGTAAATTACGCGAGTAAATACGGTAATTTTCAATAAAACATTATATTTAAGAAATATACATTTTTTTGCACACTGGTTTAAATGTTTGCTTTATATAAATGTATAAAATTTATAATTTTTGTTTGGGTAAAAGTTAAAATTGCATTTTGAAACAAATTAGTAGCACTTTAACTTGTAGAGCCATAATACCTATCCACTTATGCAGGCCCGTACCCAGAATTTTGGAAAGGGGGGGTTTTGAAAACTTTCTTTGCATATTTATTTTATAAATAACAATACATTTTTCACTAATATTCGTACTATTAATAATTTTGATTTATACATTAATAATTTACATAAATGAATTACCCCGTATATGAACATTAATAAAAGTTACATATGTTATTAATTATACTTGTAATAAAAAATTTTGCTTAAGATATTAATGAAGTACCTATAAATATGGAGCATACTTTTTCTCTTTTCTTTTAAAAGTAGGTAAGAACACCCTAAAAAAACTCATCAATATATATTTTAAATTTGTGATTTTTTTCAGATTTTGGTGTATTTATAATAACTATTTCAGTTCTCATGGGGGGGGGTTAACCACCAAAACCCCCCCGTGGACACGGCCTTGCACTTATGTACACACATTCATCAAAAAATTCTTTTTACTTTGTATATACATACATAACCACATTAAACATACAGAATTATTTTCTAAATCTTTTTCTGAATTTCTATTGGATAATATAACCATAAATTTTAAAATTTAATATGTCAAACGCTTAGAACTTCCACTATCCAGAAATTGATAATAATTTAAAATTTTTCTTATAAACTTCCTATTGGGTTCTACTTATTCGAAAACACATAGATATAATTAAATATTCAGTTATTTTTTCCTGGCGATTACAATAACTTTTACCAAGGGCGTCGCCAGCCGTTAAGCCAGGAGGGGGGCAAGATGATAGAAAGAGGATATGAGTTATAGGAAAAATAAAATATATAAGTTGTAAAGGCTTAATATTTTATTAAACAAGAATAAAATCTTAATTAAAACATAATTTTCGTGGGATTCTGGCAAATTGTTCTACTACTTTATTATAAAAGTCTTTCAAATTGTCCACGATTATGTGCCTATGAGTACTCATCATGGCCAGTTGATTAAAAAGTTTCAAGGCTCCAGGGGAGGGGAACTGCCCCCTGCTCCCCGCTGACGACTCCCATGACTTCTACTATTATAAAGATAACCATACTAGTTGATTTCTTTATTTTTAATATGAAAGTATATTAACTTCTTACAGTTTCTATAAACATAAGTAAAATCTATTAAAGAATAAAGTAGAATTAGTTGAATCAGAGTTTCATACATGGGCGTAGCACCAATGGAAGCGATGGTAGCGCCGCTTCCCTCACAAATTAGTACAAAATTGTTTTTTAGTATTTGCGAAAAGAATACTAGCCTCAAAAAGAAAATGAAGTAACTTGTTGACTTTAAGTGCCAAAATTAAAAATTACTGGAAAAGAGGAGCATCAGATGAAAATGCTTTGCATGCGTGAGTGACAAAAATAGCTACACGCTTACTATTTCTCGTTACTAGTGCCTAGAGTTGTCTCTGAACGATTTTCTGTGTACCAATGATAGAAAAGGGTTGCGCACGCACGTTCAATTTGGAAGCGCCAGGATTGTGTCACTTCAAGATCACATTAATTGCGCGAATTTTTATCCATGCGATTTCAGAGTAATATGTATCGACAGAAAAGAAAAAATGCGCGCGCATCTCCAGTCTGGAAGCGCTGAGTCGATTGCTTTACGGTCACATACACTGATTAACAGCGCGATTTTACGAGCATGTGGTAGTGCGGCATTTGCAGTACACTTTCTTTGGATCGTTTTAGATATGCTGCCGTTTACTAATAACGGAACTGGAAGCGATGGTCGGTCGCGCTTTTTAGTCTACAGTAAAAGCTTTACTGGCTCGTTTATCTTATTCCTGCCATGAATATCAATAGTCTGTTAAAATGCTAACATTTTCGAAATTGGGACTACAAACAATTGTATTATTGAAAGATTTCCACTGATTAGTTTTAGTTCATTTAGTTTTCAAGAAAAAATTAATATTATTCAAAATGATAAACCAATGTCTAGTTTAGAAAATTCGATTACAAAATCAAAAGATACATGGGCGTTGCCAGCGGCGGGCAGGGGAGGGCAGATGCCCTCTCCCCTGGAGCCTTGAAACTTTTTAATCAACTGGCCATGATGAGTATTCATAGGCGCGTAATCATGAACAATTTGTCAAAAACCTACGAAAATTATGTTTTAATTAAGATTTTATTCCTGTTTAATAAAATATTAAGCCTTTACAACTTATAAATTTTATTTTTCCTATAACTCATATCCTCTTTCTATCATGTTGGGCCCCCCCCCCGGCGGCTGGCAATTCATGTTGCCCCCCTGGCCCATCAGCTGGTGACGCCCTTGAAAAGGTATGTAAAATATTCTCTTCTATAATTTATCAAACTTCTCTATGTATGTAAAATATTCAACCGCCATTTTGAAACAAATTTATGCGCAACAATGACATGGTATGCGGTTGTGAGAAGATAAAAAATTGTTCTGTTGGGCTTAACTATTATTTAAGCAAGAAAAAAATGTTTGGAATGCAAATGGCTTTGACTTGATTCAGTCTTTTGGGAAGACAGAAAGCTATGATGGAAAAGGAAATTTTTAAAAAATTACCGATATTATGCAAACAAATATGTCTAGTAATAGGTTTAATGATGTAACAAAGTTAAAATTTTTAAATCACTTGAATACAAAAAATGTTTTAAATTCTCAATAAAATTTTCTGGAAGAAGACTTTTTAAATTTAAAACAGAATTACGGAAACTTTTTGGATCTTGCAAGTTAGAAAAGTGTACTTTAAAGATTCTAACATATATAAAGATACTGCGGTGCATCTTATACTTGACCACTTCAGATCCAACAGATGTTTTTTTCAGAAATGTGTAAGCCTACTCATTTAATAATAATAATTTTAGCAACCATTTCGTCTGCAGAAAGATCATTCTCAGCAGTGAAACAAATAAAACGTATTTAAGAAATGCACGAGATCGGGAGTAACTATCTTCATTAGCTTTTTTTAGTATTGAAAAAGAATTATTATCAAACATTAGGAAACGACCATCTTTTCGTAATGATGTAATAGATGCTTTCGTAAACAAGAACTGGAAAATCAATTAATCTATAAAAAAATGAGACATTTCGTTCCCCTTAATTAATTTTCATTTTTGTTCTGTATTTAACTGAATTTTACACATGTTTTTTTTTTTTATGTAAAAAAATATTTGATTGCGGCGCTTCCTCAGTTCTAGGATTCACGCTACGCTACTGGTTTCATACAATATAAGCATTTGAATAGAGTATTTATCATAATTTTAAATATTACGATCTGGAAACTTTTAAGAAATTTTCACTATGAGGTAATTCATAATAAAAAAAAATGAACAATGCAATATCATCACCGAATTATTTTTTTTTACATTTTATTTATAACATGAAGATAATTAAAATGTTCTCCGATATATACAATGTTTCTTTAATTTTGTAATAAAAAATAAGATACAGAAAAAAAATCTTTATATTAAATCTTTAATATACGTTAAACGACATATGTTTATTATTAGAACCTTGTGTTACTCTTTATTCTAAAAGGGTTTAATTCATTTTTAGATCATAAATTATTTTTAAAGAAAACCGATCAGAGTGAACATTTAAGATTGATTTTTTCCAAGGCCCATTTTCTTTGGTTTCAAGAAAATATTTAAATGCTTCTGTGGTCCAAGGAGATTTAAAAATTCAATATCGAAATATATGGTACATTTATTTACAATTTTAGTAAAATATATATTTACCTAAAGGTTTAGTGCATTATTTCGGTTAAAAAATGAATTCATTATTTTATCATGATGATCATCCTTTTACACAAAAAAAGGAGATTTTCTACATAGTTATTGATATAAAATTTTTGTTAGGCTAAATGTATTTAGTGGAGATCATAGTCTCCTCTAAGTATACGATTGATGAATACAATGTTAATGTTTCATTACAACAAAAATAATTCTGTGAGTATACACACAAATGTATTCTACATATAATTTGAGAAGCTAATAATGATTAATTGAGCGATAGAAAAAAAGAAAAATTTAATAATCGAATAGGTACAAAAATGATCCGGCATGGAAACACCTAAATAAGTTGATACAAATTTATTACTTAAGTATACACAATTGTCATGAACTTAACAAATAAACATATTATGTTTACACAAAGGGAACCTATCACCCTTACTAATAGCACGAATTATATGTGCATTTATAAAACAATCAACCCTAATTATTGTATCCACACACGTGTGGGATGTGCGAGTAAAGAAACATAATAATTTAGCAAAAAATACATAACAGTTTTTTTTTGTTTTTTTTTTTTTTAAATGGGCACGCCAGTACAGGACATTTACCCAACATAAAAGATTAAAAGAATAGAAGGACATATGGAGCGACAAGTTAAATCAAGAAACGATTAGAGACAGAGGAAATGAAGGCGGCTAACAAGAGAACAACAGAAGGAGATGGAAAAGTGAGAATATAGAGGGCACTGTAAGGAGTAGGGAGGCCAAGGCTAAGCAAATTGGAATAAAGGTTCGCGCGTTCTGTAGAAATAAAGGAACATTCAAATAGTACGTGGTTTGCATCACATGTGCCATTTAAGGTAGGAGGATGTAAGGGACACAAAGGAGATTGAACCAGAGCAAAGCGGAAACGAGAAGCCGGGAGCAGACCATGATTAAAACGAAGGCGAACTATGGAAGAAATGACAGAACGGCTGATACTGGGAAAATTATTAAACCAAGGAGAAACGGATGGAGAAGGCTGTAAAGCAAGGTAAAAGGAGTCAGGGTTGGAGAAAAAGGACGAATAGAGATCAGTCCAAAAGTCACGGTGAGAACGAAAAGAGAGAGAGTAAAGACTTTGGGAAGGAAATCTGCCTATGAAACGACCATTTACTGCGACCGAACAAGCTAACGAGTCAGTAAGATCGTTACCAGCTATACCACAGTGGCCAGGAATCCAAAGCAGGTCAATATGGATAGAGCGGGTGGCTAATAAATTGAAAATCAAGGAGCGAATATAAAGAATAATAGGACAGGAAGAGGGTTCAGGAAAGGGAGACGCGATAGCTACTAAAACACTCTTCGAGTCCGAGCATAGAAGGAAATTCACTAAATTGGAAGTTGAAGATATAAAAAGGACCGCACGCAAAATAGCCGTGGATTCGAAATGATTCAGAATAGTTGAGAGCAGGAAGAATAAAAGCGGCACCGACCCCCGAAGCAGATTTCGAGCCATCCGTAAAAATCGTGATGTGAGCAGGAAATAGTGAGGAAAAAGTGTGATTAAATTCTTCGTGAATGGCAGGATGAGGAAGAGACTTAATATTAGAAGGTAAAGAGAATAACTTAGGCGGATGAGACAGTTCAGAGAAGTTAAAGGTAAAGTATGGAGATTTGTTCTGGGAGAGGACAAAGTGAGAAAGTGGAACGAGTCGAGAAAAGATGAGAGAAAGAATTGGAATCTTACGAGGAGAAAAACGCCAGTTGACCCGGATATATTGATAAGAATTCATGAGTTTGGAAGGAGAGATCTGCAGACGTCTAATCATAAACCTTTCACCAAGGTGAAGTCTTCGAATACAAAGAGGAAGAAAGCCAGTTTCGGACAGAAGAGCTGGAATTGGAGAAGAATTCAGGGCACCAATACAAAGGCGCAGACAAGAACTTTGGATGCGATCAAGTTTGACGAGAAGGGAAACAGGAGCACTGGCATAAAGAAAAGAACAATAGTCAAACTTAGAAAGAATAATGAATTTATACAGCATGAGAAAAATATATGGATCACCACCCCATTTGGGGGAAGACAACGCCTTCAAAAAATTGAGTCTTTTGAGAGCAGACGTGCAGAGATAGTTAATATGATCATGAAAAGACAGAGTACTATTAAGAATTACGCCGAGGTAGGAGAAGGAAGTAAGCAAAGGAATAGGGACCTGGCACATGGAAAGGTTAACCAAGGAACGATCAAAAGGACGAAATGTAAAAATGATACCAGCAGACTTCTCAGGGGAAATAGAAATATGAAGAGAGGATAAAGAATTTTCTAAAACAGCAAGGGAGTTATTAAGCTCCTCATTAGCAGAAAACAGATCATCAGAAGAAGAATAGACGAGAATATCGTCGGCAAAGAATAGCGAACTAGATGGGATAGAAAGAGAAGAAAGACTAAGGAAATAAATGTTAAAAAGGGTAGGACTAAGGCAAGATCCCTGCGGAAGACCTCGAAAAACTGTCCTGGAATCAGAAAAGAAAGGGGTAGAGAGATGGATAGTTCTGTTCTGGAACAGATTAATAACTAAAGATGTAAACATTATTTAAAATTTACTGTCAAAAAAAAAAAAAAAAAGCTCAACTATTGTCTAATGAAAAATTTATGAATAGGATTAAAAGAAAAAGTAAAAAGAGAAAAAAAAAAGTAACAATCAATAGGAAAACAAAAAAGATATAATAATCCCCAATCAAAATAAAATGATAATATAAACAGCTGTAAGCATGTACACATAACATCATAAAAAATAGTAAAAATTAGTTTTTTTACTCTTACCATTCATTGTTTTAGATAACATGCAAGATTTCTAAATACCGATGGGGAAATCAAACTTCTCATCAAAACTTGTCCTTGTTGCTGGCTGGCATTCAGTATTATTTTTAAAAATCAACGGACCATCAGCTGGTTCATCAGAACTACATTTGGTACACTTATCAATTTTTTTGTTATCTTCGAGTTTTTCTGTTTCTTCGTGGTCATTCTTTATCTTATAGGTTGCTTTCAATCGATCAATGCTTACAGTATCTTCTCAACCATTGAGTTCAAGTACAAAATATTTTTTACACCCAAGAAAGATATGATATGGCCTCTTATAGGTAGTGGATAATCCTGTTAAAACTATGACCTTACACAATAACATGTGATACAGTTTCTAATTGTCTTAGCAAAAATGTCTCTTGGGATTGATTCCTGGGCGCTTTAGGGCTTATCATTTCGAACACCTCTCACAATTTTCTTATTACCTTGGACGGATCATATTTTTTATGGTCACTGGAATCAAAAAACTCTCCTAGCAAACAAATAGAGGAAACCTTCAATAACTAGGATGGAGAATAACCAGATTCATTTATGGTTGTTCAAATCCCTAACATTACCAGCAGCATGCATGTAGTCCAAAACGTTTTACAGCATTGGATAGCTTCCTTGAATGTCCTGTGTACCCGCTCCACCTTGCCATTGGCCTTCGGGTTGTACAGAGTTGTTTTAATGTGGTGGAATTGTGAGTAACTTAGATAGCTTGTCAAACAACATTGATGTAAATTGTGCTCTTTGGTCTGCAGTCAAGTATGGGAGAATTCCATATTGAGAAATCCATTCATTGATTAAGACATTTGTCACTATCTCCACTGTTATGTCTGTGGTAGGAATTGCCTCCAACCATTTTGTTGCCTGATTGATTATCATTACTAGGTAACATTTCCCTTCAGAAACTGGCAAGGACCCAACAATATCTCAATGAACATGCTCCAACTGATTCGCTCGTTAAATCCATCCCAAAGGGGTATACATGTGCCTTAAAATCCTCGACTTCTGACAGCTAAGACAGTTTTTCGTCCACTTTCGAATATCTCAGTTCATGTATAGCCACACAAATCTTTTCTTAATCATAGTCACGGTTCGCTTTCCTGACATGTGATTTAAATTATTTTCATATGAAACACAGACACACCCAAACAAACGGGTACAAACGGACTGAGTTTACTGTCAACATACATATGCATATTGTCCTGTTCGATTAATTTCAGCTGCCACTTCAAATTTTCACTGGAAAGGATCTCCTTCAGCTCCTGATCCTCCTGCTGGGCTTTTTCAAACTATGTCGTCAAGTATGTTTTGCTTGTTATTGTATTAGTCCTGGATAAAAAATCGGCGACTGGATTATCTTTTCAAATAATATGATAAATGTCACTAGTAAATTTTGATATAATTTTCAGTTGATGAGTCTGTCATGCATTCAACAAATTTAGGTCCTGATGCAAAGCTATCAGCAATGACTTTGGTCTACAAAAATTGTAAATGTAACTCCCTCTATCAAATCTTGATGATGCTTCACAGCGGCGAATACAGCCAATAGTTCTTTATCATTCACACTACATTTGCTCTCTGATTCGATCAATTTATGTAAGAAGAATATGAGCAGCTGCAACTGATCATCCATAAGTTGATTTAGTGAGGTGCCGATGGTCTTATTTGACACATCACAAATCAATACCAACTTTGTATCTTTATTGGGATACATTAAAGTAACTGTTGTCGTCATTTTTTTAAATTCCCATCTTGTTCCAACTTAGCTATCTCTTTCTGCTTTTCGCTTTCACTTCCTTGTAAGCGTTATTTTATTATTTTAATACCTTTTCTTTTTTATTTTCCCCCGTATTTTATTTTTAATTTTGCGTAACGAGGTCCGTTTATATTTAACAATTATTTCTATTTTATTTTACCGCAATGTTTATATTTTCTTTTTATTTGTTAATTGCATGCTAGCGCCTAGAGTTAAAGGTCGTCATATTTAAGGATAGCGTCGGTATTTTTTTTGGACAGCATGGCTGTCGCGGTCGGCATCAGGTAGTTTCTTTAGTTGTAAAAACGTGTGTGTAGCGAAGTGGCGTGGGCCATTGTATGTTTTGTTTCGCGGGAAAAACGTGTCTCCTTTAAGTGTACGAAGCTATAAAGCGTGTGTATCGTTTTTATATATATTTCCGTCGTTCATAAACGTCGTGTTTGTATAAAATTAATAAAGAGGAGAATTTGGTAGATTTGTTCGTTTATTTTCTGTAATCATCTGTTGTGTTTTGTTTTTTTTGTGTAAAATACGTTAGTTTAAAATTTCGGCCGACAACAGTAACCAATTTCACTAACATTTGTTTCGATTTTTCGAATGCCTCAATAGAATCATCAGTTTACATAATTTTACTTTTATCCTCCTTCTTTTCTCCTTAAGTTAAATTAGCCCTAGTAATTCGGCAGCATGTGAAATGAACCAATGGCAAAAGTTCATCATCCCAAAATACTCACTCACATAAAACGGTTTCTTTAAATTATTTATCACAGCTACCTGTGCAGGATCAGGCTTAATTTCTTATGTCATAATTTGATATCCAATGAATGTAAGCAATGATTTTGTGAAAATACATTTTCAAGATTACGTACACATATAATGTATGGAATCCTAATAAAATTGTTCAGAAACGATAAAAATATCAAATAAAAATGTTGTTATGGTCACACTGATTCAATTTGGCATATATGCTATGATTTGTTTACATATATTTGTAGGTTAGATATTACATAATGTCATGCCGGCTCTTAAATGTTCCGATATATAATTAATAGTACTTTTTACATGTTTACAAATGTAATTATGGAATATACATCATTAATAATCATCGAACTGTTATTACAAACACAACAAATTTATAACTCACAAACGGTCTGACTTATAAACTTTAAATTTGGAACATAAATTATAATTAAAATTCTCTTTAAAACTATCTATAACTTCAAGATGACCGACTACCCTGGGCAGCAAAAAACCCAAAAAATCGTCAAGAATATATAATACAGTATTTAAAACAACCATAAAAATCACTTAAAAAATCGTAACTCATCACCAGATAAACCTATAAAGGTGAAATTCAAAATATAACATAAAATGCAGGAATCCTTTTACAAAATCAAAAAATTACGTTAAAAAAATTATTTAAACCCCCCGTTTTGAGTCCAAAGCATGAAAAAAAAGTTCACATAAATATTAGTCCAAATAAAAATGTTGGAGAAACCAAAACATATGCTTAAAGAACCGCTTCATAGGAAAAATATAGCCAGGCTTACAACATTATATTCAGACCTTTGGGGCGCCAAAAGCTCAAATATTTTGAAAAAAATTTATTTTTTTCTGGGTATGTGATATACTGTTGGAAAGATTGATATTTGTTGGGTAACGAACCTACATTTCAATTCCTTAACGAAACTTTTAAAGTTGCCAGAAAGTTCAAAAAAGCGCAAAAAATGACGTGTCCCCCTAGCGTCACCAGTATTATAGCTAAAAATTTTGAACATAACTAAAAACATGCGCTTCCATTTATATTTCTCTAGTTTGGAACATTCGGGGTTCCAGCTTTAAAATTAAACCCTCAGGGTGTCGAAAGCTCGAAATTTTGGAAAAAAATATTTTTTTTTCTGGGCATGTATTGTGTTGTTGGGAAAATCGCTATTTTTTGGGTACGATTTCATTTCCTTAACAAAACTTTCAAAGTTTATGAAAGATTCCAAAAAGCATGAGAACTGATATGTATCCTCATCTTTGTGACATGAGCAATATAACTAAAAATTTTGTACAAGGTTGAAAATATGCACATCCACGTATATTTCTCTGGTTTGGAACGTCTAGGATTTCAGCTTTAAAATTGGCCCCTCGGGGCTCCGATACCTTCAAATTAAAAAAAAAAAAATGTTTTTCTGGGCACAGTGCTATTTGTTGGGAACGAACCTGTATTTCATTTTCTTAACGATCCATTGAAAGTTTACTAAAAGTTCAAAAAAGTGTGAAACATAATGTGCTGCTTCCGCTTGTGGCTTAGGTATTATAGCTAAAGATTTTGAATAAGGTTAAATAAATTCGCATCCCTGTATATTTCTTTACTATGGAACATCTGGATTTCCAACTTTAAAACCAGACGCTTGGGGCGCCGAAAAATCGAAAATTTCAAAAAATATATTTTCTTCCCCAATCATGTGATATAACGATGGAAATATCGTTATTTGGCAAGAACAAAACCGTATCAAATTTCCTTAACAAAACTTTTAAAGCTAACAAAAAGTTCAAAAAATTTGGGTGTGGCTGTGCTGAGGAACAGGGCTGCTGATTTAATGTGAAACACCTGTATCGGTTTAAGTATTTATATATATATATATTAATTACAACATAATTCTTAGGCTACCCCCCTATTTAAAAAAATGTCTCAAAAAATGTCCATCAAAGCTGAAAAGATCCAAGAGAAACAAGATTATTTCTGAGCAGAATATTTTTGAGGTATTTTCAAAGCAAAAATTTTGTTTCTTTAACTAAAATAATACAATCACACCACCCTGAACAAAGCAAACAAAGAATCATGTTTTCTTCAATGGAGACAAGAGTCTCAAAATCAGACCGACTCAAAATGAATCTATGTCATAGATTTTTAGTTCCACTGAAATTCTGCACAGCGCTATGTACTATTGTAAGAAGAAGTGAAATAAATTTCCACTGTTTGTAAAGGCTTAACTGAATCTAACTTGATTTTAAAAAATAAAGTTTTTACCACAAACGATTTGTGCATTATTATGCTTTGGCAAAAAATGCAATCCAAATGTTCAAAAAAAGTTTTACTTCTGTTATATAAAGTACACTGGTAATTTTTTCAAAATAAGAGTATTAAAATTACTTTAACATATGCAAAAGTGTGTATCTTACAGGAAGTTTGTGTTTTTATAACCTATTGACTTTATTACAGTAAACCCTTCACTTTGGTGAACAAAAAGAAATAGCAATCAGTTTTAAAATTTATAAACGCAAATTCTGAATATGTGCACATGCGTCATTTAGTGAAATGTAGATTGAGTTTCAGTGCTTTTTATTTTCAGATTATAATATAACAAGTAAAACTTAAATACTTGTTTAAAATTTTCTATTTATTTATTATTGATATAAAATATTTAATCATTGTTTAAGCTTTTTTTGCAATAGTGGCATAAAAAGTGTCAGCCTAATATATTCCAACCAGGTTGCTATGATTATTTAAAATTTAATCTTGTGCACATTTTTAGTCAATTTGTCATCCATATTGTAAAAGAAAACTCAGTAAATTAATATTCCTTTTTCTTTTTTAAAACTAACCTTAAGTTCTAATGTTGGGTAAAAAAAAATTTTTTTTGTTGCCCCATCCCTACATACAGAAAAGTATATTGAACATTCTAAAACAAATTTCAAAACGTATCCCTCGTGAATGTTAAGGTTTACTCTATTTGAGATGATTTCCGATTTCTAAATTACAACTGGTATAACCTATAGTGTTAAACTGAAATCAAAGTTAATTTATGGTGAGCAAAATTGAAATCCGGACACTGTGTAAAGAAATAAATATGTGTTCTAAAAAGGAAGTAAAAAGAGCTGTTACAGATTCGGTGTTTTTATCAGATTGTAACATGAAGCCTGGGGAACGGAAATGCTAAAAAAATAAACCAGAAAAAAAAAAAGAAACCTAATGCCGAGTAAAGTTATAAAAAAACTGCATTTATGTAGGCAAAATTGAAATCTGGACACAGCAGAAATGTTGCGAGTGCATGTACATATAAGGCAGTATAAGGTCGGGTTTCTCAAAAAAATGAATAATAATATACACTCTGTAATCGCTTATTCATTTTGTAACAATACATGCAAACTGCAGCATACTGTGTCCATTCTATGTGTGAATTAAAACGGTGAATAGGGGAAAATGTCACGTTCAGGAAAGAACATCACATGTGAAATGCGTGAATTAGTAATTGTGAATAATGCAGGCGGTAAGTCAATCAGGCAGATCTCAAAATTAGTGAACATACCCAGAAGTACGATTTCAGATATTATTTTACGATATAAACGGGAAGATTGAATTGAAAGTACAAAGTGTTAAGGTGCAGTAGAGAAGTTAACAGTCTATGACCGGTGTTCTATCCGCCGAAAAGTGGAGAAAAACACCCTTGTAAGTGCTCCCAAACTGATTACATAGTTGCGGGAACATGGTGTGGAAGTGACAGATCAAACGGTACATAATGTAATTCATAATTTAGGATATAATTACTGCATGCTGTAAACCTTATATCAACGAAATTAACCAAAACAAGCGCTTTCGGTTTGCTGAGACATACTTTTTACACGATGAAACGTTCTGGCATGATGTACTATTTGTGGACGAGTCTAAATTTAACATGTTCTGCAGCGATGGCAAAGTAAAAGTGTGGGGGAAGCCCAACACAGAATTGGAACAGAAAAATTTGAAAACTACAATAAAGCATGGCGTGGGTAATTTGGTATTTGTGGAGGAGAACATGGATGTGAATATGTATATTGACATTTTGAGGAACAACTTACATGAAAGCGCTGAGAAATTGGGCTTTTGTCAAACATTTAAGATGTACTAAGACAATGACCTAAAATACAAAGTATGGAAAACACGCATGTGGTTATTGTACAATTGTCCCAAGGTACTGGAAATCCCTCCACAATCCCCGGATTGTAATATTATTGAGAATTTGTGGGATTATATCGACGATAAACTTCACAAATGGCCAATTTCAAGTAAAAAACACTTACAGGAATGTATCATAGAGGTATGGAACAACATCCCAGCCTCTTATGTCCAGCGTTTGGTTGCATCGATGCCACGAAGGATGAAGGCCGTTTATGAGATTAAGGGTCTACACACCAAATATTAAAAATTGTGATTTTTTGTGTCTTTTTAAGTTTTTTTACCTTTTTAGTGAGATTTTTCAGTTCTGTCCAGATTTCAATTTTGCTTTCAGAAGTACAATTTTTTTCATAATTTTGTTGTCATTGTGGTTTTGTAATTTTTTTTTCACATATGTGTTTATGACAATGTATCTTTTATTTTAGTAACAAACCATGCATCAATACATTCCTTCTTAACCTCCTTATAGATATATATTCATTTTTTTCAATAGTGTCTGGCACTGTATATAAGCTGTGTGTGATTTGTTACTCATTTAGTGGTTTTCGAATTAAAATATAATTTGCAGTAGGCAGGAAAATTGTGATGAAATCGTATTACCTAGTTTTAAAATAAATTTTTTACATAAAATTCATCGCAATTTTGTTTTTTTTTTTATAGTTCTTCTTTTCTGATGAAAAAATTGTGCAGAAAAATGTGGTGCAAAATTTCTACTGAGCTTCACTCTAAAAAAATTCAATGTGAAAAGACAAAGAAATATCTCATAAATTTAGTTTCAATAAAATAATTTTTAAACTCCAGATGGGTTTATCATAACGATTACTTTAAAGTAGTCATGTATTGTTTAAAAGAGTAAAAACACAATTCGTTACTAATTTTATTTTGATCTTGGTTTTGTAATAAAAGTTTCCACTCTAAATAATATTTCAAGTAAAAATTATCAGTTATCAAGCGTTTTCAGTATTTGTAGTAAAATGTTTGCCTAGTAAAAACTTGTGATAGCTTTCAATATAAATGAAACACTAATTTTTGATACGGAAATAAATTTATAATCGAACTAAATGCAAAACAATACAGCACGTATAAATTAGAACGATTCGATATACATTAATTAGTTTCTAATATTGATAAAGCGATATTTGATTTTAAACAATTCGACATTAGCGCCCAGCAGAACATCAGTGTAACTACCAATCTATGACGTAGGTTCATTTCGAGTCGGTCTGACTTTTAGACTTTTGTATCTATGACGTCGGTTCATTTCGAGTTGGTCTGACTTTGAGACTCTTGTCGTCCTCTTTATTAAGCTAAAGAGGGGAAGCTAATAAAATTTGAAATATTGTAAATTGAGTTCAAAAATCGTGTTTAAGTTTTTATGAGACGAAAGCTGGAAACTTAAAACTTATTTGAAATTTAAACAGTCAGAAGCTGAAAGTTAAAACTATAATCATTAAAGGCATAAGTTCTATTATCTTTTAGCATTATTATTATTTTCATGTTCTTGAGCCATGGTTGTACATAATGTTTTTCTTTTATAATGTATCCAAACTTAAAGTATTCTACATATTATTATTAATAGATTTTAAATTTGTGAAATTCATCGCACAGAGTAGTTATTTTCTTAATAATAATGCATAATTGAGCTGTTTATAAAACTAGAATAACAAAAAAGGGGGTTTCAAGAAATACTTGAAACTTAAACATAGTAAATTATAATGGTTTATTAATAAAATTAGAAAACCGAATTAGTAAGATTTTAGAATATATAATGAACTGTACTATTTTGTATTTTTCTAATATAATGGTGTATATTTTGTATGATTTCTAAATATTTCATAAATTTACCATGAAAATTAAGTAGAAAATTTATTTTTACATGTTGATTAGAATAAAAAATAAATAAAATGCATACATTGCTGATAACATAAATATCACTTAGTAAAAAATTGTCACTTTATAAGACTAAATAATATCTACATTACAGATATATTAAATGAAATACAGTAAAAATATTTAAAATTTAAGCGTAAATGAAAAATATAAAAAAACTAAAAAACTTTTAATATATTAACAGAGTACATAAGCTATAACTAAGAAAAACAAATAGAAACAAAAATTAAAATCAAATCATTCAGTGTGACGCAATTCATTTTAATTTTGATAAAAATTATCTCTATTGCTATAGATTGGACAATTTTTTCAAGTAATGTAACGAGTTTTGACATTTTTATGTCTTTACTTTGGCATATAAAGTCGAAAAGCATTACAAAATTCAGCGCCACAAAATGGAGCGTCACAGAAAAGCGTTACAAAAATTTCATGTCTATGTCTTTACTTTGAGACATAAACTTGAAAAGCATTATTAAATTGAGCATCATGAAATAGAATGGCGTACCATAAATATTGAATCTGAATTGATGCATTGTGCCTACGAGGGTCACATAGAAAGTAAGATTCCAAAACCCATCACATTGGTGTAATAATGAACAAAAATTAAATTTAAAACTTACATTTTATTGCTTGAGCATTTTACAAAGTTTTTGATGTAAGTACCACCAACTTTTCAACACTTACGCTATAACATTTTCTATCTAGTCCAGTGACTCGATATTTTTAAGCAATTTGTCATCTGCCGAATATATATATATATATATATGTATATATTTTATTATTTTTTTTTTGTTTTAATTGAAAAACTAAAGCGTTATCTCTTGGGCAAGGTCTGAACTGTAGTCAATGGACAACTTGGCAGTAAATTCTTGGGTAATGTTCTCTGTGAGTAGCCGTGCATTGTCATGCAACAGTTGAATTGCTTTCTAAATTTTTATCTCTTTCCTTAAATTAATGAGTGTTTCCAGTAGTTTAGGTCGTTAATGGTCTGTCCACGCTCCATGAATTAAACTAAAATAATGTGATCCGTTTGAAGTCTCAAAACATCAACATTGGACGGATTTTCTAGAAGATTAAACTAATAACGGCACAATAACTAAACTAGTCTCATTTTAAAGATAAATCTATTACATTTAATAAAGATCTATTTTTATTTATTTATTTATTTTTTTGTTGCACAGTCGGTAAGAATGAAATTTTCTCATGGAAACTCCAAAAGCGTCACGAAATGGAGCGTCACAGAAAAGTGTTACAAAAATTTTATGTATTTACTTAGATATGATTAATTACTAATAATAGAGCATTTAATGAGACAAATTTCCCACCTACCCGAGTATGCATTCAGCAGAAGTAGATAAAAGTGTTTCCTATAACAACTTGTAAAGACCTGTGAAGATCGTAGGTTTGTGTAGTTCACACGTCATTTCCTCAATACTATCACCTCTAACGATAATGATGTAAATAAGGAACATTGTACTAGCAGTAGTTAGTTGTTAAATGTATATTTTTGCACTTATGTTGCCATATAATATGTACAAGCAGGGCTTGAAAGATGAATAATAATACGGCTTAAACTTAATACAGCTTATGTTCTTGAAAAATACAGCTTAAGCTTTCGGCTTTTGGCTGTATAAATTTAAAATATGGCTTAAGCTTTTAGTTTTCGGCTTACGAAATGAATTTCAATAGAAGTTAATTAAAATCGTTTACTAATTACTATGCATCAAACTATTTAGAATTATTATTGAAGCTTCAACTTTTTTCTTTACGTACAAAAATAAAAGTTTTTAAAAACTATTTTTTACACGAATAGTTATGTCAAAAATGCAAAATCAAGAAATTAAAAAAAAAAAGCTTAAGCCGAACTTAAAGTTTAATTTAGCTTTTTTAGAAATACAGCTTAAGCTTTCGTCTTTCGACTGTTTAAATTTTGAATATAGCTTAAGCTTTAGGCTTTTAGCTTATGGAAATTTAAATATGGCTTTTGGATTAAGCTTATGACATTTAAAAATGATTGGCTTTCAGCTTTTGGCTTTCGGCTGGCTTTCAAGCCCCGTGTACAAGACATTTACAGGTTGTACGGCGACATTCTCATGTCGGCGGAGGCCGCGAAGCGAACGACATTTTGATGTCGGTGGACGCCTGAGTGGCTATACAAAGACCACTTTTAAGAGAGAACATGAAAATGTCTCACTACGTTGTAGACTTGTACGCGAGCTGATTTCAAAGATTCTGGAACAAGTAGATAATAGACTTTATGAGTTTTCATTATTCATTAGGAATGAGTAGGAAACAAAAATGATGACCACAAACCTTCTCAAAAATAGAAAACTGAAATTTGAAATTAATAAAACTTAACAATTACTGGAAATTAAAAATTCGGGCGTAATTGCATATCCTTATACTTTATAAATCAAGTAATGGAAGATGGTACGAAAGTGATTTCTCTATGAAGCGAACCCAAAATTAATTAATAATGTTAGGAAGATTCTTCACACCACTTGATATCTTTCAGTTTTTTCTATATAAGACGACTCTAAATATGAGAAAAGTTTCTTAGATAACATCATTGATTAATACATTTGTGTAGTATAAAAGTAACTGAAATCCTGAAAATATAGTTTAAAATCGGCCAAAAATTATCCTACTTCATATGTGATAATTTATATGCAGAATGTAAGATTTGACATATTTGAATTTAACATGTACAAAGTAAAATGTTCTGCGTATATTTTTTTAACGCTAATGTAGTTAAAATTTTCTAAAAAAAACTACAAATTCTACCACGTTATATAATAATGATTTCGATCTATTCATTTTGCGCATGCGTTTTCAATTATTTTATTTAACCTACTATCACATCGCGGACGATATGTTTTTTGGAAGTTTAAATAATGGTTTAATTGTGAAATTTGTACTATTCGAGTAATCCAGAAAATTTTTCATAATCTGAGGTAATAAACGCGCTTAATTCCTATTACTGTTTTTATACCTAGTTTAATTTATTTGCCTGTGTACTCTACTCGAAAATCAGTAACGATATTTATCAAACAATGTTATCGAAATATATCGAAGTTAAATATTTATCATAGTTGTTGAAACATTGGAGGTGTAAGTTTTTCCGCTATTTGTTGAGTATATTTTGTTCTTGTAATTTGTTCGTTTATTATGTATACTGATTTAGAAGAACCCCCAAGAAAGCCGAGGCAAATTCGCAATACACCATTTTTTCATTACAGAACATTATACGCCGCTTTATTTACTTTCACATGCTGTTTAATATTCGTCCCAATTCAGTAAGTAAAAATTTGTACCGATAATCTTTGGTGTAAATAGCGTTTATTTAATGTTTAGTTTGAAGTAATATTAATTGTTTCTTTTTCCTTTTTAAACTTTTCACTAGTTATGGTATGCGATACAAGTATGACAAATTAATTGAACAAGGATTTTTAGATCTGGATGATCCTACTGTAACGCGAAGATATCTTATGAGAACGATGTTGGTACCGCCAACTCTGCCTGAGCTACTTCATTTACCGCCTGAGGAACAACCCAGACTTCAAGAACCTGCTTCAGTTTAAATGTTTACTTTCGTATCATAAATATTTACGTAGTTTAAGCTTTAGTATCATATTACAGTATAACTAATAGTATGTTTCATAAAGATTCAAGTATAAAACCATCGTTACAAAATTTAAAACAACACTGTTCCAAAAGCATCACTATGTAAGTCATCATACTGAATTTTGGTTATTTCGGAGTAATGTACTATATTTTATTTTTGATTATGCGATCATTTTTTTTTTTTTATAACATGCGGTTCACGGTGTAAATTTATATAGTTTGCAAAGTTTATTTTTATGAATTTGAAGTTTTAGCAGTATGGTTTTGAAATATGTTGTTTATTATTTCTTAAGTTCTTTGAATTAGAAGAAAGTATTGTTTCCAAGCTATGATTTCTTTTAAATTTTAGCTACGCTGCTTTTTCGTTTGAAATTTGAAGTAAAGAATTGTATAACCTCTAAATATTTTAAACTGATATTTTCTTATTTGTTTTTCAATATTTTTTAGATTTGTTTATTCGGTTTATTTTAGAACAAATTGCACAATATCATCGAAAGGACATTCGCGAAATGAAAACAATTATTATTATAGAGAATTATATTATCTTATTTGGTAAAATTATGGAATATTAAATGCAAATGGAAACTGCGTATAATAATATATATATATATTATGCACGGTTTCGCTATTACCAGTGATAGCGCCCAAGGCACAAACTATAAAAAAAACTTAGCATTTGCGTTACACATTACCAGTTTATTTATGCACTTGGATGGAGTATAAATCAGAAATAAGTCTATAATACCCAAAATAAATAAAACATTAGGTATTTCATTATGTCAGAATGCTGCAAATAAGTTTCACTTATTGCCGTTTGATGGATAGTATTGTCCAAGTTCTGGAAATTTATTATTGTTCACATAGAAAACTGCTTTTTACTTTTATTATGTATTAGCTTACACGAAAAATATGAAAACAAGCATGAAGTAAAAAAGTTATATCCTATTAAAATTCACACGATAGTATATTTAATGTTTAAATATATTTACAAAACAATCGAAGAAAAATTTGATACCGGCATTCATTTTTAGAGGCAACCGCTTTTTTGAATCAGTTACGCAAACATTTTAAATTATTTTTTTAACTTTTTTTCCGTATAATTTCTCTTATTCATTTATGTACATTACTTTAACAAAAAATGCGCAATATTTATAATAATACCAAAAATAAAATGGTAGTTTCTTTTAGCATAATAAATACTTAAAATTACTTCTTTCGAACATTCCAGTCTTCTGTTGTCGGTACTAGTCGCTTTTATGAAACATGAAAAAATTAAAAATAACTAAATTTAAAAGAACAGTTAGTAAATAAACTGTATAAAAAGTTTATTAATGTTGTTATTTTTAACAAAAATAGAACTATATTTAAATTATTTTTAATGAAAAATTAGTTTCAGTTTTTATGTAACAGTTCTTAGCATGAATATTATAAATATCGTTGGAAATTTAAAAATTAAGTGTAAAGATTTTCGTACATAACATTGAGTCTTTTTCCTCTCGCTAAAGGTTGTTTTGTATTTAATCTGAAACCAGTGTTAACTGAACGGGTTAATAACGCAGTATTTAATAAAATATGTTTTATTGTAAATTTTGTTTTAATTTAAAAAAAAAAAAACATTTTATAATATAACCCAATTTACTAAGAAAACTAAAAGACTTTGACTGCACCATTTAATGTTTTAAAAAGACCATAGTTAATGTTGTCACGCTGTTCTATATTATATATTTTTTTTTGTTTTTATTTATTTATTTCTATTTTTTGACGGAATAAGATCGATAATATTCCGCATTTAGTTCAATTTCAAATATTATAAGTTACGTCGGAAATTTAAAGGATTTTACCGCATATTCTCTGTTTATTAATCATTACTTATGTAGTAGGAAAAATGCATGTTCAAATGTATCCATTATTAGTGTTTGCAGTATTTTGTTAGAAACTATGCATAAAAAAGGTCTTGCAATGTTCATGTGAAATACTCAGATACTTGTTGTGGATATATTTTTCCAATATTACTTTTTCTTCGAGTAAAAAAAAAAAAAACTTTCAACTGTTTGTTTTGTTTGTTCATTTAACATTTAAATATTTTTTCGAAGTAATCTTACAGACCTGTTTTTCAGCAATTTTCTAGGTTTGAAATAGTTACGTATGTCAGTAATTTTTTAATGTAAAATTAAATATCGGTGTAACCAACAGAAAATAGTTTTACGAACGGTTTTTAATGTTATATTAAAAAAGCATAAAGTTAAGAAACAGATCGTATGAGAACAACGTAAAAATAAATGAAAAAATTAATGAAGTTACAATTTAAAGTACTGATTTGAGAAATTATTAATTGTTGATGTAATAAAAATTCGGCTGCTCTTGATTATTTTGATTTGAAATCTTTTAAAGGATTTTCGATAATTCAGGGCAAAGGGTATAATATACGATCTTGAAATTAATTATACATATAAGTCAAACTTTTCTGTGCTTGCAAGTGTGTATCCGCACTTTCATTTTATGTTAAAATATATGTATTTAGGAAAATAATATATGAAAACTCTGTGAAGCCGTGTATTTACTTAAAAAAAAATTCACTACAGTAATATTTTAATTGGTCTAATTTTTTAGATTATGTAGAAAAATAAGTGTTCTTTATTAGATTGAGAATAAATTTTATTAATTCATTATTTTAGGATAAATTTAATACTAGTTTTTAAAAATGGTTGGGGTTATGATGTAATCAGTTATTGCTTTAAACGATCATTATCGTGAAATTCATAGAAAATAGAGTTTACAATGAACGTGAGATGAAATAAGTATTAATTCTGCAATAAGTTAAATTCATTGAATTATTCACAAGGATTGGAGATAATCGTGAACCAAATATATATGATTTTAATAAATTAATCCAATATATTTGAAGACTATTTAATGAATTTGTGAATATTTCATTAATCATATTGTTCTCAGTTTCATGATTGGACTATTTCGGCTCTAAAAGTGATGATAAAGATCGAATAAAGTAAATAGTTTTTAATGCGATATAATGTTTCGTTATGCTGATACAATTTTCGATTCAGATAGTGTTCAGTATCAGCATCTACGTCTGACTGAGTTACTTAAATTCTTTAGGTTTTATTGGTTTGCCTCTTCATAAGTTATTAATAAAAATTTGTACAGTAATAATGCCATTAAGAAATATGGATTCTAGAATTAATTTTTGAAATGGCACTCAGTTAGTTTGCGTTAGTTTCCGATGAAACCATCGTATGTAAAAACCATTAATTAATCTCAAAGAAAAATATTAAATCCAGTTACTATTTATTTAGAAAATGATGTTATTATACATGATATCGTGATGTTAAAATTTATGTCGTATAATGATCTAATATTTTGTTGTAATAATAATGATTTCAGAACAATATTGTTTTTGATGGACAAAAAAAAAAATAATGAATATTTAAAATTTATTACTGTTGCGATTATTTTGTCGATGATTCGAGGGCTTAAATATTAACATGCACTTGTTATATTAGGTTAAAGATTAAAAAAAAAACAAAAAACTATTCATTTTATCTTGTCCGATAACTTACATATATATTTAAAGAATTTTCACTTTTATAATAACATTATAGTATTCGTATAGTTACAGTTAGCTATTAATAAATTATTTTCATTAGTAAAATTTCTGCTATCAGACGTCAACTTTAATTAGTCCCCTCGTCTAGTTATAGTTTTGTTTTGCCTATGAATAAGCAAAAAAGTCACTGTATTTAAGTATAATCTGCTACATTCTGTCACTTTCGCAAGACCAGTTTCAGTTTTGGATTTATTCTTTCTAGCTTTTGTATGGATGTGTAAAATTTTATTCTTCTAAAGAAGTTCAACTGCTTTTCTTTTCTAATCAGTTTTCTAAGGTGACATAATTAGAAAGATTAAAATAAAATGAAATAGGCTAGATATTAAAATACTAATGAATGGAGTGTGATTATTTAGTATTAAAATGGAAATAACAATTACAGATCCGTGGGATTTAAAATTGTTTTGCATTTTTCTTCTTTCTCTCATTTCCTCTAGAAAAAGTTGTGCAAATGAACAATTTGAAAAGATGAACGAATTTGTTTTGTAAACAGTTACCTATGAAAACTGTCAACAAGTTAAGAAAGAGCATCGCATGAAAATAAACGAAACTAACGAGAGTTACCTAAAGCGTCGAAAGCATATTCGTCGAAAACGTTTTATACTCGTAGGAATGAAACGTTTGAAATTTTATAAAATATCTATAACACTGCGGGATTATATGTTGAAATAATATATTACTTTTAATTATTTAATATCAATTATATCTCAACGGCGCGTATTTTTTTGATTTTTAGCGGGAAAACAAAGAAAAAGGCACAAGGTCGCCCATTAACGAGTCAGAAAATAGATAAATATTTACGCCAGAATAAGGTTACAGAAAACCCGGCATCAGTTAAAAGTGAAAATGTATTTTTTGACTCTGATGATGAGGACGGTGAATTTTTGGAAACGTTTAAATTCGCCAGAACTAACGTTTTATCAAATTCCGTTCGTGTACCGGCAGCAACAGGTGATGTCTGCAAAACTGTCGGAACGCCCGAAAATAGTAGCAGTGAAATGAAACTAAATCAACCGAAAAAAACATTTCCAACCGAAAATAACTTAATAACATTGCAAGATAAAAAAAGTAATGCCGCGAACAGTGATTGTGTTTTGAAAGGTACTTCAGAATTCTGCGCGGATATGATTGACAAACTACCATTATTATCCTCGTCACAATTAAAAAGTGTTTCGCATGCTAAAGATTTCCAAGTAAACGATACGTGTTGTCCAATCTGCTTGAAAACCTATCATGCCGAACAAACAAACGCTTTTATAGGCCACCTAAAGAATTGTTCGTCGAAAAACAAAATTTCCATGCAACAACTGTTGACCGCTTTTCGTTTACAAAAGAAACAATGTGAAGAAAGAATTACATTTGGTTTACCAGCCGTAAGTGACGTTAAGTTATCCGCACCACGACGAACAGCGACAAAAAAGGTTAATATGTAACCTTGATATTATTATTATTATTATTATTAGTAGTAGTACAGAAGTAGTATAAATTATCCGAATACTTTGTGTAAGGAAAAATTAAGTGAATTGAGCAAAAATTTTGTAGCAAAGAGCAATTTGAAATTCACTCAGTTTCATGGAATGTATTTAGACATGCTAAACGGAGTCTCTTCAAATGCAATGAAAATTAGATATGTAAGTAAAAAAAAATAGAAAAGTACGAATGTTTAGAGTTGAACCTCAATTATTAATACCAATGCCTGACATTTTGAACTTGTTTGTACAATTTATTTTTAAAAACAAATAATCCAGTTAAAATGATAAAGAACAATGTTCG
Source organism: Icerya purchasi (assembly GCA_039619475.1). Lineage (NCBI taxonomy): Eukaryota > Metazoa > Arthropoda > Insecta > Hemiptera > Monophlebidae > Icerya > Icerya purchasi. Next base: position 399,955,681 of record CM077116.1, on the reverse strand, counting down.
GTTTTTAATCTGAACTTTAAATCAGCGGTTTCGATGTTAAAAGGAAATTTTAACCAGAATATTACAGCGCGCATTTAGAAAGCGTGAAGTGTGAACATTTTAACGGAGACACAGGATTTCAGCTAAATTCAGACCCGAGGAAATATTTTTGCACAATTAGAATATATTTACACAAATGATTGATTAATACTTCGATATTGTTATTTTGGTAGATAACATTGAGTATGGGAGTATTAATCTTTTTTTAGTCGTGTAAGTTGTAACATAAAATTCAGGTCAAGGAGTAGGACGTTTCTTTGCTGCCATGTAAATTATACTTCACTTTTTTCTTTTCTCTCTCAAAATCGTTTATTCCTTTGCTACTTGTTTAGCGTAATTACTACATAATGAAACTCGTTTTTTATTAGTGTTGGTCGCCTAAAACTTTACCACCACAAAACAAAAGTATTATCACCGGATTTATTACGATACGTAATTTGTTTTCTAAGTGTGGTTTTCAACTTCATTGGGATTTTTTCGATCATCATTATTAATCGAAGCATGCTAGTTTATTTTAAGGTATATGCTTTTTTTGCACAACGTATGGTCATAATTAATGAATGTTTATTTGGCGAGTAAAAATCTGTTACTGAATTTAGTATGTTCACCATAAACCCTGTTCCAGGATGATGCATCTTTGTTGCGGGATTTCAACCACTTGCTTTGAAGGGCTGATTTCGTCATATTTTTATCTGTGAATTTGTCTCTCGAAGTGCTATAAATTGTATACGAGTTTGCTTAAGAACTTTTGTTAACTGTTTTAACTTTTCGACTTCAGTAGCGAGTTTACGTTTAATGTTCCAAAACGATATTTTCATTTTGATTTTAACTTCAGTGTTTGTGATTTATTTTGAACGTAAGTCCAGGTTTCCGGTGATGTTTCCTTTTGCGACAAAGAATTTCCTTTTTAGTTTACCCCCTAGAGTAGTTCTGCAAAGATTAATTTTCACCATGATTTGAATTTTAAGTCGGAGAATCGATGTAAGTCAGTAGTTTATACTGAGATTGTAAGTTTTAACAATGTATTCTAGTCGCCCAAACACTGGTAACAAACGTTGATCAGCACACTGCTCCATTAGAGACAGATATGCTTTTGAATTTGATTTTTACTGAGAAAACAGCAGCGGGTGAGCTATATTTATACAGGAGATCGCCAAGAGTTAATAAGCAGTCGAAGGGATGTAAGGTTTTGTGGGAAGTTCCTAACGTGTTCTTCTACCTTTTTATGTTTGTTACTCTGTCACCGCTGGAATCACCTGCTTAAGGTTTTCAACTAATCGCTGTTCTCGGTTTGCGACTACTTATTTAACCTATCGGTCCTTCCACTATTCGCAGCCTGTAGATGCGCTCTGTCCCGGTTAGAGCCCGGATTCTTGAAAGCATAACTGACAAGTACAAAGTGGCTAAAGGGATGTTGTTACTTTGTTATTATTATTATTATTATTATTATTATTATTATTATTATTATATTATCATTGTTATTATTATTATTGCGGCATTTTATATTTCTGAACCATTTGGTTTTGATATATTATGGTACAGATGGGAATAATGAAAAACACACGAGTACAGTATGAAATGTATCCTCATATATTTTATGTTCACGTGTTGAATATGTTTACACATATATCAGGAAAATGAAATATTAAAAAAATTTAATTTTTATAAAAATTTGTCTAGTTTGTTTGAAATTTATCTTAGATTATTTCTACTACCACAAACAGGGTAGCCAATTAGATACTGGATTACAGTTGGCTCTTGCGTTATCCGCCTCACTTAAAGAAGCGGAAGAAGCTCGCATTGAAAAGGAAACTGAGTGTCTAGTGGAAGCTGGTTTAGAAGATGAAGCAGTTGAACATTATAAACAACTGGAAAATGTAACAGATAATACAAATAATTTAGGTAAATAATTCATTTGCGCTAGAATGTAGTGTTTTTTTTTTTCGCAGCATTTGAAATGCGCGTTTTACGAACGCTATAATTTACCAACCACATACCCTTATACATATTTATCATCATCTTCATTTAAATGAAATGATAATGATCAATGATACAATTTTCCATGGAAACATTACCGTATCAATGTTTAACTTAAATTTACGAATGTTTCGATTTAATTCTCGGAAAACATGTCAATTTAATTAAGGTTAAGTAAAAAGTGCCTTTTTCCGACATTGAGCAGATTTCTTTACCGAAAGAAAAGTTAAATTTTAAATTTAAGTCATAATTAAAATTAGTGCATTTTCCCCCGGATTTAAAAAAAAAACGAAAGAACGCTTTATTTTCGCGAGGTAATCATCAAAATTTAGAGATACAAAGTGATCGCATAAAAGCAGCTTTTTAAGAATTCGATTAAAGGAAAATTTATTTTCTTTCTTGATTACTCTATTTTCTTCAATTCTGATTGATATTTTAGTTTACTCGAATTATTACGCAATGTTAAATTAGAGTCGAGAAGTAGAATTTTTCGTGGAGCGAAAAAGAAAAAATTGATTGAACGTGAAATACCCGATTGTAGTAGGTATCGGTAAAAGAGTTTTTTGACCGTAACAAATTATATTCTGCGAAAAACGTAACTGCAGCAGATTATAACTAATTTTCGCCTTTTCAGTTTTCGCGCTAATCAATATTTATTAGAATTAATTGATAGGCTTTTGATGGAGGTAAATAACATCTAAGTCATAATGTAGTTTAGAAAATGATTACAAAGTTGGTAAAATAATTTGATTTGTATATGACGAAGTTGAAATAATATTTTAAATTCAGAATTTATGTGCATTAATATAAAGTTTCCATCGGTAACATTACATTGCAACCAAATGTGCCGGTACACATGTGCAGTAGTATAATTCACTTAAGTAGTTAGATGAAATGGCGTAGTTTATTTAATTTAGTTTTACTACGATAACGGAAAGAAAGGGGTTAACGTTAAACTTATAACCAAAAATGAAATAATTACTAGGCCATATTTGAATGAATTTAAACCCTTAAGCAATATGGTAAAAATCTTTTTTAAAAGAAAGAAGAAAATAAAATATTGTCTTCAAGATTTACTCTAAAAATATAATAAAAATGCAATAAAAAGTAAAAAAAAAGAATTATTCGATAAAAAATAACATATTTTCCGGTGTTATAACAATTCTTAAACAACATTAACTTTTTGTAGTCGGCACCAAATTCAAATAATAACAGTATTTAGAAACAATTTAAGGGGTATAACAACACATAATCATCTATTTTCTATAAGCCGCTTATTGAAAACATCAAAAAAATGTTTAATTTGGTTTTTAATTTTTTACTGCAATTTGTGAATTTGGTGCCGATTCTGATAAGTATTAATGTTGTTTAAGAATTTTCATAATATCTCCTTAAGGTATCTTACTCTAAAATGTATTATTTTTTACCTTTTAGTGCATTTTTGTTAAATTTTTAGAATAAATCTTGAAGTCGGTACATTTTTTTTCAAAAAAAAAAAAAAAAAAAAAAAAAAAATATTTTATCATTTGTAGTGTAAATATTTTTGACTAATAATATCGGTAGTAGGCCAACCTAAAATGATGATATTTTTGATACTGTATAAAGCTGAGTGTTAAATATATAACGTTTAAATTCTGTCAGTGATGAGTTGTTTCTACCTAATTTTTATCTGATTATATTAAGCAAAGAAAATATATATTTAAGGAGGCTCCTTTTTTTAATGTTTTTATTTTAATGACTACCAAGTGTCAGTATTTATCGATACTTGTTGATCTACAACCATAGCTGGCTGGTAGATTTCTAATAAATAAATAATCATTTGAATCGCTCCGCATGCCAAAATTTACACAAATTAATCTCACAACGTAATATTATTTTCGTCAGTAATGTGAACTTGTAAATGGCGCTGTGGTGGTTTCGGATTCGTTTTCTTCATTCGAATCTATAAGGGGTGTTCAATAAAGACTCGGACTGTGCTTATAAAATCTTTATTAATTAAAATTTACAACTCTGGATCGATTTCGCTTTCAATATACTCCCCTCCCTGTCGTATGCACTTGGCCCACCTTTTTTTCCAATTTTCGGAAACGTGCTGGAACCGCTCTTCTGACATCCTCTTGAAAATCGCCTGTACAGCTCCTACTGCGTCCTATCTAGAATTAAATCGACGTCCTTTCAACTCGTTTTTTGCCGCGGGGAATAGATAGAAGTCGCATGGAGCGAGATCCGGGGGGGGGGGGGGGGGTGGATAACTTCGATACCGTAGTCTCGCAAAAACTAAGCGACTGCATTTGAAACATGAGACCGAGCGTTGTCATGGTGCAGCTTCCATCTTCCATTAGTCATGTGAGGTCGCTTTCTTTGAATGTGAGGCCGGATTAATTTGTTCAGTACCTCAAGGTAATACGCCGCATTCACCGTCTGACCTTGTGGAACCACATTGGTTTAGATTAATCTGTCTTTATCAAAGAAAGTGATCACCATCACTTTGATAGCGGACTTGGTTACTCTCGCTTTTTTCGGTGGCGGGCCTCCTTTTTCGACCCATTTAATTGACTGCTGCTTAGTTTCAGAGTCATACATGTATACCTAGGTTTCGTTGGCAGTAATAACATTCGCGGTTTTTTGAAGTTTAAAACAAAATTAAATGGCATACCTTTGTGTTCTTAAATTTTCGTCCATGTTTACTGTACAGTCGATTTTCACGTGCACTTTTTTAAACAATCGTAACTCGCGAACTATTCATCCATACTGCTCCTGTAAAAAAATAGTAGCTTCGTATTGAACCCTCCTCCCGTTCCAGCTGTGCCATTGTCAGCTCGATTGCAGTGTTGCCAGCTGGTTTACGGAAGCTGTCCGAGTCTTTATTGAACGCCCCTAGTATATTTATCTATGGTAATGTAACATAAGCTAGCGCGGTGGCCTAGTAACTAGGGTGTTTGGCTACCAAGTGAGAAGTATCATAGGTTTTTGAAAGTTGTTTCGTTTCGGATCCAAGTTGCTCCCAGTTGTACCCAGCCTGAGATAATTGGCTACCAGAGAAATCTGTGAAAGTAAAGGTGGCCGAGGGAAAGAAACTGGCCCCAATATTCTCTTAAGAGATTCTTTAGACTTAATACATTGTGAACCTGTGATGCACTGTAAAAGGTATGGAATTTACTTTACTAATGTAACATTGCTAATAGTTTAATTTTTTATTTTGCTAAAAATTAACTTTTTTCGAAATTACGTTTTCGCGGTAATTTGATAATATTTTAGTCGATCGCGTTTTTTATATTACTAAAAACTTATCTAAGGAAACTATATATATATTTTTTTTTACGTTTTTTGACGACTACTCAGTTATTGTTCACCGATATTCATCTGTACTCGCATGATACTACCACTAAGCCTGGTACACTTTTCAATGAATAAGGAATCATCAAAATTGGCCCATATGGGCACAAGTTATGCGCAGATAATAAGAAAAAAATGGAGATATTTAAAATTAAAACAAGGTTATAGTTAAGCATGATGTTTCATGCGCTGAAAGATATCATTTACATTTACATAATGCTAAATCAGGGTGGCCACCCACTGGGAAAACTGGGAAACTTTGTAAATCGGGAAAAACCGGGAATTTTGTTGTGAAACCGAAAAAAAAGTAAAAATAGCCAAACGATAGTTTTGATATAAAAAAAAAAATCATTCGAAGCGAAAAATTAATGCACTTTTTAATGTGCTTTACTCAAAATAAATTACGAAGTTCTGTTTTATTCATATGAAATATGTTGGAGCGGTCGAAATTGTCAATAGTAACAAAAAAAATTCCATTCTTCGTTTTGTACAATTTTAGTAAAATAAAGAAATCTGATTTTTCGCGCCGCAAATTTCGTGCTTTTTTGAAATTTTTGTTAATTTTGAAAGTTTTATTAAGAAAAAGGAATATGGTTTCAATCTCGATAAATAGCGATCTTTCCATCAATATATCACACGCCCGGTTAAAGAAAATATATTTTTCAAAAATTTCGAGCTTTCGGCGCCCCGAGAACTTCGATATAAAGTTGCAAACTCGGCTATAATGTGTGCATGTGTCCTCAACTTTTTTACTCGGGCTATTACTTACGTGAACATACTTTCTTTTTTTTGTTGCTGTTTTTAGCTCAAAGGAAGGGTTGAATAATTTTTTTGACCGCAATTTTTTGATTTTATGAAAAAGCTTTTCCGCGGTTTGTTTTATACTTTGAATTTAATTTTTAAAGGGTTATCTGGTGAAGAGTTATGAATTTTTCCGGTAGGATTTTTGAGGTCATTTTAAATTCCATATAGAGTTCGACCGAAACTAGCTTTTACGGCCGAAGTTCCATATAAGGTCATGTTTTCGTGGGAAAAAGATATAGTCAATTATAATCAGTCAGTCTTTATTTTTAAATCAGATATTAATTATTCAATCTTTGATATTTGAAGTAATCATTAACACAACATACTATTATCACTCCTTATTTCAAATAAATTATTTACGCTTTTAATATTATTTATGAATAACATAAAATAAAAGGTACAAAACAAAATTACTTTTTACCTGATATGTGTAGGTACATAAAACAAAAAATACTCTCTCATTTTAAGAACAAAATAATTTATTCTAAACTTTGGTCATTTTGCTTGGCACTCTTGTTAGTGAACTACAATCTACAATAGTAGAATTAAAATTAAAAAGTACCTACCTACTAAGTACAACAACTAAATATTTTCAATGAAAATAATACTTGATGTATGAAAATAACAGATTTTTCTCTCTAACTAAAATAAAAGAAAACTGTGAAGAGCTTCATTGAGCTACAACTATTAATCATTTTAATGGACCGATAATTTTCAATAAATTGAACAATTTAATATTACGAGTATAAGTGAGAAACAATAATTTGACGTCAACATTTTCGCTTCGCAAATTGCTTCTTCTGTCAGAATAAATTTGACCAGTAACACTAAATAGTTGCTCACTGGAAATACTCGTCGGTGGAGCCAACAAGAATTTCAGTGCAACCTTTCTCAAACACAGAAATGGACTAGAATTCCAGTAAGAATAAAAAACCGAATTTCTTTGTAACCTTGGCTTTGTGATAATTATGACACTCCGTCGCTCGCAGCTGAATGTACCGAATATGTCCGATCGTAGCGCGAAACCTCTCGAATTCAGAGTTTCGGTTTGGGCCGTAGTTTCGGCTGGATGGCAGCCGAAACCGAAAGTACGGTCTGACACTAATTCCATATTATATATTCTTGACGGTTCTTCACGTTTTTGTCATCCAGGGTGATCAATTACTTTAAAGTTGTAGATTGTCTTAAAGAGAATTTTAATTGTAATGTATGATCCAATTTTGAAGTTTATAGGTCAAGCCGTTCGTGGGTTACTGATTTTAATTTTGGTATTTTTGTCGTTTCAGAACCGTCGTATCAGGATTCCGAACATTATAATATGTGTACGGAATCCTAAAAATTAATATGAACGTTTGGAAGAAAATAGAGAAATAGATTAAGAGATTATTTAATATGAAAAGTAATTAGAAGAAAAGTCGGCATCACTGATTTGTTTATAATTTTGTTTTATTCTGACATGGTCGGGTAAATATTGAAGCGGTAAGATATTCGTAAGACGTATGCACTTGTTTTGGCTAATTGATAAATAAATCTACATCTATGAAAATCGGAATAAAAACAGAAACAAATAAAAAGTACAGCATTATTTTGTTGGTTTTTCTGAAAAGTGAAAGCTGCATTGAAAGTAAAATTTCTTTTTTCGGCTCTATAAAATTAAAAAAATACATGCCATAAGATCGACATTTCTTAGTTGCGATTAAGTAACGACATATTAAAAATAAAGAAAATAGCTCATTTAGAATTTTATTCTTAAATTTTATGCTTTACGTGGATGTTTTCTAAGTAATAAAAGTAGAAGGTTTATTTTAAAGAACGAATGAAGAAAATATGGAACTTACAAAATACGACTATACCTTTACTGTTCTTGGTTTTCTTCGAAAAGCATTAATTTTTTGAAAAATTTAAAATTGTAACATTTTACAGCGTAGTTGTGGGAATTTTTCGACTTTCCGGAGATGGAAATTATTGCAATCAGCTGTAAAATTGAAATTGAAAATTTTATTGCTTATTTATGTTTTCAAATGTGGAGAATCCAAAAAAGTACACTTTGCAAGTGTGCATACTCGCGTCGTATATGTGAGAGTATTACAGACTGTGGACAAGATTGTGTAACACGTTTGCAGTTTGATAAATGGTGCTGTTTATACTTCTAATTCGAATTATTAAATGTGCTTTGATCTAAATTAGTTGGTTCCGGGAGTTTTGAGTAATTATAAAAAAAAAAAAATGCGGAAAAAAGTAGTTTAATTATTTTGTAGAAACTAACGATCACATAAAGTTGAATATAATGTCCGTTGATGCGCGCGACGTAACGTATATGTGATCTAATATTGGACAAAAAAAAAAAAAGAGAGAGAATCGAGGAATAAAGTTTTAATTTAAACGAAAGATAAACGTGTATTAAAAAATTGCTTATAGATTGTAGTATTGATACATATGTATTTAATGGAGAGGTAATTATTTTAAAAGAAACTAATATGCGTAACAAGAAAAATTGTTAATTAAATACCATCGTTGAAAATAAAACATTTTTTAAATGGCATCAATTAAGTGGAAGTGCCACGGTCACACGTCATTACTACTTAGCATATTTACGTATAATAATATTAGAAAATCACTTTTAATAATCTGAATGTCCATTTTTACAATATCCCGATAGTAAGGATATGAAGTTTTATGATTTTTGTCTTGAACTTAACAGCGTCGTAAAATTTTATGTTTGAATACGTGAGATGTAACTTTAATATTTAAATGTGGTGTCGAGATTTATTTCGAACTCTAAAATTCGACATTTTTCAATTTAAAGCAAAGAACGGTACATTTTTTCGCCTTTTCTGAATTTTGAAGTAATTTTCTATGTTATCGACCTTATAGAGAAGTAAACATTCTTCTATTTCTTTTTTTTTTTTTCGGATCTTCACGAGTGCGGTCCTTGTTTTTGCCGTATTATTTAAGTATGTACAGATAAGATCTTAATTTTCAATACAACAACAAAAAAAAAAAAAAAAAAAAAAATGCTATTAAACTAAATTTTGTTAAACTGAAAATTAGAAAAATTTCTATATTAGAAAGTCTCAGGATAGGAGTATCAGGGACGTTAAAGCTAGAGCATTAGAAATATTAACCTTTGCTAAAAAGGTATCTCTATTCTAGCCTTTAAGTGAATAACAATGGACAAAAGATTAAGATTTCTGAAATATTTCATTTGGGATGTTGTGCTGTTTGATCGTGTAACACACATATTATAAATCGAAAATATACCGAATCGTAATGCATTCGAAATGCGGTACTTTAGAAAAATCATGCGGATTAAATGAACTGACAGAATCACCGATGAGGACTGAGAAGAGATCTCTAAGACACTTAATGAATGCAACGTTACGTATAAATTACATCACAAAAATATCGAAATTTACGTAGTCTCCTTTTAGGTTTCCGTCACATTTGGTTAATGGTGAGAGATAATCGTGAAAACGCTGCTCGGAATGCTGAATAGTTTTATCAGATTTATTGTAATCGCTTGTTAGCTTATAATAATAGTAATTTGTATAGAAGTTTTATGTCTGCAGATTTTGCCACATAACTATCGGTGCACTGGCCAGCGTTCCAGATCGCATCCGAACTATATTTCGTTTTATGCATATCGATTTGTTAAGGTAACATATTATTACTTGACGTGCAAATAAAAACAGTTCCGAGAAGCATACTTTTATCCCGTATTAATAACTTTTAATTGATTAGACAACTTTACTTTACCGTCGCTCGAAGAAGTTGATAGTGACGATAAAATAGTAGAATCATATTTTTCTTTTCCTTTTTTTGCAATTATTTGGTATATTGTAGTGATTAGATGTTGCAAGTTATGTTCTGGATAATAAAAAAGAATAAAAAACTGAAAGAAGTACGACCGAGCAAAATTTTTACCGTGAAAAATAAAAAAAAAAAACAAAAAAAACATAGTTTGTTCTATATACGTTTTGTTTGTAGGTCAAGTTGAGAATAAATGGGATGATTCTCTTTTGTTGTTATCCCGAAGTGGACCTGAAAAAAAACAACGTATGGCAGAGAAGATTTCGGCGATTCTTTCGGATTTATGCTGTATCGATAAAGAGGAAAATCAACTGTTTGTTTCCAGTAAGATTACTTCGCCACTGTTAAAATGTTTCATCGTTAAGGTAATAGATGATATTGTATTTCATGTTTTTATGTGTTTTTGTTGGAAATACACGAATTTTCCTTGCGTGAATAACTGATAAACTTTAAAATCAGTTCATTTCGCTTTTTTATGTAATTATTTTTCCGACACACTCAATAAAATTCATATCGTTTCTAAACGGCCATACATCTTTTTAAAAATTATATTTCGCATAAACAGATAATGTTTAACAAGTTCGCAAGAATGATTAAAATGCCTATTCAACGCGGACCATTTAACGAACGGATATTTTTGAAATCAAAGTTTCATTAAAATCATGAATTTCGTATACGTGTTTCGTAAGACGGAATGATTGGAACGCCAAAAAAAAAGTATCATTTCATGAATTCGATGCGAACTGAAAACTTTAAAATTAAAAGCGAATATTCAACGAAATTATTGTAGTTTTACACAAACTCTTTACAGAGGGGCGGCCCCTCTTTTGATTTTCAGGGAAAACGCTTGCAGATTTCGGATTAATTGTGTAAATTTAGCCGAAATCGAAGTGGTTCAAATCTAGAACTGTCGCATTAGAAATCAGAAGACGTTGAAATTTTTAAATAGATTTATATGCTGATTAATGAGTAGCTATACTACGGATTTCAGAGTTCTATAAAACGTTTTAGAGAATTAAAATGGATTTCCAATGATGAATCTATTCGCATTAGTTTTCAGTTTATATGTCTGTATTAGTTAATGGGTACAAACTCGAACTACGTGAGTGGAAATATGCCGACCAGTTTTTCTATCGGCCATGATTGAGGCGTAAGAATTTCATTTAAAAAGTGCTAAAATATTAAATTAAGCGGCATGTAAGTTAAGGATGAACGAAAATAAGTTTCCGAAAACTTGTAATACACTTCAGCCCGTTGTTATATTGGCAAACTGAAATGTAATAAGATTCCTATCAAAAATTCACCGCTAATAAACGGTTACAGTAGCGGATTACTACAGATCATGTGCAATAAAAATGATATGCCTAGAATGCCGTTGAATAGTTGTTTGACGAAAAAGTTTGTGTTTGTTTATTGGTTTTGTTCGAGGTAATCTTCAGAAATTGTTAACAAAGAGGAAAATACTCGTTTGATTAAGAAAATTAAATTTAAGAACGCGAGGAAAATGGATAAATCAAAAATGGAAAGAATAACAAAATTTGGATGAAAGTAACTCGCTATAGAACTTCCTATGTCAAAACAGATTATTTTCCTGTTTTTTTTTTTCTTAATTTTTAATTGTAATGCCCTAATGACCAGATTGGATTTTGAAGCACGAATCATTGCACACAAAATTAAAAATTAATTGAGCGTTAATCATTTTAGCAGAACAAAAAAAACCATCAAAAATGAAAGAAATAAAATGCACTCGGAGTATACGCTGTGTAGCGCAAATAAATAGACTATCTAAAGTGCTGGACAGTTAATTCTTTTTTTTTTCTTAGTGTAATGTAAGGAATTATTTTTACTCGTGATTTAGTAACTGAAACATTCTGACCGCAACTTTTTCAGAGCGCAGTTTTAATTAGTGAATAAAAATTTATCTCGTTCATTTATATTGGATGTGAAAATGATTCCGTCTGATTGTATTGCTACTCAACATAAATTGCTAATAGTAGACTTTAGAATTCAATTTCGAACTCGCTCGGCGAGAAGAAGAAATATGACCGCGACAGAAAATTTAAAATGGTGAATTTCAAGTAAACGCTGGCAAGCAATGGCTAATAATATAGTATTCGCCGCGGTGTCACCTGATAAAGTAAATGATGCCGTGAATTATGTAAGACCATTATTAGGACTGCAAAGACAATATTAGGCACATATAAACGAGGTTTCCGAGACGTCGACAAGCATACCTGGTTCTGAAATGAGGTAAAGTGGTATGTTAATGAAAAGAGAAAACCGTTCAAAGATTGGCTGATGTATCCAACTTAAGAAAAAAAAGGAAACATATATTGCAAAGAGGCAAAACGAGTAGCAGCGAAAGTGTTAATGCAGAATTAAATGAAAAGTAAGACTCAAGGAAAGAAATAATTGTATATATGGGCTGACTGAAGCACGTGCTAACAATGCTCAAGATATTGAACGTTATATACGGTGGAAACGGTATTTTAATGTACTGGCCAGCCGGATGATTCAACATCTGGCAATAACCAACTATGAGCCCAATTGCTTGTTTCGTGTGTGCATGTGTGTGAACTATATTCGTTTGTATGGGTGTGTTTCTCTGTCTATGCGTTCTATCATGGGTGCGTAATTGTGAGAACATACTGGTTATGAATATTTAGCTGTTTAGATTGAAAACATAAGTGATGAAACGATTGAAGTTGGTTTGATTTGATTTGATGGATATAGGATTGTTTGTTTTCTGTTAAGTATATATAGAAATCTTTGGACATGGCTAATTGTGAATAACTGTGTGCATATAAGAATATGTGTTTTTGTACATGATTATTTCTATGTATCTAGTTATGGTGCTTACACTTGGATTAGTATATATATTTATTTCAACTTGTAAAATTTTAGTACTAGTTTATCACATTTTATTATAATCGATATTTTAAATTCAGAAGCGGTAAATTCTTTTCTTCCTCTTTATTTCTAAGTTATTGTTTGTTTTTTTTTACATTTATATATATGTGTATTTTTATTATTCCCTTTTCCTTTGTATTTTGCTACCATTAATCATTGTAGTTTTCATGTAATGTTTAATTTGGAAATCATGTTTATATTTATAGAGTTATAAGTACTCATAATTTTCAGCTTTGTAACTTTTTAACGTTTAAGTTGGTATCAGACTACTGCTCGCGCAATATTGCGCATATGTGGTTTTGCTTGTAAATAATAATAATAAAATATTTGATATTTGATTTGATATCCACTAAAGAAGTATCCAGAGAAATCAACAGAATGAAAACTTCAAAAGCATCAGAACCGAAGTTTTTCCTTGTAGATGTTTGGAAATTATTAAAATTAAATGATACAACAGTCAATTGGCTAAGAACATATTTCAATGTAGTTGTGCAATTAGGTGTAATCCTTATTAGCTCGAAGACGTAGTATTATTATACCGATATTCAAAATTAAAGGGGGCGTTCAATGGATTGTAGTAGTTACCGCCCGACAAGATTATTGTCGCGTACGCTGAAAATATTTGAACAAGTAGTAGAAGAACGTCATCGGAGTATTGTAGGACTCATGGCAAACCAGTGCGGCTTTGTTAGAGACTGCGGCACAACTGGTATAATTTTTCTACTCCACATATTGATGGACAAAATACAGGGAGAAAGGGGAAAGACTTTTGATCTTGTTCCGCGTCACCTAATTTGGTATGCACTACGTGATCATGGAATTGCAGAAGAATTGATAAAATGGGTGCAAATTCTATACAAGAAAGTAACAATAAAGTCGGATGCGTAGCGGGTGAATCCGATTACTTCCCTAATTATATTGGAGTATATCAGGGCTCCGTATTATCGCGCCACTATTGTTCATTACCATTATGGATTCAGTTAACGGCATATACAAACTCCTTTACCTTGGACACTGTTGTGTTTCGATGATATTGCATTAATTGCCGATACAAAAGATGCACACCGGGATAGAGTATAATTATAGAGTAATCAATTGGAAAAGAATGGACTTAAAGTCAATGTTAAGAAGTGGAATACATGTCAGTGAACGGAAATATATCTAAATTACCTCGAACAAATATAGCTTTAAATATCTTGCGTTCTGTATATACAGGCAAACGGTGGTATCCGCAACCGCATAAATAATGCTTGGATGAAGTGGAAACTAGCGACTGAGATCTTATGTGATAAATGTATGCCCATTCCGTTGAAGTCAAAAGTCTACAGAACTGTTGTTCGTTCGCCCTATACGGCTGAGAATGCTGATTAGTTACTACACGGAAAGAACAAGTATTACATGTGACAGAAATATACTACGATGGTGACTAACTAACCGTCTATCTGACTGTATTCAAAATGATACCATTCCAGGAAACCAACAGCGACTCGCTACTATCAGTAGCATTTGAGTTTGAAGTATAAGGCAAGAGACCAATAGGGGGGCCAAAGTATAGATGAGCTAATGCGATTACAGCTGATTTATCCAAGCCTGGCATTCAATCGAAATAGCTGGAGGCGTTCAATACAAACAGCAGACTATGCACCAGTGGGAAAATGCTAAGAAGAAGAATTCATTTAGGGGTGAAATATTCTGACTTTGTAATATCTAGAAATAGTGAAAAAGTGAAATCGCTTAAGATACTGGTTTTATTTCAAAATAATTAATGAATAAAAATATCGAAAACTGAAAAAAAAAGTAAAGAAAGGAAAAAGTAGAATAATTTTTTCTGTTTAAAACGTAACGAAAGAATTTGCTATAAGCTATAAAAGACAAATACTTAATCTTTTTAGAAAAAAAGTAATAAGAGTATTCGACCATATTAGTACTACAATCAAGATCTGTGTAGAATTTAACGGAAGTGTCCCTGACGTTTACGGATAATCTGTATGAAACGGTTTGAAAAAGAACTAGTCGAATTATCGATATCGGCGATATCGTATGGTCAATGACTCTTGTAAAAGCGATCAAGTAGCATATCGATCCGACAGTGTTAAAATAGTGGATCGAGAACGAGGATGTACAGATTTTCAGTAGAATTTTTTGGCATAAAGATTCGGGTATTCTTGTACAATCGAAGAAATATTTGCAAAATATTGTGTAAGCCGTTTGACATAGGCTTCTAGTGAAACTGGGAATGTTTGGATATATTGAAAGCGAACTTTTAGAGGGAAACATTTTACATTTCAGTCGATACATTGGAAAAAGAAAAAAATTTAAGTTAATTTACAAAAAGATTTGAAAAAATTGTCGCGTATGTTTAAATTTTATTTTTAAGAAATCAATTTAAACCGGAGAATTCTATTAAATAGCGGAATAATATACATAAAAAATCGAAAATTTTCATTGCTTTATCTTTTTTATCAAGCCCCCATTTTCATTCTCGAGGTGCATACTATTTTCGCTTCTCTGCTTTAGAATGCACTATGCCTGGAATTAATTTAGAAACTCGGCGAAGATCATCAAAATGAAAACGCGCATTGAACAGTTTGAAGAAACACCGCTGGTTAAAATGTTAAAATTAAAAATATTTTACATGTACGTTGAAAAAGTATGATATTAACGTTCCGTTCGTAATCAGTACATTTTGGCGGATTGTGGTTTGACAAAAAAAAAAAAAAAAAAGATCGACTCGACAAGCAAGTGCCGTTTTGCAATTAACGATTGAATATGGATATGTTACAGCAAACTTAATGTTATTTCGATGTTTATTACCAGTTCGATAGTAACGAATGATTGAAATCACGAATATATAGTGACTGAAAATACGTTTAATTTCCAGAGTTGGTGCTTTATTTTTTTCCGGTGTTATATCAGTTGAAATTAAAATTAATTAATTCCCGAGTTATTACATATTTTAATTTAATCTGTTTGCCATTTCTGAATCGTCTTATTATTAGTACATTGTATGCGTCAACGGAATTCCGGTATCGAAAGTTGATATTTAAATCATAATGGAGAGGAAGAATTTTTATATTGAAATATAAGTCTCACAAACATTACGGAAAATAAGAAAGTAATTAAAAATAACATTATCACGACGGGTTTAATGTGAACGATGGACTTGAAGCGAGTTTATATGTGTAGTTAGCGTAGTTTTAAACAAAACGGATTGAGCCGTTTATTTTGGTGAGTACGAAAATGTTTTCAGCAATTATTGTCACGATTTTTTTCTCACAGTTACGTAATAAAAAAATAAGTTGCTGTTAATTAAATACTCGTAGTTCCTAGTAATAATTTAGTTGTTCTCGAAGATAACGGTTGTAAACGCTTAAATATTTATTCGTAATGTTTTGTTTTTTTTTCTTGTTTTTTTTTTCATGTTTTTTCTCTCCTTGATAATTGCCGAATATTTAGACAAGAAATTTAACGTACTAGATATATCATCAACACGTTTTCTAATAAAAGTTCAATAGAAATAGAAAAAACTGTAATGTTATATATAAGTTGTTTTTTGTATAAAAAACCGTATGCATTATTCGAACTTTTGTAAAATAACAACCTCCTCCTCTGTAGGGAGTGCTGCCCACATCGTACGTTACAAATCACTGAGACTAATAAGTAACAATATTTTAAAAGTAAAAACGTGAACACTACATAAACCTTTTACGTTCAATTTTTCGGAATTTTTCGTCGTATAACACAAACTAACGAGTGCAACTGCGTCCTTACTTACGGAGATAATCATCTGCAAACTAGTTTAATGCTAATAAATTACCGTCTTTTTTCGGGAATAATTACTGATTCACTTGTAATATTACAGATTAATATCACCTTAATCGGTAGACGAACGTATGAAATATTAGCGGTCTTTCTTCCTTTCGATAATCAACCTGGTTGAAAATAGAAAAATTTACTGATCGGTCGTGTACCTTAAAATTTAAAGTCATATTAATAAAGTTATCTACTGAAACAAATTATACGCATGTTGGTGAAAATAAAACGGAATGGTGTAAATATTTAATTTTGTAATTAGTGCTTTTTTAAAAAAACGTTTAAACATAGAATCGAGTGTTGAAATATACCGAAATTAGCTGATTGCCAGGTGAAAATTACGTTTAACATCATGATTACAATATCGTTATTTAATTTTTTTTTTGTTTTCTTTTTTTAGGTTTTAGAAATTGGTTATTTACAATCTCGTTTCAGTTAGTATTTTAGAAAATTGAATTCAACATTGATAGTTTTGTTAATTTAAATTGATTGTATAGATGTTTATCTAATATACAGTGAGCAACGAAAATATTCAGACACTAGGTATTTTTTTCATTTTTTGATTAAAAAGTTGTATTTATGCAATCTTTTTGAAAAAAAAAAATGTAAGGGCATGTTAGAACAGAGCGTTAGGTAATAGAGACAGTAAAAACTTTCGATGCATAATAATAATAACAAGCGGAAATTTGAAACTAAATAAAAATAGTCTATTTAAGGCGCAACAAAAATATTCGGACAGCTTCGATAAAACTCAAAAATTCAATTTTAAAATCACCTTTAATATTTTGTCGGTAACCCTTTCTGTTGAATAACAGCCTTCATCCTCCTAGGCATCGATTCAACTAATTTTTCTGTAAATTCGGGTGAAATTTTTCGCCACTCTTGCTCGATAATTATTTTTAGCCGTGTTTTACTTCTAATATTCGTTTCCTGAATTTTTCGATCCAAGTGGACCCACAAATTTTCGATGGGATTGATGTCCTGGTGATTGGGGCGGTGTTTCCATGACGTTCGGACAGTTGTACAATAGCCACGACCGCGCTTTGTACGATTTATACTTAGGGTCATTATCTTGGTAGAACTTGAAATTGTTTTCCAGACCCAATTTTTCGGCACTACATTTCAAATTTCTTTTCAGAAGGTCGACGTATGTATCCGCATTCATATTACCTTCCATAAACTCCCAAGTTACCGACCCCAGACGCGACGAAACATCCCCATACCATAAGACTTCCTCCACCATGTTTGACTGTCGCGTTCAGGTTGTATTTTTTAAGCTCTGTATTCGGTTTCCTCCAAATTTTTAGGCGCCCGTCACTTCCGAAATCATTTAATTTACTTTCGTCAGTAAAAATTACAGTTTTCCAAAAATTTACATCACGATTAGCATGTTCTTTTACAAAGTTGAAACGTTTTTTTCGATTTGTTTCGCTGACTAAAGGTTTCTTTCGCGCGACTTTCGAATTGTAGCCGTTCCTTTTAATCGTTTGACGTATAGTTTGTGGGTGAACTTCAATATTAAGTCTTTCGAGTAGTTTTGTAGGATAATTTAGGCGCACTAATTGCTGGATTTTTCTTTACCTGCCTCGTTATGAACCCCGCTGATTATTTGTTGACAATTTCTGTGGTCGACCTGTTTGTGGAACTGAGTCTATCCGATCTTCTTTTTCAAAACGTTTAATGATGTCGCCGCGACAGTGTAGTTTCTCATATTTAATAACATCGAAATTTTACGAACAGAAAATCCTTTACTATGATTACGAATCCTCAATTGTCGTTGTTCAAAGGACGAGTTATTGCCTTTACGAGGCTTTTTTTTCAATAACTTTTAAACCGAATGTAAACACGAGTGTAAAATGTCAA
This sequence comes from Icerya purchasi, assembly GCA_039619475.1. Lineage (NCBI taxonomy): Eukaryota > Metazoa > Arthropoda > Insecta > Hemiptera > Monophlebidae > Icerya > Icerya purchasi. Next base: position 399,937,129 of record CM077116.1, on the reverse strand, counting down.
ATGTCGATCAGCAGCGGTTCATTAAACAGGTTGCCTTTGGTATGAAATGACTCACCTCCGGTGAACGCGCATCGTTGTCTCATGGAAAAACCCAATTACTGCTCGACGTACGTACGTGTCCGAATATTTTTGTTGCCGCTTAAAAGCCTATTACGTTACGTTATTCATTTTTTTGGTGGTTTTATTGATGATTTTTGTTGTTTTTTTTTTTGTTGAATTTATTACCTTACGCTCTGTTCTAACATACCATTTCATTTTTTTCCCAAAAAGTTTGCATAAATACAACTTTTTAATCAAAAAATGAAAAAATTACCTAGTGTCCGAATATTTTCGTTGCTCACTGTATACTACAATCGTGTAGAGAGCATAAATACAAAATTAAACATTCATTTTTAATAAACAGGATTCACCTTGTTCTATAATTCTTGGCTAAGTTACAAATACAGCTCCTGTCTCTATGTCTCTTTGCGTTCAAAATAATATATAAAACATGTAAGATAAAAACAAATTCGTGAAACACGTAACGTTTTTAATATGCTGTACATTTAATTGTATAGGTATCTGTGGTTAAATCGATGTATGCCGTAATAATAATAATTAACATAACTTATAAAAAACTTAGATGTGGAAATTTTAGAATGGGTTAAAAATTAAAAGTAGATCTTGCAGAAGTATTTATTATTAACAACGTCGAAAATATCGTGCTCTAAAATTGTACGTAAACCTTTATTCGAAATCTATTATGTTACATACGTAAAATGCTGCTATGATTAATTGTTAGAAAATTTTTAGTTTATTTTTCCGTGTTTATTTTTCATTATCATTTGACATCAGTTTACATTTCAACATTAAAATTTTTTTCTTTTTAATTGCTCAGAATTACTTAACTTCTTTTTAATTCCAATTTCTAATATTGCTATAAATAAAGATCATTGATTCTCTGAAACACTTCGATGAGTTAATGTTTAATTAATTTATTTCCTTTGATTGTGCTTTTTTGATTTAATAAAAAAAATTTAAATACCCTTTTTTTTTTGTCTTCTTTTTAATAATATGCAGTAAAATGAGACATCGCCTTACTATTGAACGGAGAACTTGTCGGTTTTGTTAATTTCAACGTATATTATCGGTGTATACATTTTTTTTTTGTGGCCATCGTTTACTTAGTGCGTATAAGCATTATTAGGCGAGCCGAAAGAGAAAAATCTTATATGTTTAAATGTGAATTTATTTTTTATAAATTATTGAAAAAATTTGTTCCTTTGAATATTTAAACTTGTCGCTGTATCGAGTGCTCGTTAGTTTGCACTTATTGTGTTTAGGTTTCAAATTAATATATATATATATATTTTTTTTTATGTAAATTTATGTTTAAAAAAACATTAATAAATAAAAGGAAGAGAAAAAGAAAGAATTATCGATCGTTTTTAATGAAACGTACAAAGAGCAAGCGGTAGTATCGAGAAAATATATAGGTAAATGTGTAATTTCGAATTTACGATGTTTAAAAATGTGTAGTAATAATAATAATAATAGAAAAACGTCTGCTGTAATGTTCTAAAGGTTGGCAATATTTTCGAGGGGAATTTTCAATTTTTTCGATTGGTGTCGGTTTTTGTAATAACGTATGGCTCCGAAAACGATTGTATTGCAGGCGACTAGTAGAATCATCGCAGCCACTATTACCATCCATACAATTAAAAATTCTCCTTGTTTCGTGCTACTCGAATCGACATTCCAGTTGCAATTTTCGCACTTGTTTGACGAATAGTTACTATTTTTTGTCTCCGTTAACCACGTCGACGAGGGCGCCGGTGAAGAAAACGATACTAACTCGTTGTTGCGTTTTTGTTCGTACAGCTGCGTAGTTGAGGTGCTGTAATTTTCGCGAGTATCCCTGTCAACTTCGGTTTCTTCGTTACTTTGAGTTTCCAATATTATAGTACCTTTAGAGTCTTCTAAAACGGTTCCATTTACACTCTCTGAACTGGCTAACAAAATATTGTCGGTCGTTTGACCTCTCTCGTTATCGGAACTAATCGGCGGAAGCGGATTATCGTACAGCGTCAGTATTTTGCTGCATAAAGCTGCGACCGTATCGTTAAGAATTTCAGTTGATTGATGTTGATGGCATTTATCTATAGCGGCTCGGATTAATTCTTCGAGAGTGGCCGAATGCAGAACGTTGATATCGGTTGATTTCGAAGAACTTGATGCAATCGGTAGAAGGCTACTTGCGGCTACGTTAAAAGAGGTTGTACTAATAATTTTCTGATCATTTTCAGTTTGATCGAAATAACTAGTGTCTACTAAGTCTTCGTCAGCTTTTACGGTGCTTGATTCTCCATCAGTCGTTGTTGTGTCATCGTGAAACTCGGTTGTTAAATTTTCGGTAAAATTAACAGTTGATGAATCGTCTATTGTCGAAGACGTTATTGTTGTCGACTGATCGATGCTATTCTCAGTTGTGGTAGTAATATTTTTGCAGACTCCGTTAATACAGAAATCCGCTATGATGCAATCTCCATCTATTGGTGTATAACCTGGACAACATTCTTCTATAGTTTTATTTTGAATTTGTGTCTATTAATGTACAAAATCATAAAACGCGTAACTATAAATTAATTCATATTAACATATGTAATTATTTGGAAAAATTTAATTAAGAATGTTAAAATACGTAAAACGAGCGTGTCCTTTTGTGCTTACCTGTTTCGATCGCCTTTAGGACAGTAGAATTTTTTATAGAGACTGGTATACGAATTTTTTCTCGTTTTTCTTATTCGCCGATATAATATTAAGAGGGATTTTTTTTTTTTTTTTTTTTTTTTTTAATATCAATAAATTATCTTTTTCAACGTATGAAGACTTGCGGTGGTGGTGTCATTTTTTATTAGAGACTTACCATATCGAAGGAAGAAACGGCAAGCAACAGATTTAACACTGCCCTGTATGTTATTCAAAGATCTACGGTTTTGCGAGATGATGTAACTTTTTTCCCGCTTCTCCTAAATTGTGAGTTGCTTTGTTAATAATAGAAATACGAGCAAAAACTCTCGCTTTATATTATTTTTGCAATTTCCGGATTCGGTTTATAACGTTGTGAAGAGCAATTTTTTGACGTGTAATGCAAGAGAAAATTTTCAAAAACAAAAATTCTACATTATTTATCGAAACTTTTACAGTATGGGAAAATAATCATGACTGTGGAAAAAATTAACAGATTCTCGTAAAAATTCGATAACTCATTAATTGTGTTAATTACTGAAACCACTGCGGCACCCGCATCATGTTGTCTTTCTGTTGCGAGATGTCGATGTTTAATAAACTCCGAAATTACTGATACGGCGAAAAGACATGTTTCCTAATGTGCACAGGGTTTCTAAGAAGGCTTTTCTGTACGATAAATTAAATTTTGTTTTTCCTTCAGTTGAAAACGTAGATGGAACTTATTTGTCAGAAATCTTGTATGTATTAATGAGAAAAAAAGTTCAGTATAATGCTAATTCTTCGCATTTCTCACTATTGCGCGAAAGAGAATTCACGATAACATGGGTAGTAAACAAGTGCCTACAAAAAAAATTTAGAACAAATAAATAAAAGTTGATTTAATTTTATTTGTTTTTTAAATGTGTTTTATTTTTCTCCTTTTTTCTTTGTAATTTGAATAGTGAAAGTTATGAAGTTACTAAATGACGTGCTTTTAGCAAGTAATCGTAAAACATTTTAACATGTTTTTATTGTGCGAGGCACATCGTCGTAGGAATTTTCGTGAACTTTTGAAAAGATAATCTCGAAAACCTCACTGGAGGAAAGAGAAAATTTCGGGAGTCATCTATATGTACTGATTTATTATTTGATTTAAATTTCTGCTCCTGGAAGTACATGTCGGAGATCGTAAACGCTAAAGTAGGTTCGAAATATGAATTAATTTCAAAGTTAGCAGAGGCGGTGAATACTTTGAAAATCAGTTTCTTAATTTAGAAAAAAAACAATTTAAACTTTGCGTAATAGGAACGGGTGTAAAGTAAAGTAAGTCGTATATCCATGACAGGGCGTCGGGGCTTGTGAAGTTAACGTGAATAATCGACAATTCACTAAAAATGCATCATCATAATTAAGTTACATTGTTAATGATATATGTATATATACATATATATATATATATTTTTTTTTTTTTGATCAATACACCTAGATATAATAAAAACTTTTTAAACGTTTGAACCACTTTAATAAAATATTGGTTTTTCTAGAAATTAGCAGGATAATAAATATTTCGACTACTCTCATTCGCACACAAAAGAAAACCAAAACAAAACTATTAGTTTTTGTTTTATTTAATTTCTAAGAAAACAACTTGAAATTTTTTTAGGAAAAAGAAAATCTAAAATCTTTTATATTTTTCGAAAATAGCAGTTAAATTTATGACACATTTCATTGGTAAAGTCATTCGTCCGGAGATACATCCACCTTTTAAGAAAATTACTTTACTTTACGTTTAGAGTTATTTCCAATTTTTAAAACCCTTTTATTAGCTTGAGCTGTATGTAAATGAGTAATATGTAAGTGTGTAATGGAATTTTAGAAATCAATTTTCACTGACTTTCCGACTTCTGAATAATTTGAAAATTTACATACGTATTCATTTTGGATGACAATTTAATAATTTTATAATTTTGTCCTAATGTCCTGACCAGTATCATCGGAAAATAAAGAAAAACAATGACCCCTTCTGTAAGTTACAAACATCATCGATTAGTGCAGTGCCTTTGTTTATCAAAAACTTGATATAGTTCGAAACGGATTGCATAGGTGTCGCTTGTCGCGGTTGGGATCAGTGCAGAACAGGTTCGAGCTCGGTCATCGGACCAGTCAGTAAAAGTAATAAAAATATTTGGCCACTAGTTTATGTCTTGCCGCTCAAGTTTAATTTTAATCCGCCAGCGTTGAACGTTATTCCACCCGACAATAGAATATGAATATTTGTTTATTATTATTCGCGTAATCGGCGTAAATTATATGTTTGTATTCTTTTATTTTAAAAAAATTAATAGAAAAAAATATCTAGCGAGGAATTAATAGAGGAAAAGAATAAAAGGCGACTTCATATGAAAAAATATAGAGCCTCATAATCAGAGAAAGACAGTTATTTATAGTTTAAAAAAACTAAAAAAACACGCTTTTATAGCAATGTGAACTAAAAAGTAAAAAATAATTTTAAAATATAAAGATAATATTCAACAGTGATGAAAATCTCCCAAGTCACTATATATTTTAAGTTTTTCTAATAAGCTTAAAATGAGAATAAAGTAATTCACAACAAATTAACTTTAATGTAAAAGGAAGCGCGAGGTGCTTACTACATTTATAAAATAACTCGACCTATAAATAGTTAAAAAATAAAAGAAAAGGTATAAATAATTGATATCAAAAGTACCCCGCGCTTTCTTTTACATTAAAGTTATAATTTGTTGTGAATTACTTTATTCTCATTTTGAGCTTATTAGAAAAACTTAAAATATATGAACTTGGGAGATTTTCATCACTGTTGAATATTATCTTTATATTTAAAAATTATTTTTTACTTTTTAGTTCACATTGCTATAAAAGCGTGTTTTTTTAAACTATAATTTTATTTTTCTCTTCGCAAGTTTCATTTATTCTTAAACGGTAGTTTCGAAAATAATGTTATTCAACGTCTTGTATCACGTTTTTGTGATATGCAGTTTTCGCCCTTATGTATTAACCAAAGTTGATAATTGCGTATATTCAGAGGGCGGTGAAAATAACCTTTTCACATTACCATATTAAACGGAACTGTTTTCACGGAAAGAAATAGAAAATTATCAGTTTTCAGAAAGTATATTTAGTGAAAACGTCCAGTTTACGATTGAAAAATAATTCCCGAAAAAGTGGCGACCGTGTTGGTTTTTGAAGTACTTGTGTCAATTTTTCTAGGGTAATTAAGCAGATATCATGTTCGATATTGCTTCCGAGTTTTCCCAAAACGTTTTCGATTTTTTATATACACTTGCGATTTTAAATTTCCCCAGAGAAAAAATCGCAAGCTGATAAGTCGAGTAAGAATTTCCGTATTTTGTGAAATTACGTGCCGGTGAAAATTTTTTAAAGTAGGACAATCGTTTCTCTTTGATGAGGCAACGCGCTGTCTTGCTGAAACCGCGTGCGCAATAGTTTCCAAATTCGTACAACATGCGACAGTAAGTATCCTCTTTTTCACTGTTCCATCGGAAACATCTGGTCCGATTGCGCTGTTTCGATTCCCATCCAAACTGATAACTTTTACCGATGAATGAGCGTAATGCAGTTCTCTCGGTAGTCAGTGTTTTGTTTAGAGGGGGTGGTCACCCAACCGGAAAAACAGAAATAAGCCGGGAATTTTGTTGTAAAACCGAGAAAAAAGTAAAAATAACCAGAAACGACGATATTTTTAATAAAAAAAAAAAAATCATTTGAAGCGTGAATGAATTTTTTAATGTGCTTTACTCGAAATAAATTATGAAGTTCTGTTTTATTCATATGAAATATGCTGCGCCGGTCGAATATTACCATTAGTAACAAAAAAAATTCATTCTTCTTTTTGTACCATTCTAGTAATCAGATAAGCGGGAGGTTTTGGACCAGGAAAATTGAGAATACACCGGGAACTTAAAAACTGTATTTGAGTGGCCAGCATGATTTATTCATTTTGCTGTTTAGGTAGAAATGTGCTTCATCTGTAATGAAAAGCGAACTGAGCGGAAGGTCTCTATCATCTAGTTTAGCGAGAATGTTAAACTCAAAATTGTTTGGTTGAAGTCGTTGATTAGTTAAAATTTTACGCGCGGGTGATTATTTAAATTATCATATGCATAATTATTGTAAGCAATGAGGAACAATAATACCACCCTGATGACGCATTTTCGGCTTAATTTGCCTGGATTTTTCAGTACAACTCTTCTTATATTTTTCGATATTTCGTGGCGTCCTTACTACTGTCGCTAGTCTCTGTTTTTTTTGTTTTTTTTTTCTTGTTAACTACAGAAGATACGGGAAAATTGTTCGCTCATTATCGTACGGTTAGCGGAATTAACGCGATTGGATTTTAAACTGTTTACAGAACGGGCGTATGGTTTTTCATGTACGGTTTCAGTAACGATGTGCGGCACTGTTATATTATAAAACTGACTGATCAAAATGAATTGTAATTAGCTTCCAGATATCGTTTTATTCTCCACGCTATCGCCATTTTAACCGATTCGAGCGTGTGTTGTAATGTGAAAAGGTTTATTTTGGCCACCTTGTATTAAACGGAACAGGCGCGCGGAAGTAGAAAATCATGTTTTACTTACAACATTTATTGTTCGTGATCGATATTGCAATTTTCGGTCCTTGCAGCGGAAATTGTATTTCATTTTAAAGCAAAATTTCGTTACTTCGACCCATTCTTGTTCTGTTACTTGGGTTGGTACAACTACTTCGTATCTGCAATTAATTACACGGGTATGTAATTTATTTGCTTACCTTCAACTACATACGTAAACTAAACGGCGTGCAACTTTTGTTAACTCATTTCTGAATACCGTGTTCATTATCATGATATATTTATATGTATACATGTACACGTGTCCCGTTTTTTGTTATTGATGTGCGTATCGTTTGTTAGAAACAGCGAGATGTGATTTAGTTTCCGTTTGAACAACTTACAAAATATTCGGGACATCGTGTTGCAACAAAAATGATTTTGACAATAATATGCCATCTGTTCCTTATAGATAAAAATGGAAGAAACTTTTTGCGCTGATAACGACTGATATACTCTCTACTACATGCAAGTTTGGTAGTAGATGTTTATTCTATCGGATTTAGCATATTAAATTTAAAGGAAAGATGTTAAACCGAAAAACATTAAACGAGAGTTACGTTTAGAGTGACGTTTGTAACCCGACGTGCTTCAGAAAGGAAAGAGAAGTGTGTCCAGCTGAAAATAATATATCGTTCGTTGATCGATCGGTTTTTTCAAAATATATTTAGAATCTGCTGATGCAGAATTACAGAGTAAGAACAAGCGTAGCCTTTTTGTGCAGGGGTCATCTGTGTCAATTTTAACTTTGCAACATTTTTTTTTGCGGATTTTTTTTTTTTTAATTGCCCATTCCAAAAATGTATATACGATCTACGACGTTTTGTATCTTTTTTAATACGTGTACTCTGAAGTTTTATGACATACGATAAATCGCAAAATGTTAGAGTACTTTAACAGAAATGGAACTTACAATGAAAAAGTACCTTTCCAACATCACAAACGAGAATTAACTGGTTATAATTCAGATATATGATATTAAGAAGATTAACATTTACGCGATTGCACAAGGTATCTTAAGGGAACCTGACATTATAAAAGTAAACAATAATCGGTTGGTTTTTAAGCGAATTAAAATTCATCACTGCATTTCGAAAAAACGAAGTATACGCCAAAAAAAAAAGTTCAAGTTCAAAAATATTTTTATTGTTGAGATGTCGGCCGCTTTGTTGAATACAATTTAAAAAATTTTCATAACTTCTGGGAATGCTGCTCGCTCGACGATTGGTTAAATTCCTTGCTGTGAATAAAGTTTCCTTTAGTTCATTCAAAGTTCTCGAGTAGCCTGATCTGCGTAATCTGAGATTTCAAGTAACCACATTAGATGATAAAGGAAGCGAAGTACATGGAGTGGATCAAGAAGAGAAAAGCCTTAAAAACAACGATCATCGACTCATTCGCAGTGCTTCTTGTTTTGTCGATGAAAACACACACGCACAGTCGGAGTTTAGCAATCCTCGTAGTAATGTATTATTCGTTTTAGAGAGTGTAGCGAGAGCAAGTCGTAGTCGGTGATTAGGTGAGTTTTTTCAGGGAAATAAAATCCGATAGTTAAAATTCAAAAGGAAATTACATACAGCAACTCGGAAGTAAAATATAATCGGATAGTTGATATTCAAAGGCGTAGTATAACTCAAACGGATTTTTGTTAATTTTTTTCAATTAATTTATTTCCGCTGATATTATTACCTCGTTCGCAACAGTTATGTATCTACCGAAGGATCGTGTTACTTCCAAGTTACATTGAACTTTAAACACATGGTCTTTCCACTGTTAATGCACATACATCTCAAGGATCTGATATTTTTCCTGTTATTTCTATCGATCAAGAAAAACGCGGTCTAACGATATTACGTTCTTTTTTGTCTCTTCTATAATTTGTTCAGTTGCAGCTGATATCATCTTTATTTTTACAAACCGTTCTAACAGACTGCGTAAATTACTGGGATTTACATAATGAAGACTCCTCCCCGACTTTTCTAGTATTCGTCAAATTGGATAGTGTCGGTCTTTTTCCCATCAGACATGTATCGAGACGTGTCTGAAGAAGAAACTCATCCTTTCATGATGGACGTTGCGGCTCTTTTAGATACAGTTTGCAGAAAAAGAAAAAAAAAAATCCGATAAAATAATCAAAGCCAAAAAAAAAAAAAAAAAGGAAAGAAAAAGAATGATATACTGAATGTAAATTAAGTTGTAATCAAAATACATCGTCTTGACTATTTAGAATAAGATTGTCCTGTTCTTCTTATTATCGGCTGCTGCCGTTATTTACACGGAAAATATGCAGTGAAAACGACTGGAGCACAAGCGTACAATGATTTGTATCGACAGAAAAAGGAAGTTATTATAAAAAAGCAAAGAATCAGTAAACTAGAAATTATCGCGGTTGATTAAGAACTATCGAACGATTTCCTCTTTTTAACGCGATTGAACATAGGGAACAGTTTTTCGTCGATGCAATCGCCGTCGAATTTTATTTATTTATTTTTTTTTCATTTATAAGCGCACGTGTCAGAAATATAGTGTGTCCACTAAATAGTATAAAGATTTTCATTAAATTATTAAAGTATTGCACATGCGTGGTCTTTTTGTTTTTCTATTTTACAGTTTAGTACATTAGCGCTTGGTTTATGATATTTTGTTTTATTTTTTTTATCGTGTTTTTTATAAAATGTATTTTTTTGTGTAATCATTTAAAATAATAAGAACTATAATGCAGAATATCAATCGCATCCGGAAAAATTAATTGAACAAATGTTGATAACTACCGTTTAATATGTGCTACTAAATTTTCTATACGAATAGATTTAAACATTTATTGAAATACATAAATAATGTTCGAGTGGAAACGAATTAACATTTCAATTCGTTAAAATTAATTTTTCAGTTATGAATCTTACTTTTGTTTATAGAAAAATACCAACGTTTTTTCTTTGATTTTGAAAGTTTCATTTTAATTTTGCAAAATACATAAAATGAGAAAAACAAGTTGAATACGAATTTTATCGACAATGCATGAAATATTCATTGTTTTCTAATTTTTAGTTAAATTTTACCGCAGAAAAAATTTAGTATACTAAATATATGTGAGCTCGGTATTTACGGTTATTAATATTCGTGAAATGAGTTTTTTCTGGATGAGATGTGTTCTATGTTATATACTCTTTTTATTCGTTGAATATTTGCAATGATTATATAAAAAATCCATTTTATGAAATATACAGCAAAAAAACAAGACATAGCAAATTAAACGTGATAATCTATTAAAAAGTAAAATATAAAAGAATATAATAAAAATATTTATACATTTCGAAAAAAAAAAAAAAATTGCTCACATTCCTGCTTTCCAGTAAAAATTAATTTAGAATGTTGCCGCAACCGCTCCCCTTTTTTTTATGTATGCGATATATAATGAAAGCAACATTGTTCCCAGAAGGTTTTAAAAATAAAAAATGGGGAAATGAAAACGGAATTAATTTTAATCGATAAACTTATGCCGCGGATTAACTCGCAGCTCTTCCATGTTTTTTAAAATTTTCGGTGCGAATGTGGAGTAAAATTTATTTAAAAAAAAAAAAAACGCGAATTACTTTTTTTGAATCAGATAAATCCGGAAATTCTTTTTTCAAGGATAATTTGTATCGTCGATTTAAAGCTGTTTTGGGCAGTTCCCCCAGCCTCTCCCCTCCTAATTGTAAGAACAATAAGGAAAAACCGACGAAAAGTTCGGACCTGTTTAATGAAATTTCAAAAAGTGACATGAATAGAAGTCATCCTCGGATAGCTTTTATTCTTTTTTCTTTACGATAAGTAATTTTGTATTAAAAAAAAAAAAAAAAAAAAAAAAAGGCGATGGTGACTTTAAAAAACTATGAAGAATAAAATTTTTACAGAATGTATACAGTATTCCGACGCAAGCGGTAAAATTTGAGTGATTTTCATTAGTGCTTACGATTCAACTCGGGTACACTTTTTCGACTGCTCATTTCCGCCTGACATCTGGAAGACACTGGAAAATATAGCGAATAATTTTAAACATCGAAAAATAAACAACAAAACACGCGCGCTATTTTCAACGCGAAACATCATTATCCGTCACTTAATTACATTCGAAGATAATAATGGTCGTTAAGACAGAACGGAAAGCACAATAATAGCGAACAACGATTACGTTAAAAGTTTTAATATTTTTTGTATTTGTAGGAGTCGTTTGCAACGAACTAAGATCGAAACGACAAAGTCAAAGCAACAGCGATAACAAGGTGTTAATCGTTAACGAAACGAGTAGCTAGTATTTGACGGAAAAAAATAAAGTTGGATACTGTGGTCTAGACATGTGATAGATAGCGCGCATACGGAAACGATGCATCCTATTACGAAAATTCGTTACATTTTTATTATATTTCTCATTTTTCATTCTATTCAACTTGAACGATGCTGCGTTATCATCGGTACGCATGTTATCAGCTTTATGAAGATTGTTATCGTCACTTTTTCCATGTACAGTTTCGTGTTAAATCACTAAGTTATTATATCATTCTTCTTTATTTTTTCGTTCGGGTTGATTGTGATTTTTATTAAAGTCTCTTTTTTTCTTTCCTCGTGTTCTTTAACGACTGTCCACTATGTTCGGCTGCATTTTTGCTCAATTGTCACGCGCGCTTAAATTTACTGTTGGAACGGTGTTGCAACTCCCGAATCGTTAAATTTTTTAATTTGCCTACAAAAGTTCGTGACATTAGCTAAAAACCTCTAGTATTATCCGTGTTAACGTGAAATCGGTAATAACACGAAGTTATTATGAGTGAAAGTGCAAAGTATGTAGATACGTTTTTAGCTAATTAGTACTGAAGCCAAATTTGGTTTCTTAAAATTTAGGCGTTTTTACCATTTTATTTTTTCCATTTATAACTCGCCCGCGCTTGCTAAACGTCGAGTAATTAGCGACGATGAGACAACTGGAATCAAACACTTCTTGTATATAAGACCTTTTGCTGTTTTACCTCACGATAATTAACACATTGAAATCGATGCCCGTCAGTGTCATCACGGGCAAAATGCCCGTGTTGCAGACTAGGCATTGACTTCGATGTGTTACAGCGACGGCCAAAAATCCATTTATTTGTTACTTCGAGAATTCTGCTATAGCAAAACCCTTCAAGACGCGCAATATATTTTTCTTAGCTTCGCATAATTTACTTTTTCGTTTCTCCAATTCGAATATGACTAATAGGGCAAATTTACTGAAATATTATACATATATATATATATATTAATAATGATAATTATAATGCAAGTGTGTAAATATTATAATGGTATTAATTTATTTAATTTAGATATGTGAAGACTGACAGAACTTTTCCACGCAGCTTTTGGTTCAGAATTTAGTAATAAATTTCTTTGTAGTTCATTGTACTACCACCTGCGTTTTTCTTAAGAATTTCCGTAGTGAATTTTATACAAGTTCCTGAAATGTTCTTTTTCTGTGAGTGATTTAAAAAAAAATAATTCACGGTAGTTTTTTTTAGGGGGAGTACATCAACGAAGATCAACAGCCCAATCAACCAAGGAATTTAAGGAATAGCTGAAGAAGAACATACTAGATTTTAATCTGGTACGGGATGGACTAGGAGACACTGTTATATGAAGTAGGAAGGCCAAGATCCAAAAGTTGAGAATAGAAGAGAGAACGCCCCAGGGAATGTAGGGAACATTCGAAAAAAACATGATTGACATCACGCAGGAAAAGGAATCATCGTGGTGAAAAGGACATTACGGGGAAGAGACGAGGGAAAAACGAAAAAGTGACGAATGGAGAAAGCTATGACCAAAACGAAGACGTCATATAGCGTGACATTCTGCCTGTTCTTGTCAAATTTGGATTGTTTTTCTTTTCTCTTTATGAATTATTTATTTTGCTATTTTTGTATATGATATTTCGCTCGATTTTCTATTTTTGGTTTCTTAATTTGATTAACTTGTTCCATTTGAATGTTTACCGGAGCTATGTCGGCTATCACGTAAACGGAACTATATGCAATACAATTCTGTATGTTGATATAACACTTAAAAGTATACTTTGCAATGATCTTCACATTTTGACATTTGCTTTTTTCAATTTTTTGATCGATCATTTTCATAATTAGCCAAGTGAGAACCCACACCGGTATGAAGAGAACAGCCTCTACACAAAGAAAATCGGCGTTTGGTATGCAATGTCACGTATGGGGATAATGGAACTAATAGTTTTTGAAAAGACAATTAACACACCACGATATCATACTGCAATTCATTGCTTTACTGGAGAAAAGGGAGAGGGACTGTTGGTTTCAGCAAGATGGCGGCCCAACGCACACTGCTACCGCTACGATAGAAATGTTGCGCGAATTTATCGACGACCAAATAATTTCTGTCGGATTTTGGCCTCGCCATTTTTCACCCCCTGATTTATTTTTGTGAAGTTACATGAAGAATAAAGTATTCTGTGAACTGGTGGCATCGATCGCGGAATTGAAACAGCATATATAACTGAGGCAATCAACGCCATCCCACCAGAAATGCTGAAAAATGTATTCCGCAACCTTGTCAAATGTGCAGCGCAGTGCCGAGAAGACAGTGGTGCGCATTTCCAACATAAGTTATAAGTTAAAAGTGTTAGTGTTCATTTTTTTTCATTATATTTATGTTTTTTCCATTGTTGTTTTTTTTTGGGTTGCAAAATAAATCAGACACACTGTACACGCATTGTATTCGTTGGGCCCTTATCCATTTTTATTTATTAGCTGTATCTTTCTAATTTTCCAGATTACCGGGAATGAATTGAAGTTTAAATATTTCTCAAAAATTGTTCTTAATATTTGTGAATTACTATTATGTATTATTTTAATCATTTTGTTTTTGAAATATCATCCGTTCGCCTTTTGGTTATTTGTTTTTTTTTTTATTTTTTATTGTACATCTGTAATTAATATCTTCTCAATCTAAATTCTATTTGATTTGTCCGTGTATTTCTTAAGTGAATCTTTAATTTTGTATTTTTCTATTTCATTTGTTATTATTCTGTCAGTTGATAACTTTAAAGGTGGAAAATGGAACTTCTTATACTTATCCATTAGTATTTCGTACAGTTTACCCCATATCGAAGAACTTTAGACTAGATCTTTCCAGACTTTGTGTTTGAAATCAAATATTTCTCTTTCATATTTCTTTTTTATATATAATTTGGGACATCTTGAAGGAACGTGTGTGACGTTCATGTTTTGTTTTCTATCATCTTTTCAAATTTATTGTAGTTCATAGTTGTTATACGATTATTTATTGTTTTTTTGACGTTTATTTCTTCTATAATTATTTTAAATTTTATTATCTTAAATGACAGGAATAACCCCGTTCTTCCTAATTTTAATAGAATCTATTCTTTCCACAAAAAAATGTAAAATTGTAATAGTCTGATTTTTCAAATCTGATGATTTGCAGTTTTAGTAGTAGCGTTAAACGACACGAAAGCTGATTCTTTTCCAGTTTTACTTTGACTACTGATGTTTTAAGATTCTTTTTACTGGCATTTTAAACATCGAAATATGGCAAATTGTAGCTTCGACGATAATTCAACTTTAATGGATAGTTTAATTTGTTTTATTTCTTCCATCATTACATTAGTCTCTCCATTATTTCTGATTTTTTCAATTTCTAATTTGTTATTGGTTTTAGGTTTGTAAAACGACATGATTTTAGATTTTATTTGCTTAATAGTATCATCAGCATCGTTCCCACATGTTCCGTGTATTTATTTTTTTTTTTGAAAAATATGTATTTATAATTTTTTACATACAAAAATTTTCGTCAAGCTAAAACGCTTGTCGACGAATATGGAATCGCAGTTACGTGGCTAAATTTTATTTGATTTCTTGAAGAACTTTATTAGCAGCACTTTTAGTAATTGTTTTTTGCGTGTTCTTCAGTTTATGTACTGCAACAGTACATATTATTCAAATTAGTGTTATCATAAAGAAATTTGAAAAGTTGCTTGTTTTCACTATCTTTTAATGATCTAGAATATATTGCGGTAAAATTATTATCATCAGACACTTTTTTCGAATGCAATGCGCAAAATTTAAAATATTTCGGATAAATTTTGTATTTAATCTAATTTTTTCCATTAAGTTTCTTATTATTTAACAATTTTCATCTTTATCCAATTGCAATATTATTGGTGCTTAGTTTGGTTGCGGTGATAATTGGCCGCATCCGAAAAAAATACATTTAGGCGTTAAGTAAGATTTAAAATTAATTTCGCAGTTTTGCTTTGAAAATGTTTACCGAGTCTCGTAATTTTTGTTACCAATGTAGGTTACGTTATGGATAACAAAAGTGAAAACGAAATGTAACAGGTAGTTGTTTACATGTAAAAGCAATGTTTTTATACTCTTACTAGTTTGTAAGCAGATGAAACGTGCTTATTTTGCTGGTTGAAAAATACTTTATTGCAAGGAGCTGTAACAATGCGCCATAAGAGATAACGGGTTTTAACGAGAAAACGCAACACATTTAACAATAAACAACAACAACACTCGCATAATTTAGTAGAACGCATTTTTCGAATGTGCTTGCAGACGATAATCATGGCGTATCGATTTGTTGTAAGGATGTTTGTTTTTCTTAATTTTAAATTTTTTTCGTATTGCTCACGAATATTCAACTTCTAGTACATTACTGATTAGCGCACTACCTGAATTAATTCAAGAGAGAGGTTACTTTTACACGTTTGAAGAATTACGTGCAATGCGAATAGAATCACACTGTCCCTTACTGATAGAAATAGTCGCTGATTCATTTATTCCGAAATCGGAAAAAACTCGTTTTGCTGATCATTAAAAACTTACTTTGCACGTCATTAATTAATGTTATAATTCAGCGAACGATAAATTATATTGAATTTACGCTTTAATTTGAACACCACCCAAACTATGGTTTTTCCAACGCGTGTCCGTATTTCAATTTTTTAAATTCTTTCTTCTTTTTTTTGTTTTTAAGTTTATCTAAATAGACATTAAAGTTTCCGTGTCTTATCATGTATTCCATTGAAAAATGATGATCAGGGTTATAATCAACTGTTGTCACCTGGGAACTATTTTCTTCATTTCGCGTAAAATTCTGGTTGTATTAGATTCCTTATACTGTGTTTGAACTGTCAAGTCCTATTCGAAAACGTTACAATTTTAACTAAAAAATAACATTTATCATATTTAATAAAAATACAAAAGCATACACATATTACAAGAAAAATAGTTACCAGAAAATGTCTGATCATAATTACGTTGTCGAAAAATAATATTTCACGTGTTTTTCAATTTTCCAAATGAACTATATTACTCCTACAAAATTTAATGAATAACATTGTTGAATAACGATGAGCCATTCTGATTAATAAATCCCTATATTGTGACATAATTGTTATTTAAAATCTTTTGATATATAATATATCTTTTCATACTGCACACTTTCTCTTCATTCAATTTTTCTGCAAAAGAAATAAAAGGTGCTGATTTACTGAATTTTTCTACATGTCCGGAAAAAGAAATATTTTTTTCACAACTTTCGAGTTTTTGCCGTTCCGAGAGCCTAAGTATAAAGTTGTAAGCTTGGCTATATTTTTCCTATTAAGCGGTTCTTTGTGCGTAAGTTCGAGATATGTTTGGGTTTTTTCTACTTTTTCACTCTAGCTATTGTTTTTTACGTGAATAAATATAATTTTTTAACCGTAATTTTTTGCTTTTATGAAAGAACTTCTACCTTTTTCTTTTATATTTTGAATTTCATTTTTAAAAGTTTGTTTGGTAATGAATTATGAATTTGTAAGTGATTTTTGGGGTCGTTTTATATTTCATATTATATATTCTTGACGGTTTTTTGGGGGTTTTTTGGCATCCAGGTTAATCATTTTGCTTGACGTTATAGATTGTCTTAAAGAGGATATTAATTATAATTTATGATCCAATTTTGAAGTTTATAAGTCAATCCGTTCGTGAGTTATTGGTTTTTATTTACTAGGTACGGAATCGTAAAAATGATAAAATTAAAAATTCAAAGTATAAATTTTAACACTCATTTTCCCATGTGACGTAGCACAACAGCAAAAAGCGAAATACCATTATGATGGCTCATGGATGGTTTTGGAAGTTACGCAGCCGCCTTTAATTTGTTTACATATAAAAAGAATTGCCTCGGTTTTCAGCGGGTCTTGTATTTCTATTTCGTTTCTAATTCCCCCCTCCCCCCTAGTACATTATGATTTTATGTAAAACAATTTTAAATTATTAGCAAGCATGGCCAAGTTAAAATTTCGAATCATTAGACTTCTGATTAGGTATTTTCTTTTAAAGAATTTTACATAAAATAATTTAAAATGATTTATTATTTATAATAGATTTGTTAACATTTTTATCTAATTTTAGGTATTAATTTTCTCTTGAATAAATTCAATTTTTTATTTTTTTGAAATTTAAAAAAAAAGTGGCTTGTTAATTTGTTTATACAGTAGTGCGTGCGATTGTTTGTTGAGTTAATTCCATTTCAACATTTTTCTGTCCTAGAGAAGTACCAGGGGAAAAAAAAATACGATTCGTCACTGATATATATATATGTTTATTGCATATTCAGAGTCTTTTACAAATCTTACAGAAGAGTTAGTTTCTGTCGACTATATCATTCCTTTTGCAAGATTGAATACATGTCTTATAAGCATAAGACAAAAATGTTACAGATTTCGTTGCGGGATTTTCTTACTGCCCTCGGTAGGAATAACATATTCATTAATACTTTGCGTTAGAATTGTTTCTTTACATGGTATAATTTCTTTCCGGTGGTCCAATTTATTATTATTATTACTGAACAATTTTCCAAAAATTCCTATAAACCTATTTATCTTGCTGGTAACTTGATTAAGATGATTGTAAAATTTTAAACTAAAGTCAATATATGTGATGTATTCTTAAAAAGTATTTAGCATTATCTGTTATGGCGGTATGTCTGCTAAAGTAATGTTATTAGTAAAATTTACGCGTCGATTTTTCTATTTCAATATTCAGTTTTAAAATCCGTTTCCGTAAAAATTCTTGAATGCACCCCCCCTTTTTTTTTACTAGTTAATGTTATTCCTTTTAACCAGAACTTACACACAACTAAAAACAATTAAACATACCTATCGAAAACTGTATATTTTATACATTTATAACGTAACAATATTCCATAGTATTGGCCTGAGCGCTGATCCGCAAAATATACTTATCTGCTGGTGCGTATTTATCAGCTTATTTTATTTTCGTGTTCGGTTAGTAAAATAATTAGTGGTATAATTTAGAAAATCTAACTATTCCGCAAGCGCCAACAATTTATTTTTTTTGCACGTCAAATATATGTCTAACTAAAGTGACCATATATTTATATCCATGTTGTTTAAGCCACTATAATTTATGAGCACGTTTGTTGGGAATTTCTTTCCCGAATTCCTTTTTATTATCTATGGAATATACATATTTTTTTACGTATTGTTGCTGTATCTCGCTTGCAATGCATTTTTTATATACTTTACTTCGTAGCCCGGCATAATATTGATTTCGCGAGACCTTTATTGCACATAATTATCATGCGTTGCGATGTATATAAAAGCTTTTTAGTTGAAATTTTCTCTCGCTTCAAATATATGCGCATCAATTGGAACTGTTTTTATTTCTCTGCGCTGTAAATAGCTTAATTTTTTAGCGTTAATTCATAAAAGTATAGGCCGTGAATCATAAACCAATTTGATTATTAATCCGTTGAGAATCTCATCGATCCCCGCCGTCGTATATTATTTCGTAAATTTTTAATAATTGTTTCTAACCTACAGTTACTGAATGGAAGAAATTCTCATCTTTTATGCTATCGCATATTTTCATATTTTCGACCTTTAATTAAAGATTTTTTCGATGTCAGTTTTGCTTATTGCTCATTTTTGCCAGCTATGTGATCTCCTGTGGATATTTCATATTACATATACTTTTCCGTTAACATTTTTATTTTTTCTCTTAAACACATTAATTGTACTTGAGTGAATGAATGAATGAATGAACAATGGAGAGTTTATTTTAAATTAAATTTACATAAGTAATAAAATGATACGTTGAACGAAAACATTTTTATTAGGTGAGTCTTAATCTTCACAATTTTCGAAGGAAAAGTTACTCTCTTAGAATAATAGCAAGCACGGTGTTATCGTGAACAGTGTATTATGCTTTAGAATCAGTAGAATTCGATTAAGAATCAAGATTTTTCGCTAATTTGCTTATTTTCTATGAATGCTCTTGGACAAAATTGACCTTCAGCAGCCATGGTTTGTTATCAGAAAGTTTTTAATACTGAAAGGTGAAATCGAATTCAACAGCTGCAAATTTTCTATAATCTCACCGCCTTTAAACTAAGTTGTATTTTGGATATGTTAAAATTAATTTGTTTTTCTTTTATCTTTTTTGTTAAATCATAAACGCCTGCCGCTTTTACTTTGTTCATCGAAAATTTCTTTGTTTTTTGTTTATCATTTTATTTTTTGAGATCCTGTTGTTGTCGTCTTAAGGCTTTTGTTCAATGTCTTAATTCATCACTATTTATAAATATCACAAATCCCCCTGTAATTCTGAAAATTTTTGTTTTATGCTTCCTCGAAATTAATAATTTTGTTACCTGTAATTATATTTTATTCCGTTTCTTCTTTATTTTTCCCATTTTTAAATTATCCTTTCGATTGAATTATTTTATCGAACACTCCAAAATCTTTTTCCGTTATGTTATCATCATCTAAACTCACATATTCTAAGCTAACACTTTCTGTTACAAACATTTTTAAATGAAATTTTATTAATTCCATTTACATATATGAAAAGGCAAATTTTCTTTAAAAAATATTTGTGTAAAACAAATTATGCGGTTACATTAAATTTCACGGTAGTTGACCCCCCCGCCCCACATCAAATAATAGTGAATATATATATATATATATATACGAGTATGTGTAAAACGACAATTCATAAAAGGATTTGTGGCGACACAGCATAGAACGAAAAAAAATGAATGAATAATTCAACAACGGACGGCGAGAAGCGAATTGAAGACAATGACGCAACATATAAAAAAAGAACTATTGAAAATTTGGTTACCGAAAGAAAAACATTTTTTTATATGTCGCCGGTTCTCGAATCGTTTTGCTAGAATTTTCTGCTCCAGATTATTCTCTCCGAATTAATATAAATAAAGGTAGAGTAATGTTAGCTTAGTTCGGTTCTGATACGCGGTCGAGCGACATCGAATTAACCAAGACGCGAAAATGAAATCTTTAGTTTGTACTACGATTTTTTTTATTAATAAATTTATTTCGTAGTAAACCGTGTGTGTTGATTCAAGCAACCCACAGATTTTTACCAGTTTAGGAACTGTCTGATATTAGAAAATCCCCATACATTCCTCATTTGTGCCAGGTAGTCCCTTAGAAAAGACAGTTGTTTCATTCTCCGATTATGATTTACTAAATAGGCTACGATCAAATATTTATCACGCGCATACGTACGCACGTACAAAAAATAAGAAAGAAAATATTAAAAAAATCCGCTAAATTTAGAAAGTATATTTGCATACGACGCCTAATACGGTCGTGGACTTTTATTAATGAATGTTAAAAATTGGGCATTTATCGCATAAAACGTTTTTGTCGTATTTAATGAACCGATCGTGGTGCGTCAAATTTTTTTTGTTGTTTTATTTTCATTTACATTACGCACATGCTATCTTAATTGGAATAGCGTTTTAATCGCGAACACTTAGCGTACGTTTAACGACACGTCGATCATCGTTCGTTTTTCAGATAACAGATGAAAAAAAATGCGCCGAAAAAATCACGCGCGTAATACTGTTTTTAAATCTTCTGAATTTCTGTTTCACTCATGCTCATTATTCTATAATTAATACAAATATAATTCCGAGGCGATGGATCATTTCAAAATAACGTACTCGCGGAATCGGGACGTATATGAATGTGCCCTATTATGAATCGGATCCCGATCATATTGCATACAGAATTTAAAGAACTACTATGAATTACTTATCCTTTGTTAATTTGCACGCTGCTTAAAGGATAACAAAGTGCGCAAATGAAACTTACATATACTTCTTCTTCTTTTTACGTCATCTCCGAGCGAAGTTGAGCGATCATCATAGCCACTCTTTCTTTGTTCTTAGACGCCTCTGTTTATTCTGCAGTTGTCTGATTGTACCAGCGACGTATGTCTGCTGTCCATGACAACTTTCTTCTGCCTGGTCTGCGATGTCCTTCGATGGCGCCATTTATGACAAGCTGTAACAAACTATACCTCTCTAGATTTCTGTTGATGTGTCCATAATATTTCAATTTTCTAGACCGTATGTTGTGTAGTAGTTAAGTTTGTTTTGCCATTCTTCGTAGAACTTCTTTATTGGTTATATGGTCTATATACGAAATTTTTAAAATACAGCGATATGTATATATACATCTCTAACGCCTCTATCCTTTTCTCCAGCGTAGGTGTGGGATTCCAGCTTTTCATACCATAAAGCAATACCGACCATACATAGCCTTGTATTAGTCGCAATCTTAATTGTAGATTGATATCCTTCCTGATCATAAGGTTTTTCATTATTCATATAATATACGAATATTTATGGTGTAGTTAAAGTTAACAATTCGCACGGTTTGATATTTCCAAATATTTCTTGTCCATTTAAAAGATGAAATACAGCTGAATAATTTAAGACAAAATAGAAGGAGGCGCTATGATTCGGGTTAATTTTATTTAACTAACAACAAGATGGCTTTAAAGGTTGCATCGTCGTTGTTAACAAAATTTGTGTAAGAATGCGTCACGTGATTAATAATCTTACCTGAACAACCGCGATGTATATTCTCATTGTTACAGTCATTCTTTCTGTTGTGGTTGACGATAGTAGTATGCACCGAAGGAAATTTTAACGATTCTTAATTCCGTATTTACGTTTCAGTCGGAACACGCATTTATTTTTTTTAAAACAAACTGAATTTTACGACTTGTTTATTATTTATGCGGTATTTATATGCATAACTCCAGTAGAAATCTTATTACATTTTTCATGTTAATTGATTAGTCGCTTCTTTTTTTTTTTTTTTTTATAATTAGATAACACCTTTGTGGAACGTATCACATCAGTTGGACGACAATGGAATTTATCTGCTGCCTTGTTTTGCGGAATATATATCACAGTCGACCGATGACGGCGTAGCTGCTTGTGAACAAGATAGTCGAGATAAATTATATACTTATCAGCAAGTTTCAGTACGTTCCGCTTTTAATTAGAATATAAATTGTAAATGATAAACATATTTTACACTACTACATTATCGTGTTTACTTAGTCAAGCTGACGAAGTTACTCGATTCATTTACCCATCTCACATATTACATCGGTACACTCTCTCATACATTTGTTTTTCCATTGATAACGAACCACTAATGAAATAAAATAATTTTTAATCTATTTTAATTATCAAAAATTGGTAAAAAAAATATTTAAACTGTAGCCGACGAAAAATAACGGAAGAAGGAAAACACAGCTAGGTCAGTATTCAGTAGGAGAAGTGTCCTAATTTTTCTATTACTATCATGGTTTTTCGATCTTTAATATATGTATTAATAACTACGTTATTTACGCGGCATGCTTAGAATAGCAGTGTTATTTTTACGGCGGTGGTGATTCTAACCCGATAAGGAGAATTGATTGACTGTAATCGGTTTAATGAAGATATTCGATGATTGGTTTAATTAAAAACCAAGAGATAGTTTCCTCTTTGTCATTTTGTATCGAAAATACCAAAAAATCAAACTTGGTAAAATTGTTACGAATAGAAGTTTGTTAAATAAAGATATATCGCCAAGTGTAAGTGTTTTTATTAATTTTATTTTGCGATAACCTAGTCTAAACCATTTTAATTATAGAAGATTACATATGGGATCTCATTGAACGCAAGAAAGACTAAAATAATGGTTGTTTCTCAGACGGAAGAAACAGTTCCAAATGTTGCTATCCGCGGCGGAGTAATAGAAAGCGTACAAAAATTTAGGTATCTCGGTACTCAAGTGAATAATAAAGGTAACACTGATGCCGAACTTAGGTGTAGAATTGAATAAGGAAGAAAGGTCTTCAGCAAGATGAGAAGAACACTCACAACACACGATTTAAATTTAGAACTGCGTATAAGAATTCTTAAGTGCTACGTGTGGAATACGTTGTTATATGGATGGGAATGTTGGATCTTAAAGAAGAGCAATATGAATCGCTTGGCGACTTTCGAAATGTGGTGCTATCGAAGGATCTTAAGAATCTCATGGACAGCAAAGAAGACGAATCAGGAAGTGCTGCAGATGATGGGAAATAAGGATATGGAACTAATAGGCATCATAAAAGACAGGAAGAGGAAATACTTTGGCTATTTTATACGTGGATCCAAATACTCACTGTTGTAAATAATATTATTAGGAAAAATATCGGGCAAGAGGAAGGTCGGACGAAGGAGGCGCTCATGGATGTGCGACATCAAGGCATGGTCGAGGATGAATACCGAACAATTAGTCCACCTTGCATACGAAAGATTTTTTTAATAAGGTTACCTACGATCGAGAACGGTCGGGACTCGAAGAAGAAGAAGATGATCTGGATCTAGTTATATGTATATATATATATAAAATAAATTTCCGTAGCTATGTATTTAAATATTTCCGAATAAAACGAAAGGAATATAGCAATGATAAATTTATTTTCTAATTTTTGTTCATAATTAAACTGTTATTATTAGAAAAAAATACATGGCGCTTGACATACAAATTACAGAAATTAGTTCCTGGTTTCATTAACTTTCTAAAAAGGTATAAATGTTATCAGTTTGTACACGTGCAAACAAAGAAAATCACATTAGACTGAGGAAATCCCTAAATCCCAAGAAACATGCCTTTATCAATACCGTCAGGTTTTTGTTTCTTTTGTCGCACTTAAGACGGGAGTACAAGTCGATTCACTTCGGAAACTTTCTGGCCAGTTCATGAACACGATGGACGGTGCTTGTCTCATTCATTTACTTCTGTTCATTCTGCTGGTTTAATCTAATTATTACAGAGAGGGGACGTATCGTTTAATTGAAATACCTCAAAAAAGAATTGTTTTTTTTTTTTTGAAATGGCTAGTTTCGAAAAACCAGATATTTTGTTCTGCTGTGGTTTCTGTGATGGTGATGCGGCTGAAGCGCGAATGGAATATCGAAAACGTTTCCCTCATTGCCGTTTACCAGACGTGAGTGTGTTTGGTACGACATACTGATGGATTCGGGAAACGGGATGTGTTCAGCGACAACAAAGTGACGCCGGCAGATCTCGGGTTTTCGATCCTGCTGATGAAGAAGAAATTTTATGGAAATTTGAAACAGATACCACAGTCAATATATATATATTTTTTTTTGATGTACTTCAATTAAACGATACGCTCGCTCTCTATAGTGATTAGATTAAACCAGCTGAATGAATGGAAGTAACTGACTGAGACAAGCACCGCCATCGTGTTCACGAACTGCCCCAAAAGTTTCCGAAGTCTACCGACTTGTACTCCCGTCCCGAGTGTGACAAAAGAAACAAAAGTGTGGCGATATTGATAAGGGCATGTTTCTTGGTATTTAGGAATTTCCTCAGTCTAATGTTGTTTTCTTTGTATGCACGTGTACAAACTGATAACATTTATACCTTTTTAGAAAGCTAATGGAACAGCAAATTAATTTCTGTGATTTGTATGCCACACACACATCCATATATATACATATATATATATATATATATTACATTATTAGCATACTTTTAGATATTAAGTTTTTTTCTATTTCATCGCTTATCACATCTTTCTCTGGAACGTGTCATCTTTTGTGGCAGCTTATTAATCTTTGTTAAAATTTTACAGATTTTTAAATGCGAAAAAGTTAGCTGTATCGGAAACTGCTTCAATATATTTTCATAGGTTTGAATAAAAAGTTTTACATAAATGTTCCACAAAACCCACGTTTTTCTTGACTGTTTTGGTCTGTTCATCGTTCGTCTTCCTGTTATTGAATATTGTTCGAGCAACTGTTTTAAATAAGATTTTGTTTGAACGAGCGTTTAAAAGTTTACGAACGTGGAAATTGTGATTGTTCAGTTTGAACTTTTTTAATATTGAAATTAAAAACTGAAACGTAAATTGCATCTGAAAATTTTCTAACAATAAAAAAGAATCAATTAATTGATTTTACAAATAACCATTGGAGACGTTTTAAAACACAAGGCGTGGTAAAAGAAACTGATGGTACGAGGGTGGTTCAAATATAAACCGGAATTTCGTCATAAAAATTTTTATTTTATACTTACAGTGCTCATATTTTTTACAATTTTTCGAGATAACCTCCCTCGCACGCTACGCACTTTTTCCACCTCTCCGGCAATTTTTTTATTCCTTTTTCGTAAAAATCTCGCGGCTTGTCACATAGCCATTTGCGCACGAACGATTCCACCTCATCGTTGCTGTCGAAACGTTGTCCACCAAGTGCTTCTTTCAACGGGCCAAACAAATAATAATCACAAGGCGACAAATCTGGACTGAAAGGAGGATGTTCAAGTGTTTCCCAGCCCAATTCGGCCAATGTCTCCATCGTGAGCCGAGCGGTATGTGGCCTGGCGTTGTCTTGAAGCAGTATCGCACTACGGATCGGAATTTCGCGCCTTTTTGTTCGATAAACCGGTTTGACTGTGTTTTTTAGGAGGTTACTGTAATACTGCGCCGTCACAGTACGTTGTTCAGTTAGGAAATCGACTGCGATCACTCCCTTCATGTCCCAAAACACGGTACACAACACCTTCCCAGCTGACTGTGTAACCTTCGCTTTGACTGGCGCTCCCTCTTTTTTCTTCCGCCACTCCATAGACGAGCGTTTACTCTCCGGCGTATAGTAGTATACCCAAGTTTCGTCCGTGGTGAATATTCGCCGCAATAAATTCTCTCCTTCCTCTTCATACCGCTGCAGGAGACGCGTACAAACTTCCCAACGAGTGAATTTCTGTTCAAAATTCAGAAGTCTTGGCACCCATCTGGCTGCAATTTTGCGATAACCTAGCCGATCATGAATTATTGTCTCAATACTAGCTATGCTGATGCCCAATTCGTCGGTCATATCGCGTACACGGACGCGTCGGTCAGCCAAAATGAGTTGTTCGATGGCTTTGACGTGTTCATCTGTAATGCTGGTTTTTGGGTGCCGCGCATGTGGTATGTTTGACACCACTTCACGTCCTTTTCGAAACGCGGAACACCACTCGTACACTTGAGTTTTGGAGAGACACTCATCCCCGAACTGTTCGCGTAATTTTCGGTAAATTTCCACGGATTTTACGTCGTCTTTGACTAAAAAACGAATAATGATGCGTTGCGCAACAGACACTGGTACTTCTTTTTCACTCATGGCTCTAACTACACTAAAAAGTGACGTTACGCGGTTCTAATTGCTCTACACGCTTCGTAACAAACCGGTCTAACTGCCAATGCAACCACTTTTTTCATAATAAATTTTTCGCGCGTTTATTTAAAAATTCCGGTTTATATTTGAACCACCCTCGTAATAATAAAAATGTATGATAAGTTGGATTTTGTATGTTTAACAAGTAGTGTTGAGAGTTACATAAGAAATTTGCGCTGAAGATATTTGAATTATGTTTCGGTAACGAAGAAAACGAATTCGGCTATTAAAATGTTTACGTTTGAAAAAATTTTAATTTTACTCTTTGCAGATCGAGGATATTATTTTGCGGTTTAGCTCGTTTGTGAAACGTAGGACCAATCTTATATATCTTTCAGATGATTTACAAAACTATTGCCAATGTTACTGATATTCCTGTGGTTACGAAATATTGTTTTTCGCCTATTAAAAACCACGTGGTTGCGGTAAAATATTATCGTTTATCAGAAGTAAATATATATCGCGATATATAATAGCCGATATGAATCGAATTATTCGTAAATAACTTTGTGAATTTTATTTATGAGTCTCTTTTACTAAACTCTTGCGTTTAAAACACATACCAAATCATCTGAATTATGAAATTTACCGACAGACTTTTGTCGGAAAATAAATTTTCAATTCCCAGGCGGTAAATGAGAAGGGAGTTAATCGACAAATAGAAGGTGTGCGTTTACGATTACCAGTTATGTTCAATTAAGTTTATTAATTTTTTCTTACAGCAAGAACAAGAACCGGTGTTACCAAATAGCGAATTAGAAAAAATAATCAATCAGTTACTTTGCGACTCGGAACAACGGCAAAAATGTAGCGGTCAATCGGAGTCGGTAATTCTGAAGGATATTAATTCGTCAGCAACACGAAAATCTAAAATGAGCAGCAAAAACTGTTTATCGGATGATTGGTCGCGTATCTTGAACAATAGTCGCATGAGTGATGTAACGATTTTTACACGGGACGATGAAGAACGAACGTTAGCGGGTCATAAATTGGTATTTTTTGCACGGTGCGGTTCGATATTGAACGATGTTATAACGGAGGAGGCGGGAAATGTATCGAACGAGATGATCGTTTGGACTGATTATTCTTATAATACGGTCTACACTTTCCTCGAAGCTGTATATACCGGTTACATGTGTGCCGGTAATCTAAGCGAAGAAGAAAGACGTTCATTATTCGATATGTGCGAACGTTATAATTTCGTCAATTACGAAGCAAGTGAAGTTATTAAAAATAATCCTATAGAACTGAAGTCAGTTGATAAGGATCACGAGCAGAAAGAACTGGAAAATCTGCGTATTTTACAGACTGAATTGAAAACTCAGAAATTACATGTAGTCGCTGATAGCGACGTTGTTACAGTCGAGTCTTCGGCAGAACCGAACAGCGAAACTGGCAATAATCAGGTGCAGACGACTATCATTAAATTCGAGCCTGTTAGCGAAATTTCGGAAGACCCAAAATGGAAAGATAGTCAAGATGAAATTCATTCGACCAGACGTAACAGCGATCAAGGTGGGTTTTTAGAAACTTCTAATCTGAAACATTATGAGACGAACGAAGTTACCAAAACTAATCCTACAGAATTGAAGTCAGTCGATAAGGATCACGGGCAGAAAGAAGTGGAGAATCTGCGTATTTTACAGACCGAATTGAAAACTCAGAAATTGCATCTAGTCACTGTTAGCGACGTTGCTGCAGTCGAACTTTCGGTAGAACCGAACTGCGGAACTAGCGATAATCAGGCGCAAGCGATTAGTATTAAAACCGAGCCTATTAGTGAAATTTCGGAAGAACCGAAATGGAAAGATAATGAAGATGAAATTCATTCGACCGAATGTAACAGCAGTCATGGTGAGCTGTTGGAAAATTGCAGTTCGAAACACGAACGGGTTCCTGATGAAAATAACAGTATCGAACGTACAGAAAACAGTAGCAGCGCTGCAATGATAGTTCTGCCAAGTGAAAAGTCGATCGTAAACGACAGTATTCAATCGAATGAAATTAACTCGAATTCAGTTGGTGAACAGTCATCGTTATCGGCGTTGACAGCGTGTCCCGAGACAAACGTTATGAGTAATTGTTCTTCCGATTCGGGGGACTCTTTAGTATTTTCTGACGACGATAACAATGGCGTTCGGTACAGTAGCTTTGTAGATTTAGAGATGGACGAATTAGTGTTAACATCGATCGTTACCGAAAGTAATGTTGTTAAACGTAAAATTTTATCGCCGCCGTGTGAAACTTCGATGAAAAGATTGAAAATAGTAACAGATTCGTCCAACGATTTAACAGTCGACAAAGATGTATTTGTCGAGAACAATCGATCGTTCGATAAATCGATTGAAAACAGCCCCGCAAGAACGCAGACGAATACCGTAATCAGCGACAATAGTACGATGATCGCTGCAAATGAAGAACCACCGGTTAAGGATGAGGACGAAGAAATTGATCTATTTCCGAGTTTAACGCAACAACCGGCAATCGCTACAAATTCGCCGCAAAACTTTACTGTTGGCAATGATGTTCATCAGACGGATACTGCAGCCGGAATCGATGGCCGTAGTCGTATCGAGTACTACTCTCAACAAGAGGCCTATATTAGTCCTGTATGGGACGGTTTCGATGATGATATTTATCATCAAGGATACGACTTTAACGATTACCGGATAGCAGATGCGATCAGTGAAAAATCCGACGAGTGTATTCTAATATCATCGGACGCTGCTAAAGCGAGTTCATCATTATTTATGGACGAAAGCCCGTTGAAATTGTCGAATAGCGTTCCTAATTACGAATACGAAGAAATGATATTGACTCAGAAAACTCCGGAACCGGCTGTCGATCTTAATTCATCTCCGCTGCATTTATCGAGAAGGAAATCGACAGATTTTTCGACCGATCGAGCGGAAAATACAGCTGGAAAAGGTCCTAAGTGTAGCGGTGACAGCAATTTTTACGATAATTCATTTTTGTTTAGTTGCAGCGTTTTAGATCAGATAGAAAATGATCGTCGAATTAATACGGCCTATGAAAATAAGTTACCCGTAACTCCAACTTCTGTTAGGAATTTAAAAGTCAAATCGAAGTCAGAGTCTTGCATAGCCACACCTTCGTCAAAGATTTATTCAACAGCCGAAGGCGTTACTCCATTACCGAATTACAGTATTATGAAAACCGTGGAACTAAAGGTATGAAAAACAATTACGTATTTTGTCGGTATTCTATTTAAATTCGTAAAATGATTAAAAAATAGCGTTTTATATTTCAACGGGAACTTTTAGACAAAGTTCTTTTCCATTCATGAGCATAATGGTAGAAACTATTCCGATAACTTTTCCTATTTTGAAATTTTTTCATTCAAAAAAAAAAAAAAAAAAACAAAAAAAATGAAAACTCATTTTGAAGTTAATTGTAGTATATGATGGGAGGCCTGGAGACGTTCTAAGTAAAAGAAAAATTGCAAAATTCTATGCCAATATAAATCGGCAGTTTTTCTTTGAAATATCACGTAGTCGTATTCAGTAGTTACCGCTGGTGGGTTATTCTGGAACAAAAAACACTAATTTAAATGCATCGAAATAAATTTTCATGTTTTTTTGGTGAAAAATTTGAGTACGAATTAATGAAGTAGCATTATAATTTTTTAGAAAAGTTTTATCGAGGGTCACTTTTTTTTGTATATATATATGTTTTGATGTGGAAACATACTTCAGCAATAACAATATACGAATTTATGGAGGAAGGGATATGTGTATATGTATATACTTTTAAGTATATATGTATGTTTTTAATGATGTTACCATTTAGATGAATATTTAGGTTCACGTTGGTATTACTTCGTACAAACTTTAAACACGTTTTTCTCAAAAACTAGTTTTCACACCACAGGTCTCTTTTCTCAGCGAACGTTACACACACATATATATATATATATATATATATATATATATATATGTAAAAAAACGCATACGAAAGTATTTCGACCAATAATAAAAGATTTATTCTTTTACATTAATTTCGAATGAATTTTTCAATTAAATAACATCTAATATTATCCTATTGAAGTCGTGTATGTATTGAACAACCGAGAAAGACTGTTCGATTGGTAACGGTATAAAAATGCAATCATTCATTCAACATTTTAATTTATTCTAAATGTTTATAGTAGAGGTGTGTAACTCAGTAACTCAGTAACTCTTTTGACTCACTAATTCAGTAGTCTACAGAATTAAAACAAATTACTCTGTGATCTATGATTGTAACAGATGTTTAATTTACAAAGAAATTTTAATTTACAAAACAACAACTAATAAGAATTTTTTAAGTGCTTTAATAATTACTACTTTGCTGTATTAGTCTCAAAAAAACTGAACAAATTTAGAATTTGTTGTTAAAACAATTTAAACAGCCTGTTAATTAGCTTGTAATTCCAAATATGAAGTTGTTTAACTTCATTTGTTCAGTTGTTTTGAGACTAATACAGCAAAGTAGTAATTATTAAAGCACTTAAAAAATTCTTATTAGTTGTTGTTTTGTAAATTAAAATTTCTTTGTAAATTAAACATCTGTTACAATCATAGATCACAGGGTAATTTGTTTTAATTCTGTAGACTACTGAATTAGTGAGTCAAAAGAGTTACTGAGTTACTGAGTTACACACCTCTAGTTTATAGACATTCTTTAATCAGATTTTCTTTAATAACGTTATTTATTATTTTTTAAAGTTAAATTGAAGACAATATGATTTCTTTTTACAACACTTTGCGTTTTTAAAATGCTCTTTACAATACAAAGTAAAATTCCGGTGAATTTACATGGGAAATGTATTTATAATAATAATATTTAAAAACTATATGTGCATATTTATATTTGAATTCCTTTATATTCAACGAGTCGTATTAACGCTCAAAGTGTAGTAACTACTTTGTATGTCTAATCGTACGTTACTACAAGTTTTTACATGTTGCTCGAGAATGGCTTGGAAATGATAACTTGTTAAACCAATGTGGTAGTTTTTATTATTGTAAAAATTTCCGAACATCATCTAAATATCATTTTACTACATGTTTAAAGATTATTTAAAAAATAATAGGTTATTATATAATAAAGAAAAATTAGTAGTTTATTATTTTTGTTGCTCCGCTATTTCTTATTGGAATTTTTTATTTCAGAAAGAATTAGATAAATACGGCTTAAAGCCAACTTTAGGTAAGAAAAAATCGAAATTATTGCTACGTCATATTTATAATGAACTGCAT
This sequence comes from Icerya purchasi, assembly GCA_039619475.1. Taxonomy (NCBI): domain Eukaryota; kingdom Metazoa; phylum Arthropoda; class Insecta; order Hemiptera; family Monophlebidae; genus Icerya; species Icerya purchasi. The sequence goes on along the minus strand of CM077116.1, from coordinate 399,904,885 downwards.
CCAATCGTAACCGATGACGAAACTAGCGATTGCGAAAATGAAATTAAAGTGAAGAAAAAATCTCTATTAGAAGAATTTAATAAACAGACGCAACTGAAGTATATCGATTCTTCTTCATCTAATTCCGATATCATTTCTCTCGTTTCAGATTCCGAACTGAGGTAAAGATAATTTCGTTCGCTAAAATAATTACTTTGCGTCAATAAGTCGTTATGTGTTTCATTAAATTAAATTTGATTTTTTATTTGGTACCTTTAATTATATGAAATCACATCCTATTCAGTACGGCTACAGCGTATGAGTAGTGTATAAAATATACAGAAAGGTTTAAAAAAAAATCTTTTTTAAATATTACATTCATACATTTATTATTTATGCGAAAACAGTTTTTAACTGAGATTATGACAAAGATGTTACTTTTATTGAAATATTTGTGTGGATATAATTATGGGAAAAATATGAGATGATCATAGTAGAAAAATGTGTTAAAGGACATGTTTTACGTAAAGTAATAATAATAATAATGATATTAAAAAAACTTCACAACGCGCAGAAGTCTTACATGAACTTAAGAATAATTTTTAGTATGTGTAGAAATATATAAAAAATATAATATGCAGATACAAAAATAACTTACCAACATATCTCGTGAGTATGTATAAAATTCTTCGCTCTTGCATTCGTTACTGATAAAAATGGAACGTCTTTTTCTCTAATAAAATTGTAATGTATCAAAATTTCTACAATTTTTTTGGCCCGTCTTGTATCATATATTATCCCTAATTTGACTATTATGGTAGCTTGATCAAATTTTGATTACCTAACTTTGACCAGTGTTTGTTATATGTTCAGTTGGTGTTGACCCATTTATGCGTTTATGGATACAGTTGGTTCGAAACTTTTTCATTTGTACGTTCATTGGTCGTCCGTAACAGTCGCAAGAGCAGAAAATTCTATACATACCTGAGAAACGTGAATTTGGTAATTTGCTTTTTACCCGCCTACTGCTGTGTAATTATGTAAGATTACGTCTACGCTTTCTGTAATCTTTTGATGATATAAATGAATATAAATGAATATAAATGAATATTCCAGAAACTTTCTTTTAGAAATATCCCTCTATCTTCAGCTAGAGAACAGAAAAGAAAAATATATCAGTAAAGATCAATTTAGGATATACTGTTGGAATTCTAAAGAGCCTAATTTACCTATCTTTTGAAAGCAAAATACGTAACTGGAGTCTGAAAAAACCTAGATCACACTAAATTAGAAAATAACAATATAGTATATTTTTAATAACAGAAGATTGATAGGATAAAATTCAAAACAATATCAATATTAATGAAGATAAATTTTAATATATGCTGTTGGATTCTCAAGAAAGCTAGTACACCTCTGTTTAGCTGGAACGGGAACCAAAGAAATGTTAAAAAATAAACGTAAATATTATCACGATTCGTATCTATTTCATGGGGACTGATGGTAAGGTTTTTCTACTATTGTAGGTGATATTGCATTAATTTAGAAATTCGGGCCTTTTCTACATAGAGTTACAAATTGGCTGATCTTAATATGTCAGTTTTAATATGTGTTCTCCCCTGATAAGAAATAATTTGAATGATTTATATGTCTTGTACGTTAATAAATTTAGTACAAATTCTCACCTTCAAACAATGAGTAATTTATCGGACATTTTAAATATCCCTTAAAAAATGTGCTTCACGTTTTTATACTTCTAGCAGAATACTGAAGTTTTAAGGTACTTTGTGCTCATTTTATACTGCATATTTTCTTGTGATGTGCTTGGTGATGTGAAAAATGCATTTTATACCTGATGTAACAAAGTACGGGGTTAAACGTAGTTTTTTTTATCGTGTGCGTTTTTTCATTAATCGGTTGTGTTCGATGAAAAAGTATATTCATCTAAAAGTTCGCTAAATTGTTCGAGTTTACTGATGTAGATGTTTTAAACGTTCATTAAACGCTGTATAAACTTTTTTGCATTACGCAAAATAGTTTACTGCATCACATTCTGTTGTTTTTTTTCTGGGCAATTCACAAATTAAATTGTATCGTTTTATTTATTATATCAAGTTATTTCACTAAAAGAGTCGGTGTAATAATCTATTTAATCATCTATAATCTATTCAGTCTCATGTTTTCGCAGAAAAGAACATGACGCAGATTTTTAACTGACTGCCTGACCGGAAGACATATATATATATATATATATATATATATCGGTATCCGATCTGAACTGAAAGAGACCTAAATCATACGTCTTATATGCGCTATTTTCTTTTTAGGTATAGTTTCTCTTAGGATTATTCAAACATCTGTAAAAATGTGATAGATCTTCTACCATTAATTATAGAAAGAGCGGAATAATTTTAATCTATGCAGTTACAGCTTTTTCGAGATCTATCATATTTTAATCGCGCAATTTAATATTTAATTTGTAGTTTGTATATTATTTGCTATTTGGTTTTTATAGTTTGACTTGAAAAGAAGTCTATTTTAAACTTGTTTACCATTATTACGTTTCAATTACGGCTTCAAGTCACTTGGATTTTAATGGTAAAAAATTTGCAAAGTGACACCCGAAGTTGCTTTTGATGAATACGGAGAATTAATAGCGTTTATTCGATGAATGTTATAATCAGATCGAAACTATGCTCCATTATTTACTAGTGATTTTTGGCGACATGTTACAAAGACGAAAAAATTCCCGAAATATATTGCGCGGATAAATACGTATTACCATAAATTAATAAAAATTGTTTAATTTAGTTAAATTGAATTCTGATGGATTTTCTAAGTGGTGATCTTTTATTCATTTTTAATTTCTTTACAGTGGCGATAACTTATCTTTAAACAGCGGCTCTGAAGAAGATGGTTATTTTATAGAGGAATTAAACCCATGTAGTCAATTCAGCAAAAGTCAAACTGGTAATTAATGTTTACATTTTTTATGGAATATATTACGTACCACGCTCAAAATGTAATTAAATATTATCCTTCGTCGCTGCTCTTCAATATAATTTGATATACAATTTTTTGGTTTATTGTTTAAATTGAAGAATATAAAGAGAAAAAAGAACTTACCGCAAAGTTGGAAATTAGAAAAAGGCTCCTTCGAGTAGTGGTTATAGTATATTGGCGAGCCAAGTAAATGCAGAGTAGCGAACATAGTAAAATAAGGAAGATAATAAGAGAAAAAAATAGTGGATTATTGGATGTAATTTTAGAAGGAGAGATAGAAGCAAATGATAAATTCTATAAAAAAGTTAGTCTGGCAGTTTCAAAAAAAAACTTAGTAGATTGCCTTAAATTATTCGTTCTGAAACTTTTTTTCGATAACTAATTTATAATATGTAAAGTATAAAAAAATTGGTCTAATACACCTTCAGTGGTTTTGAATTCGGTCTAGCAGCCACCAAAAAGACGATTACATATGCACGTATTTAGAATAGTGAGCGAGCAAGGGGGTATGATTCACTAGCCGGTATACATGAAAGGTTTTGTCCGTGAACTTACGTTTATGTTTCAGAAAATACCGGATATGACAGCGTTAAACGTGACGCATGATATCAGACTTTGTAATGATATCTGTGAATATATCAGGAACAGGTATACGGCTCCGAAAATGTGTCATGTTTAATCGGTTCAGCGCGTTTTTTCTGTTCAACAGCAGCTAGAGTTATGCCTGAAATTGTTTCTTCGAGGCTGAATGGCTTATATCCCAATTTTTATCAGAGGGCTCGGAAACAAAGTCCCGAATTAGTGTTCTATTCTAAATATGCGCAACACAGTGCCCATATGTAATCGTTCTTTCGAGCGGAGTCTGCCAGACTGAATTCACACCAGTTAAATGCCTGACTAATTTTTTAAAACCTTATATGTTAAATTATTTTAAAAAAAAGAATAATTTAAGATAATCTATCTAATTGTTTTAACGGGTTTTTCGACTGCTAACCCTATTTTAGCTCCGCTAAAAAAAGCTGCAAAATGTCCTCAATACTAAAAAAAAGTGTAAGTAGAAATAATTATCGAAAAGAATTGTCATTTCTTACATGGACTTTCCAGCGGAGTTATGTGCCATTTGTGCTCTGCCAGACCTCGATTATTCTTATTGATTAAACCAAAATAGTAAAATCACAACGAAAACACAGAAGGAATAAAATTGTCTGAAAAATTCTGTCACAGGCTTCTGAACAGTTAGAAAAATGAAGATGAATGAAAATGGAATGACAAATACCTTAATCATCAGATATATTTAAAATAAATTAAAAATTTAATAAATCGTGACTAGTTTCGATAATATTACCCATATCCGCATTGAAAAATTAATTAGTAATTAATTTCTTTACAAAGTACGAGTAATGAATTAATCCTTTTTTTTTTTTATAAATCAAAGGTTTTTAATATTTTATTTTTCGCACGTTGCTTAAAACATTATTTTCTCTTAAATTAAATTGTAATAATCATGTATTTTTAAAACATTTTTAAATTTTTAAAGAGGTCGTTGTTTGATTTTCTTTATGAAACAAGGTATTTCTCAAATTTACAGTCTACCGTATAAGATATTACGTAATTATATAAATTCCTCCCTCAAAATGTCTCTCTAGATCCGCCCCTGAGTAAGTATGAATGACTAATAAAATTAAAATTATGCTCTTTTTAAAAAATCAACTTTCTTAACCTAACAAATTGAATACCACATAAATTTAACGTCTAAAAAGGAATTTTACACACACACTATATGATAATATTTGTAATATTTTATTAATAATATTATGTTTTCTTTTTCTACAAAATAATATTTATATATATATATATATATATATATATATATGAATTAAATATTGCGAAAAATTTTATTTATAGTGCATTATCTACGGCGGCGGCAGCGTTACGCCGGCTATTGTCGCTATAGCGGTTTTAAGCTAATTTCGATACATTCATGCGATGTTTTTGATCATGTACTGTCCTTATGTTTAAAATTCCATAATTGTTTATGTGATCAGAAAATAGTGAATGAAATACAGTATGATTTATTAAATTTTTCAATATACAAATGCAGTCGGTTCAAACTCGCTTTTATTTTAAATAATTTTTATACAGTTCAAAATACAACGTATTAACTTTCAATAAAAGTAAAAAATAAAATATTGTTAAAATTAAGAATATTTTAGATCGTAAAACGTTTTTACATAAAAAAATTTACAACGATTATATGGGTATCAATATTTGAATAGAGAATTTTTATTAATCGATTTATCGAATGTTTATTTATTATTCAATACGTGTGTTAAAGAACTCATTCATCTTTTAACACAACGAATCAGATTTATCGTAGAAAATTTCTATAAATATTCATTTTACGTAGCATTTGGTTTATTAAGAGAAAAAGAAAAAGTTTTGTAGAGAAAAAGTATGTCATTTTGTTAATGAACTCGCATATTCTTTTTTTTATATATAAAAATTAACTGAATTTTTTTAGGGTAAGAAACGCAAATTTAAAATCTTACATTTTTACAGTATTGAGTATTTTGGGAAAATAAATTTAAATTTTTCGTGCGGGAAATTAAATTTTTTTCTGTTCAAGAGGGCAGAGTCCCCTGATGGCTGAGACCCGTGGCTATAGCCTCCCTTAGCCCCCCCCCCCTCCTCAGTTTAGCCTTGTTTAAAAGTTATCTTAAAATCTGATTACCTATATTTAATTAGTATTGGTATAAGAGACTGAGAATTCAGCACAAAATTTTTGCTATGGAAAACTAACCTGATTCTTGAAACTTGTTAGAAAGTGTAAATATATGTAGAATTGTCTAATTTTTAAAAATCTTTTTGAGTTTTTTTCCAAACTGTACACGAACAAAATTGCATAGTCAAGAGTTAATTAGGTATGATCTGTCATGGTTGTTTTTGAATTACTGTTGCATCTTACTAAAAACGTCTGTTACTTTTCTTGTGTAATTCTATTTGCATAGCTTACTCGGAGAGTGCAATATAATTTATCCTGTGCAAAGAAATTCATTAGCAATACGCAGGACATGGGATTAAAGCACATTTGATACATGTCTGCGAATAATGGTAAATATGTAGTTACTTGTTTTGAATTTCTCTAATACTCTTTTATTGTTCATTAATTTTTACGAGTAGTTTTTTTTTTATGCTTTTGCGAATTATCTTGATATTGTTTTCATTTATATATTTTTACGTCGATTTATATGAACACTGGAATACGTATTTATTGTATGTCCAATTTTGTGCCATACGAACTCTGTTCTTGCAAGTAGTAGAATTAAAAAAAGCTTGTTAATTGCACATAAAATATAAGCATCGCAAAGAACGTTTATGGAAATCTCGTATTTTAATTTAAAGCGTTAATTCTTATTTTATACATCAGTTAATCGTAGTGCTTCGTTATCATATGAGTTAAATTTAGATCTTCGCATTCCTCCTGTTTTTTTAATGTACATTTTTCTTAATAAATTTAAACTTAACATTTATTTATTTACGCAAGGTACATAAGAAATATTAAATGTTATTTTTATTCAAAAAAATTGCTTAAAATTGTCCCTTTTTTCCCGTCAGTTCTGTTTTAAGGAAAAAGTTCGAAATTATTTTAAACACTTTAAAAAAATATAACTAAAAAGATTGATAAAATTTTCATATTTTATAAATAGGTATATTAAACATTTTAACGTACGATGAAATTAAAGAAATCACTTAAATTTAGTTTAAAATGATTGGATGTGACCTCACTAGTGATGTCTAGTGGTAAAATTTGTGTACACCGTTTTGTCTGTCTATGGGTTGTGCTAAATTTGCATTGGTTTCGCAAATTCAACGTTACTAATGCTGACACCAATGTGATAAAGAATTCCAAAAGATAATAAATTGAATGACATTACCAACTACAGGCCTCTTAGCATTCTCCCATTACCAGATAAAATTTTCGAGAACATTCTTTATAAAAAATTATATGCACAAATCAAAAATTGTATTTTCCCGCAGCCGCATGGATTTATGGAGGGGCGGTCTATAGTTACTAATTTAACGCCCTACACTGAGTACATCTCTTCAAAGATGGACTTGTCTTCTCAAATAAATGTAATTTATACAGATTTTAAGAAAGCGTTCGATAAAGTTAACCGAAATATTTTAATAAACGAACTTAACGAATTCGGGGTTTCCAGAGAATTATTACAATTATTTGAAAGTTACTTTTCAGGCAGGAAGCAATATGTTTAATTCAATAATGCAAAATCTTTGTGCTTCTATTGTACATCGGGAGTTCCGCAAGGCTCAGTTTTGGGACCTCTCCTGTTTTCATTATACACCAATGATTTACCTCGAGTAATACAACACTCTAATATATTTACGAAAATATTTAAAAAAATAAAAAACAGCAATAATGTATCACTACTACAAATAGATATCGAAAATTTTGAAAGTTGGAGTATATAAAATAGACTCTCGGTAAATACATCTAAGTTTTATCATATTACTTTTACGCGGAAATTTAAGACAATTATATCAACTTATAGTATAAGGAACGTTTACCTGGAAACTCGAGATTTAGGAGTAATTTTTGATTCCGAGCTCACTTTTAATGCTTATTTATTACATACGATTAGTAAGACAAGAAAGATGTTGGGTTTTTTATTCAGAAATTGTAAAAACTATGTTATTGAAGATACATTAGTCACATTATATATCAGTTTAGTCCGCTTAATATTAGAGTTTACAGCTATTATTTGGAATCTTTCCTCTAAAATAATGACCAAAAAAACAGAAGCAGTCCAGATGCAGTTTTTAAATTTTTTAAACATGTCAGGTATTTTCCAACTAATGCAGTTTACACATATTTATTAGATACATTTAATTTTAAGACTCTTGCGAGTCACAGACGTGTTGCTGGGGGTCTGTTTCTTGTATAAAATACTTCATGGAAAGCTAATTTCTCCATTTTTATGGGAAAGAATGGGTGTTAAAGTTCTATCATTTAACTGACGGAAAAATACGTTATTTCACATACGGGAAGCTAAGACTTTGCGCTTTTCATGTTCTTCAATGGAAGCATTACTGAGTGATTACAATAATATTTTAGATAAGTGCAGCGTGACATCCTGGGTTGCCATAATTTTAAACATCTTAGTCGACTGCTGGACACTACACTCTACTTCTTCGTTCACATATCCACTGAGCCTTTTCAAATTTTATAACTACTTGCCAGCTGAAGTTTTTGGGGAACTGGAATGCAGGTGTGTGCATATGGATTTTTGGGTAGGTGTGTGTGACTGAGTTTGAATGTAGATGCAATTGTAACTTTTGAGGAATACATGTCGGTATATAATACTTACCACTATAAGTTTGTTCGGTCATATTGTTTTAATCTGCCAGTGTGGGTTTATTTGAGTTTGTTTCAGCTAGATTAATATTTTATATACCGTTATTTAATTCTTTAAGTGCAAACTGTAATTGGCCGAAAGGCTGTTGTTTGTACATTGTTGCAAATAAATAAATAAATATTGTCGACTTATCAAATATGAAGTAGAATAAAAAATATATCGGTTACTGTTAATAATTATGAATTGATGTTTTTGAGAAAAATGTGAATTTTGTTGAAACAATTGTTACGTTTTATTTTGACTGCCAGTGCTAAAATCAATTTATTACATATTTATACATTTATTAAATAAAACGTAAATACTACTGGACAGCTTAGGGAATTTTTAAATATATATTTAGATAATTCTTTGCGCAAATAAAAATTATATCTAATTTCATTGTACTTATACTTCCACTACTTAATTTTTAGTGACATGTTCCGATTATACATATTTAATATTTTAGTTATACAAAACATCAGCGCATTATATAAAATTATGAATTTTACATTCTTTGAGCAACATATAATTAAAGTATTGATTGACATGTATGTTCGATATTATTAAAAAATAATTTATTACTGAATAACAAAATATAGATAAACTCATTTTTAATACGATTTTCTGAAAATTATGTGGTGTAAATTGGGGTACCTAAATTAAAGAGAAGGAAAGGTCTGTTAGAGAAACTTAATAAATTATAGATGAAATTATAGCGGGTACGTTATTTGCTAAAAACTAGCCAATTTGATTGTATCAGTCGATTTTTACATCCCTAAATTTGACTATATTTTTTAAGCTTCTTACTTTATTAGATAAAGATTATAATCAGCGTATTACTACTAACAATTAAATAGTGGAAATATGTAACCTACAAGTAAAATGAAATGCTATATAATTTTTACCTGTGGGAAGAAGTACGTGTCTATGTAGGTTATGTATATGTGTATATGTATAATATATATAGGTCGTTTCAATAGCCTAGTTGCTAGAGTGCTGGGCTTCAGTTACAGAAATCTTGGGTTCGATCCTTGGCGACGATAGAAGTTATTTACGAAAATTTAAATAAATAAATAATCGCTAGTAATCACGTGGAAGGCAATAGCAAACCACCACTTACAACACCATATGCGCACTATGTCAGTACACAGCGGCCACACATAGGACTGCACTTGTAGTGCGATAACTAGCGGCTACTATCAGTTCCGAATGTAGTCTTACATGTGTACACCTGCATTGCATATAATAATTGCCTGATACACAACTTATATCTGTACAGCTAAAAATGTACGAATAGGTTGCCCATCAACCGAATGGTTAAGGAGATAATGATGATGATATAATATATATATATATTTAACATTCGTTGAGAAATACAGGGTTAGCAAATGCATATTGATCTTAATATCAGCAGTCAAAACAAACTAACAATTTATTTCAACAAAATTCTCGTTTTTTTACGCGTCAATCCATAATTATTAGTAATTACCATATTGTTCATTCTATTAGATATTGGACAAGTCGACGCCATATTGTTTTCGCAATTAGTGATTCCAGATGTCCGAAACCTGTGTGAATTTAATGCAACCCTTTTCTGTAGATTATAACGTTTAGCGGTCTGTAAATGTTTTCAATAAAATAAAAATAAATCGCAACTTATTTTTTGAAAACGCCTCGCAATTGCATTATTTTTACACGTTTACTGTTCTAGACCAACATCACGTAATTTTGGATTTGTATTATCTTCGCGCAGCTGGCTATTCTCTTTCCTTAAGAAATTCTTTATGAATAATATATTAGTTAATATTTTTTATCACGTTGTTAAACGTTGCTTGCACAAATAACGTTTGTTGAATATTATTTGGTTTCCCAGTGGCACTTTTTAATTCATTGTGCATTGATAGGAACAAAATTTTATTAGAGTTAGTAAGCGACAGTGTAGTTTTGATATTCTTCACATACAAACTTCACCTCGTATTAGCAATTTTCTTTTCCAAATGGTATATGCTAATCATTACATTCAAAATGTTACTGTAGACGGCGTAGTCATTATTTGTTGCCAAATCAATCAAGCTGCGGTCATCGATAATAAATGTTTTTTTTACCTCGATGTACTGTTGAAATTATACTTTGGACTTGCTAAAGATAAAATTGGCTACAAATAATGCAGATAAATAAAACAGAAACTAGCAAGAACCCGTAAGTAAAAATCAACTGCAATTAAAATTAAGTAAAATACGAATATTTAGTTAACAATAACACAAAAAATGTTGAAAAAGTTAATTTATAATAAACGTAAAAAGTTCATTAATGACAATCGGAAATCAGCTTGAAAAAAGAAACACATTAACATAGTTTAAATTTGACTCAATTAGACGAACTTTCAAAGTACTCTGTGATTTGTTCCCGGATATACTTTATAATGTTTTACTTAATTTTTTATTCAAAAGAAAATATTTCGACATTGTATAATTAAATTAATAACACGTATGTGTTCCTATATCTAATAATATATTTGCGTATAATTATTTTACAGTTTCGATAGAAGTTGGAATGAAAAAATTGATGCAGTGTGATGTTTTTTTACATAAAAAAATCCTTCTGTATGAACCGATTTCTGTAGAACAATTGAAATCATCTTTAAAGGAAGTCGGCGTTAAATGCAACTTGAATAATTTAATTGACTATTTAGACGAACAGGTATATATATATATAAATATATATTTTTTTTTATTAATAGCGTACATTATTATAGCTTACAAATTCCATTTATATGTATTCACTGATAATGTGGTATAGCGGGATTTTAAATATTTTTATTTATTTATTTTTTTGGATAAGTAATTTATAAAATATGCTGGTGATATGTCTTAACTGTCAATTGTCTTTACAGGATTATGAAAAGTCAAGAAAAACTAATATTTATGTATCGCTTTTTAAAGGTTCAGTAAGTTCTGCTTTTTAGTAAATTGTCATTTTTATTATTGTTTCTTCATTTTTTCATTTCTAGTTTGTTTAATTCATTTTTTTCATTACTATAAATGTGTGATTATTGATCATGTTCTATTTATTAAAATGATACTTCTTCTTCTTCTTCAACCGTTGTCGATATTAAGATAGATAGTACGATTTGGTCATATTTCTTTTTAGATTTATCGTGTATTGGTTCTTTAAGTATATGAGTACCTTTTAGTTTTAAGAAAACTGACTATACCTATTTGTATTCTCGATATTTTGTCTGGTCTTCTAAATCATAATTTACTTTAATTAACCGGTCTAAATAAACAAATTTATTTCCCTTTTTGGCGCTGATTGTTGGTTTATACCTATATTATTATTTTTATCTATTACGAATTCATTGTATATAGTTTTAGTTTATTTTTAGGCTTCTTTTTTAAGTGTTCGGTTTTTATTTCTGATTTGTATACTCGAATTATTATTTCAGTTTATGTTTTTGATACGATCTCGAAAGACTATTGCAAATAATTTCGGTCATAATGAATCTCCTTGTCAGTGTACGGAATCCTAATAATAAGATAGTTCGGAAACGACAAAAATATTAAATAAAAATCAATAACTCACGAACGGATTGATTTATAAACTTCAAAATTAGATTATAAATTCTAATTGAAATCCTCTTTAAGACAATCTATAACTTCAAGCTAACCGATTACCCTAGGTCCTAAAAAATTGTCAAGAGTATATAATAATATGGAATACAAAACAACCTCAAAAATCACTTAAAAATTCATAACTCATCACCAAATAAACCTTTAAAAGTGAAATTCAAAATATAAAACAACACGTAGAAGTTCTTTCATAAAAACAAGAAATTACGGTTAAAAAATTATATAGACGTTCCCTTCGGGCTTAAAAATAGCAAAAAAATTTTGTTCGTGTAAACAATAGCTCGAGTAAAAAAGTAGAAAAAAATAAAACATATTTCAAACTTATGCACAAAGGACCGCTTAATAGGAAAACTATAGCCCAGCTTACAACTTTATATTTAATCCCTCGGAATGCCAAAAGCTCGAAAGTTATTGAAAAAAAAGTTTTTTTCCCCGGGCATGTGATATATCGTTGGAAAGATCGCTATTTGTTGAGAACGAAACCGCATTTCATTTCCTTAGTGAAACTTTCAAAGTTGGCAGAAATTTCAAAAAAGCGCAAAAAATGACATGTAGCCTCTCTTTACGGTGCGAATATTATAATTAAAAATTTTAAACAAGGTTAAAAATATGCGCATCCCCGTATATTTCTCTAGTTTGTAGCATCGAGGTTTCCAACTTTAATTTTGAACTTAAAAAAACATTTTTTTCCGGGCATGTGATATGTTGATGAAAAGATCGCTTTTTGTCGGGAACAACATCGTATTTCATTTACTTAACGAAACTTTCAATGTTGGCGAAAAGTTCAAAATAGCATGAAAAATGGCGTACCTCTCCCTCTTTGCAGCGCGAAAAATCTGATTTCTTTGTTTCGAATTTAGTATTATGTAAATGTAGATTATGTTATGTTTAACTTAACATACGGAATCCTCAGCGCATGGAACATCATGTTTGACTGAACTTGTTTTTTTTTTTTTTTTTTTTTTTCATTGAATCTTTTCTTTTCTGTCGTTAACCATAATCGCAGCTGTGGCTTTTTTATAAATATATTTTGCTAATTTTCTTATGGTTATATTTTCTTGTATCACACTGGTTTTGTTTCCAAATAGTTTAATACTTTTTTACAATCATAAATAGCACAAATAATATGATTTCATTTGTTTTTATTTTAGTTATTTGTCTTATAATTAGTGCATGTATTTTCGTACTTATCTGTTTATTAGATTACTTACGTCGGATTTTTTTGTTAGTTTAATTTTGTGAATATTTGAGAGAAGCTATTAATGAGATGACAGTTTCGTACCTTTTTTTTTATCTCATTTCCATATAATGCTACAAATTCCGCGTTGTATCATTTTTTCAGAGATCACTCTTCACGCAAATATCTGTTAAATAACGTGGCTAGGATTTATTTACTCTTCTTCAGACCTAGAGTTTAATGATGTTTCCGTTAAGACTTTATTTTCTCGTGAGGCTTTATTGTTCTTTTATTTCTTTAAGGCTCTTTTTACCGTCGTATTTTGTAATTAGCGGAATAGTGACACTACGAATGATTTCCCGCTTTTCTTCTGTTTGTACAACGTCATCGTGCAGCTTTTTTATAGAAATATCCTTCTATGTTACATTTTTTTTATTTTTTTAATTTTTGATGTGGAGGTATTTTATTTCTATTATTTGATATTTTCGTTTCGTAGTTTTTTATGTTTTTATTTTTCTCAATTGCTTATTGTTCCTTGTATTATATCTTCGAATATCCTACTTGACTTTTTTCTGCACTGCTTTGAATTGTTTATATATTCGGATTTTTTCGAAATTGTATCTTGAAGTGTTCCATTTTTTTAATGTGAAGTCGGTATTTTCGAAAACTTATTTACTCTCATCTTCTTAATACTAGTGTTTGAATTTCTTGTAGTGACTGCGTTTAGTGCCTATTTAATGTATTCTTACTATTTTTACTGGCTTTTAAACTGTTGTACTTTTTCATATAACTACTTTTGAAATGTTACATCATCATGTCATTTTTCTTCTTTATTCACATTTTTGGATCATTTTTTAGCCTCTTTAATTTTGTACTTAGATATTGTTGTTTGAATTATCGATAGTCGCTGCCCAGATGGAATTTATTTAATATGGTTGCATCTTCGAACCTTTTTTTTTTTTATTATTATTATTATTATTATTTTCAGTTACAAAATCCATTTTGTTTCTGACTCCCAAACTGTGTTCATTTTCGTAAACGCGTGTACGTAATATGTTAGTGTTTATTTTCAGCTCCAAAATTAACGAACGTTTTCAACTTCCTGCAGATTCCGAATATTCCCATTATTTTATCGTTTGTTTATTGTTTACCTCCTTTACATTAAAGTCGTTAATTACTACTTTATAATAATCATTTCCCTATTTTATTTCTCGATTTCCTCTTATATTAGATCAATTTCTTCATCGTTTGTTTGCAAGTTTGATCTGCATACTTGTATGATCTTCATTTCGTGATGCTTATTACAATATCGACCTGGTGTCTAACCAATGATATCTTGCATAAAGATTTGAGTGTTCCATACTTAAAGGCATCGAATAATTTAATAATGCAACTGCGGAACACTACCTTCGTCGTGCGCAGATTAAAGCGCCGTAATATCTGAACCTTTTGTGAGATCAGAAATATTGGGTGAGTGCCAGTGGGCGCTCTTCCCTTATTTCATAATGAAAATTTTCGTTGAGTGGCCCGGTTGCCCAAATTGTAATGTAAATAATAATAATAATAATAATTATAATAATAATAATTATAATAATAATAATTATAATAATAATAATAATAATAATATAGTAATAAAAACATATTTTAAGCCCCATGAGTATTTCAAAAAACGAAAAATGAAAACAAGCAAAAAAACCGTATCTTGTAAACACGAGTTAATTTTGAGTCGATGATATCGAGTTTCGTAGGTAACTGAAAAAAAAAGGAGAAAAAGTGTACGATTCAAACCGTCCATAGTGTTACTAAGCCTTCGAATTTTCATATCGTCTATTTTTTGAACAAATTTTATTAATTGTGATTCTAAAGTAACGAAAATTTCATCAGATTCCTGAATAGAATTAAGAGTTAATTTTTTGCAAAAAATGAAATGTTGTAAATTAAGCAGAAAATTAAAAAATCGAGGAGGTAAATGAAAGATTGGAATTACAAACTGCAAATCCGTCTATTGAAAACATTTGGCGTATTATTATTATTCTAAAATTAGAATGAAATGAAAATTGTTATTTGTTTGTGTAAATATAGCTGTTGTATTTAGTTAAGAGTGGATTTAGCGTCTAGTTGTTTTAAGTAAAATATAAATCAGCAATTTTAACTTTACGGCGAAAATCGATAATAGCTGCGCTGGCAGAAATAAAAACTAGTTTGCGCAATAGATGATGGCATTTAAACTGATCTACATCTTATTGATGGTAATTCTCGCATGTTTAGTTTTATAAGGTTCTGAATGTTTAGTTTATAATTAAAAATTCGCGATCGTTCAAATTATACTCATCTGTGACCAATTAACTCGCTTCGATCTGAAAACAGGTCTTTTTTTTTTTTTTTTTTTTTTTTTATTGACCTTACATTAGTTTTTATCGATTTTTCATCGAATAGTAAACCTATACAGCCTCGTGCAGTAGTGACTATTAGCCCATCTTCCTCACATACATAGAATGTGAATTTCAATCTTCACAGTTTCTGAGGTAGGAGATAGAATCCAGTAGACACTGATTGTGCTGAAATCTACTTTCAACCATTTTAATGATACGGAAGAAGGTATTGAATTTCTCACTCACCTTTTAGTTATGTCTTTGTCTTCGGGTATTCTTTATTCCAAACAGCGAATTCCTTAATGGAATAATAATATTTCAAAGGCAATTAATCTTCGTAAAAAACATGAAGACTAATTAAAAAGCATAATTCCCTAACAAGTCTAATTAAATATCGTAAAAGCTCGGGTATATTAGCCATGCTAAAACCATAAATGAACCACCAAAGGAAAATTACCATGAAAAAGTTTAACTCTCAAAAAGAAGCGAGATGTGTGTACTCTATACTAGATCCTAATGCGTAAAATATTTTTATACTCCGCCACTTCGTGGAGTATCGAATATCACAGCAAATAAATAAATTTTACTTGTACAATAAAAATATATTAGGCGTACAAATAAATTTCTGCCATTTTTATTCAAAAATTAGAAATTTATTGTGAAAGAACGGTACATTACTTTTTATTCAAAGTATTATCCATCACTAGCTACTACTTTTTCCCATCTTTCTGGCACCATTCGGATACCACGTCGAAAGAACTCTTCATCTTTTGAAACTATCCACGAATCGACTCAATTTTTAGTATCTTCATATCATGTAAACTGCTGCGTAAACAGGCCATTTGTCGTCGACCGGAACAAGTGATAATCGGAAAGGGCAATGTCTGGTGAATACGGCGGGTGCGGTAGGACTTCCCAATTAAGTATTTCCAAATAGGTTTCGACCGGCGCCACAACATGCGGACGAGAATTATCATGTAGGAGAATAATTTTTTCGTGTCTGGATGCGTTTTTCCTTTAGTGCTCTGTTCAGTTTCATTAATTGTGTTCGGTACAGAGCTCCAGTAATGTTTTCGCTCGGTTTAAGCAGCTCATAATACACAACACAAAGCTGATCCCACCAAATAAACAGCATGAGTTTTTTCTCGTGAATATTCGGTTTGACTGTTGATGTTGGAGCATGCCCAGGTGGTCCACATGATTTTCTCTTCTTTGGATTATCGTAGTGGATCCACTTTTCATCACCAGTGACTATACAATGCAAAAAACCCTTGCTTTTTTGCCTGGCAAGCAGAATTTCACACGTGCAAAGTCGGTGTTCAATGCTTCTCGGCTTCAGTTCATACGGAATCCAATTTCCTTGGTTTTGAATTATTTCTAACGATTTTGAACGGTGTGAAATTGCTTGTTGAGTTAATTCTAATGTAATTTCAAGTTTTTTTTGCGTTTGGCACGAATCTTCCCCCAATAATGCTTCCAATTCTGTGTCTTCGTACAATTTCGGCCTTCCACTACGTTCTTTGTCTTCCACATTAAATTCACCGTTTTTAAACTTCTGAAACCACTCATGTCAATTTCTCTCACTTAAAGCTGCCTCACCATATGCTTCTACAAGCAACCGATTCGCCTTAGCTGCAGATTTCTTCAAATTAAAAAAGTAAATCAAAAATAACTGATTGATGCAAAATCGGTAATATTTTTAGGTAACGGTGTTTCCAAATGTCTAAACCTACGACAAAACGTTTTACATCTGACAATTTCACCATGACCTACTGGTGGCGCATATTTTGTCAAGCGGCGAAGACTTATTTGTACACCTAATATAATAAATTCACGCGCATGATGTATTATTTTCAATTATATTTTATCGCTCCATTATACATAAATTATTTTAAATATACAATATATATTAATAAAAAAAAAATTATTATGCTTTTTTCCGTGTCTTTTTCTAGTGTATAACGTACAGATTCAACAATCGGTCTTTTAAGCGTCAAAACGGAAAGAGAAAGAAACGTAATGAAGGTGGCGTTTTATCGCAAAATTTAAAACGTAGGTGAAAGCGCATTAGAAATTATTTTTATTAATTTTTAATTTTCTTTTAATAGTTGATTTGTTTGTTGTTGTACATGTGTATATTTTGTAAATTTAATTTATTTGAATTTTTCCTGTTTACAAAAAAGAAAAAATGGTGTTATTTTTAAAGTAGTATGGATATTGATGAGTTTTATTGCCATTAAATATATATAAATGTATATATATATATATATATATGTGCGCGTGCGTGTATTGTGTACGTGTCTAGTCGTAAACAAGTTGCAATATAACTTATTTCGTTTACTTAGGTAGTTTTAATGGAAAGCGTAGTAAAGTTGATAATAACTATAATTAAATTTCTTCATATAATCCTATACAAATATCTTGGCATAGTTCTGCGGCTAGACTGGATTCGACATACAATTCTGCAAAATTTGCGATGGATACGGTGGCACCGTTTTCTTTTTTTTCTCTTTTCGCTATCACGTGATATCTATAATTAGTTGTTTTAACTGTTATGTTTTTTGTTTAAATTATTATTTGTTTTGCGGATATCTATTTTAAATAGCTTCTAAAATAAAAAGCATCATCCGATGTAATTGAGATTAAAAACACCACAAGGACAGATGAAAAACAAAAAATTTTTACGTAGCAATGTAAAATTGATTGAAATGCTAAATTTAATCGTCTGGAAAAGCTGTAACGCTTATCAACAATTACGATTTCTATCTAATTTTTTTGCTACAACTTGTAACAAGTTAAGAGACAGATCATATTTTTTTTGCTTCCTATAATTTTAAGTTAATGGTAATTCAAATGATTCACATACTAAAATTTACAAATTATGCTTTAGAAGTATTTTCAAATTAATAATTAACAGTAAAAAAGAAGAAAAATGTTTTACGTTTTAAAAATTTTTGCAAAATGGAAAAATTTTGTTGTTAAATAAAAAAAAGCAAATTAGCAAGTTTTTTCCCCTTTTGAAATGAATAAATCATTATAGCCGGCGCCGAAATTGTTAGTTATATTCTGCTTATAAAATTAAAAATACACGGATATATTTTCTTATTCGTTTATTTATATTAAACTTATGCAGTGATCCTTCGTTCGCTTTTCTGCGCCTCAGTAACACTGAATACATTCTTGTTCTAGTTGTATCGCTTCATCTTAATTTCGGATCACGGTCGTTAATTTTCATTTACGTGTAAATATCTCGTTCAGATGTTTACCGATAAAAGAAGCTTGATATTTAGTTTAACGCATTTATTTTTTACCGCTTAAAATCAATACATTATTTTTGTAACACCGGAACGCGTTTCAAAATTTTTTTCTAAGCAAATTACATATAGTCCATACAACCGAATATTCATATAGCAAATCAAAAAGAATATCTGAGAATTCATCAGCCGGATTGGAGCGGTCTAATTTCTTTATAACAGCTTTTTACGTTCTTTTAGATCTGTCACTATAATGATTTGATAATTTGCTCAGAAATTACTTTTGTACTACAATTTTTAGAGTGCTTTTGTCTAATTAAATGTTTTTCCATATTCCGTGTTGATAAAACGTGTTGCATAATCCGGCATTTCCCAGATAATTGAAATTTTACATGAACGTTACTTATGTACTGAAGATGTCAAATAAGAACGCTTTTTTGAAAATTCGAACTTTAAGGAGTGATAAGGGGTTAGAAACCGTTTTCCAAAAAATACACAAACTGTTATATTTTTGGTGCAAATAGGTTTATCGAATTATAATTCCGCACGAAGATACCTCATATGATATACTAAATGTGTGCAAAAATTTTTTTCCATCCTCAAAATTTTAAGGGAAAAAAGGGCAAAACCCCGTTTTTGAGAAAGCCAAAAATCACGTTACAGACCAAACGAACTGTGATTATCACGTGTAATTTAATGTGAATACAATGTAAATACTGATGATGTCAAGTAAGAATGCTTTTTTGAAATTTCGAAGTTCAAGTCGTAGAGAGGGATAAAGAACCATTTTCCAAAAAATACATAAACCATTATATTTTCAGTAGAAATGAATTGTCAAATTATGGTTTTGTCTTAATATTCTTTATATGGCATACCAAAAGTGTACACGATTTGTTTTAAATAGCCTAAAATTTAATTGTATTAAAGGCTCACCCCGTTTTTGGCATAAGAATAATGATTACGCCTCAGCTGAAATCATTTGCACTGGTTACGGAAAGCCTATTTGAACATACGATATATATCGAAAATATCAAATGAGAAAGTTTTTTTTGAAAAATTGTACTTTATGAGGTGAAAGGTGGTTAAAAACAGTTTCAAAAAATAACTAAAGTGTTTTATCTTCGTAATAAATATGTTTACCATATTATAATATTTATGAAGATTGTTCCAATTTTTTCGTATTTTCAGAATTTTAAGAATGAAGAAGTGTTATAATCTATTTTAGGAAAAAAATGTAATATCACGAAACATCCAGAAAGAAGTTGTAAAATATTTAGCTTGGTTTTGGATTAAAGTTGTTTAGAAACCGCAACTGTTTAAAATTTAAGTAGCCAATTTTAGGAGGAGACAGAAATATTTCTGTCAAACAATTTTTATCATATCGAAAAAAAGTAAGAAAACTTATACCATTGTCGTATTGTTAAGTTGTGTGGTGATTATTTGTTTATTTCAAAAGAAGAGAATGGTGGTTTCATTTGATTCCGATGTTTTTTTTTCTCTTAAGTGATTCAACATGTTCTCGTTTCGATTTAGTTTCTTTTTTTTTTGATTCGTTTAGTATTTTATAACAGCGTAAACAATATGATGTTTATGTTGAACAGGGGCAGTGTATATTGCCAGGGAAAATCAATTTTTATTATACCAATCAATTCTTTTTTGCATTGTCCGCGTTCGTTTCAAGTTTGTGTCGATCTGCATATTCTTTTCATATCGTTTAGATCCAAATTGCATAGGCTGTCGCAAACAAGATGGGACTTAATCTTTTAAATTTTGGTAAAATGCGGATGGTCTCGGAAATGAAGGATACATGTAGAGCGAAGAATTCTGCTATCGCAGCAACTTGTTGCGCATTGTTAACACACTCCGTTGAACATCTGCAGTCAGTTATGTGCAATGTGTTTGTGCACCGCCTCCAGGTTTTTGTATTCTTTCTATGTACATTTGCTTTCCGCGATGAGTATTCGGGACGAACAACGTCACGCGATTAAATTTTGTTGCTAATTAGCTAAGAGTGCTGTAAAAACCTATCAGATGATGCAAGTAGCTTATTCCGATGACGAAAGACTGAGTAGAGGTACCGTATTTCGGTGGCACGCGGCCTACTCGTGCGGCCGCGAATCCGCTACTTTATTGCCACATTCTGAACAAAAAGTGACAATTAAGAACACGGTTAATGCGGCTGTGGTTTACTACACAAAAGTTCTCACGTACCTGCGTCAACACATCGCAAAGAAAAGGCCGGAGCTGAAAAACAACTTTTTTTTTGCACCACGATAACGCGAGATCACATACAGCGCGTTTGGTTATGGAATACGCGAAGAAGAACAAATTGGGGATTCACCTTCATCCGTCATACAGCCAAGATCTGACGCCATACGATTTTTGGCTTTTGTCGCGGCTTAATGGGGGCTCTACGCAGTCGCAACTTCACAGCGGACGAAGAAGTTATCACAGCAGCGCAAATGTTTTTCAAGGTAATACCTGAAAATGAATTCTCGAAAACGTTCACTAAACGGAAAGACTGAATGGACGTGTACTTAGCAGTGAACGGAGCATATTTCGAAAACGATATTCGATTACTTTCCGTTATTAAAAATCTTGGAGGGTTACGGGTAAGTAGTTATTTTTAAACAGCCCTACGTCAGCTTGTTTCCAACGAACTAATCTCGTCAAGCGTTTGATCGATAAATAATGAGCCAAATATTTATCCCAGCATGTTTTTCAGCCGATGGTTGCGCCTGGCTGTCTGTACTGAACTCAGTTTCGCTTTTTTTACGACAGCCTATTAAGTTTTATTTTTTATATTTACTGTTTTTAATCGTTTAAAACCATATGTTTTATTTAATTTTTGTAATTTATCTGGCCATGCAATTTTTAAAATAACTTTTTAACTTTTTTTTACTATTTTTTATTTACTTTTATCACTACTGTATCTGTAATTACTGGCAAAGGTAACGGTTTACTTTTCTTTTTTTGTGTTTTCGATTCAGGTAATGATTTATGTCTAATGTAAATGTATTAATTATCAAATTTATGTGCTACATTTTTATACATTGTAAATATTTATTCAATAATTTTTATTTACTTTAATTTTCACTTTAGTGTTTTTAAGTTTAATTTTATATATTTTTATATATGTGTATATATATTAAAGCGATTCCAGCCATAACAGGGCTATTTTAACTTTTATTTCTCTTCGTCTTAGTACATTTTGAATTTATAAAACTGTAATAATCTCTCCTATATTCTTCTTTCAACTTTGCCGATCTGCGCCATCTTTCGAAAGTACTTTTTTTACTTTCACTTTCCAAATTTCTTCCCTAAGCTATAATTGAACAAGAATTTTACAGCACTATCAATTTCTAATTTCCCTAGGATTCAATCGTTTTCACTGATGTCCTCAAGAGGACTGGTGACGCCGGAATTTCTTTTATCCTTGCAGATTTTAACTTTACCGAATTATTTCATTTTCATTCTTGCTGTCGGAGGCGGATCCAGTCAAACATGGGGGGGGGGATTATATAATTACGTCATATCTTCTACCGTAGGCAGAAGATTTGAGAAATACCTTGTTTCATAAAGAAAATCAAATAGCGACCTCTTTAGAAATTTAAAAATGTTTTAAAAATAAATAATTATTTTAGGTGAAAAATAAAAAAATTATAAAATTCTAGCTAAAATGGTAGTTTTGAATTTGAATAGTAAGAAAGATAGTATTTTTATTAGATTTTACTTCTTTTTTATTTTTGTTAGTAGTCCGATCCGAATTTTTTGTGAGCAAGTAAAATATATATATTTTTTATTGAACTATTTTCATTTACATTACAAAATAAAAGTTAAAAATAAATAAAAAAGGCAAAAGATTGACGACAGCTGCGTTTAAAATTAAATAAAAACGTAACGTTAATAGTTTTACTAGAAAACAGTATTAAATATTAATTATAATTAAATCCGTAGGTGAAATTCATACAAATCTTTTATAATATAAATTAAGTTCGTCTGTTATAACAAATTTTTTCATAGAGTCTTTGGTTCTTTGAAGAAATAAATGTCTCCTATCCTCCTCCCCCCCGTGGATCCGCCACTGTTCGCTGTTCCATCTTTACAGCCGAGTTGGTGGCTATTCTATATTTCTTTGTTTCCATTTCTACTAATCGCCTCTTGTCCAATTATTTATTTCGGACTTTGTGCGTGTTCTTGTAATAGACCATGTAATATTTAATATGAGTGAAAAATTGAATTATAAACAATCTTCTCTTTGCATTCATTTAGCCAATGTTTGGTTTTTTAGATATTCAGTTTCCTGTTAGGGGGTGGCCACCTCTGCGACCTTCGTTTGGCACACTAATGCGCAGGGTTAATATGAAAAATAATGCAATAATTTTATATTGATTATATGATATGTAAAAGAAGTATTTCGTGGAAGTAATTGAAATTCATGTGTAGAAATTGCTTCGCAAAACGAAAATTAAAATTAAATTTTCTATAAAAATTATAGAAGACCATCGGCTAAGTTCACAGAAAGTATCGTTATGACGAGATTCGAAAGATTATTTATAAATATATTTGTGTGTATGAATACATAAAAATGAATAGAAGGAGAGAGATAGAGAGAGAAATACACATGTTACAAGATGTATTTGCACAACTGTTGAACAGTGTCAATCATTTAAACTATTTAATTGAAATCACAATAAGTTAACATATTAATTATTACTACAGTAAGTGACGAGGTGGCCGAGTGGTTAAGGCGTTGGACTGCTAATCCAATGTGCTCTGCACGCGTGGGTTCGAATCCCATCCTCGTCGAAGTTCATTTTTTCTCTTATTTTTGTTAAACATTATATAGGCAATAATTTCTTGTGAAATAAAGTATGTTTTATAAGAGATATACATTTCTGAGAATACATTCATATTGAAATCTATAGGCATTATTATGCTAGAAAAATTAATCTGAACTTCTTTTTGGATTAGATTTTATTACACAAATGATATAAATGCGAGTATTATATCGACTAATGATCGTAAAACAAAAATGTGGTTTTATAAAGTAAATGAATTTTAATAGCCACGAAATTCATTTTTAAGCTAATGCACTTACTTTCGGCCGGTAAATCACACAGTTTATACAATTTCGGAAGTGAAGACGTTTTATACTGATTTATTTTTAATAAATTTAAAATCCAAAAATGGATAACATCTGATTACGTTAACGTTGAAACGGTGTTTAATTAATAATGGAATTTTTATTATGTAGTAATAGGTAAGATATAAATACACGAGAGGAGGTGCAAAACCGATCAAAAAAGAAATATTGCACAGAGCAAAGGAAAAAAAAAAGAAAAATCGTGTAAATATAAAAGATAACACAAACGGAAACTAAACGTTATTTCTACACCAGGGGTTATATAAAAAAAACCTTTATTCTCTTTTGAAATTGGTGTACAATAAAAATCAAAATTAAATTAAAACTGATAACTGTCTTTATTTTTGTTGATAAACCCAAAATTGAAAGGATAAGAATGACCTGGGCAATACATATTTTTTTAGACTTCCTCTCCTACTCGCTCTTTAAATTTTTGGCTACAAAAACCGCAATCGGTTATTTAGATTCACATATGATCAGCAATAGAAACAATGAAGAAACCTAAAGAAGGAACAACAAAGAGCGATAGAAATAAAAAACGGATGCTGTATTATATAAGGCAGGAGTTCCCAACCAGGGGAGCATAGAGAGATGTCCAGGGAGGCGCGAAAGAAAAATTAATTTACCGCGTAAATTAAACATCGGACGAGCGGTGTTCAATAAATAACGTGACATGCCTTCGAAAATGACCTTTCAGGCATCTGAAAATTTTCACAAATAATCTACAAAGTAAAATTATCGTCATTTTTTGCATTAGTTGCGATGAATCCATCGATGTCGTTAATTGTGCACAGTTAATAGTTTATGTTCGTTACGTCAGTGGAGATCACATTGAAGAAGAGATTTTGTACTCCCAATCTTTGACAGCAGGCATTAAATCTGAAGATATATTTAATTCAATATTTGATTTCATTGAAAAAAAGTGATTTGGATTAGAATAAACTCATTGGACTTTGCATAGATGGCGCCCCTGTAATGATAGATGTACGATCAGGCTTAGTTCAAAAGCTCAAGGAAAATAATCTCGCGATAGTATGTACTAATTGTTTTATTCATCGATAAGCGTTGGCTTCCAAAACATCGTCACAGAAATTGCGCCAGACTTTGGACTTCATCATAAACTATAACAAGAGCAGCGCTTTGAAAAGTCGATTATTTAGTTTGCTTTGCAAGGATCTTGATTCTGATTACAGAGTCCTTCTATTCCACACAGAAGTACGCTGGTTGTCTAAGAGTAACATGTTGGCTTGCCTTCATTGAGTTCAAAGAAAAAAAAAGATATTTTGCAAATGTTCAATAATGAACAATTTCAATGGAGGTTGACCTATTTAACTGATATATTTGATGCCTTTAATCAGCTAAACTTGAAGCTTCAAGGCAGAAACTGCACTGTAATAAGTAACTATGATCATATTCAAGGGTTCATATCTAAGCTTCAACTTTGGAATCAAAAGATATCTGCTGAAAATGTAATAATATCTTTTTCTCGACTATTCGAAGCAATTAAAAATAAAAAACTGGACGAAGATTTGAAAGTTGAAATACAAACTAATTTGCAAGCGCTGGGAAACAAATTTCACCGATACCATCGAGACATTAATTCAGAGTCACCAATATATTGCACATGACCAGAAACCCATTTGTTGTTGACGTCTTATAATTACCAGAACAAGTTCAGAAAGAATTTCTAGAAATGAAGCCCGATTCGACAACGAAGGATGACTTCCATCTCTTGTTGACATTGGAGAAATTTTGGATCAAACGATTCCTTGTTAATTCGAAAGTTGCCTCTCTTGCTTTGAGTATACTTGTTTCTTTTTCTTCGACTTACTTTTATGTGAGACAGGATTTTCAGCTCTGGTTTTAATTAAAACTAAGCAGCGAAATCGTCTTGCCGTTGATAGCGACCTGACGATAGCTCTGGCAGAATCTGAACCTAGAATCAACCAACTGGTGTAGAACATGCAAGCTCAAGTATCTCATCAGTACTTTAATTATAATAAATTATTTCGATAAAAAAACCTTTTAAATTTGGTTAGAGGTTTATTTTCTACAACTTAGAATTAAAATAAATAAGTGTTATTAAAATAATGCGCGTTTTTTTTAATGAAAAAATTAAGGGGGGCATAAAAATGTTATTTATAATTCGGGAGGCTCGACGAAAAAAAGGTTGGGAAACTCTGATATAAGGAGTAAGAAAAGTAAGTTTAAGTAGTTAAGATTAAAGAAACTATAACGCTTCCTTTATTCTGTGGTGCCTGCACTGCTGTTCTTTGTTGCGTTCATTTCGGACCCTTAGCTTTTCCTGTTGGGTCAATGCCGCTGGCGCGCCCACACAAAAAAAAGAAAAAAGAAAAGAAAAAACACGATTAAAGAAAGGAACACTCATAGGATGTGATTATAAGTGAATTCCTGATTATCATTTAGAAAGATGCAAAGGACCTGTAAGTGAAAAGCGATAACGAAACTAGGAAAGCCGACTACGATTAAAACTCAAGCAAAATAACGAAAAAATAGTGTAGTGCTATAAAGAAGGAAAGTTATGAAACCAAGAATGAGGCGGAAGAACGGGTTGAGTAAAAAGGTAAGTTGATTAGAGAAGTATTTAAATTACATTTTTTAGATAGTGGAAGTACGTTATTGACTGCGTACTTTCTAATAGAAAATCCGTTAACAGTTGTATTATGGGATAGACGATCAAACCTTTTATTTCCTTCTATATCAACACGGTCTGGAATCCAAAGCAAATCACTCTAAATGTAGCGAGTTTATAAAAAGTTGTGAATAACTGAATGAATACGAAGAATGATAGGATCACAGGAAGGCTTGAGAAATTAAGATGATATTGTTTGTGAAACATTTTTAACATCAAAGATGATAAGAAATTTATTGTTATCTTAAATTGAAGATATGGAAAGAGTGGCTCATAATATAACAACAGACTCTGCAAATAAAATGAAACAAGCTGGAAGAAGTCTAAAACCTACGAGTAGGATACAAAAAGAAACTTGAACACCATGAGGAACTTTTGATCCGTTAGTAAAAGAGAAAGAATTAAAAAGAAACTAAAAAGTTTTCGTGAAGTGTATCTTGCGAAGAAAATTTGGCAAGCCTATTTAAAGTATGAGAAAGAACCGGTATTTTTTTAGAGTAAATCACCACTTTTGAAGAATGAACAAGGAAAGAGGAATAAGTTTTGAGGAAGAGATCGAAAGGCGTTTTGTAAGAAAATGATAACCTAAATGTGATCTACATACAGACAGAAGAGAAACGTTAGCATTAGGATTGGTTGCAAGAGTAAATGTTGATTTAAGTGTTCCTAGATATAGAGACGAAGGCAGCGTCTAGTTTACAAAGGAGAGATCTGGAGGAGTTACCACAGATAAAAGAGCAATAATATAGTTTAGAGCGTATTATAGATTTGTAAGGAATCATTAAGATATTAGGATCTCCTCACCACTTTGTTGACGAAATAAATTTGAATACTTTTAATCTTTTGAGAAGTGACATACAAAGAGAGAGTTAATGTGTTCAAAAAAGAACAGGTGACTATTTAGTAGTAAAATTATTAACTAAGGGAACAAGAGTATTATTTAAAGATAAATTTACTAGAAAATAATTAAAAGACCGATAAGTAAAACTAGTATAGCCGGATTTAGAGGGCCGGGTAAAAAGGTGCAAATCAGTTTAATACTGATAAAGATTTGCTGAATTCTTGGTATGCAGAAACGAGATTGTGAGAAGTGGAACAAAAAAGGATATCATTAGCAAGCAAGAGGAGAACGACCCTACCGGGAGAACAGCTAAATTAAAATTATATATATTTTAGTAATTCAGGTTTAGGGAGCCATCTCGATCACCGCATTTCAGGAATCTAATAATCTCATTAACATGCATCCGTCTAGTTTTCATTACACACAATCTTCCCTGAATATTTTATCACAAATATTCACTTGGACAAAGAGATTAAATAAATTAATAAGGACACAGCTGGAGAAAGCAAAATATGTAAGCTGGTTATGTTTAGTTGTAATGAATACAGATGACGAACATCTTGATAGTATCAGATATGACAACGATAATTAGCAGAATATGTACTTTATGTAAATAACATAAATTTTTACTATTTAAAAATAACATAAAAATCACATTATTAGTTACAGAAATAATAATGCTCATAATTTGTACAAAAATAATCCTTTTTATTTCATGGAATTAACTTTTAATGCTTTTTTCACTTTTAGAATTCCGTGCATAAATGTAGATGTGTACTACAACAGACGAGTATATCAAAAGTATTAAGCGATGAATTGTAACAAATTATGTTTATGATTCCTTGTTCAGATCAAATGATCTTGTTATTTAGTATATAAACCTTTTTCAGACTTGAAGAAATTATGGTAGATCGGGAATTTTAGGTGTGCGGGGAGCAGACGGGGGTTGATTGGGGACTAAGGTTAGTTTCCAGATATGATACTTGGATCAATTTTGAAATTTTTATACTTACACTCAGAAATTTGAAAAATTGCTGTTACACATTAGTGGTGCGTAACACATGTGCGGCTATGCGGTTGGTAAGCTTCTACAGTGATCAAGGTTTTGGTGGACTCGGAAAAAAATAAAAAATATTACGAACGATAAGAAACTAGCGGGGGTGATGTCAGTGGTGTGTGTTCACAATATAAGACGGTTACGCGTGATCCATGTTAGGAGCGGGGCAATATATGTGCGTGCATACATTTGCTAAAGTTACGTAGCGGTCGGAACTTTGGCGGAGTTGTAAAAAGTAAAAAAACACATAAAAAATTATGAGCGGCATTGGTGGTGTGTGTTTAGAGGATCCGAGTTGTGCGTGATTAATGATAATGGCACAGCAACGTGCATGCGCGTGTACGGTTGGTACAGCGGTCGGGGCTTTGTTAGACCCGGAAAAAATTTTAAAAAAGTTAAATTTCGTTAGGCTCGATGGGTTTGGCGAATTTTGGCGTGCTTTGGTGCAGAGCGGCATATATATGGTGCGTATGTGCGTGCGTGAACTTACTTATGCAGTTGAGAATTTCAACTTGCGAACATATATCAGGGTGAGTTTTTGATTTCTAAACAAACTTTTGGGGTGGCGACATTCTTTGTGGGCCCTTACTCTCTTTCCTATATTCCTAAGGTCAAAGTCGGCGTACGATTTTAAGAAGGTATGTGATTTAATTCCTAAATTTACTTTCCCAAGGTAGCTAAATTTACTCCTACTATTTGTGATTTTATCGTGCAAGAGAAATTAGATTTAAAAATTCTAAGGTACTTTGTGTATCAAAATAAATATAAAATTTTAAGTGAATACATTTTTTACAAATCTTGAGAATATGAACATAATCACATTTGATTGAAATATACGTCGGATAATGTTGTGTATTCACAGTTATATTTTGAATAAAATACATTTTCAGGAAAAAAAAGACTGAATACAATAAAAAAAAGAAGATTTAATAATGCTGCTATAAATTTTGTACAATTTTTGAAAAAGTATAGTGTGTATACGATTACGCAAGGGGTTAAGTAAAAGTAATAAAACATTACAATCACATTTATCAGAGATGTATGCAAAAATAAATATATTTTTGATTAATATAATGTGATTGTTAAAATCCAATGATGAGCATAAATAAAAATTGTGAAATACTTTAAGAAAATTATAAGCACTGTAAAATTACGAGACTGCAACGAGCTAAAACTTTTTAATCCGTTCAAGACTACTGAAAGTTTAGTAATAACGGAGAATTTATACTTAGGCACAAGCAGCTCTCGAATCTATGCTCGAACTCGCAGTGGGTGGTCTTTAGCATGCGTGGTCCTTTTGCTGTGTTTACTTCGATTCTCACATGAATATTTGAAGGGGGAAATATTACGATCGCGATGAAATCAAAAAAATGTTACGGAGGACCTTTAAGAGGATTAAATTGAGTGAAATGAAAAAGATCGAATCTTTTCTGAATATGGATATATACGTATACATATATATATATATATATAATACTTCTAGAATGTAAAAAGACGGTAAAGGGTGCATATTAATGAGATCAAAATTTTTTTTCAGATGTGGTGATTAAGATGGCTCCCTAAACCTGAATTACCAACCTATTCCGACATACAGCGTCGCTGCTGAAATGCAGCTCATTCGGGAAAAAAAGGAAGTGCGTATCAACGAGTTGGCTGAACAATTCGTATTACCTTGCGCCCCTAATTTAAATGTTGCATCATTCTTAAACGAACATTACAAAAATCAGTTTATGATAATGCAATCGCTTCGCAGTGATTGAGTCGGCATACACAGTGCTTCTTGTAGACCCGACTTTAATTCACCTTTTATCATCGTCTTCGCTCTAACGTCTAAAATGTCCACTAAACAGCGTTAAATATATCTTATTATTCAACGTAAATTGAAAATTAGAATTAAAAATTTAAAAAAATAAGATACAAGAACGAGGCGCGACGCGAAAAATTGCTTTAAAATTTGGATTTCATAGCCTAAAAGGCATTAGCTACTCGTAAAAAAAAAAAAAAAAAGTGTTGGGTTTCGAACGTTTTTAGCACGCCCTGTAAATTTCTCCGTAAATTAAAATTAAAGTTACACTATGCTTAATGATAGTAGAGACTTACATAATACATCTGTGCGCTGATAGATATTGGCGTGTGCGGCAATGTGGCTGTATGTACCTGCTCGGCCAATCGACTGAAGGTTAATTTTAAATTAAGGAATGGTATACTTGGGTCAAAATTTGGATATATACACTCAAATTTGATTTCGCATGGTCAAAGGAAAAAAGGGTTGGGGTTTCTAATGCTAGAATAGTCGCATCCCTATTATTTTTCTAGTGAAAACAAAGCTGATGATGGATACGAGTAAAACTGTCACATGTCTTTTGTACAAAAGTCGATGTAAATCGGGGGCCCGCATGGATGGCAGGATTGGGCGCAGGTGTCATACGACGCGGAAGTCTGTTGTGGTCAAAAATGCAACGGGTCGGAAGCTAGGGGATGTTTCGTTGACTTAGGTTAATTTGGGATACTTAGACTCAAATTTGGAAATGGATTAGAAGACGAGTAGGACTGGTAGAACACGTGGGGTACACAGCTGAGGTTAATTTTTCGAAACGGGGTAACATATTAAAACTAATCTTTCAAATTTGATTTTAAATTTTTGGTTATCATGGTGGAAGGGACAAGGACGGCTGAGGATACCTTTAGGGCCTTCATACTTAGGCTATTTTATAAATTTGATTGGATTACCGGACGCATATGGGCAGAGAATCATGTGGGGCTGGGCTACTTTTGGGGTTTGGGAAGAAAATTAGCATGCGGCTTTGAACCTTGGCGTCAGAGATATGGTTAGAGTTTCTGCCTACTGCACATCATGGCTTTGGAGTATTGACATCAGTGCCGCTAGAGCTGCCAATTTCATTCTACTCATATAAAAGACAATTATAAAACAGCATTGGTCAGTATCTGCATAGTTCTATGTTAAATTTAATTATACAAACATATACATCAGGTATGATGGAAAATTTAAATTTCCGAGCCCAAGATGCATTGGGTGCTAGAACTCGACTGAGCAGCGGACACCGGGAAAGAAAATCGCACATCATGTAGAACAAATGAATCAAACAGGGAAAGAAAAAATTGCCCAAATCGGTTCCGAGACGCCCGGAGCATCCGAAAATATGTTTGTAAAAACTGGAAGAGATTTAAGCCATATACTATTGGACTTAATGGGAGAACATATAAAAATAAAACAGAGTATTATCGTTAAATATTTAATTTTTTTTAAAATATAAAATAATAATATTATTTTATATATTACCTTTTGGGCGCGCCAGCAGCTTTGACCCAGCAACTACAGAAATCATGGAAAGGGTTAAATAGAGAGACGATTAGAAATAGAGCTTAGGAAAGATTGAAGTACAGGGATCATATCTGGAGATGGAAAGGAAAGGATCCTTAAATATTCGAACTGTTGGGCTACAGCCGCTGTATAATTTTTTTAAATTAACTGTTTAATTTTTTTTTAAATAATTTGCTACTAGGAATGTTATTTGTACTCAAATTTAAAATTCTTACTGAACTACTGAAGTTTTCTGTTGCGGTAATAAATTAATTTAAAAAAAAGCTCGAGACAGAGTGGTTGAAAGATATGAGTGAAGAAGAGTTCTCTTAAATATGTAATTATGGGAGATTACCGTGCGAATATAACTCGGCCTCTTCAAAACAATGGCTATGTATGCTGGTTAGTTGAGCAAAACTTTATGTTAGATCACAACAGACAAATTATAGAAAGATCAATAATCTTCAGCTAAACGTGGAGCGTGAAGACAATTTTTTGTTGGATGGTGATAAACATGTTTCCCAAAGACAATTCCAGGTAAAACAAATTTTTTTTTATGAATTTCCAAGTACAGATTTAAACGGACAAGAAGCTGTGGGGAACAGTTAGACCACGCTTTTGCCGCTGGATAACGCTTTCGGCGCTATTGACCGAACGACAGCATTCAAACTTTCATTCGCATTTTGTGTGAATTCTCCAAGGTAATTGGAGAGAAGATCTTCATAAACCTTTTGAACAGCGTTGAATACTGTCATTGGCATAGTTGGTTTTTGTGAGTATATATTTCTAGGGTATGCGAGGTATTCGCTTTGTGCTAAGTGCACTAAGAATTTTCTCCTACAGAACATTTTGAAACACTGGTTTTGGGAGACTTATGAACGCATAGAATTTATTTATTCCATTAAGTCCAATACCGATTAATCTCGTAGCACTATTTATATCGTAAGCATAGTCATTAATGAGTGGACTACTGCCAATGGAAGTGCTTCCGCACTTTTTATAATGAGCTTAAATTCAAGGCCGCGTTTGCATGACTCCGAAAAAGTAACACTATCTGCACATTCTTCACACTCTAAAATTTATGACGAAAATAGAGATAAAATTCATGATTCAGTAGCCTAATGTAGCATCAATTTCAGTATCATTTTCAGACGTGTGCAGTTTTCATGTTTTTTGCGAGCCGAAAAACATTTTCGATGTCACCCTCAAAGATGTGCCGGTTGGGAGGCTTTCTGTTGAAAATTCTGCGCCAAATGGTACGAGCTGATGATGATTTATTTCCTTTTTTATCAGCATAAAATGTCTCACTCATTTTTATTATAAAAAAGTACCCGAAAAAACACTAACATACAACAGATAAGCGCGTAACTCGGAATAACACGTCGAACTGTTTACTGCGTGTGTAGAGTGTCAGTCTGACAGTCATTTAAACGTTTTATGACTTTGATAAGATTTATTAACGCCATCTGTACAGATATCGAAGAAATACAACTGATTTGTACCGGCAAAAACTATCAAACAGCTGCAAATACATTTAAAATGCTGTGTGCAGCAGAGCGGCCTTTTCAAACGTTTTGGAGCACTCAAAGGCATCTCGGAAAATAAGCTAAAAAAATTGTTTATCAGATGAATTTCCAATTACAGATTTAAACGGGCATTAATACACGAGCGAAGCCGTGGGAAACAGCTAGTAATTTATATAATCTTATGTTGACTAATATTATGATTTATAGGATAAGCAAGAATAGTTTGTAATTTTGTATTTTGAATAAACGCTAATAAGAGTGTCGGGCACTCACACAACGGGCATACTTGCCTTGTGAAATCCACAACTTATTTTATAAAAAAACAAAAAATTACTCCATTTTGCTTTACCATCAGCTTTAACCACAAAATAGAGGTCCAATGAAAGCTCGTATTGACGGCCTCATTCATACCAACTTCACATTGACCAGGTACTCAGCAGAAATTTTCTTTTGCACCTTTATCGAGAAGGTTAACACATTTTATTTTGATATCATAAATAAAGGGGTGACATTTGTAATTAAAATTACTGTTATTCAACGTCATAAACGAACTTAAACTATTGGTACATATTAAAAATTTTTGGTCGGAGTTACGTTGAGTATAGTCTAACTATTCGGCAATGAAAACCGATGACATAGGTGGCAATTTAAACTTCTTTAGTAGGCCCTCATCAAATAGTACCGCAGCGCCAACTAGCCCGTTGTGCGCATGAACTTTAGAACCATTCTAAATATACAAATGTACTTCCTGGTAACATCTAGATAGTAAATTCACAAGCCGTGCATTAACTGAATTCAGGAAAACCTATGTACCCTTTAATTTTTTAAATAAAATATCATCAATGTCCTAATTTAAGTAGTTAATATCATATGGCAGATTAGAATAACAAGCCGGAACAGTTAGAATACAGCTGGACTGTATCTGTAATATGTGGATATCCTCTTTCCTAGGATTGGTATTTTAGAAGGCACAAACCTCCAATCCGTATTAATTTTATTCAGATATACGATTAATTTTGAGGAAACAATAATTATAATATTTTAACAAAAATCTATTAGCTAGAATGTTTCTTCTAATATATAATGGACAAATGTTAGTCTCCATTTGAAGGCATGAGACAGGAGAAGATGAAACTAAATACAAAAGAATGGCTAGTCCCATCCAATCTAAACCATTAATTAAATCCATCAAACAGTGCAGGAGTCTGTTTCACCGTCATCTTCATATACTACTATTAATAAAGTTCAAGTTAAATACAAATTTTAAAAAAATATTTGATTAAACTTCAATCTTGGTTATATGACAAATATTGTTACATATATAACAATGAACTACAGCAATTAACAACAATAAGTACATTGTATTTTGTTTTCAGAACAATAGCTGACAATGTTTTTTCTGAGATACACGCATCTGTCGGTTTTTTTTATATATACGTAAGGCTTTATTTTATTGCTTTAATGAAAGCTTTATACTTCGGTATTAAATTAATACAAATTATTTGTGTTCCAAGTTTTTAATTTTTACGTTTAATACATAAAGTGTTAAAAGTCTTACCTTTCATCCTAAAATCACTATTATTTCATCTTGGCGTAATCTGTAACATTCCATTGGATTCTTCCACTAACAAACTCGTGCGAATTGCTATCAGGGATAACTATCTCCAATATTTGTAGATTGCAGAGATGGATCTTTGATAATTCCTTTTTTTTTCTATTCCTGTCGTTGACGTAGTTTTATAACTCCATTTGCCCTGCTTACATTTATTTCTACGATTCATATCGTGTTAAGGTTAAATCTATAATCTGTAGACCCAAGCTATGCTGTAACTATCCAACCTTTCTTTCCCCTTAACCCTTCCTTTCCCAATCTTGTCCACGTTTCAGTTCCTAACAACTCTGGTAATCCATTTAATTGCATCTCTGCTTAAATTCCTCCCAACTTCTATCTGCATGACTCCCCTTTTCCCACTTTCATCAATTCCCCATTGTCTCCTTTTATCATAGGCGGAGGTGAGAATATGCTCACTTCTATTTGGAATTCAATAGTTATAATAATAACAGTTTAATCTTAGAAAACCTTTAGAATAACCCATTTCTCCTTAATGACGGTTCTCCTATTTGTGTCAGCAATCCCCTAGTTCCTAGTTCTATTGACCTATCTGTCACTTCTTCTAATCCCGGCTCAGTTGTTCATAGTGCACTCTGGATGGTGTGTTTGGAAGTAACCATGTTCCCATTATTATTTTCTTAAATAAAAACTCATATTTTCCTTCTCACAATCTTGCATAGTCTCGTAGAAGAATCTTTTTTAAAATAGATTAATCCAGCTTTCGTTCCTACATCGATTCTTCACATTTCTCAATACTCCCAAACTTAAACCCCTCTTTCCAATACGACCTTTTTTTAAAATCTATTTCCAAAGTCTTAAATCGTTTTTTTCCTTCTGTCCGTCTTTTAACTCATAGCAGATATACATTTGTTTCTTTCTTATGTTAGACTGCATTTGATCGAAGTTTATCCACTTTCAGGACGATCCACTTTTATCTTACTCTCCTTAATTTTTTCTCTCATAAATGTACCAATGCTGGAGCTAGATTCACTCTCAAAATGTCAAAAAAGATCTTATGGAAAAACTTCTGCTACGTTTTCTCGTGCTCCATTTCTCTTACTCATATTTCGAAAATGATGAAGGCTTTTAAATCCCCTTTAGCTCAACATTTTTCAAGTTACATACTTTTTCCTGACAAATTAATTTCATTTGTTGACTCATTACCTTCTAGTTACATCACTAATTTCCAAAAATCCTGTCGCATTTCGGCTTCCTTCACCTAGTCACATTTTTTACAATTTCCTTTAATCTATACTGAACTTGAAACAACCATATACAATTCTTTTAATTCCTCTCCTGGTATAGATGGAATTTTCTTGCCCATTCTATGAAGTCTCTCTAACTCTTCTCTTTGGTTCCTCTTAAATATGTTTAATTCCTTTTTCCTATTTTGTTTTACTTCTTCTGCTTGGAATACTTTCTTCGTCATCCCAATACTGAAATCTATCTTTTTTTACTTCGTCCCATCTAGTTTATTTCGTGTGCGAAAAACTTTTTAAACGTTTGATCAACAGATGCGTATTTTGGTGGTTTGAACACAATAATCTGTTACCCCATAATGTTATTGGTTTTCATCCTAGACGGCCCTCTCAATTGTATTAGTATATTTTTTTCAGATGTATATGCATCATTTATTAATAAAAATTTTCTTATCGCCTCTTTGGTTAATGTCACTGCGCTGCCCCTGATAATGCCACTTCCCCAGCTTATTTGATTTTACGCTCACCTTTAATATTCCAGCTTCCTTTTCTTCTTTTGTCATTAACGTTTTCAATCTAGAACAGTCATCATCTCTTTTCCTCTATATTCCATTTTAAAATTCAACTGTAGTCGATTCCGAATCTCTATCTTTCTCATGGCCATTAAGTTAAATCTGTTGTTTTTCGGTTTTATGATTTTCTTGAATGAAAATTAAATGATTTTAATCAATTAATAATTTCTAACTCAAACATTGTTGGAATTTATCACTTCAAATACAGGAAGCGTATCAGTAAGGGAAATACTTCATATAAAAATTTGAAATTTTCAGGGTTGTTTTTAACTTATATATATTTAGAAAGCACTTAAAGGGCGCGTAATAAAAAATTCAAAAATAATCAAAACAAGGGCATCTTAATATATATAGTACGTGAAGACCGAGCTTTGCTTGGATCTGTCGGAAAATTGAAAAATTAATCAATATATTCATGAGTTTTAGAAATAGTGGTCTGTTTTAAATTTTCTTTTTACCATTGCTAAATTACTTCATTTTTAATAAATCCTAAATATAAAACGATCACTAAAACACGCTGTAGTCGCTTTCTTATTAAAATTGTTTCTTTAATAAAATTTTTCTTAAAATAAGACATTAACAAATTGATTTATGCATTTTAAAAATTATTAATTCTTGAATTTTATCAAAATCGCTAGAATTGTTTCCGATAAACCAGTTAAATAAAATGTGACATACGGAGATAAATTTCTATTAGCTTTATTTGTGTTTTGTTGTAATTTAAAATTCTTTCAATCACAATTTTTAAATACAGTTTCTCGAGAGATGTTAAATGCAGTGCCGGATTAACCATGTAGCAAAAGTAGCAATTGTTACGGGCCCCGCGCAGAAGGAGGCCCCGCATATCCAGACCCGCCTCCGCTTGAGCGTAATTTTTTGAGTGAAACTTATTAAGTCGTGGTATATTGAATTTACTTGATGTCACTAAAACGTGAAACGTTACACCTTTTCCAACCAAGACAATCTATTGCAGACAATCGGTAACCGATTATTTCGTTGGTGAAAATAAAACATATAATTTCATAAGGTAAACGCACAAGTTCTACAAAAAGTCGCTCGTATAAATATACAGAGTTTTAAGCGGCCTAATAATTGGCTCTACAAAAAGTCTGACGTGTGCGAGCACTCTTACTCGACACTCCGTGTGGATGCGTAGTAGAATTGAAATAGCCCGATTCAAAATGTTGAAATTGTCTATTTATTTGTAAGATTTAAAGTTCGCATTATTTTTATTATAATTTAGCAATCATATATATCCAAAAAAATTATTTTTTAGTAATAAGTATATGTAAGTTATAAAAGTAATGAGAGATTTCCTGCAATTAAATTTCTCATAAACATTTCGTAATCCTGATATAGTAAGATCGTCAACTTGTGAGCCAAATTCAGATTAAGCAAAATTATTGGCAGATACTTTTAAAACGAATTATTGCAGTAATAAAGTTTTTTGGAGAACGAGGTCTTGCGTTTCGGGATAGTGATAAAATTATTGGTTCAATACATAATGGGAATTACTTAGGTTTATTAGAATTTTTATGGCCCACAATATTCAAACTTATGCCCATAGAGGAAATAGACACACGTCATATTTATCTAAAACAACATGCGAGGAATTTATCAAATTAATTGCATCAAGCATGCTGGATCAAATTATTTGCGAAATTAAGAGATCCAGGTACTATTCAGTGTCATTAGATTCTACTCCAGATATAGTGCATGTAGACCAACTGATTCTGATAGTGCTCTATGTTCTACCATCTGGGCCAGTTGAGAGATTTGTTAAATTATTAGACATGGAAGGCCATACTGCTGAACAATTTTCCCAAAGTTTACTAGATTTCTTAAGTAAGAATGACATTGATATCAAGGATTGTCGTGAACAAAGCTATGATAATGTCAGCAACATGAGCGGAAAATACAGCGGCCTGTAAGCACAAATTGAAGGAATAAATAAGTATACAGAATACATTCCCAGTCTTGCACATTCATTAAATTTAGTTGCTAAGTGCGCTGTAGATTATTGTAAAGAAGTATTATTTTTTTTCGATTTTATTGAAAATCTTTATAATTTTTTTTTTGCTTCTTCATATCGTTGGGGTCTTCTTACGAAAGTTCTTACTTCGAAAGTTCTGATTTTGAAAAGGTTGTCGGATACTAGGTGGTCCGCCAGAGCTGATGCTACAAAGGAACTTTAATGTGGTTTTACCACTATCAAACAAGTGTTGAATGACATTTGCAATAATATAGATCCAAAGGTAGAGTGTCGCAATCAAGCTTACGGACTAGTTTTAAAGATGAATAAGTTGGAAACGGGAATAATGGCAATTACATGGAATGGTATCCTAGAACGCGTGCAAGTGACTAGTGCGTCGCTGCAATCGTCTAATATAGACCTTAATACAGGGTACGCTCTTTATGAATCATTATATGGATGAAGCAAAAGCCAAAGATGTGGCAGGTTATCATGAATATCAGCAACAGACTTCAAGACGACGCAAACGAAACACAAAGTATGACCATTTTAGCGGTTCTAGTACACTTGACGAATTTATTTAAAATGAAACACCTGGTAAACAGTTTGAAATTGAGGTATTTGATGTCATTATTGATAACACACTATCTGCTTTAGATAAACACATGAAAGTATACCAAAAACTTAGTAGTGTTTTCGGAATTTTTCCATCATTAAAATCTATTACAGCAGAAGAGATTTTGAAAAGAACTCCAATTATGGTCAGTGCTTAAGCAAATGATTTGGAAGACAGTCTAGACGACAAATTAGTGCAGTTTGCCGAGCTACTGAAAACGTATGTGGCTAGTGTGATTGACAGTTCAAAAAACGAAGCTCTGGAAATTCAATATTATAAATTCCTAATGAAAAATTCATTAGAATCATGTTTGCCCAATTTAGAAATTGCTTTGCGCATTTATTTGTCTCTCATGATGACTAATTGCAATGGCGAACATTCATTTTCGACATTGAAGCGTATAAAGAATGAATTAAATGAGTCAAGAACGTCTGAATTGTCTCTCTTTGATGAATATAGAATATGATTTGCTCAGAAAAATTTGATACGAATGGTATTATCTCTAAATTCGCCCACATTAAATCTAGAAAAGTTACTTTGTAAAAGTTTAACAAATATTAAAAGTTCGTAGTTATTAATCGTCAGTTTTAAAATGTTAGTTTCTTATTAAAATTATTCTAAATTTCCAGGGCAATCTCAGTACTTGTCAAAGGCCAACAGGGCCTATTGTAATCTACTTTACTATTAAACACTAACATAGTTTGTAACCTATAGATGGCAAGTAAACATACTGAGTGTTGAATTATTGTTTTACCACTTTATACTTAAGAACTCAGTAAATCGGGGACCCCTCGATAGAATTTACACAGGCCCCGCGCTTGCTTAATCCTGCACTGGTTAAATGTAATAGGAGTTAGGGGTAATTAGATTTTCTAAAAAACTATTTTCTTTTCATTTTCTTAAAATACATTATTTTGAAAGTTCTAAATTAATTCAATCAATAGTTTTTTAAATACATTATGAAAACCGTAGGACTCTCTTGATAGCAGTTAGTTCGCAATAACTCATTAAATTTGTTATAATAATTTTACTTACTGTAAACTGCTAAATAATAACTAAAGAAATAAATAAATAAATGATTGTCCAAATGTTGCAGTTAGTAACTGTTATAATTATGTTAAAAAACGAATTTTCATTCACAATTTGCACATATGTATAACATTAATTATTTGCAAATAAACATAAATTAAATTCGCTAACAACTTTTAAAAACTTTATAAACATTTAAAAATTGTATAAAACACATTTTAATCTTCCTGTCCGACTAGTTTCCTCTATCTTATCAAACATATTCAGAGTCCGTAAAAAAAAAAAAGAAGGAAAATGAAAAGGAAGTGTATAAAAGAAGAAAATTGTTCTTAAAGCGTATCATTGAGTCATTCGTCAGAGATCTATACCGTATATTATTTATTACATAACTCGCGATGATTACGTTATAAATTGGCGACCATCGATAGGCCCTAGTTTGAGTTAAAACTCAAAGATATAGGCAAATTTATTTGTAACGGTCGGGCTGGGTTACTCCCAGCTGAACTATTGTAACGTACAAGAGTAACCCCTATCACAAATTTAAAGAAAATAGTCAAATTTTCTTCATATAATTAAAGCGACCCAAAATATGTTTCAAACATAACCCTACATAATGATTTAAATATTCCCAAATGACAGTATGGAAGGTTCTATAAGAAGTTAAGTACAAATTTGAATCTTTATATTAATAAAATGTACATAAAAACACTGCCAGGTAACCCTAAGCGAAGATTAAAACGAAGGAAATGGGCCGTGGTGCTTTTCCAATATAGCAAGTAATTTTTGGTTCACACGTAATATATTTATCTAAACGCTTTGTTTCAGTTAAAGCATAGAGTATGGATAGCAGGAACAGAAGTGCAAGAAGTGGATTGATGATTCTGGTAACACAAATGACATCTCGATTTGGAACGACATTAAGGTGCCATATGTCCATATCTATAGCAATTTAGACATAGTCCCGGTGGTAGGTAACTAATTTTTACTGGAAAGCATAATTTTTAAATACTGATGAGTTTGTGATAGGTCTCTTACGTTCCATGTCGCTACGTTTTATTTGTTTTTTCGTAGTTTCAATTTAAGTTATCTTCCAGATGTCCATTTCGCAGATGTGTCCCGGTCGCCCATCATCATCTGCCGGGTCACATACTTAACACCATCTGACACGGGCTCAGAATGGCGCCGATTACCAATCGGATCGCATGGTTTCACTTTTTATCGAATTATTTTAGTCATGATACTCTCTAGAATAGTAATCAGGTGGTTTTCCGTTTGCCTGCCTGATCGCAGTACCGTAGCCGTACCTTAAGTATTTTTATAGCTTCTACAGGTATCTGAAATATAGCCATATTTGCGTTGTATCCAACTTATACGCCTGTATCCAGTACTACTGGACCTGCTTCCGCCCAGCATTAGGAGTGGGACACATTTCGTCTGACTTCTCTGCCAAGACCTGTTTGGCTTGGGTGGCCCTTTTGGTAGCTAGGCTATCGTCAACATAGCTCTTGGCGTCCTCGAAGTGCGCAAGCCACTCCACCACATCGAGGTGGTGTCCCCTGGAGGGGCAGAAATAGATAGGGATGGAGAAAGATTGGTTAAAGCATGTGATAATGGTCAATAGGTTTCAAACATTCAGACAGCCAAAGAAATGCATAGAAAAACCTTGCCAGATGGCCCGAAGCAAGAGATTGCAATTAATTTTAAAAGCTCATTGCCACGAAGAAATTATCTAGCAGCGCTAGCGGATTATATTGGTGAATTTGTTGAAATAAAAGTGATGAAAACGATTAGTTCAGTTAAAACTATAAAATTTATGACAGAATTATTTGCAAGATATAGATTGTCATATACAATTAAAACTAGGTAAATATTTTTTACCTTTGTCAAGTGACTTATTGGTCACCAATAGATGGCCGTTATATGTCTTGTCGATAACACAAAAAACTGAGCCAATTTTAAAGTACAAGAAAGTCAAGGAATTATTAAATAAAATAGATTTGGATGTTCAAACAAATAAATCATTAATAATAACCGGGTAACCGATAGAAAAAATATAATAATTGATACCACAAAGTTTAAAATGAACAACTTACCGAATTAACTTGGTTATGTATTCAACGTTGTTAATTAAGTAAGTTTTTCATTTTGAACCTTGTATTATTAATTATTATATTTTGTCTTTCGGTTACCCGGTTATTATTTTTGTTATTATGAACCGAAACGGATTTAACAAAGAAATCGTTGCTACAAAGTGATCTAAAAATACCGAACTTTTATGGCCGTCAACAAATACAGAAGGTATTCCCTTCTTTGCCAGTACTGACTCGCCTACTTACAAGCTGTCCAAATGGTTAGCTAAAAAACTCGCACCATTTGTAGGTAGTACTGCATCTTTCTTCAAGGACTCATATCACTGCAATTAAACAACTGACAATGGGTGAGTTTTCATGTGATATCACTGTTCACCAGCATACCCACAACAAACTGGATCTCAAAGGTAGAAAATTGCAAGAAATTAATCGATTAGGAAAATGCAAATATTCTAAGAGCAGAAAGTAAGACCTCCAAACGACTTATCAGAGAACCAATGGAGATTTACAAACACAAAAATAATTGCATCAGAGAAGATAGTTTTCAATTTCAAAGACGTGAAAGTATTAATAAAAATTCCAAAAACAGATTCAGAAATTATCAGAAATGTTGTTTACAATAATAAAAAGGTCAATAACATCACAAGGGAGAAAAACATCACGCCACATGTGCCCTATTACCAACGCCAGGTATAAAGTTGACGCAAATGGTTAGGCATTTTTTTCTTGTTTTTGTAAATTAGGCACATTTCGACTTGTTTTTGATATAAAATGTTGCAACTTCCACACATGTTGGCCAGTTGTTTACTAACTCTAAGAAGTATTGGTTGTTTGCATTATTTTTGTTGATTTCCATTAATAGTATTGTAAATTTTTATTAATTTTAATTTTGATTTTGTATATTCTTTCAATTACGAATTTTTATTACATTAAACTAGTTTTCAGTTCTGGCAACTTCATTGTTTGGCCAGTTTTTCAT
This sequence comes from Icerya purchasi, assembly GCA_039619475.1. Classification (NCBI taxonomy): domain Eukaryota; kingdom Metazoa; phylum Arthropoda; class Insecta; order Hemiptera; family Monophlebidae; genus Icerya; species Icerya purchasi. Next base: position 399,861,443 of record CM077116.1, on the reverse strand, counting down.
TCTTTTCGCTAGTCATATATCCAGTTTTTAACTATATAAATCGTAAAATTTCTGAACATGGATAAGATTCTAAAAAGATCCGTGCAACCTTCAACGTCCGATTGAAGGATAAGTGACCAAAACCAAAGAAAAACAGACTGTATGATGGCAAATATTTGGAATTTAGATTTACAGTAATAAATAACAAACCACAATGTGTTATTTGCGGCGACGTGTTGCCACGTAAGAGTAAGAAACCATCAAAATTGCTTCGCCATCTCGCATCTAAACATCCATTTTTTTGAAAGAAAGCTGAAAGCTCTCATTCAACAGAAAACAACTATAACCCAGGCACCGACGCATATAAAGGTTTTTTTGAGGGGTTTCAGCCCCCCCCCCCCATTAGCTCACGCAGCAAAAGTTCAAATATTAACCGAATACTTCGCATTGTCTGGATTTAAAATAGTTCGAACCTTTTTACGTCTTTAGTTAGGTTACTTGAGTAGGAAAGAATGTCCAAGCTTATTTGTCAAAAGGTATATTATATTTTCTCTAGTCCTTCGAGTAATGATGAGGAAAAACTGAAAGCTTTAAAAGAGCCTTGGAACCTACCGGCTACTTTCAAGTTGCTAGTCGCTGGCAAGAGGAATTTTTCTTTTCAACGTCGTTGGACTGCAAATCACTCATGACTTGCGTATTCAAACATCATGTAAGGAGCACTTCGCGAACTATGTATTCTACTTGGAACAACGCAACGCGGACGTGATTATCAAGATCTTGGAGCCTTAGTTAATAAACCATTTACTAACTGGAAACACGCTTTAGAGAACTTTGGTCATCAAGCAAATACAAAATACCACAAATTCGTTTTAGAGCAAGCAGCAAACTCTGTAAAGTTCGCGGAAGGCAAATCTACTGATGTTGAGGAGTCCATGAACCTGGAGGTCATAAAATTTCTGCAGATAACCGCGAGAGATTAAAAGCTATTGTAGAAACAGTTTTTTTGTGCAGAAGACAGGAAATGGTCCTAAGAGGAAGCCATGATTATGAAGTTGGAATGAACGAACCTGCTCGCAATAACGGCAATTTGCGAGTACTTCTCCATTTTCGTGCTCGATCTGCTGATGAAGTACTTAAGAGTCATTTACTTACACAAAGCATGCATAGTAAAGCTATATGTATATTTTATAAGGAATTTAGAATGAAGCAGTCGAACTATGCGGTAATGCTATTCAAGCATATGTACTCAAAAGGGTCAAAGAGGCTAGCTTTTTTTACCGTATTGGCAGACGAAACTCAAGATATATTCCGGCGAAAAGAGACTGCTCTTTTGAAAAATCAGTTATCCGGGAGGATTTTCTTGAATTTATCTACATAGAAGATGTTTCAGCTCAAACATGGGCGACGAATGGCGCTGCAGGACTGAGTAGTTGATTACGAGACGTGGGAACAATAATCGCAGAGAAATACTCGAAAGCGCAATTCGTGCACTGTGTGGCTCACATTCTCAACTTAGTTCTAGTTCTTTCGTGTGGTGTATCTACTATATAGGGATCATAAAACATGCAATAAACCGTTTTCGACAATTTTCATTTCGAGACAGCCTTTTGAATGGTCAGATTAATTAATCTTATTCAAAATTTATTTTTCTTTGTGAGATACGGTGGACGACCGAAAAGCATACGGCTGTAGAATGTTTCGTACAAATGATTCCCATAATACGCGCAATACTTGAGACACTGCAAGAAGTCACGTGTAAGGATGTCGCCACTCAAGCATACCGATTGCAAACCGTCATAGAAAATAATCAGTTTGTTGTGTCGCTAGTTATATTGAAAAAAATTTTCTCATATGCAAGCCTAAACAAAGCAATGAAAAAATTTAATATCGATTTAACCGGCACTTGCAGTTATACGAAAACTATAAAGACGATATTACAAAATATTTGGAATGGAAGTCAGTTCTCAGTCATTTTCGAAGTGGCAAGGCAGGTGAGTTCAAATGACATTGTTGTATAAAAATCGAACAGAAAGCAAACCCAGCGTACTAATGTACCGAGAGAAACTGCCGAAATATATTACCACCAAAATGTATTTTACCCCTTTCTTGACTATGTCATTACAGAACTCGATGTCCGCTTTAAACCACATGAAGAAACGATCGAAAGGATTCAAATGTTTCTACCCGAGAAGACGACTAATGACTCTAGCACACAAGAAAAGCTGAAAAAAATAGTACAAACATTTCTTGGTGAAAATGAAGGCACAATATTTGTAAGTGAATGTGGAAATTTGTTACATGAAAACCTACCACTGCAATAGAAGCTATTGATCATTGGGATGAACAGTTTTTTCCTTTGATAAAAAAGCTTTTTATTATATTAGCCACACTTCCAGTGATCACTGCAACCTACAAAGATGTTTCTCCAATTGAGAATCTATATTAGGAATCGAATGGGTGACGACAAAACATTGGTCTTACCCTTATCAGCATTCACCTTGACCCGACGGTAAAACTAGATTCTAAAGAAAATGTAAATAAATTGGCATTAAGACGTAAACGAAAATTTCAAATTTGACCCCTCCTCCATAGAAAAGCTATATATACGTCTGTGAACCCAGGTATTTATTGATTTAATTTATTTTTAATTTTATGCTTTTATGATAAAACAAGCTGTTTGCGTGGTTTTGTGGATAAAAAAAAATTATGTGCTTAAAAGTGTTTACGTTACGTTTGTGGAAATTTTCTAGAAACTTAATTTATGCGCACAAATATGCTTAAATTAATAAGCACCTTAAGAGAAATGAAAGGTGAAATTTGAAACCTTCGATTTATAAATTTGAATATCGGAACGATTATATTGCACACCATAAACAATTTTTGAAGCGATGTGTATCTGTGTGTTTAGTGAGTTCATAAACACAATCATAGCACACATATTGAATGAAACGGGCACAATCGTGTGTGTTTGTGTGTTCATGTATAAAAATATCGTTTATAAAAATATCTTTCAGGTAAAATAAAAACATCTCGCATGTAAAACTAGTTTAATCGCCAACATTTCGTTTTGCTTAGACGTTCGCTTAAAAAATTAGATTTTAAGATGAATGAATTTTTTCGTAAACTTCATATTTATCCGACTGCGCATTTAAGGAGGGGGAGAAGGTATGTTCAGTGGTGGCTCTTGTATTGTGGCAACGGGACAATTGCCCCGCCAAAAAATATTCGATAATTTAATTTTTATGTTTGCATTAATAAAAGATGAAAGTTAATAATAAATACAATTTTATAAATTTCTGTGTTTCAAATTTCAATATTTTCCAATTTTCAGATTTCCACTGTTAATGAAAAGTCGTTACTGGCAAGCTATCGAGTAGCATTTCGCGTCGCAAAATCAGGAAAGCCTCACACAATTGCCGAAAATCTTATTTTACCAGCGGCGTTAGACATGACTGTGGTTATGTTTGTCGAAAAAGAAGCAAACAAGTTTTTAAGCATACCACTTTCTGATAATACTATTCAACACAGAATAAGTGATATGGCAGATGGTATTTGATACCAGTTGGTAGAAAAACTCAACAAGATTGAACATATTGCATTGCAGTTTGATGAATCGACGGATATTTCAGGCTGTGCGCAATTCGTAGCTTTTAATCATTTAGAAGCAGACGGATGCGTCATGGAAGAGATTCTCTTTTGCAAAGCACTCCCCACAAACGCTACCGGACAGTGTTTGTACGAGATGTTTTTAGAAAACTCAAGTGACTTAAACATTGATCGGAAAAAATGTATCAGTTTATGCAGCAATGGTGCTAAGGCTATGACTGGACATAGAAGCGGACTTATAGTGAAATTGAAATCGTTAATGCCGAATGCAGATTAGATGCACTGTTTTCTCCATCGCGAAGCTCTGGCAGCAAAAGTTTTTACCTTCTAATTTGAATGAAGTGCTTACAGAAGTGATCAAAATCGTGAACTTTATTGAAGGTGAAGCTTTTGAAAAATTTGTGAAGACATGGGTTTGGTTCACGAAAATCTTCTTTATCATACAGCGGTCAGGTGGCTTTCAAAAGGAAAGATATTGACACGAGTTCTAGAACTGAAAGCAGAATTGTTAATGTAACTACAAGATGGTAAATCTGAATATGTGAATCTTTTTTCTGATCTTGTTTGGCTATTAAAATTGACATATCGCGCCGATATATTTGACCATCTGAACATTTTAAACAAGAATCTTCAAGGAGGAGAAGAAAATATTCTAACAGCAAAGGATAAAATCAGTGGGTTCGTTAAAAAAATTCGTTTATGAATAAATGTGTTTGAGTCATTTCTTTGTGTTGAGCAGATTATTGAAGAAATCTTAAGTGAGCAATCAGTGAAAATTGACGTTAAAATTTTTAATATCATTGTAGGATTGCAAAATTTGAAGGACCAATTATTAAGTTATTTTCCAGAAACCAAATCTGAAGATGATGATGGCCAAAGATGGATCCTTAATCCTTTTATGGGAAGGCCTTTAGAACTAGCTAAACTTACTACAACGATGAAAGAACTCATATATCTTGCGTCTGACAGGATGCTTAAAATGGAATTTTATTAACAGAAGATTCACGTTGGATGATACGAAAAGAAAAATACCCAGAATTTGCTAGGGAAGCTCTGAGGTTAATAGTACCATTTGCGACATCCTACATGTGTGAATTGACGTTCTCATCAATGGTACATTTAAAAAATAAATATAGAAATAGAATGGAATTAGAAAAGGACTTAATCGTTTGCGTATCAAAAATACAACCATGTTTTACCAAATTAGTAAAAGAAAAACAGGCACACCCATCTCACTAACAGTTAATGATAATGAACTAAAAACATTTCATACTTGATTTTATGTGTTGTTTTTAATTTTTAATAAATCATTCAATTTTATTTGTGTTTTTTTTCAATTTATTTGAATCGGCGACCCCCCAGGGGGTCGCGACCCACACTTTGAAAGACACTGTCCTAATGTATTGAGCAACACCACATAGCATAGCTGGAGCCATCCTAACAGAATTATTATTCAATTGAAAACCCCCAGATAAGCTGCCATCAATAAAGAGCTATGATCAACAAGAGAAAGTTTGGGAATGAGATTTATTGCGAAAAGAAAAAGCTAAAATGGATCATAACAAGATGTGGCCAGAAAATGATATAAAATATGGAGAACAAATAACGATTGAATGGCGGCATAAAGAAAATAAATTAAATAGTAATTTTGAAATGAAACAGAAACTGTGAGAGAAATCAGGGGGCCCGATTGTAACAATAAAGATTCCATCTAAGACGGTACAGCGCCATAATAGTCATGTGAAAAGGTTCATTGAAAAAGAAGATTAAATAAAAATGCAGGAAAAGAAATCAGAAGAAATAGAAATGAAGTTACCAGTAGAAAGTGAATCAAAAAAAATAATAAGAAGAAGTATGCATTCATGGGGGAGGAGAACTGGACCAAAATATTTGAATGATTATGTCATATGTTAAGAGGCATACATTAATAAAAATATAATTTTACTCATATATACGTATTATGCAAGGGCGTCGCCAGCCGGTGAGCTAGGGAGAGGGGAGATGATAGAAAGAGGATGTAAATTATAGGAAAAATAAAATTTATAAGTTGTAAAAGCTTAATATTTTATTAAACAAGAATAAAACCTTAATTAAAACATAATTTTCGTGTGTTTCTGGAAAATTGTTCTACTACTTTATTATAAAAGTCTTCCAAATTGTCCATGATTATGCGCCTATGAATACTCATCATGGCTAGTTGATTAAAAAGTTTCAAGGCTCCAGGGGGGGGGGGGGCAACTGCCTCCCCTGCTACCGTTGGCGACGCCCATGGTATTATGTAAGTTTGTTTCAGGGGTTTCAATAAACAAAAATGAAAAGAAAAAATGTAGTATATTAGTTAATGATTAGCAACATTGAGTTATCAGGGTTAAATAAATCGTTTTATATATCACCAACGGAATATTTTAATACATACATTGTGCTATATATTTTATTAAAAAAACAAAAGTAATGCTATTATGTCGTATCAAAAATCTCTGGTATACGTCTAGCGATTTTGGATTAGTAGTAATATAGTGTAATTTTAATTTTTAATTTTTATAAAAAATAATGAATCGATTCAGGCATACAAAAATTTTTAAATTATACATTTGAATAATATAATATTTCTCATGTGACAATAAAATAAGTAGTAATATTTGTACAGTTTTTGCATTTTATTACATTTTTTTTATCTGTGAGAAAGTATTTAAAAAACTGCAATTATCCATCCGACTCTTTTTTTAAATATCTGCAAAAAAAATAATTAAAATACAGATTAGGAGAAAAATAAAGTCTTAAAAATAATCCCGAGACACCTTTATATGTTGTTCTATGGACAAAAAAGTTCAAATTTAGTGCCAATTTAAAAAAGGTCTATTATTTACATACGTCTTTTTTTTTTCTTTTTTTAAATAATAAGTTTCTTTGGGCTCGCCATTAATATAGGCATTAACCTATTCCAGAATAATAATTTACATACGTCCATTATGAAACATTCAAAGTCGATATTGCAGAAATTATGTATAAAAAATGGAAATTTAAAATGTGATTTTATTGCATCGTTTATATTGTTTTTAGTATACCATTAGCAGAAGAAAAATGTCCGCGAAATAGGAAATAATAATCGAAGTATTTTAATTTAAAAATGGGTACAACAAGATATTACATAAATTCTACTATTTTGCATTACGTTAATATGCAATCAAAATAAACACTTCGTCTAGCTAGCGGTAAAAAATGCTACATTTTGGAATTCTATTCTACAATTTTTCTCTAACTCGATGTTTCAATCGATGTTTAATAAAGATCTTACATTAATGTACTACTGCATATAACTGTAAGTAATGTTATTATATTTTGTGTTTAATTTTTAATTTATTATTATTTTTTAAATGTAACAGTTTCAAATTATAAAAAACGTTACAAGTCGAATTCCTGCTCTAATGTTGTTTCTGTTTAAAAAAAAAAATGGTTCTGTATTACTGTTTAATAAAAAACGTACTTATAAATTTCACATTTAATATTGAATAAAATAAAATGAACACGAAATCCATGATAAATCGTTGGCATTTTAAAAGTAAAATACAACACTAATTGTAATCGCATTTAGGAACAGTGTGGGGGAATAATGCGTCACTGTATTCTATTCAGCTTTAACCGATCGTGCGATTTTTGTTAACATCGATGTAGAAAATACGATAAATAACATTTCAAAATGTAATGTTTCATTACTGTTACAAAACGTTTGTGTAAATTTTTGGTTTCCGTTTATTATTTTTTGTACTTGTATTTTTGTGTGTGAATTGTGCTTTGTTATATTAATGTAAAATATTAATAAAAATTTAATACGCGTTGTGATTGAACATACGTATATGTTATTTGCGCTGCTCTTATGATGTTTTCGTTATGATTTTTATTTCAGTTTGTTACATCAAAATTGTACAATGCGTAAATTTTTGTTCTTGCATGGATCTTTCGGAAAAAAGTAGTTCTAATTAAAAATTTTCCTCGAAAATGCGAATTCTTAAAAAGTCATGTTCTGGATGTGGTTTACAGGTAATAGAAGTTGATTTTTCGTAATTTGTCGACATTTCGAAATATTTATATGTATATTTATTAAATTAAATATTATCTTTCCAATTTCGTACTATTACGTATTTAAACGAATTTCAAAATTAAATGTGGTTTTTGTCGACGTTACATTGTGATAGGCTGCGGTGGCACGAAAAATATGTACAGGTTGTAATAAACCGTTTTATTCCAAGAAACCGGATCCGAAGGAAAATGTGAAAAATAAATCTTCCAGCATTAATGTAACGGATTCTAAATTTAATGAAAATCAACGAAAATGGCCGGAAAGGATTATGCGAGGAAAGCCGCATTTTTATGATTCCGCTGACTTTCAAATTTTCGGAAAAAAGGTATGAGATTATTGATGGTAGATTTATTATTTCACCTTTAATCATTTAACTACATTTTATAATATCTTATTTAATGGTATATCATGTTAAGACGATAAGGTATTTCAGTGTAAAAGTAATGATTTTAATTATATTTATATATGTAAATACATTTTCCTTCTTTTTTTCTTTTTTTTTTCTAAATTGTCAGAGGATATAGAAATAAAACTTTAAACTTTTTTTATGATTTTTTGTTAGTCGTAAAAAATTGATTTTAATTCACACATAAATTAAAAAAAATATGGCCAGTTTTCATGGTTTTATATAGGTACGTGGATTATTTTTTTTTTTTATAATATTTATAAATAGATTACATAGAAAATAAAATATAATTTTTAAGTAAAACCTATTTGAATTTTTTTAAATTTTTGCTAAACAAATGCATTAAAAATTAAACTAATTTTATAATTGATTATTCACTGCAAAATATTTTCCTATTACTTTTGATCCATAATCTTACAGCACATCAATTGATTACACAAAATATAACGATGGTAAGAAAATTTTGTTATTTTTATCGTTTGTTTCGGTTTTTTTTTTTTTTTTTTATTTACGAAACTCAATTCGTAGGCATCTTAAGTACTTTGGTTAATATTTAAATTTGTGATTAATATAGCAAGTTGCTTTCTTTCTGAAAGTTCGGGATGCTTTTACTACAGGTGGAGTTTTTCCTGCGTGCCACTATATCGGTACTGTAAAAATCCACTTTTTGTTTGAGTAGTATGTTTCGTGTTTGTTCATGTTGACGACATTATCTTACTGCTGTGATAATTTATTTAAATATATTCGTCTGATTCTATTTTATACAGCACCGGATAAAAATATTTTTTATAATGAACATCCTTTTTTACATTTTTAATATTGAGAATTTTTATTGGGCAAAGTGTTTTGTTTTAGGATCGATTGGTTTTTTCGTTTTAGGTTTTTATAAAAATGTTTAATTCAGTTGTTTTATAACGTTTGTATTTCTTTCATTGGCAGTACTAAGCGAAACATGTTTCTATAAAAATCAATTATTTTTCGTTAATTCTCTTATTTATTTGTTTTAAAAGGATTACACTTTAGCGTGTTTTTTTCTCCAGTTCAAACAACAGTTTATCGTTGGCATGAAAAGTATAATTTGTTATTAAATTTAATCGACCAAAATTATTATAAATGGTTTTAATAAATACAATTTTTTTTTTTTTGTTTTAGTTAAAAAGGTAATACTTGGGAGAAAAATATTTCTTTCCCGTCTTACTGTGTATTACAATTTGAACATTCGGTTATCTCTATTCACATAGAAGAGCATTTTACATATTTTTGAAGACTTCTTTTCTTTTCTGAAATGTTTTTTATTTTTTAAATTTACTTTTTATTCGTTTTTGTTACTCACTCTATGAGATAACTCTTATTTTTTCACTCTTTTTTTTTTGATTGCCATATTTTTTCATTGGAAATATTTGTTTCTCTTTTTTCTTTTTTTTTTGATGTCTCATTTATTGTTTTCTTATATTGTATGTACTCTTAAAATAATTTATTACATTCACTATTCTGATTTCTTTTTTTTTTCTAAGGTATTTTTAAATTTTGGCTATACCCATATTTAATTGAAACCAAATGGCGTTCTTGTGAAATTAATGCTGTAAATTTAATCCAAGAAATTAACGCAAAAGTTAAGTATTGGCATTTATTGAAGTATCGTGAAAAAAATGTTTATTGAGGTACAATATTGCGTGTAAAATTAAAAAATTATAGCTTTAAATTATAAATGCGACGGTAAAACAATTAACAGATTTTGGGTGAAATAGCATAAATTTTTACGTGTGTAACAAAAAAATGCTCTATTGCTTACGTTACAGTTATCAATTAACGACAATTTTGTTATAATTTATAATTTATATCTTTGATAAATGATAAAGGGAAAAAAAATTAAAAATCACGGTTTTTTAAAGTACATCCGCACAACAAATGTTTATCGATAAATATACGCTTTTCAAGTGAATTATTTCATTTAAACATTAACTAAGCTGTTTTTTCAAGTTGATTATCGTAATTACAGTGCGCGCGTGTGCTTGTTAGTATATACCACACGCGTGGGTATATATATGTATATATGTACGCATGTAGGTAAACACTGAATTAAATTGTTGTAAGTAGTAATTATATACGTAGCTATATATCATTGATATATAAAGGGACAGTAAATTTGCGCATGCGCATTGCCGCACTTTCGCGAGCATAAACACAACTACGTCTGAACTAACCTTGTTTGTTTTCAACGTTTAGTAAAATTTAATATCAGAATAGAAAATCAAGACTCGTGCTATGTAAACGTACAAACTACTATATATATATATATTTAGTTTTAGTGATATAAATAAATTATTCCTTTAAATGAGGAAATAACGCATTCCGGCATATTATAACTAATGCATAATCATATTTTTCTCTATACGCAGTTAATATCTAAATAGAGAACAGCTGATAAAATCGAATCTTCACGGCGGAAAATATTTTCATCAGAATAAAAGCTGGAAAATAAAATAAAGTAAAGCCTACGTATTAGAAGAAATCGATTTTGTTAAAATTATTTAAAATTTTTATTTTTTAGTTTCTTTTAAATACAAATTTTTACCGGAAATAAATGATAAAATGATGGAAGATAACAATGAATGTTTCGGGTAATTTGACGACTTTAAGGCGAAAATGGAAAACTGTGAGGGCACAAAAAAAATCGACAGAGGATATAGACAAAAAGAGATAAACGAACGAAAAAAAGTAAATCTCTCCAAGTAGAAGCAGAAAATGAAATAAAATAAGAATTTGGTTTCGGCGAGATTAATAATTTATTTGAAAAAAATGAAGTTTTAATAAGAGATGCAGGAGCGATTAGGAATTATAGAACTGAAATTCGACGAGAGACTCGATGGTATAGAAAATAAGAAGTAGAATAGAGTGCATTGAAGAAACAGTACGAGAACTAAAAGTAGTGGAATTAATTTAAGATCGAAAAAGAGAAAACAAAAAGTAGATTGGAGACTATGAAATGTGGATTGGGAGCAAAGAAGACGCGGTCTATTTGAATTACTTAGGATTTAATGTATCATAGAGAATTGTTAGTGATCATTTTTAACAGTGGTGAAATGGATTGGAGCAACAATATAGTACGGATCAATAAAATGCAGATCAATGAAGAACAGTGAGGGTGAAAAAAAACGTTCGAAAAATTAAGATCTGATGAAAAATGACGTCAGTTTTATAAATTACACAAGAATACTTTATAACAATCTGTCTGGTGAGTAATTAGAAATTACGTTTAGCAGATAGTTTAGTGATACCCGTTGTATATTGGAAGTACATATTTTTTTGGACAACCGGAAATTAAAATAATAAGATCAATAATAAGTGAAGAATGCGTTGCGAACAACGTGAGTAATCAAAGAAGAAAATAACTTAAATGTAAAAAGATCAAACCCAGAATGAATATCTAGTATGAAGTGTAGTAAGAACCATTTAGTTTTAATTTCGATTGATGTTAAAAGATCACGATTTAAAGTTGGGAAAGTTGATAAATCATTGGTCACTTATGATGTATTAATGAAATTTGCATTTTTCGAATTTTGTTATCGCTGAAAATGACGGAGAAATGTAAGCAATGAATTTGCATCAAATTATGCTTTAAATTCGGAAAAAATTGCACTGAAACTATCGAAGTGATACGGAAGTTCTCTAGGAACAAATGTATGAGCAAAGCACGAATAAAGGTTTAAAGTTGGCCTATGTCAGTTGATAGTTATTCGCGTATTAGTCCCCTTTGGAGCATAATAACATTGAAAGATTCGACCGCATGCAATTTACGATTGCAGAAAATGTCATTTGACTGTTCTCAAATTAGTAATCTTGGTATTCTGAAAACTTATACACTGAGAATTCGTGTGTGTGTGTGTGTGAAATTCATTTCGAAACTGCTCGCGGAAGAGTAGAAAAAGCTTCGCTTCGAAATCGCTCAGGACTACTTGGAAATGGTTACTAATGATAAAAATGTGCTTAAGAACCAGGGATGAATCGTGGATTTTATGATCTCGAAACAAAACAATAGTCTTCGCAGTGGAAGCTTCCATCCGAGCCACGGCCGAAAAGAGCACGTCAAAATCGGAGAATCATCAAGTTCTTGTTGTTTGTTTTCTTCGATTATGAAGGGGTTGTGTACTATGCTTATGCTCCGAGAGATTAAACAATAAATATAAAATTTTGAAAAGATTGTATGACACAATGAGAAGAAAAAGGGCGCGCGACTGTTTGTTTTACCACAATAATGCCCCAGCACATTCGGCAAATCTTGCGCAACAGTGTTTGGTAAAACACAAAATTACTCAATTTTGCCACCTTTCGTACAGTTCCGACGTGGCTTTATACGATTTCTGTAAACCTGAATCTAGTACAGGAGTGTGTACAGTAAATGGTAAAAAAGGTCTGTTGTAATCTTTACTGAAAAAAATATTTAATGATAGGGCGGTAGTTATGAAATTATGAAAGGTACTATTGGGCATATTGCCGAAATTTGCTAAAATTTGGAGGAAAGATTTTGCTGATGATACGGAAAGAATATGGAGTAATGAAAATAATAACAGTTTGTGCAAGGGGGACTGTAATGGGTTTACCGGAATGAAAACTCAGTAAGAAATAAGAATAAGTCATTAAAAAAGGATTGCAGAATATGATACTAGGTATAGTAAACGATTTTCAAATGTTGTCTATCGAAAGTTTACAATGAATATTTTAAATAAAGCTCTAGATGGGAAAAGTATATCAATAGTGTATGGTTATCATAAAGGTATAGAGCGGTAGATTGCAATAAGAAACGACGAGAATAACTTTAAGAAGATTACGAACAGAAAGAAATTATATTATCTACAGAGAACTGCTGCAATCCAGATTGGAGATACATAAAAAAGCCTAGATTTATCAAGAAAGATGAATAAAAGCGGAAGTCGAGTGTGTTATGAACTAACGGACGAAATGAGTTTCCGGCACAGTGTAAAATCGACTTGCAAAAAATTTTTTTAAATAAACACATAAAAATTAATATGAACATTTAGATTAGGAGCGGATTTTTCTTTTTGTAAATAAATTAAAAATTTTTTGTCGGTGTTAAACAAAGATAAAATGCAGTATAAAATAAAAATTAATTAATTAAAATAAGAAATCATCAATTTTTAAAGTTACACTTTTTTAAAAATGTTGAGGGTAAAATTTTATGATGTGGCGGAAGTTGTTCGCGCAGTGTGCGATAAAATGCGACACTTTATATGTATTCTGCATCGACTAGATATATATTTTTTTTATAAAAAAATTTAACGTAAATAAATGTGTAATTAAAAATATATTTATATCGTGATTTCTGTTTTTAGAAAATATTTATGTTATCAACAATTTGTTCAGTAAGTTTTAATAAGCGTTTTAAAACTTTTTTATTACTTTCAAATTAAATCATTATAATTCTCTATTGGGCTTGTTTTAAATCATATTAAAAAAATCAAAATTCCGGTAATTTTTACGTTTTTAAATAAATTAAATATTTTTATAGAAATACAACTTCTTACGCGCGCCGTTTTTTTATTTTTTTCCCTAGACGCTGGGATATTTGTTTTAGTCGGTAGGTGGTTCAAAAAAGTGAATAAGAAATATTAAATAAAATTATCCGGTGGCATCTCTGAGGGCCTAATGAGTGAACAATGTAATTTTTGACTAAACTATAAATTTGTAAGAACTAAGTTCTTAAGGTTACTTTGTATCAGACGTCTTTTTGATGCTAAGCATGAATAAGGCTCTCCTTGTGTTTTAAAATTATCGACGCGATATGATTTTACAAACTTGAATTGTTGCCGATAAACTCAATCAAAAGCGAAATTAATACGGAGTGATTATGATAATAATGATCGCTTAATTTTCGTGACATTAATTTCTTTACAATGTAATGCAAATGACTAATAATCGGTCTGTGCTTTATGGAAATCATGGTGCAGTCTTTGCGGGTGATTTGGTTATATGGAAATAATTGATCTCTTCTAATTTAAAAAAAAAAAGAAGTAACCTAACATCAACCTAGAGAGAAAATTGATGATAATAAGATTGATTTTTTTCCTTTAAAAATATGTTTGATCATTACAACATGTACATTATATTATCGAGTCTTCTGAGAGCATTTTAGAATTTTAAATGTTTGATAGGCTCGAACTATTGTGTTTTGGACTTCACGTAGTAACGAAAAAGTCTGTTTGTTTCGTTACTAATTTTTATACTGAAATTCTTAGGTAACAAATTATAAGGTAAACATCTTCTTTTCGGTTGACACGTGCTCTATATTGTCAAGATTCCGTAGAGGAGAATGACATTCTGCGCGTTAGTATTTGAAAGTTTCAATAATTATTTCCCAGGTCGACAATTGTGGTCTATCCTATTTATGTTTAACAGTTATTTAACTTTATTTTTCGAAATTCAGGAATTTTAATTTTAATAAAGTTACTTGGAATTCTAGTAATTATAAAATTTTGATAATACTTTCGATTCTTTTAAAACGGTTTTTTTTTTTTTTTTTAATTTAATCAAAATTTATGCAAAAGAAAACAAGCTTTCATTAGCAACGAGTTCCCTATTATTTTAAATATGAGTGAAGTTCCAAAAGTGTTCCTGAGGTGGTAGCCGATATTAACGATTATTAAGTATAGCAGAGTAGATCCCTATATCAATCGCCAGTTAGCTTTCTTGAAATTATAAACGGCGTGTTTATTTATGCAGTCGAAAAAAGTATTGGCTTCGAGATTTAGAAGATAGTGTAAAAAAATGGGTTTAGTCAACTTATTAAGATTTTGTACAAAGAAAAAGATCTGTTTTTCATTATAGGTCAGAGAAAATTTCCGGAATAGAAAATGTGTAAGATAATATCTGAAAAATAAATGTAAAAGGTCGCTGATTTCAGCAGAATATTTTTCGAAATTCCAGAATTTTAATTTTAATAAAGTTATTTGGAATTCTAGTCTTAAAGTCAGTACCTTTTTTTTTGATAATTTAACTTAAAACAGTGCTATTGTCGGCACTGTTTAAAGCAGAGCATTGGTTTAAGAGTAATGTTCAAATTTTATCGGCGGTGAGTTGTTTTTGGCTAATTTTTGTTTGGTTCTATTAAGCAGGTTTATCTCTAAAGAGACTTTTTTTTCTTTTCTTTTTTAATGTTTATTTTAATGACTATCAAATACACTAGTATTCATCAATACTTACCCAAAATACTCATATGGCATCACCACTGATTAGTACACTTTATAACAAGCAAAGCTCATCCACATTATCAAAAGTTATACGCAGTAATGTAAAAACGTAATATTTCCGCCATTAATGAGCTTATAAAAACACCGCTATTGCAGTTTCAATTTTGTTTCCCATATTTATTTGTGGTGATTAACATTGATAATACTTTAATTTTTTGTCCGGCTAAAGATTAATTTTTTTCCAAATTACGTTTCCGTGGTAAATTTTGCTTCATGTTTTTAACTTTATTGCAGTAAAATTCCTCTTTCTCTTATGGTTAAAACTCCATATTAGATTCTGGTAAAATATTTGCTCTTCTACATTTCTCAACAAACTTTCCTTCCATTTATCCATCGAGCCGAATTTCCCTATCCGTCCCTGTACTATTGACTTTCCTAATCTATGGCGTTCCGCTGTCGTCTGTATTATTCGTTTATGCCTTAATCGTACTCGGCTATCTTCCTTACGTTTTTGTTTACATTTAACCACCATCTTCAACTATCGTCTTCATCCTAATCATGCAGTTTTCCGTGATCCCAACCATATCTTCTTCAAAAGTTCGCCTCTCTCGATTGAACGTGCCATTCTTTATTTTAAATGCTTTGTGTTTTCTGATCCTTATTCGCCTTATTTGTGCCATCACTTCCGTCTCGAGCAATTACCAAGTTCTTAGTTCTTGCATTTTGTCAATTTCTGATCGAATCAGTATTTAATTGATTCTGTCCCTTCTTTTCGTTGCTGGACAGAACTCCATTGTCGATGTGCTCCACCACCAAAAAAAAACAAAAAAACTGATCATTAGAAATTGTATATTTGTGTATTTTCAGGAGCCGATCGATCAAAAAAAATTATATAGGTAATTTTAAAATATAAAGTTTAAAGCACAATTGTTGATCTTTATAGTAACTTGGTAATAATAATTACAAAGTTAATAAACAAATAAAAAAATAAAAATTAAAAATAATAATTTAATACGTCCACGATATAAAACGATATCGTGGTGGCTCCCTGAGAGCATAGTACTAAGTAGAACATTACAGTTGACAACAAGAATCTAGCTGATTCACCGCGAGAAATTTTTTTCTGATCTATACCCGCGTTAGAAGTAATTATTTAAAATGAAAGCCAACAAATTAAAATATTGAACCCTATTTACGTCAATTTTATTCTTATTATTACTAAAGTTACAAAAAAGTGGAGGTGTTATTTTTTTACTTAATTATTTTTGTTTAATTTTATTCGGAACATATTTTTTTTTTTTGTGTGTGTAATTAAATTTTAAGGGCTTTATGTAGTATTGTTTTATTATTAAAAGTAGTTTGAAATGAAACTTCTTACGGAGAAATATATCTGTCGATAAGACCACGAAAAGAAAAGCGGAAAAAATTATTATTACGAAATACCGCGGCTAATGCACGGACTGGCAACGAAGAATTAATTAAAAAAAAAAAAACGCAATTAACACGATTGCGACCACTTCTAGTTACATTAAAGAGACTGATACTGTTTCATCCCTATACGCTCGTGTATAGATGCGATTGTCTTACATGCGTTCGTACTCGCCACTACAATCCCGTAAGACATAACTGAGTGGGGGGCGCGACATACTTTCCCTAAAACGTAGTAAAGACACTACAGTGTTACAAATTATCATTGTCACATACCTATTGATTACTTTACCGAACAAAGGAGATAGCAGGAGCTCGATGCAAACTGAGCGAAATATCTCTGAAATTGTCGATTTATAATTCCGTCAGCTCTGAATTCATCTCAATTTTTAAACTATTCTAAATTTATATATTTATAGAAAATCGAAGTAATCATTTCTTTGCTAATAAAATCTGGCGTAAACGATGTGCGCGGGTGGTCTGAAAAGTTTCCGACCTACGAGATGTTTTTTCTTAGTATTTATTTTTATTTTTCAACATAATCCCTTTTCAAGTCAATACACTTCTTCCAGCAATGCTCCAACTTCTTTAACCCTACTAAATAATAGTTAACGTCTTTCTCTGCAAAACAGGCGTTTACTTATACGATTACCTCTTCGTTCGATGAAAATCTTTGTCCTTCGAGCGAAACTTTCAGGTTAGGAAACAGGAAGAAGTCACTGGGGGCTAGATCTGGAGAATACGGTGAATGGTCGAACAATGCAAAGTGCAATTCATGGATTTCAGTCGAAGTGTGAGTAGGTGCATTGCCTCGATGAAAAAGCACTTTTGTCTTTTTCAAATGCGTTCTTTTTTTTTTTTAGAAATTTCTGCCTTTAGCTTATCAAGTAGTAATGCGCAATACTCGTTTTCCCTTTTTGAAGATAATCGATGAACACACTTTTCCGACTATCCCAAAGAACAGTTGCCATCAACTTTCCGGCCGATGGAACGGTCTTTGCCTTTTCCGGAGCAAGGTCACCCTTTTCAGTCCGCTACTTTGAATGTTCTTTTGTTTCAAGAGTGCAGTGGTGAATCCAAGTTTTATTTACCAGCTATAAATCGACGCAAAAAATCTGACTCGTTCCGCTTAAACCGCTTCAAAAGGGCCTTGAAAACGTTCATTCGCATGCGTTTTTGATCCAAAGTGAGCAAACGCGGCACCTAACGGGCGGATGGCTTATACATGTTTAATTTTTCAGTTAATATATGACAAACACATTCTTTTCGCATGTCCATAGCCTTTGCTATTTCTCTAACCTTAATTCGACGGTCATCCAGTATCATTTGGTGAACTTTTTCAATGTTATCAGTGATTATCGCCGTTTTTGGCCGTCCTCAACGCTCATCATCAGTCAGGCTTGCATGGCCACGTTTAAATTCAGCTACCTAAAATTTCATGACCGTAAATGATGGTGCAGAGTCCCCGTATGCAGCGTCTAACTCGCATCTTCGATTTGCGTTGGCCTATTGCATTTCAAAAACAAATATTTGATGACAGCTCGATATTCACTTTTTTCCATCTTTACAAAACCCCAAAGAACGATTTCTTCAGGCGATTGTCAAACAACAACTGATCGTCGAAAACGACTGAAATTTTAATGAGTACCTTTCAACTCATGCGCAAACAAATTCCCCAAGTTTAGTTGATGAGTGCTGCCGTCTTCATTTTCATGTCAGAAACTTTTCAGATAACCCTCGTATAGAAGATGTGTCCAGCGCCGGTATACGACTCAGTTTACTTTCGTTAAAATAAAAATCGTCATTTTACACGTGCTTCAGAAACATGTATATGAATGTGTAAGAAATAAAAAGAGAGTTGAAAAAGTTAAAGTAGTAATTTTTCTTATAATTATTTAAAGGTACGCTGAATGTATTATGCTGCAAGAAGTACGGAAATCGATATATTTAATTTTATATCGATTCGTAGCTCTAATTACTATCATCCACGCTGTACAGAGAGGATGCTGGTTAAATTAAATTTATCTTTCGAATCACGAATTGCAATAGATTCTGCTAATTGGGTCGATGCTATAAGTCGTCACTATTATGGGCTTTCTAAAGGAATTAGAACGTTACAGTAAACATTTACTGTTAGGCATTTTTGTAGATGCAAGATCGGAATTTTGCGTAAATTCTATCTCTATTATATCAAATAATTTTAATGTCGAATAATATCGCGTACTGGTAAAGTTTTCTCTAGCACGTGCTTATGTAAGTAACAATCACTGATCACAGAAAACAACATTAGAAAAAGCGATTGTTAGTATAAAAAATAAATTTCTAGTTGGCTCGATCGAAAAAGAAGAAAAAACCCCTGCAAGATTGTCATTAAAACCTGTATTCGGATTTTACCAACTTATAAAAATTAATAATATGAATAAAATGCAAAAAAAAAAAAAAAAAAAAAGACAAAACATCAAGATCACGTAATATTGTTGACGGCAATTAAATTATAATTTTTTGTCGACGTTGTAATTCTATTTTTATATGACATAAATTGCTACGGATTCTAAATGATGGATAATACGGTGTAATTCCATATTTTTATTTGCAATGTACGTAATTTTTTATTTATTTTTCTTCTTAACGAAGACCACTTTTTACTAAATAACAAGGCGGCACTTTTATTTTTTATTACATTCATCATAAATACACGGTTTGTTTAAAATTCTTTGCACAGAAAAAAAATCGAAGAAAAAGGAAATCGGATTCAACGTCATCGAGCTCTTCCTCATCGTCAACGTGGTCTAACACAACTCGCTCTTCGTATTGGGGCCTGTCTATTTGGAAACATCCGAAGCCGTCGTTAACTGCTGAACTACGAAAAAAGTGTAATGGCAAAATGGATAAGAAAGCTGACATTAAAGAAGAGTGCGATAAGATCGTTAATGATACGTTCGATTACGAAGATTCGCCTTTGAAAGCCGAACAGTTGTCTCTAATATTGGAAGAGCTGAACTATAAATTCCGTATTACTACTTGGAGAGTGTAAAAACGGAGTAGTATATGTTACCATCTGTTTTCTGTTTGTTCGCAAATTCGTGTCGTTACGGCTGAATTTAATTGCGATTTTACAGAATTTTGATATTTATCTCGGCTAATTAGCAACATTTTATTGCGACATTTCGATTAGATAGACTTTTAAATTTGATATTTTTCTACAATAATAAATAAATAAATATATATATATATATATATATATATATATATATATATATATATGTGTATATATATATATACATACATATGTATTAATGTATGTATGTAAATTCTATATTAGTGTAGGATATTATAAATTCGTTCATCTCGAAAGGTGATTAATTGTGTTGTACGCGACGTTACCCCCAAGCAAAATAACATAAACTTAAGTTTAAAAGGCTGTGTTAAATCCCCATAAAGGGTTTATATATTATGTTATATTTCTAAAGTTCGCTAATCGACAAAAATGCGGAAATTATTTTGTTACATTGAAAAAATTGAATTTTTGCATACTTATTGATTGCTCTTTGCAAGATTGTATGATTTGAAAGAATTATTACTTTGCACGTGATTTTGATAGTAAGTATATTTCATTTTAACCCTCTATGTGGGGAATCGTGTATATCTGATTTGAAATTTTTAAGTAAATATGATATTAAAGCGAAAACAGAAAAGTAAATAAAAAGAAAAAAATGACGAAAGAGTTTTATTAAATAAATTTAGATGTAATGATCCTAAAATAATTTTTATTTGTATATGGGTGGAGTCAGATATGTTGAAACATTATCAATTTTTTAAAGCATAATTGTAAAATTATGTAAAGGGTTTATTAGTTTTTATTTTTCCATTTTTTTTTTTTTTTTTTTTTTCTATTTAATTTATTTCATTACTTCTTTTTTTTTCCTCTTTTTTTTAAAATCGATAATTATTTTATTTATAGATATTGATAATTTCTTGTATATTTTTTATCATCTAAATTATTGATTTCTAAAAATATAGAATCCCTATAATCTCCGCAAATACATACGGTTAGTTGTTACGACGAGTAAACACTAATATTTATTTTTAACGGTTGCGATTATGTAGTATTTTGAAGATTATTAAATGATATTCGAAGGTACTTTTTGTCTTATTCAATATCCATAAATAAAAAAAAATAGTTGTAATTATCTTTTTTTTTTCTCTTATTTTTTAAATAAATTGACGAATAAATATGTAGTCGGCTATTAGCATATAAGTAAGTAAGTAGATATATTCTGCGGTTACATATGCACGTGTGTAAATTTCCTTAGTCTGCCAGGAAATTTAATTTCGAAGTAATAAATAAAAGACCGCTTTCATCACATTCTTTTGAACATCAAACAAGTAGTTAACAGAAAAGTAAATTTATCGAAAGAAAGGGGGAAAAAACGAAACAAAAGAAAACGAGTTTAGTGGGAAATATAATAAGTAAAAACGCGCTAATATGGAAAATGTAGAATCTAAACTGGAAAATCAAGATCTACTAAAATCTGAGCATCTCAATGGGCAGTCATGTGACGGAGACCAGTTTACATCAGTAGACGAATTAGAGAGCAAATCAATATTTAAAAAAGAAATCTTTCAGCCGTTAGAGGAAATCATCCGGAAAAGTAGAACGAATTACCCGCTCACACTGAATAACCTTGTGTTGTTATTCGTCGAGATGTGTAAAGTTAAAAAAGAATATCCTAAACATTGCTAAAGAATTCACGGATAACATAAATGCATTATGTCGAATGTTAATCGAAAATACATCTCTCTTGCAAAGCAAATCAGCAAAAATACACTTTACAGAAATTATTAAAAACATTTCAAATCAACATCGCGCGAATAACAATAAATATCTTTTTTCCTTTTTCTTTTCTTCTTCCGTTTTTCTCTTTCTTTGATAATTAAGCGTATTTTTAATTAGAATTGTAATAGTTTTTATCAGCATTTCGAAGATTTAGAAATTTTACTTCGCCAATACGAACCTGTCGCGGTGCGTTTACAAGGAACACAAATTTAAAACAAGAACAGATCGTAAAATTAAAATCATTCAATATAATAAAAATACTAATAAATGAAATGTCGCCGACAACTTCATTGCAGCAAATCAAGTCAAAATTTGAACAAAGAATTGTAAAATTTGAAGACCATAAAATAATATACACTGATGCTTCTAAATACAATGGCCTCTGTGGATGTAGTGCGGTCATAGATGATGAAGTCGTGCGGTATAGCTTGCTAAGTTATTATTCAGTTAACTCGGCGGAGCACTACGCGGTAACATGAGCTGTGGATATTTCTGTTTCTATCGATCAGAACAAATTTTTAATATGCTCAGACTCGCTCAACTCAATTAAATGCTTCACAAATAATTTTATATCACTTCATCCGATTAACGTTCACATTTTCGATTTTTTGTCGCACAATTCTTCACTGCAGATCGCAACATTGTGGATACCAGCACATGTGGGATTTTCTTTTAATGAATCCACGGATAAGGCGGCAACTATGCAGCCTCATCCAATCGTCCTAGTTCCAATATCAAACATAATAACGGGTCTCAAAAGTAAAACTAGGAGATTCAAGTATCATAAACTTTTTCCTCCGTACAATCCGAGAAAATACTGGATTGTGAATATCAAATGTGCATTATGGGAAAGAGGAAGTTGTGATGAGTCAACTTCGTATTTTCCGTACCTGGTTGACGTATGGGCACATATTGCAAAAATCGGATCTACCTTTCTGCTCTCACTGTAGCGTGGTCCCACTCACGGTTCACCATATACCGTCTCTTTGCTCTATAATACAAAAAAATTTTGCCAGGCAGCCTTGAGGAAAAGCCATTACAAGAAATTTTAGCAAATAATAATACTTTCATGGTGGAAATGGTAATAATTTTCCTAAAAAGAATAAATATTTTTAATAACATTTGAGACACACAAGAATGCATGGGGATTTTTTTGAAAAGTTTTTGAGCGAGATTTTTTTTAATTAGAAAGAGGGATTAATAAGTGAAGATCGATTGTTAAATAGAATTTCGGTCAGAGTAATTAATGGTTGAAAAGAAAATGTAGATAAATCAACAATGTAAAAGGGTGCACTTAAAGTAGAAGTGCTTGTTTAGCTCGTAACCGCAATGTAATGAACGGTGCACCCAATTCTTGATAGAAAGTGGAAAAAAGAAAATTTAACTTTAATGACTATGAAAGTCGGTATTTTGAAATCAAAATCAGTCTAGCTTCCATATTTAGTGCAGCAGTCTTTCATACGGGAAAGTTCGGTTGTACCTTAAAATTTTCAGACGGTTTTTATATTTATTGTCAACATTTATAAAAATCCGAAACATTTTTCACATACACCCTGTCAAGAAAGTATCGGGAATTGTCAATTTAAATCTCCCGGGTAATAGCTAGGCAGATAATTTTTTTTTTCCAGGTTGGTACAACTGTTTTGTATTATGATGCCTATTTTTAGCGCGATCTGTCAACCAGTGTGTTTACAGCAGCTGTTAAAATCAGTCGACCTTGAAGTGTTTTGTCGAAGTTCTACAATGAGTGAAAATATTGAACAACGTACTTGTGTTAAATTCTGTGTTTCGAACGAAATTTCTTGTGCCGATACACTGAAAATGTTACAGAAGGCTTTTGGTGAATCTGCTTTATCAAAAACGCGGGTTTACGAGTGGTACAGAGCGTTCAAGGATGGTCGGGAGACGGTCGAAGACATGCCTCGCTCTGGACGGCCTTCAACGAGTGTGACCGATGATAACGTCGATAAAATCAAGGAAATCGTTGCTGAAAATTGTCATGTGAGCTTGAGAGAGATGGCTCATGGATTGGGCATGTCACACGAGAGCGTACGTACGATTGTGCACGAAAAATTGGGTATGCAACGCGTTGCGGCTCGGCTTGTTCCGAAAGACCTGAATTTCTTTCAAAAAAAGTACCGAGAACAGGTAGCTGCAGACATGCTGGATCGAGCCAATTTGGATCCTACCTTCTTGGAAAAGATAATTACTGGTGACGAGACATGGGTGTACGAGTACGACACGCTTACGAACCAGCAATCGTCCGAATGGCGGCCAATTGGCGCGCCAAAGCCGAAAAAACCTCGCCAAAGCCGATCGAAAGTGAAGATCATGTTGATTGTTTTCTTCGATATTCGAGGCGTGGTACACTATGAATATGTGCCAGCCGGACAGACAGTCACCAAAGAGTTTTACTTAAGTGTTTTGAGACGTTTGAGAGAGGCTATCCGTCGTAAACGTAACGATTTGTGGGTCGACAATTCTTGGATTCTCCATCACGATAATGCGCCGTCTCACAAAGCCATAATTGTGAATGAGTTTTTGGCCAAACACTCGGTAAATATCATCGAACAACCGCCGTATTCACCAGATTTAGCACCCTGCGACTTCTTCCTATTCTCAAAACTCAAATTTCCGCTACGGGGAATGCGCTTCGAATCGATTGATGACATCAAGACGAATGCGACGCGAGAGCTAAAGGCCATCCCGGAAACCGCCTATCAGAAGTGCTTTGCCGAGTGGAAAAAGCGTTGGCATATGTGCATCGCTTCGAATGGATGTTATTTTGAAGGTGTCAAAATAAATTTGGATGAAAATTAAAAATTGTTCGTTTTATTTAACAATTCCCGATACTTTCTTGACAGGGTGTACAAATAAGTTCAAATGATGCCATTAGGATTTCCTTTTTTGCTTTGTACAAATATGATGATTAAAAAATAAAAACATTTTGAGCAATTTAAATTGATCTTTTTTTTTTTTTTTTTTTTTTTTTTTTTTTATTATTTTAATGCAACATCTGCATAAATTGAGCTGGCGAAAATCGAAAGTAAAAATTAATTTTTTTCTCGAATATGTGTGGTATATCTGTAAATAAATCTATGCCTGTTTGTTAAATTTATAAACATAAAATAAATAAATACCTCGATACTAAACAAAAAGTAAGTATAAATTACTTTAATAAACAGTAATTTCTATCAGTTTTTTGCAGTTCACGAGAAAGTGAAAAACCATCTACTTTTGCAAGTAAAACTTAAAATAGGTAATTAAGCAAAAAAAAAAAAAAAAACTTATTTAATCAAGTACAGGAAAATATTCTTTGAAACTTTTTTTTGAATTAGTTATAAATAAAATCACAAATACCGATAAGACGAGATCAAAACGTCATAAATGTTAAGAGTCGTCTGGTTTTTTTTTCTTTTTTTTTAAAATTGTTTTCAGTTTTGTACTTAGTACCGGAAGTTAAAAAAAGTAATATATATTTTAAAAATAAGAATATTTATTTACACTTTTATTTCGTTTATATAAAATAATTTTTTTTACAAATTCAAAAATAAGATAATAAACGTAAATGAATTTTAGAAAAAAGTATAAAGTTGATCTGAATTCAGCTAAAAAAGCAACAATATAATTGTTTTCGAATCAAATCAATCAGTGTATCTTCGGTGTCTGCTTTAAATTGATTGGCAATTTGGCCGGTTTTTATGCAAGTAAATGACTCTCGGAATTATCATTAATTATTTACTTCTTACAACTCATCTGAGAGAGAAAAAATTGTTCGCACATATTAAACGTTAGTTAAAATTTCTATTAAAATTGATTTCAAAGTTGTAAAAATTACTCGGCAATAGTTGAACCGTCGTCTCGTTTTATCACTTGATTACTTTTTTAATTTCGAGTTATTTTCTGAAATGCTTCAAACTTCTTTTTTCGAATAGTGTTAGTGCAATCTCTGCGAAGCTCTTTACCGTGTCACTTCAAATTTTCCAACCAGTCCTCTGGCCACTCGTTGATGAGGCTTTATATCGACGCCGAACTGGTTCCTAGGGCATATCGTACACCGAACATGTCGGAAAAATTGCTAATCGAGTTTATATAACATTTATCAGAGATGGCCGTCTCTTGTAATCGCTTTCATAATTTGACACGAAAATAAATAAAAAGTAACGGTTAATTATCGAATGACCTATCATTGCTAGTTGTAAAACGATATTCCATGTCGATATTTCGGTCGGAACGAAATTGTCGTACCTACGGAAAAACTTCTCTTC
This sequence comes from Icerya purchasi, assembly GCA_039619475.1. NCBI lineage: Eukaryota > Metazoa > Arthropoda > Insecta > Hemiptera > Monophlebidae > Icerya > Icerya purchasi. The sequence goes on along the minus strand of CM077116.1, from coordinate 399,835,636 downwards.
GTCGTTTTCATATTATTTATTGAATAATGCGATTTTTTTTTCACTCTTCGGTTTATTTAAGCGAGCTACTATTATCCAGAGGACGCTTATTATTATTAACATAGATCCTAATCCGGAAATAATGACTACGTAAGATCGAACACATTCGTAAATAAATCCGCATATCGGCATACCGACCAAGTGCACGATACCTTTAACGAAGAATATCACGCTTAGCGATAGCTTCAGTCTATCCTCTCCGAGTATCTCGATCAGAGTAACCAAGATTGCGCCGATATGTGTGCCCGTCGATAGGCCGAAGATGCCGCTAAAAATGCACAACGAAAAGTACGTTTTCGCTAATGGGAACATGGTTAAAGATAGGCCCGAAATCATTAACCCGATTACGTAGTAATAGGTTTTATTATAAGGTAACAAATCGGATATGGTTGATCCGCTAATGCGACCGATGAAATCGAATACCGCCACTATCGATAGCAGGTACGAAGCCTTTAACTTATCGAAATTTCGCCCCACCGCGTACGTAGGCAGCAGAATTAATAAGTTAGCGTAGCTGATGGACGCAATCACGTTGGAAAGTAGCAATAGCACGAATAACGGTTCCTGCAACAGGTTAACGACATTTGAGATACCTTTGCTCCATTTTCCGAAATACCGCAACCTGTACTTTTTTTTGCTGTTCGATTTTGCCGCGTCGAATTTTGAATTTGTATTTTTCTCGACCGATGTTAATTTATCGTTATTTCCGTTTATCGAATAATATGGCGGAGGAGAAGACGGTACCGCTAATTCTTCTTTTTCCTTATTCGTATTACCGTCGCATTTTTCACCGTGATTTTTTTCTATCTCCGCCAATGCCGGATCATTTAATTCACCTGTCTTCGTCGGAACTTTTTTCATGTGCCATTTCACCGGATGATACAGTAACGCGCCAAATATCGTATTCAACATTATTCCTCCCATTATTAACATTGTTCCTCTAGATGTAAGATAGATCAGTAAAAAAAAAAAAAAAAAAAAGTAAATGAGTTTACTCATGGATTTCGAGACGATTTTAATGAAATCGAGAATGTTAAAAAAATGTTCTTACTAGGTAATCTTTACCAATATTTATAGGGTTTTAAAATTAGTGTTAAAATTCGTAACGGTTGGTACAAAAATTAGTTATAATCACATGATAAATTAAAAATAGGTACATTTAAAAAAGCCTTTTATAAACGTTTTCGAGAGTGTCTTATCATCAGTCGAGAAGGCATGCGAATATGAGACTCGACTATAGTTCTAAAAACGTTTTTTTCCTAAGGTTCATTTTATATTTTTAGTCAACAAACCTAAAATTCTGTACGTTAAATTGTACGTCAAATTTATATGTACAACGTGGACTAAAATCACTTCATAATTTATGCAAATATTTCCGCGCTAGTTTTATTCTTCGCTTTTCCGTAAAATAATATATATGAAGAGACCAAAAGAATTGCTAAGCGTTAAAATGTTTGTTCGGCGAATTTAACTTCATTATCGAATCAAAGGGTTTAAAAGTGTTTTACAACTAGCCAGTGCATTTGCGCACATAAACTGAAATTTAAAAAATCTCATTAAAATCTGAACATAATTATAGTTAGTCGTTTGTTGCGGTAGCTCTCTACATTTATATCGACTAAATTCGTTCAAGGGCTGATTTGCCCTCTAGTATTATTATCTATTTGGGACTAGCGTGTTACCTATAATCCTGAGGTAAATGACCTATTCTGAAATATTAAAAAAAAAAGTATTCTAAAACCGACTTTTAATTTTGCTTTTTGCTAATTAATCGTTTAATTTATTCATACTATTTATAAAAACCCGTTAAAAACGAATCTCTATTAGTGCACCTAATTATGAAATATGTTTTGTTTTTTGATTTTTAAAACCAATTTAAAAAAAGATGTATAATTATATGTAAAAGCTTCCTTTGGAAGTATCTCTAGCTATACGTCACTGCATTCAAGATAAGATTTTTCTTGTCAAAATTCGTTCGTTAAACGCAATATAAAACATGGTAGGTGAAATTTCTGTCTTAAACAATCATCAAACATAGGGGTGTTTCGAACATTCTAATTGTTACCTTCTTGTTTTCGTTTTTCCTTATCCTTTTTATTTATTTGCGAGAAAAGCATATTCCTTTTCAAAGAACCATAGCGCAACATCAAAAACAAAATTTTAAAAAAAGATGGTTTTTATTTCTCATTATTAAAAACAAATCTGGTAATTTTGAAATTTAAATGAGCACCACCTTTTTGCTAACTATTCTATCCTGTAGTGTCGATATTGTCAATCCGGAGAAATAGAATTCGTCCGTTTTCTAAATCGGTGTGTATGAGGTTCTACGTTTAGATTTTTTTTTTGTCATTATTATTTTTGGATTCGATGACGTCGACACTGACCGAAGAACTAAAGAAGGGAAAGTAGATGTAATTAGATTTTTACGCGATTAAAGATGGCGTAGAGGAATGATGTAAAACTTAGTATATAATAGAAGTAGAATGAACGAAGAGGATAAAAAGGACACGCTATAAGAAGTAGGGAGATCCATCGGTAAAAGTGACGAGTAGTAGAAAAAGGAACGTTCATTGGCGATAGAAGAGCATTTAAAAAAGATACAATCAGCATCGCTAGATGGCTGGAGAGGATATAGCAAAGAAGATATAAGTGAGAAACGGAAACGCAATAAAAAGAAGCAAAATTGTGTCTAAAACTCAAACGACAGGTTGCAAAGAAAGGTGAACGCTACAAAGGGGGAAAATTGAAAAATTTGAGAATGGAAGGGAATAATATTTACTTTATAATTTAAAATAAGCAGGTGCGGAGAGTAATGAGATGTTAAATTCAAAACCATTGAGAAATCTTCCGATAGAAGGAGTTAAACGAGCTAACCAATCTACTAAGTCATCGCCTTCGATCTCTGAGTACCCGGGGTATTCATAAGAAATAAATTTTGGGTAAAGTGACAAAGGAAATGATTACACGAAAAGGGGAGAACGTGTAAGAAGAATTACCTATAGTTGGTAGAGTGGGAAGAAAGAGAAGACGTGATGGCGAAAACACTTTGGGAATCTGATATAATGAGGATATTCCAAGAGATCAGATGAAAAGAAATCACAAAATTACATATTAATAATTTTCAATCGATGAATATGTCTAAATAAAAAAACGGAACCGGTCGGACTGCTGTATTATTTTACGTTTTACGTTTTTTATGTATTTCTATATTGCCTATTATGTGATTCTGTATTCTGTACAGTTCAAATTAATTAATGTTATATGTTGCGAACTTTTTGCTTATTTGCAATTAATATAACGGAAATATAACATTACGTACGTGCGTACTATTAAATCAAAGGTGTCATAGGTTATCGAGACTTGTCTCGTTTCGGATCCAAGTCGCTCGCAGGTTTATACCTAATCTGAAATTGAATTGGGTACCAGAGAAATCTGGGAAAGTAAAGGCGAATCCCAAGTAGAAAGAAACTGGCCCCCTGGTATTCTCATCAGATCCATTAGGCTTAGTACACTGTGAACCTTAACTTCACAATTCCCGACGCTCTGTCAAGGGTACGGGACTTACTTTACTTTTTACGTGCGTACACAGTGATTTGTTTTACTTTGCCATTACTGATATGGAAATGTATCTTTAAATTTATTATAAACTGTTTTAAATCTTTCCTTATCGACATGTTTTTGTAAAATCTTTTAGAAAAATTTTAGTGCCGTTTTTTAAATCCCGTATTTCCACTTGGCTACGGGTTTACTTTTCTGAATACACATTTTATATTCGGACGAATAAACTAGTAATAACAATCACTTTTAATCGATCGTACCTAACTTTGTACATTTCCAATAAATAACTGAGCAATGTTGGCATAATAATCGATCCGATTACTCCACCGGAAACTGCGATACCACTTGCTAACCCCTTTCGGTGTACAAAATACGAATTGACTATATAAATACCGATTGGAAGTGTTAAACTACCTCCAACTCCAACCAATATTCCGTACCTAAAAATTCCATAATCTTATAATAATTATTATTATTATTGTTAATAGCGTGTGGCTTCGCGTCTTGCTGGTGTCGATTGCCCCTCGCAGCATTACTAATTGTGAAATTATCGAAACATTAAATGTTTATACCGCCGTATCCTATAAACAAGAGTGCTACTGTAAATTTTAATTCATGATTACTATATGCTGAAACTCCTGCATAATTATCTCTTTGTAAAACAAATTCTTTTTGATCTTCGCTATTCTTAAAGTCTCAATTTTTAAACTGATTATGATAATGTAAATTTCTGCACGGTTTCCACCGTATAATTGTCAGCTGAGGTCACTAAAGCGTGATGGAAAAAAGCGAACATAAGGATTTTCAAATATTTTACAGGTTTTCTAAATTCTTAGTTATTTCTGGCTATTTTATTAATAATATGTCAAACACGAAATTATAAAATGTAATATTTGTAATTGTATAATTTTAAAATGTAACATTTTTAATCTATAATTTTAATATTACATTTTATAATTTCGTGGTAGCAAATTATTATGAGTAAATAAATCCGTAAAATATAATATATCTGTAGTACCAATAATGTTACATTTAACATTATATTCGATTAATAACCGAAATAATTCTTAAAATTTTAAATAAAATGTAGAAAAGAAAAAAATGAAAACATCAAATTGTTGATCAAATTTTTTTTACCAATATAAACTAAAAAAAAATTATAACGTGAAATCAGTTTTCTAATTTGTATTTTTTAGTGGTTCGTATGTTTTGTTTAAACTTCTTATAATAAGCGGTCGTGCTTACTGAAATATGATGGTATCTGCTTCAGAAACCTAAGCACAATTCATTTTAAACTCATCGTGTTTTTATATAAGATAAAACTCACTTTGAAAAATTAAAAGTATGATTTTTCTTAAGCACGTTCCTATTAAATAAGAGAAAGTTATTGATTCAAAGGAAGAAAGGTTTTCGTGGTTATTAAAGTTATCCACATCAGGCCCGTGCCCAGAATTTTGAAGAGGGGAGTTTTGAAAATTTTTTTCCCATATTTATTTCATAAATAACAATACATATTTCACTAATACTATTAATAATTTCCATAATTTTGATTTATATATTAATAATTTACATAAATGAATTATCCCGTATATGAACATTAATACAAATAACATAGTTATTGATTATACTCGTAATAAAAAATTTTGCATGAAATATTAATGAAGTACCTAAAAATATAGAGCATATTTTTTCTTTTTTCTTTTTTTTTAAAGGTAAGTACACCCTAAAAAATCATTAATATTTATTTTAAATTTTTGATTTTTTTCCGATTTTTGTGTACTTATAATAACTACTACAGATCTCGTGGGTGCCCCGCTCCCACCCCTGTAGAACGGCCTTGATCCACATGTCTACTTTCGGTAGAAACCACGTTGGAAGTATTCATCATTAACTCTAACGTGGTTTCTACCGAAAACGCACATATAGATAAAAGAAAGTATTAAAAAGTTTTACCCTAAAAATAAATAAATGAACTATTGATAATGCTTTAATTCGTAGCATGTATCAAAATAAAAATATAACGTACATTTACCTATAATTTTATGTACAATAACTTAACGATCGAATATTTTAATTGATAATATTTCATTAAAAGAACTGTCGAAATCACTTACGTAAGATATAAATGAACAATTGATGTGGCAAAAACACTAAGAATCATACCAGCAGCTGTCAATATTGCGCCGACTAGAGTAACTGATCTGTAGGAGTATTTAGTAGTCAAATAACTGGCCAAGGGCCCTGAAATTATAGAGAACAACGAAAAAAATAGTTTAATAATATCAGCTATCCATTACTATGAGGGGTGCCTATGTTCTTTTTAAATTTTTGTGATCTTTTATTATAAAACAATTCAAAATTATTATAATATTTTTGTTTAATTTAAATTCGTATTAGCGATTAAAAAAGTAAATTACATTTTAAATAAAAAATTCTTGTTACAACAAATAAATACCAAAATAAAACAAATATTTCGGTCAAAGAATTACTTTTTAATGTTAGAAACAAAATAATAATATTAAAGAAATATTAAGGTTAATAATAAAAGACAGAAATATAATGTAGAATAACAATGTGTAACCGTCTTGTATAATCACATTACAGTGAAAAATAAACTAATGAAAAAAGTTCAGAGCAGTTTTTACAAGTAACACAGCGGCTAAGGATTATTGTACATCTCTTCAGTAATGACGCAGGATGACGACACTAATTCTATTAGACCAAGGTTAATACTTGTTTTGATGAATTAGGGTTATGCATATGTAATAAATTATTTTACTACCAATATCTTCTTTTTTTGTATAGTTGTACCGTGCCATGCGCTGGTACTACAGAGCCAAAATAACAGTGTATGGAAAAAAAATTACCTACTTTGTTTTATTGTATATTTTCGTTTTCTAACGACCACTATTAAATCAGTTTTTTTTTTTTTTTTGGTTTTCTTTTTTTGGGAGGGAAGACGCCAACTATTGACATTAACCCAGTGCAAGTGAAATTTTTGGATGTTACAATGTGTGGCAGCGGGATTGAACCCGATTCTGCCCGAATGAAACACTTATTAAATCAGTTAATGTATATATATATAGTGATAAGCGAGTCTTGTAACATGAACCGCCTTCCTCCGCCTGCCAGGAAATTAGCTGGTTGGACTAAACATTACCTAAACCCAACGGGAATAATAACGTATCAAGTAGTAAGTTCCCACTAAACATAACGGATAAGTCACATACACACACAAATTAACAGTTCCATACAAACGCTGATAAAAAACAGATTTCCGCACAAGCAATGACGGACCGTTTAGTGTATTCATCTCATGCAAAAAACACAGACTCGTCTATCGCTTCTATTGCCACCGGCCCCGTAACAAATGCGGCGAATGATACAGTTCAAAACAATTTGTCTGATATATCTCTCCCGCCCATGACGAATTACTTTTTTTGAAAAATTAAAAACGAAAAAGAAAATATTTCCGCTAATTGATTTTAATTACCCAACAGTGGAGCAGAGAATAACATTTCCATTCTTTCGGACAAGCAGCAATCGCAACTACTTCTAGATCCAAATACCTAGTCGGCGGGCAATCATGCATAATAGCCGGCTGGAGAACTAGCAGAGATTGAGTTATCATATTTCTCAAGTAAAAAAGCAATGCTGAATTGTTATTCGAAAATAACGGTAAAATTGAAATAGACTCGCAAGTAATTATGACTCGGCGTTTAAAAACCCATTCAATAAACTAATAATGTCGAATGCTTCGTCCTTAATACGGACAAGTCTACATCAAGCAGGTTAACTGTTCCAACGTTTCCGAGTCCTTTGTTCTAGCTCATAACGGATACGAACACTGCATATTCCTCCACTTAAATACTCGTGTCACAATTGCACAAATACGAGTAGAAAAGAAAACCCCAGTTATCCAATTATGCTTTTTTTTTTTTTTTAACTTAACATGAGTGTACTTAATGTAACATGAAAAAGTTGATGATAACATTTAAAATGATTATATGAAATTGCATTGGTGATGTAGCACTTAGTCACTAGTTGCAATTAATCTTATATAGTAGAATAAGTAATAGAGTTACAGACATGGGCGTTGCCAGCGGGGGGCAGCTGCCCCCCCCCCTGGAGCCTTGAAACTTTCTAATCAACTGGCCATAATGAGTGTTCATAGGCGCGTAATCATGAATAATTTGTCAGAAACCCACTAAAATTATGTTTTAATTAAGATTTTATTCTTGTTTAATAAAATATTAAGCCTTTACAACTTATAAATTTCATTTTTTCTATCACCTTGCCCCCCCCCCCTGGCGGCTGGCAACTCATCTTGCTCCCCCCCCCTGGCCCATCGGCTGGCGACGCCCTTGGTTACAGATTATATACAACATGAATGAAGATAACAATTCATAATACAAAATAAATGAAATAAAGTAAAATAGCAATATTAAAAGAACAGCAATACAGATTAGTACACAAACGAATTTGAAGTTTACTCATTCACATTCATCAGTGTTATAAATGAAACATTTTTTCATTATAATATGAAAGAAATTAAGGAAATTATAGCAGTTTTTAGAATCTATTCTTAGTTCGCTATTTTAGAAGTAATTTTAAATTGTTTTTTTAAATCAATTAATGCAAAGCAGTTGAATATTATATGATTAATGTAGTCGAGAACATCCTTTTTACAATATTTACAGTTTGAACTATTTTCTAACTTAAACCTGGAGAAAAACACAGTGTAGTCTTATTTTCTTTATTTATTGAAATTTATATTTCCTTAAAAATTGCCTCTGCAAGAAAAACAAAAAAATAAGATATGCAACCCGCAAACAATAATGTCCCAGAAGTAACGTTTTCTATCTACTGTAATCTCAATTTATAATATACAGTGTTTTCAGGGAATAACGTTATAGCAGCTAATTACGCTACCCCTCAATATTTCACTTAAAATTAGGTAAATTTCGCTATATAACTGTTCCTATAAGTTGCAACATCGGTGCTAAGACAATTTCAAACATAAGGTCGTTAATTTAAAAATTTACCGACCTATGATAATCATTTGAATGGAAATGACATAACCAAAAATTCCGCGATCTAATTTTACTTCGTTTCTGTGTCGATGATCGTCAACTGATAGTGCCAATAAAAAAATTTTAAACTGCTAATTTTTAATGCGAATTTAATGCCGATTTTAAATTTTTAGTCGGTGTTTTAATTTTATTCATATGAGTACCCAAAAAATGTTTTTTTTTTTGTAAAAAGTAAAATTCAGGTAATAACCTTTTTAAATTTTTGTTTTTCCAGCGTTTGTGTAGGTACTTTGCGAGTTTTCGCAAATATTTTGCGATTTTAAGATTGCTTTAGATAGTATTACAATAATTGCCAATCGAATTAATGGACAGAAAATTATCATAAAAAAGTGCTTAAAAGTGTAAAGGATAATGTAATGTCCTAAATAAGGCAAGTATGGTTTTTAAAATTCTGCGGCGAACTTTGCAAACAAAACTAGTAAAGAAAAACTTGAAGGTAATTACACCACATCATAGTACTTTCTTCAATCGTTTCTAGGGCGAATGGATGAAGGGGTAGGGGGTTGGAATTTTTTTAAAAGTAAGTAATAGGTCACCTTAAACTGTGATGGACCCCCTTTTTTAAATCTCTTCCCCTTCTTTAAAAAAATTCAAAAAGCTTAAGGTGGTGTTATTGCCTGCACTTACCCTATATATATAATATATATTAATTACAATGTAATTCTTAGGCCGGCCCCAATTAGATTTTGTAACGAAAAAATGTCCCAATTTTAGGTAACGAATGTTATTTTTTGGTGTAGATGCTGGTAAAAATGAAGTAAATTTTGATAATTTTATACAAAGTACAGAAGAGAAAGATATGAAAATGTAAGCAATAGATGTTAAGGGGCAGAGCCCCTTTGAGATCAAAATGACCGCGTTTTATATATATGTATATATATATCTGAATATGATTAATACATTTTAAAATTTTATTAATAAATTTAATAAATTATTTCTAAAAAGACTTTTGAATTTTCATTATTTGACAACTCTACCGTGGTACTTAGCATATTTCTTCTTGTCAATTTAATAATTATGAGTAAATATTATGAATAAGAAAAAAAAAAAGACAGTTTTATGTTACCTAATGAACAATGTAAAAAGTAGGATAACGCTGGTATATAGGACGCGATGAATGCGGAAGTTTGAAATTCAGCTAATAGTTCGACAAACAGCATACCGAAAGATTTCATAAAACCAGAAATTAGCAAATTTATTACTACTGTGCCAAATACCACCAGCCATCCCCAACCGCCATCTGGAGGAACACTTTTGTACTTCACCGGTTTGGTTTTTTCTTCTGAAACAGAAAGAAAAGCATAAACTGTTGTGATCAAAAACAATTTTAAATTGGGTAGTTGATAGAAAATTTTGGAACAATTTTTTTAAATAAATGTTAATAAATAATTACTAAACTAAACGAAGAATGGTTTACGCGCTTGCTAAAGTTATCCGCAAGTCTATTTTCGGTGGAAACCGTGATGAAATAATTCGTATTTCACTCTTAACAGTTTTGGAAACAGATTATACTGTGTTCGTCAGACGGACAGCTAACAAATTAAACAGAAACGAACCGTATTAATATTAAAGAGCTAGATGATCAATATTCCTATAACCGTAGATTTCCTAAGTGGATTAGACAAAAGAACTTTTAATTGTATTCCTCCACCCTTCATTATTGGAGGTGATTGGAACGTTCACTTTCCTATTTGGGGCTGTTCTGGTCGAAACAGTAATGGAGCGGTTCTTTAAAACATTATCTTCGGCCATAATCTTATCATCAATTTCCTACTCTATTTAAAAACCCTTCCATTTTTAGCGCAGTCGACCTTTCTTTTTCTTCTCCTGATCTTGCTCTTAACTGTTCCTAGAGAACTCTTGATGGTACTTTTTGAAGTGACCATGTCCCTATCATTATATCTTTCAATAGTCTTCCCCCAGAATCCTTTTACTTCAAGCCCCCCTTTGACTCTCAATGGTGTCTCTTCAAAACTAATTGAGAACAATTTAGCCGTTCTGTTAACTTTTCTCTCTCCCTTTTGCCCCATAACTTAGATCCTATCTCGATGTACAATGACTTTACTGATTCCATCTTACTTGTTTTTTCTTCCTCATCCCTTCCTGTTTGAATGCCTTCAAAACCTTGCCGGTGGAACGATTACTTCAGGGTGGCTTTTGAGGCCAGCGTTGCTGCTTTTAGAACCTTCCGTCACTGTTCCTCCTTTTCAAATTTAATTGACTATGGGAAAGCTAACGTCAGAGCTAGATACATTCTAAAAGAAGCCAAGAAAGAATCTTGGAGAAATTTTTGCTCTTCCTTTTCTAGACCACTCCTATCTCCCAAATTTGGAGAATGTCTGAGTACTTCAAATCTCCCAAATTCGAACACCCTTCTTATCTTAATGTCTCTTCTGACAAACCTGATCCTTCATTGACACTCTGGCTCCTAGTTATGTTCCTTTTTTCGATGAAGTAAGTTCTCCTTCTCCTTTTCTCGCAAGTTCATCTAACTTTCTCACTTCTGATTTCCATTTTAATGAACTCCTCTTTTCATTGCAAAAATCCTCCAATTCGTGCAGGAATCGATGGACTTTCCTCCCTTGTTCTTAAAAATCTTTCTAATTGCTCTCTCAAAATTCTCCTTGAAATTTTCAATTATTTTCTTCTTTCTGGACTTTTACGCCTTCTAATTGAAATTCATTTATAATTATCCCTATTCCTAAGAAAATCCTAAATTCTTTTCCATCAACTTCTTTGGCTCCATGCTTGAGGAAACTATTCGAGAGTATGCTTAACCGGCGCCTTATTTGGTGGCTGAAGCGTAATAATCTGGTCTCCGACAATATGTTCAGTTTTCGTCCTGGTCTTGGTCCTTCTGGCTGTATTAATCTTCTTCTTTCCGATATATACAATGCTCTCTTCTCGAAAGAAAATACACGGTTGCTGCCTTTGTCGATGTAGTCTCTGCTTTCGATAATGCTCATCTTCCATTCCTTAAAAACAAGAAGATTTCAACTGGAATTCCTGTTCAACTTTTCTATCCAGCTCTTTTAATATCACTCGCTTGAATTAGCATCCAAGCCCGTCTCAGTCGCCACACTCCTTTTCGTGGACGATATTTTCCTTCATTCCTCCTCAACTTCCACTATCTCTGCTAATGATGAACTCAATAATTCGTTGAACTTGCTTAAATACGGCTCTCTCCATCACTCACCTAGTCATTTCTTCCTCTAAATCTGCTTGTACGGTTTTTTCCTTTTGTCCATATAATACTTCCTTGATTAATATCTCCTTAAACAATCTACCTATTCCATTGGTTAAGTCCTTTTGCTATCTTAGCTTTTTTCTAATTATTTTTCCGCGAGAGTATTTCTTTTTTATATACTTCCTGCCTTAAGAGAACTAATTTATTAAAAGCTCTTTCTCCACATAAATGGGGTGGCAACCTTAATGTGTTCTTTTTATTCTGTATGAATCTATTATTTGTTCCAAGCTTGATTATTGTTCCTTCATTTACGGCAATGCCTTTAAACATCTTCTTTCCAAACTTGATGGAGTCGAGAATTCATTGCCTCGGTGTTCTGAAATCCTCTTCTATTCCTGTAATGCTTTCAGAAGCTAACATTCATTCTTTACATATCTGCAGATCCTTCATCAAGGATCGCTTTCTCATTGAACGTCTTCCTATTAAGTCCTCTAAATTAGTTTCCGCTTATTCCTACATTATAGCTAATTGACAGTTTTCCTCTTTGAAAATTCTTATTCTTTCTCATGTTTCTCAGCGTCTTTCTCCTTATTCGCTATTCATCTGTACATATCATAAATTCTTGTTCTTTACATTCAGCTTTTCAGACCATTTACGTCATTCTAATTTATTTTTCCTCCAATCTCACACTAAATTCTCACCTCTAATCGCCTTAAGTGAGTTTAACGAGGATTTGAATTCCTTATTTCCTTCTTCTTCTATCATTTTAAGAATGGTTCCAGAAGCGATGGTGGCGTCGGGGCTTGCTTCCTTGTTTTTTCTCTTCCACATTATGAAATGAAATACTCCGTGTTGTTCTTTTCTTAGCACTTTCCTCTTATAATAATGAATATCTTACTTTCCCCGACTCTATATCTTGCAAGTCATATCCGCCCCTCTTCCATTCCCTTCGTAGGACTAAATACATTGCATTCTTCATCTTTCGAACCATGACTTCGTTTGTGATACGGATTGAATTCTGTTTGAAGAAGCGATCTGTTCTCTATACTACATTTTTGGATTAAACTGCCTACTCCTTTTTGTACTTCCTACATTCTTTTCTTTCCTTCGCCAGATGTTGTCCAGCTTTAGCAGAGTTCATTTCTTCTATTTCCCCATATAGTAAATGTTTCTGCTTCTTCCTAATTCTTGCATTATGGGTCATTGCCCTTGGTTGGCGCCCCTACCCAAAAACAGAGCTACACAGTTCTGATGTAAAACTGATCTAATTTTATAAATCAAAAAAAAAAAAAAAAGAAAAAGAAAAGAATAAAATATAAGAATGCTCGATATCGCAGTTAAATTTTTATAACTTTATTACGGAACTTGAAAAGTACAATAAACTTCCGTTTTTAGATGTTTGGTGATAAAGTGCGCTACTAGGAATTTATTGACCACGGAGTATTGGAAAAAAACGCACACGGCAAGATATGAAGATTCATACCATAACGTATCGCAAAAACTCAAAACGTTTAAATCACTTTTTATTTTTATATTTTATTTTAAAAATAAGTTGTGGATCTCACAGGGCAAATATGCCTGTTGTGTGAGTGTCTAACATTCTTATTAATGTTTATTTAAAGGAAGAAACAAAATACAAAAATGACAACTATCTTAACTTATTCCATAAATAACTATACTAATAAACCTAAGCATTATATTCAAATAATAGTATATATACATATGACAATACATAACATGCCGCGTAATACACATCTGTACACCGGTACATGCAGATAGCTTAATATTTTAAGATCGAAAAACATGATCTTCTGTGGGAACTTAAAATCCAGGAAGGACACGATAAAATCAAAAACCAAAATCCGTAAATAACGAAGCATTCAAAGAGTAGCGAGATATAGGACGTAACTTAATCTTCAATCTTTGCACCATTCCTTCAGCCATTTTTGCACTTCCTTTTTCCACACACCAATTTTTTTTCTTTCTGTAATATATGATTAAAAATTGCACTTATTGATTTAATTAAAACTGAGTCATCAGTGTTATCAGTTCATAGACTTACACCGCGGTGACAGATGTAATATGTATTACTTTGGTTTCTTGTCAACCGAATTTTTTTTTCCTGGATGGTAATTTTATATTATCGGCATTAAATTCTAGGAACCTATAATAGAAATAGTAAATCTTGGGCAACATTTCATTGTTTTCCTTCCACACATGATTGATCCAGAATGGTTTTGCTCCCGCAGGGGAGTATAAGTTTCAAACAGCTTTTCTGCATTTTGCTTATTTGATTGATTTCCGTTTTCTTAGCCTCACATAATATATTTGAATTCCATATAAAATTCTAGACATTATTATTGAATTATAGTATGTACGTAGTGTTCGATGTGCTAGTACCTGCTTTATTTGGTGTAACAAGAGCCATTTGTTTAATAGAACTGGTGAGTATACCGGCTAAACTTGATCAACCGAAATAGTTAATCATCAAGAATGAATACAGTAATAAGCAAAGTCGAGATTTATATCGAAAATTCTAACGCTGGTAATGTCCTCGACTGACGCCCCTTCCCCCCTAAAAATACTTTAAAAATATTAATAGCATTGAGAAAATGAAAAAAACCATTTCCTGCTAAGAGAAACTATTGTTAGCAGTCATTTTACTCTGCATGAAAGATACAACGGACAAATTGGGCTGGATTTTCATAAAAAATAATATTCAACCCATTTTGGCACATGCAAAAAAGTTATAGGTACATTTTTTGTTTTTTTTTTGGTTTTGTCTACAAGGACATTGGCCCAAGAACAAAGGAACAACAAGGACGCAAGAGATTCAGATCTTTACATGATCAGAGATAGCCGACAAAAAAGAATCAAGAGCCTGGACAATAGAAGTAGAAGGAAGGGAGAGAATGAACGAAGCACTGTATAGAGTGGGAATACCAATTTGTAAAAGGGAGGAGTAGAAAGCAGTTTGATCGGATACAAGAGATGAACACCCGAACATTATGTGATCGGGATCACACACAAATTGGATATTGGAGGTGTGCAATGGACAAAAAGGAGACGGCACAAGATACGTATATTCAGAACAACCAAAGATAACTTAATAAGGAGACTTACAAAAGGCATGTATAAAATTACATGCTTTCATGTAGATATACAAAAAATTTCGCATGCCCGGATTTACGGATCTCTATGCAGATAAGCTAAAAGATTTTTTAAAAAATATTCTTCTTTCTTTTTGAAACACTGCGACCCATGCCTTTGCCATATGCTCTGATTATTTTTTACGAAATAAATAAATTACTTTCTTTTTTACATTTTTTAAACCTCAATTTGTTCAAAACTGATGATTTCAATTCCTCATGAAACTTTAAAACATCATTTATTCAATCGCAAAAGCATCGCGGAGTTTTGCCATTTTTACGCTGCGGTAACATGAAGATTAGATTGCGTTTTTGCGTTATCCCTAAATCTTGTTACATTTATACGTTATCACTTTTTGCGTTATGGATGTTGATTTACGTTTTTGCGTTATAACATTTTAAATTAATGAAAATTACAGTAGGAATTGCTACGCGGACAGCAAATAAACATTTTTTTGATCACCACGCAAAAAAAAAAAACGTTATTATTTCGAGAAGAATAACTTGGACGATTAAAACCGATTCTTCCATTAGAAGACGATTTTATCCGACGGTGTCCTTATAGCGAGGTCTGAAGGATCGATTTCACGTATATACTATGATTAAAGAACTATTTTTTTTTTTCGATTCTGTCCATACTCTAAAACATAAATATATTATAGAATTTTCAGTTTAAATTCTCGGAATTTTCACTTTTTGTAAATTGATTATAAAAAATAAAATGCGCTCCGTAACCTTGGTAGGGTGCCAGAATTTGTGAAGTTAAGTTCACAATGTATTAAGCTGGGCGACATTGATAAACGTAGGAAGAGTGCTTCCTTTCTTTTGACCATCTTTATTACCTTCCCAGATTTCTCTGGTATAACCGATATTCATTTTCAGATTAGGTATATACCGGAGGAACGACTGGAGTTCGAAACAACTTCGGAAAATTACTGACTTCAGTTTGGTAGTCGAACTGATTCGTCGCGATAGCCTAATTGTTGGAGCGCCCAGCTTCCATTATGGAAGTCTCGGGTTCGATCTCGAGCGACAACAGAAATTATTACGAAACAATTAAATTAAATACTCGCTAATAATCACGTGGAAGGCAATGGCGAACATGCATACCATCATATGCGCGCTAGTTAGTACACAGTAGACATACACGAGACTACATTTGTATAACGATATAAATCGAGCATTTATAGTAATGTAGTCTTACGCGTGTACACTCTATAGCGTTACGTGTAACAATTGCTATGAACACTTATGTCTGTACAGCTGAAATGTACGAATAGGTAGTCACCGACGCTCAGGCAGTGGCGGCGTAAGGCGTGGGCGACGTGGGGCCTCGCGTCTCAAAGGTTTATGCATTAGATACTTAAAAGCCATAACCGCACTGAAAAAATTGTACTCGTCATATAAATATAATTAGCAGCTCTCCGAACTGTCAATTTTTTTTTTAGTTTAATTTTAATAAAGTACAATAGAGATAGATGTCGCGACATGTGGAATTTGAGTGTTGCTCTGTCAGTCGTCTATTTATGAACGTTTTGGACTGCCAGAGTAAACTAATCAAACATATAGATCACATTAGAAGAAAACTTTATCGTATTTCTTGCTGTCACTGAAACGATTGCAGAATATTTAACTAATGCAATATTGGGAGAGCTTGAAAAAATGGCTTAAATATTCAAAACTGTCATGGCCAAGGATATGACAGTGGTGCAAATATATCAGGCGTAAATGGTCGAATATTAAATATTAATCCCAGGGTATTTTTTACACCCTGCGGTTGTCATAGCTGGAATCTGTTGCTATTGAGAGACGGACGAAACTCTTCTGTGGCAGCAAAAACCTTTTGATTATATTCCGAAAATTTATTTGCTATTTTCAAGTTCCAGCAAACGCTGGAAATTAATTAAAAAAGCAAATTAAAGCTTACTATGAAGCCTTTATCAGACACAAAGTGGGGAAGCAGAATCGAAGCATTGGACGCCGGATTATTGCAATTTGATGATGTTGTTGAACGCATCGAAAGCTTAAAAAATCAAACTGTACAATCTGGCACACTCAGTTATTGTGATTCGGTTTTCAACGAAATGTTTAATTCAGAATTTATATCATATCATTACATGTATGGTATGAGATATTATTGCGAGTTAATGTCATAGTTAAATTATGGCAATTTGTACATGTCCATTTAAGCGTTGCTCTTGAATATTTGCGTACATTTTGTGACTCGGTTAAAGAATACTGACAAACTGGATTCGAAAAATGCTTGTCTGATGCTCGTCAATTTATTGAGAAAAACAGTTATAATCTACCAAAAGACCTTAAAAATAATAAAAGGGTAGCCAAAAAGAAGAAAAGAACGTTCAATTATGAAGGAAGCGATCAACCTGTACAGTCTCCTAATAGACGGTATATGTATAATAAGCAATTTAGATTCAAGATTTATTTCTTTTAATCGCTATTTTAAAAATTTTGGTTTTCTCAATAATCTAAACAAGTTAAAAAGTATATTCCTAAAGAGCAATTATTAAAAAACTGTCAAGATTTACACACTGTCCTGCGAGTGGGTGGGAGCAGCGACTTCCAACCTTACGAACTGTGTGAAGAATTAATAACAATGCTCACAAATTTTCCCCAACTTCATTAAAGATGTAAAACATCTGCTGCAATACATAACAGAAAATAGCTTAAAAGAAATATACCCTAAATATTTACGTAGTTGTTCAAATTTTGCTAACAATACCGGTAAAGCGTCCGCTGAAAGGAGCTTTTGAAAAATTAAAACGAATTAAAAATTATTTAAAAAATACAACGGGTAAGGAAAGACTTTCAGTTTTGGCAGTTTTATATATTAAAGCAGATATGGCATCTAAGCTGAATTATGATACTATTATTAAGGAATTCAGTAAGACTAAAAGTAGGGAATTTTTGTTTCTTTAATTCATTTCTTTTATTTTTTGTCAAATAATTTGCATTTTTATGAATAAAAATTGAACAGTTCTAATAGTTATCTGTTTTATAAAATTCGTCTTCTTACCCAACCAGAGGGCCTCGTAAAATGTACATTGCCCATATGAAATTTAGGTCTTGCCCCGCCACTGCGCTCAGGTATTAAGTATGGCACTGTAAAGAAAGAAAAAAAGAAAGAAAGAAAGAAAGAAAGAAAGAAAGAAAGAAAGAATATATATTTTAACGTAAAAAGCGGAATTTTCCAAAATTTTCGTCTTAAATCATTTTAACACAATGATTAATGCGCTTAGGATGATTACGCATAATTAAAAATATCAATGAATGAATTGACCCGTTACACAACTCGGTTCCATAATACGCACGGAAACATTGTTATACGGAGCCAATAATTCCCGAAACATGTTGATTTATTCGTTAATATTTTATTACACATAATAATTCGAGGCATTTTAATTGTTCGCTAATTGAATTTTGAAATATCGGCTTAACTGCTAATATAAATTCAAGAAATAACATAAATTCTACCTTTAAGGAATTTTTGGATTTGAAAAAAAAAAATTAAAAACATGTAAAAGTTGAATAATTTTACCTTCTTTCTTCTGCACATTGCTGTCTTTGGATTTATTTTCGCAATTTTCAGAAAATGGCAAATTGTTAACGGACATTTTTTTTCTTCATTAATTCGTACGATCAACACGCATGGTGTACATCGACGATACTGATTGTTAATGGCATGTGATAATATCGCTGTTACGACATAAATTTTCTTCTTTATTTTTTTTTATCATTTCATCGTTTAATTTGGCTATACATTACAGATGTATGCGTATATTTTTATCGCGTCTCTATATCTCTGTTATTGTTTGACAGAGGCGACTTTCTTAACATCATTATATTATTACTCACTTTATTTAATATAAATTTATTCGCTTCTCAAATTTTATTCGAGTTTCCTTTTTCTTACTTACTCTGCTCGATTTTCCCAACTACGGACATTAATGGAAACGCTAGTGAAAATCGTAAGGTACCTCTAGTGGTTTCACTGATGTTAAGTAACTTTTTCGTTTAATTAGACAGTGGCTCTATTGAAAAGGTTTATCTAACTTCGACTTGCTTTATTTATGGAAATTTTTCCGGGTCTCTTCTTTCAAAATTATATCGCACCCAAAATATCTGTCTTCGTTTTTATCATGCTGCCCTGAGATCAACCTCAGTGGCGGCTATCCTTGCTGAATCCCACATTCCTCCTCTCTTCATCCGAAGATACTACTTGTGGTATCGCTTCTTGATTAAACGCCTGAGTGTTTATTCCTGTTCACTTGTTTCTTCTTACTTCTTTACCATCCTTCATAAATGTGTCGATTTACCCCTCTAACAAAACTTCAATTTTATCCTTTATTTCTGTTCGTCTTCTTCAATTTTCGCCATTTATTTATGGTCATAAAAAACTTCCTTACTTCTCTTTCTTTTTTCTAATTATCTTCACGCTATTAAATGTCTCTCTTTACCGTTTTGTTCTAAATTTGTCCCTCAACATATCGTCAGAATTGAATTTTCCGATGCTTTAGATTCTCTCTTTCCCACACACACCACTATCTAAACTGCGGTTCCACACGGCCAAATTGATTCCGCCTTTTTTTATCGAGCCTTCAATTACATTCTGGATCTTTTAAACTTCCCGCCTTTTGCTGCTCAATTTTTTACGCGGAATTTATTGCTATTCTATGATCCGCTTGGTTTCCCTGATCATTGGTTTTGCATAAAGTGCTCATAATCATGGATTCTAAAGATGCTCTACAAGCTATCAAATCTCCTCTTCCGATTATGTAATACTTTTCATACGTTCCCTGATTCATAATCGTTTCTTTCTCCACTCGATCGACATCGATCTTTTGTGGATTCCTGGCCATTTACACATTGAGAGCAATGAGGTGGTCGTAGCTTCCATTTCCAGTGACAGAATTTTAGGTATTTTTTCTACTCATAATATTGTTCTTCTTTCCTCTCAGCCACTCATTCCAAACTTAGACTCAACTCCTATTCTTTTTTATTTTCTAATCCCGCCTCCTTTTACCTTTCTATTCAGCCATCTGTTCCTTCTCGTCCATAGCTTTTCTTGATACTTGTCCTCTCTCAAGAATTCTACAATCTCGGCTATTTGTCACCCTCGCTTTAATCATTTCTGCATCATTTTCACGGTTTTCATCTACTTCTACTCCATTTTGTTCTTTTCACGTCTCTTCCATGTACTTTCTTTGTGACTCTAATATTATGTTTTATTTGAATGTGCGCCCTTCTCTGTTGAACAATCGTCCTTCTACTCTTCTGTACTAAAACTGGGTATTTCCTTCTGCATCTGTTATTAGTGCCTTTGAATTATTTTTATCTTCTATCCTTAAAAGTTTAAGAAACAACGTTATTTTTTCCTTGGTTTAATGTGCTCGTTAACTAATCCATAAAAAAAAAAAAAAAAAAGAGGTAGTACAACGTAGTGTAATTAAACAAAGAATAAAGGAACAAATATATTGTTGAGGTTTATAACACTATTCAACAAAGCAAAATTTGTCGTTACTATATATTGACTTCGAAACAATAGAACTGAAATTGCGATGTCGCGTAAATCACATAACGGTGCGTAATAAAGAATATAAAATGTATAAAACTTGATGAAAAATAATGTCGAATGAAGCGAATAGTGCGAATGGTGATAACAAAAATACACAACAGCTGATAAAAACATGCCAGGAGTAATGAACGAATAAATTGGTTAATGGATTCGGTTAACCAGTGAGTTACGACTAATGCTTTAGACTATTAATAATAAAATTTAATACAATTAAAAATTATTTTTTAAATGGATTCAACATACCCTCTCACGGTCTCGGATGGGCTACAATTGATATTACGGTAGACACTATGGGCGATCACGAAGTAATGCCTGAGACTGTATTTGTGGTACATTTGACGCGAGTGCGATAGCATAAAATCATCGGCGGAATTAAGTAATTACAGAAATATATGAAATTAGAAAAACGAAAAACGTAGAATAGCGTAAATGTTTGAAACATTAAAAACTAGCTGCAGTAGGTAAGTATATAAAGGTACGAATTATAGGTCAGATTTTAATCATTAAGAAAGAGATGGGAATTTTATTAGTAGGGTTCCAGCACACAATATTCTTCTTCCAACTAAATCCTGCCATCTTAGACTTTGGCATTCTATTTATGTATCTCTTTTCGCTAATCCTAATTCCTTTTATTTCTTGATTAATCCTGTTCCTCCTCCGCGTCCTTGGTTCTATGAGTTTCCTAGTTTGCGTCGGTCCATAATTACTAAATTATCTCGCCTCCGTTTCTCGCATAGTCTCCTTCCTTCTTTACTAAATCGATTTTCTTTGGCTGTATCTCCTTTTTGTCCATTGGATCCTGAAGGTTCCCAGTATGTTTGTGATGCGAATCACGTGCTGCTCTTCGAGTGCTCCGGTTTATCTCGCGAGCGTGAGTTTCTTTATTATCATCTTTTAAAGCTTGGTCTTCCTGCTCCTTTCAACGCCTCTTATGTTCTCTCTCTACCTATTCTCTCTGTTGTTCCTGTCCTAGGGGTGTTCCTTGATTCCATTGTCGACAGAATAAAAATATAATTTCTATTCTATTCCATGTATCTATTCTTTTTTGCTGGGCTAATGCTCTTTGGAAGCAAAACCAAGGGGGATAAAAATAAAAAAAATTAAGAAAGAGATGCGCTGACGAAAAATATTTTTATACTCTATAAGGTAAACTGATTTATCTTCTTCAGTCGTATCGCTCGATTTCGAGCATCGTGACTAACTATTTGTACATTCTAGTTGTACAGAATTGATTTATATAAGGACTAAAATAGAATATGACAATAGATCGGACATGCACTCGCTGTTTTGTTAGCTTACGTTAATCGTTTAGGTATCGTTTAGATAATTTTACCGGTCTATCTGATCTTGTTGTTTCCTCGCCACGATCTAACTGAGCTTCAGTGTCGGCGTCATTTAATTCGGTTTCGATCTCTGAGAACGGTGTAGCTGTTTCGTCTTGCGGGTTCCCCTCGGGCTCGTCAGTAGACTAGTCTTCCGGTTGCTAGTATGTGAGATCGTTGCATATTGTATAGGCTGATTTTAATCGATCTAAGCTTACATTAAAATTATTCACGAAATTACAAAATTAATGTTCCGTTTTTCAAAAAAAAAAGAGGTAACTTCTTTTTGCATTTTGTTATATACTAACTCAACTTTTATACATAACTTATTCCAGTATTTTAATTTCTTTTCCGTACCTTTGACATGAAGCTACAAGATACGTTATTAAAAGCAACATAGTATTGCGAATATTTGATATGTATCGAAAAAAAATAAAATCACTTTTCACATACGCTATAACGGTTAAACTTTTTATTGAATTTTAAGTTTACGGTGAACCCATGTATATTTTAGTTGTTAATAAAAAACAAAAGTTATAAGTGTTTCGGTTTTTTTATAGGCTTTTATTAAACTCGGTTTGTATGTAATTCTGTCTGTCGGGGGGGGAATCTTGCGAACGATTTTTCACCTACTTCCCGATGAATCAAAAAAATGTCCTTTTGCATAAATGCTTGTTATAGACGACAATACAATATTATGCAACATTTGGGTTTCCAGCTTTAAAATTAGACCCTCGGGGCGCCAAAAGCTCGAAATTGTGGAATTTTTTTTTTTTTTTTCGGACATGTGATATTATTGTTGGAAAGATCGCTATTTTCCAAGAACAAAACCATATTTTATTTCTTTAATGAAACTTTCATAGTTTACGAAAAGTTCAAAAAAGCGCGAGATCTAATATATAGCTTCCTCTTTGCGGCGCGAGTATTATAGCTAAAAATTTTGAATAAGATTAAAAAAGTGCGCATCCTTGTGTATTTCTTTACTTTGGAACATTTGGGTTCTCAACTTTAAAATCGGATCCGTCGGGCGCCAAAAGCTTGAAAGTTTCAAAAAAAAAATTTTTTTTTCGATCATGTGATATATCAATGGAAAGATCGATATTAGTCAAACATTGTGTTTCACGTGCTGAGGATTCTGCATGTATTGCATGAAAAACAAGAGACAATATAATTGAAAGAATGCGATCTATTATTTCAGAAATTTTTGTAAATGTCCTATAATCAAGATATTGAATAAAATAAAGCAAAATAAATACAATTCTAAATTTATTGTTTTTTATTGAAATGCATAGTAAAAAGTCCAGACTAAAAAATCAATTTTTTTTAAAAAAAATAGTCCTTTATTTTTGCACTAAAAAGAAGCATAAAATAACTTTACTTGTGTGCGACTACCAGATACGCATGTCTTAACATTAAAATCTGAAACTGTAAAATATTCTGCAAAATAAAAGCGGGGCCGCAAATTACTAATTAAATATTAATATTAAAATACATCCTAAGCCAAAACTGCAATCACCACATTACGTTGTTGTCAGTGTTGTGCACCACAATACCACACACACACCGAATATTTTTGTAACTGCGGCCCCCGCTTTTACCTTTCAGAATATTTTGTAGTTTCAGATTTTAATATTAAGACATGCGTATCTGGTAGTCGCACACTAATGAAGTTATTTTATGCTTCTTTTTAGTGCAAAAATAAAAGCCTATTTTTTAAAAAAAAGATTTTATTTTTTTTATTTTTTTGGGCTCGCCCTCGACTTTAACCCTACCACTTAAATGTACTATGTAGGAAATTGGATCCTGAGGCGATAGGAGATGGAAAGAACAAACGATTGAAGCAAGGGAATTGGGAAAGAAAGGATAAAAGAAGCACTATAAGAAGCCGGAAGGCCAAGAGCCGAGATTTTCGTATACAAAAGAGAACGTTCGCTAACAAGAACCGAACATTCGAAGAAAACGTGGTTTGCGTCGCATTCAAAAGAAGAATCAGAGTTGTGAAGGAGACAGAAAGGAGAAGGAGATAGAGGAAAACGAAAGCGGACAGCGGGGAGAAGAGAGTGATTAATTCTTAATCTGATTAAGGAGACAATAGTAGAACGATGACCGGAATGGAATGAAACCAAGGTTGACGACTGGATGCCGGTTGTACAAACAAACTGATATTAAATTTATTACTCTTATCATTTTCATTAAAAAATATAATTTTATTTTAACAACGAATTGAAAATTTATTATTGACTTTAAACGGAAACTATAAATATTTGTACGTCACAAATATTTTTGTAAAGTACACCGCTAGGTTTTTTTCAGATCGGGCGAAATTCTCAAACAGGAGCTACCGTACGTCGAACAAACATGATTCCAAAACAAAAATAATAAAATAAAGACATTGTTATTTTTAGAAAAAATACACGTTAAAATTATAAAAACAAAACTTTTGTCGGCTATCCCTGATAGTATAAAGATCTAATTCTTTCGACCCTCTTTTCCTCAGTTCCTGGGCCAATGTTCATATTGACGATCCCTCCAACAGACAAAAAAATATTGCATTTCGAAAATGAGAATTACAATAAGAGTAATTAAATAGATAAAAGTAGAATCGCTTTATTTGAGAGAATGAAATATGGTATAATAAAAAAGTAAAATTCATTTCTTACGCCGTTTTTATACCAAAAATTAATATTATATTAATTAAAATAAAATAAACAATTTAACATATCGCTAACATTTATATTGTAAGTAGAAACGTCGCATCGATAAATTTTAGTACGTGACACTACTCTTTCGATATTTAAAAGAATTTAAAACAATTAAAAGACCTATTCCATATCAGTCAAGGCAAGACAAGTCTGAATAATTGGATTAAAACGATTAAAATCAGGTATAAAACTTTTGTTCTCGTGTGATAATGCATTCACTGTGGCGGTAATCATTTGGCAATGAACTGCGCTTGTCACGTTTTTAAAGCAAGTCAAGATGTACAAAATTATGAGTCTTCAAAACGTTTCTTACTCGAAGGCCAAAAATATTAGCGAGAACATGATTAATTCCCCTGCCTTTAGCTTTGCCGATATTTCAAACCCTGCCAATTTTCCTGTCTTATCTAAATCATCCGTCCCTACAAAGAGGTGACGATAATACCATTCTAACGGCTCATCTTCCTTTTATGTCAACATTGTATCTCAAAAGCACTCTATTCGAATTTGAAATCTTCAAATCTTTTCAGTTTGTACTATTCTAATTTTATCCTTAACGCGCACACTAAAAGCCATCTCTTCGTTATTCTTAAACACCCCCCAAATTCTTTTGTACTCCCACCTTCCTCTAACGTCATGAATGCCAAATTCACTTCAGTCACGAATAACATTTACTTTGATAACTCTTTATCTCTTTCTTTTAAAAATGTCTAGGCCTTTACATTATTATCCGCTCTTAATAAATTCCATATTTCCAATTTGGATACTAAAATCTTGTCCGTATGTCAAATTTTACAATCTTAGATATTGCGGAAGTCACAGTTCCTTCTACTCTAAGTTTTTATTTTGATCGCTCTTCTTTCTAGTTATCTTTTCTAATTATTTTCTTTCGTTTACATATTAAGTTGTTACATTTCCATTATCTTAATGCTATACTATACGAGTATGTCTGCTTAGTTCTTTTGTATTTAATTTTATAATGGGTTTCTCTGGTGTTACTTGCCTCCTTTAATTAGGTTAATGGATAGCATACGAGAACACAGACGCGATGATTGTTTTGAGCGATGGGAGTTACTTTTATGAAGCTTATGGTTATATATACTACTTATTCATTAATTTTATCATTGTCTTATTTCCAATTTTTGTACTTTCCTTTCGAAATATGTCAGTGTTCTTTTCCGTAACCTCGCGTAATGATTTATTTGCACGGTGGTGCTTGTTTTTACTTTAATTTTTTTTATCTAGTTCCTTTTTATTTTTTATCTTTTGCTTATTAAGATGTCTGATATTACGTTGGACTATGAAAAGGGTATTTTTAAATTTCATATCATCTTTTTTTTAAATTCTTCCCTTTTTCCGCTTTTCGTGTTCTTTCAATTTTCCTTTATACTACCTCTTCTTCCATGTTCTACATATCTTCACTATGTTCTGTCAATTTAAGGTTCTGCAATGGAACTGCTGTAGCATCCAAGCCAAAAAAAAAAAAAAAAACGGCGTTGGGCACCTTCCCGTTCGAAACCCTCGGACTTTCCAATGTTCTCTGTTTTACGGCTAAAATTCAAACAACGTGGAACATGCTTTAGCCATTTACTGTCTCTTAATATCTCTGATACTTTTAACTGTTTCTATACGACATGTTAAAATTAAAGATGCGGCAATGAATGAATTCCAAAGAAAATAATAATGTTAACGATTTTATTTAAATTTTTTTTTATTCCTGTGTCACATGATCCTTAGAAGTAACGGACAATATGGGTTTATAATAGCTGAAATAACTTATGTAATTTTTACAATCAATTTTGTCAATGTGACGAGCGAAGGTCAAATTGATACACGGTCTCCTACGAGTAGTTTGTAGAGTTGGATTCGTTTTGGGTTGTAATCCAAAGGTTTCTTATAGCCGATTTTCAGGTTTCTTGAGTTCGACGTTGAAACTGTTTTTTCGAGAGATTTGCCCAATTTCCATGCTTTCTTTCATTTCCATAGATTTTGCGTAATTTCAATGCTTTATGTCATTTATCAAAAGTTTTCGTTTTCTTTATTTCGTACATTTCGTTAAAACCCGATTTTCCAATATTTTTACGTAATCACATTTTTTTCATTCATTTGACAATAGTTTTATATATTTTTTTTTGTAGATGCACCATTATAGTGCATAGTAGAATTAACATATAGACGTCGATGAACTACAATCATCACCATGACAGACGAACATCATCGGAGCGCGGTCCGAATACGACTGACTTAAGACAACTAGAATAAAAGACTGTATTCTTATTTATCTCCCACGTAACAGCCTTGCGTTCCACTTTAGTTGACGTTTTCTGCTAGTTAGGTCACGGCTAAAGCGTGTTCCATGCTAAAAACTCCTTAGAACGACTATCGGAACAATACAATATTAATACTACGCTGCTTTCTGAAACCTGGTTAAAAAGAACTTCAGACATCAGCTTTCGTGATTTCTCGCTCATCAGTTCCAACCGCAGCGATGGCTACAGTGGTGCAGCTATATTATTAATAAATGATATCTAGTTTTCGCTCCATGAGGTCTAACTCTTGTTTCCTCCTAATTCTTCTTATTTTAACTTAGTTCACATTTCTCTTCTTAACTATTTTTTCAGAACTTTTATTTTTGCTTATATTCCTACCGAATTACGATTTGCAGAATTTTCCTTTTTAAATTTTTATCAATTCTCTCTCCTTTCTTTTCATCGTAAGTTGTGATTGGAACTCCATTTTTTTCTTTGGGGTTGTCACAATTATAATAATAAAGGCATAATTTCAAAGAATTTTATTCTTTCTTACCTCTCCTAATATTGGCCTCAATTGTTCACGGTGTACTTTGGAAGGCATCTTTTTCTAACATGATTTCTTCGAATTTCTTCATCCTTCTTTATTCTTCTTTATGTTCCGAAATAGGTTCCATCCAAGGTTGACTGACCTGCTATCGTCCCTTTATTGAACTTTCTTCAATTTCTACAGACTATTATTTTTCCCAATATGAATTCTTCGTAGATACTACTTTTTTTGCCTTAACTTTCTCTCATCGCCCTATTTATTCGTATGTTTCAGCTTTTTCCTTTCTGCGGTAGAATTAAGTCTGTAAGGCTGCTACGTCCGCTCGTTGGACGGCGCCATGACGACGAGATACTCGGTTTGCCGATCAACCGCGTGATCGAACACTGTCGTCAAGATTGCGTAATAAACCGTGCAACGTGTCCTTTAAATTTTTCGTTCTCTCCACACTTTGAAACGAACATACTATCCTTTCGGTAGTACGGAAAACGACCGCAATGATTAAAATCGAACTAATATTCCAAGTAATTTTGTTTTAT
Source organism: Icerya purchasi (assembly GCA_039619475.1). NCBI lineage: Eukaryota > Metazoa > Arthropoda > Insecta > Hemiptera > Monophlebidae > Icerya > Icerya purchasi. The sequence continues at coordinate 399,807,661 of CM077116.1, read as the reverse complement.
TTTCAATTTAATTTTTTGACACCGTTTACTCGTTACCGTATTTCAATTCTTTTATGTTCCTCAACTTTATCCGATATGGCAAACAGTAACGTTACCGAATTAAACCTATAATTGTCCAAATCATGCCAACTTCCCCAGTTTAATACGATTTCCACTCTTTTCAAGACGAGATCCTCAATTATAGTTCATTGAAATTGACGCTAAATTTTCCATCAACAACATAGTTCATGAAAAAGTAAAAGCTGACATCTTTATTGCAAATGTAGATAGCGACCTAATACATAGTGTCCGGCACGATATTAACTGTTTGCCTGCAAATAACCAGTATTTTTATATAAAATCCATGATTTTAAAATTATATGACCAACCGGACCATACTCGTCTTTAACAACTATTAACCAACCTCAATATTGGAGATCGTTTGCCGTTACATTTGTTGTCTGAAATGTTAGGTCTTGCTGGAAACCTCTTAGACGAAGCTACTGTGAAAATCATTTGGAAAGAGCGATTACTATTTAGTATTCAATCATTATTGACTATCCTCTCTATAAATATATCGATCACTGACTTATGTCGCTACATCGTTTTAAAACATTTTCGAACCTACCTCAAAACAATTTTTCTAACTCTGGTAATGAATATACCAACGTCTTATCTTTATCTCCGAGTTCTTCGGCCCCGATCTGTTATCATCCATTTAGAAAACGTAATTGTCCACTCGATTAAAAACGCTTCAGCCAAACTCTACTTCCACTTCCGCCCGTCGACAGTTCCCGCTATGTTCTTCCGATAATATATCGCGACAAGATTCTTCGACTCTGTGTTGGTACCATGATACGTATGACAGATATGTTCGCCAATGCCATCCGACTTGTAGTTGGGATAAAAACCCTAGCCGAGCGACCATGAAAACGTCAATTACACACGCCTTAAGCGAATTATGTAGACTTGTTATCAAAGACGTTCGGTTTTTCCAATTAAGTTAATCACGAATTACAACAAAATATCTTCTGGCATTTTAACAGCGGTTAACGGTACCGATTTTAAAATATTAGGTAGTAAAAGATTATCTTTAGATTTCAACCTTGAACAAAATTTTATCTGGACCTTTAAGGTAGGGGATATTGCCCAGCCAATCATCGGCGCTGATTTTTTACAATATTTCTAATTATTAGTGGATGTTGCAAATAAAAGATTGTTAAATCGTATTAATTTACAATCAAATAAGCCTTCCGCAAGTGATGTCACTCCTGCCGCCTCATCTATCTCTACCCTCGCTGTTAAACAAGATTCAGTTACGTCCATTGTAAATAATTTCAAACATTTATTTCCTGGAACTTTTTATAACACCTCTCGATTATCCCCTGTTCAACACTAGATAATTATTAATGGGTACTTCGCTCATTTGAAGCCTCATCGTTTACCGGCAGAAAAATTATAGCATACTTGTCACATATTTAACGAATGAATGGACGATTTTGTCGCCGTTCCCTGGGCTTCATCTTTATCACTCGTTCCCAAGGGCGATGGTTGGCGTGTATGCGGAAACTATCGTCAGGTGAATAATATCATAATCGCCAACCGATATCTTATTCCACACTTACAGAACATGAACTCAAATCTCCATGGAACAACCATGTTTTCAAAGCTTGATCTCAAACGAGCCTACTACCAGATTCCTATGTATCCTCTGGACATTGAAAAAACTGCCGTCACGACATCGTTTGGGTTATTCGAACTTCAAATAATGCTGTTTGGTTTAAAAATAGCGGGTGCTCTGTTCCAAAGAGCCATCGATCACGTGTTGAAAGATTTACCATTCCCGTGTGCCTACCTGGATGATATTTTAATTTTTTCCCTGGATCTAAAACAATATACACCCTGTCAAGAAAGTATCGGGAATTGTTAAATAAAACGAACAATTTTTAATTTTTATCCAAATTTATTTTGTCACCTTCAAAATAACATCCATTCGAAGCGATGCACATATGCCAACGCTTTTTCCACTCGGCAAAGCACTTCTGATAGGCGGTTTCCGGGATGGCCTTTAGCTCTCGCGTCGCATTCGTCTTGATGTCATCAATCGATTCGAAGCGCATTCCCCGTAGCGGAAATTTGAGTTTTGAGAATAGGAAGAAGTCGCAGGGTGCTAAATCTGGTGAATACGGCGGTTGTTCGATGATATTTACCGAGTGTTTGGCCAAAAACTCATTCACAATTATGGCTTTGTGAGACGGCGCATTATCGTGATGGAGAATCCAAGAATTGTCGACCCACAAATCGTTACGTTTACGACGGATAGCCTCTCTCAAACGTCTCAAAACACTTAAGTAAAACTCTTTGGTGACTGTCTGTCCGGCTGGCACATATTCATAGTGTACCACGCCTCGAATATCGAAGAAAACAATCAACATGATCTTCACTTTCGATCGGCTTTGGCGAGGTTTTTTCGGCTTTGGCGCGCCAATTGGCCGCCATTCGGACGATTGCTGGTTCGTAAGCGTGTCGTACTCGTACACCCATGTCTCGTCACCAGTAATTATCTTTTCCAAGAAGGTAGGATCCAAATTGGCTCGATCCAGCATGTCTGCAGCTACCTGTTCTCGGTACTTTTTTTGAAAGAAATTCAGGTCTTTCGGAACAAGCCGAGCCGCAACGCGTTGCATACCCAATTTTTCGTGCACAATCGTACGTACGCTCTCGTGTGACATGCCCAATCCATGAGCCATCTCTCTCAAGCTCACATGACAATTTTCAGCAACGATTTCCTTGATTTTATCGACGTTATCATCGGTCACACTCGTTGAAGGCCGTCCAGAGCGAGGCATGTCTTCGACCGTCTCCCGACCATCCTTGAACGCTCTGTACCACTCGTAAACCCGCGTTTTTGATAAAGCAGATTCACCAAAAGCCTTCTGTAACATTTTCAGTGTATCGGCACAAGAAATTTCGTTCGAAACACAGAATTTAACACAAGTACGTTGTTCAATATTTTCACTCATTGTAAAACTTCGACAAAACCTTCAAGGTCGACTGATTTTAACAGCTGCTGTAAACACACTGGTTGACAGATCGCGCTAAAAATAGGCATCATAATACAAAACAGTTGTACCAACCTGGAAAAAAAAAATTATCTGCCTAGCTATTACCCGGGAGATTTAAATTGACAATTCCCGATACTTTCTTGACAGGGTGTATGTCAGATTTGTATATCGTGCTCAAACGGTTATCGCTTTAAAACTTGAAGTTGAGTGAAAAAAAATGTATTTTAGCTGTACCCAAAATTACGTTTATTGAATATGAAATATCCTATCAAGGCATACGTCCCGATGTAAAATGTGTCGAAACGATACTAACGCTCAGTCCCAAAAGGGATTTAAGAAGTTACCTTGGTGTCATAAATTTTTATCGTCGCTTCTATTAACAAGGAGCAGACGTTTTTGCGCCATTGAATTCTCTCCTTTTGGGAAGTAAGAAGCAAGATCTGACGCAGATCGCATGGACTAAAGAATTCGATCAATACTTTCAATTATCAATGAGACCACAACACTGGCGCATCCGTCAGCCAACGCCGATATCATCATCATTAATGACGCTTCGTAGTCATCAACCAGAGAGTTAACGATTCATTGCAGCCCATTTTGTTCCATTCACATAAGCTTTCGACGGCAGAACGTAAATATAACACTTATGACCTTGAGTTATTGTCAGTTTACAACGAAATTCGGAGATTTAAGTTCCTCATTGAGAGCCACAGAGTCACTGTACTTACTGACCATTGACCGCTCACTCACACATTACTTCAGCCCATAGAGAAACTGTCTACCCGTCAATCGCGCCATTTGAGCTTTATTGCTGAGTAGTTCAATGACATTTGTTACACAAAAAGTGCCGATGACGTAGTCACCGATTATTTATCGAAAATCGGCACGTTCATGTTAGATGAGTACAGCTTCGATACAAAACTATTTCGGACCTTACAGGAAGAAAACGAGGACATCACAGCAATACCAAAAAAAATGAGTCGTCAAAGATTAAAGTATCCAAGAAAGAGATTAACGATATTATGATTTACATAAATCAGAAGGAAAGGACAATTGTGCCGATATTGTTGCACCGAAAGATTTATCAGGCAATTTACAACATGGATCACCCGTCACCCAAACGTACGTTGTACAAAATTAAGCAACGATTTGTTTGGCTGCATAAATTCGTGTCAGCGCAACAAAGTTTACCGACATTTGAAACCACCATACAGCAAATTTCCCTCAAATTCTCACTTTAAACATGTACACTTCGATCTAGTTGAACCTTTACCTCATTCAGGTGAATATCAATATATTCTCACGATTATTGACCAATAAACCAGCTGGCTGGAGGCCGTTCCAGTCAAAGATCTATTAACGGTTACCATTGTAAACGTCTTTATCGAAACTTGGATTTACCAATTCGGTTGTCCTTCGATTATCACAACAGATCGTGGAAGCCAATTTACGTCACAGTTATTTAAACAACTCATACAACGATTTGGTATAACCCACATAAATACAACACCTTACAACCCGAAATCAAATGAAAAAGTGGAAAGGATCCATCGTACTTTGAAATCCCCTATCCATTGCCAGGAAACTGAACATTGGCACAAAGCCCTACCGGTTGCATTATTTGGCATAGCACTCTTCGATCAACCACACTGGCCATTCAACGCTACCATGCAAGATGATCAACGCTTTACCACCGGTTGAAGACCAATCGAATCGAATTAATAAATTATCCGATGCTATCAACAATGTTTTCATAAAGCCAGCAGGCACTAATGAACGCGTTCAGAATTTTTACAAAAGGTCATCGATAGCCGCATTCATGTTTACATCCGTCAGGATCGACATCGGACAGCTCTCCAATCTGTCTACAACGGTCCGTTTAAAGTTATAAATAGTTACCCGCAATGCTACGAATTGAAATTTAGCGCAAAGATTGACAAAGTTAGCCTGGATAGACTGAAACCAGCATTCATTTTAGAAGACAACTCTGAAAATGACGAATGGATTGACACATCACCCTGCAATGATCCAGACCTACTATTAGCTGATTTCGATTGGTCCCTCGATACAATACCCATAAGCGAAGATACGGACGATTCAGTTTCCGATCCCGATTTTTATGGCTTTTCTGACCATGGCCGACGACTCCAAATTCCCAGATAAGGACGCCAATTCTGATATGGAATTATTTCCGACGAGATCGAAATCGCAATATGGACTCCCCATCAGGTAATAACCGGTTTACTTTAATGAGACCGTGACCATCATTTATTAGTTTTCCAGATGAGTCCAACTCCAGATTTGGTATGGAACTACACTCAAGTAACACTGACAGGTTTATACTATTTTATACAAATTTATTTTCATTAATTTTATTCGTGTTCCTCGAATAACGCATAAAAAATCACCCTCGGCCTTATTCATCTCCAGTACCACTATAATCATTTCTTTTTTAAAAATTCATGCCACGTGCGAAAGTAATATTTGCTTTTTCCAAAGATCTGCGATCGTTAATTGTTTCTTTTTACTGCAATTAGTTTAGTTTAAACGCTTTTTTGGATCGTTGTTCAACGCCGCTTTATTGTTCCTTCTTATTCTTATCTCTCTGTATGAGATAAATATATCCGTCCTTCTTTGGACTGGTGCCTATGTCCTCTTCCGCTTTCCGTTTCGCATCAATCTCGCCTAAAAATCTTGCACTACTTCCGATCGATCTAATTAGCTTGCACTCACTTTCAAGCATTCCAATTTCGCTTACGATGCAGACTCCTCGACTGAGTTTTACCTCTCAATTTCGTCAATCAAGTACATTCGTTACATTCCTACAATTCCAATTTCGTCAGTCTCTCAAACTTATTTCGCTCCTGGTTCCTCCTATAACCACCTCATAATCACTGTTAGGCGCCATTCAGCCATTAGAGCATGATAGTTTCGTTTTTCTTATTCCTTGAGCACTTATTGTGGTGTTTCTTCCATTTTTATTGTATTTTAAATTCGGCGGACACCGCTTAGTACTTCATATCCGTTCGATAAAACTGCGCGCTTATTTACATAATTATTGTGTATTAATCATCTTGCATGCTGTATCCCATTTTACTTTCTTTACACATGATAATTTAATTTAATCTAGCTCGAACCATTTTTATTATTCCGCATAAATGGCCTAACTGTATGTTAATTTTTATTACTTTATCATCTGTTCATACTATAATTAACATCCATGTAAAACTTTTATTTTTGCTTTCTCGAGTTTTATTCTGCAACTTCACTTCACAGGGACTCAATCTCCACGAGGGAGAGCCATGTGGGAACTATGAACTTCTTCCTGGTCGCACTGAACGAAATTCTCTCCTCTCACCAGCAGTCACTGGTCCTGTGACGGCTCGGCCGGGCCAAGTTTCCTATTAATAATTTAGTTTGATATCACACGTTTTTTTGTGACGATCCGTTCGATTCGATGCCGCTCCGTTCGCACTTTTATTGAATAAAAAGTCAACAGAGGTTATACAACAATATACAATAGCACCTTTCCCAGTCAAATATATTGCATGCTTGCACCAAGTCAATTTGTGATCAAACGGTATTCTTGAATATTTTATTTCACATACTCTTTTAATTATAATATTATTGGATGGTTTTAGCTTTATATAACAACTGTCGGGAAGTTACAAAATAAAAAAGTATTAACATTGATACGTTCTTTGCCAGCAATACAAAAAGTAATTAAAAGAAAATACATCATCGATGACATAATGTGGTAAACTTTAGAGAAATAGTAATGTAAATATATTTCAAATGTATATCGAGACATAGTGGTATCGAGGAAAATGAAATAGTGTATAGAGCAGCTAAGGAAGTAAATAGCAATAAAAGATAAAAGTACCGTAGATGAAATGCATACCCTGTATTGAACAAATGATAAATGATGAATAGCAGAATATCAAAAAAGTCAGTAGGATCGTTAGAAAGAAGCATTTCGAAATATAAAAAATCATACAAAAGAACACCATGGTTTACAAACAAAATGACCGGGAAGTTAATACATTATATGTGCCAAATTCATACAGGCCACATAAAAACTTTAGAAATATTATATAAACTTTATATAATATCGAGCAATTTGTGCAGATACGGAGATATTGGCTCAACAGAGCATATTATTTGGTAATTGGAATGTATAATAATCATAGAGCGGATTTTATTAATAAAATATTGTCATTCTATAAGGCCATGCCAATAACATATTTCAGATTGTATTTGAAATAGAATAGGAGCCTATTTGTATCCTTTATCAATATATAAAATATAGTAGTACAATTATATAACTACCAAACTTATAAAATGAATGAAAATAAGTGGAATAGCTAGATCGCAGAAGCTAGGCATAGGAGAAAAAACAAAACAATGACGATTCTTATAATTTGGTATGTCGATGGTATATATTGAATAAAAAAATCGTTCGATTTTTCGATATAGTTTTTATTACTACCGGAATTTACTGAGCGCTATTCATTTTTCAGTTTAATTTTGCGAAAGGTTTTATTAAATAATGATTATTATTATTTGAAGTTAAATTCGCAGATTATCTTTTTATATGCAACATGTGGGCCGATACTTTGATAATACTTACTATATCAATTTGTACAGCCTTGTTAGGAGAAGGTACGTATATTGCTTGCATTGAATTTAGATGTAATGACATTTCTGTCACATACTCGGTTCAAAAAAAAAAAAGGTTTTGTCCATATATTAATTTTAGAAATATATGGATTCTTTTCGTTTTGTAGGTCTGGTATGGGCACTGGTTTATCGTACAGAAAAATATAAAAAATTAAAGACAGAAGTTGAAAAGGGCAGCAAAAAGTGTACGTAAATAACATGGACACTTTAATTTTAAAAAAATATATAATATGAATATTTTAATAATTGTAAAAATATTCAGGAAGTAAACAGGGAAATTACAAGAAGTATCTGCAAAATAATGAACATAACTTTTGTGTGGTATTCGTACCTCTTTTTTCTTATATTTTTTAATGACGAAGTTGTGTTTTCCTTTTAATTTTATATTTAATTTTGAGATGTCATTTTTTTCTTACTATGGTTTTAACGTGAATACATTTGAAAGGTTATTTAGGATTTTATTTTTTAAATATCTAAAATGTTTATTTAGTTCCAAACAATTTTTTTTGTTATAGTGGAAAAACATAAAGAACTTAACAGTGACAGATTAGATAAGCATCAACGAAAAAAAATAGAAAGAGAAGAAGAAAGATTGAAGAACAATAATAGAGATATGTCATTTGTAAAAATGAAGTCTATGTTAGTTATTGGATTCGTTTTTAGCTCCCTTTTAGGCATGTTTAACAGCATGTAAGTATATAATTTTTTTAGCTCTGGTATACCATTTATAAATAGTGCCTAAATTAAATTTTTAGATATATTGCAAATACAAACGGTGCATTGAATTTTGTGGTATATAGAAATTTGATGATATTTAAAATTTGTAGTATAAAAATAAACATATTTTGTAGAGATGCAAGTTAATTTTGAGGATAATGGTTTTATATATGTTTTATGACATATTTTATCAAAAAAGTTCACTTTGGTTTAAAATAGTTTAGATAATTGGTATTATATCTAACGAGTTTTAAAATTCAAATTATTTTGTATTTGCTCATTAACCGAATTGTGTTACGATAAATTACAAGCATTAAGAGCACGAAAAATAAGTTTATATTGAATTTCGTTACTTTCCTGCATTAACTTTTGAACTCTCTAAAACTAGTTAAATTTTTGTAATTTTATTTTTCATTCTATGTTCTGTTATTTACATTTTAGTATACGAAACTGAAAATATTGAGAAAAAACATCATTCTTGCGTGAAAATCTGGCTTCAGCAATAAAATAAAATGAGATATTATTTTTTAAAAGTATATTTCTATATGTAATAAAAGTAATACGTGTGTTTCTTTATAGTTTCGATGGCCGTGTAGTAGCTTATTTACCATTTGAGCCGATTTCACTTTTACATAACGTAACACATCGTAATTTACCTGGAGACAATTACAAAGAATGCTCATTTATATTTTTATACATTCTTTGCACCATGTCAATTAGACAGGTAAATTTACTTGTTTTGTTTGTTTTTTTCTCCTTTGTGTAATTTATATATTTCTGATTTTATTTGTACATTCAGAAAAATAATAGTAAATCTATTCTGAGTCTTCGATTGGCTATTCTTTCTAGTCAAGACTTACTATTGAATCTGTTTTGTGTTTTTTTTTTTTTCATTTAATTTAATAATTTATGTGTGTGAATATACCTCTACCTTTTAAGCGCATCTCTTTGTGATAAATACGAGTTGAATAGTAAATTTTTGAGTTCCTTCGTTTATATCGTATGTATAATATGAATTCTTTAACAAATTTACTATCCTCCAAGCTTACTCATTGAAGACTAGTTTTGACACAGTATACTACGTTAGTAAGCATTTGAAGTCGCTACCTATTATATTCTTTAATGATGTACGTTAATTAAAGAATGGAAATGGTATTTTAATTAAATTGGAGCCTGCTTAGTTGATAATACATTTTCCAGGTGTTTGACTGCATGTCGTATTATTTCAGAATTGTTTAAAAATTAAAAATCGATGTTCAGTTAACATTTTTAGAAAAAAAAGTTTTAACGGTGTAATATTTTAATTGTAAATTAACGTTGTACCGTCAAGTCACTAATAGAGATGAATAAATTCTTCGGCTATTAATAAATATTGCCTAACGGTACCAGCTGTAGAGTTTAAAATAAAAATATTTTTTGAAAATAAGTGATTTTTTATTTAATGCGCCATTTTCAGATTGTCACATGATTTTGACGAAAATCTTGCTACTTCTGTCAATAAATTTGATGACATAAAAGTAACACTGTTATAGTCTTTTTCCCCACTTAATTCATTTAATTTATGATTTCTTTGTGTTTTTTTTTCCATATCACCTTTTTTAATCTCATCTTATTTTTATGGTCTGAATCAATTTTTGAACTGTTTAATAATTGGTCAGTTGAACGTTTTACAAATTTAAAATTAAAGTTTTTGGTAGAAACTATGTTACTATTAAAAATACTATTTAACGTTTCGAGCACGATTACATGATCGATCATCAGAAACTAAACTAAAACTAACATGATTGTTTCGGTCGACTTCGACTTTGCGAGTTATATATTTTTCTCTCTCGGAGTAGAATTTAGGATTATTGGCATTGGTTTCAATGTCGATTACTCATGAAATTTTCGTAGCAAGTTGGTTATCAATACATATTAAATTATTAATTCCCGTCATCTCTGTATTTTGTATACTGTTTTTTAATTTTAATACGAACCGCGAAAACTCAGTATGTATTATTTTACAAATTTACTGTGAAAGAGCTATTAAAAAAAAAAAAAAAAAAAACGCTCTAAAAGGTAGTTTATCTGACCCTATATTAAGAAAATGTTTGAAACGTAAATGTGAAATTTTAGTATTCCGTTTAAAGTGTTTTTCTATTTAAGCCGACTTTTAAGCTTTTAAAGATTATATTAAACCCATTTTACTAAATAATTTTGTATACTTTTATTTAATAAATATTCAATACGTATAAAACATTGAGTTAAAAATAAATCATGTTATTGCAGAACATTCAGAAATTATTAGGGTTTGCACCGTCAAGAGCGGTTGCTAAGCAAGGAAATTCTTTATTCGGAACTGGTGTTACTGGTCAGCATTTCAAGTAAAAGGAAGCAGGTGTTTATTTTAAGTATAAATTACTGCGCATATTCTCAATATATCATATTTCTAGTCACTGTGTATTAACTTTTTTACTCATGTGTAAAGGATATTGACTTGTACTTTATGAAGTTTTCAGTAATGTCTTTCATGTAAATATTCGTAAGTTGTGGTTTTTTAAATTTTTTTTATCAAAAAAAGGTTATAAAATATATTTAATAATTAATTATTAATACTTTACAGAAATTTTTATTTATATTTATATCGGTAACGGAATTAATGCTCCTGCAACATGTCGATAAATTATAATTTGTAATAATAATAATTAATATTCAATAATTTTAAAGGCTGAAGGACGCCAGCTTAAATTATAAGGTGACGATTTTAATCATTATTGTGCGAATCTATGAACCAATTTATCTTAAAAATATCTTAATATTTCTAATTAGCATTTTTTTTTTTATCATAAATATAGATCTACAAATTCATCTTTCTCTTTATGTTTACTGGCCATTTTTGTTATCATGATAAAGAGAACCTTTATTAATATTTTATTAAATATAAGGAATCCATTAATTTTTAATATATTTTATTACTTCGCTAGTGGTGTCCAGGAAAGGAAATTAATTATATATATTGATGCGAGTTCAATACGTCTTTCTTTTATTATTACCATACTATTTTTTTTTGGGGGGGGGGGAGTCAAATACCTAATTTATTATGTTTTCGGAGGGCACCGTAAACAGTTATGTTTCTTTTTGTGTTATTAGTTTTTACTTAAATCTGAAATATAAAATATAATTTGATAATCATATTTATTTGTTTTTAATAAATTGTCAGAAACTTAATATATAAAAATTCATTCACCGTAATTATAAATGTTGTGAATAAAATATGCTTTCTTATTTCATAGTGCATTTTTTACAATTATTCTACTAAGTATTTTCCGCATTCATATCTTTTACATTAGTAGCAGATACTGGTTGTTTTAATAGCCGAGTTTGTTCTTTTTTTTGTTTTTGTAAGGAGAATGATTTTACCTGAGGCGGTTGAAGTTGTGTCACTGTACTTGTTATTGCAGGATCTTTTTTGCTTTCAATTTTTCTTCTAACTGAAATTTAAAAAATTCCATAAAATGGTTTTCTTCTTATTTTCGATTAGAATTTTTTCATTTATTCCAGCCAAACTGAGCATGTAAAATACGTAGGCCCTCTGTGACATATTACACATTAAATTTTTTTATTATTTGCTTTTCAAATTTTTTCATGTATTTGATTCAGTTGACTGCGAAGTAAATACCCGAAGCATGAAAACTTATTTTACGCAACTATTTTGAAAAATAAAAATGCCACATAGCAAACAATAACCGAATATAAATTATTCGAGGGATTCCTCTATCTAACGTTACCATTCGAAATGAAAGTTCTTTAATTTTAAGATTCCGTTCACACATAATGTACACAATCAAAATAAGATGGTAGTTCGAAAGTATCAAAATTAAATAACTCAGGAACGGCTTGATTTATAAAAAGTGTATATAAAATTAGAATTCTAACTTTTTATTTTGACACTAAATTGCAAAAAAAAAAGGTTTTAAAGAATATATATTATATGAATTTGATAAAATAACCTTTTGGTTTCTGAACGAAATTCGCAAAAGGCTCAAAAAAAACGCAAAAAATAATGTGGTGTCCCTTTCTTTACTGTACGATTATTATAATTAAAAATTTTAAATCAATTTATAAATGAACAATTTAAAGCAATTTTTCTATTTAAGTGTCGCTAAATTTTCAGTTTCAAAACTTGTATAAAAATATTTTTCAAAAGAAAGTTACTTTTTAAGGTAGCAAAACAATTATCAAGCACACTGAAAAATGAACTTTTTTAGTTTTATTTTTTAGTACTTGCTATTTTTAACTTAAAATTTCTTTTAATACGAAATTTTCAGTTAATGGGTAAAATATGTTTTGTTTCTATGGTTGAATCTTAATCTTTCATTAATGTATTCATGTCAAAATATAAGTATAAAATACCAATACGTAATAAACGTAAGATTTGCCAGCTGTTTGTTTTTTTTTTTTTTTGTTTTGTAGAAGGTAAAAAAAAAATAACGGTCGACTAAAAGCTAAAGTATCCCAGACGGGATCGTTAAAATATAAATAAACTACACGACTTGGCAGTATATTTTTTTCTTTTTAAATTGATAAAATTTGGGTTGTTTGTGGAAAACAATGACCTAAATTTTAATAAATTAGGTAATAAATAAGGAGCTATATATATAAATACTAGAGGTAAATATGAATTTGAAGGAGATGTAACAGAACAGAGATGGAAAACGATTCTGCTTTACTAATAAAAAAAAATATTCTGTTGTAAGTATAGAAGGGACCTTATTTTACAATGTTCAGTAATATTTTTGGTGATATGTTGTTTTGGAGTTTCAAACCTGATTCTATTGTCTTCATTTTAAGTACGTGATTGTATTGATGTTTTCACATTTGATCAACTTTTGTAGAAATTACGGAGAAGTGTGACAGTGAATGTACAGCTGTATTGTGCACACATTTTTAATCGTTCATAAATATAATGTTTACGAGAATGTTGCGTGAATAATATACGTAATATTACAATTTTAAAATTGGAAAAAATTTTTTTGAATTTCGTGTTATGTAAATTGTGGTTATCTTTGACTTGATATATGGAGGATCCTCCGTGAATGAAGCATGTTTTATTAACTTATTAGAAGTAAAATAATCTTTCATTATTTGCTGCATCAGTCCGTGGACTGGTTCGCCCCTATGCTGCGTCTTTTTCATTCATATCGGTTGTCGGCAGTCCTTTTCATTTCCGAATAATCGGAGTAGGCGGCATGCCTCATCAGGTTACCTACCCAACTTGATCCCGGTCGACCTCTTATACACTTTCCTGAGATGTATCCTTCAACTGCATCTCACAGCAGTCCTCCGGTTGGAACACGTGACCCATTCCAACGCAGTTTTCGTCTTCTAATTGGTTTAATATTTGTTGTTTTTCATCGACTCGATTTAAAATTTCCCGGATTGTTCTCTTCACTATCCAGCTCATTTTATCCATCCATCACCAGCACCACATTTTAAATGCCTCTATCTTTCCTTTTTCTTGTTTTGTCATGTTCACATTTCGAGTCGTAAGACGCTACCGACTAGACGTATGTCTTGACGATATACTTTCATAGTTCGATGGACATCGTTCTGTTGACGATTACTTTCATCTTTTTCATCAGAGCCTGTTTCACCATGCTGTTCTCGTGCGTCCGTTTTTGTTCACAGTGCTTCCCAAATACTTGATTTCACACATACAAAATTATTAGAGTATAAATATTAATTAATAAGAGAAAAACAAAAAGAAAATTAAATTGTAAACTTTACTATAATACGAATTTAATGTGTTAAAGATAAAGTTGAATAATCATGTACTATATATTCGATAGAGTGTTTGTATTATTCTACTGAAAATTACAATGATAATTTACAAAACATTTTTCTCTTTATATGGTTCATTTGCAATAACTCTGTCGATGGAAAATGCTTTTATATCGCAATCGGAATAGCTACTGCCGGTGAAATGTTCCATAACGCATTTTCCTACAGCAGGTGATTGTTGTATTCCTAAAAATATGTAATATGCGTTTTTTTAAAAATTATAACGTATATGTATATATATATATATATATATATATAGTAGTCCTAAGCTTTGTCAATAAATTTCGAAAATGTGTAGAAAAATAACTTTGAAATTTTGGAAATTTGAATACTCTACACATATGTAAATAAGGTAGTGCTGTAGCCTAGTGATTAAGGTGCTTGGACCCCGTCGGCAGTAACCAGATATTTCTATGCAGATGATCTAGCATTCGCGGTCACTTCTAACCATCGTCCCTCCATTTGTAAATACTTCAAGATTACAATCAACAATATTTTAACCTATATGGAAAAACATCTTCTACAGTTGGACGAAAACAAGACTAATTTATTAATCATGCACAGGAAACGAAAAAGGGACTACTACAATTCGCTACATCTCTCTATACCGAACTTTAAAATGAATATCGTCGAATCACTGAAATATCTTGGTATTACATTAGACTGTCGCTACAGTTTTAATCAACATTTCAAAAATTTGTCCAGTAAAGCTACAACGGTTCTAAATAAATTGCACTCCGTGTCTGGACGCACGTATGGGATGAGCACTAAACACCGTTTAATAATTTATAATATGCTAGTTGTTCCATTATTCACGTACTGCGTATTTATGTTTGAAGAGGCTTTAAAGCGTAAAAGCATTCAGGAAGTACTAGTTAAATCCCAAAGGAAATTTCTTTTGTTTATTCTCCGCGCGCATAGAACTACTTCCGGTGATGCGTTGCGAACAATAGCAGGACAATTGCCACTGCATTCCGTATTGCAGCATAAAATCTTGTATTTCAAAGGGTTAAATAATCTCAATTTGGAGTTGGATCTAAACAATAGATTTATTGAAATGCAAAATAGCTGGAACAATAGCTCAACTGGAAGATTAACATTTAGTTTTGTCCCCGAGGTTAAAACCAATCCAATCAAAATTAATAATATTAATACGTATGTGACGCAATTTCTCACTGGACATGGTAGATTTCAAAGTTATCTGCACCGTTTCCATCTAGCAGACACCGATTTGTGTTCCTGTGGAGATGCTCCTGAAACTGTCACCCATATCGTTAATGAGTGCGCCAAATGGAAATTCTTGTTTAAAGACGTAAATTGTTTTCCATTAAACAACGATAATTTATCAAAATTCCTGCACGCGGCGAATTTTATCATGGCTTCCAAATATTCGGATCTTGAAGATTTTTCATTTAATATATAATTTTATTTTAATTTTTATATCGGTTAATTTTTGTCTTTTTCATTTTCTTTTTATTGTTTCCAATCCATGAGGTGTTCATTCAACTGAGATACTCATGGCTATGTTTCAATTACTATGTATTTGTGTTATTATTCACTAATAAATAAATAAACAAAAAAAGAAAAAGGTGCTTGGATAGTAAATCAGAGGTAACGGGTTCGTGACTTGTCTTGTTCCGGATCCAAGTCGCTCCCAGGTTTACGCAGCCTGAAATAATTGGGTATCCGAGAAATCTGGGTAAGAAAGGAAGGGACTACCCTGCTGTCATTAGTGCTGTTAGGCTTAGTACATTGTGAACCTTAATTTCCCCAATCCCTAACGCCCTGTCAAGGCTATGGGACTTAATTTACTTCACATATATAAACATTGCATAAGTAAACGTTGATACCCAAAGGCCTGCTATTTAAACGGTTGCTGAAGTTTGAGGTACACGAAAAACGTGTGGTATTAAGGGATTGCTTGAGTGCCGCAAAATGTTGAAACAAACCGAAACAGCATTGAAACCGTTTGGCATGAATTATTTTTTTCTATGCACTACTAGAATATTGCAAACAAATAGGTGACGTTGTTCATCATCCGAGGCCTTTTTATCGGCGAATGCTATGAGAATATCTTTCGCAAACAGAAACATTTAACAAGGAATTAAACGTTTTTACAAGTAGCACGAGTCTCGTAATCTACGTGATGATCTGTATAGTGCATTGCTTTTCACCAGACTATGAGTCATCCACTGACGCTTAAAAGAAATACGGCTATCTAGGAGCAGGATGCTGTTAAAATGGCCCACAAAAAGGAAACCATTATCTCCTTTTCACAGATAAGAAAAATCTTTGCAATTTAAGAAAAATTAGCTCGTTAAGATGATAAATTATACACTAAAAATTGATCGAAAAGAAGCACTACGAGTTCAGTGGAGCCATATTCTGTTTCCGTTATGGTGTGATATAGAAAGTTTCACATTATAGGTTTACTAAAGTGCATTTTTATGATGCAGGGATGAAGACGAATGCAAAAATATAACAGGAGATGTTTGATAACTTAGTTTCACCGGCCAAATAGTTTCTTGTTCGCAAGAAAGCATTCGTATTTTGAGCAAAATTCTGACCCGACTTAAGGCCAGACAAATTTAATTTTGGTTTGCTAAGAATGTTTCTGACTTCGTACTTACAAATTATTGACCATTTGCAAGTTCAGACTTAAATATTTTAGATTATGACTTACGGAACCGACCCATGAAATCTGTGCTAACTAGAAAATAACTTGGCTTCTCTAAAGGCTAATGCTGTATGGTATGTTTAAAAAAAACACCACATTAAACTATTCATGCATGGATAGACCAATAGCCCCGTTAGATTTTATATTTATACTGCCAATGAATTTTAACAATTTTTTTTTTTTTCACTAAAAACTCCGTGTACATAAATTTTGCCCCATTAATGTGGATAATACCAGTGGATACGGAAAGGAGACTTGATGCTTTTGAAATGTGGGCATACAGAAGAATAAACAGGATAAGTTGGACAGAAGATCAAGAATGAGCAGGTATTGAGGAGAATGGGACTGAAGAATTGCATTTTGCTACCAATTATTAACGGAGCTAAACGGTGCTTTCTCCAAAGTAATATGTCTGAAGATAGGATGTGTCCGCTGGTGGCGAACGGGAACATTCCAAGAAAGGTACTGAGAGGCAGAAGAAGAATTGCAATGTTGGATAGGCTGGATAAGATGGTTTAATCGGATGTCGATTGCAACCTGCCACATGGGAGATGCTCATTAATAATAATAATAATATTTTATAAAGCGAACTTTTAAAATACCGACAGTATTTGCGGCTATACTAAGTCTGTTTGAAAAATAATGGGAATTTTGTAGTTTCGCGGGTTTTATTAGTTTGATTCGGACAATTTTTTCGTTGTTGTGTTGGTAAACATGTCTGAAAAGTATCTGTACACATTTTCCGCCATTTGGATGTTTCTTGTCAGCCGTCAAATGAATAACACGTGTTTTGGTATGGTCAGTGATTTTTTATTTTTATAAATAATGGATCGCAAAGTTTGCATTAAATTTTGCTATAAGAATGGAATAAAGTGTAGCGATGTTTTAGAAATATTAAAAATTGCTTTTGGTAAATCTGCTATGAGTAAAACAAGGGTTTATGAGTGTACAAGTGTTTTCAAAA
The DNA here is from genome assembly GCA_039619475.1 of Icerya purchasi. Lineage (NCBI taxonomy): Eukaryota > Metazoa > Arthropoda > Insecta > Hemiptera > Monophlebidae > Icerya > Icerya purchasi. The sequence continues at coordinate 399,789,759 of CM077116.1, read as the reverse complement.
AGGCTGTGAAGACGTTGAAGATGAAGAGCACTCTGGTCGTTTCAGCACGCTAACAACTGATGAAAAGTGGAAAAAGTGAAAGAAATGATTATGAACGATCGCCACTGCATGATAGCTCCTTTGTTTGCCATTATTATTGATTAAAATAGAAGAAGAGGGCCCCAAACGAGTAAAAACATTCTCTAGCGTTTTTCTGGTGTTTAGTTTATTGGTTGTTGGATGTCGTCTTGTGATGTGTATAATTTTTTGATAATTCGCGAACAGCGGCTTTTAATCTTTTGACCTATTAGGGAAGGCTTGAGAGCTGCCAAAACGTGCAATAAGCTCTCCTTGTCGGTTGTCGCTTCTTCAGCATAATTATTGAAGTCTGGTTTTGTAGCTATATTATTAATCAAATCATTAAATTCGTTGTATTCTAATAAGAAAGGTCGCGGTTCAACATCAAACAGATGTTTACATTCCTCGGTTAAGTTTGTGGAAGGCGGCGGTGTTTGAAGAGGAGGCGGTTTAATTTTTGGATATAGAATCACCTGTGTTTTCAATTTGGTTTACGATTGCTTCTTTATTCGCTGCAGTAGACATTAGAGATTTTTTAATCTGCGGTTGTGTTGGGAAAGTTAATTCTTCGTTACAAAGTCGGGCTACTTGGTATGGCATGATGTGGTCGCTCTTGTTTTGTATTTTGCTAATCGACTTCTGTTTCCATTTGGATCTCAGCAGTTGGAATACTCAATTGCTGCTCTTTTACTTCTGTTAGGTTAGTTTTATTACAGTTGGAACGTACGTGGTCTTCAAGTTGCAAGAAGATGCGATGATCATGTTCATTATGCCTTATAAGGAAGTATTCTGGTAGGTTAGAGCAGTTAATTTGTTCAATATACAGCTGTTTCGCCGCCAACTGATTATATGGCCAAATTCTTCATCGGATGGTTTAACTCCTGGAGATTCTATTTTTAAAAATAGTATAGATTGAAGATATAGAATTAGTTTGTTATTGGAGATAGTGGTCGATACGTTGGAAAGTATTAATTTATTAGTTGGATTTTTGATTCGTCGCGCTGTAACTATTTGGTTCCCTAAATTTATCTCGGCGCCGTTGGCGAAAAATGTGTGTTAATTCTTTGGTCTTCAAAAAAAAATTACAATTCTGTTTTTAGATATCCGAGAACCGGCAATGATGTTTAGTGGCCCTCCGACTAGGCCTTTTAGCGCAATAAAATAATCGCGGATATCGTGGATGGTTAAGAATGGTAAATTTATGCCATGCTCTTCAGATGGATAATTAAAATCATTCAGTGGAATAATTCTTTTATTAGATTTTACTTTTAATGCGAAGGAAGCTTGCGTAGTATTAGTATTTATCGGCATTGCAACATCTTGTATAGCGGATTTGTTATCAGCAGTATTAGACGCTGTGTTGATGTTATCAGATAATGAGTATATATTTATCGTTTGTGAGGTCGATGCGGATGCAGGGTTTTGTGTAGCGGAAGAAGTGTGTGTTATCTGTGCAGAAATATGCGTAACGGCATCGCCGGTAACCAGCTTGGCGATTATCGGGATTGTAGGTGTATTCTGGGTGTGTATGTGTGGCTTACCTGATATGTGTTTATGCTTACCTGGCTGATCCGTTCGATCAATGACAACGGTTTCATTAGGTTTTGCCGGGGGGGAAACGGTTTGCCATCCTTTTTTCCGGACGGCGGAGGGAGGGGACGAAGCATTATTTAATTTAGCGTAATTTACTAAGTTAACTCCGAAAAGATAATGCGTAAACACAAGACAGTTCTGTTACAGAATCTCTTCAATGTGAACTAATAAAATTAAAAAGAAAAAACATTTTTAAAGATCTTTTACACAACGTAAAGTGTTTTTCTTTTGTTATTGAAAAAATACATTTTTCTTTTCAAGCCTGGAAAATACATAATTTCCCAATTACTTTTTACTTTTCCTTAGTTTATTCAGAAGAAAATTGTATAATAATTAGAAATTTATCTGGTTTGTATGTTTTTGACAAGAAATACGAACTACATCTTTCCCGCCAATTGTGAACCACAGTAGCAAGACGTTCTAGGAAAAGACTCATTGCTATGCAGTTTATTATTACATCTGCTTAATAAAAATTATTTTAACACTTCAAATACGTAAGAATATATACCCCATAGTTTCGTTGGGCTAAGTTGTTTTTTTCTCTTCCAAAAAAAAAAAAAAAAAAAAAAAAATCTTCAAAAAGAGCTCTTTTGGGTCTTCTAAGGTAGATCCTACCCCCTTAAGACACGAAATAGGAGTTGAATAGAATCATTTTTTCGCATACTAGTAACACATGTTTATTTCGAAACAATTAAAACGGTATGAACGATAAGTAAGTATTCTAAGCTAATGCAAAGTAGTTCAAAATAAAGAAGGTACAAACCGTGTCCGCTGAAACCAGCAATGATGTGTATATTTTGATATGCTGGATGTTTTCCAAAAATAGGGTTCTGATCCAGTGTATTATAATCGTAGTAACCTGCCCAAGATCTTTTCATCTGCGATAATAAGTAAATACAGAGAAAAAAGCGGTAAGTTTTGATTTGGTTTCATATTTAAATCATTTTCTTCTTCAGAAGCTGACATGTAAAGTTCCAAAGTTTTTTGAAATTATTTATTTTAGTGAAAGATTCTCTAGTTTGTTTGCTAAACACTTTCAAAATTACTAATAAGATCTTTTTTCTTGACAGCACAGAGAGGCGTTATATAACTAAGCAGATAATTGTTACACTAATACGCTTGATTTTTTATAATAATTATGAAATTTGGCGAACTTTGATATAAGGCGCTTTCTATTGGCAGAATGGTATTTAAAATATAAATTTGATTATCGTTCTGAAGGTAAATAGTAAATTTATAAATGTTCGAAATATAAATACGTAATAGCGTAACGTGTTTTTCTTCGGAATTCGGTCGTACACGTAAATGCTACTTACACATATTGTAAAGAACATTCCCAATTATAAACAATATTTAGAGTTTAAAATAAATTCAATTACTCCATATATAAAAATAGAAGTTGTGAAATTCAAATGTTTGTTGAAAAAAATATCGCGTATAGATGGCGTACTTTTATTTTTTCGAAACTTGGTACTCGGTAAGCTAATGTAGGCCATATATGCTGATTGAAGAATTCATCATCAACAGTTAGATCATTTGTTTCCGGTTCTAGTTCATCGTTCGGAGGAGAACGACAGCAGATATAGTTTCCTGAAAACCCATCCGGTCTGAAATCGAAATTTTAGTTTTTACGTTAAATTTCGTATATTCAGACACCGATAAACTTATTGTTTTATATTTTTGTACATAACGAAATTTTTCGTACTACCTAAAGTGTACTCCATTTGGGTCAACTACCATTGGGCAATCTCTTCCGGGCCCGTTAGGCGATGAAATACAAAACACATAGCGTTTTCTACTTAAAACAACAAAATTATACAAAAATTAAAAGAAATGTACGCCAAATATGGAGCAAATTTTGTAGACCGTTATTTCCATCAATTGCTCTGTATTTAAAATAAAATATGTTTCCCGAAAATTATATGTAGTGATGATTACTGTGACAGTTTTAAACATTTGAAAAGGTAGAGTGAGAGATCAAATAGAACTAAATATTTCGATATGGTGTAATATAAAAAAAGAAGAAAGTACAGCTAAATAATTTTACTTTTATATTATTATTATTTTTTTTATAAAAAATTATAACAATCTGTTTTACCTTCGTTCAATGGGAATTTTAAAATCGTTATATCTGTCATTTTCCTTTTGTGTGCTTAATAGTTTTGAAGTAAATTTTCCTGTTTCCCAACCAGTTGCAATAATACAAGTGCTAAACCATATCTTCCGAACTTCACCATTATTCATTCGAATCTAATATTGCGCGATATAAAAAAAAAAATTACATTTCACCTAAATCATTAAATTTATTCTTCCTCTGTTGAAAATTATGGCAGTTTTAAAGCGATAACATATTACTGTCAGTATATTAGAGATTAAGAAAAATGTTTTTAATTTTTTTCTCTTTGAACGCAAAAGAAAAATTTTACTTAACTGTCTCTAGATGTATGTGTTTTGGGGATTTAATTCAGAATTTTATAAAAAGTGAGAGTCTGTTAGTACCAGATTTTTATATTTATAATTTTATTACGTAAGACTGTGGGGAAATTTTTGAAACTGCATTCAAAAATTATCGCACAGTAAAATGTTTACAGTTTAAATTTTCCAATTAAATGCAATTGGTTGATATAAAATATGCACTTATATGAAAAAAATAAAATATCGGCAATACTTGAACAGTATTTAGTTCCCCGTGTTGGGGAGATTTCTCTGTTACGGCAGAATTTTTTCCGCAATTAAATTCAATTACTTCACCATTTACATATTCTGCTCCTAAGAACTTGGCTTTTTTCTGGAAAGCCATGAGTAGACTGTACGGATCAAACCTACAGTGAACAAATATTTTTACACGTAAATTATTATAACTTGTTTCTTCAAACTATTCCGAACAATTCATTTTTGTCAATAAAAATTTAAAAAGTAACATAAATGTAGTGTACTCATACATTCCTTTTTGTTAAGCAGTAAATAAAATAATAAAATTAATAAACACTACAACGAATATCTTTTAAGACTGGATGTTAAATAAGTATGCTAAAAACGGGTTTTCAAGAGAATTCCCCATCTCCAGTAATAGAAAACAAAAAGAGAATATAATAAAAGTAAATTTAGTATTGTAATATTTGAATATCTGAAGGAATCCTAATAACCTATTTTCATTTAGAAAGAAAAAAACAAGTTCAGTCAAGCATGATGTTCATACGCTGAGGATTCCCCGTATGTAAGTTAACGACAACCATAATATTTACATTTACATAATACTAAATTCAAAACAAAGGAATTTGATTTTGGAAGAGGAACGTGTTTTTTTCGATTTTTTGAAATTATCGCCATCTCGAAAATTTCGTTAAGAAAATGAAATACAATTTCATTCCCGACAAATAGCCATCTCTCAATCAATATATCACACATGATCGGGAAAAAAAATTGTCGAAAATTTCGAGTATTCCGCGCCTCCCCCGGGGTCTAATTTTGACGTTGGAAACCCGGATGTTCCAAATTAGAAAAATATACGGGAATGTACATATTTTTAACGTTGTTCAAAATTTTTAACTATGATACTCGCGTCGTCCAGAAAGAGACACATACGACATCTTTCGGACTTTTTTGAACTTTTCGTCAACTTCAAAAGTTTCGTTAAGCAAATGGCTTATGGGTTCGTTCCCATCAAATAACCGATCTTTCCAACAATAAATCACATGCCTGGAAAAAAAGAAATATTTTCTTAAAGATCTTCGAACTTTCTTCGGCGCTCCAAGCGCCGAATTTTAAAATTGGAAATCCAGATGTTCCAAAGTAAAGAAATACACAGAGATGCGCAATTTTTTTACCGTTTGTTTAAAATTTTTAGCTATAATACATGAGCCACAAGCAGGAGCTCGTGCCTTTTTGAACTTCTGGTAAACTTCCAATGTTTTGTTAAGAAAATGAAATATTGGTTCGCTCCTGGCAAATAGCGCTCTTTCCAAAAATATATCATATTCCCGGAAAAAAAATATTTTTTCCCAGAAGTTCGAGCTTTCGAATCCCCAAGGGGCTAATTTTAAAGTTGGAAAACTAGATGTTCCAAATTAAAGAAATATACGTGGATGTGCAGATTTTCAACTTTGTTCAAAATTTTTACTTATAACGCTCGCGTCGGAAAGACTACATATTAGATCTCACACTTTTTGAACTTTTCGTAAACTTCGGAAGTTTCTTTAAAGAAATGAAATATGGTTTTGTTCTCGAAAAATAGCGATTTTCCAACGATATTTCACGTGTCCGGAATAAAATTTTTTCTCTCAAAATTACGAGCTTTCGGCTCCCCGAGGGTCTAATTTTACAGCTGGAAATCCGGATGTTCCAAACTAGAGAAATATACGGGACGCGTATATTTCTAACCGCGGTCAAAATTTTTAGCTGTAATACTCGTGGTGCTAGGAAGGGACACGTCATTTTTTGCGCTTCTTTGAACTTTTCAGCAATTTTACATAACTTTTGTATCGTAATTTTTTGATTTTATGAAAGTACCCGCTGATTTTGTATGCACGATGATTCTGCCGGTTGTATTGCTCAGTTATAAATGTTATGACATCTATTTGCACGTTTTTATTTCAAAAATATACGTTTTTCTCATTGTATAATCACTGTTGATCAAAATCCAAAAAGTAATCGCTATAAATAATTAGAAAATTATAAAAGTGTCAGCTGTTTAATAATTCCGTTCTAAAATACAAATATCTTGAAGTGTGAACTACTGGACAGATGAATTTTGGTTATAATTTTTAACAATGTACTTCATCATTTGTCTTGAATTTACGAAATTTTGCTGGCTTCACTAGAAGAACTCATTTTTATTCTGAAAAGTCCTATCTTGATCGGATAGTGTAGTGTTTTGAATTTTTTTTTTTATTTTTTTTTTAGGTATATTTATTCTTCGCGCTTCTTTACCAGCGTCATTAATTAACCAGTCAAAAATTCATTTTTGTATCCTAATTAATATTCTATCCTATCTACTATTAATTGCAAAAAATGAGATGGAAGCGTCAACATTATAGATGAAGCATAAATTGCTTATAGACAAATCTATTAAGTTAAGAAAAAATGAAATGTTTCATTCGAACTAGGAGTAATCCTGTAGCGGGCGCTTTAAAAATAATTGAGCAAAGCCGCATGTAAAAGACGTGAGAAAAATTGCTACGCGTTTTTTTTTCTTTTTTCAATTTTATTTTTATATTTGAAGAATAAATTATGCTAGGTTAATAATGAATAAATTTAGGTTTGTTTGTTCCAATTTATTTTTGGGAAATTAATGTAATATTTTCGTTATTATTTATTTAAAACTGCTTTAGCAGAAATAGGTTAATTTTTTTTTTTTTCTTCAAAAGCACAATCTTAACTGGTAAGTTAAATAATTGCTAATTATAATAATCTAAAATAAAATAACATGTGCGAAGTTTTGGTCCGTTGACCAAAGCCTCTAAAATAAATAACCGATTAGTACTACAAGAGGTCCTGTGGTTTGATGAGCCTCTTTAGACGCCGAAGGTCCTCATGTGTATTTAGTAGTCGAACCGCCTTGGGGTTGCTGTGCTGGCGTAGCCGCTTCTCATGAGCAATCGCGAAATCTTTGATTACTTCGCTGACTGATTTAACTCCAAGATCTCGATGCATGTCATCATTACGAGAGTAACGATAGGCATTAACGATTGCTCGAAGGATGATACTTTGCTGAGCTTGTACTTTATTGCGATTGGATTTTTTCGTACATCGCCATAATGCTATTCCATAGGTCCAGATTGGCTTGATAATTTGCTGGTAGAGGAGGCGTTTGCAGTAGATGTCAAGAGTGGAATTCCTGCCAATGAGCCAATATAATTGAGATATTTTTTTTTTTAAATCTGCTTCCTCTTCATTTTTACGTGAATATTCCATGACAGCCGAGAATCCAGGTACATGCCAAGATATTTGACAGAATTATACTGCGGAATTGGCTGACTGTTTAAATATATTCTACTTGTGGAATCTGCACGCCTCAGCGTAAACAGCACGTGCTGCGATTTTGCTTTGTTTAACTTAATACGCCAGCTATGCGCCCATGCAGCGACACGATTTAAGGCGCGCTGTAAATTATCATTTGCCTTTGATTGGTTATCGCTTACAGCCATGATAGCCATATCATCGGCAAACGTGGCTATAGTTGCATGGTCATCGATGGGCATATCACATGTATACAGCAAATACAGTAATGGCCCCAGCACACTTCCTTGCGGGACACCAGCTTGTATCGCGTAAAATGATGATTTTGCTTTTCCTTGCGCTACCCGGAACTGCCTACACGTCAGATAAGAAGTAAGCAGGCGACAAAAGTTACCTGGTAAGAGGTTACTAAGTTTTTCAATGAGGCCTCCATGCCACACTCTGTCGAATGCCTGGGCAACATCCAGAAAGGCAGCTGAACAGTACTTATTTTCTTCAAAAGTTTTCTCTATAGTTTGTACTAATCTATGGACCTGATCGATAGTCAAAATAGTTTAATAAAGTAAAGTTACGTACCAGCACTTTGGTTTGTTCAAGAAAGACTCAGTTCTATTCTTTTGTATTTGTTAGTAAAGAATACGATTTTTTTGCAATATTACATGCATTAAAACTGTGATAATTGGTAAAAAATAATTTTTTATGATATCAAATACAACATCAGGAGGGTGGCTACCCATCAGGGAATAAGCCGGGAATTTTGTCGTAAAACAGGGGAAAACGGTAAAAATAACCGAAAACGATATTTTAATAAGAACAATTTATTTAAAACGAAAAATGAATGCAATTTTTACTGTACTTTACTTAAAATAAATGATTAAGTTCTGTTTTAGTTATGTGAAATAGCTGCGGCGGTCAAATATCATCAATAGTAACAAAAAAAATCCATTCTTCTTTTTGTACCATTCTAGTAATCAGGAAATCGGGAACATTTGGACTGGGAATAAACCGGGAATTTAAAAATTACATTTAAGCGGTCACCATAATATTTCAGTCAGTTTTTTTAAACCCATTTGAATCATAGTGCAATTCATGGGCGTCGCCAGCGGGGGGCAGGGGGGGCAGCTGCCCCCCCCTGGAGCCTTGAAACTTTCTAATCAACTGGCCATAATGAGTGTTCATAGGCGCGTAATCATGAATAATTTGTCAGAAACCCACGAAAATTATGTTTTAATTAAGATTTTATTCTTGTTTAATAAAATATTAAGCCTTTACAACTTATAAATTTCATTTTTTCTATAACTCATATCCTTTTTCTATCATCTTGCCCCCCCCCGGCCCATCGGCTGGCGACGCCCTTGGTGCAATTGCGTTTTCTATTGGTTTCATCAATTCGGAAAATATTTTTAAAATTTACGCTGAATTTTAAAATTTTGTACAGTTCAAATTCGTACCTTCAAGTATAAACGTAATTCATGTTATTTAGCTTTGATTGTAGTAGGAAACTGTATATTGCGTAATTTTTTACGTTACTCTTAGTGAAATATTAAATAATAAAGTGATATATCTGTCTTTTATATAGAGGTAGAATGTATCACAAATTTTTAGTCGAATAGAATCTATTTCTATTTAAAAATGAAATACTGTTTGAAAAATGTATTTAAACAAAGACATTTTTTAAAGTAATATACGCACTAACCATCCTTCATGTTTTGTTCCGAGACATCCCAGTGTTATACCATCGATGTTCAACCAAGGAAACCTTTGTTTTACCTGATTCGGGGTAAGAAGTTCATTTTCGCAACCTAATGACCTGAATATCAAAAAAAAAAAAAAAACATTGAAAATATTTCAAGATATTTCAATAATAAACGGATTAAAATTAATACAAGGCAGAATAATGTTAGAAAAACTAACTTCTGTAATTCGTGATTTTCATTTAATTGATCTACACTGTCATCATTTGCTAAAACGAGGTAACCATTACGTATAAAATTAACATTTGGACTGCATTCGTTGGGAATTTGTAAAAATCTGTCAATATTTTCCAAAAATAATGCGGAATGTAAAGACAGGCAGACATTTTCCTTCAGCGAAAATTGTTGTCTTATGCCGCCAATTGAAAGAGTAGTTGAAGCTTCTTGATACTAGAAAATAAATGATCGATTATTACCTGAACATTGCTGCAGAAAAAGTTTTAAAAAATGCACTTAACAGCTGTTACGGTGATATTCGAAATTATTTACTGAATTGTCGTCAAATATATTTTTGCATTTGTACTAAAGATTAAGAATTATAAAAAAAATAATATTTTTAAACACACATGCTAGCGTATCTACGAGTATGTATGTGTGTGTGTGCGTGTGTGTACGTATGTATGTATGTGTGTACAGGCCCGTGCCCAGAATTATTTTTGGGGGGGGGGGGTGAAAATTTTCTTTATTAATTTTATAAATAACAATACATTTTTCACTAATATTCGTACTATTAATAATTTCCATCATTTTGATTTATAGATTAATAATTTACGTAAATGAATTACCCCGTATATGAACATTAATAAAAATAACATATGTTATTAATTATACTCGTAATAAAAAAATTTGCATAAAATATTAATGAAGTACCTAAAAATATGTTTTTTTTTTTGTTTTTTTTTAATAATAAAGGTACAATCCTAACCGTTAAATTAAATAAGTACCAATAAAATAACAAGTGTTTAACAATTAAATCTTATTTGGAGTATAAGTCCAATGACTTCAACCCATAAAAATATATTTAGATCACTAAGTCTAATGGATGTCTGCGTTTGAGACGTTTAGTGTCATAGCCGGTATCTAGCAGTTGTGTATTGCTTTCACATTTATGTGATTATGCAAACGCTTCTCATGCATCTGAGCAAACTCCTTAATGACATCGTTGACGGTAGCCATCTGGAGATCCGTATGAATATCATCATTACGTGAATATCGATTTGCATCTACAAATGCACGTAAGATTATATTTTGACGCCGCTGGATCATTTCTCGATTGGAACGCGCAGTACATCCCCATAAGACAATTTCATACGTCCAAATCGGTTTAATGATTTGTTTGTACAATAGTAGTTTGCAGAACGTGTCCAGTACGGATTGCCTACCTATTAACCAGTACAATTGTCGTACTTTGGTTTTAATTTGTTGCACTTTCATTTTGACATGAACTTTCCACGACATACGTTTATCCAGGTGCATACCTAGATACCTTGCAGAATCAGCTTGTGGAATCGCCTGATTACCAAGATATATGCGGTATTGATCACTAGCAGTACGTAGTGTAAAGAGAACGTAGATGGATTTCTGCTCATTCATCATAATCTTCCACCTTCTAGTCCATTCATACACCGAATCAACCCTTTGCTGAAGCTTGTTTGTAACATCGCCCTGATTCTGGTCGACAGCCATTAAAGCGGTATCATCAGCAAATGTTGCAGTGGTGGTACTATCATCATTTACAGGCAAATCTTGTGTATACGGAAGATACAAGAGAGGTCCAAGGACACTCCCTTGGGGAACTCCAGCCTGTATATTGTAAAAAAGTACCTAAAAATATGGGTCATATTTTTTCTTTTTTCTTTTAAAGATAGATAAGAACACCTTAAAAAATCATCAATATTTATTTTAAACTTTTGATTTTTTTTCAGATTTTTGTGTATTTATAATAACCATTTCACTTCTTATTGGGGGTGGGGGGGTAACCCCCGCGGACACGGCCTTGTATATATATATATATATATATATAGAGAGAGAGAGAGATAACTCGGCCATTTTGGCCTCACAAGAGGCTGTGCCCCTTCAACCCTCTTGCTTTCTTTTCTGTCTTCTTCTCTTCTATACTTTGTATAAAATATCAAAATTTATTACGTAATTCTTACTGGCATCAACACAAAAAAAATAACATAATCACAAAAATCCTATCCTAACATTTAATTTTTATTATATAAAATTAAGACATTTTTCGTTACATAAAATTGTGACATTTTTTCTAATGGAGGGTAGCCTAAGAATTACGTTGTAATTAATATGTATATGTAATGGTATTTATATAATATCTTAAAACGTTTATTTATTACTAAAAATTTGGAGAGATGGAAAAACAAGGTGAAAATTTGGTTGATAGCGTAGTATTAAGAGTAATAGAAATAATAACAAAAAGAATCATAATAACCACAGCGGATTTTGTTGTTTTTTTTTCTTACTTTGACCTTTCTCCGGTTATAACATTGCGGTTGTCTAAGTTAGCATATAGAGTAAATTATATTGTACTATTGTAATATGTAAGTTAACAAATTAAGATATTGTAAAAGAAAGTATTATTTCAGTCGATGGAAATATTGTAAGAATAAACGATAAATTAATGAGAGTGTGGTGGTAGTAGAAGTTAAAATATAGGGTAAATTAGTAATATATAAGGTAATATTTTTTTGTTGTAATAGAAAGTATATTAAGTTGTTGTTATATTGTACGAATAAACGATATAATTATGTTGGAAACCATGGACGGGCTAGTGCCCTGTGGGACTTGCAAATTATTAAAAAAAGTAAGTAATTTCGCACATTGGAAATAAATGAAATTATATTCTATATACGTTATAAAAAAAGTAGAGTATCATAAGATATTAAATGTCAATTTTAGATGTGAGTAACAGATTTTCAGTTCAACTAGTATATTTTCAGAATGTATTCTTAGTATTTCAAAAATCATTTTGTTATTTTTATATATTATGTTTTATGCATACTTATAATATTAACAACGCCATTTTGCTCCGGAGGCAATATAAAAAAAAACGTTATAAAAAATTGTTACGAAATACGTAACTGAAGTTGCAACGAAAGTTTTATGCAATCGTAAATTATTTTTTTTTTAAAAATGACGTAGTCAATTGAAATAGTTTTTCTATAAGTATTATAGAAAAACTATCATCTGGAAGTACAGAGGGTGTTTGCATGGCAAGGTCTGAAGGATTGATATTGTACTGTGCCCATTACACGGTGAAGATGAAATTCAAAAATAATAAAATAATAAAATAAAATTAAGAAATTTTGAAAAGCTGGTGCGAGAGTAGATGTGCGTGTAGGTGAGATCCTGTTATCGGTCGAGGCTAACCAATCATCAATCACCGCAAGAAGAAAAGTGTACCTAATTGGCGAAGAGGAAAAAGGAAATGACCAGAGATCGAAGGAAGATTTTTTGTTAAAAGTTAGTCTCGTTTTACCCTTGGTTCAAGTAATGACTCCTCTTTAAAGATTAGTCGTACAAGAAATTTCTCATTTTGGAGGCAGTTTCGGTCGTTAATAGAAAGTCGCTTGTTTGTTTCTTGCTTCGGAATTTGTTTTCATCTATATAAGTTAGGTTTTTCGAAGTTTTTGTCGAGTATAAACAAGCTTTTTAAAACGCGATATTTCAAAATCCGTAATCGGTAAAGTATCATTCGCGTAGGTCGCGGAATTTAAAATTAAAAATAAAAAGTATCGTTTTTACACGCCAACGAATTCCACCGTATCCTGCCGCCATCGATATACCAAACTCTGATTACGAGATGTTGGAAGTGATCGTCTACTTGCGAACATTAAAATTATATTAAAGTGATTTTATTTGAATTTATAATTAAGAGCATTGGGGGAGATCTATGTAAACAAAGTGGTTTCTCACAATACAAATGATCTTATTAAATAGCAGATGTTATATATCATTCTCAAGAAGCCGATTTTTACTAACGAAATGTTGAGTAAGTAAAATTTCGGACTGTAGAAGATAAGGTTGACGGATGAAAAATAGTGATCATTAAAACAAAAAAAAAAATCGTAGATATATTAATAAAATTTAGAGTGATTTTTTTTTTTTTTTTTCTGGTTAGACGAAACATATTTAAAGGAGCACTGTCTGTTTCTTAACGACGGTGAAAGGAAAAGGCTGAGCAAAAACGATTTGTTATTTTGTCGCTGGTCGATACTTACATGAATAGGAACTGAGAATAAATTAATACGTTAATTTAAAAAATTAAGACGAATACTTATATTACCGTAAGATCTTTTTCTACAACAACTACGCTCAATTTGTCACGAATTTTTTCCTTTAGCCAGTACGCAGTCGACGAACCTATTGCGCCGCCTCCGATAATCAAAATATCGGCGTGTTTGCTGACATCAGCATTGCTTTGATTTTCGTTTAACGACGAAGACGAGAAGTTTCGTATTACGGTAGGAGTGATATTAGTCTGATCGTTTAAGTCACTGAATTGTTTGCTGAACCGGCCAAATCGAATTTTTTCATCTCTGTTAAACAGCACTCGTTGAAAAAATCGACTGTTTCGGGTTAACTTACAATTACGGAAAAACATTAAACTGTGAATATTATTTTTATATGCAACGGGTATAATTAGCAAGCGTGCATTTCCTTTTTTTACATTAAATTAGTATAAACATTTTTTTTTTTTGTTTGTACGAGTATATCAGCCGTTAAGAAGTGTGGATAAGATATAATTTAAAACACGAATCCGCATGAAAACTAAGATAATACACTGTAATTTTCTGTGTATTATAAATGTTTCGCAAGATACTACTGTAGCACGTGCAAAAGATAAAATAAGTAAACAATTTCGCAGTAGTTCAGCGTTAATCCTGTTGTGAGCATATAAAATTCTGAGTAAATAAATAAATGTTGTAATTTAAAAATTAGAAGCAAAATGTACCAAGCAAGAAACTTAATTATACGTTTATGAATATCAGAGACCACTTTAGCAAAAGATTATTATATGCTCAGAACGGACAGTGCTTTTTACTTGAAAAGCTGCATAGATAATTTATTACATCGTCTGTTTTTTTTTTTGCTGTGTGTATGTGTGAATCGAAAAAGGATTATAGAGCTTAAAAAATTTGAAATATTTATTTAGTTAATTTTTCAATTTCGTGTTACATTATTTACAATTAATCACGAAGTTGAAAACATTTTGGAGGAACAAAACGATTAATCGCTGCTTTAATTAAGCATCCATTTTTCCAATTACCATTTGTAGACCACGCTTTATATCACTCTTCGTGAATTTCATTAATGGCTTTCATGAAACACGTTCTTTATAACATCCGTTATATGAAAACATATTTAATCGATACAAAAATGTATAACGTAGTCCATCATTTAATAAGGGTCCAAGAGGCGTTCCCATTACAAAGTCCGAACCTGAGTTTTATATATACATATATATAAACTCGGTTATTTTGGCTTCGCAAGGGGCTCTCTACCCCTTGATCCTTCTTGCTTACATTTTCTTTTTACCTTCTATACTTTGTATAAAATTATCAAAATTTACAACGTCCTTCTTACCGGCATGATACATTTTTTTGCTACAAAATCTAATGGGTATATGATTAAGAATGACGTTTTCATTTAACATTTAACTTCCGTTACAAAAATTTAATGGGGGCCAGCCTAAGAATTAAGTTATAATTAATGTATATATATATATATATGTACATACATATCCATTTACCCAATGAATATGACCCCCTCCACCACTTATTCGTGATAATTATTTTAGAAAAGTATATATTTATATTTTAAACAGTATTCTGATAAAACACATTCAGAAATGGGTAAAAAATTTGAAAATTAAAAAAAAAAAATTTGTATATTTACTAGTGATTGTAAGATGATTGCACTTATGCATCCGACAACGTTACTAAACATCTAAGTTCATATTAGAATAATTTAGAATATTGTACATACAAAATACCCCAATAAATCTGTTGTCAACAGAAATGTAGTTATCGCTTATGTAATAAGAATATTGATAATAATGGTTATAATAATGATACTTTTACATCTATCAGTCGCTTCTCTCATGACTATATAACATTTATTTTATTTAAAAAATAAACGCGGTAGATAAAATTTTGTTTTAAAAAACGCTGTCTTTTTGCCAATTATAAAGTATTTAGTTTTAATAAGTCACCTCTCCTTCTTAACCTGATGCTTTTCATGTTCAAGAGAAGAAAACTATATTTTTAAATATATCTTTTAAAACTTACCATTTTCAGTTAGCATTACGTGAACTGGGTTGGAAATAAGTTATCTATTTTAAATTATGTAAATTATAGTTTGCACTGTATGTATGTGCATGAATGAACCTTTTATAAAGTTTAATAAAAAACCAAAACAACTCTACACATGGGTTAACTATGGTGTACATATGATTATGTGTAATTGGACATAAAATAAAATTCTAATTTTAAAAAATAATGAAAGTAAATAAATAGAAAATTAAAGTAAGCAAAATTTTAATATTAAAAAAACGTAATTATATATCGTTAACGCGTAGACGCAACTCAATTTTTCATTTTTAAGTTATTATATATATCAATTTCGATCTTCCATTCAAATTATCCTTAATGTTGAACTTCACAAAATTACTCTAGGTGTTTGAAAATAGTTCTACCAGTATTGAGACAGTTATTTTTTTAAATTATTAGTCTCCGCTTCAACTCAAAATTTGCTGTATCTCAGACCATTTGTAGAGTTAAAATGTGTTCAATGTAATTAGGCCATTTTCTTATTTATCTCACTTTTCCGCTGGACAGACGTAAAATTCTTCTTAAAAGTTTTCTTCATAATACAAACATATCTCAGGTTTGAAATATTGTAGAGAATGACCTCCCGGGTTAATAACATTGAAGAAGCGATACCCTCTTTGCCTCTTCGCAGTCAGTGTCTATAATTGACATCGAATAATTAAATTCAATCTCATCTTATGTGTACTTTTTAAAATTTTAATAGGGGAATAAATGCGTTAAAAATTTCATCGGCGGAGAAATGTAAGCACGGCTATTAGCGGTGAATACTTGTATAAAAAAATAAAGGCAGTTTCATATCCTGTAAAAACCAAAAATTTATAAAAAAAACTTAAAACTTCCGGAACCACAAAGAGTAATAATATAATATGGAACAGTTAATAATGAAACTTCTCGTATAAAATATAACGTAATATTGATAAACGCCATTTCGACAGGAACTCCCGTTTCATTTCGGTAATAGAAATTCTTCAAAATTAACATCTCCACTTTAAATATCAAGAGAATCATTGAAAAAATCAATTATTAATATTCATGTAGATACATTTGCAGGGAACAGTCGTCTTCTAATAAGCGATGTTTTTTAAATTAAGATAAAGAAAAAATTTTACGCGAACGTAATGCGTGACAAATTCTGAAAATTATTTAATATTTTATTTTTCACGAATGTTAAAATCGCGATTATTAAGGATCACTGTCCATATGATTCATTCGGATACTATCTTTTGTTTCAAAATAAAGTCTTAATATATATTTATATTTTCGCTTTATATTTAGATCTATTACTTTATGTAAAGTATTTAGGTATGACAGGGAGACGGAAGATGAAAGCAGGCCGATAGATTAAAAAAATCAAAGGTAAAATTATGGCTTCACGATTAAAAAAGTTCAACAGCCGCTATAAGAAATGAATCGATTTATATCAACCTTTATTTTGCATTATATTGTTACGAACTTCAATTTCGGTATTGATGGTATTCCCCATATCCGGCTATGATTTAAAGCTGTTCAGGCGTCATAAAAAAACTAATATTTTCCGGTTGATGAAAAAAAAAATAAGAAACTTTTTCCAACATACCGCGACCTGAACTATAGTGTTTTTACGCGGGATCCTCCACGCGCAAGTTAATCGCAACCCAGGGAAAATAACAACTTTCTCTTTTGGCTTTTATATTTTTGACTCTAAACGATACCCGGTAACGACGAAACGATTAAAAAAAAGCGCGGCTAGGCGGATGGCGTCTTTTTGTCTTATAATGCTGAAAATCTGACTAGTAGCGGTAATTAACGGCAATCACCCGGCGATCAGCTGTGACCAATTGAACACTGCCTTCTCACCTTGAACACATACAACAGCAAAAGCCATATCAGAATCGCGCTACTCTTTTGTACGCACGCGCTCATTCGCCGTATCAATCTTGTAAGAGGGAACAAAGTTAGAGGTACAATACGCTCTCACACTAACACACTAAGATGATGTGACACTGCAAATTGCCTAGACAGAAAAAATCCCCAGTTTTACCGTTTCATGCACATCTTGGTCTGAAAATAGCTACACCGAATAATAGATAAAATTCGCTCGATTTTACATCGAGCAACAATAGACAAGAATGTCGACTTATAATGCTGGCCGCTCTGGTCCGCCTTACTGCTCCGCCTCAAATTCATTCAAAACAATAACAGAATAAATTAACTGGAACAGATCGTAGTTAGATAGGCGTCTAAAAACCTTACGATAAGTTTTCCAAAAGCGCAGTTCCTTAACTGTTCAGTGTCTTTTTTTTCGCTTTCATTCGGTTTATTTCGAAAACTAATGAAGGAATATTCATAGAATCTTAATCGTATACGTAAATTCTGACTTATTTGTATGATTTTTTATCGATTTTTAACCATATACTTCCGGACTGCGTATGTCTATATTATTCGTTTTGGTCTTTTCGCTGTTTCCTTTCGTATACTCGAAGACAAAAGATTAATAATAGATAATCGCGTAGTAGTCGAATGTTTGTTAAATTTATTTAAGACTAAGATGCTAAGATGGTATAAGTAAATAAAAGATGGATAACTAATTAAAACAGCTTGCGTACAAGTCCGCAACACAGTGAGACATTTTCATGTTTTCCCGTAAAAGTAGGCTTTGTACAGCCATTCAGGCATCCGCCGACATTAGAATGTCGTTCGCTTCGCGGCTTCCGTCGATATGAGAATGTCGCCGGGCAACCTCTAAATGCCTTGTACATATTATGTTGCAACGTATAAAGCGTTCCGAGATTGAACCTACGTTCTGCACCTCTAAATGCTTTGTACATATTATATTTCAATGTATTTGCAAAAATATATATTTAACAACTACTACCGTTAGTACAAGGTTCCTTATTTGCATCATTATCGTTAGGGGTAGTAATACTGAGTAATGGCCGATGGTGAGAAAAGTACGACACATAAGCTAACGTTTGTATGTTCGATACGTTTCGAGTAAAGATTCCGTCGATGCACGTCATATTTCGCGTTGTCGAAAGGTCCACCCATCTCACAACCGAACGTTTCACTCATGAATTGACTGAATCGCAATCCATCGTCCGAGCGGAAATCGATGTTGAAATCACCACAGACTACGATCGGTAAATCGTACAGCTTTATTTGATCGATAAAGAGAAACAGACCTTTCAGCTTGATCGAGTACGGGAGTAGGTAACGCTCGAAGAACTTGATCTTATCGTTCAAAGTTGTCCCGTTTGAGAGGTACGTCGAAAAAAGTAACAGAGGCTCTCCATCGATCATCGTTTCGGCTTTGCATATATCACCGACGTCCATCGATATCACGTTACATTCTTCGAGACCAGTTTTTTCCTGATTGATACGAATCAGCGGACGGCTGCGGCTCTTCAGAGCGTCCGAATCCAATTTCCTTTCGTAAATCGCTATACCACCAACCATCTTACCGTTGTCGCGTTTGTGTCGATTTACGAGCGAGTAACTTTCAAGTTCAAATTTATCGCAATCGGCGTTTGATAACCACGTTTCAGAGAGAGCGAGTAAACTGCACGAAGGTATAACAAAGTCACACGTTATATCGAGCGAGTGTGAGCGCATCGACAGACCGAGTACGCGGACGATCCACAAAATCTCGACAGCGGGAAGCATGCGTGCTTAAACGATGACGCGTAAGACGTTCAAACTTAGTTCTAATATCTTTCAACTGTTTTTCGCGTCCGTGGTAAAATCGGTGGTCCCCATTCCTATTCGTTAGGAACGACCCTTCGTACAAAGAACATCGAGACAGAGCGACGTACACGAGTTGCTGGTCGTGCGATTTCGAGTATTCGTATACAACGCCAGGTATGTACTGCCTTGCGATTTGTGAATCGATATCGCGCAAGCAGGTGTGAGTAGAAATGTCGATCGTTTACCCATCTTACTAGGAAGCGTCACCGTTGACGAACGAAAGCCGATCGGCGTCCAATGCTTTTAGATATACGGATACGCTACACAGTGTCTATCCGAACTTTCGATCGTGGTAATTTACCGATTTTAACGTTGTCGAATTTTAGCCAAAGTCGAATTATCTTGCCGGTTTCGCGAGAGTGTTCGATGTACTGCAGCAGGCCTATCGCGCCGTTCACGAGACCGTCGGTGACGTCGATGTTTACTCGCACCATGTACGGCTTGTCAATAAGGAGCTCGATCTTGTATGGTAGACCACCCGTCTCATCGAGCTCCATCTTGTGCACCTTGGTGCGAACCGACGCGAGTTGGTCTCTCGTTCGCTTCGGAATTCATAACACATTTCATGGGAGAGCAACGGTTTACACGAGACTAAAGTTACATTTAATTTATAATTACTATGGTAATTGTTTTGTGCGCTTAGCAAATGTAAACAAGGAAATGACGCGTGAAATACACAATCCTACAGTTTTCATAAGAAGTCGTTATAGGAAACACTTCTCCATTTTGTGACGCTTTTCAAGTTTATGTGACAAAGTAAAGAGACATGAAAATATTAGTAATCAGTCGTATCCAATTAAAGACATGTCATTTTCGTAACGATTTTCCGTGACGGCCCATTTCGTGACGCTTTTCAAGTTTATGTGCCAAAACAAAGACATAAAAATGTCAAAAGACAACGCAACACAAAGTGGCGTTAGAAAAAATGTTATAGATGTTTTTATTTTCCAGATAATACCAGTACGGTCCACTATATAAAAGAAAGCACCAAATTAGGTCAGAAATCTCTCAAGATACTCTAACATATTCTATCCAACTAGATCAATCGACCAGTAAATAACAAACTAAAGAAATGAATAGATAATCTATAGGAACAAGTAGGAAAAAGAAAAACCTAGACAAAGGTCACATCTTCACATCTTACAATTCATGCTCAAATGAAAATTAAAATAATACAACAACGTGAATTTAAAAAAAAAAAATATATATGACGTCCGTAAGCTGAATTATGCCGTTTTTCAAACAACAAAATATACACCGGTTCCACAAGGGGTGTGGGCTTGGCCTTACCAATTAGGAAAGTGCAATCGTTTATGAATTCCTCAACCGAACGCCAAATTTCGAAGAGATTATATTTAGAAATAATAAAAGAAGGAAAAAGAAAAATATGAAACCAAACCACGACAAGTTGAGTAAAAACATTCTTCATGGTGCTCAAAACCGCGAAAGTGAACATAGTAAATCTTTTTTTTTTTTTTTTTATATTATTTTATTGATACAATCTTAATTTATAATTAAATAAGTATCTACTTTAATAAATGTTGCCTTAAACTAAGCCAAATCCGTATGGAAGCAACAGTCCATTGACCACTGCTCCTAACATATTACATATTTACAATAAATAATAATTACAATCGTACATCTTATATCCTATAATGTATATGTATATATACATACACATATATATATATATATATATATTACTAAATTAAATCTGATGGATGGCGTCGTTTAAGGCGCCTTACGTCTTCTTTGGTGTTAAGAAGTCGAATCATTTCTACGTTAACATGTCGATGAATCCGTTTTCCATGTTTAATGGCCATTTGCTTAATAACATCATTGACTGATGTTATATGTAGGTCCCTATGGATATCATCATTACGAGAATAGCGATATGCATCGACTATTGTTCGCAAAATGATGCTCTGCCTCGCCTGAATTTTTGCACGATTTGAATTACTGGTACAACCCCAGAGCTGTATTCCGTATGTCCATATCGGCATAATGATCTGCCGATACAGAATGCATTTATATCGAACATCCAGTGGCGATCTCCGACCTATCAACCACTGTAATTGTTTCGCTGTGTGCTTAATTTGTTGGCACTTCATTTTAACGTGCACATTCCACGTAAGACGCCTGTCCAAGTGCATACCTAAATACTTGGCAGAATTTACCTGTGGTACAGGTTTATTCCCCAAATATACTTGATAATTTGTCTTTGTTTGGCGGTATGTGAACATAACATATGCTGATTTCTCTTCATTCAGTTTGACTTTCCAGTCCGTCGCCCACTTCTGTACATTATCCAAAGCATTTTGTAAATTGTTTGTAGCCTCGAGGTGGCTGCTGCTAACGGCTAAAATAGCAGTATCGTCGGCAAACATAGCTGTCGTTGTACTGTTGTCGGTCGGTAGGTCTTGGCTATATAGAAGATACAACATAGGTCCTAAGACACTACCTTGTGGAACTCCAGCCGTAATATTATAAAAGTTCGACGTAGAACTTTCATACGCTACTCTGAACTGACGATTAGCCAAGTACGATTCTAACAATCTACACAGGTTTCCAGGTAATATTTTGCTCAGCTTAAAGACAAGGCCTTCATGCCACACTTTGTCGAAGGCTTGCGCAATATCCAAAAAAACTGTCGGACAGTATTTCTTGTCTTCAAACGCTTTATTTATGACAGACGTAACTCTGTGAACCTGGTCAATTGTCGAATGATGTTGTCGAAATCCAAACTGATGAATCGGCAGATCTTCTCCAATCAGCGGTAACAATCTCTTCAACAGTAATTTTTCAAATAACTTGGATATCACCGGTAAAAGTGATATAGGTCTATACGATGTTACTTCAGAATCTGGCTTATTCGGTTTCTTAAGCATTATAATTTGCGCTGTTTTGAAGCAAGACCGAATGTGTTCGAGACGCGTACATGCATTAAAGAGGTAGGTCAACATGACAATACCTTTTTTTGATAATTCTTTTAAAACTTCTGGGGATATTTCATCGATTCCGGGAGTTTTCTTTGAATTGATATTTTTATCGATTTCTCTGGCTATCTCATACGGTGTAAATGTAGTTAATCGTTTGTTTTCGTTATATGTGATGGTGATGT
This sequence comes from Icerya purchasi, assembly GCA_039619475.1. Taxonomy (NCBI): domain Eukaryota; kingdom Metazoa; phylum Arthropoda; class Insecta; order Hemiptera; family Monophlebidae; genus Icerya; species Icerya purchasi. The sequence continues at coordinate 399,767,203 of CM077116.1, read as the reverse complement.
CCACATCAGAGTAAATATCATGAGGCTGGAACACGTGCGTCAAGTAATGTGCAAATAGTTCTGCTTTTTCGTTATCTTGTCTCGCCCAATTTCCAACTTCATCTCGGAGTGGAGGAACATGCTTGACAGGACGTTTAATTCGACGGGTCGCTTTCCAGAGAGAATAATCTTTATCAGCAAATGGACTCAGTCCCTCTAAGTAATTTGCGAACGTTTTGTTTTTTATATTTTTTATCAGCATATTGAGCTGCCGACTGATTCGATTAAATGTGTTCTTATCTTGTGGATCACGCGAGTTGTGCCATTTGCGTCTTGCTGTTCTCCTTTCTGAAATTTTACGACGTACTTCTAAAGGAAGTGTGATTTCCTGTGCAGTATTAACCACTGGTTCCGGAGTAGAAACTTTTGCTGCTTCGCGAATTGCTTCTATGAAACATGCAAATTGTTCCTCCAGTTCACTGTTTGTTTTTAGACGTATCTTTAGATTTATTCGTCGATCCAATTCTTCTCGAAATGTGTCCCAGTTTGTATGTTTATTTGTCAGAAAATGTTTTTTATTTTTCCTTATTACAGTTGTACTAATGGTTAATAGAACGGGAGTATGATCAGATGTGAGATCAATAATACCTTCTGCTTCTACATAACTATTGGCAATGCCCCTTGTTATGAAAAAATCGATGAGGTCGGGTTTTTTGCGCCTATCAGTAGGCCAATATGTAGGTCTTCCTGAGCTGGCTATATTACATTGCAAACTTCTTATTGCCCTTAGTAATTCCTTTCCCTTGACGTGAGCAGAACTTCCTTTATTGCTTGAAACGCGACGTGATCCCCATGCTTCATTTTTTGCATTCATATCACCACCGATGATGTATCTATTGCCGAAATATTTCAAAAAGTTGATGTATTGATCATACTTCAGGTTATGTTTGGGCGGAAAGTAAACAACTACCACATTAGTTATCGTACTATTCTGCCAAACTGCGACTGTAGTTGCTTGTGCGAATTCTTCGCAAAAGTCGGCCTGTTTGTAGTGTTTAATGTTATTTTTGATAATAACGGCTGCACCTCCATCTGGGTGTGGCGTATGGTAAATTGTGTACCCTTGAATTCTAGGGTAGTTCCTGTCGGTGAAATGTGTCTCTGATATTAGTGCTATATCTATTTTACTGTCGTGCAGAAATGTTTCTAATTCTGCTAAGCGTTCCATGAGTCCATTTGCATTCCATGTTATTATACGCAAAGATGATTCAGTCATTGCGCTTATTACGACGGGAACGTCGTTTATTGTGCGACACTGTCAATGCAGACTGTTTATGTTCAAGTGCACTAAGTCTGTGAGAAATAGACTGAACTTCTTTGGTTAAATTTGCAAGCGCTTGCATAATTTCATCATATGGCACTGCGGAAGGAGATGCTTGAATTACAGGAGGACATCCTTGACTTGAGATATTCCGATGTTCAGTCTTCCCCTGTGTCAATTTTGTAGTTGTACTTGTCGACTGTACACTTTGCCGTGTTGGTTTGCTTCCAGCTATAGAAGCATAAGATATTTGCGGTTGCACGAATTTTACAGATTTTTTTTTTTCTGTTGTTGGATTCGTTGTACCGCTGACGTTTTCGGTTTTTTCAATATCCTATCTATTTCACGGTAAGTAGGACATCCTAGGTAATTTGCACTATGATTGGCACCACAGTTAGCGCATTTAAATTTTTTAGGATCTTTCAGTTTGCATGTGGAAGACTCATGTTCTCCTGCGCATTTGAAACACTTAACTGGCCTGTTACAGTTACGTTTTGTATGATTCTATTTCTGGCACCGTTTGCACTGCGGTATTTGGTTATCCTTGTGTGGTGCTTCTACTTTTACTTTACTATAAGCGATACGTGTAATATTATAAATTTCTTTATTATTATCTGATATTTTCAGATCTACATAAAACAAGGGATACGATTTTTTCCTTCGTTCAATTATGGCATTATTCTCATCGCGGATTTTTATTGTTTTTTCTATATTAACAATGTTTACTGGTTCGTGACTTAGATTTCTTAGTTCGTCTTCTATTGTATCAGTAGTAATTGTGTGATGTAAACCTCGTATTACCACACGATATGGCTTTTCTGATTTTAAACTGTATGTGTGATACTGAAAGTTGCTCTTTTTCAGCTCAGCTATTAGGGCTCGGAAGGCATTATCTGTATGTGGGGCAATGATAATGTCTCCGTTCCTAGCTGCTTTAAACGTAGCAGCATGTTCGTCTAAAGCACGAGTAACATCAGTACTGAAGTCTGAAAAGTTAGTGATGCCAGTTACTGTAATTTTTGGTGGCATTTTTGGTTTAACTTGCACATGTTGTTCTTGATTCTGTGATTGATCTTGTTGCATTTGGGCGTGTTTTCGAGCTTCTTCAAGCTGATCTTGTTTCGGTTCTTCTTCTTGTTGTGGTATATTGGATATGGGTACATTCAACCGATTTACTGTTGCCGAGGCGACAACATCCTCATTGCTAGTTAGTTCACGTGGTATTTGAGCATTTTGCTGTCCTACCAATACACTAGGAGTACTTTGCGAACGTGTTCTCGTGCTTATGCCTCCTTGGTCTGCTAACTTTTTATTCAGAAGTGTAACCTGCTTTTGAAGCTGTTCTATTTGCAGTACATACTTCTGTTCTCTCTGTTTCGTTTCAGCTTGCCATTGCTCGTATTGCTGCATAGTAATACCAGCGGCTTGTGATTGCGCAGAGGAAGCAATTTCCTGATCCATGTGAACCTAGGTTACTAATCGACACGCGTAAAAATGATAACGATCGATAATAAGTTACAGTACGAACGTTCGATATTTGTCATTTTATATGTGGCTACACTGATAAAATATTTTGTCGTGCTCTCTGTACAGCGATAAACCAAAACGAAGAGGAAGAAGAAGAAAAATAGAAGAAAAAATAAAACAGTTCTTACCGACTGGTACAGAATTTTGATGAAGAGTCCGATTTCACTTTAACATTTATTACTGGTATTTTTAAAAACCGTGGGAATATTATTTTAGAGTAATCAATTTTTCAGAAGACGAGCGATAAACACAGAATACACAACCCGTCATCAAAACTTCACAATGCTATATGACATAGTAAATCGAACAACTGATTTAATACATAAACCGCAAATCATTCATCGCACACAATGCTTGGCCCGTCGACGAAGTAATAATTCATGGTCCAATCTAGAATGCATTGTAGACCCACTTGCCCCCCCCCCCCCGAAAATAAATAGTTTCACCGAAATAATGGTCGTATCAAATTACTTTTTTTTTTTTACTAATAATTTTATCTTTATTTTTTTTTACATCGAGTGACTCGTCAAGAACATGTCTACAAAATATCCATCTGTTGACTTATTTATGATATTTCTACGTGTTGGACAAAATGACGTTAGCCACTTCTGTGAGAAACTCGTACTCCTTGAGCGCCGCATCGCATACAGAATACTTTTTACAGCGCAGATTTTCCGTCGCACATTTCCTGGGCAAGATCGAAGAGATGTCGAAAAAATATCTTTAAGAATTTAAAAGAGGGGAACGTGCGGGACATGCGGCTTCCAACACCCACAGACACACAGCACACGAAGGTGATCCAGACAAATGTTCTGCAAAAAGTCTCAAAGGTGGAAACAAAACTTAACTTGAAGATTACGAAATTTAAAATTTCATCTGAATTATCCTAATATAACGAGTAAAATCGCGGAGTGGCTAGTAAATCTTATTGTTTATGATTTCTCGAGTAACCAGACTACTCTTTACATCTGACTAGAAAATACTTAAGCCTATAGATTCATGACGGACTAGATAATTAATATTATAATTTTTTTAATTTCGAATAAACAAAAATTGTTAAATATATATATATATATTTTTATTTTTCAAAGTTTCTTAGCTTTAATTGCTTCTTGTTTTAGTTCGCTATCCTTACGATTGTTCCTCTTTTGATATTGCCTAGTTCTATTTACGTTTTTATGGCATGACTTTACCTCTACTTGTTTATTTTTCCATTTACTATTTTTATCTTTATTTTTAATTATTATTGTTGCGTCATTGCTTCTACTTGTATCGGTATTCATGTTAACCTCATGATTCTTCCTACTGTCATTATTATTATTATTATTATTATTGCTGTAAAATAATCTAATCTTTCCGTTCTACAGACATGTCGATGGGTTCAATTTGTTTCTCGTTCTCTTTACCCCTTTCGATGGAAGATTTTAAGGCCGTATCAATATGTCCTTCGCTTACTTTTATTTTGTTCGTTATTTGATCAACAGTGACTCGCAGGTAATTCTCCAAATCTTTTATTTTACATGTCATTTCTTCCTTAACTTCCTTAATTTTATGATCTGGGATATTGTTAAATTCCTCTTCTATCCTCTATTGATATATGTTAAATTTTTCATCCAGTTTTGTTTCTAAAATATCAAATTGTTTACTTATTTCTTTATTATTACTTAATTGATCAAATTTTTCATTTAACTTGTTATTATTATTGTTTAATTTATCAAATTTTTTTATTTAATTCTTTATTATTATCATTGCTTCTATTCATTAATTCGAACATAATTTTCTCCATGTAGATTCAGATCCACGAAGCCTTAATACCTTAGATTCGGAGATTTTTAACCTTTTGAACCGGTCTCAAAAAAATATTAGACTGTGCAACACCGCCTTCCTCAATGAAACCATCTGGGATTGGTTGTAACTCATGATACAGATCTCGCTTTGTCACCACTCTTCATCATATCCGAGTCTGACATAGCTTTTTTTAATCTTAAATTCCTCTTAAAAGTAGAGAGAGTCCCGTACCATTGACAGAACGTCGGGAACTGTGAAGTTAAGGTTCATAATACAAACAACAAAACGAAAAAAATAATGCAAAGACTAGAGTAAAGAGACATGTAAGATAGTGACATGAAAAAACTGAAAAACTCATCTGTTTTGCTGTTGTTCGATGCACGATCCCTCCGGCTCCTTACGGTCTTTTCCTCTTCTTTTCCTCCACTCACTCGTTGAAAATATTAATTTCTGATCCACAGGAGTCTTTCTGCACACTAGTCCATGTTCGGGCACCATTTGTTATTAATTTCACCTTCGGTATTGGCGGTCTCTATTCTGATACTATTTGTGTTATATTCGTTTTTCTTTCACGATATTCAGCCAAGATTGGAAGCTGTTTGGCCGTCATAAAAAAACTTGTACTTGCGAGTACCAAAAAAAAAAAAAAAAAAACGAATAAAAAACAATCAACTTCTTTCAACACACTATGGTGCAGAGCACAGTGTTTTTGCACGGGAGCCCACACGGTGAGGTCAATCACAACGAGGGAAAACAGAGCACAGTGAAAGACCAATCTTCATTTTAATATGCATTCCATGAAAAAAAAACAAAACAACGATTTTTTCTTTTGGTTTTTATATTTTTGACTAGAAACGGGAACTAGTAACGACGAAATGATTAAGAAGAAGCGTTACTTGCTGATGACGTTTTTTTCGTATAATAATGAACGGATTAAAAGCGATGGTGACTACAACAAATCTGACTAGTAACGGTAATTAACAGCGATCAACTGTGATGAACATTGCCTTCTCACTTCAAATACATATAACGACTACAAAAGTCATTTCAAAAGCGTGCGCTCTTCTGTATCTACTTGCACGTGCTCGCACGCTGTATCAGTCCTGTAAGAGACAACGGATTTAGAGCTCCAATGCATACTAAGAAACTAAGATGATGTGACACTGTAAATCGCCTAGACAGCAAAAATCCCTAGTTTTACCGTTTCACACACATCTTGGTGTAAAAATAGCTCCGCTGAACAATAGATGAAACTCACTCGATTTCGATTTTACATCGAACGAAAACAGCCAAACATGTCAACTTATAATTCTCGATGCTCCAATCCGTCTTAATATTAAACAAAAATGGTAAACGAAGAAAGAGATAAAATAGAAAAACTGTCTCCATACCATATGGAATAAAAAAGCATTGCACATGCCACAACAGTTTCTCTGAAGCAGACCATGTCATTTGATTTCATATATAATTTGAAACTCGGTTATTAAACTTAAGTGTTTTTAAATAATTTTGAAAAGCTCAATAAAATACAAACTCGCGAAATAAATTATTACCGCCAATGTAAGTTGTAAAGTTTAAATGTATTCGTAATTATCATTAACTCAACGCCAAGACCAAATAAAGTGGACAAATAAGCGGGAATCATTTTTTTTTTTATTTTCTCTTTTAATATATTTTATTAAACATAAAAATTGGTATTTACAATTATTTCGGAAATTGGAGTAAACGGAGCAAAGTTATCACGTAACCTATAATATTTATTACAATATATGGTGCTGTCATTATCGCACGTGGATAATGTTCGTTAATAATAGTTTTCCGCAGGCTAACAGCGAAACAAACTATCACAAAATAAATCATTTCGAAAACTGAAAATAAATTTAAATAAGCATTTGATTTTATCCTTTAATTTTGGATTTTTATCGGTTTTTTTAGAGGAACCGAAAGAAAAATTGTAATATTGTAAATGAAAACAAAACAATTGACTCGCCGACATAAAAGATTAAATAAAAATCTTGCAGAATTCTTAACTTCTCGTTGACAACTTTTAATAATTCATCCAAAAAATGCTTCTAAGTCGATTTTAGAAAAATTAATATTAATACGTTCTTAAATTTTGATACATGTTTTGATTAATGTGGCAATTTCATATTTTGTTTCCCCAGGTATTTGCATGGAGAAACAGTTCTCGCTTCCGCCGTCATTAAACATTTTTTATATATATGTTATAAGTACAAATGAAATGTCTATTAAACGGTTACTAATGTTATATTTATTTTTTACACGAACATATATTATTCAAAAATTCACAAATATAACATTGTTAAATACTAATTAATTATGTTAAAATAAATTATTATTTGATTTAATTTATTTTAACATAATTAATATTTGATTTAATTTATTTTAACATAATTAATTAGTATTTAACAATGTTATATTTGTGAATTTTTGAATAATATATGTTCGTGTAAAAAATAAATATAACATTAGTAACCGTTTAATAGACATTTCATTTGTACTTATAACATATATATATATATATTTACGGTTTACGGAAGAAATAAAAACATATAATAAACATTTTTTAAACATTTCCGAATAAAAATGTTGTTAGCAGAAAAGTATACATATAAGAGGAGATTAAGATATACTGAGTTTGTTAAAACATTTTTATTTTTAAGATTTGTCGGTAGTACACTTATAAAAACGTAAATTTTTTTGTAATTTGTAAAAAAAATATAGAAACAAAAGAAAAAAAATCCTATAAATAAATCTTCACAAGAATAATAAAAAAAAGTTACATCCATATGTAACATGAACATATAACGTCGTCCACAAAATTCTACATATTTCTGAAGATGACTAGTTTCATTCGACGATTTCAAATGAATTTTCGGATTATTGCAAGTTCACTTATATTACGGCTTTTTCGAAAAACGGTTCTCCCATTACGATCCTATCGAACGCAAACGGCTTCATCTCGCATATAGAGAACTGCTGTTCAATTAAATACTCCATGGCGCATTTCCCGATTGCAGCGGCTTGTTGAATTCCTTTAAAAGTGTATTCAATATTAAAAATAGCGTAAAATTACGTTACATTTAATACGAAATTATTTATCGTAACTAAAAAAAGAAGGTTATTCTTCTAAATTATCGTATTTTTTCACTGTTTACGTGATAACCATAATTTTGATCTCTTAAATATCATTTAGTTTTTCCGGTCTATTCAATATGCCGCGCACGTCTCTTATAAATAATTAAGATTTATCAGATTTTACAATAAACGGATTAAATAGAAAAAATAAATAAATAAAAAAAAATCACAACTTATTTTTTTATTTTATTTTACAAACTTTAATGTATCTGTAATGAAAATATCGATAAAGACGTTTTTACAGAAAAAACAATGACGGGCGACTCACACTATCGCCATCACCCAGGTTTCGATTCAATAATGCTTCAATATCGCGGCACATTTTAAAACCTATTTAGTTGAAGTAAAATCAGATTTGTTACGATAGTGCGAATACCCTTTTGCTTTTTTGATCCCACTTTACGCCGTTACCGTCTTGTGATTAAAACAAAATATTTATTTTATTAAAATAAAACATTTAGCACGAAACATTTTTGTATAAATTAATTAAAATATTAATTATTAAGTGAACGTCTAGCATTCAATAGTCCGATGAGAGACAAGTTTGTCATGCAATTTATTTCTCGCTCATCACTGTCCCTGTGTCGAATTAAATAAAAAATAACATTATTTCTCTCGCTTTTGATTTTTAAGAGCAGTCCAAGATTGTCTGCCTACATTGTCACAGCTCGAATCTTGTTTAACGAGAGGATGGATCGAAAACAATCCCCGAATAATTCTAAAAGAACACCGCTTAAAATGTTAAACTTATACATACCGTGTCCACTGAAACCTGCCATAATATGTACATTGTGATACGCCGGATGGTTGCCAAAAATCGCATTCTGATCGAAAGTGTTATAATCATAAAAACCTGCCCAACTTGCTTTCATCTGCGCATTACAAATTGTGTCAACAATTAAACCGGTAAAATACTAAATAATTTTACAACGATAAAAAATTAACGGAAGCAAAAGCCTTTTAATCTGACGTTCCGATAACTAGCGCGTCCTTATTAACAATTATAATGAAAGAATTACGATTTCTTATTAAATCGATAACCAAATCATTACTAAATAACAAAATTAAAAATTGACGTAAATACGCCCGAGATGAATTTCGGAAGAAACTCGGATACTCTCGATTCTGAGCAGCTTTTGCAAATAGATTGTTTTCCGAAATGACTTTTCACCTGAACGTCAAAAATCTTCATTAAAAACTCGTACATTTGTAGATTCCACCTCCTGCAATTAATAAATTGCAAAACATATACATATTTCTGAAATATCACGCTTTTCTGGTCGACGTTTCCCAGTGAAACATCAAAAACGCCGAGATTGCAAGAATATTTCCACTTTTAACACGCGAAAAAAGTGAAAAAATATACCACTGTTACACGATGATATATAGAATACACATCGATAAATTTCACGCGATGGTTATTTTTATCTTTAATCATTTTCAAACAAAAAGATCCGAAGAGTACCAAATAAATTTAACAGTCGCCTTTACTGATCTTACAAAAGAATCTTACTCTTTTTTTTTTTGAATTTACAAACGGTTAATAAATATAATGCTGCAAAATTACACACAAAACCCTTAATGTCGATGCAAAGTTGATTTCTGATGATTGCAAGTGTAAGCTTTCCGAAACGTTAAGTTTTTAAGATTAAATTTTAAGTTTTAAAATCAATTTTTTAAACATAGTGTCTACCATAAATTGTTTTCATAATTATATTCACCATGTAAGTTTTAAATATTTAAGTAGCAAAATAGCTTTCACAGATTTAGACTTATTAGATCTACCAAAATTATTTTTTAATAGATTACTGCTATTTATTCTGGGTCAAAAGACAAATTTAATATGATATCTACATATAAAAAGACCAGAAGCTCTAAGCAAATAATTATAAACAACCCAATTTTTACTTTAAATATCACTCCCAATTACAAACTTTATATATGGCCTCAAAAATTTTCAACAACTTATCCCCTGAAATCAAAAATGTTCTTTTCTTGTCAAACATCACAAAAGTGTTAAACAGTTCAGCACTTACATCATAAATAGTGGTAAATATTTCAATATTCCACACTTGACCATTAAAATTTAGTGTAGACAGTATGTGAATTCAAGTAACGGTAATTTATGTATGCATTTAAATTGTCATGCGTCTGAAAGTACATATATGGATGCGTATTGTATATATATATATACACATTCGTAATATTCGTCCAATATGTAATTTATGCACATTACCTACAGCTCACGCTAGCAAGCGCATATGTAAGACTATATTATTTTAACAAATTACAGTTGTAACTTTGTCATATTAAATAATACTAAGAACGCTTTTCGGTAACAGGTCAACTGGATAATAATTTCAAGATTTAACTCCAATTATATAATAATGAATCCGTAAAACAATAAAAAATAATAATACAAAAAAAAAACATTTTTGAGAACACTCTTCTTAAAAACATATATACAAGTTACCTTGTTTTGAGTTAATAAGACTGTACATTTTTATAAAAGACGGGGAAATTTCTTATAATCCTCAATTTAATGTTTGTTTAGTCTTAAAGCATCTTTAGAGCATTAATTGGAGTAATTACTTTCTGCAGAAACTTACCAAAAATAATCCAGCCCCATAAGTAACACTCCGGAAAGAAAATAGTTAATTAGCAGGAGACCACGAATTAAGAAGCGCAAAAACTTGATGTAAAAAACCCAACAGGCCAGCGAAGACAAACTAAAATAAGGGAAAAGTTTTATGCAAAATGCGACGATAGTCGAAACTGAACAACCGAAAATGGAGTAGTAAAGATTAAGAAGAATCTGGAATCGGCGCACGGGAACAATGGATAAAATGATGATCAAAGATAAATCGCAATCGGGATTTTTCAGCTTCAGTGTCTGGTACTAAAAGGCCGAGGGAATCAACACATAATATTAATGAGCCTTCAACAAGTTCTGATTGTTCTGTTAAAAGTCTCATTAGCAATCTAGCCGGAATTCTGGAGTCCTCAAGCGAAGACGAAGGCTCCAATTTAGAATCTGGGGGTAGTAGAGACACACAAGAACATGAAATTAAAGCACAACTGAAGGCATGTCTCAGAGAAAAACGGGCCTCCCTTGATGCAAACCCTCTGGACTGGTGGAAAACCAAATTGAAATACAAGTTGTCAGATCTTACTCGCAAGTATCTCAATGCTCCTCCAGCCAGCGTTCCGAACGAGCAATTATTTAGTGCAGTCGGCCTTATATACGAGATGGGAGAAAAGGCAACTAAATTACGCTATGTATAAAATATAATTTGCCACTTTTAAAATTTGATTATTAAAACAAAACTATATAATACAATATCGATATTCTATAATAGATATTTTCTATGTTTCGAGTTATTAGTATTGTATCGTATTAATGTAATTATTAATAAAAATGATTAAATAAAATAATCTGTTCTTTTCCGAAAATATAACATTTATAACATCCCTAGTATATACATATATATACGATTTTGGTGTATTTCTTCACACGCGCGCGCACACACGCATACATATATCTATAAAAATATATATATATATAAACTCGGCCATTTTGGCCTCGCAAGGGGCTGTGCCCCTTGACCCCTCTGGCTTTCATTTCTGTATCTTTCTCTTCTATACTTTGTATAAAATGATCAAAATTTACAACGTAATTCTTACTGGCATCAACACAAAAAAAAAAAAAATAACATAACCACAAAAGTCCTATTCTAACATTTAACTTTCATTACATAAAATTAAGACATTTTTTCGTTACATATTTCATTACATAAAATTGTGACATTTTTTAAATAACAATAACAAAAATCCTATAAAATATAACAAACGTTACATAAAATTGGGACATTTTTCTGGGACATTTTTTCGAATGGGGGGGTAGCCTAAGAATTACGTTGTAATTAATATAACAAATACACATAAAAACTCTTATATATAAACACGAAAATAATATTATATACCTTTATTTGTTCAAAAGATGGTACTCTGTACGCTAATACCGGCCATATATGCTCATTGAAGTATTCACGGTCGACAGTCAAATCATTTGTTTCGGGTTCCATTTCACACGGTGGCGAACGACCACATAAGTAATTACCGGTCAAACCATCTGGTCTAACCATGAAAAATCAAAGGCAATAAAAAAAAAAGTAAATAAATAAATGTGTTGAAAATCAGCTAAATTTTAACATTCGAAAATTTTCACAACAAAAATGCACAATAAGTAAACCTGTTATATGTATTGCATTTTTAAATCTCTAAAATTGTTATTCTTACAGCCCCTTTAACAAAACAGGTTTTTATAGTGCTGACAATTAATAATGAAGTAATTTCTTCGAAAGAAATTCTTAAATACGTTATATTTCGATACGAATTAACGATAGCCTATATTTTATGAATTTTTGAATTCTATAGATTGTATTACTTACACATACTTATTTCGTAAAAAGTTCACAGCGGAAAAAAATTAAATTAAACACTGTTAGTACATTACCGAAAATATACTCCAGAAGGGTCAATGATCATAGGACTACAAGGACTAGGTCCATCTGGTGATGTAAAACAATACACGTAGCGTTTCCTGAACAATTGTATAAAAAAATATGTTAAATTATATTTATAAAATAAAAAATGGTTAACAAAATTATATTATGTTATTGCGCACTACGTTTCATTATATATATGCCGGTTTTATTCATTAATAAGGGGGTTTTCCCAGCGGTGAAACTTTCGAACATTTTTTTAGACCTAACTGTAGACCATAAAAATGTGTTTTTTTCTGATAAGCCATTTTACCTCATTTTATAAATAAACGATAAAAAAAAAAAAAAAAAAAAAAAAAAAAGAAGAATGGCGATATTAGCATAAGTTTTTAAACAAAAAATCTAAAAAATGACGTTACCATATTTTAATTTTTGATAGTTAAAAGTAGGAGTTTTCAATCAAATAAAAATTTATTCGCCTAAGAACAAGCAAAATGTGTAAAGAAAATATGTGGCGAAGTCTAAAAAAATTGGTTAAGTGGTTCTCGAGATATCACATTCACGTTAAGCGGTTTTTGAAAAAAGTGATTTTCAAAAAAACACATCTAAAGTTGGGCGTTCAATTTTAAAAATATATTCTTACTGGCAAATGCATCATCAAATCTAGGACTACAGCAGATCCCCAGAATTCTAATTTGTGTCTGTCTTTGACGTATTCTGGTCTCTTCTGTGCTTTGAAGCGATCGTCGACCGGCAATGTCAACTCATTTACTATCCACTTCGACTACATTATCATGTGCATTCCGATCACAAGAAGTTTTCATTGTTGTCATAGTATATAATGTTGCTTCTTTTCATTAAAAATACATACTGCCATATAAGCTGGCATTTCAACAATTTTGTCACTGAAATTATTTTTGAACTAATCTTCCGAACAATTTGTAACTTTCGTTATAGTTTTTAAATGAATCCGCCAAGACATCACTGTAATAATTCTTCTTTACTCGAATCTCTCTAAATTGGTTTTATAGCTTCAAGGTCAAACAGGTGGAAATAAATCATAATTATGGGAAACATTGGTGTTACTTTTATCTTCCTATTCTGCATATGCGGCTTATCATGAGCATCGCAATTTGTCTCTTTTCGAGCAAACATTGATGTTCTCGATATTCATTAGAAGAGCGATAATGATAGTGTGATGACCAAACACCTTATTTCATAACCTCTACTGAATCATTATAATACTGACAGTATTAGTGACCGCCAAGCTCTAGTTTTGAGTTTTTGACCATGTGTAATTGGGAGCTTACTGTTTTTTAGACATATAAAATACATTCTTTTTTAATAACAATGATATCTTCAAAACCCTGCAAGTTTTTGAATCACCGCTTCCTATGTAATGAACGTATCTAACTTCACGCGGTTGTTCAGGGAATTTAGACATTTCTGTGATGATGTATTTTTCCATTCTACCTAAACATCCTCTATAGGCTGCGGCACACGTTGGTTGATATGCTTCATACGACTCTTAATAGTCAATAGCACCTTTTTTAAAATCTCAAACTCGACATTTTCTACAATAAACACTTTTCACGGTGAAATCGATCACTTTGCCAATGCAATATCCGAAATCCAGAACTCTCATTGTATAAATAAAACGTTTATTGACCTCGTAAGAATTTCCACGTAAGAGCATGATGGGATCAATTTTCTTGGGAAATTATCACAAGTCATTAATGTTTTAAATCTCACGCACTGATAACATTTTATCAATTTTCATTATTTTCGAATTAAAATTTCTTTTTTTGGCTTACATTTATTGATTTTTAAAGCACTCCTTGCAATTTCAAATACTTCTCGTTCATCTTTAAGCAATTATTCTAATTGCTTTTCTAGCTTAGATGGAACCACTTTTTCGGTTTTTACAAATCCTTTTGATTTTTCTTTGCACTTACTTTTAAACATTTTCAACTTCTTTCTTGGTTTCGATTGTACTTCTCCTTCCTGGAACACTTTTATTATTGTTTCTATCTCAAAACTGTATTCTTTTTCGTTTCGTCTTATTTCTCTTGTTTCATGTGCCAGGAAGCTTTTCGAAAATTTAATTAACAGACGTCCTGTTTGCTGGCTTGAGCACAGCAATCTGTTGCCTAATAATATGTTTGGTTTTCATCCAGAACGTGGTCTACCAGATTGTATCGGCATGTTGCCATCGGACGTTTATACGTCATTTATTAATAAAAAATTCTTAATTGTAGATTTCGTTAATATTTCAGCTGTCTCTGATGACAACGTTCACCTTCCCACATTCTTTGACATAATATTTTCATTTAACATTCCTGTTTATTCTGCTTCCCTTATTACCCCTCTCTTTCAATGCAGAACTGTAATTATTTCCTCTCCTTTCTACTTTGTCACAAGGTTAATCTTTCGAGTGCTTTAGGTTCTCTCTTTCCCACACATACCACTATCTACAATGCGGTTCCAAAGGGCCAAATGGAGATGGTTCTGTCTTTTTTTGCTCTGCCTGAAATAATTATTCCGAATCTTCTAAACTTCTCTCCTTTTATGAAACGAGCGCTGTATCATTGAATTAAATACATTACATTTTCTCCGCAGTTGTCCGTAAATTTATTTCACTATCTCTCCTTTTACTCAATTTTTTATGCGAAATCTATTGCTATTAAACGCACTGTTTTCTTCGTTTCCTCATCGCTGGTTTTCCATTAAGTGCCCATGATTTTAAAAGTGTTCTGCAAGCTATTTCATTTCCTCTTTCTGCTTCTTCTTCCGATTGTGTAATATTCCTTATACGCTCCTTCATCCGTAATCTTTTCCTTCTTAACTCAATCGAGATGATCGATCTTCTGTGAATTCTCGGTGATTTGGGTATTGCGGACAATGAGATGGTGAATTGCTTAGCCCGTTTTTCCATTTCTAGGGGCAGATTTTTTGGCGCCTTTTAGCCCGTAATATTGTTTTTCTTTCCTCAGTCTCGCTCCTTCCAAATTATGGCTCAACTCTTATTCTTCTTCATTTTCTAATCCTGTCTCCTTTTATCTCTCTATTCAACTAGCTCTTACTCCTTGCCCATGGTTCCTTGACTTCCTCTTTCTTAAACACTCTAAAATTACTGCTATTCATCGCCTTCATTTTTTCAGTTTTCATCTGCATCTACTCCATTTTGTCCTTTTGATTCCCCTTCCATATACTTTCCTTGTGATGCTGATCACATTTTGTATGAATATGCGCAGCCTTCTTTACTGAACGATCGTCCTTCCATTGTTCTCTATTAAAGTTTGATATCCCTCTTCCGTACAGTGCTGCTTGTATTCTGTCAGTTCCTTCTACTTCTGTTATTCCTGCCCTTGAATTATTTTTATCCTTGCACAAAAACATGGTAGAAAACTATGCTTTTTAAACGTCATTTAAAGATAATAAAATATTTTTGTTCCAACTATTTTTAGATTTGTATTATTTTAAATAAATAAAAAATATTAAGCTATTATTGCCGTCAAAATAAAATAAAAAAAATTAATCCAGCGACAGTTTTTCTTAAGTTTATGAACATCTATGTATCACCGATTTTTTTAAAAAAATACGGATATTTAAACATTTCTATACACTCTGACAGTGAGGTAAATAAAGTACATATATTAGTGTTTTTAAAAGTTTGCCACATAATCTGAACTTTTAAACACTTCTTTCGACGAATAATTTATAAGCATAAAGAATGCCAAATATTTTTTAATACAGTAATTCATTACACTTCATAATTATCCGATCATTTGATGTTTTCGATTTAAGTCACGAGCTTAAAATTAAAATTTTACCCGTTAAAACCCATAATGGTACGATTTATTTCATATTTGAAAATTTTGGTACGTAATCAAAAATAAAAAGGTTTATATTACCTTGGTTCAATAGGTACTTCTAGGTCACGATATCCGCCATTTCCTTTTTTCAAGAATAACAAATCTCTAGTTAATTTACCGGTTTCACAGCCAGCGGCAATAATTAACTGGCCAAATTCCATTTTTCTAGTTTCTCCATTATGCATTCGAATCTATAAAACAGAAAATAATAAATGTACAATTAGAATCGATAAAACAATAATGATACATGAAAACGTGAAATTGTTAAGAATATCGGTAATACTTCAGCCATATTTGTCGGTCGGTATTGTCCAACTTCGTATCCTTGTTGAATCAAATTGGGAGCATGATGAAAATGAAATTTAGTTACTTCTCCGTGCAAATATTCTGCTCCTAAACATTTACTTTTTTTTTGGAAAGCCATCAACAAACTGTAGGGATCAAACCTATATACAAATTCAACGGAATATTTTTATTAATTTTTCAATATTTTCACTTATTATTATTCTAAAATATCCTATTTCCTATACTGGAAGATCAGTTCGTTAATTCTTAGTAAGTAACCGTTAGCGCACGCTAGAAATATAGGTAAACGGTTTGTTTTTTGTTTTACAACTTACAATTTAGCCAAATACGAGTATATACATAGAAAACAATAAATTTAAGGTACGTCTCGCAATATTTTTTTGTCTGTCATTAAAAACAAAAAAAAATCGCATATTACAACTGCTAACATTTTATTTACACATTCTTTAAGCTAACAAAGTAACATTAATTTTTTTTTCGGCCTTACCATCCTTCATCTTTTAAACCGAGACATCCTAATTCTATACCTTCTGTACTTAACCAAGGAAACCTTTGCTTCAGTTGGTACGGTGTAAGAATTTCATGTTTGCAACCTAGTGATCTAAAATTGAAATAAAATTAAAAATGGAGTTAAAATTATTTCACAGTACGACCAAATAAGCATAATAGTTATATATAAAATCTACAAATTATTACAACTGTTTTACGTTTTACGATAGTAGAATTAAAATAAACCCGCGGCCGCGGAATAAATGCTATTTATTTTTTCATTGCTTACTACAATATAAACAGCAAGTTAAATGAAAATTTATAAAACCACATCGATAAAAAACACATCTTCGTTAATCTATACATGCAAAAAATACAAAAAAGAAAAGGAACACAGAATTCCTCCATTCAAATATTAATAACGATAACAATTTATAAAATTACATATTTATCATATTACTTTTAAATAATATGTTTTAAATGCAAAGCAATTAAACTCATCTTTAGTTTGTTTTTTCGAAATGCGTTTTAAACAGAAAATAATTAATGTGCATAAATAAATAATTCTTAAAACGTAACGATACAATCCAATACAAACTTTTGTAATTTATAATTTTCTTTTAGTTGATCTACACCGCTTGGACTGGCTAAGACGAGATATCCATTAGGTGTAAAATTAATATCTGGTAGCGCCTCACCGGGAATTTCTAAATAGTCGCGGATATTTCGCAAGAAATTCGCTCCGAACAAGGACAAAATGATATTTTCTTTCTGAGAAAACTGCTGTCTAATACCACCGACTGAAAGAGTGGTTGAAGCTTGTTCATACTAGCATAAAAAGAAAATCACAAAATAGTTATTTAAAATGCGAAAAACAAATCAAACGATACGGTAAACAAAATTACTGTTAGTTTAATTAGATATAAAAATTTACCGAAAGATTTTCAATAAAACTACTTTTTACCGTTAAATCTTTTTCTACAACTACTACGTTTAATCCGCCGCGAGTTCTTTCTTTTAGCCAGTATGCAATTGATGAGCCTATAGCACCACCACCGACAATTAAAATATCAGTGTGAACTCTGACAGTTTTCTTTTCTAAATTTTCATTTATTGGATCTTTCAGAAACTTTTTTATTCTATTATAATCTGTCACCGCGTGATGTTTAAGATCTTTAACCAATTCCTGGAACCTAGTCGGTCTTTCACCCTCATCATTACAGAATGATATTCTTTGGAAAATACTTTGTAACGATTTATAATTGTTAAATAAACCACCTTTCCTTGGGGCTAACATAATAAACAATGAATATCAAAGGAGGTTATTTCATTCTTTAAATACTTGTTGTAAAGACAAAAAGAAGGTAATTGTTTACATTACTCACAATCTCTCAGCGGATTAAACGTAATTATAAAATAAATAAATATTTTACTTAATAACAAACTGTTCGTTCGTGATACAATAACCCCGGTTAAAGAAAATCAAACTGAAGAATTATATTTATTAGCTTTTATCTGTGTTATTAAGTACAGTACTAAAATATGACCTTTCGAGTTTCAATATTTACAAATACTCATCAGGCAACTCATGCATATGTTGGCGTGAAGAGATAAACATACCCGTAAAATGTAAATTAAGATGACTTTTTAAGAACATTTTATCGTTTTTTATCACGTTCATGCACTATATTTAACTGGGATTGCAAAATCCGCATTATTTATCACGTTTAACAAATTTGTTTCTAGTTGCTTGTAAGTTCAATTTAAAATGAAATAATTATTTAAGTGATGAGAACATTTGATTACAAATAATTATTCTACGTGTTCAATTTTTTCTTTATATAATAATGATGACAGTTATCAATTCGACCAGAAAAAATAAAAAGTTGAATAACATTTTAGAAGTAAATTCAATAATTGAGGTTAAATAATGTTTAAAATACGACAAAACACGAATTCTTTTATACGCGGTATTCGAATTGCGTGACGACGAGAAGAGTAAAATACTACATCTTTAAACACACAAAGAGCAATTGTTATTTTTGTGCAAATGCCTGTGATAAATTTAATTCACTATTACATTCCCAAGGTGTGCTGTGTTATAGGATAAGTTTATTAGTTTATATTATTTATTTTATCCACTTTAATAATTCCGCTTCAGTTCACTTACAGATTTTGCTTTAAATTAGTTAAATCCAGATAAGACCAAAACTCCTTTTACCTGCAGCATTTGCATTACAGAACGGCAAGCGACGACAAATACCGCACTTTTTAATATATTACAAGCAATGGGTGCTTTTATATAAATACTTACGACAAATTCATTGTTGCCTTCTGAAAAATATATCACTGTACTCGTATTCTTCAGAATACTTTCTAAAAATATATTGCCTTATATGAAAAATACATATATACGATGGTCGATAACATTACTAAAAATTGATAATAGTACTATAATTTGATTTTGTTAATGGTATTTCAGAAGATTTTTATCATAAATATTTACTCTAGCTATTTTTGAGTTAATTCTAATGTAAATGGATGGTCCAAAAAAGTTTATAAACAAAATAATAATTAGGTATGTTGTACGAGATTCTTCTTACAAGAACAGTAAAAATAGAGAATTTTTTTATTTAAAACAATTTATCAGAAGTAATTTATAGAGGTTAATTATATTTTCTAACATGCCAATTCTTTCTTATAGCTCTCAATTTTTTCCAAGTTATCTACTATATCTTTTATATGCATGTAACCTACATTTCGTTAGATTTCCAAATTGTGCGAAGAGGTTAAGCTTCAGGAGGAGGGAGCAGATATTCGAAAAGAGCAGGCAAATAACATTAACAGTTACTAACGTAACAGGAAGTAACAGCACTCTCGTAACTATTATAATTTAATTGTTTGAATATAAATAATAATTTATGAGCAGGATGTAAATATAAATCCTTGTGTGCATTTGAGTTTTATGTGTTATTTATATGTCAATTGGTAAAGAGAATTTAATTTCAAAAAATAAAGCTACTTTTCCATTACCTAATTTAGTTAAAGAACGAAATACTGGTAATAAAATAGCAAAACTTAAATTTTAAGTTAAAAATGCAGTGAAATTTGTTGGTTATGCGGTTATAAAAATTGTATCAAAATTCTTTTGTTGGCATTGTTTACTAAAGCAATTGAATAGGATTTTATTTCACAATAGTTGAACATCTAAAATTAAAAGTTTCTATAGTTCCTGTAGAGAACAATAAATTTGTTGATCAACTGTCCACAGTTTCTAATGATATAAGCACTTATATTGATCAATAAATTGATGACTGTACAAAAAAATTATTCTTCAAAAATCCATGAATTTCTTCAAATGATTATCAATTTTCATTTTCTATAAGAATAATATCAGGAAAAGAAATAAAAAATGATGTTAGTAAAAAGCATTTAAAAATACATAACGAATGGTTAGTACTTTCTAATGTGAAGAAAGATCTATTTCTTAAATTCCATGGTTTGTGAATTGTCCTGAAGGTGGTTATCAAAAAAGTGTCACATTAGGACCTTTTTTATTGTTTTGCTTTTGTTTTATGGTGTGAATATATTATTTAAAAAATAATAATTATAAATATATGTATCTTAATAACACCCAGCTAGTTTTCATCTAAGAACCTAAAAATAAAATAAAATTAAAATTAAATTGTAATAATTATGCATTTTAAAAACATTTTCAAATTTCTAAAGAGACTGCTATTTGATTTTCTTTATGAAACAAGGTATTTCTCAAATCTATTGTCTACCACATAATACATGTAACTATATACCTCCCCCCAAATAACTCTGGAACTACCACTGCATGCACATAATATAATTATACTTTTATAACTTTTACTTATAAATACATTATTATTTTCGTTATGTCCGCATTCATTATTTTTATTATATCTTGTCAGATTCCATTTGCTAGCAAAACTTCTACTACATCTAGTACACTATAATCAAGGGTGTCGCCAGCCGATGAGCCAGGTGAGGGCAAGATGAGTTTCCAGCCGCCGGGGGGGGGGGCAAGATGATAGAATGAGGATATGAGTTATAGGAAAAATAAAATTTATAAGTTGTAAAGGCTTAATATTTTATTAAACAAGAATAAAATCTTAATTAAAACATAATTTTCATGGGTTTCTGGCAATTTGTTCTACTACTTTATTATAAAAGTCTTCCAAATTGTCCATGATTCCACGCCTATGAATACTCATCATCAGGCCCGTGCCCAGAATTTTGCAAGGGGGGGGGGGGGCGAAAATTTTCTTTGCATATTTATTTTATAACTAACAATACATTTTCCACTAATATTCATACTATTAATAATTTCCATAATTTTGATTTATATATTAATAATTCACATAAATGAATTACCCCATATAAACATTAATAAAAATTACATATGTTATTAATTATACTCGTATTAAAAAAATTTGCATAAGATATTAATGAAGTACCTAAAAATATGGAGCATATTTTTTCTTTTTTCTTTTAAAGGTAGGTAAGAACATCCTAAAAAATCATCAATATTTATTTTAAATTTGTGACTTTTTTCAGATTTTTGTGTATTCATAATAACTATTTCAGTTTTTATGGAGGGGGGGGGGGGTACCCCCCCGTGGACATGGCTTTGCTCATCATGGCTAGTTCATTAAAAAATTTCAAGGCTAAAGGAGGGCAGCTGCCCTCCTGCCATTCACTGGGGACGCCCATGACTATAATAATAAAATATTAACGAAATTTATTCATTTCACAACAAACTTTTATTTATCTTTTTTTTTTTAACATGCACCACATATATAATTTTTTATTATTTGTTAAAAAAATCAACATTTCCATTTATACTTACAGAATAATTTGGTTGTTTCAGTTTCTTATGAACTGAAGTAATATGTGGATTTAAATTTCTTTTGTTACTAAAATTCTTTAAACACAGATGGCATACCTACATTATTCATAAAATTTATAAAAACATTTATATACCTACAATCACCGACGTGTATGGGGGGGGGGGGGGTTGAACCCCCCCATTGGCTCTCATAATATCACAAATTTTAGCCAATTTTACTAGTAACCATATGAAGTTTATAGTTATTCACAAGTATTCATAAATATACAATTAACGAACTAGGCTCATGTTACACGTTGTCGGATAACAGCCTGTTTCCTTGTCTAATAGTGAGAGTAAAATACTGTTGACTGTTGTCCACAGCTGATGGACAACGTGTAACATGGCCTTCACCGTCGACAGTGTGTGGCGCGCCCGGCGAAAGCGATCAGTTTTCACAGTCGCGTGGCAACATCGTTTTATATACGAATTTTACGTGTGCGTTTTAAAGAAAAATTCGCCTTCCAATTTTTAAATAATAAACTTAAATTAAATTAATATAAAGTTTGAAAAGTGATGAAGCGAACAAACCAGCAGTCTCTTCTTGGTGGTTATTTTTCGAAAAAACCACGTGACACGGAGTCGCATCAAGAAGAAGTGGCAAATGACGGCCCAGCGAATAAAACGGTTGATAAATCGAAAAGAGGTACGTTCTTTATTGTCTTAGTCATCTTTAAAAAGCAGTTTATGTTTCGAATTTTTTTATTTAATGATTTCTTTATAAAGCCCATGTTACACGTTGTCCGACAACAGCGTGTTTCCTTTTCTAATCGTGAGAGGGAAATACTGTTGGCTGTCGTCCGCTGTTGTCCGCGTTGCCGCAGACAACAAACCAATGTTGGTTAATAAGTTACACAATTTTTTATTTAACTAAGCATTAATACGCATTTAATGCACTAATATGTAAATAAAATTTGGTTAGTAATAGATCGATTTATTCTATTTCACAGATGGAGCGGATTTGTCCTCTCTTGGGTCCACTGCTTACGATATTGGAAGATTTGTTAATAGTGCTCCGAGTAATGATGAGGAAAAACTTAAGGCTTTAAAAGAGCCTTGGAGCCCACCAGATAATTTCAAATTTCCAACCTGCGGCAAGAGAAATCTTTCCTTTCAACGCCACTGGACTGCCAAACACTCATGGCTTGTCTATTCTAATGTGATGGAGGGTGCACTTTGCAAACTATGCGTTTTACTTGGAAAAGAGCGAGGCGGGCGTGGCTTGCAAAGTCTTGGAGCATTTGTCAGTAAACCATTCACTAACTGGAAAAATGCTTTAGATAGCTTTAACCAACATGCTAATACGAACTACCACAAATTTGCAGTAGAACAAGGAGCAAACTTTGTGAAGATTGCGGAAGGCAAATCCACTGATATTGTGGATAGTATGAATCTGGAAAGTCGTAGAAATGCTGATGACAACCGCGAGAGATTAAAAGCAATTGTAGAAACCATTATTTTATGCGGAAGACAGGAAATGGCCCTACGAGGAAGCCATGATTATGGAGAAATAGGAGTAGATGAACCTTCCCACAATGATGGCAATTTTAGAGCACTTCTTCGTTTCTGTGCTCGATCTGGCGATGCGGCTCTTAAGAAGCACTTACTTTCACAAAGTGTGCACAATAGAGCCATGTATACTTCATCGGGAATACAAAATGAAGTGATCGATCTATGCGGTAATGCCATCCAAACAGAAATACTGAAGAGGGTCAAGATGGCTGGGTTCTTTACCGTATTAGCAGATGAGACTCAAGACATATCTCGGCAAGAGCAACTAACACTATGTTTGCGATATGTTGATTGCTCGGGTCAAAAGTCAGTTATTCGGGAAGATTTCGTTGAATTTATTCACGTGGAAGATGTTTCAGCTCAAGCGTTGGCAACGACAATTTTAACACATCTGTTGTCTTATAACTTGGATATGGACAAATTTATTGGACAAGGCTTTGATGGCGCTGCGGTACTAAGTGGAAGATTGCGAGGTGTGAGAGCAATAATTACAGAGAAATACCCGAGAGCGCAATTCGTACACTGTGCAGCTCACGTCTTAAACTTAGTTTTAGCGCATTCATGTGAAATTCCCATGATTCGGAACTGTATGGGTACCATAAAAAGTGTTGTAAACTTCTTTAGACAATCTCCACTACGAGATAATCTTTTGAAGAAAATCGCCGATAAAATCAACTCAACATATTCAACACTTATCTCTCTCTGTGAGACGCGCTGGACTGAAAAGCATGCGGCAGTAGAACGATTTGCGCAAATGTTTCCCGTAATACGTGCAACGTTTGAAGCACTTCAAGAAGCTGTTAGCAGAGATGTCGCCACTCAGGCATTTCAATTGCAAACCGCTATAGAAAACAGCCAGTTCATTGTATCGCTGGTTATACTAAGAAAGATTTTCTCGTACACCGCAAACCTAAACAAGGCAATGCAAAAAGTCAATATCGATTTAACAAGGGTTTGTTGTTTTGCAAAAACTATAAAGGCAACTTTGCAAACCATTCGGAACGAAAGCCAATTCTCGGTTCTTTTCCAAGAAGCGAAGGAGATGAGTCTGAATGACATAGTTGTTCCAAGAACGGTCGGAAAGCAAACCCAGCGGAACAATGTACCAGGGGAAAGTGCTGAAATATATTACCGTCGAAATATATTTTACCCGTTTGTTGACCACGTTATTACAGAACTTGAGGTTCGTTTTAAACCACATGAAGGAACGATTCAAGGGATTCAAATGCTTTTGCCCGAAAAGACGAGCAAAGACCCTGAAACCCAAGAGAAATTGAAAAATATAGCAAAAGCGTTTCTTGGTGAAAATGAAGGGACAATATTCCTGCCAGAATATGAACTATGGCATAATCACTGGAAATCTGTAGAGGAAAAACCTGCCACTGTGGTAGATGCTATTGACTGTTGTGATGCAGAGTTTTTTCCTTTGATAAAAAAGCTTCTAATCATATTGGCCACACTACCGGTATCCACTGCAACCCCGGAAAGAAGTTTTTCCACTCTAAAGAGAATAAAAACTTACATTAGAAACAGGATGGGCCATGAAAGAGTTACTGGTCTTGCTCTTATGAGTGTTCATCGTGATCAAGCGATAAAACTGGATTCTGAAGAAATTGTAACTAAGTTGGCAATGAAACGTAAACGGCTCAATTTGGAACTTTGAATTGCATTTGTAAAATATTGATATATTAATATTTTACTTAATATAATAGATTATAACATACAATTATTATAATTGAATTGTTTTATTTCACATTGAAAAAAATTTTGGGTTTGAACCCCCCCCTTTCGGAAGCTATATATACGTCCGTGCCTACAATTACTAATAAAAAATAAATTTAACATATACTCATATTATTATTGTTGTTAGTATTATTCATTTCGAATTTAAATTCATATACTCTTATCTGGGAACAAAAAATAAAAAATATAAATATGTACAAAATATAAATTCATACACTCTGATTAATATTTATCGGATCCAGTAAAAAGCGCAGTAAATATCTTTGTTATATAAATCATTGTTAATATGATTATTACGTTCTTTTCACTTATCTGCATCTTTCTCCTAAAGCTTAACCTCTTCACACAATTTGGAAATCTAACGTCCTGTATGTAACGTAGGTAACTATAGAGTTGAAAGGTAAGTAAAATTTATAATCAAGACTTTCTTCATAATTTTTATAAAAATTGATTGAAAAAGGTATTTTTTTTTTAATGCAATTTGTTTTTATTGAATGCAGTAAATAGTTCTCGCATATTTAAATTTTAAAATCAACAGAATTTATACATCTTTTCCAATTATGTTTTGCTGCAGCTACTAATTGATTATGCTATCAAAATATTTAAAAAAAATCATATACAGCATATTTGTTTAAGTTTTAACCAAAATGGCTACACAATCAGTTTAAAATTTGAAATTTTTGTTTATAAGTTAAACAAAAATTCAATTCTTCATTTTATAACTGAAAAAAGAATTTCACATTTTTTTTTTTTTTGGATCGGGATATTAAATAATTATTTTTTCATTTATAATTTTCATATCAATATTTATAAATGTTGTAAATGATTTAATTCCGATATATATTAAGCAGAATAAAATATATAACCCAAGTTTTTTTTACAAATGAATTGTATAAAGAAAAATTGGAGTAATTTTCCTTGTAGTAATGAATGAAATTATATCTTTTAAATGAAAGAAGGTAAATCTTAAATTAAGGATCTTCCTCTCATCATATATAATTGCCTTTAATTTGAAAACAAATTCATTAAATGATCTAACTGACTTTCTAAAATAATAGAAAAATTTTATTTTGTTTTACTACAACCCGTCTGATGCAAAGAAAATATAATGTGAAAGATTATAGTGTAGGGTAGCAAAATTATAATTGGTTTGTTAAAGTCGCCCCCTAATCCCAGTTTCGGTTAAATGCTGTTACTGAATAAAGACATTTGTATGAAGGTGTCTGCAGAAACCAAATGGTTGCCTTGAGGCATGGTGAATGATGAGATATTTGGTAATTGGTTTGTATCACTGAAGATGTATGTTATAAGAAAAATGTTTTGGTTGGTATAGAATATATCAGCATGGTGGTAAACTCTTACTTAAGAACTTAAAAAAAAGAGAGTGCGGTCATGTTAGTATTATTTTGTTTTATTTATTTAAATTTATATTTCCTTAAAAAATGCCCCTACAAAAACAATTAAAAAGAGTATGCAGCCTACAAACAATAGTGTCCCAAAACACAAGTTTCTTATCTACTTATTTGAGATTGGATATTTGTCAAGAACAGTTATGTTGTTCAATCTCCTGTAATCTCGACACATCTGCTGTGCACCATTAAGCTTCGGTATCATTGTCCATGGACCAGCCCATTATAACCCAGGAGTTCAACATATTCTACTTCTGATAAGTTTGATGAATGCATTTTTTGCATACATATATTTTTCTGGAGGTAAGTGGTGAGTGTGATTACTACCAATGGTCTCATCATTCGTATGTGGTGCTGGATTTTGGGATTTTGCAATCTTATGGAAGACGAGTTGCCTATAATTATGGGAAACTGTTGAAAAAGTTTATCAATGTCATTTGAACAGCATCTACCACATATTTCAGCTTTCTTCATTTTTTCAGTGTGGAAGCCTGGTGTTCAAACGTTAGAAAACATTAATTTCATAAGTCGACAATTAAATTAAAGTAGTTTAAGTTTCTTATCACAATTCTGTACAAAATTTTGTACTTGTATGATGTTTTTCTTTCATACAGTCATATTTTTGCATTTTATATTTCTAAATATATTATGTAAAATCTGTAATAAAAGCTGATTGGAAAATAAAATACATGATAAAATAATGAAGAATTTGGATGTTTATCAAAAAATAAATTTAAATTCTAAATTTAAAGAAATAAACGTTAAATTGTGGCATGAGTAAAAATAAAAGTGGTTTTTATTAGTCGGGTAATAAATTTTATAATAATTACATTAATGATTTAACAGCTAAAATTTGAAATTTTAATTTGTATATTTATATAACTAAATTTGTTTAACTAATTATATCATAAAAAGGTTTCAGTATAGAGTGCATTGTGCAAAATGCTAAAATAACATGTTTAGTAAAATAATGAGAATGAGATGAAGAAAGAAAAGTTTGTTTCAGAGATTTATCCTATGTAAAGAACAAAAAAATATTTAGTTGAATAAAAATTTAAAACAACCATAAATTATAGAAAGATTGAGAATTTCTAGTTAAAAGTAGAAACTCTTTATTGTTAAATAACATCCATGTTTCTCAGAAAGAAAGATAGAACCTTTGCACAAATTTGTGAATTAAAAAATAAAAAGAAAAGACATTATTTACATATAAGGCCTAAGAAAGTAGGTGGATAAGTAGATGGACAGTTTTTAGAATAATTAAATGATATGAAATAATGGAATAGGTTAAAAGGAATAAAAAACAGATGATTGCTGTAATAAAAGCAATAAGACATTCATAAATGGTATATGTTAGCTCTGATAAGTATTTTGCTAATGGAAGTATAAACCTATTTGGGGTATCCCGATTACTTCCCTTTTTGAAATAACCACCCTGGTAATGACATATCACCGTAACTCATAATAACATTACACAAATTTCAAATGACGACAACTACGTATATTTTGGGATGTCCCGTTTGCCTCTTACAATTTCAGTGGCATCAGATGGTTATTATGACAGTTAGATGTGTTTACATTAGACAAATAGTTTTTAAGAAGTATTTTTTAGTGCATACTTGGGAAATTTTCTATGAAATATGTATAACATACTTATATTTGTAATATATGTTTATAGTTTAATTTGTAAATTCTTCCAAATGTTTGATATTGATAATCACGCGAGCAAAATGAGTAAATGATTAAAACAACTGATCAAAGTTAAAGGATTATTTGAAATAAGAAGCTAAAAATTATTCGTGTTATTTCAAAAAAATTATATTCTGTGAAATAAAACGAATCTGAGTACAGAATGCCAATGTCCTTATGCATTAACACCCTAACGAAAACGAATATTTTTGTATTATATTAAAAAAAGAAAAAGAAATGAAAAAAAAAACGAACATTATTTTAATGCCCGAAAAATTTTATTATTTTTTAGTAAAAACTTTGTTGTCGTCATCGCCTCATTAGGTGTCGACACACTTAACATTCGAAAATATTATACACCACTTTAAACAGTGCTGGTGTAATTGTTAATTATAATATTTAATTCTGTTTCTCCCCCTACATGGAAAGGAGAAAAAAAAAAAAAGGAAGAAATAAAAAATATAATAGAACTAAAGAAATAAGATGACATTAAAAACGTAAATATTTAAGTTCCCATTGTTCACATGCTTTAAACAATGTAAGTGTGCCTTTATAAGTATCTTATGGGTTTATTAATTACTCTGCTCAATCGGGTAGTTTATTGAGTTCTGTTACTAGTTCGTCTTGCGGTTGATTTGCGATCGTTAACAGGGTTGGTATTGGAATGATCAATCGTCTCACAAGGTGATTATATATGGTCAATTCCTAGCGAATTGTGTTCATCATTAGGCAGTTGGTGATTGGAATATAAATCTATCCCTATCTGTGAAGCAGTGTCGGGAGTACTGTAGGCTGATGCGATCCTTGTGTACATTATCTATCCTTCCATTTAGGTCCACTGTTAAATTATGTTCCGACCTTCATAGTACTCTGAATGGTCCGGAGTATGTTGGCTGTAGACTTTTGTAATGTACATCGTTACATATGAAGACGTGCAAATAATTGTGCAGGTCTTTGTGCATGAAAACGGTACGACTTTGCGCGGTTCATGTGGGCGAATAATGCCAAATGTGTTTTGTATCTGTTCGACTGTTTCATGATACCGTACAACTGGTGTGTCGTGTGAAAATAGCTCTCCAGCGAATTGTAGAGGCGATGCAAACAGTAACTCTGAGGAAGCATAGTTAGTGTCGTTTATGGAAGTGCACATTTTTAATAGTATTAACGGCAACACGCTGATCTATTTTGCCTTATTGTGGCATCGTAGAGCGTCCTTCATGACCCTTGGATTATAGGTGGTGGTTTCGATATGAACGATACCTAATGTTTTCATGATTTCTGCAAACAAGCTGGACGTAAACTAGGCCCTATAGTCTGTTATTAAACATTTTGGCAGGCCATAACGTGAAAACCAGTTATTAATAATAATGTTCGGTACCGTTTCTGCCTGGACATCTACCGCTGGGATTGCCTCAAACCATTCTGTGTACCGATTAATCATAGTGATAATTTATCACATACCTTCCGACGGTGGCAATAATTCAACAATATCTATGTGTAGGTGATTGAAATCCACTGAGGGGAAAAATTGGGCCAGTGTTGTGGTAGTGTGCCATACCGTTTTTGCTTTCTGGCATGGGACACAATCCCTTGCCCCATGCTTGATTTTTTGGGTCATATTTGGCCATGTGAACCTTGATTTTGTTGACCACACTATTCTTTTACCGAATGGATGATTGATATTGTGAACTTTCTTGAATATAGCTCTGTGAAAACGTTGTGGAACAAGAAGACAGCCCTGCTCGTCACAGAATACCTCGACATCTCTAGGCCCACACTTTAATCTTTTAAATTTTTCGGCATGCTTCTGAAGAATGCGCTGAATTTCTTGGTCAGTGAGTTGTTCAGCTGCTAATTCATCCTCTGTATAATAGCTGGAAGCGATTGAGTCCAATCTGGACAGGCAGTAATTTTTCCCTGCGTGTAATATATTTTTGCTACATACTGGGAAATGGTGTCTATTTGGCTTATTTGATGTGTACTAAGATTTTTATATTTTTGTGACAATGCATACGTTAGCGGTTTGTGGTCTGTGTGAACAATTGTTTCTTATCCTTCACTAAAGTCGCAAATTGCTAACAGTTCCCTGCCATATGTGCTATAATTCTTCTCGGGTAGCGATAATCGGCGTGAAAAAGAATGCAAGGGGTTTAACCTGTCCGTTTTCTTCATGATTGAGTGATGAATCAATGGCATCAGATGAGGCGTCACACATTATGATCATCGTTACGTCTTTTTTTGGATATTGCAGCAGTGTGCCCTTTGCCAGTTCAATTTTAGTTGGTTCAAAAACAGCTACAGACTCCTTTGACCATGATATCATTGATTTGTCCCGCTTCATTGTTTATTTTATGATATCGTTTAGCAGTAATTGAATTTCAGTCGTCCTTGGAATGAACCGGTGATAGAAATTAATTATGTCCAGGCAGCGACGTAATTTCTCAACAGTCTCAGGTCGATCTATTTATGCGATCATTCTAATCCCCGTTGGGTCCGGACGAATGCCACCTGCAGAAAACTGATGGCCAACGAACGTGATTTCGGTTACTGTATATTCGCACTTTTCTATATTTATTTTAAGACCATTAACTTCTAGAATTTTTAAAATGTTTGGTATGTGCGTGAAATGTTCAGTGACATTTCCGGATGCTATAAGGATGTCATCGACGTATGGGATTGCACATGGTTCGGCACGAAGAATGTTGTTCATGAAGCGTTGGAATGTAGTGCTTGCATTGCGAAGTCTAAAGAGCATAACCGTGTATTCAAAGAGACCAAACGGTGTGATGACCGCGGCCTTCGGACGATTGCGTTTGTTTATGGAAATTAAATTATACATATTCCGCAAGACATTCAGGAGTTGTTATTTCAGCCACTGCGAATTCTTATGTGAACCGTTGGCGCAATTCAGAGTCTAACGTTAGCTCACGCTTTCCATATGCTTTGATAGTCAAGCCATTCTTGGCTCTTAGGATGAACTTGGGCTTAGGGCGGACGAAAGGTTGTTGTTTGCCGGCGTAACGCAACATTGTGCACCCATATCTATTCTTCTTTTTTATGTGACTTACCCTACAAGGGCGTAAGCAATCACAATTGCAGTTACTTCTTGCACGTTGCATAAGTTCCTGGACTGAGGTGGTATTGGTCCACTCCTTTATATTCTTAATCTAATCTGTCCGACGCTTTCCTGGACTTCTTCTTCCATCAATTTTCCCTTGAATTATAAGCTGCAAAATTTCGTATCGCTGTCTTCTGAGAATGTGTCCAAAATACTCTACGTTCTTCTTTATTATCCATTCTTTCAACATTCTTTTTTACTTCGCCATTTCTAAGACATTCTAGTTTGATGTTTTAGAAGTCCGCGGGATCTTGAGTATTTTTTTATGCAGCCACATTTCTGTTGCTTCGTACAGTTCAGTTTATGGTTTATTGAGTGTGGCTGCTTCTATACCCTATAACAAAACCGGGTAGATATAACACTGGATCAGACGTTGTCGTATGCTTAGGTTCAAGGATTTATCACAAAGTAGGTTCTTCATGCTGTTAAATACTATTTGGGTTTGGCCACATCTGATTCTAATTTCGATGTCCAAATCTAGCGTTTCTGTTATGGCACAGCCGAGATATTTAAATTTATTTACTCTCTCCACCATTTCATTATTAACTGTGATTGAAATGTGGTCAATTTTTTTTTGTTCACTAACTACCATCTACTTTGTCTTTTTCACATTAATGTGTAGATTTTATGTCTTCCTAACTGAGTTAAGTTTAAGGAACCAAATTCCCGATATGGCATCATGCAGAAATAACCTCTTCGATGATAACTTCTTATCTATTTCACATGTTGCAATTTTCTGTCGGCCCTTGCTATATGAGCAAGGGGAATGGCATTGAGTTGCGGAGTCACTGAAGGTTTGATAATATCAACATATCTCCACTGTATCTCTACTAGTATGACGTGTGGCATGGCCAGTAGATATGGAACTCCTATAGGTGTTTCACTGATCTTCTCTCTCACGGACAGGCATATACCACTGTCCTCATTTTGCTAATGGTGGTGATCGTTGATTTTGCCCGGTAAGTTTGTCTACTCTCCTGTTTAATTTTTTTATTTCTTCCACAATAATGCCGATTCTAGCCTCAGGAACTGTAGGCCTGGGCGTTGTGTGTATTTGTGGCGGAGAAATAGCATGCACTTTAGTAGAATATATATGTACGTTCTAGGACATAAAGGGATGCCACCAGCACCCAAGAGGGCCCAAGAGTCAGAATGGACCGTGGGAAGTGTCCAAAACTTTCCAGTAGAAGCACATTTTTTTTTTTTCTGCCCGGACCCGGAAACTAGCATCAGCCCCGTTTATCCCTCTCAGCCTGCTGCAAAAGTGCACTGACCAATCCCGCACATGGTTCAACCGCTAGTTTCCCTATCATTCATAAAGGGTCAACGAGGCTATTCTTTTTACGGCATTGGCAGACGAAACTTAAGACATATTCCGGCGAGAATAACTAGCGTTATATTGTATTTATGATATGTAGACTGCTCATTTGAAAAATCGGTTATCCGGGAGGATTTTCTTGAATTTATCTACATAGATGTTTCAACTCAAACACGGGTGAAGACAATTATAATGCATCTCTTATCTTATAACTTGGATATAGATAAATTCATTAGACAAGGCTTTGATGGCGTTGCATTACTGAGCGTCGATTACGAGGCGTGAGAACAATAATCATAGGGAAATACTCGCGAGCGCAATTCGCGCACTGTGTAACTCACATTCTCAACTTCGTTCCAGCGCATTCATGTGGGGTACCTTCTGTATAAGGATCATAAAACGTGCAGTAAACTTTTTTAGACAATTTTCCCCTCGAGACAGCCTTTTGAATGATTAGATGAATTAATCTTATTCAAAATTTATTTCTCCTTGTGAGATACGGTGGACCGAAAAGCATACTGCTGTATTTCATAATATCCGCAACACTTAAGGCACTGCAAGAAGTTGCTGGTAGGGATGTCGCCGCTCAAGCATACCGACTACAAACCGCCATAGAAAATAGCCAGTTTGTTGTGTCGCTAGTTATATTGAAAAAAAAAAATCTCATATACAACAAGCCTAAACAAAGCAATGAAAAAAGTTAATAGCGATTTGACCAACACTTGCAGTTATGCAAAAACTATAAAGACGATATTACAAAACATTTGGAATGAAAGTCAATTCTCAGTCCTTTTCGAGCAAGCAAAGCAGATGAGTTCAAATGACATAGTTGTTTCAAGAACGAACAGATAGAAAATCCAACGTGGTAATATACCGAAAGAAACTGCCGAAATATATTATCGTCGAAATGTATTTTACGCCTTTGTTGACCATGTCATTACAGAACAGTTTTTTTCTTTGATAAAAAAGCTTCTTATTATATTATATTAGTCATACTTCCAGTGTCCATTGCGACTCCAGAAAGATGTTTCTCCAATTAAGAAATTATATTAAGAATCGAATGTGTGATGAAAAAAAATTGGTCTTACTCTTATGAGCATTCACCATGACCAGGCGGTAAAATTAGATTCTAAAGAAATGGCAATAAGACGAAACGACTCAATTTTAAATTTTAAATTACATTCCTAATGTATTATTATATCAAAATACTAGCTGTGTCCCACGGCTTTGCCCGTGTATTAATGTCCGTTTAAATCTGTACTTGGAAATTCATAAAAAAATTTTTGCTTTATCTGGAATTGTATTTATGTTAAGTTTTTTTCTCTCTTTGGGAAACATATTTATTACCGTCCTACAGAAAATAGTCTTCACGTTCCACGTTTAGCTGAAGATTATCGATCTTCCTTTAACCTGCCGGTCTTGATCTAACAAAAAGTTTTTCTCAACTAAACAGCACATACAGCCATCGGTTTGGAGTTGCTCACACGGTGATCTCTCATAATTACACATTTAAGAGAACATCTTTTCACTCATATCTTTCAACCACTCTGTCTCAAGCTTTTTATTAAAATTAATTTATTACCGCAACAACAAACTGCGGTAGTTGAGCAAGAATTTTAATACTCCTGGTGGAAAATTATTAAAAAGAAAGTTAAACAGTTAATTTAAAAAATTTATACAGCGGTTTTGGCCCAAAAGTTCGAATATTTGACATATCAGTTAAATACTCTATTTATTTTTATATGTTATCCATTAAGCCCAATAGTATATGGCTTAAACCTCTTCCAGTTTTTATGAACATGTTGTACAATACATTTTCATATTTCGACTCCTAATCATTCATTATTATACAATAAATAAGATAGAGATGAAAACAAACATGTACCATCCCTATGTATGTATGTATTTAACATAATGGGGGGCAACTATTGTATCCTTAACATATATTAATTCTACATTCGTAATTACAGATATTAAAATACTCACTTCAATACCGCACAGAATTTGCACAAACTGAAAGTAAAATGAAATATTTTTGAATATTAGACACCGCGATCGTGCGCTCTCTGCCATTCCTACATCAACAACTTTTCTTCCGACCTCCCTGTCTTCAGCATTTTATTAAAATTAATTGATTACCACAACAGCAAACTATACGTAGTTGAGTAAAGATTTCAAATTTGAATATAAATAACGTTCCCGGTAGTAAATTCCGTTGCAGGATATTTCAGAAAACGCCGCTTTTTTTTTAACTCTCCGTAATGAGTACAGCAGCTAGCTAGGAGCGCGCGACTTGGAAGTTTAATGATTTCAATAACGCAAAAAGTGAAGTAACAGAAGCGG
Source organism: Icerya purchasi (assembly GCA_039619475.1). Classification (NCBI taxonomy): domain Eukaryota; kingdom Metazoa; phylum Arthropoda; class Insecta; order Hemiptera; family Monophlebidae; genus Icerya; species Icerya purchasi. The sequence continues at coordinate 399,732,207 of CM077116.1, read as the reverse complement.
CGTATTTACTTACACCAGAAACTAATAAAATAACCGTAGTAATCATTTTATTTAAATTTTTAGGTTTAGTTTATTTTTACCGTGGTAATCATTTTATTTAAAAATTAATTTTTTGTTAATTTCTTTTTATTCGTCCCATATACATTTCTGTGCTCCTGGTCTCATCTCAACTATTTAAAACCCTCATATTTCGTGTAGTGGACCGAATTGTGAATCTAAACCATTCTTGAATACACTTGAACACACAAAAAATTTCATCAAAATCGGTCCAGCCGTTTAGGAGGAGTTCAGTCACAAACACACGCACAGAAGAATTATATATATAAGATAAGTAAAGAATGAAATAAGATTGTATTATTTAATATAATAAACAATAGTATAATATAATAACATAGAACAACCTACTGTTTTATTTTGCTTAAAAAAAATTATGAAAATTTAAATGTCCTAATTTTATGTAACGTATGTTATATTTTAATTTTTATCGAGTTCCAAAAAAAAAAAGAGATTATTTGTTCGTCGCGTATGTTTTTTTTTGTTTTTTTATGTTTGTTCACGGATAACTCATATTTATATAGACCGATTTTAATGATTCTTTGTCTGCAATTCACGTTTGCGTTCGGTGGCGGTTTTTGTTTTTGGAAACATAATTAATACTCTTCTTATTACTGTGCAGGTTGATGAATAAGAAGTCCCACCATAGAGAGAAGCATGTGAAGACTATATAGCTAATTTAATAATACCATGAAAACGCAATGTAGTATGTTAAGTTATTTTGGTAGTTTAATAAAATTTATTTATTTTTTATTATATAAAATTGGGACATTTTTTCGTTATAAAATCTAGTGAGGGCCGGCCTAAGGATTATGTTGTAAATTTTGATCATTTTATACAAAGTATATAAGAGAAAGAGACAGAAAGTTTATATATTGTGACTAATTCGTTATTTCCCTGTTCCGGGCGCCATTTGTAAAGAATTAGCTTTCTTCACAAGTCCCTGTTCTTGGGCGACATTTATAACTGACCACTTTCTTCGATGATTAAAAAAAAAATATAAGAAAATATACGAAAAAAAGTTCCGGGCACCAACGGCGTCACATTTGTAATTTTGAAAAAAATGTTATCTTATTTTTTTTTTTTTTATGATCCATAGACACATACTCTGAGCACCCACTCACAACATTAGGGTGTTACGCTCCTGATGGGTATCTGTATTTGAATAAAAAATTGTTATTAATCGATCTGTCGAATGTTTATTTATTATTCACTACATACATTAAAGGATTTATTTATATTTTTTAACACAATAAATTAGATTTATCGTAGAAAATTTCTATAAATTTTCATTTTACAAAGCATTTAATTTATTGGAAAAAAAAAGAGAAAGTTTTATAGAGAAAAAGTATATGATTTTATTAATGATATTCTTTTTTTACGATAGCCAATTGCTAGAGCGCTTGGCTTCCATTACCGAAGCCCCGGGTTCAATACGACAGAAGTTATTACGGAAAATTAAATTAAAAATACTCGCTAATAATCATGTGAAAGACAATGGCAAACTACCACGTACAACATAATATGCGCACCAGGTCAGTGCACGGCAGACACGCACGGGACTGCACTTGTAGCTCAATAACAAGCGGCTAAAATCAGTTCTGAATTGCGTGTATACACCCGTGTTGCATATAATAATTGCCTAGTATATAACCTGTATATGTATGAATAGGTTGCCCACCAACCGAATGATTGAGGAGATAATGATGATAATCCCTTTTTTATATATAAAAATTAATTGAATTAAAAGGGAATTTAAATTTTGCACGTGGAAAATTAAATTTTTTTCTGTTCGGCTGGGGCCCGGGGCCATTGCCCCCCTTATATTCGGCTCTGGTGGCTCGTGTTTCAATACCATAGTATGCTTTTTATTATACTGAATTATATAACGTGCTTTAATAATTATGACTTTACCACATTACTTTCAAAGCAATTGAACCAAACTGAGAATATGTTATTTAAAAAATTTAAGCAACTTATTTCTCTTCTAATTTCGAGTATTCATATTACTTCACTTACTTGCGTTAACGTTTCGTCCTCGTTAGCTCCATAGTTATTACCTTCAAATAAACGAAACAATTATTAGTTTATTTATAAATATACTATCCAAATTAAGAACTTTATATGTTTTATAAAATATCAGATTTGTGGTTTTGCGATTTAAAACTTTTTTGAACTTTTACTACTTCCCATGATAATTAAAATTTACTACTACAAAAGTAAATTTTATTATACAAAATGTCACATATTGTACAATACATAAACAAAAACTAAAGGGTGCAGTAAGATAAACGTGTTTTCGACAGTCGTCTGTTTCAGCGTTGCGTTCGTTATCAGTTATCGTAATTTAATTTATTAAATCGCGTCGTGACCGCAATAGTTCTCTCTTATCAGTACATGCATCAACAATCGAATACCGGTGCGTCCGTTCCGTTTTATCCGAACACAAATAATCGTTCTATTGCTACTAATATACACTCTAACCAAACCGTTATACATAATAACTCGCCATCCTATGCCGATAAAATAAAGAAGAAAATTACTCCTATCACCGACTTTTTTTTTTTTTTTTTTTTTTTTGGGCGCGCCAGCGGCATTAACCCAACAACAAGAAAACTAAGCTAAGAAATTAAATAACTACGCGGTCCGAAATGGACGCAACAAAGGACAGCAGTGCAGACACCACAGAAGATGAAGGAAAGGAGAGGATAAAGGAAGAGTTATAGGGAGTAGGGAGACCTAATGACAGGAGCTGACTGTATAAAAGGGAGCGTTCGTTACGAAGAGCAGGACACTCAAAGAAAATGTGATTAGCATCACATGTACGAGGAGGATCGCAATCGTGGAGAGAACAATCAGGAGAAGGCGATAGAGCAAATCAAAAGCGAGAGGAAGGGAGGAGAGAATGATTGATCCGGAGACGAATTAGGGAGACAATAGAAGAGCGACGAATGAGAGGAATAGAATGGAACCGTGACAGGGAACGAGGAATTGGCTGAATGAAACGGTAATGAGAATGACGATTAGAAAATAGGGAGGGATAAATATCCTGCCAAAGTCTGGCGTGATTGGAGGGTGGATAAGGAAAGGATATCTGAAGAAGGGAAATGGTTGAGGAATGAATCAAGGCGACTAGCAGAACGAGCCAAAGAATCGACTGCATCGTTGCCATCAATTCCGGAATGACTGGGGACCCACAAAAAATCAATGAGAATAGAACGGGATGACTGCAAAGTGGAGGTAAGAGAACGAATTGAGAGAATAATATTATCAGAGGAATGTGAAGGAGGAGAGGATAGGGCTTAAAGGACGCCCTTAGAGTCCGAAATAATGAGAAATTGGGAAAGATCGCTTAAAGAGGAAATATAAGAGATAGCCTGAAGGATGGCGATCGACTCAGCAGAAAAAATAGAGCAGAAGGAAGGAAGCCGGAAGGACTCAGAATGTCGAAGCGACGGAGCAGTAAACGCATCACCCACGCTGTCCTCGCTCTTGGAACCATCAGTAAAGATCAATACATGAGCAGGAAAAGAGGAATTCAACAAATGAAGAAATTCATTGTTGACTGCACCGTGAGAGGAGGAATTGGCTCGAAGTGGGAGAGAGGAAAATTCGATAGGCTGCCATAGGCTATTGAAGTCATGAAAGAAGTACGGGAGAGTGTTGTAGGAAAGGACAACAGGAGAAAAATTAGAAAGACGGATAGCAATGAGCGACAGGATTGGGATTTTATGAGAAGAAAAACGCCAGCAGTTTTTGATATATAGATAGGAGGAAATAAGTTTGGACGAGGAGATGGGAAGCCGTTTAATTAAGAAGCGATACCCAAGCTGAGAACGGCGAATAAACAGTGGTTGGGCAACCGACTCTGATAGAACTGCGGGAATGGGGGAAGATTTCAAGGCTCCAATGCACAAACGGAGGCAAGAGTTCTGGATCGCGTCAAGTTTAGTGAGGAGAGACTTAGAGGAATTACCGTAAATAAAGGAAAACATCAAGAACTCCAAACTCATGAGTCACCTGGACTTTTCCTCTTCGGATCGGGAATCCTACAACTTACCAATTACTTTAGATGAGCTTAAATCATCTATCAGAGATACTAAGCCTGGAACCGTAGGACCGGATAACTTCCACATTCACCTCTTACACAACGCTCCAGATGAGATCACTTTATACCCTTTTATTCATCTTCAACAACATTTGGTTTACCGGAGAAATACCACAAGATTGGAAACATAGTTATACCTTTTCTTAAACTCAACAAAGATCCGTTATTATTAGATAGTTACCGACCAATATTATTAACGTCCGTATTGTGCAAAATCTTCGAAAGAATTGTAAAGACTTTCTCGGGAACTGGAAAATAATAATCTAATCTGCAATGAACAAAGTGGGTTCCGTTCTGGAAGGTCTACCTTGGAAGGGTTCCTATTTGTTCAAAACGCAATAAGTGATTGTTTCGTGGCAATCTTCTTCGACTGCACAAAAGTTTTCGACATGGCATGGCGTTTTAAAATTTTGAAGTCACTCTATAATATCGGATTCCGTGGCCGTTGGCAAGTTTTTATTCGTAATTTCCTCACTAATCGATATTTCAAAGTGTCGGTAGGACATCAATACTCAGAGTTATTCGATCTTGCAAACGATGTTCCACAGAGCTCAGTGCTCAGCCTTACTTTATTCAATCTGGCCGTAAATGACATTTCAGTTAGGCGTGCCTTGTTCACAGATGACTTTACCATATTCGCCCCTGCATCAACGTCGTACAGGGACAACAAATTTTATAAGAAACAGCTAACCGGATTAGTACATGGGCAAGCAATAATGGAATCTCATCTTCTCGTGCATCAAAACAGCATCTATGCACTTCTGCAGAATAAGAAATTGCCAGTCAAATCCATCTTCGTAAACGATATCAACATCCCTGTGAAATACCTAGGGCTAACATGTGACCGAAGACTGTCCTGGTCTCCACATATAGACAAACTCAACCTCTTAGAAAAACTCTCTCATACCTCTTATGATGCTGACAGATCGTCATTTCTGTACATCTACCACGCACTTATACGTTCAAGACTCGAATACGGGGCTGCAGTTTACGCTACAGCGTCCAATACTGTACTAAAAAGACTAGATGTCATGCAGCATGTAGCGCTCAGATTAGTGACCGGAGTATGTTGCACCTTGCCGTCCATTAGCCTATTATGCGAACGCGGAGAGTGGCCGCTTCACCTTCGCCGAGAACAACTTTTTATTAATCTGTTAACCCACCGTAAAATCTTCTCCACAAAGTCCAGCCTTTCAAACTATCAGACGTATATCGACTTTATCATCAAAAGTCCACATGATGCTGTAAGTAAAGTAAAAGTAAAATGAGTTCCATACCCTTGACAGGGCGTCGGGATTGTGAAGTTAAGGTTCACAATGTACTAAGCCCAACGGCACTAATGAGAGTAGAGGGCCAGTTCCTTTCTCTCGGCCGCCTTTACTTTCCCAGATTTCTCTGGTACCCAATTGTTTCAGGCTGGGTAAGCTTGGGAGCGACTTAGATCCGGGACGAGACAAGTCTCGAACCCGTGACCTCCGACTTGGTAGCCAAGCAGCTTAACTACTAGGCTACCACGCTGCCTTGCCGTATACAACCAAAATACTAAGTTCTGTATCGGTCAATAGCTTTCCGAACATATGTTACACAACACCTATCATTCTTCCACCATGGACAAGCTTTTCGCCCCACACTGATTTATTTCTCCTGCATGTCGGAAAGCTCACTGCACCCGACGTAATCAGAGGCGCATTCCAAAAACTTCTTCTATTGAACTACGTCGACCATTTAATTATATTTACGGACGGCTCTAAATCGGACATGATTGGATGCGCAGTACTCACAAATGAATCCCGACATAATACGGTACTCATTACCAAACATATTTTCAGTTCTTTCTGCAGAACTATATGCTATAAAACTTGCAGTCGATCTTACAGTACGGTCCAACAAAGATTCTCTTATTTGCACAGATTCTATCACAAACGCGCAACAAATTACAAGATCCCGCCGCTAAAAATATAATCTCAGTTATATTTACCGCTTCAAATCGTATTTTCATGCTTCCCGGTTCCATACATACCAGTACACTCATCGGACTTTTCTGTAACAGTCAAATCCCTGATAAAAAAAGAAATGGTCGAAAAATTGTCGTGAAGTTTCTACTTTGAACAAATTGCGTTTAATCTGCTCAAATACTGGAATTTGGACTTTTTCATCAAGATCCAGTCATAAAGAAGAAGATATACTATGCCGTCTGCGCATTGGCCACGCAAAAATCTCTCATTCCTTTCTACTAAATAAATCAGATCCCCCTACTTGTGACGTTTGCTCTGTTCCCTTATCCATGCACCATCTTCTGATAGACCGCCCGAAATTCAGCCTTTTCCGCTCTCAATTTCGCTTGTCCGGTTCCCTCTCTGAAATTCTTGAAGACAATGAACAGATAGTCCAGCTGCTCTTCAGATTTCTGAGACTATCCAATATCCTAAATAATATCTAAATTCCATTGATCCGTGCCTCTGGCCAATGTTGCAGCACACGGCACGTTAATAGATACAATACAATACAAAAACTAAAGTTCATTTTGGTTAATGTTAAAATTATTCAAAAATCGGAATTTAATAAAATATTTCTGTATTTCTGAAAACTCTTTTTGCAATTACCTTTTAATTACATTACATTATACTAATTCATTGGCAGTGTCAGATTATTTTTTTTTTTTTGGCACGGGAGGAGGAATTTATCTTAACATTTTTTTTATACCTGTTTCATTTGAAGCAAATTAACCCTGATTTTGTTCTTCGTTTAAAATGGAATTATCAGTAATTCCGTGTTACAAAAAGTTAACAAAACTTTTTGGGGGGGGGGGGGGTATCACCAATTTGGTTAAACGTAGTAGTCAGTTTTACAAATTTTATTTCGGTTTTTGTTTATAGTTTTTCAACCTTTCTTAATTCATGAAGAACGTTCTTGTGATTATTCAAACAGTATATAACTAATGGCTAATTCATGTTTTTTTTTTTTTACTAGTACTAAAGAAAAAACCAATACAAGCGCAAAATGACTTTCAGTAGATTAATAATCAAAAGAGAGAGATTACGCAGTAACACAGAATTCATTTCCAAGCGTTCCTTGATTTAGCGAAGTCATAGCTTGATTGTTGCGTTAAAAAATATATATTATACAGATTGGTTGGTAATCGGTTTTTGTGTCTTCGTCAGAGAAGGCCCGTATTTAACCGGTAAGTTGTTATCTGTAATATCCTGTTTAATTGGCCTTTGTAACGCAAACTTGTGTATAGTTCTCATTTCACATTCTCTATAACTGGAATGGAAATTTCGTAAACAGTTGCCACATTATTTTTTTTTTCTCAATTTAAATAAAAATTATTTTTCGCACACTTAACGCATAAGTTTTGACGCAATAACCTTTAGTACGTCCATAACTTTTCTAAAGTATCATGACGCATTGTTCTTTTGCGGAATTTCGGTTTTAGTTTTCGCGTTGTATATTTCGGAATTTTATATTGTGGTTTTAGATCATCGTGCACAAAGACTTCTTCTTCTTCTTTATAGTGCCATACTTAATTCCTGAGCGTTGGCGACTACCTATTCGTACATCTCAGCTGTACAGACACAGGCATAGTGTACTAGGCAATTATTATATGCAACGTAGTTGTATACACGCAAGACTACATTCGGAACTGATAGTGATCGTTTGATTTATCGATATACAAAAATGCAGGTCCCGTGTATGTCTGCTGTGTACTGACCTAGCGCGAATATGATATTGTACGTGCTAGTTTGCCATTGCCTTCCATGTGATTATTAGCGATTAATTATTTAATTCTTGTAATAAGTTCTGTCGTCGCTCGGGATCGAACCCGTGACCTGCGTCAATATTTAGCGCGTTGCATTATTTTTTCTCAGCTCAGGAAAGCTATGAGTAATATTACTCCCTTTTATACAGTCAGCTCTTGTCATTACTAATCCCCATAACTCTTCCTTTATTCTTTCCTTTACTTCATCTTCTGTGGTGTCCGCACTGCTGTGCCCTTTGTTGCGTCCATTTCGGACCGCCTAGTTATTTAGTTTTTTAGCTTAGTTTTCGCGTTGTTGGGTCAATGTCGCTAGCGCGCCCACAAAAAAGTATATATAAAAATAAATATATTACCCTTAGTCTCTATTTTTTTGTTTCACTCGCTGTCAGTTATAGTGGATTAACCAAAGCAAGTTCTTGATTATCAGTGTAGATTTCAAAATCGTATGATTATTGTCATTATAGATTTTTTTTTTTATTATTATTATTAAATGTGTATTGCAATCTTAAACTACTGTTTAAATAATCAATATATATGACTAATTAGCTTAAACATGTATAGGATATTAGTTCATTAACTAATTTCTATTATTTATATACATAAATATTATTTACATAACTAAATCGTTCAGCGTTAATCGCTTATGACGTCTAAGATCTGATGATGTATCAGGCAGCTGGATCACTTCAACATTCACATGTTGATGGAGTCGCTTTTCGTGCTTGATGGCAAAGTCGTGAATGACCTCGTCTAACCACTTTAGATTCAAATCTACATGCAGATCCTCGTTTCTTTGATGCCATTCTGCATTGGTAATTGCACGAGTGACTTTGTTCTGACTATGCTGAATGATCATTCGGTTAACCGGTTTTGCACATCTTCAAAATTGGATCCCATAGGTTCAGATAGGTTTGATAATTAGTCATTATAGATGAAAATTAACTTTTTTTTTGTTCATTTTAAGGAAGCTATGAACAATTGACGGGTTAGTAGGTGTATTTGCATAGGTGAATTATTATTGTTGGTCGAAGTATTAAAAATATTACCTGATAAAGGAGCCAGCAGACTGATTATAAATAAAAAAATTGGAAAAACAGAATATGTTCAATGAACCGGTAAAAAGGGAATTCGATTAGAACCGCTATTTCGGAGTATTTTCTTAACGATAAAGAGACGAGTAAAATATTTGAATGAAAAAAAAAAAAAAAGAAAAAAAAAATGCAGATAAGGTGTAATAAATGTAATTCTACATGTAATAAATTGTTGTTACTTTTTTGCCACCAAGTGCGAGCAAGGTTTCACCTAGAGACGTCATTGTTATTTTTCTTTAACCCATTTACACACGACAGTGTAAATTATGGACCAGCTACTTTTAAATTCCTTAGTTTTACGCGGTTAATCAAATGCAAAAACCATCAAAAAGTACCATAAAATAAAAATGAATTTGTCACGTTTTTATTTTAAATTATTGCACGGTTAAAATATGAATACAGCCCCTATTCTAAAATACCTATTTTTTGAATATAAAAAAAAAAAAGCAACATAAAATACATTATAAATATAATTAAACGAAGAGAAGTAAAGAGAAAAAATATATAATTTTCATTCGTTTTTTAATTAATAAAATTAACTGAATTTTTTTTAAAGTAAAAAACGCAAATTTAAAATCTTCTATTTTTACAATATTGAGTATTTTGGGGGAAAAAACTTAAATTTTACACGTGGGAAAATAAATTTTTTTCTGTTTGAGAGCGCTGGGCCGCTCTGGAAGCTAGGGTCCGGGGCTACACCCCTCCTAGTCCTGAAGAGAATGGCAGGAATTAAAGTAGATTTACGTTTACCAAGAAAAAGACCAAGACGAGAATTTTGCTTGTGATCAAGTTTTATAAAAACATATTTAAAAGAGTTATTATATATTATATATATATATATAACTCGGCCATTTTGGCCTCGCATAAGGCAGTGTATTGGTCACTGCTTCTAGTAATTTTAATATATTATAATCATTAATTCAGAAAGACGTTGATAACGTAAGTAAATGATTTAGAGATAAGCGATTAATTATAAACACGGCCAAAACAAAATTTATGATATATTATCATTTACACCAGTACCATGGAGAATAGTTTACAGTTAATCTTGATTCTAACATAGGTTTAGAGAGAGTATATGAGGTAAAATATTTGGGCTTATACTTTGATCACAAATTGACATGGAATATGCAGACGTTACAACTGGAGAAAAAATTGCGGAAATTAAATTACATCTTTTACTAACTTGAACAGTTTTTTAAATAGAAAAAGGATATGAGTTATGGAAAAAATAAAATTTATAAGTTGTAAAGACTTAATATTTTATTAAACAAGAATAAAATCTTAATTAAAACATAATTTTCGTGTCATGATTACGCGCCTATGAATACTCATTATGGCCAGTTGATTAAAAAGTTTCAAGGCTCCGGGGGGGGGGGGAGCTGCCGCCCCTGTCCCCCGCTGGCTACACCCATGATAACATATATAAAGGGCAGTACACGGAGTTGTAATACTGAGAAAGCTAAACTCCCTCATTTCAACAAATATCACTCGCGAATTCAGGCTATACATATGGACTGCTCTTTATTATTTAATTCTTTACCAATTTCTTTAAAAGAAAATTTAAGAAATCACAAAAGAAGCCGTAAAAATTCGATAAATTATGTTATATCTCGTGATACAAATGTTTAAAGAGAGAGAAAAGAGTAAAAGAAAAAAAAAGGGAAAAAAAGAAAAAATAAAAATTTATCATTTTACATAAACTTATTATTGGATGTATTATTGCTCCTTAGTATAATTAGACAGAGTACATTTTCATTCGGTCAAGTATCGTAATTGTCATTTTAATATTAATTATATTACTTCATTTGTTTTTTTATTGTATTATTATTAATATTACTGTTATTTATTCAGTTTATTATTAGTAGTATTATAGTTATTATTCTTATTTGTTGTTATTATATTATTATTATTATTATTATTATTATTATGCGGGTTGCTCATTATTACTGTTCAAGTATGGGCAATAATTACACGGTTGTGCATATCATTTAAATATATAAGATTCTTTATTTATTTATTTTTTATAATTGTAAAATCGCAATTGTATTGTAAACACAGGCTGATTTGGCAGATCAAAATTTGCCCTTTCTTTTTTCAAGGCTAATACAAAAATTCACGTTTTTTTTCTTTTTCTGCTGGTTTCTGTTTGTGTTGGCCTGTGTATCGTTATTCTGTAGCCTGCTGCACGTGCAATTCGCATATAAGCAGGATTATCCTATTTACTCTTTTTTATTTTACAATAATAATAATAATAATGAACTTATTAAAAATTTAAAACGTAAGAAATAATAACGTGATTATAATATATATCCGTGTTACGATGACATTCTGACAAAATTAAGTATCAACCGCAGTAGGGCATGAGCAACAAAAGATCAAATTCGACTAAAAAAATTTATCTCCCTTATAAGAAACATACCGAGAAACCGTAGCTTCTGTGCTCACTACGATCGCGGTTTACAACGTACTAATGTATTTCCTGGTGAATTTGACGTAAAAGTGTAGATAATTTCAAGCGTAACAAGTCTGACACTAATTTTTACGCCTGTAAGCGGTCCGAATGTAAGGCAATCCATGCGCACATTGTTAAGGAGGTTACGGTCAACACACTGACATGTTACTGCTAATCTATTAAATATACTGAACATTATAACTAGAATAGAGTAAATTAGATTAGCGCTAAAATTGTAAAAGATGACACTCAGTCGTTAAGAACAGAGAACCCTTTTCCGATAAACATAATCATTAGCACCGGTGCCGGTTCTTCCGTTCGAAACTAACATTAACATAATCAATTATGGACATAATTAACAGTAGTACTAATACCGGTTGTTTCAAGGGTGAAACAATCGGTCATGGACATAATTTAGGTAGCAGCTCATCGTTACCAATCTGTATACATCTGTTTATCCAAAAAGAGTTATCATTTTGCCAGCTAGTTTTACAGGTGCAGCGATGGATACATTCGCGCAAAAGCGTTACTCACATTTGCTCATAATTAACGTATAGCATAGCCTCCAAAAACCTCTAGACGAATGTGTGTACGTAATTTTACAGTTTAGTGCTCTCTCTCCAAATGGTTAATAAATATACGATGATCATCTTTGCGAATGTAATTTTATCAGTAACATCGTGGTGGTTATTGCGAAATAAATTTAGTCAAAACGAAAACATAAGTCATTTAAGTATAAATGTCTAATAACCTTTTATTGTTTAGTTTACTTTTTTTCGGGAGAGAGATCAGAGCATCTAGTGAAATTTAGGCATAAAAGTTGCAAATACAAAATCGTTTTACATTATTCGTAATTAGGAAGACGTACCTATCTGAAATACTCGCGTGCAGCTACTGGGGCTATTATAACACTGCCGCAGTAGGATTGCTAAGTGACGTGAAACAAACCAGTTGCGTAGAGAAATTGGATAGTGTCTGCCATATTTGAAGATGAGTTAGCAAGAGCTGACGGCAGCGACTCTATCGGGAAATGAAAGCGTTGAAGAGCGGAGAAAGGATACTCCAGAGGCGCAGAGGTTTTTTATAAAGAGAGCAAGTGGGAGGGAACAAAAGGTACGCGCAGCTAGAGGTTCGAAGTTAAGTAAAAGGCGGTTTTGCGCCAGAGAAGTATGTCCGATAGCCTTGTAATAATAACAGAACAGATTCTAGGGGGGGCGAAGGAGGGGATCAGAGGTCAGTACAATGTTTTATCTTCCTAAGGAAGTAAGCTTGTTAGAAGAGTCAATTTTGCTTCCATCAGGATTGCACGTAACTGGTAAATTTCTGCATCCAGACTTAAACACTGGTATTATGATTTTAACTAATTTCAAACTATATAATTAATCCAGGGTTCGTACTATGATGTTAAACTACTATTGCATTGATCGTAATATCAGAGCTGTATTTAAAAATCACAGTTGGAATTCTGTCAGGACTACCTGTAGTCCATTTAGATTTAAGATTAATAAATGCTTGTTGCGTTTTTCATTAAGAATAATTAGTTCTAATTTAAACGGGTAGCTATTACCATTACATTTCAAGAGTATTTCAGAAAATGATTGTCCGTTAATATTATAATAATGTTTTTCTTTGTGCACCATGGTGGATATTCGAGTTTAAAATTCTTAACCGTAGCAATACTATCATCCAACTCTTTATATATTAAATTATAAAAAAGTTTAGAACACTCATTTGATGATTGACTATTTTAATAATCATTCCAATTTAAATTGTTAATTGCTGACTTAACATCTGCTAGCGGTGTTTTTCTGAAATCATATTTACTGTTTATGAAATAGTATTCTTTATGTAGTATTGTAATAGATTTAATAAATACACGTATATTTAAAAATGGGCGATGTGGGATCTTTAGCTGGGAGTTAATAATGACACTGAAAGTGTTAAAAGCGGTACAATTTTTTTATAACAAAATAAAATGTTATTTTACAAAAAATAAATACCGACTTCAAGGTTTATTTTAAAAATTTAATAAAAAGGCACTAAAAAGTAAAAAATAATTACTCCCGATAAAAAATATATATCAGAGTGATATATAACTTAAAATGACATTATCGTAATTCTTATACAACATTAAAACCTTAATTAGAGTCGGCATCAAATTCATGTTGCAATATCTAGGAACAATTTAATGAATATTTAATCCAGTTTTTAATTATTATTTTAATATGAATTTGATACCGACTCTGATTAAGGTATTAATGTTGTATAAGAATTACGATAATGTCATTTTAAGTTATATATCACTCTGATATATATTTTTTATCGAATAATTATTACTTTTTTTACTTTTTAGTGCACTTTTAGATTTTTATAATAAACCTCGAAGTCGGTATTTTTTTTTTTTTTGTAAAAAAACATTTTATTTTACAATTTTTTGCGTTATACTTGAATTTTTTTCCATATTATTCTCCATACTTTATATTTAAGAAAAAAATCGATTTCTTTATTTTGAACTGCATTTCTACGGTATAAACATCAAAAGCTACATTTCCACGGTAGTTTGGCAAATAATCATGAATGAAAAAATAAATATTAAAAAAAAAAAACAAAGCTAAATATAACCCGACGATGAAACCAATCACGAATGAAAAGAATCCAAAAAGCTTCAATCTTCCGCATTATTAAGGATAACTAAAAAACTACCAATCAGATCTTGATCAAATTTAAATGGGACCACATGAGAAACACCGTCTTTTAAATAAAAGAAGAATCATCGAAATCGGTTCACCTAGAAGAAAGTTCTGAGCTAACACACATAAAAAGAATAAATAAAAAAAAATACAGTCGAATTGAATACCTCTTCCTTTTTTGAAGGCGGTTAAAAATACAATCGAATTGAGAACCTCCTCCTTTTTTGAAGTCGGTTAAAAAGATGCTGAATCAAATTTCTGCCATGTATCTGACCAATTATAATAGTAAGATTCTAGCATTTGTGTATATGTAATTTTGCTTAATTTTTTTTGCAATAATATGTGTAACCGTTTGTTTCACGTTAAATAACACTGTACATAGCAATAATAACAATAATAATAATAATAAAATTGTATTTAATTTAAATGCGTTCATTATGATGATTTTACACGTCTAAAACTTTCAAAAAAATTAAATAACTTAAAAACTATCTAGTTATCTCGTTCAATTGTCAAATGAATTCCACTAAAATCGTTTTATAATTCTACATTCGATGGAGAATCGAATATTCCTTTTAGAATATTTCGCGAAAAACTACCTAGTCCGCCGGACTGGTCGGCCTCTAGTACGTTATTTTCATCCTCTTCACAATGGCTTTCATCTAATTCGAAATTTTCACCATTTCCTTGTTGCTCCTTACCGTTGTCACTGTTTATTTTTTCTTTACCAGATCTTGTAAGTTCATTGTTTTCGAATTCGGTTTTAATCATTTCTTTGCTACTTTCATTATTTCTCGCTAGGTCATCGTTATTGCCAGAATTTAAGCGACTACTAGCGTCAGCGGTCATCCGATTATTTTCATTACTATTGTAATAAACATCGTCGTTACAACTGTCTCGATATTTTTCTTCGATACTAACATCGATTCCTAAACCGAACGGAGTCAGCTCGAGAGAGAAACATCGTACACCTTCGACGTCTTTAGATTTATTCATTTTTACCGAGATCCGTTTACCAGTCGTCGTAGATGGACCATCATCAACGGTCGATTGCTTAGACTTTTTTTTAGCTGATACTACTTGCTCTTTAATGGAGCAATATATGTACAAGTTGGACCCCATTATTTCAAAATAACGAAAAAGTCCAAAAAAAAAAACCAACTAGACTGATCAATAAATTTAGAAAAATAATAATAATGTTTACGATATATTATTTTTTATCGGGTTTTCCACTTTTCATTGCATATCAAAAATATATAGTGTTCGATTCTGCCCAGTACATAGAGGCCAGTAATATTTGAAAATTGTAAATTATTAATATTTTATTTTTCTCTCACTTCTCCGCTAAAAATGATGAAATTTACAATTTTATTAAATATTTTATATTCAAAATTTTAAATAAAAATCGAAGGTCATTACGTACGCGAAGCCCGGTTGAAAATGTGTTATACTTGAGAGTTTGTTGTTCGCTTAATGTGGTACTACTGTTTACACACCGATTATTAGAACAATTGCCGGTGTGTTCTGTTGACGCAAAAGTGTAAACGGTAAAAATAAACTTTTATAAGCTCAGTCATTAAAAAAAGTGAGATTAACGGTTGCTTAACTAATTTACATTATGCAATACCAAAATGAACTTGATTTTATTTTTTATTTTTTTCATTTTTATCCGTGCAAAGTAAATAAATACGACGTGTTAACGAAAGAGAAAAATACAATGAAAGTTAAATAAGTTATTTCCACGATGACAATTAAAAATCGTAAGGCGTGGTATCAATGTGCGCGATGGCGTATCATGTTTGAACAATATTTGTGAAGAATAGAATATCCGGGGAATGAACAGGAGATGGGTGCGCGATTATTAAGCGTATTTTAAGCATGCATGTGGGGGAGAAAAAATAAATGAAGGTAGAGAACAAATTATATTATATTAAGAACGTTGAAGTATAGTGTGTTGATAGCTGCGTGGACGATTAACGACTTTAAGATTAATCGGGAATTACCGATTATAATTCTCTCTCTCATGTTTGTCGCTGTCACTGGAGAGGAGGGTAGCAAAATGTTTCATTCATCGAAGAGAATTTCACCGCTACACATGCAAATAAGAATTAGCCTACGAGATTAAATGAAAACCGGTATAAGAATTTCTCGAATAAAAACAAAGTCGATTGATAAACGCCATTTTGTATCCTGTCCTGATACATTTCTCACTTTAATGTCCAACGCGTTAAAAAGGAGATAGGAAATATACATTGTATTATTTACGAACTACAAATTTAAAAAAAAACTGTAAAGACGGACTTTTTTATTTATTTTTCTTTATTTATTTTTTTGATTTTTTTTCTTGGGCTCCTCAACCAACAACCTTTACCCGGAAACAGATAGTAAGGGAAGAAGTCGGTTATATTTTAATTCGATCAGAAATCTTTTTTAAAGGGGAACAAATAGCTGGAGTAACTAGTGGAGAAGGAAAGGATAGGCGGACTTCAGTAAGGTTGTTTAAAATTTAAGTTCTAAGTGTCGAGTTTCGTACGTTTTTTGGATCTCCGAAAATTCTGAGTGTTCCCTCTGTAATTTTTTGTCTCTGGTGTGTAACACTTTATTACGCAATAATTTTTTAAAAAGTGAAACAAATTTTAAAAATGATATGCGAAAAACATATCTTGTGATGAATTCCTTTAAAATTTCGGTTTAAAATATAGAGTTTCAAATATTTTTGGCAGTCGTAAAAAATTGACGTTTTCCGATCACGAAAAGAAAACAATTATGCAAGGACCAGAATCCCTGTACACAACAAGTTGGTGCTACTGACATGTGCGGAGAATGTGTGTGCATGGGTAAGCGCAGCCACGCCGGTTTCGACAGTCTTATGAATCGGCATCGATGGACGAAGAAGGAACTGGCTGTGCTGGTGTTTGAATGAATGGTTCTGCATGTATATGCGTGGGAACAACTGGCGGAATGATTTCAGATGATCGATTAGTATATTTAGGCTACGTTTTGAAGAACATTTGTCGGACTATTAGAGTGATCTGGTGGGATAGGAGTAGAGAGTAGAATTTCGACAGCGGAATAGTCTTTCGTCAAATTTAAATGCATGCGCAACAAATTTTAAAGTTGTGCGGTAAAAGAGGAAAGAAGGGAGTTGAGATAGTGTTTATTACTAAAAAATAGTGCTGCACTTAGGCTACATTTTGAAAAAATTGATGTCGAATTTTTGACTCATGCACGGGGGAGGAAAAGGAACGTGAAAACTTCTGCGATAGAATAGTACACATTATTTCATTTTTGGACATTTGTACTTAAAATTTTGAACTAATGCAGCGGGGAGTGTGTAAAATCACGAAGCTCCTTTGCTCTGATGTCCATAGCTGAAAATAGTGTAGCAATTGAGGGACGGACATGGTGCTAATGAGGCGTACATGTGTATGCGTGGAATGAACAATGGGTTAATTTCGAACAATGGAACAGTATATATACTTGGATCGAATTTGAATTTTGAACTCAGCCAGTGGAAAAGGGTTTTGTAGTTAGTTTTCCATGCTGAATAATATACTTAGGTCAAAATTGAATGCTTACACTCGAATTTCGTTTCATTTTCAGTCTTGGTATATAACTTCCGTATTGAGACGTCATAGTCGCCATCTGCCCTAGAAATAGACTACTTATTTATACTACAGTAAACATTTTGTTTAAATTTTGTATTTTTATTTTCGAGTGTATTTTACACTTGTGTACATGTTTACTACCGTAGAAAACATTTTATTTACTTTTTTTTAAATTTTTGGTGATGTACATTTTACTTCCTTTTTTTCTCTACTTTATTATCAAAAAATGATCACAAGTCGGCTACATTATATCAAAAACTTTCAAATTACACATTGAGGAATCAGTTTATCTATTAGTGAAAACCGGAACAAAATCGTTTTTGATAGTTTGGAAGTAGCGCGCGATCAGGTAGGTGCCAAAAAGAAAAAATATATATATATATATTTTCTTTTTTTTTTTACATTTTTTGACTTAGCCGAGAAGCGATTACAAATTTTTGTTTTTTTTATTTTTATACGTAGGATGAATATTATTAATCAGTATAAGAGAGGAATTAATTTACCTTAGACCAAAATTTGATTTTTATAAATAAATTTAAACAAAAAAATTCCATATTACAGCAAAGTATGTGATGTATACAGTTTGGTGAGTAAATCTACGCTAAAATTAAAAGTCATTAACGAGAGAACTGATCTTCCAACTTCAAATAGTTCACAGTTAAATAATAAATGGTTAATGTCATCCCTAACACTGGCGGAAACATGATTACTACAATGTTGCTTGAAACGATCTACGCTTTGAAAGTTTAAAAATATTCTAGAATTACCAATGCGCAACCGAAAAAAAGTGTGTAAAAAACTTACGGAATAGACCAACTGGAATTGATAAATAATAAACTGTAATAAAATACGTGTACTCCAGTGAAGATTCATAGGTGGCTCAATAGTTGGAGTTAAACAAAGAATTCAACTAACGCGCAATTGAGCTAGTTAAATAAAATATGGCGAGATACGTCAATTATGAACACAATTAAAATTAAACTAGTATGCTTTTCGGCGTTCTCTGGGTTTAATTATGCGTCGGAAAGGTGGACCATCAAAGTACCGATAGAAAACGCTAAGGCAACATCGACACGGGGAGGGATGCGCGTTTACGACGCCTCTGTAAACGACTAAAAAAAAAAACAAAAAAAAAAACAAGACTGTAACAAGAGCCCATTTCTGTAGGGAATGTCTAGGATTTGTCGGACACCCTGGCCAGTAAAAGATATAGAGCGCCTTCTAAAACAGTATTCGAACACCGTCTTTGTGCTACACATGTGCTACTGATTCCCATACGTCTTAAATTGATAACGTAATTTTAATATTTGATTTTTGTATAATTTTCAGTTGCTACATTTTTATCCACATTTTGCATTTCTTAAAACACCGAATAATTTGAATAACGGATAGAGAGAATCTGTTTTCTTTCGATTATCGTTTCCAACGATGAAGAAGAAGAAGAAGAAGAAGAAACGTATATTTGCGCTTAATTTTTTAACAAATAACAATACATAATTTAAGCGGGTAATCTGTACCGGAAAAACATGATTTCCTTATCAGATAACTTAATATATATATCAGAACACGAAAATGATAAACAAGAAAAAGAATCTATAATTATAGACAGGAAAAGTTTAAAAAAACCTGACACATTAGCTTATTAAATAGTTTAAGTTTTAATGACTCAGCATAAAATTAGCATAATCTCGCAATTTAGATGAAATTCTAAGAGTTCATGAAAAGAAATTAACAATTTGGTGAGAAACAGAGATATAGGGCTGTAAAAATACTCAGAGTAATACATGTTTAATTCGTCTGTGTTTATATTTCTTGTATCTATGTTTTAAGGACTGATAATTATACCTACCTATATTGTTTATAGTTATAATGTCAGACATAGCGCAATAATTAAAGAAACTTATTGCACGTTCTTTTATAATCTCACTGACATACGGAAAATGCAGATAATCATGCATGGTTTTAATGCGTGTGTATCGTGACTTATTTAATATGATTCTAAAACAACGATGACAGAGAAAATGTGGAATGGAGATTAAAGTATAAATATACAATAAATAAATTCCTCGATAACAAACAAAAATAAGTGTTAATTTACATTAATAAATTAAAATAAATACCTCAATTTTAAAAATACGTTTTTTTGTCGGATATAGAGCCCATCATCAGCTAATAACACAGAGTACAGTCAATTAAAATAAAGGCAGTGTGTTTTTAATTCTATTTGAGTGTACGCTGTGTTGTTAACTGATGAGATACGATAAAAAACGTATTCTTAAAATTGAGGTACCTATTTATTTTAATTTATTAAAGTAAATTAACACTTATTTTGTTGGCTATTAATGAATTTATTTATTACATACATACGAACTGTTAACCAAGGCTTCGCCCGTGTATTAATACCCGTTTAAATCTGTACTTGGAAATTCATAAAAAAATTTTTTTGTTCCATCTGGAAAATTATGTTTACGTAACGGTTCTTTTACGTTTATTACCGCCCAACAAAAAATGGTCTTCTCACGTTTAGCTGAAGATTATCGATCTTTCTACAATATGTCTGTCGTGATCTAACAAAAAGAGTTTCGCTCAACTAAACCGCACACACGGCCATCATTGGGACCGAGTTATTTGCACGGTGATCTCCCATAATTACACATTTAAAAGAACATCTTCGCTCATATCTTTCAACCTATTTTATTAAAATAAATCTATTACCACAAAAAATCAAAATAACAGTAGTTGAGTAAGGATTTCAAATTTCAGTATAAATAACATTCCCCCGGAAGCAAATATTAAAAATTTCGTTGCAAGATTTTTTATTTCTCTGTAAAAACTAATGGAAAACATTACTGTTTTTTAAAACTCTCCGCAATGAGTACAGCAGCTAGGCTAGAAGCGCGACTTATATATGTTTAGATCATATCGTTTTGATGATTTCAGTAATAACGTCAGAAATGAATAAAATATGTCATCTAGAGTTTATTACTTATCGTAGTAATCATTTTATTTGAATTTTTACGTTTAATTTATTTTTACCGTGGAAATTGTTTTATTTAAAATTATATAAAAATTATTTTTTTTTTTTACTCGTTCCGTATGTATGATAACATTTCCGCTACTTAAAATCTCGTATTTCATGAAAAAGAAGGGGTAGAAAACCCAGTCCAGCGGTACAGGAATACAGGACAAACAAACACGTTAACTTTCATTTTTATATATACATATATATATGTATATGCAGATTTACAAATATTAACAAGTTATGGTTTATCTAAGTGTAATTAAAATACTATATATAATTACAGAAATACAAATATTCTTTAAAACTACCGTTGTCTTTTAAATTCCATTTATTATCACACGTGTTAGAATTCAAACATATTTCGAATATGTTTTTATTACAAATATTCAACTTTTTCAGTACGATTCAGCAAGTTTTCACCTTTAGCTGATGGTGAGTCAGACCCGGAAAAGGTCCCTGCGGTTAGGTATATAATTACATACCATTTATATTTCGTATTTCTATGATTATATTTAATATTTTATAATTGTAACAAATAAATTTTCCATAAATATGGAATAAATTGATAATTCTAACACTTGAATATTTCTATAAAATAAACAACGTGTCAATAAAAGCTAACGTGACCTATGTAAACATAAACCATAAAGTGACTCTAATGAGAAGTATTATATAATCGGAAGAGGGAGCAGAGAGAGGAAATGTGATAGCTTGTAAAGCACTTTTAGAATCCGAAATTATGATCACTTTATGGAAAACCAATGATAAGGAAACAAAGAGGACAGCGCGTAGAATAGCAACAGATTCCGCATAGGAAATTGAGCAAGAATCAGAATCTAATTGAAGACAGGACAAAAAAGGGCACGACCAAAAGCCAGCTACCGTGGCGTAGTTGGTTAGGCAGCGGTATTTAGTTTGGCCAGGATCTGGCTCGAAAACCGTCGTCGCTTTTCCAGTTCTCTCTCGTGCCATCTCCATATTGTTCTTTTCATCCCTTCAACGGTCACATTGTATGTAACCTTGATCACATAATGTTTGAATGCTTCTCGTTTTAACAGAAACATCTTCTTCCTACCCCTTTCTTTCATCAAACATTGTTCTCACTCCCTATAGCGCTTCACTTTTTTCTTTCCCTTTCTTCTTTTTCTGTCATCCAGAAGAAGAAGAATATATATATATTTTTTTCTTTCTGTTTTTTTCTTTTCTTTGGGCGGTCAACCAAGGGGACCCCACTCAGGAACAAGGAGTAGGAAAAGACAATCATCAATTAAATTTTCGTTCAGATACAGACAATATAGCTGAGATGATGAATGGAAAAGAAAAGAAGAGAATGTAAGACGCACAATAAGGAGTAGGAAGCCCGAGCTTCAGCAGATGGCAATACAGAACACGGAACGTTAAGAAGAAAGGGATGGACATTCAAAAAGAGAACATGGTCAACATCGCAAATGGATTCGATCGGATGAAGGGGGCAATATGGAGAAGAAATTAGGGAGAGACGGTAAGGGGAAGATAGCAGAAGAGAATGATTAAAATGTAGACAAATAATGGAAGCAACAACAGAACCGGAGGGGGTGGGGGTGAAGGAAACTTGAAAAACCATGAAACAAAAGGAAGATTAGGTTGTACTGATAGATGGAAGGATTGATCGTTACAGAAAGAAGAAGTGTAAATATCTGACCAAAATCTAAGATGGAATTATATATATAGTGTGACAGGGAGATCAGTGGATGGGATTTTGTCGAAAAAAAGGGGAGAGTGGGAAGTAGCGACTCGATCCAGAGAATCCGCCGCCTCATTGATACCCACATGGCTGGGCATCCACAACAAATCAGCACGGATGAAGTGACGCGAAGAAAGAAGATGGATGAAACATCGTACGGATAGAATGATAAAATCGCACGAACGAACCGGAGGAATAGAGAAGTAGATCACCTGGAGGTCACTCGTGGAGTCACAAATAATTAAATAGTTGGTAGAGAAGCGGTTAGATGAAATAAAAAGAACGGAGCGAAGGAAAGCCATTAACTTCGGCTGGCTATTTCACATTTCATAAAAATCGGAATCTCTTTCTCCTCTCTTTTCCCCAGTTCTTGAGCCTATTTCCATGTTGAGGAACCTAATTAAAAAAAAAAAAAAAAAAAAATGAAAAATGAAAAAAAGCTCGTTTGAGCTGGGTTAGTGTCTGTAGTTGACACGTCCAAAAAAAAAAAAAAAAAAAAAGGAAAAAAAAAAGGAGAATATAGAACTTTAAAAAAGCCCGAGGCATTCCTTTCTGTAAAAAAAAAAGAATGTTGCTGCTGGCTCGAGTGTTTCAAAAGTATATACCCGGTTAAAGTTCCGTTTGCTTTCAGTAGTTTTCATACTCCGGGCAGAAATTTTGAATTTCGAATTTTTTGCGGCTTAGGCTCTCTTTAAACCGGTTAATGATTTTAATAAATTTTATTTCGCGTAAATTTCTTCTAAAATTTCGGCTGAATAACACCGATGTGTTCCCGGATTTTAATAATTCCGATTAGAAAAAGCTGTGCTGTGCGAATTTTAAGCTTCCATATTTTTTGGAACAACAACAACAGCAACAGCAGAGTGGTGTTAATTTGAAAACAATTCGAGAACAACATATTGCAAAAAGGCAGTTAGCGTTTAGGATAGAAAAAACATGACACATTTCGTGTGTATTGCGCCTCCATCGAAAGACCTGATCTATTTTGCTCCGTGCTAGACATGATCGGCATGGAGACGAAGTTGACGAGAATGTGCTGTGCGTATGTGTGGGTGTGTTCGAGTGTATGCGAATTGAATAATAACCCGGTTCACGTATTGAAGACAGGCGTAGTTTTCGGCGTCGTCCGCAGCACCGACGGACACTATTCCGATGGTCGTTACCAGCAAGAAGCTCGGTGATATTTCGGCTGCCCATTCAGTTGGCTTAATCACGAGTCGCGAGCTGCCGATGTCGTACTAGAGCGATGTTAATTTAAGATCTACAAGCGGATCATCTTCCGGCAGTCTATACGAGTTAATATCTTAAGCGGTTAGTGTTCTTCGCCATTAATATCAGAGACTCTACTGGACAGTGAGTGCAGTTAATGAACCACGGCGAATCGCATCGTTCGAGTTGCGCATCGTATTCCACTTGCGACATCCTTTAATATTGCACTGACGGTTTCAGCTTGGCAGGTACGTATTCACCGTCACATAATATCGTTTATTATCTAATTCCCTTTCGATAAAATCAGTCAAAGATCTCATTCCATCGAAAAAAATCGAAAGATGAGAATATCGCTTAAAACGTTTTCGGACGAGAAGCGAGTATTTCGATTTTTCGAGTCACTAGTTGAAAAATACGACAAAAAAAAAAGAAACTGTGACAATAATAGTTCCGTAAGGGTTCTCGGTTATCCGATAAAACTATGTTCAGTACTACTATAGTACTTAACAGTATTCGAAATGATTATAAAAGCGCAAATTCAATGAATACCCTTTTTTGTTTTTAACACATGTACCATCCGTGTGTGAGACAGTTACAATCATGACAACCAGGCTTTAGAAGGTAGAGACTGCAACGTTTTATTTAGATTATTATAGGAAATCGGCACTGTACTGCTACATGATTTTTACCGAAATTCTCGACAATGAAATAATTTAGTGGTCCTACTGAATAACGATTTATGTTCAGTCCGGCTAGGTGACATGAAGCTGTTTTCATTTGTAACTATTTTTTTTTTCATATTTTGTTTCTTTCTATCACAATTGTCTGTAGAACTTATTTAAGACATTTCGTAGCTGTTAGCGATCACTATTGATTAATTTGCGAACATTCGTTGCTTCGGTCGATGTTTTGGTTCGTTGAAACAATCCGATTTTTCAGATGCGAACTTTCAAGATAATTTGCAGTTTGCCCCACCGTAGTGTCTGCGTAACTTTTTAGGAGACCTACGTAAGAGAAGTGGAGAAGAAAATCGCGCAGTTCATACTAGTTACGTGATCAAGTCGGTGTGTGATTCCGCGAAAACAAGGTTAAATATCCTGAAGCTTAAAAAAATCTGAAACGAGTAGCTAGAGGAGTTGTTAGCTTTGTCCATGTGTACACATCTACAGCTAAAATGTATCATATTTATTAGCTAATTCTACAAGGTTTTATTCGATTTGTAATAAGGTGTTTATATTTTTTAGCCGTTTAGCATTAACTGGAAAATCGATTATATTATTCGGAAAATCGTACTCGGACGATGGTGTACGATTTTCCGAATACGTACTTTATCGTCGCTTTCCTTAATCTTTGCTTCGGTTCTGTTCCAAAATTTCTCAGTTTATCTATTTTAAGTTCAAGCAACAAAGTGTGATTTTGAATTCGTGGAAGAACGATTACCAAACAATATTTTAAAGAAAATTGTACGTGACTCCGCTTCGTCAATTTTTTTTTTCATCAGTTTTTCCTCTTTCCATAATATCAGCGATAATACGGAATATAAAATGAATGGCAAAAGTTCCAGTCTAGAAGTGTTTAAAAAAAACCATTGTAAACGAATCGATTTCCATTCCCTTAGTCCTGTATGTAGTTACGGGCTCCACAATTATCCATCCCCCGATAATCGTATTCTTCAATATTTTCATTATTTTCACTGCTGAATGTGTTTTCAATCTTGACTACCTCCGTTTAAATTGCTCATACAATGTGGTCCCACTGCTCTTTTTCCGATGTATTTTCTGTTTTGATTTATTTATTTTTCTTTTTATTTGGCTCGGATTTTCTCGAATTAGCGTGCAAAATATTATATAACTCTATTGCATTTTCGTATGCTTTAATGTGGTGACGTGAATTACGAGGTAATGGGCAGGTAAATATAATCAAAGAGACTTGCAAATATTAC
The DNA here is from genome assembly GCA_039619475.1 of Icerya purchasi. NCBI lineage: Eukaryota > Metazoa > Arthropoda > Insecta > Hemiptera > Monophlebidae > Icerya > Icerya purchasi. The sequence continues at coordinate 399,706,545 of CM077116.1, read as the reverse complement.
GACGAAACCTGTTGAAAAAATTCGAGATATCGTTCACTATGGACCATCCCAGCGTGTGGAATCATGGGGGGGGGGGTTATCGAATGAAGTTTCATTTTTGTTATTTTGGAACAACCGATGTGCTATATATCGCTGATGGAATTTTCGACGACTATCTCTGGATCACTTATAAGTTGTGCCTGCTTACATGGTTTTTCGGTACAGTTCGATTTCCTTAATTTCAGATTTTAGGTTTAGGCTCAATGGCAACTCCCTTTTTTGCTAATAGAGTATAAACGCGCCGTCAACATCTTTTCATACATACTTACGTAACATCGGTTAAACACCGTGTCAGTCAAACATATCTTTCTTTCATTCATTCGGAGTGAGGAATTTCCGTGCGCCATAGATTAGAAATGAATTATTCAACTTTCAAATTATATACTAGAATAGCCACGTTGTCCTCTTCGGGTAAAGTAAATCTAAGACAGGGTCTAATTTTATATCCCGCATCAAAGATAAGATGCAGCTAAGATTTGAGTTGTCAACTTTAGTTAGGAGAGGGGCCGATTTTATCAACATAATGCAAAGATTACGAATAAAGCGGAAATATATAACATATACATATATGTGTGTATATACATATATCGGGCAGTACACGTGTAGTGGTTTTTTTCATTTTATCAACAAGTAAATTATTAAAGGTAAAAATGATGCAAAGAATAAGTACAGATTGGATGAAAATATCTGCTTTACCAAGTAGTACAAGGGTGTCTATCACTACGGGGACCTAATCGTCTGCGGAAAACCTATTGTGCTCTTTTTTCGACTACTGACGTAATTGCAATAACCAGTCCTAATAACATGTCGATATCAAATATCGGAGAACTAAACTGATTGTTCGGCATTTTTTTCCAGCCTTTAAGATATCTGGAATCAGTTTTTCGAAAGACAATTTTGCTTTTTGCGAACAAGTGAACTGATTAGTCTGTATCGGGATTTGTTTCCGGCTTTGTAGTTTTAAGCACGGATTGGTTCTGTTGCACCGGGGAATTTCTTGTAATAACGAATTAAAAATGCAGCGGATAAAAAGTTTATAATTTTTTAAATTATTATTATTATTATTATTATTCTGATAGACGCGCAAATATTACAGCAATCTTTCCGGGTTAATTTATCAGCGAAAGAGGCATTTTCGTTTTTAACGAGAATCTTGATTGAGCGCGATTAAATTCATCTGTTTCGATGATAATAGTTTAGCCGGGTAGTAGTCGCGAAGGCAATTTCAAGGTCAAAAACTTCTCGCTCTTATTCTCGTCAAGATTATTCATTTTTGTGAAATAATGATTCGCAAAAGCTCGGGGGACTTGTCAGAATCTAGCTCGAGGCCTTGCGCGCGGTATCGTCAGTTAATTTAATCGAATTTTTCGAGACTGATTGCCAAATGACTCGTCTCTATATAATTCAACGATTTGTTCATAGATTTCGTATTTCAATTTATTACGAAGTTAGCTATAGATTTCCTCGCAAGAATACCGATACCTAACATCTTCTAGATGCCCGAGTTTCTCTAATGAATTTACGAATTTCGATAGAAATGGGTGTATTTTATTTGCATCGCGTGGAAATGATTCGCCTGCGCCGTAACCAACAACAGTTTATTTCTCTGCACGTTTACATATTTACATTATTCTAATTGCTTAGTTAAAGGAATTTTTTTTTTTTTTTTTTATTATATATTAAATGGGTTCGGTGCCAGCACTGACCCAACTACATGAGCTTAGATCACCTACTCAGATTCTGAGGTGATCGGAGATAGAGAGTATAAAGGAAAGTAGCAGAGGAATAACGGCTAGAGATGGAAAGGAAAGGATAAAAGAAGCATTGAAAGGGGTAGGAAGATCCAACGCCAAGAGTTCGGCGTACAGATGAGAGTACTCGAGAAAAAGAGCGGGGGACATTCAAAAAGGAAATATAGTTGGGATCGCATATAGAGGAAAGATCAGTAGAGTGGAGAGGGCAAAAGGGAGAAGGTGAAAGAGAAAAAGAAACACGAGAAGAAGAGGAGAGGTATATGTCTGTTGCATATGCTTTTAAAATTTTGATTGTTTTTTTTTACGTTTGTAACTTTTGATTATTCTCGCCGATTTGAATGATTCTCCTTCACCCGAAGTGCACCGGCCACAGGGATGGTCGGCCCGTATAATTATTCTCGATGATCGCTCAGTAATCATCAAACAACGTGAAAAAATCTAGTTTGCTTGGAGAAATCTTCGTTAATATAACAAACACCACCGACCATTTAAGATATTATCAATTTACCGTAAAAATGTAACTTGAAAAGAAAAAAAAATTTAATAAGACAAAAAATTAAAATATTATCACTATCAGTTCAGATTAAAAATGTAGAAAAGGATCTGAAACTCTGCTTTAGATGTTACGTGTCTTAACATTTTACTACGTATAACTTTTGACCATGTAGAGTGACTCAACAGGTATCCTTTGTTTATTTGCAATTATACCGGTTAGCAGTGGTCTCATACGGAATAAAGATACGAGAGTATCGGTGATTATTCACTGGGAATAGTAATTAAAATAAAAAAGAAAGGACCCCTTTAATAAAAGTAGCAATTTTTTTCCTTTTATTATAGCTAAAAAAAAGATAAGCTAAAAAATTTTCATTCGAATACATAGGAAAAGAGTATATGAATACCCCCCCTAGATTTTAAAATTAGCGGAAAAAATTTTAAAATTATGCGGCCAATGAACGCGAGTGACAAAGTATTTGTCAACGTTAACTTATAGGAATGCGGATTTGAATAAAGGTGATTTTGAAACCCGCAAAGCGCGATTTACAAGCTTATTTTTAACAGAATTTAAAAATTATATACTCTTTAACCAATATTCAGAGCTTTGCAATAGAAAACAATAGCATTCTAGGCTATATCTATATTATTATCCAAAAATACCCCTACATTAGACATTGTGAAATGAAAAATAGTTTTTTAAAAGAAAAAATACCAACTTTAAGATTAACTCTAATAATCACATTAAAAGATATTATAATTACTCGGTAAAAGATAATTTAATGGAATATTATGATAATTCTCGAACGACATTAAAAAATACCTTAATTAGATTCTCGGTACACCAAATTTAAGTTACAACAATATTTAAAAACGATGTTAAACAAACTTAACAACACAATCACAGTCGTTTTCTATCAAATATCGCGGAAACATTAGGAGATTTAATGCGGTTTTTAAGTATTGTTGCAATAATTTAGCGTGCCGAGATTTTAATTAAGATATTTTAATGTGGTTTAAGAATTATTACAATATTCCCTTAAGACAATGTAGGATGTATTAACACACTTTTAAACAAATAATTATTTACGTTTTAGTGAATTTTTATTAAATTCTTACAGTTTAGTCAGTTTTATTTTATTTGTTTTTTTTTTTTTTTCGTTTTTTTTTTTATCTATTTTAGTAAAAAAAGCAAATGAAAGATACCGCTGATATTTAATAAAAAATAATACTTAAACAATCGAATAAATTAACTCCGTATAATAAAACCGGTAATTATGTACTCGTGTTTAGGTTATAATTAGCTTAAATCATCGATCATTAAGGAAAACGTACGCGAGCTGCACTGATGTCATATTAAAAGACCACGTTTGTAACTTTGAAAAATGAACAAAATTTTTGTATTATAAACATTTTTCCTTTGTATTTACGTCAGACAATTTAACCTCCAAAAAAACTATGAAATATGATGTGCTCACGGAGTTCACCGAATACGTATAAAAATTCAGATTAATCAGGTATCTAACTCATTACCTTAAATCAAACTATGAAGAACTTACAGTTTGATGTTTCCAAGCGTATGATACGTTTTCACCTTTTTTCCTTCAAAGTGTAAGCTATTTTTCTGCTCGTTTAATAAACGCCTCATATTTTTTACCCCCCCCCCAAAAAAAAACACCAAAAAAAAAGTAGTTTTTCTACCTTATTTAATCATTTATATTTTTCGCTTGTGCTTTTGTGAATAGATAATTTTTCACATAGCCAATAATTTGTCAGCGAGACCGAACACGGTCCAGAATGGGATCAGAAATTTTGTTTTCAAGGAGAAGTAGTTCATAAAGGGGAAAATTATCATAATACGTCTTTCGGTTACTTGTCGCCTGGATGTCAAACTATGATTGGCGAATGTAATGTATAACAATAACATTGTTAGTTTTGTCAATTTCGTTCATACATATATTCCTCTTTTAACTGCGAAAACCCGATATTTTCTTTTTGATTCTGTCTGTTTAACGTGGGGTTTCAAATTATAGTAGCTTAATCTTTCGGCCGTATATTTCACCGCATTTTGAAAAACCTCAATAACGTCAAATAATGATCTCGGAAATACCGTTTGTTTACTTTCTCTTTGCATGTGTACAATCAGTTTTGATGTCTAAGTAATCATACAATCCTTTTTTTTTTTTCCCGATCCAAAAGGTAGGATGAATATATTTAAATATAAATAAAACAATATTAAAACTTTAATTAATAAAAAAAAAAATCAACAAATTATATACTTAAATTAAAACCAGAATATAATGTAACTTCCTATAAAGGCTTGAAGCTACATTTAACTTATGTTATATTTTTTATATATGTATATATTTTTTACTTTTTTATTTATTTTTATTAAATAAGTAGTAATCAATTTTTCTTTGTGATCGTAATCGCGCTTTCCCTTCGAAGATTATGATAAGAAAAACTAACAAATACAAAAACTAAAACCGATTAAAAAAGTTCTACGATCAACGTTTGACCGCTGTGATGAATTTAATATAAAAACATTTCGTCTAACGTTACTGATAATTTCTATTATAGAATTTAGATTATAGATAAACATAAACAGAAATATATTATTTAAATAAATAATTACGGCTAAATGGAAAATGTGTCTGAACCAGAAAAGAAAAAATAATGAAAAAACACCAACATGCTTCGTAATAACGAAAATTATCGCCATAAATATGCGTAAATCAATCATGTTGACGCTTTTTTACTTTAATACATATACTTCTGTTCGAGTTTTCTTATTGATTTGAATTATAAAAATGTTTTTGTTAATTTCCGTAATGTTTCAACGAACCTATGATCACTGATTACGCACAACTGAGTCACACTCTAAAAGGAATCAGCAGTCCTCTCGATGATTTTCTAAGAGCTGTTTTCTTTAAGTGCTGGCAACTGTAATTTTATTACGATGATGACGGGATAATGCAGTTGAAAGTAATGCAATCTTGTTAAAAACATAAAAAAAAGACCCAAGCATTTGCACACCATAGCGGAATAGTTTTTTTTTTTTTTTTTTGTTTTTTGTTACTCCTTTAAAAATACAAATTCGATTGAAGATTAGACTGACCGAACTGTGATAATCTTCTAAAAGAGGGATAAAAGGTGGTAAATTACACTAAGAAATATTTTAAATTTTCGTGACTTTTTTGATTTACCATTCGTCTAATTTTCAGTAAAAATCACCAATCGGATGCACACATCTGTGAATGTTGGTTATTTATTTAAGGAATGAGCCAGCTATCGTGGTGGCGATAGATTAGTTAATTGTGTTTCGTTCAGGTAGAATATCTCGCTGCCGCATACTGAAATTTCCAGAAATTTCACTTATACTAGATTATAACTTTAACAGTTGACGCCCTTAAAACTGAAAAAAACAAACAAGAATTATTTAAGGAGTGGGTTTTTCGTAGTGCAGCTCAGTGTGATTTTGCAATATTATTCGAAACGTCAAAGGAAAAAAATTGTGACGTAATTTTTAGCGAAAATAGTAGGCGAATGGGGTAAATGGTAAATTACTTCTCAATTATCGCAGTAACCCGTTGTTTTCTATCATTTTAATAAACCAAGTATACAGGCGATCTTTTCATCGGAGATCATGACTACGAGTTACTTATACAAAAGACAAAGTGAACGGTTCTAGTTTCCGATTTGAAATTTCGACAATTTTTATTTCGGTATAATTCATTCGCAGAGCAATTCTAGAAAATTTTAAGAAACAGTTTAAGAACAAATACCATCTTTAGACGTTATTGTAGCAATTATTTCTCTGAAAAATTAAAAGATTGAAAATTAAAGTCAACGGTGAAATTAAGCCGGGGAAGAGTGTGTACATCGCACCGGTAAATTCAGCTATTACAAACGCACGCTTGGTGTCCATAAGAACATTAATAAATGATGACTTTTAATAGGGGTAATTATAATTAATCCGTGCTCGGCGTTATTATAAACTACTAATTTAACTCGATTAATGTTCTTCTGTGCGAGTCTACGCAAAGAGCTACGTAAACAGCGCTCTAATTTGAACCATTATTAATCGTAATTATTTTTTATGTTTAAGAAATTTTCTATTCCTTATGTGCGCGTGAATTTTTTTGCTTGTTGAAAAATTTTAGATTTTTCAACTAAGCCGGGGAATAGTGTATATCGCACGGTACATTCAGCTATTACAAACGCACGCTTGGTGTCCATAAGAACATTACCGATCGGATGTGTGATTTTCTACTCTTTTTTTTTTCCCCCTCCAGCTTGCCTACATATTTACTTTCAAAGCGTTTACACCTATAACTGAAATCGATAAAAATTTATTTCATCCAAAAATTACACTAAACAAAATTCAAGTGCCACCTCTCTAGAACCTAACTGCTAAAGTCTTAGTTGACACGATAATTTAAACGATGTAAAGATAAAACGATTCCGATTCCGCCACGTCGATGTCAAATGAATTTGATGAAACAGACAGAAATTAGGGATTGACACGAATCTGCGTTTACAGCGAAGTTCAAGCGAATATCTGCGCAGCTGTTGAATTTTTTGTTCTCAATTAACGCGTCGATTAGGCGTTTATTTATGCGTAATAAAAATTAAAGATCAACTTTAAATAACAAATCAAAATTAATGTAAAGCGGCCGGTCTGCCAAAATGGAGAATATGGTACTTTCGTCACGCTCTAGGTCACATTGAACACAACCACGATTTCCGCAACTTCCTTTAGATTTGGAAACTACTTGCGCGTCAGTTGTAAGAGCAACCACGTATTCAGTGAAATTTTGTAGCATTTCAAATCCAAGGAAATCCAATTTTAACGACATCCCCCATATACTTAACGGTGTCCTACAGTAGACTACCGCGATTGAAACGTATACGCACAAATCACTGGTAACGTTACTTTTACGCCGAGAGTAATAAGCATGGACCAGAAAGATGAAGAATGCGGAGGTGCTACGATTAATGAAGACGGATTTAGTATTAATGAATATAATTAAGGAACGGAAAACAAAATTCCTTGGACATTTCACGAGAGGACCAACTTATGATCTACTGCAGATAATAATGATGAGGACGATAGAAGGGAAAAGAGGACGAGGAAGAAGAAGGATTTTTTGGCTCCAAAATATCAAGGCGTGGACTGGAGTCACAAATGTACAACAATTGTTCCAGGCTGCAAGAGACCGGGACTCATTCCGCCAGTTGGTACGGACGATGAATGGTGATTAAGCTATACCCGAATCGGGTCGCACGAACAAGAAGAATAAGAAAATCCCGTAACGAAATTTGTTACATTTTTATGCGTCACTTTTCGGCCGTCAAGAGGTGAAAATTCTGAAACGAAAATGTAACAAAATCTACAACCACGTTTGTAACGTTTCATTTTCGACGAATGCTGTAGTCAACTGAAACACTAAAACTCTTCTATGAGAATTATAGAAGCCTAACGTTTCTGATAGTTCGCGGTTCTGTCCTTCGCGGTGCTATCGAGTTTAAGCACAAATGTGTAATTTCTTACGACGTGCACTTGACCGTATCTCTTAAAAAAAATACGTTTTTTTTTTTTTTTTTTTTTTTTTTTTTTTTTTTGGCTCAGACGTGTTTTGAAAGTAAATTTAATTTTAAGGTCAATTAAATATGTCGCTGCTTTCTTAAACGTATTCTGTCAGAAACCGTTGCCAGACAACGACTAAACGAGGCGTTGTTTTATAAAAGGACATAAGAAAAAAAAAACAAAAAAAAACAAAACAAAAATAAAAGGCTACTCAGAATACACCGGGGTGTAGTTTCGATAATGATATAATTTTTGATAGTTGAAAAGAAATTGGTTCGATTAGTTTGCAGTTCCTTTAGGGAAACACAACCACTTTTAACTATGCAAAAAATTGTAAGAAATCTAGTTGACAAGATTGAATTCTAATGTTAGTAAATTGGAAACTTTTTAACCAACCGCCTGTTCCTTTGAAGTCTGCGACGTGATTCGAAGCATTCGACTGAATGAAAATTGCTCGGTACTGGATGCTGAAATATATATGGAGTATTTTTCTGTTTGGAATATTTTCTTTCTACAGAGCCTACATCACAGAAAGCCCTGCTGCTGGTATCTGATTCATCCGCGGCTTTATTGGCAATCTCTAATCCCCTTAACAAACATCCTTTAGCAATTCGAACCCAGCAGGTAGCATACGAACTTATTAAGAGGCAGTGCTCCGTATCGTTTCTGTGGGCGCCCAGCCATGCTGGGATTCCTGAAAATGAACGCGTCGATACATCCGCCCGAGCAGAAATATATTGCCCCTTGCCTAGTAACAGCACTCCTCCACTTTATCTATCGAACATAATCTTCAATAATCTCACGTCCTCATGGAAAGCCCATTGGTCCTCGTGTCAGACTTTCTCGAGGTTAATTAAACCCTCAACCGAACCATGGTGGCCAGAAAAAAGCATTTCCCGCAGAGATTTCTGTGCATTTAGCCGCTTGCGCACAGGCCACACGGCCATATCGCATATTTTTACTTTGCAAAGAACCCCCTCCCCCCCCTCGAATTGTCTCTCAACTTACCACATTCTGTGCGACTGTCCAGCACTCTCACCCCACCGGCTCCCTTCTATTAATAACAAAACAGTCACTAACATTCTTGAGAATTCCCTTAATACAATCTTATCTGTAACACAATTTATCAGAATTAATTGAATAATCAGTTATCTATAAAAACAAACTGCCCATCCTCGTATACTGTAATAGCCACAGCAGTTAAACACGGTACAGGATGTTGCTTTCACAAAAAAAAAAAAAAACAAACAAAAAAAACAAACAAAAAAAAACAAACAAAAAAAAACAACTTTTTCTTTCGGGATTTTCAAAAGGTTGAGACCGGGTCGTTGCAGATATTTTTTTACCAACACTCGTTTAAACGTAATATACGTAACAATAGACAACGCTTTCTGTTATTTATCTAATTTCAAACGAAATAAATCATTACCACCGTGTTTCTAACTACAAATATAAAACAAACGCAGACAACGCGTGAACTTTGATTTTGTCATTTTTGGCTATCTCCCGAGACGTAACAAAAATCATTTTGAAATTCCTGATTTTGTAATTGTAACTTCCTCCAGTACGGATAATAAAAATAGAAAATAAAATAAAAAACAACAAAGAATTAAAATCTTTTTATCGGACGATTAAAATATTAACTGAGGATTATTGCGGAAAATAGAAATTGAAAAAAACCAATGGGATAAGGAAAATTTGTAAAACTTTTTAAAGGAAAAATCCTAAAAACGAACCTAATCAATTCAATGAAGTATCGTTTTTTCGATGGCGATCGTCGATGCCGCGTAGAAAAAATGTCGTTCAAAGATCATGAAAATATTATTGAACAGCATCGATTATCATATCTCCTGAAAGTGCGATATTTACCGGGGGGGGGGGTTCTCACGGCAAAGTTTATAGAGACAGTTGGCCCTATGGTTCCATTATTTAAATAAGAGTAGTCTCTCTGAACGGATTATTGCAAAAACACGTAGTCTTCAACATTAAACAACTATTAAGCAGCCCTTGAACAAGTTTAGCACTGTGAAAAGTCGATTTAACGTAAACTTTAATTAGGTCGTTTTCGTCGACTTCCTAAATTGTATAACTATATATTTTTTTTCATCTCCGAGTTGAGATGGTTAATAACTGATCAAACTGTTAATTACCCTCGCGATTATTTCATACAATTCTGTGTGTTCTGATTGATTTTTCCCCTTATTCTGTTAGATTTTTTTTAACACTCTGACAACCGATGCGCAACACAAATTTAATATTTCAATTTAAATTTCAAGAGTCTTCTAAAAGGCTGTCCATTTTTTTAAAAACGATCAAAACTTCAGTCGAACAGTATGAAAAATTTTTCAACAAATTATCATACCGCTGTAACCGAAACATTAGAAAAATGTATAGAAGCATTCTGTCGGGAAACCTAGCCAGGAGGCTAAAAAGAAAATGGTGCGCCGAGATACGATTCTAATTACCTAACTTTTCTTTTCATTAAACATAATAAGTAAGAGAGAAATGAATTACATGTCCAAGTCTTTTAATGGATAGATTGGGCTTATACACCGGTTGTCTAAAATTGTTCTCTATAATAAGTTACAAAAACATCATCGCTGTTTGTGGTATGAATTACATACCGGTACAGGGTTAAAAAGTAAATTATAATTTCGTTTATACGTCGTAGTTTTAACCGTGTATATTATTGGTGTCTTTGTTTTGTTTTTTTAGACTCGTCAACCAGCTACCTTTACCCCCAAAAACTATGTTGTCCGCCAGCTATAAATATTTTTCTTTGCAATAATATCGCCGGTTTAAACTGTTTTGCAATATAATCGAAGGAATAATTTAAATAATTTCTCGAACGCACGTACGAAAAATTAAATTCTTTCTGAAAATTGAAACGAAATTAAATACTCTTTAAACTTCTTTAACCTTTTTTGTACATTAACACTTTCAATGATAATTATGACATTGTAAATCACGGTAAATCAGGGTATTTCGATGCTATCATAAGATAGTCGTATAAGATTAGAAGACCGTAAAGTTCGTTAATGCTCCGAAAAATTAAAGAATGGCGCGCGCAGTTTGAAGAGATTATTTCGAAATTGAATTTTTTCCCATAATTCCGATTTCTCGATTCAATTTTTTTTATTGGTTCCGGGTAAAACTAAATTGATTGTTGAACGGCCGTAAGGTCTTGCGAGTATAAATTTTCGATAATTTCTAAAGATGAAGTAATAGTGCAGTTAATAACTGCAAGGCAGAGCTGAACGCGATTCCGATATTGGTAAAATGTAATTTAGAAATACGAGTATAATAACTACGTTATATTACAGCTGAAGTCTGCTTATGAGTCAGGCAACCGATAAACAACAATGATAGCGATTGCTTGTTTTGGATTGTATATGTATATTATTGCAAGAGTTAATGAGAAATTTATTCAGTTAATTGACCAAAGCGCTTTTTAGGGTTTAGGATTAACTGCCGAGTCAGTATTAAGATTATAATATGTTCGGTTCCGGAATGTTTAACTCACACGGGAGGAAATAAATCATTAATTAAACTGATAGGAGATTAAGATATATTTTTGGTCGGTGACTTTAATTTACGCAACTAATGAATTCATCATTTCATGAGTAGTTTCTCAGAATTGCCGAACCGATCTGAATGGTGTAATAACTGATTTAGGGAGAATAATTATTTTTTCGTACAAAGTACTCTAATAATTCTCATTCAAGGTTCAAAAAACATTGCGAAATTGCGCGCTGGTTTTTCTTCATTATTTCGTACGTGATTTTTCAAGTATGCATTTTTTCTGGAAAATTGTATTTTTTGTACCGTTTACTTTTTCTTATTTAGTTATCTTATAAATCCTGTTATTCGATTATAAAAATTAGTAGTAAATTCAACGTTTCAGGCGAAGTATTCAACATTAATAAAAAGTACACGTAAACTTTTTGAAAGTTCTTAAAGTTAGCGCTCGTTCAAAATTACCTTCGTATTAGCTTCAATAAGGCAGCGCGGTAGCCTAGTGGTTAAGGTGCTTGGCTAGCAAATCGGGGGTTACGGGTTTGAGACTTGTTTCGTTCCGGATCCAAGTCGCTCCCAGAAGTATACATATACCTAATCTGAAATTGAATTGGGTACCACAGAGATCTGGGAAAGTAAAGGCGGATCCTAAGTAGAAAATAACTGGCCTCCCTAGTACTCTCATTAGTGCCGTTGGGCTTTTAGTGTACACGGTAAACCTTGACTTCGCAATTGCCGATGCCCTGTCAAGGATATGGGACTTGCTTTACTTTACTACTAGCTTCAATGGAAACGTTATCTTTTGTAATTTTTTTACGTTAAATCCATATCGCATCATTTTTTTCTCGAACCATTTCAGCTTCCACAATTTTTTCTTCGATTCCTCTAGCGTATTCTTCGGTTTATGCGAAATATCTTTCACGGTTCCCTACGCAAAAACAAAAAATCCATAGCAGTGTACGATCAAGTAAATTTGGCGCTGTCGGCTGCGGCCAAGTTCTCTTATCAGTCGCCGGTAAAAGTGATTACGAAAAAATTTTACTCAAAGCTGTGTGATGAGTGCTGGAACTCCATTCGATTGATTCTGCGAGTAAATTGAGAAGCTGAATTTCTGAAAATTTGAAATAAACTGTTTTCGTTACGTTTTCGCACAAAAAAACGCTCGACCGACACTAATGCTTTATTAACAATGTTGACCTAAACTTTTTTGTCCAAACCTGTGTCCAGATACACGAATATATTGCATTAGAATTTTTCTGTGCTGTAAAATGTTGTTCGCCCGTCCGCAAAATTTGCTCGCCACTATTTTTATAAATATTCAGTTTAATTTTTTAAAATTAAAATCAAATCTTTAGATTACTTTTTTTGTAATGTTCTTTAATTTTCATTTCCGACCGAAGATAAATTAGATCTCTTTTAGATTCCGAACGTGTAATATTAAATTTATATTTATCAATTTATTTTCCGCTTTCCAGCTAGGCATTCCCGAAAAGACGTTTCTAGAACATTTTATTTAAAATTCACTTTTAAGATATTTGTTTTTTGTTTATAATTTTATTACTCAAAAAATAAACAAATATGTATATATGTATATGCATACATATATGTATATATATAAATAATTCAATCATATTTCTAGAAAAACTGCAAAAATACAAAAAAAAAAAAAAAAAACTTACAAAATGATATAAAAAAAATTTATCACATGTCTGAACGTTTTTCGAACCTTAATTAAAATGATTACGCCGGTAGTAATAAGAAAATCCTGTTGCTTGACACTTGCAACATATATAGTGCAAAAAATGACAATTGAAACCGACTCTTCCATAAGAATTACAGAAGACTATCATTTGGAGGTTCAGGAGGTCTTCTCATGATCCGAAGGATCGAGTCTTACATATATATATGTGTGTATAGAAATTCAAAATATAATTTAATTAAGGTATTGAGCATAATCAATAAATATACAGCCGTAAAGATCTACTCGTCCGTTGTCATGGATTCACGGATGCGCTAAAATTTGTGTCTTTTTACAATTATCATTTATGTAACGTTTGTTATGTTTTATAGGATTTTTGTTATTGTTATCTAAAAAAATGTCCCAATTTTATGTAACGAAATATGTAACGAAAAAGTGTCTTAATTTTATATAACGGAAGTTAAATGTTAGAATAGGATTTTTGTGATTATGTTATTTTTTTTTTTGTGTTGTTGCCAGTAAGAATTACGTTGTAAAGTTTAATTATTTTATACAAAGTATAGAAGAGATAGAGACGGAAATGAAAACAAGAGGCGTCAGGGAGCATAGCCCCTTGCTAGGCCAAAATGTCCGAGTTATAATAATGTTCATATCAGTAAGTAATACATTAACGTCTCGTTTTTTTTTATGGGCACGCATTTAGCTCATTGTAAACATTAAATACCTCTATTTTACTTGCTTCGACGGGATGGCCCAATTTTGTCGTTTTATTTTCAGCACAGTGATTTATGTATATTTATTAAAGAACACTTAACATCTTCTGCGAGATTAGGCGACGAAATAAGTTGCATCGTTTCGGTCACCGTTGGGTCTTGAAAAAGTCGTTAATCATTTTGCCGCTTTGATGGACCACTTTCCTAAGAGGTGGAATAGGAAAAATTTTCGATTCGAAAATTAATCATTTTCATTTCAGCCGAGCAACTGAAGTACACTTGATTGTCAATTTGGTTTTCGAGAAATGTCCAACACTCAAATCGATTCTAATTATATATACTTAATCCGACATTGTTGAATATGGACGTAAACTGGAAAAGTCACCTAGTTGAAAGTAAAGGAGGATACAATGGAGAAAGGAACTAATACTCATTCACGTCAGATTACATGAAAAGTAATTTCATAATTCAATTTACTTTTTACAATTTCAGAATCAGATATCGGCCTAATTTCGCGTTTTTAAATAACGAGCAGAATGGTCCGATGAAATTCCGTTCAGTTCGAATTTTTGGTACCACTATTGAGATGGTATTCGAAATTTCGTTTGAATGTGGGAATGATCGAAAATCGAAGGAGTGCACCAATTTTTTATACAAAACTTCTGTCGAGCAATAATTATTTTTTTGCATTTTCTATCGTGTTTCAATCGCGATAACGATAATTTATTCAGTACATATCCTATCTGTGCCGGATAAATCAAAAAATTTCACTGTCAAAAATCACGAGCTGCGGATACTGTCGCTTGCGATAACTATTAATCGGTACGCGACGATGTTGCTGTGCGCCTGTTGGCTGGAGAAAGCTCGATCAACTGGTTATTCACAACTTTATCACGATCGATTTCGTAATTCGATATGCGTCCGATGTGTGGTCGTTTTTTCGTTGTTCACTTTTATTGACCGTTCGGAGTGTCGACTTATTTTTATTTATATTCTCGGCTTAGGCGAGCATATAAATAATTATGAAAGTGTTTTACATCACAGTCACACCCTATTTTAACGCAGCTTATTCAATTCGTTGCCGTGTCCGGTCATCGATTTCTAAATTAGTAACAAAATGTCACGGACAATATTTTACGCCCTGAGCCAGGTAAGTCATGTCACCTTAAACGGCGTGTGGATTGATAATAATTCTCCCGCTTTCCGGACGATGGTGCTTCACGCCTGTAGTACTAAAACGAATTAATTACTCTCGCCTAGGCAGTCAGATCAACGCGTCATTGGATTGCTTGCGAAATAAAGTGTGCTATATATTAAAATTACCGATGCATCATTAAACTGTTAGCTTCTCTCTGTTTCAAACTTTTCGCGCGGTTTTGTTCGAGCTATTATTAGATTCGTGCGATCACTTATTAAGTCGCCAATACTAGTATGCGAATGTTGCAAAAGTTAATTGTTGTTCCTTATGTCCGTCCTCTAAACAACAATTTGGCGACATACTGTGACCGGTAATGGCTCCCAGGTATGGTGCATATTTTAGTCACAAAATTCTATACGCGCCCTAAACATCCACAAGCTACAAACAATTTTTTAAAAAGCGTTTTCGTTTGGTTTTTTTTTTTAATTCTTGATTTTTTTTTAGTTTTTTCAAAAAATATATAGCTTTTTAATTATTTTCGGTATTGCGGTCACGACGTTTCGATTAACATCATAGTTTATTCCGTAATAGTATATTTTTTTCCCCTCACACTGTTTCAAATTATTAGTAAACTTGTCGGTCAAATTTGCTCAACATTTTTTTTTTTTTTTCTTCAGGTACCATATTATCACAACTTAGGTCAGAGGCATCGAGGAGGCTATTTTGTTAAATGAACGTATATGTAATTTGTTGTTTTCCAAAAACTGGCTAGTCTTTTTACGTTCCTCTGGGTTATCAGAAAGTGCCGTGTATATTGCAATGTTGTGGTTAGAATGATATTTCCGGAGTGGTATGCACCTTGTTGGTATGTGTTCAACTGTGTTATTGTCCGCAGTAGCAGCGTATCGGCTGCGTGTTTTTTTTTTTTTTTTTTTGTTTTTTTTAGTATGCGATTATGAGTTAATCGGGTGTGTCCAATTCTGAGTCGAGTTATTAGCCGTGTTTGACTTGACGTTTCGGAGTTTGTTGGTGTAGTGGGAATGCGCTTCCAGTGTAGGTCCTACGCGTCGTGAAATAGATTTTTGATGTTGCGTATTTCATATTGTATTGCGATCGGAATTTCTGGTGCTGTAAACATTTTCGTCGCTTTTTTCGCGACGATGTTAGCTTCTTCGTTTTCCGTTAGGTTAGAATGTGATGGGATCTGGCATACGATGATTTCTTGCATATGTGTTGCTTAGCCGACAAATGGATATTCTGAACTGTCGGATGATTAGCTTTCTTACGATCAAGATTAATGCTTTGAATGGCGCAAAGTGCGTCAGTAAAGGTAATTTTATTTTCCGTGAGCCTAAGTCATTAGCCAAATTGATTGCCAGGTTTATTGCCGGTTAGTTCAGCTGATAGTAGTGAAAATTCGACTGATGATAAAACGTATCTTAAGGTGTGATATCTCGGTGTATAACGAACAGTCGGGCCTTTGACTGTTTTTGATGCGTCGGTATAAAGTATTTTTTCATACGAGTCGCGTGTTAATGCCCATAATTCTATATCAAGCCATAGAACCAGAAATAAATTGCACTTTCGGTTCAAAATGTGAATTTGATCTGTGTGATACATACAAACATCAACGCACGCCCCAAAAAAAAAAGAAAAAAAGACATCAACGCATACGCGCGTGAAAATATTTATTGTTTTTGTTTTTCTTTTTTAATCAGCACGAAATAATTTTGGTCGTCTTACAATAACCGAAACTGCTCTAATATGTATTATCGAATTTTTAATTGTGAACGTAACTTTAAATGCGAATTACGAATTTTGTTTTTGAAATGTTATTTTACCGCAAATAAAGTAGACTTTCCGTGATGTCGAACGCAGTAGTAGGCATCATTAATACGTAGAAATAAGTTTGACAGTAGCGGGGCGCTAAAAATCAGTTTCCGGGTGACTGGACTTGACCTCAAAGTTTTTTCATTCCTTTTCAATTTGAAGCAAATTAACCAAAGATAAAATTAATCATTTAATCCATAATGTTTTTTGTTCCTCGTTTAAAATAACGTTGTCGCATCAATAATGCCAAGACAAAAAAATTTTAAAACATTTTCGGGAGGATATCTCCATAATGCGCTAATGTTAATTTAAATATTATCTGATTATTGTACACACGGTGAAACGGAAAATCTTACCGAGACATAAATTAAAGTTGAAATGTATTCTTCTTTTCTTTTTTTTTTTTTTTTAATTATTATTATTACAAAATAATAATCATTATTAAATACTATAAACTATATTGCTATGATCATAGATAGTGGAGAAGCATCTAAAATGTTTCCAATGAGCAGCGGTTCCGTTTCGAAATATTCCCGAAATTTATGGGGTTTATGCTGCTAATACGATCAGGCAACATCACACATTTTCTTCGTTTTTATCCGGTTGTTAATTTAAATTCACCCGAAAGAAATCGCGTTAAAAGCTAAAATTAGTTCCATTTATATTTATTAAAATATCGTTTGGAAAAAAAAAAAAAGAAATCTAAAAATATTTCTCTTTATTTATAGTCGCTCTACACATATTATAATTGGTTTCAAATATACATAAGCATATATTTATAAAAGTATTACTTTTCGAATTTACAATATTATTTTTAACATTCTCACGAGTACTGATTTATTTCATTATCCAAAAACCCTACAAATTTCGGGAATATTTCGAAACGAAACGGGTCCTTCATTGGAAACATTTTAGACTATTTTCTCTGCTACGAACAGGTTGAGTTGACAAGGAAGGTCATATCGTTTGCATACGTTGAAATTAGGCCACTGTCGTCAGTTGGTAGTGGTACACTAGTGGTGTAAAAAGATAACCGAGTAACCTGTACGTAAAATGCGCGATTGGAGACAAGTACGATTGAAATAAACGCGTAAATGCCGATGAGAGATGGTCATCTTAAACTCGTGCAAAACTCCGATGGTCCATATTTTTTATCAAATTCCTGCCGGACGTCTAAAAATATGGGGGCTGCACAGTATTGCCTGTTTTCAGAAGCTGTTAAAATATGTTGAACAACCTTATGCAGTTGCTCAATGGTGCCGTGTTTCCACCGGAAGCCGAACTGGTGTTCAGAAATATCGTTTTCGTTCCTATAATTTCCATCATCCTGGATAATATTGTTTTTTCGATGACTTTAGAGGAAATATATATTGTATTTTCAAATAAAATGACCGTTGTAAACTATCGAATATAGCCAGAACCGAAATGTGTAATCTTAGTAGTACATGTACGCACATTCTTACATTACATTTATAAGTTTCGGTCAGGTAATTTAATTGACACAGTTTTACCTTCCGTACGAAATGGCTGATAGCGTTTAATTTTCTCGTTATAATTACCGAAAACTTCAAAACTCGTTCATCTATAGCTATTTATTACTATTGGATCCATAAGAATTGTAAAACGAGCACATTCAGTTTCGAGAGATACAATTTATTAATGAAATAATATATTTTTTTTTTTTTTTCTCATGAGGTGGTACAAGGCGTTTACAAAGTGTGGTTCATAAACAAAACATATAATTTTTAGTCATTTCAATACAAAAAGCTAGCAAGTCTCCGGCAACTTCTGATCTATTTCGCGGGCATCATGTCCGGCGTTGGAGATAAGAATAAGATCTCGTGCTGACTTAAGAATTGGAATATTTTTCCGACTTTCATGTATGGTTTCAGACCCGGTTCGTGTAAAATGGTCTATGTATTACTTATTTTATTAATGATTTTATCCTTTGTCCATAAAGATTCATTAGTGACCTTTTCGGATGTCAGAGTGCCGTTTCTTTTCGATCGGTTGATTATAGTGTTCCCGCTTGGTTAAATTCGTTTGTAATTCGTTTACAAAAAGAATTTTATATTTTTCAAATCCGATTTCTAATTTAGCTATGACAAGATATAAAGGCTTAGCTCAGGGCTGTAAGTAATGTATCAGATGGTTTAAAAGTTAAGGTGCATAATGGGTCAGTTAGTGTTGCATTGCTATTTTTTGGGGGTACATTAAAGAAATTTAAGCTACGGTCTGTGTCGTCGATTATCATTGACGAGCTGGTAGCAAAAAATAAGGCATTAACGATTATAATTAACTAATTCAGGCCAAAAGTTTTTACTATGCGTCTACAATTTAAGTTTACTTATACCGTTGAACAACAATAATTTTATGACAAATGCCATCCTTTTATTTACGGAATCAAACGTAGATGTGTTAACATTTAGAGATGTAAGTTTCTACTGGCTACCTGATCGGTATTGGTATGGACTGTGGATGCTACGGAAAGGAGAGCTAATAAATATGAACACTACCGCGAGTTTGTTTTTCGAACAATTAATGTCTTTTCTAATCTTTCCTTCTTATACTGTTTACAGCCTTTTTCTGTAAGGAATGACATTTCTCGCAGGAGCGGAGTAGTCGCCATATTAATTAATAAAAGAATAAAGCATAATGCCGTTTATTTTCCACCATTAGGTTGTCTACAAGCTATTGTAGTTCAAGTCTATAATAGCGCATCACAATTAGAACTGTTTTTCCGATAATGCAGCTGGTAATATGTTATATCAATTATCTACATGGCTACAAATTCTCGCTCCTTGAGAATCAACGTATTTCCCATCGATGATCCAGTTAAGGCCGAACGTCTTAGACATTGCTGTCGCAAAAAAAAACTTAAGCATGATTTCTCCTATCTCTCTAAACTGTCTATCCTCGGATCACAACCCCATCTATACTGCTATTAATGATAATCGACAGTATGTGTCAAATGTATCCTATCTTGACTACAGTAGGGCCTAATTGGGATTACTTTAAACAGTATATTTCAAATAACGTTAACCTTAACGAACTTATAGTCGATTCTTCTGAGTCTTGACTTGCATCTTTCACAAAACTAATCAATGTCCCAACTAATACTCGTACCCATTTTGAGAAAACACCTTTACCCACTACTATCCTAACGGCTATAAAATTTAAAAACTACGTCAGAAGATTTTCCAATAATAATAGATCACATAGCAATGCTAAATATACATATTAGAACTCTATATAACTTTACATCTAAATGCACTATTCGTAATCACAGAAACAATTGCTTTAAACAATTCCTTTCTACTCTTAACATAAAAGATAAGAGTCTGTGGAAAGTATGTAAATAGTATAATAGGTAGCCTTGCTCCATTGACTTGAACTCAAATTGCTATGTGTACGAAGGCCTGAAATAAAGCTGAATTGCTTTCTGCGTGCTACTTTTCAATGCATGGTCAAAATTCTCATCTTGAAATTAATTATCAACAAAATAAAATCACAGATAATATCGGTCGGTTTTTAAAGAATTCTAGTATCAGCCTAACCCAGGAGAAACTTTCTACGCCCAAAGAAATTCGTAATTATATCAAAAAACTTAATTCCAGCATATCCGTTGGGAACGATAATATTCCCAACATTGTTTTAATAAATATCCTAAATAAAAAGGTATCGTAGAGTTTTAAATAATATAATAAATGGCATCTTAAAAACTGGCTACTTTCCTCAAGCATGGAAAATTGCAAAAGTATTTCCAATACCCAAACCGGGTAAAGATGAGTTAAATATTACTAACATTAGACCCATTAGTCTCTTGTGTAATATGAGTAAAATTGTTGAAAGAGCATATTGCTTAAGAGATTAAGGGAACACTCGAATATTAATAATTTAATCCTAAAAAGTCAATTTGGATTCCAACTTCGTCACTCTACTACTCAGCAAGTTGTCACAAAGCTGATTCATCGTGGACAATTTTAATCGAAATAAACATTCTCGGTTAGTACTCTTTGATGTGGCTAAAGCTTTCGATACTTGCTGGCATCGAGGACTTATATACGAGGCGTGTTTTGTAAGTAAGTACCGTTTTGAAATAGAAAAAAAAAAAAGGCAAGTTCACTTTTCTTAACAATTTTATTTTTACATGAATGTACCTTAATCTACTTTTCTACACAATTGCCACCAATATTAAGACACTTATCGTATCGTACGACCAGCTTTTGAATCCCCCCTCATAGAAATGTGACGCCTGACTTGATAACCGCTCCGACACTGCCGTTTCAACTTCATCATGTTCGTCGCGGCGCTGACCACCCAGATGCATCTTCAAATGGGGGAATACGTGATAGTCAGAGGACGCTACATCGGAACTGTATGGAGGGTGATCAAGTTGTTTCCAGCCAAACGATCTGATGAGATCTTGAGTTTGATTAGCCGTGTGTGGACCGGCATTGTCATGGAGCAAAACAATTCCTTCATTCAGCATGCCACGCGTTTTGTTTTGAATTGCACGGCGCAATTTTTTTAAGGTCTCACAATAAATTATTGCATTTATTGTGTTACCACGAGGATTTGATTTTGTGCTTCTCGGTCAAACCCAGCGTGAACACAACTTTCGATAATTTATGCGTCCGGTGACAATCTGATAGAGAAAACTTCTTGACACTTGAGGAAACTCATTTGATAACGATGAAATCGTAAGGTGTCTGTTCTCTTTCACCTTTTCGTCAACTTTCTGCACCAAATCATCAGTAATGACTGAAGGTCGCCCACTGTTTACACCTTTAGCACTAAGAAAACGAATCACAGCGCATGTTTCGCAGTCGGTAGGATTTTCCATCGGCTGAGGCATTTTAAACGCTCGTAAACAAACGTAAACACGGTCGAATGTTTCCGTAAAAGCGTCTGGTTTCTTCCTGACAAATGCAGGTACACAGCGCGCATGCGTCAAATGCCCACTGCAGCGCTGCAGCGGCAGAATTTGAAAACGGTACTTACTTAAAAAACACACCTCGTACAAACTAATAAATACTAAATTTCCTACTTACTCAATTAAAACAATTATAAACTACCTTAACAACAGACTGTTTTACGCGACTCTTAATAACTATCAATCTACAAGGAAAACTGTCCTTGCAAGCGTACCGCAAAGTAGTGTCCTCGGGCCCTTCCTCTTTATATTGTTTCTCAACGATTTTCCTGAAATTTCTAACATTAAGGTCACTTTATATGCTGACGATGTTGCCCTCTATTGTAGTTACTATAGATCTATTACCGTAAGTAACAGGCTTCAGAGAGTCTCGACACCCATTTTAAAGTACCTTACCAGGTGGCAGATTAATATTAATCCATCAAAGACCCAAGCTATATTCTTTACCCGCAGGCGATTGCCAAGAAAACTAATAATTTCTGGAACTGACAGCGCCTGGTCTAATCATATCAAATATCTTGGCTTGATATTAGACAACAAACTAACTTACAGCAAACATATCGAGTACATCTCAGTAAAAACAAATAGAGCTATCTCGCTAGTATGTCCCTTATTCAATTTCGTAAATCCTCTTTAAGCGAAAGTAACAAACTTGTCATCTACAAATCACTTATAAGGCCTGTTATCACATATTCTTGTCCAGTGTGGTCTTCTGTTAGTGTAGGACGCATTATAACAAACTACAGCTAATCCAAAATCACGATGGCTAAGATGTATTTTTGGGGCAAATATAGATATACAATCATCTATGCATGACATTTTATAGTTACCGCAAATCAGAAATTATGCTCTAAAACTAAGTTCTGCGCTAAATGTGGTAGGGCACGAGAATGTATTTATCAGCTCTATTGATGATTCCAGGCAATTACGCGCACTATTTATACTAAAAGTACAAACATCGTGGACTTAAGCATAATGTATTATTCTGAACTGTATGACATTAGTACTAGTTTTATTTTGTTTTAGTTTATTTTTAATTTATTTTACTTGATAATCACTTTATCCTTCCAACTGCAGTAGGTTTTTGTTTCGTTTTGCCACTAAGTTAAACGTCGCACATCATGTCGTATTTATATTCATTAATTTAATTATGTACTAAAACTCGTGTCGGTACACATATTAGTCATTATTTTATGAGTGTAACGTTCTTATTTATATAAATAAATCGTTCTTTCTTTTTCTTCTGTGTAATAATGACACCGGGTTCTTTTTCCTTTGTCGAAATTTATTTTATTAAACGGCGTCAAAGTCTATAATTGTATAAATCAATTTTCTTTTAACAATATACTGCCCTAAAGAACTCTTGATGATAGATTCGCATTCTGAACTTTTGCGGCTCAGCTGTATTTTAGCATACACCTCTACTCGAAACCCGGGTCTGTGCAATATTTGCGATCATATTTTATTTAGTATATTTATTGTACTATAGTTTCAAATTGAATATTACATTTCCTTCCTTAGTTCACATAGTTCATTCATGGACTTGATTGTGGCCTAATAACTTATGACCAGGCCAAAAAAAAAAAAAAAACAAAAAACATATATGTATAAAATTTTTTAACGAGTGCAATAAAATATAATCACTGGTTTTTCTATAAGTTAAGAATTGAAAACTTTTTACGATTTAAAGTTAATGCTATTTAGAAATAATCACACATTTGTTAAGTCTATTACTTTGAAATATATTATCCTTTATCAAATAAAATTATTTTTCATTTTTCAGCAATTTCTTTATTTCTAGAGCAAACTTTAAATTCGGTGCACTATCACCCAACTGCGTCTTTGAAGGAGCTCCCTCTCCGTCTTTCTGTGCTCTTTGCGGGTTCGTGGCCACGCCAACCGTAGAGCATCTGCTGAAATGGTGCCCGTATACTTCCCGTACTTCTAGTTATATCTCACCCCACCATCTGTTGTCAAATCATCCGGATTATGTACGGGCAGTGTTGAATTTTGCAGCATCCAACAGACTGCACCGCCTTCTGTAACTTCCAGTGAGTCTAGATCCCGTAATAGCCCAGGTAGTTACACACGGTGCCTAGATTTATATTTGTAAATTTATAAATAAAAAAAAAAAAAAACGGTACTTTTTTTTGTAAAAAAACACTTTTATTTTACAATTTTTAGTGTAAATATTTTTGAATAACATGATTCATTGCTGTTTTCTGTACTGTATGAAGCTAGATATTGGTTTAAAAGAATAATATACAAATACAATATTTCCATCAGTGCTGAACATAAAAATGCAATAGTAGGGGTTTCCAAGTCGAAGATCACGGGTTCGAGACTTGTCTCGTCCCAGATCCAAGTCGCTCCCAAGTTTACCCAGCCTGAAATAATTGGGTACCAGAGAAATCTGGGAAAGTAAAGACGGCCGTGAGAAAGGAACTGGCTTCTCTACTCTCATTAGTGCCGTTGGGCTTAGTGTACATGGTAAACCTTGACTTCACAATCCCCGATGTCCTGTCAAGGGTATGGGACCTACTTTACTTAGGGGTTTCAGATTCATTTCCTTCATTCGAATCCACATTCTGTGCTAGCTAAAATTAAGAATATTTTGTTACTCATGTTCATAGTTTCTTTAATTTTAAAAATTTGGCGATCCAGCTTTAAAATTTTGGAGGTTGTGTTATTTTTCTTATTTTTAATGACGAAACACTAGAAAGTCGATTCTCTAGTTGCTGAAGAACAGTCGACTTTTTAGAATTTCGTAGCTAATTTTTGTTTCTCTTTCTCTCTCTCTCTCTCTCTTTCTCTTCAGTCGTGCTGTCCGTTTGCCTACGTCGTGTCCAACCATCATAAACCAGTGGATCGAGCGACCACTTGTTACCATTTTTTTTTTCTGTAGTTGCTAATTTTTATTAGTTCTGACAGAGACAATTTTGTTACGGCTTTAATATGATCTAAGAACCTCATTGGTGGCCGTCCCCGGCTCCTCTTTCCATTGATTTTTCCTTGTATGAGTGTTTGTTCTAAACCGTTCCGCCTCATAGCATGTCCAAAGAACTTTAAACTCTGCCTTATTCTCGTGGGCAATAATCATTACATCGGTTCTATACGTATTTGTTTTAAAATTGATAGATTGGTTTTGTGTTTGTTTGCTACATTAAAAATTATCTTTCTTTATTTGAGTCTACATATGTTTCCACGGTAAATAACATTGATGCTATTTTAAGAAAAATTTTCATGGTAAAAAAGTTGATAATATTTTAAGACAAACGTGTTTGTTACATTAAAAATAATACAAAAAAAATTCTCTCAAAGGATTACTTTTCTTCATCTTATTTGATGACTGCTTGATCCGTGCTTATTAATATTCATCGGTACTTATGTGGAAGCTGCTCTTACTGGTGGTACACAGTCACATAAACAAGAACCATTAAAATCGGTCTGCATAGTCGAAAGTTATATGTAAACAAACATAAAAAAATACTTAACGAATATATATAATTTCCTTTGTTTTGAAGTTGTTAATAAAAAACAATATTACAATAAAGATTCTTTATAAATGGTAAAAAAAATTATATTTAATAAACCTGGTTATATGTGCGTGTGTATATATCTATCTATCTCTCTATGTGTATATATATATATATATATATATATATATATATATATATATATATATGTATGTATATATAAATATATGTATATATAAATGAATCTTTGTTTGTGCGTTTGTATGTTTGTTTGTCCTGTATGCGTTCCTGTACCACTGGACGGATCATGTTAAAATTTTCAGGGTGTATTTGCTGTTGTCTAAACGAAAGTTTAAGGTACGGCTGAATTTTCTACGTTCCCTCTTTCACGAAATATGATATTTTAAGTGGTTGAGATGCGACCATACGGAACGAATAAAAACAAAAATAACTTTTATAAAATAAAATGATTACCATGGTACATATAAATTAAACGTAAAAAATAAAAACAAAAACGGTTATGGTAAATAATAAATTTTAGATAACATTTTATTAATTTCTGGCGTAAGTAAATACACCGCGTTCTGTTACTTTACTTTTTTCATTACCGAAATATTCGTAACATGATCTAAACATGCAAGTCACGCTCTTAGTCTAGTTGCTGTACTCATTGCGGAAAGTTAAATAAAAGTGGTGTTTTCTATTATTTTTTACAGAGAAATGAGAAAAAAACTCGCAACGGAATTTTTAAAATTTGCTACTGAGAAGTTATTTGTAATCAAATTTGAAATCTTTACTCAACTACTGTAGTTTATTATTACGATAATAAATTAGTTTTAATGAAATGCTGGAAACGGAGAGGTTGAAAGATATGAGTTAAAAGGGTGTTTTATTAAATGTGTAATTATGGAAGATCACCGTGATAACCTTAGTAGTTAAAAACGGTAATTCAATGTAAAAAGAAACAAAACAAAACACAACATTCGATCGTAAATCGTCGGACAATAAAACATTTATCTCGTACAATTTTCACTTGCTTAATAAATGAATATGCATATAATAAATATACAACAAATAAATAATATATAATTTAATTCTAAAGAAAAAGGAAATTTTTCTCCATTCTTCTTTACACGTTTTTTCTCGCGATGAAATGAATATTTTTTTTTAATTCCCGTATTCTATAATAATCCGTTTTTATCGCTATCAAGACATGGAAGGAATACATATTTTTTTAAGAACTGTCTTTGACAATCTTTTCACAAAATAAAATGATTTGTTCTTTAATAAGGATTTGGATACAATTTCACGATTATCTTCAAATCCTTTTGAGATATCGAAATAATTTAAATGTTATGTTTTTGGTTGCAAATGCGTACATTTTATTGCAATTTGTTGAGCATCTTTTGAATTATTTTCAGAAAAGTTAGAAACAGACAAAAAATTTTTGATAATAATTATTTATGTCTCAATATCAAATAAAAAGCTTAAAGATGTTTTACATTAGTTCTTTTCTTTTCTTTTTTTTTAATCTCAGAGAAACACTAATTTTATTTATACGCATAGATTAAATATTTTAATTGTTTATGATTCTGAAATATCTATGATATTTTAAAAATAGTATGCAGGCAGTATTTAAAATTTTTTATCACAAGTGTTTGCTGAACATTAATACTGAGTTTGCAAATTTGTCCAAACAAAGCCGAGATAAAAAGCTCATATTGTGTATAAATGAGACCGAATTTAAAACTGCGAAAATCATTGTTGAAACGAAATGATGGACGTTGTGAAAACACGTCTTGCTGCATTACCGGTGTGAACATTTTATTCGTATTTTTTTATTATTTTTTTTTTTTGGAGGGGCTATAAACATAGATTCCACCCAATACTAACTGTCTCTCAAAAGCGGATCGCCGTATATTTTTGCGCGCTTTATTTATTTTCATTTATTTTTTAAACCTATATTTAGAGAATTCATTTGACCTTGCTAATATTAAAACTGAAAACAACTTTATAAAGAGAAAAAGATTTGAATATAAATGCTAGGAACCGTCACCAGGGCCGTATCTGAGGGGAGGTTTTTAGGGTTTAAATCCCCCTGAAGTGCCCGCGAAATAATAACTGCTTAAATTAATGTATATACAATAATTGACTACAAAGCTTTAGTGTACTATTTATAAATAAATATATTTTATGATAATATATACACGCACACACACACATATGGCAGGATCGATCAAATATAAAATTTTATCAGAATACTGATATTTATGAGCTTTCAACGTCGTCCGATATATGCTTACAGATAAAATAGAATTTAATACCAGTAAATTTATCGTCGAGAAAATATGTAGTTTTCACTGCTGAAAAATTGAAAAGTTGATAAATTAAACTGATCTCGACTTTTTTGGTGGGTAGGAGAGCTCGTCAACCATGGACCTGCATGCGAAAAACAATAAGGAGAAAAATCAGTTAAATCTTCACTCGAATAAATACCGGCGAATCCGAGAAATCAGTGGAAGACTTAATAGCGAAAAATAAGAAAAGGGTAGAATTGCAAATATTTTAACGGGTGGATTGTGATTTAACCCTGCTGATTTCGCGTATATGTTTGTGTTTTAAATATGCAAGAATTATTATTACTATAATTCCTATTTTATTCTTGGCGCCATCTATCGGAAGTTAACGATAACTAATGATATGTCGATAAGTCGCAGGTACAAATGAATTACCAGAAAATGAATAGAACGGAACAAGAAAGAATTAAAAAGTAATCTATAATAAAAATTGATCCGTGAAAAACGTAGAGAATAACGTAGAGAATAACTTATTGCAATTAATAAAGTTAGCTACCATTTCGATGTTTACGGAGGAATAAGGTTATCCAAGTAATCCTTCAAAAAGTTTAATACTTTTTAGGGAGACCGTTGTAAATTTTTCTATTATTTAAAAAGATTAAATTTTTAAATCACGCAGAAATTTTAAAATTCTGTTAATGCATTCAAAAACACGCAGCTTCAAATGTGGGCTAATGTTCTTTACTAGAAACCTAAACTGTTACTTTATCTAAACTGGACCTTTTGTATATTCCGTAGATCTGTGTTAAGTACGAAAAATAACACGGTACTGGTTAAATAAAGGTAATGATGCAAAAATGCATATTCAACATAAATAGACAATTTTCCGTCTAAAAAAATGTGTTTCGTTTTTTTCCCTTTTTTTGGTTGCGTCAGCAATGGATATTAACTCAGTGCTTACAAAGTTACAATGTACATCAGCGGGATTTGAATCCGGCTCTATCCGAACAAAATACCGCTACTTAAACAATTACGCACAGTAGCTGAGACTCATGCTCCGTATTTCAACCGCAATGTTGTCGATTGGTAACGATGGGTTTTAAAAAAACTATAGCTCAGGAATTATGTTATTTATATTGCATATTGTGGAAGTACGTACTTTTCTTATTTTTAAAATGTTAAATTTTTTTCCGAGATACGCCATATCAATATGTAAAAATATTGCAAAAAGAACATATAAAAACATTTTTTGCTACTGTTCTATAAATAATTAAATAAATGAAAGCATCGGGTCCGTTGCTAATTGCAACGGAAAATGTAAAATGTGTTTTTTTCGGCTGTCCATTGCAGGTGGTTCGCTGAGTGGAGATATTTTAGTTTTTGATTAAATTGGTGAATATTTTTTTTTTTTGTAATGGTTGTATAATACTTTTAGTTTATTTTTAAGTATGTTTAAAATAATAAATACAATTTGTTTGTACTTGATGATTAATTAAGTTCTTCTTTTTTTATGTCCACTTCTGAACGTAATACTATTTGAAACAATTTATAACTTTTTCATATATACAATAAGGAAATTTTAAAAATAGCCGATATGTTTCGGGACATAGTTCTATATTTATGGTGTTCTACAATAATAATGATAGGACAAATTTACTAATTTAATCACAAACTAAAATTTCCTTGCTCAGCGAACACACTGCAGTGAACAGTCGAAAAAAAAAACATTTCACATTTTTTGTTTATTTATGATAGAAAAGTAGAAAAAAGTAATTTCCAGGTGTTCTTTTTGTAATATTTTTACATACTACTTTTTCATATTTCGGATTAAAAATAAAATTATAATTTAAAAAACTAAAAAAAAAAACGATTTATATGTAAGATGCGCTAAAAAGCGTAAAATAATCTAAATTCTTTTACAATACTAACCTAAGAGTAAAGAGGTGGACATTAGGAATTAATTGTAGTTCACAATAAAAAATAACTTCTTTTACAATATTAACATAAGAGTGAAGAAGTGGACATAAATAATTAATTTCAATTCTAAATAAAGCATGCGGTAATTTTATCCGTAGTCATGCAGTCCCTCAACAAATGTAAATTATATAAAACGACCCCATGCTTTATTTTGAATTGAAATTAATTATTTATGCCCTCTGCATTCTTAGGTTAATATTACAAAAGAACTTAAATTTTTATTGTAAACTAAAATTAATTATTAATGTCCACCTCTAGTATTGTAAAAGACTTTAAATTATTTTAGGCTTTTTAGCGGGCCCGGATTAAGTGTATGATAGGCCCGGGACTACGAAAATATTAGGGGCCCTTTTCGGAAGTGACAAAATTATCAGTTTTATAGAATAACTAAATTTTCTTTAATTTAATTTGATTATATTATTTTGAATTCACGAATTAACATATAATTATTAATGTGAACTAAACTAAATATCAAATAGACAATGGGTAGAATTTCTGATGCCAAAAAAAAAAAATATATATATATATATATACAATTTTAAACAATGAATTTTTTTCTTGTTTTTTTTTCCCGCAAATTCTTGTAAATATTTGTCCTTTTACCTGAAAAAGTTAAAATTTATTATGAAAACACGCGTACCTTGCATTTTTATTTATTATTTCGAAATTGTTAAAATTACATCCTCAAGCAATTTCAGCGAAATATTTTTGTTCATAAAACATAGAGATCTTACCGTAATGGTTTTCAGCAAAAAAAAAAAAAATACACCACTATAATAACTAGAACGAACTTAAAATACATATGCGATCTTATTTTAAAGTAGAACGTAATTTTTTTTTTCGTACAGATTTCTTTAAATCGGTTATTATTATTAGGAATCATCTTCTATCGATGGGAGAACGTGTCTTGCTTTGCGTCGTTCATTTGCTTATTTACAATTGTAGGTAATCTAGTTTGGGTCACCCTCTTTCGGGCGCGATCGATCGGGCACGAAAAAGCGGGCGCGACTCTATCAGGCGCAGCCTCTTTCGGGCGTAGGCGAACTCAGAACTTTTTATAGACCACCTACGGTGATTTTCAGGTATCATCCGTTAAACGTTATCATCTGTGTTAGTGAGAAACACGAATTACCAAATACTGCTTATCAGAAATTCCGTTCAAAAAATACCGTTCTTCGTTAACGATTTAGTTTTTCCGCGCGTATGGCATGTTTTATATGCATATAAGTATGTATATAATCACAAAACACATATTTTACATGATTTTATTTGGTTATTCGCTTTTTTAAAATATTTTCTTTTTTTTTTTGAAATAACGACTTCAGCGTGAAATACTCATAAACAGACTTTCGCGATGTAAATTTAAGAGTTCTGTTAGAAATAGTGATACGAAACGGACGAAAATTATTAATATTAATAATCGGTCAAATGCATTGTCGGTTTTCTTCATTTTATTTATTTTTTTGCTAACATATAGTCAACCGTATTTAAAAAATTACAAACTATCAACTCTACGCCATTTAAAGTGTAACATAACTGGATTGAATTTGCTTCTGATACATATTCCCTATATTATCTTTCGTTTTTATTCGTATCTAGCAAGTTTATTTGAGGAACGTTTATTGATTTTTTTTCTGTTATCTGTAATTTTAATTATATGTTTAATTCCTATATCGAAAATGGCAAATAAAGGCGCAAAAATGTTTAAACATAAACACATTTATGTTAACACTGGGCGAGAAATATATACGATATTTCAAATTAAAAATTAAATATCTTTGTTTTTAATTTAATATTATGTAAATGTAAATTATGATAATGTTTAAATTAACACACAGAATGTTCAGTACATGAAACATCCTGCCCGGCTAACCTCTTTTTTTTTTTCTTTTAGTTCGTTTAGAAAAATTTTAAATCTTCAAAACCCTGGACTAATAGTATTTTCGTAAAAATTTTAATAAAGCCAATAAGGAAGAAGCTTTTCTTGTTTTGTTTAATAATGAAGCGAGCGGCTCATAAAAAAATTATAATAATTAGAAAAATCGACTCGGCAATACTTGATGCGTGTTTTGTAGGGAAAAAGAAAAAGTAAAGAAGTAAGTTGAGAAACAGAAGCGATTTATTAATTTTCTACTGTGAAATAGTATTTAATAAAAAAAGGAAAAGAACCGTCAATGGCTACAACCACTTTGTAATTAACATGTTTGTTAGTTACAGAACGCATTTTAATCGAATTTTTTTTTCTAGAATTTCGTTTTTTTTTACTAACTTATCACACTAAATTGCAATAATACTTTCTAAATATTGTTAGTTCAGCTGGGTTGGATTTGAGTAACACAAAGCTTTAAAAGGAATAATTTGCAGTTATTCGTTTTTTGAATCATCGTTCTATCAATTTACATTAAATATTTATAATAGTAACTTATTTTTCTTCTGTTTCTCATCATATCGGCTTTCTTTACTAAAGGTTTTTTGGTTTTATTTCGAGAAAAAAAAAAAATTCTTCAGTGATGGTAGTGAATAATATGAAAGAAGCTATATTTAGTTCTCTATATCTGCTTATTGGTAATGACTGCAAAACCTAAATGAGAATTATCTTTTTCGACCTCAGTCTTATTTATTTATTTGGTCACGTCAATCAAGGTCCTTTACCCGGTTTGCATTTCGATACTTATGATATGTTGTTGCAGGTACTAAATTATCGGTACGCTTGCTTGTATTCTTTTTGTATTTGCTGAACAGAAAAGTCGCGTTGAGGCAAAATGTGATCAAACAATAAATGAGTAATTGTTAAAATGAGCACGATCGCCTATTTGTTTTTAGTTATTTCATTAATCTATTCAGAATGATTTGTCAGTTAGCCTTAGTATGTTTGTTTTTATTTTTGTTCGATTCCTTTAGGTTGCTTTTTCAGATTTAACCTCATTTGGCCTAAAAGTAAAACGCACAGAAAGAAAAAAATGTTTAATATTTATGAAAAAATGAACTTACTCCTGCGTGTATATTTTGCAGTAAACGAAAACATAAAATGTCGCATGAAGTAGGCATGAAAGAGAGAAGAGGATAAATTTTGAACGTATTTATAAGAAAAATAATATTCTGGTCCGTCGTTTTTTTTTTGTTTTTTTTTTTCACATACGGCTTAAACACAACTGTGCCGATATCAAGCTGAGCCGGTTAAATTAGCTTACAGCATACTACACAAATTACAATGCTTGGTCGTTTAGTTATAACTGAAATTTTCAAAAACCATAAAAATTGGAACAATATCCTCATTATTCTTCGATAAGGAATCAATCTTTCTTATATGAAATGGATATAGTTTTATTTAATGAATAGGTATTTTCTGTAACACGCATGAACAATATTTAAGTTACCAACAATTTGAAACCTATAGTATGTATTGCGATAAAACTGTCGCAAAAAAATTATCGCCCCTTTCCACAGGAATGATAATTTCTCAAACCGTATATATATATACAAGGTACAACCAATGTTCATACAGCTAGTCGAATTAGAAATTATGTTTTTCCTCTTTCATGTTTTCCCAACAAAATAAGAGTTTGCAATTATAATATAATAATAATAGCATTAATTACAAATATAAAAATAAACGATTTCGAAATCTTACATAAAAGTAATAATAATAATACCTATAATACATGCAAACACTAAAGTTACTAATTACATTGTGCTACACCACGAAGATAATCTTCAAGCTGAAGCTGATTATAATATGTTGCGACTTTCAACGAACGTTTGTCGCAATCGACATATTTCTTTTTTTTACTCGGTTACTTTTATCAATAAGACTATGTTTTCTTCATTTTGTTGATATTATATCACGTTCAAAGACGAAGACAGAAACCATTATGTGTCAACATCCTTTGCGGCATTCTTTTTTTTTCGGAACAGAAAAGTAAAAATAACAATAATGGCAAGTTTTACACGCATTCATTGTACATTTTGTTATATTCTTCTGTTAGGAAAATTAACCATTTTCTTAGAAATTAAAAACTGAATAGCCAATCGTACGAGTTATGAACAAGCAGGTAAATAAATTTCACCTCTTATGAAGCTATTCAGGATTTGGTAAAATAAACAAACTAAAGCACTACACTTATTTACAGAAAACAGTTTCATTCGTTAATTCTCCGTACTACGGTCATTATTAAGAATAGCCTATTCGAAAAATATTCTAGTAATTCTTCTTCCGCCGAAATAATAACAATTGCTTTACAATATAAACTTATGGTCAATTCCAAGAAAAATATACGATTTTTTCCATGACGATTTTATCACATTTGCTTCTTCTTTTATTCCTACGGATTCGCATAATGTAAAATATTCGAGGTCCTATTCATTACCTCTTTTCAGTCACTCGTAGGAAATCTCCTATGGTGAGAACCGAACCGACAAAAAAAATTGACGCCCGTTTGAGAAATATGAGCAGTTTACAATATATCCATAAAATTATTTTCCGCATATATGCTTTTAGTGCTGTTGTATTTTTTAGGAATACTCACTAGCGATAAATATTTACTTGTTTTCTAAAATAATTACATATAACACGGTTATAAAACAAATATATACTTTTAAGAATGTCAAATAGTTGTTTAAAAATCGGAAAATTTTTGTTACTTAGTTATGTTAATTTTATTACTAATGTTTTTGCATGTTTTAAAAATGAATTCTGGTTTATGTAGGCCATATTTTACAGTAATAAGAAAAACAGATTCCAAGTAATTAATCCGTGTTACATAACGTGCATGATTAAATATCTAGCTCTAAAATATTTATTTTTGAGGTAACTAGATTTTAGAAAAATATATATAAATTTGTATATTTCCAAAATTTATTTCCCACTTTTATACATTAGTTCATTATATGTTTGAGAACATATACTTTTATATGTACTTTCAATACAAAAATTAAATGATACCTTAAGATTTAGTACACTGCAAAAAAGCCAATAATGATGAGTATTAAGAAAAATTAAAACATTTCAATAAGAAAAGATTTAGTGGCTGCAGCGATTTCCTTTTTCACTTTTTGTATTAATTTTTTATTTAAATACGAAAAAAAGAAGTATAACTGTTTCCAAAATGTTGTGTACTGATAGCTCTAAAGATCATCAATAGTTACTAAACAGAAAAAAAAATGCAAGAAAATCGGTTAATAAACAGTGGTGAAGAAGGTACTGAACTGTTTTGTCTTTGCCTATTTATATACAGAAAAAGATTATCCATTTTTTTAAAAATAGAATTTCCCACAGTGCATTTATCGGGAATATTGAAACAAATTCAAGGTTTGAAAGCTTCTTCCTTATTGGCTTTATTAAAATTTTTACGAAAATACTATTAGTCCAGGGTTTTGAAGATTTAAAATTTTTCTAAACGAACTAAAAGAAAAAAAAAGAGGTTAGCCGGGCAGGATGTTTCATGTACTGAACATTCTGTGTGTTAATTTAAACATTATCATAATTTACATTTACATAATATTAAATTAAAAACAAAGATATTTAATTTTTAATTTGAAGTATCGTATATATTTATCGCCCAGTATTAACATAGATGTGTTTATGTTTAAACATTTTTGCGCCTTTGTTTGTCATTTTCGATATAGGAATTAAACATATAATTAAAATTACAGATAACAGAAAAAAAAATCAATAAACGTTCCTCAAATAAACTTGCTAGATACGAATAAAAACGAAAGATAATATAGGGAATATGTATCAGAAGCAAATTCAATCCAGTTATGTTACACTTTAAATGGCGTAGAGTTGATAGTTTGTAATTTTTTAAATACGGTTGACTATATGTTAGCAAAAAAATAAATAAAATGAAGAAAACCGACAATGCATTTGACCGATTATTAATATTAATAATTTTCGTCCGTTTCGTATCACTATTTCTAACAGAACTCTTAAATTTACATCGCGAAAGTCTGTTTATGAGTATTTCACGCTGAAGTCGTTATTTCAAAAAAAAAAAGAAAATATTTTAAAAAAGCGAATAACCAAATAAAATCATGTAAAATATGTGTTTTGTGATTATATACATACTTATATGCATATAAAACATGCCATACGCGCGGAAAAACTAAATCGTTAACGAAGAACGGTATTTTTTGAACGGAATTTCTGATAGCAGTATTTGGTAATTCGTGTTTCTCACTAACACAGATGATAACGTTTAACGGATGATACCTGAAAATCACCGTAGGTGGTCTATAAAAAGTTCTGAGCTCGTCTACGCCCGAAAGAGGCTGCGCCTGATAGAGTCGCGCCCGCTTTTTCGTGCCCGATCGATCGCGCCCGAAAGAGCGGTTCCCATCTAGTTTAACTGAAACTTTTTCTTCAATTTGTAAGTGCATTATCCGCCCGATTTTTAAGCCATGAACAAGTCAACTGCTTTAAAAAGAGAATAACGGGTGATAATAATTTAGTGAAATATATTGATAAAAAACTGGTCGAATGGGACTTTTTTAGTACATACCGCTTATAAATTATTCTTGTTCATAATAGAACCACATTCAGCTAATTATAGCAGTCAGTCAGTAAGTGCAGTTATAGTCAGGGCCGACCTAAGGATTTTTGGCGCTCTAAAAAAACTTTATTTTTCATGCCCGAATTGTCTTTTTAAATTTATCTAAAAAAAAATAATAATAAAAAAAAAAAACTTTTTTATTTAAAGCCGAATAATTTCCAATGAAACGAAAAATTTAAATATAATTTTAATGTATATTTATTTATTTTTTTAAATGTAACGATAAAAATGTAAAAGAAAAGGTTGCAAATGACTACAATTATTACTTCCGTTGTATCATTAGTGAAAGAAATGTGAAGTTAAAAATTATTTTTAAAAACAACTATTTTTACTTTTTTCTATGCAAAATCCTCTAACATATTTCATCAAGTTGAGAGATTTAACAGTTCCGTTTTTTATGAAAACGATGGCTAGTCCCCTGACAAACAAATTCGTAAAATGCTGTTCTTTAAGTAATTTTTAATAATTGTTAATTTCGAAAAACCTTCGTTCTCCAACAGATACTGATGCCGCTAAGGTCAAGACAATTCTTACCGATATAGCTAAATTCAGAACTGAATTATTCTTCAAAATGAATTTTAAAAATTTAAATGTTCAGCGAGTAACTCTTATCATATTCATAATTCGTGCTCTTATTAATGTCAACATCAGTATCCGTTTTCCGCTAGGATTTAAATTAAAATTTTTCCAGTTGTTGAAGGTTATTGTTTGGTAAAATTGTTATCGAAATTTTGTAATATAAAAATAAAAACGAAAATTTACTATAATAACGATAAAACTGATTTTCCTCGAGCGATTTAGTTACAAAATCTAATATATATTGAGAAAAAAAAGCATCCTGTGTGATTAGGATCTGTAATAACATTATTTCATAAGTAAAAACTGTTTTTTAATTTCACTGTGATTAAAATTATTTTTAGCAGTTTGAAACATAGGTTCTAAATTTGAATAACGTGACAGGGGTTACTGCTTTTGTCTATTATATCGGCGAACCCTTTTTTTGAACGCATATCTTGGAACTAGTTTTTTGTTTTTTGCAAATTCAGTTTGGCCATTTTGAAATATCTTCTGATACATTTTGTAAGGTCTTACTGACTACATTTAATCTGTTAAAAGATATCTCACGCTAATTTAAATTTAAAATTATACTTTGTATCGAATAATAGCATCAAAAGTGTTCAGTTATTTTAAATAGTCAGTCACAAATTTTTCTGAGTGTCTACCTACATCACTTTTTGCTTTTTCTGTCGGATTGTACCCAATGATTGAAGGTTAATTCATTCTTAATAGACCATCGTCGCGTGGAACTATTAAAATAATTATTTCAAAAAAATGAAATAATCTCCACTGAAGATTTCGCAGTATCATTAAGAACAAAGTTTAATGTAGCTGCGTGACCAGAGAGTAAGGTACGGTCATAATTAAAATTCGCTTTCGTACGTCTGCATTATGACTTTTCGAGTTCGCAAACCATTGTCGTTTCGTTAGCCACGCATATTTATTAACGGAAAATTCCACATGGGTTTAATATTTCTAAAATTTCATTCGTAAGAGCTCCTCCCTGTAGATCCGTGCACTCAAAAAAACCAAAAAATGCCCTCTCATACTCCGTCATCTTTTTTAATGTGAATAAATTGTACCTCTTAAAAGAATATTTTTTTTTTTTTCTGTTTAAATCGAGTGATATACTTTAATTTGTACGTTATTAACATTTCTATTAGTTCATTTTTTTTTCAAACGGAGAATATTTTAGTCAATTTATTTTTTATTGAAATTGACAAATGATTATTAGTATATTATCAAATTGCGACAGTAATTCGACAAGTTTTGAACAATTTCCATCATGCGATACACCGACAAATACAAGGCATTGTTCCGCTCGCTAAAAAGAGTACAATCTCGCGACTAATCATTCTAAACACAAGGTACCAACGTTTAATTTGTACACTTAACGGAAATTGTTGGTCTTCGCATTTACTTCGATCCATTTTTAAAAATATTTCACGGCTATTTTTTGAGTTTTCGTAATCTTTTAAACGACTACATCATATAAATGATACCGTTAAAACCGTAACATGTTAAAGGCAAATCAGAATTATTGAAATATTTCAAACAGAACACGGCACATTTACAACGTTTTTCTCTCTACTTTTAATGTTACGCGACAAAAAGGTATAACAACTCTACGACCAACATCATCAAAAACAATACGTAAATGATGGATCAGTTTTAGTAGTACGTCCTCTAACAACCACACTTACATTTCATCGGTAATGTGGCCAATTTTCAGATCAGAATCGATATAATTAAGTTATTAGTTTCAGCCGTTCAAATTCCGAATTGTTTATTTCATAAAAATTTTTGTTCCAGAATTTTTTCTTGCGTTCGATTGAAATTTAGTAGGATCAGCGCTTGTACCTATTGTTGATTGTTCTACTTTTAATATTTCAGAGTTTTTTTTCTTTATTTGTATTATTATTTAAGCAATTGTTAGAAAGCTCCAGATAAATTCTTTAGATTTCTGTATCGATTTTCTCTTTGTTTTCTGTGTAGCAGTTTTATGAATTTTTTTTGCTGTTTTTAACTACGCTTTTTATGTTAATCCATAAAAATTTTACTATATATATATATATATATATAATTAAAATATTTATTTAAACTTATATTTAATATAAATGTTGACCAACGAAACATATACAAATTTTGTTTATAAATTAGTCCATAAGTACCCTTAATTGAAAAAGTCGAAGTAGTGGCTAAAAATGCACTATAAGGAAAGTATATGTTTATTTAGGTTTTTTTTTTTTTTTATTTTATTTCTCATCAAGTAAATATCACTAACGATTCTTTTCTTAATTTTCAACGGAACTAAAGAAAATTTATAAGAAAAATCTAAAGCTATTCAATATTTAAGTTTCTTATTCTTATTTTTACCTTCACTACTACATATATTCGTTAGTTTAATCGGGGTGAATATGGTTAATTTACCTGAAGAGAGGACGGCATGGCCTTAAGAAATAATTTAATGTTGTTCCGTTAAATTATTTGCTGAGAGAGCGAAGGACGTTGTGTGGCACAAAAATATTATGTTTCGGAACATTTATAAATGTAACTTCAGTAGACGTAAGTTTTAATATATAGTTAAAGAAGCGAAGTAGGTTACACATAAAGTTATTTTACTAAAAGGAAATAAAGCATCAATTTTTGAGAATGGCGTAAAAATTAGATTAGTTTTTCTCCTTTAGAATAATGCACAGATCTGATATTGAACAAAAGTAAATTATTCTTTCAACTTGCAGTATGCTAATTTTATCTGTTCAAATTTGGTTTAGTAAAATAACGTATATTAGATTATAATTTAATCGCAATGCATCATATCATTAAAATTTTTGTTTTATTAGATTCATTTAAATTGCTTATCTCAATTGTTAACTATTTTGAAATCATTTTTAATAAATTTTAATGTGAGAATTTTTCTGCTAAGAAATCGAAAAATAGAACTTCCACTTCCAATATGATCATTAAGAGTTTACGCGAAAAAAATGAGAAATTTACTGAAAGTTTTTTTTCCTTTTTATTACAATTTGCGGTAGATCTAAATCTTTTTATTGGCAAAACCCTTCAATCGTATGGATGCCCCAAAGAAACTGAGAGTTCGCAACAGCGAATAGAACTACTTACCAGTCTGCGCCGATGATGTAGCATTGTAAAGCAGTAAACTATCGATAAAATTCTGATCGAGTTCGGTACGACAATTGCTCGCTTCGCCATACCTGCTTAAATAAAGGTATAACCCTGTT
The DNA here is from genome assembly GCA_039619475.1 of Icerya purchasi. Lineage (NCBI taxonomy): Eukaryota > Metazoa > Arthropoda > Insecta > Hemiptera > Monophlebidae > Icerya > Icerya purchasi. The sequence continues at coordinate 399,666,737 of CM077116.1, read as the reverse complement.
AAAGTGTGTAGGTTTTATAAAAAATCTTATTTTACAAAAAAAAAAATTATTGCCAATCACTATCCTTTTCGTTGCCTCGATCTTTTTCATCATATGCACCATTATGACAAATATAAAACCATATCCTCTCTTCCCGTTTTACCATTATTATCTTTCTATACCTCGTTTTGCGGTATTTTCCTGATTGCGCTCAGACTGTGTCTGCGTTCGAAGACTCGAATCTTTGGCTTCGTAATTTATTTTTCAATATTGAAAACAGTCAAAAGTCACGTGATGCTGGATATCTAGATTATAAAAGTATGCGGCAAAAACCGAAATATTGAATTTTTTCGAAAGTTCTTGAACGGTTCCGGCCGTGTGAGGCCACGCATTGTCCTGATGAGGCTTTTTGTCGTAATGGTTTTCCACAATGTTTGCAGAACGTTGCGATAATAGAGGGCGTTCACGACGGTTTTAGGCGGGAAATACGATAATAAACTATCATCTTGATAGTCGTAAAATGCAACCAGCATCGTTTTTACCGCGGTAACGGGTTGTCGAAAATATTCGGAGAATTTTTCAAGTCCGAGCTTTCTAGACAGGCGTGGGAGAGCAAAAAATTGTGTACCAAACTTTCTTCAACGGTAATCATATTTTTTAAAAAACTTCCGATTTTTCCCGAATCATTTTAAGCCATTTGTTATAAATTTTCGTACTCATTATATTTGTTCAGGACCCAAATTGAACACGTATAGTTCATTTCCAGCTTGTCTTCCAAAATTCCATGTACCGAACTTTTTGGAATAGCAGTGAACTGCGAAAGCTTTCTGCGCGGTAAATACATGAACATTGCGGCTGGAGGACGTGTAGTCTGTGGAAAAAATACTGCAGACTCGTCTGTCGTGTCGACGAAAAGTTGTCGTCCGACTTAAACATCCGGTGTTTTTTAGCCTTCTTTTGACGTCGTCATGTCATAGTCTTCACGGCTGTATTTTCCAGTCTTATACAAAATTTGATCATATTTCGTGCTTTGTTTTAACGTACATTTTCACACATACAAAAAAAACGTAAACGAAAAAGTTTATAGTTGACAATAGCATTGAAACTGATGTTGCGAAGTAATTAACCGATCGCGCTTACAATCACAGCACAGACCAGGCTAGATGTATAATCGGTTGCTAATTTCTTCATGTTGGTCGGTAATTCGAAATGATTACTATGTCGGGGCACTTCTACCTTTTATTCAAAACACGCACAACGAGTGCTCTGTGAATAGTTAATAAATATTATTTTCATAATCCTGTATCACCGGTGTACCAGTAAGTAACTTCGTTTACCGTATTGAAGACCCTTAGTAATATGTTTGGGGCAGCTATTGTATACGTCGGCTTACAGGAAGAAACTATAATGTAGAACAGGTAGCCCGAAAGATACACAAGGATAAATAAAGAACGAAGCAAACAGAGCGACAAATTAAACTTAAAGTAGATTTAGCATACACTAGCTTCCACCCTTAGCGCTCATTCTCTCACCGTTTCTGAATGTTCTATACTGCATGTAACAAAGAAAAATTAGCTTCGGGCACAATAAATCTTCCACGAGCAGCTGACGGTACATTTAGAGAAGTTAATAAATATTCAACAGGCGGTGGCAATTGATGAAACAGGGCCACCAGTCTGCATCTACAAAGGTATTTAGACTGAACAATGCCCGTTCTGTATTAAATGCAGAACTTATGAAATTATTGCCTTCATCACCTGTCGTGACCAACAAATAAATCCAGTATATAATATCCGCTATAATATTAAAGATACACCATTATCTATTTACACCAAAGAAGACGCCGCATGATGCTAATGTACTTTCCTGGACTCAATTGGGTGTCTGGTGATGACGACGCTTTCTTCTCCCCAATGCCGAAGGATACAGACCTAATGCCCTCATTGGAACGTTTTTTAAAAGATCTGTGAAAACCGGTAGAATGAAAAATCGGTATCCGTTACGACATTATTAAAAACATTAAGCACACACGGTCACACATGACCAGCGGAAGGAACATCCCCTTACGATTTTAAGATTCCCAACTGGCTGCAAACCGATTACACTACTACCACCCGTGGACATATATAATCGGTAAATCTTCGCCAATTGCTCCTTACTTTCCTAAATTTCATTGTGTTACGCATATAACTTAGTTTATCAGGAAACATGCAGGAGGTTTTTTTCAAATACTACAATCACCATTACGAAGATTATAGCATTCGTTAGAACGAGTGGCTTAACTACCGTACATTTAAAATAACTCCAATTTTTAATTCGATATCACTGTACTTTTCTAACAACCGCTCCTTTTATCTAATCCACGGTTCCTTTTGTTTCCTTCACTTGACCGTTCTGTTATCGGCTCCGTTATTCATATACATTCTTAAGCCTTACTACGAAACTTGATATCCTCTAAATAGGGAGCAAAGCCAACGGTCCTTCGCACCTCAGCATTAGCGCTATGTTTCTCGGTTGCTGAATACGGATGCCCTATATGGGGAAGATCGGTGCACACTAAAAAGGTTGATATCTCGATAAATGACGCGTACCGGCTGGTCACTGGATGCTTAAAACCTACCGAAGTGGATAAATTGTATCTTGCCTGTGGCGTAATCCGGCCAGGCATTCGACGACCCGTTGCTACTGTTGCAGAAAGAACAAGGCTAGGGACAGATTACAGGCACCCGATGTTTGCTCAGAAGGCTGGCATATCACGTCTTAAATCCAGAAGAAACGTTCTATACTGGTCAAGATGACTAGATGAGCTATCATAAAAAGCTCGCTCACAGAGATGGACGGAACAAGATAAAAACGGAAGGAGGTCGAAAAAAGAAATGAACCCGGTGACTCCGCTAAGTTGGCGTAGTTGGAAAACTTTAAACCGGCTTCGCTCTGGCTGCGGCAGAACCTCGGTGAACTTACTTAAATGGAATCTGGCCGAAAATGATAAATTCAAGTACGGGGAACAGCAGAGCCATGAACAGATTGTTTCAGTGTAGCTTGGTGCCTGTAATCGTTACCGAGAGAGACCTTTGGAGTACGGAGCTAACTGGCGAAACCGTAAAAATGGTTGAAAGCACGGACTGATGGCGTATAAATGCATTATATATCAGTTAATTTTATTTTATTTTAGTATATTAGTCCGCAAGCGTCTCGGACACGATAATAATAAAAAAAAATTCTCAAGTCATACTTCAGTTTTCCCGGACTTCACTTTTTATTAACTTCTTAACCGCCGCACTGTTCTTTCCATTTAAATGATACAGTTGTCAGAAATGATTAAAAGTGTTTATATCTTTTTGTTGAGCCTTCTGCTTTGCATTCAAATTTTCTGAGATCCGTGTCCCACTCGTTATTGCGCCTTTTATCTTCTTCTTCTCCGCGCGTTATTCCTCCTCGTTATTCATTCTCATGAATAATATCCAATCGAATTTACGATATCTCCTTTATCAATCGTTTGACGGTAAAGATGTCTCTGGTGTTGATGAGTGCCCCCCGGGAAAAAAACAAAACGGATCACGGAAAACTAATGGCCAACAATAGTAATGTATTTTGAAGATTGCCCTTTACTCATTACAAAAAAAATTAATAACTAACTTGGCCGTTTTCTTTTCTATTTCAGATAAAAATAGCATATATTTCGCTTATTAGTAAGGGTTTCGAAGAGCAATCTTTTCGAAAGCAAATTGAACAAAATAACAGTCATAACACGCCGCCTTCCCTTTAATTGTACTCTTCGAAGTAGTTGCTTGTTTTGCTGTTCAGGCTAGTCCTGGCGATCGCAGTGTTCCTGAAGTTAATTTTTGCCGATGATTGCAAATTAACCTACTGTTTCAGAGGTCGGGGTCGAGTCGTAAGCAATTTCAGTTTTTAAAATTATTACGCTTTCAGATTTTCAGTTCCTTAGTCGTAAACACTAATTAAATATAAGAAGTCGGAGCAGTGCTCTAGACAAACATGTAATATGAATTACCCTTCTCATACCGTTTATGAGCTCGACATATATATTAAAAAAAGAATACGAGAATACGTATAAGGTTTATTTTAGAAAAATTAAATGACAAAAAGTCTACAATTCGAACTTTCACGAAATAAATGCGTACATTTACTTTACAGCTATTTAAATGGTTCTGATAGCACGGTGGTAGCTGGTAGCTTAGGGTTAAGGTGTTCGGCTACTAAATCAGAGGACACGGGTTTGAGACTTGTCTCGATCCAGATCCGAATCGCTCCCAAGTTTATACCTGATCTGATATTGAATTGGGTACCAGAGAAATCTGGGAAGGTAAAAGCGGATCCCAAGTAGAAAGGAACTAGCCCCCCCCTCCCCTACTCTTATTAATACCGTTGGGCTTAGTACACCGTGAACCTTAACTTCGCAATCCATGATACCTTATCAAGAATGTATGGGACTTACTTTACCTACTGAAATCGCGGACAGATTAATTCTCAATTAAGATAGATTTTAAAATCAATATTTCACAAGTTATTCTTGTTTCCCTCGCCGTATTAAATCTAAATTTTCCATCATCAATTACTATTACGAAATTAAAATACAAACACAACCGAAAACTAATAAAGAATTTAAAAATATCAAAACGCAACCGCAAACCATATATCGGATATAGTAAAAACAAATCGTAGGATAGCAGATACAATCCTAGAGAAGAAGAGGAATTCAACGACATATGATAAGGATATCACAAACACTTTGTCTTCGTTAAAAATGTATATAAATAAAATCTTATCCCGATATTATAAATCACTCGAATGGGAAACGAAACAAAAAACAAAACTTTTATAGTTTCACATGGATCAAAGGAGGAAGAATCTTCCGTCAGGAAAAATCCACACAGCTCAATATAGTAATTACAGCGTTAGAGAATTTAACAAAAAGTACGTAATAAAATAATTTAAGTCTAGCGTAAATATATTATAGATGTATTAGTTGATGGGTAGTAACGATGAAAGAACAAATCAGGAAATTAGTAGCAATTTTAAAAATAGGGCGCATAGTAAGGATATAAATTTAATCTTATAACGAGATCCTTAAACGAAACATTTTAATGAACTGCAAACAATAATATTTCGTAAAGAGTTACAAATTATAGTAATACGCGAAATAAACATAAAACATTTTGAAACGCAACTATTCAACTTAGATGGGTACAACTTAATTTCCCAAAAACTAAAGAAAATAAAAGAGGGGGTGGGATAGCGATATATATTAAAGATAATATATGCCACGATAAAATTAACATTCAATGGTCTAGCTGTAAATCGACACGATGAAACTAACAATAGAGGATCACAGTACAATAACCATAATGGCAATATACAGACCTCCAAGCAAAAGTCAAAAAAAAAAACATGTAAAGATAAACTAAACAATAACTTATTAAATATAATTAAAAAAGATGATTGTACTATTTGTGGCGATGTGAACATAGATACGTTAAAAACAAATAATAACTCAATTAAATATGAAGAACATACTAGCAGACAATGGATTCGAAGAAAAAATCAATAAGGCGCCAGGATCAAAATTCAGAGGAATAAAGGCATATAGAATCTTGCTTAGATCGCATATATATATATATATATATATATATATATATATATATATAAGAAATGAAAATAACATAAGAGAAATTTCTTGTGTATCGGATCACAAAATTTCGGACCACAATGTAATCTTCTACAAAATGGAATGAAATGTTAATACAATGATATTAAAAACAAACATAATAAAAATACTAATTATAATGAAGGATTGATAAATGACCACCTGCAAGCAGAAAATTGGGATAAAGTTGAAAATTCCTACTATATAAAAATTAGTAGCATTTTTCAAAAAATCTATAATAAAAGCGTAAAAACAATATATGCAGATAATTGTTAATAGGAAAAATATCTCTATCAAATCATTTTTTTTTTTTTTTTTTTTTTTTTTACCCCCCCTGGGTTTGCTACCAAAAAAGAGCATTAGCCCAGCAAAAAGGAAAAAAATCATGAATAACACAAGATATATTCAAATTAATAAATGATGGAGGTAAAATTTTCCCCAAAAGTGGAAATCTAATATCGGTAATAAAAATAAAAATAAATTAGAAATAAAGTTAATAAAATTATTAATGTTAATAAAGGCGCAACCGTAGACAACTAATAGACAGCGCTAATGGTGATGTAAGGAAAACATGGATAAATGATATATAATAGGGAAATATAAAATCAACTCAGTTGACGAAACTATATTAGGAATTACATTTGAAAAACCATAATTTAAAAATATTCGACAAATAATTTCATAAACTATTTCAACAACATAGTGCATAAAAAACTACTTACATGTAATGAGGAATTATTTAAATGAAATATTGAAAACATAAATAAAACTTCGTAAAACCTCAATTTTCTCACAATTAATAAGGATCAAGTAATAAATATAATAGAAAAACAAAATATAAAAAAAAGGACCAGGTCTAGATAAAATAAGAATAAAGAACGTAAGACTCATACCGTAATAACTAAAATAGTCAATCATACTATATGTATATATACAGGGATTATATCAAATGAACTTAAACAATCGGAAATAAGACCAATCTGAAAAAAGGCTAAATTCACAGATTACGGAAATTACAGAGATCTATAGCGAAACAATCAATAATAGGGAAAATTATAGAAAAACACATAGCAGTGCAATTTCAAAATTATATTATACCCACTCACCAATATGGCTTTCAAAAAGATAGAAATACCTCGAATTCTCCGATTTCAAATGTGCTAATTTATCGGAAGGGAAACAGTGTATAATATTTATTCATAGACCAGTCTAAAGCTTTTGATTCAGTCAGACATGATAAGCTAATAAGAGAACTCAAAAGCATAGGTGTTAAAGGGAAACCATTAAACTGGTTCACAGATTATTTAAAGAACAGAAGTGGGGTAGTAAGAATTGAAGACACATATAGTCAAGTATTTAGTATGAAATGAGGCGTGCCGCAACGTATACATTTGGCCCCTATACTATTCTTAGTTTATGTGGGAAACTTAGACGAAGCTATAAAACACGGAAAATTATTCGCATATACAGATGACATAGCTCTGGTAACAGCAGACAAAAGTATCAGTAGTGCCGAACACCAACTTCAAGAGAACCTAAATAACTTAAATCTGTGGCTAGATGAAAAAGAACTACAGACAAATGTAGAAAAAACAAAGTTACTGTGGGTTAAGCGAAGCAAAGCTCAACATAAAATGTCACTCAACATAAAATGTCACTCAACTGGCTGAACGAGGGGAAATTATTATGGATACTTAGCATCATTGAACCGGTAAAAAGTTACGAATATTTAGTGCTAAAAGTAGACAACTATTTTAATTGTGGAAATCACATAAACGACGTGTGTATAAAATTTAGAAAAACAATTCTAATATTATGTAGACTAAAAAAATACATTAAATCACAAAAAAACCTATATCGTGCCCTATGCCGATCGCACATAAGCGATAATAGCGTGATAGAAAACAAACAAAACTGAAACACATAAACTACCAAAAAAAAAAAAAAAAAAAATGCTTAACAATCATCATGAGAACTAACAGGACTTCTGGTTCCTATCCTTTATTCCTGCGAAGACTTTATCTAGGTGAAAGATTTCTTATCAAACGTCTTCATATTACCAATTCCTACTTGCTTAACTCCTACTGGTTTATATTCAACAACTGGCGTTTCTCCCCTCCTAAAACTCCAATCCTTTGCTCGATTTATTCACGTCTCAGAGCCTTCTCTGCTTTTGTTCTATCCTACACCAAATGCCCTTACTTTACCTATAATTTCCCAGATTTTATTCTCTTTCCTCTCCCGTTGCTCATAGCGAATTTAACTATGTTTTATCCTCGCTCTTTCCTTCTTGTACTGTAATTTTCACAGATGGCTCTAAGTCAGCTTTGGGGGTCGGAACGGCTTTTACTCTGCCGGATTTCGGCTATTCTGAGACGTTCAAACTTCCCTTCTTCTCCTCCATATTCCTAGCAGAATCTATTGCGATCCTACAAGCAAGGTTCTCTTATCTTCCGATTCAAAAGGCGTTTTACAAGCCATTGCTACTTCCTTTCCTAAACCATCCTAATGCTGAGTGGGTAAATATGAATAGTTTATTAGTATGAAAGTTCATATATACATATATATATATATATATATGATAAGAATCGCCGATAACTATGTATGTCTCGGATTCGTTGTATTTATCGTATATGTTAACTAATAAAGAATAGAGACATGTGTTAATTTGTAGGACCCTGCCGAAAAGCTGCATAGCTTGGCGGTATCCTTAAATGTAATGCGCATGCATAAAAAACAAAAAGAAATGAAATATTCGAATTTTGACCGACATCGGACGCAACTGGAATCGAAATCGTTCGTATCGGTGTGGTAGTGCACTAGTATATATGTATTTTAAAAATAATTCAGCCAAATGCGATTCGGCTGTAACGGAGACTTGAAGAGATGAAATAGCGCGGCGAATAAAAGATTTTTTAAGCATTAATTAATGTTCTGTAAAAGGAAAGTCGCAGATGAGTGCTGATTTTTCACAAAATTTGTGCGAGAATTTGAAATGTAGTAATTTATTACAACTATCAAAATATAACAAACAAATTTAATAATAAAATGAAGGCTTACTTAGAAACCTTTTTCGGCTGTAACCCATCATCAGCTAAGAACACAATATATGTGATCAGAAACAAATTCTAAACGAGTATAATTTAGAATTTGTTTCTGATCACACATATTGTGTTCTTAGCTGATGATGGGTTATAGCCGAAAAAGGTTTCTAAGTAAGCCTTCATTTTATTATTAAATTTGTTTGTTATATTTTGATAGTTGTAATAAATTACTATTAATTAACAAACAGGATGTTGAAAGATTCTTTATTAAATTTGAAATGTCCTAAACTGACGGTCATCTTTATGTCCTCTAACACTGTTATAATCTTTAGGCAATGTGAATGTTCTTTAGAATGTCTATGTTATTCTAGCAGAAACGTATTAATTTTGCTAATTGATACGTTCTACTGGTAGAATTGAAAAAAAAAAGTAAAAAAAAAACAAAAAAACAAGAAATACCAGTGCATGACGATGAATTAATTAATTCCGCTAAAATATTGCCGCGCCGCCCACTTTATAACTAACATTAATGCATTCGAACGAGTTTTTTTGTACGCCAAAAATATTTGAAGATGTAAAAGAGTCTGTGAAGTATCTTTCAAAAGTTAGTATAGCGATTAATTTTGGGTCAGATATATGCAGAGCTTATGTTAAAACCTCTAATAATAACAGAACTACATATATGTATGTGTCATTTTTACATTAAGTAGGTAAAACGTTGAAAATCGTAATTGCATTCTAAAACAAAGTCCCCGAACGATAATATAGCCTCGACGTATAATCAAATATAAAACCGACAAATTTGCAAACGATATACTTTGAAAGTGCTAACAATAAATACAACGGGCAAACAAAAATAAATACAATTCTGAACAATAGCAGAGAAAATATGTGTAATATACAATTTATGGTATAATAATCGGTAATTAGAGAAAAATCATATTAGGGCAAATTTTCATGTTAAAAATTAGTAGTGTGAACGTAATATACATTTACTAATGAAGGATATAAAATGTGAGGCCAAAGTTTTATTTAAAATTTTCCGGAAAATTTATAATACTCATTTATCACTTGTCAGTTATAAATTATAGTAAACTTTCGATGATTTTTCCTTTTCGATCGGTAAATACGCGCTAGCAGGTTTTGGCGATCGCGATATTATTCTCGAAGTAATTATAACTTCGTCGACTTCCGGTGACGGTAAGAGGCAAAAATTGGTGTCTCAGTAATAGATTGAAAAATGATTTAATAATTAGTTAGTTACAATGGCGAACCAAAAATAAAAAAAAAAAAAAAGAAATAAACAAGCGCTTAGAATCTAAGCCGTGAACTAAAAAATACAATTTCGTTTTGTTATGATCTGAATAAACAATGTGTTACGTGCACTGATGTAGACTTTATGTGGAGCACGTAAATTATTTTATCGATCTTCTTCTTCTTATCGTATACTGAGTCGGTTATATAAGAAATGTGGTAAATAATAATACATAATTCTTAATTATAATTCCAGTTTCAATTTTGTTAACCAGTGTCTATAGCTCCGTCTTTTAGTTCATTTATATTTTCTAACGTTAAATGTGAGGGTGCAAATTCATTACCGTCATCCAGTATATGTTGCATTGTCTGTTTAGAATTTCCGCACTGGCATGCAGCTGTCGTCATCATAGCCTAGTTCTGCATTAAATAACCGCATCTTCCCTGTCCGGTTTTCTAGGTAACTCCATTGCCGCAACTTCTTTCCTTGGGTCGATTACTAAATGGGACTTTTTTTGTATATTATAGGTTCTTTTCCCATATCGTTTTCCATTTACTGAAATCTTTCAAGTCTTCTGATAATAATTTGTCCGATGTGCAAGGTGATCTTCGGGATTTAAGTTTTGATACCGGTACGGACCTCTTATCTCTTCAGAGATTAGCATTTCGGGATAAATCTCGGTTAAGCAAAGACTTATTTTATCGATAAAAAAAAAAGTATCGAATTAGAGCAGTTAATTGTTTACTAAACTATATAGTTACAAATTTCACGCAAGCTGTTATTTTCTGTATCAACTTTCCAAAACGTTCAATCGTAAAATTATGTAGTTAATTTTAGGAGCTGAGTAGCAGATTCAGAACGATATTACATTAGTCTGCTCGAGTGTAATTTTTGAATTGATTGACCAGCTCTGTTAGTTTATCGAGAAATTTATTTTTAGAAATTTTTTACCCGAAAGCTAAAGAAATAATACTGGTATTGCTTATTGTCATATGAAAATGATAAATTCAACAAAATTCCGAGTACAACTGATACGGAAAATAACAGCTTCTGTAAAACGTGTAAATATTCTAGTTTTTTAATTAATAAAGTATTTAATGCGTCCGAAAAGACGCCGCATTCTTAATGGCTATTCGGATTTCAATAAAGCAGAATTGCCGCGAATTAAATTATGAGCATTTATGTAATTTTATTTATTTATTTTTTGGGCCGCCATTGAAACTAAAAAACTAATCGTTAATATATTATTTTCTAATCTATTATTCAGAGATAGACTTTTACCCTTATCCTCGCTGGCAGCGACCACCGCCATATATATTGAAGCACTCTCGTACTGCCGGACACTATCGTGACATCTAGAATTCTTGGTGTGCACCCAAAACACTATAGGGAAGAGAAATTCAGAATTATGAAATGGCGTAAGAAAAAAAAAAATCTGCGATGGCGCGCAGTTTATAGTTTAAGAAAACTCGTTCATTTACTCGTATCGCTGCATAGGAGTTTCCACGAATTATCATCACCGCACGTCAAGTGTTAGATAGCCCCACGGGGCTAGTCATATAGTCACGGAAAGAAGAAAAAAAAAAAATTCTTCACGTTTTGGTTTTCCGTCTGCGCAACTTTTTTAATTTTACTAAGCACGCTTAACGATGTTTTTTAATTTTATTAACAAGGAAATCCGACGGCCTTAGAGAAACGAATTTCAATTGTTTTGTGCTGTAGTATTAATAGTATACCGTGTGGATGTACTAAGTAGGATGTGTAAAATATTAAGGTGAAATACTCAAATATAATCGAGAAAAACGAACTTAAACTTTGCTTAACACTTTATATTATATAGATTATGTATAAGTTATAGAACGTTTCGCTTGTAATTAACGTGGCCTAAGTGGTAGCGTTCGTGACTTGTACACTTGCCCCTGAATAAAATACTTGGGGGAGTTTTCGGTTTTTGCGGACACAGTTTTGGGGTTGTGTCAACTTGCATGTTTATAGACTACTAGCGCAACATAGGGGCCCGCTCACTAGAGAACATCCGATATAACAGTCGTTTAGCCATAGCCACGATACTGAATTGCATAGAATCGGCCTAAAATCCGGCATTCGAATTAAACATTCTACTTTTTTTGCCTTGTAATAATGGAAGCATTTAAAAACAATGAACGAAATATATGCTAGTATAAAAAAGAAAATAAACAAAAACCGTGTTATTTCTTTACATTTACTGAACTCGCACAAATACTAGAACGATTCCTGCATCTGTGTAAACAACATCAACATCACCAAACTGTTATATTACACAGGGATAGAAGCGCGCATCAGCTATTACGTTCTGCTAGTATCCGTTGAAAACAATGGCGACCGTAAAACCGAACAACAGCGATTATATCGAATGAAATAACTTCGTGATCGAGCTAAATATTTACGTTTTTTAATACACGTATATGCTCTTTAACGACGTATAAATAATGAAAATAATAAAACGTTTAAAAATCACGAAGAAATGAATCATTAAAATTTTATTATTACTCACTATATTACACTTTATTCTCTTTATTAACGCTTATCATTTACTATCATTATAATTTTTATTGTTGGTATTTATAGTTAATTATATATATATATATATATATATATATATATATATTTTTTTTTTTTTTTGGTTGGCTTATAGCGTTGAACAACTTTTAATCTTGAACTACTCCAACGTCGTGACCGTCAGCTTTTTTCTATAACTAATGAAATGGACGCGTAAGGAAATGTATTTAAAATACAATGACGCATTAGATAGATACCATTCCAGAAATATTTTAGCAGTAAAAAATTATGTACTTAAAAAGATTAAATTTCACGTTTTAAAAATAATAATAATAATAATAATAATAATAATAAAGGAATACGTTTATTTCTTTTATTTTACTTTATTATTTTTTTTTTTTGTAATAGATAAATATCGTAAAGGATATATGCGCAAGTTCACGGTGTTTTCGATATCATAGAGATGTTCTGTGAAACTAAATTGATACGCGATAAGGTTTTATGACAGCCAAGCTTTCATTAAAAAAAAACAACTAGGAAACTAATAATATTGTACCTAACTGAAAGGTAAAGGTACTACTACTTTTTAAATAAAGGATGATGATGAGTCTCAACATATCCTTATTGTTTTGTTTTTTTTTTAAGCGTTTTATTTGCTATACACGACTGATATGACTGTGCTAGGTAAATATAGGTCACTATTTTCGCTGTTGTATCGATTCGAACTTCACAACTTGTGACCAGTTCACTTCAAATAGAAATTGACGAATTTTCAACCTGGTTTAAAATATGGCATATTGTTATTAATGAGGCTGTCTTTTTTTCTTTTTTTTTTCAACTGGGTTTGCCAGCAAGGACATTAAGAAATGTGGAACGGAGGAGAAATAGATTTATCATCTTATGCATTTAAGAACAGAGGATATAAAAATACTTCAAGGGGGCGAGAATAATCGAAACCCGGAGGAAATGAGAGAAAACAAGCAGCACTCTTAAGGGATATCAAGTTTTAACAACGAAGAATAGAAGGGGACGACAATTGGTCAATAGAGAAGGCCATTCAAATAAAATTTGATCAGCATCATATTTTATGGTCCATTCCCGCAGATGCTTTTCTGTCTTGAACCGCTGTCGAGTAGGTCACACAGCCCCCACCACGCACGATCATCCCCAAATGTCTGACCCTTTTGCAGTCAACCAAGCCGCCCGTCCACTCCTCTTAATCCTCGAATGTCCCTCCTTTGCGACATAACGATCCTTGTATATTACCACAAGGTCCATTATCAAAATACTGTCAAATGCTTCGCCACAGTTGCAACCGTGTTAGCTTTCATGCGAAGCAGCGATCTGTATTATCATGTTTGATCCTCCTAAGTAGGCTCCATGTGCTGTAATAGCCTTAGCAGTTAAACATGACGCATGGAAATCCTCGCACTCGCGTTTATTTAAACAAAAAAAAAAAAACTGATACATAGTTCTCTCTTCTTTACCTTACGTACATAGAATACTCCGTTATAAACCGATTGCAAGTTGGTCATACATTAATCTCAAAGAATTACATATTTGAAATGTTCTTTACCTGTATACCTATTTCGTTCTGTGAATTCCAACCTCTCGGTCGAACATTTTATAGAAATTAATTTATTACTACAACGGCAAGCTGCAATGGTTTTTAGCAAGGATTTAAAATTTGGATTGAAATAATATTTACGATAGCAACTATTACAATTTCTGTTGCAGGATTCTTTATTTCTTTGTAAAAGTAATAAAAAAAAAAACAAGAGAATATCATCGTGATGCTTGATAATAGGTTGAAAAAAAAGTTGAATATAGCACTAAAAGAGGTACACAAAAAATAAGAATTTTATCATAGAATTCTAATGGTCTTCTGGACGCTAGTAAAGAAACTCTGCGGAGACCCCTCGATAAGCAAAGAACCAGCTAAAGTTACTGCAAACCAAGTCGCACATCAACTGCTGCTACTAAATGACAGGTATTCTAATCTTTTTTGCTACGTGATTCGTACGATTATTCGATTTAAAATGTTCATCTACCATGACTCTTAAATACTTATAACTTTGTATCTTTTTCATTTTATAAATTTTCTTCTTTTTACACATAGTGTGCGCGCATTCATCTGCATTAGAATTTTCAACTCTCGATTTTCTTTTGTTTTAGCGTTATTTTAGCTTTCATTATGTTTATTCTTGCATCGTCATTCATTTACTTAATGCTATTAAGTAAGTCCGGTTCATCTGTGTTTCTAATATTTTAAAATATCTTTATGCATTATGGCTATGTTGTCTGCGGAACCAATTAACTCACAGTGTTGCAATGTTTTGTTTTTTTTTTGTTTTTTTTTTTTGGCCCGGCAAGAAACCATTTGGCCACATATACAGTCCTTTTATACATACATATATGAATAAATAGTGGGACAAGTATTACCTTGCGGCAACGGATCCATGTTGTTGAATAATAAGAGGGGAACGTAGGTAAGTTAGATGGATCAATTTATTTTTCAAAAGTAGTACCCGCAATTAATTAACCCACAGTATAGAATAGAAAATTTTAAATTAAAAAGAAACAAAAATTACCTAATTTAGCGGAATGTAATATAATAATTATAATGACAGAAGGAACATTATGTGATTGTTAATCGATTGTATTTCGTCGAAATATTTAATTAGAAGCATTTTTTCTTGAAATGTAATTATTAGAATTAGAAACTATTAATTGTTTGTTTTACTATTGTGAAAAGGGTCACATGAAATACTATAAGCTGTCACTAAATTATGCCTGTAACAAATAAAGTTTGCGCCGAAATAATACCACCGCGAATAGCACACGCTGACACCTAAAGATTGTGTCGACATAAAGGAGACAGTCATATATTTGCAAGTTTACTGATTTATTAAGTTGTTTCAAAGTGAAAACCCATCTTAGAAAGGACCCCTATAATTTTCACATTCGGATTTTAAGGTATAAAAAGATATTCGGTTCTAAACATTTTTAATTTTCACTTAATCAAGTTAAACATTTTTACCTTTTTAAACATACACACACACACACGCACATCTCGTTAAATCGATTATTTAAATGAAGTATAGAAAATACACGCAAAGCAATGGTTTTAAATGTGAAAAGTAATGCACAGATTTATGCGAATAGCGGTCTGTACAAAAGAAATGGGCCTGTGTTTTTCTTGAGGTCAACTGATAAATACCGAAGCATACGTTGAAATGCTCTGCATTTAAAACGCTAGTCGCGTAATTTTATAAGATGAACTTAATTGAAGTAGTTGGTTGCGTAATTAACCGAATTATTAATGCTATAAGTCAAATGAAATTAATTTATTGTTATTATTATTATTATTACCGTTATTAGAATCACTGTTCATTTGAGCTGTTCTAGTGGTTTTAATTATTATTCTTATGTAAGACTTCGCAATAAACGCGTGTATTTTTCATCTCTTCTGCTCCGACTAATTCGAAGTTATTATTTCGACATTTATTCTATCTCTTCTCCATATATGTCCGATTTTATCACAAAAAATGATTTTACTACGTATATTACATTACCCGTTGCAAAATTTGCACTATCAATCGATTAAATTAAAAAAAAAAATATGTTTATTGAAAATGCATACAAAAAATAGAACAAATGATATACCTATTCAAGCGGGTTTTGAATCGTTCATTAGCACGATTAATGTACATTTACGCGAATTGCAAAAGTAAAAACTACTAAATTACGACATCTAAAAATGTGCGAAAAAAAAATAAACCAAATTAGAAAGAAACCTATGAGACGGGAGATAAACGACAAAAATAAATAGATAATGAATTTATGAAGTTAATGATACCATAGTATAAATAATTTTTGATATTTATAAAGAATAATTAGTAGTGATAATGTATTACTTTGATAATGATGATTACTACTACTACTACTAATAATAATATTAATGATTATAACAGTATTTTAATTTTTATCCTTTGCTCATCTAAGGCATTTCATCGTCCACGTCGGAAATTGTTCCATGGATATAGACTTGGGTAACCTTCATCTTTTGACCTTTGCAAGACTAAACAATTTCATTCCTCTTTTCCTACGCGCATTGTCCCTTAAGGTAGGAGTCATGTCGTAGTAAAATTTCCGTCTGTAACTTCTGCCAACTCTTTTTTAGCTCATCCTAAATTTTTCGTGTCGCATAAAAACGTAAATTACCAATGCCGCATTATTCAGAGTGGGCGTTATTGCAACAGTTCATCGGTTCTTTTCCAAAGAGGTATTGTCTCAATTTACATACATTGTTCCTCTGATGGTGTTAAAATTTTCATAAGTTCTATTAAAATAAGGTTCTATAATTCTGCTCTTCCAGAATTTGTTTCAATATTTAAAATTCGGTTTTCGGTTTTTCCCAACGTCCGTTCGCCTCTTAATATTCTAAATGCTCCCTTTTTCGGCACATCGTAAGGTCGTAATTCGTATACTTCTGATTTCATTGCCCTTCGAAACACACCTAGTTTCAGAATGCAGCAACCTACAAGAAACCCCTATCTGCCGTGATTATAAGGACATTAACTGTGCCTATGATCGATATATTACCCTGAATGGCATTCGAGAATATTTCCTGATGCTTCTCATTTCAAAATCAGCAGTTTAGTATCATATCTTTTCACATGTCGACCAAGTCTTTGTGTTTACCTCTTCGCACAATATTTCCACAAACACTCATCACTTCCCTTTCTTCTCCTACATCCTAAATTTCTCACTTTTCACAAACAACGTAACTCAAAACCTTCCTATAAATTCTCTTCTCAGTTCCCTCCTTCCGCATCTAACCATACTCCATCCCCTTGTAATGGACGGGCTCTAAATAAATCTGTTCCTTTTTTGATTGACTCTATTTCAGTTAATAATCTTCCTTCAAATCTTATTAGCGCCAACTCTGTCTCCTTGGTTACTTCTAACTCCTTTCTTTCAGAAACATTTCCTTTTTATTCTTTGGTGATTCTTTATCTAAATTTCTTGCCTAATAACACATGCTCATTAATTTATCTTTTTAATCAAACGGCTAAATCCGCTGAAGACCGTATTGCCAACTAACTGGTGAGGTAATCCTTATACCTTTCTGTGTATAAATCCATCATCAGTTTCAATTTTGATTACTATTCTGTTTTTTATGGTTGTGCCTGAAATTTTCGACCGTATGAATCAAATATAATCCAAAATTATTGCTATCGACTACGCTTTGGTGCTTTTAAATTTTTCCCAATTTCAGCAGTTTTTTTTTTTGAATCAAATACATCCCCGTCTATTAGGCTATCGTTTTTTTTTTTATTAAAAATCTTCCACTAACGCCTCTGCTTTTACAAATTCCTATTTTATTCCTTACTTATCGTCGTCTTAGTTCGTTTTTCTCTCATACAATCTCGTTTAAAAACTTCCTCTACTTTTCCTTCGACTTCGCTATACTCGGCTATCCTCCTAAGGTGTTTATTCTCACTTTCAAAAGTTCTTCTACAAACTCTAATTAGAGAGGAATTCCACAATATTACCATTTCCTTACTTCGTTCTCATGTGACCATGCTTATTAATGGTTTGAAGAAGCCGAATCGTGTCAGTGTACCTCTTTTATCTTTCAAAATTTTAACTTTTCGAAATCTATCATTTTCTTCTTTCTGCTCCAGATTCTGCTACCTGATCATTTGTGCACTCATTTATCCACATTTTCCCCCTCCATTCCATTCACACTGATATACTGTGAGTTCCTAGCTGTTCGAGCTTCGTTGATAATGAAACGGCGGATTTTTGGCTACGGTTGCTGCTTCACTGCTTCTGCCCACTACGTCTTTAAGAAAAATCTCATCCTCTAATCTTCTCCATCTTAGATTTCGGCCTGATGTACATAATTCCTCTTTTTCTAACAGTCGCATCTTTTGTCTGTCTATTCCACATAATCTTCCTTTCAATCGGTGGTTCCTTTTGTTTCTCTCACTTCGCTATTCTATTTTTGTCTCCATTGAGTTTCTACTACCTTCCTCTCGTTTTTATTTTTCATTGGTTTCCTGCCTTCATTGTTTTCTTTATTCGAACGAAACACTTGTTTGTGACGCCAGTCACATGTATTTTGAGTGTTGAGCGTGCATCTCTTTCTGTTGAGCATTCTACTCTGTATTTCAATTTGCTGAAATTCAATCTTCCTATTCCTTACTGTGCCTCTTGTATCTTGTCTTATTCTTCTCAAAATTTATTTCTGCTATTCGTTCTTTTTATCAACAATACCTAATCAGATTAAAATATAACTGTCTCCTTTGCTTTTTAATCGTTTCTGGGTGTAGAAGATCCCTTGTTGATGAGCCCCCAAAAAATAATTTATGTTAAATCGTGCCGCTACTGTAGGTTAAATTATATGTATATATATATATATATAATATAAAACTCAATCCTTCAAACTATAGATGTTAATACTAATAAAATTTTAAATTTTAATTGACCACGTCACCCTTAAAAAATTAATTACGGTTTGCGTAGAAATTTCTATTACAACTTCAGTTGCATTTTCATAAACTTTTTTTTTTTTTTTATATTACTCCTGACGTAAGAATAGCGCTGTTATTAATGTATATGGTTGTATCCATCAGAGTTTGGAGAAGTCGTTTAGAAATAATACAAACTGAAAGGTCCCCAAGAATGTTTCCTTATTAGTAGTATTAATTTTTTCCGAGAGCCTCGTTCTAACCAAATAATTCTACTTATTTGTGTTTAATTAAATTAGACGGAAAAATATTTTTGATTAGTTTACATTAGTAAAGATTAATGTGATTGAGAGTAATACCTAAGGTTTTTCTAATACTAAAAATTACCATACCATTGTGCTTATTTGTCATACGTAATCAATTAAACAACTTACTTGTAAAATAGCGGTCAAATTTCGCAAAAGTTGAACTAGTGTGGAATAATCAGATTGATATGTTCACAGTCAGTATATATAAAAAATTAGTCTTTCAGTAATTTGACTCGATTAATTCGATCGAGAAATGGTTTGATAATAGTTGAATGGGCTATTACTTTTAACCCTGATCTGGTAATTGGAATTATAGCTGGCTCTTTCTACTCATTAAGAAAATATCGAGAATGTATAATTAATTTAATAAAAAAGTATCAAAGTCCTTCGTCTTTTTCATCGCGATACTGTAAATGCAGTATGCGGACTTGTAGAGTTTTTATTTTTAAAATTTTTAACGATAGAATGTTTAATGCGGAGAGCGAGAAAGAATTTCGGGCTGACTGAATATAATGGAATTAATTTTTTTCCTCGTTAGAATGATTTTATTATTTTGATACGATGTGAAGTCATCATTTTAATTTTGAATTTTAAGAAAGCGGTTTTCCAACTGGTCCGTGTATGGTTGAGATTTCTGAGTTCTAAGTCGTTTTAGAATTTTCGTAATGTTATTTGACTTTTAAACATTTCTGGTGCATTTGCATTTTGTAAATGTCTATATTCCTTTTTTCTTTTTACAAGGTCGTATTTATCTACTCATTCGTGGCTTTCCAATCTTTTACTTCCTAAACGGTCTCTGATTTTTCGGCCTTTAACGAACCTTCTCTAGAGATTGCCGCAACCTATTGATCATTTTTAACTCTTTTACAGCTAAATATACACAAGTATCTTTACATTCTTCTACAATTTATTTTAAAGACGAATGACAGCCATTTTTTTAACGCGAACTACATTCGACACCTGCAAGAATAAATTAACCAGTTTTACTGATGAATTTTTCTTCAATTTATTATGTCACGGTAATATATAGCACACGTGCGGCCATGCACATACACATACACACACACACATATATATATATGTATGTAAATACGTAAAATATACACGTATCTTATAAGCGGATATTAAGAAAACAGATACAAACAATACAGAGGTACGTGTCTAAAAAATACGAAATTAACATATAAATAAGTTTGCGCGTGTAGCCATAAAGTATTTATTTTAGCCGAGATAAAATCATTGCACATACTTTGCCTTACTTTTCGTTTACTGACGCACCCTTTTGAGATTTGTTTAATTATACCAAGTGTAAGTTTTTGCCAAGCCTGTTTGTGCATTATATTTATTAATTTCGCATTTAATAATACCCGCACATGCCCACACCCTTTATTTAGTCTCGACTTATAAAATTTGAAAGTTTTTCAAGATCGTCTTGATCAGTACTTAAATCTAAAACAAGCCCAAATTTCAAGTTATTAACCGCGATAGTTTATGATATGGATATAATTTTGGTTTGGGGGGGTCATTCTGAGTTTTGCGTGACTATTTCTAACAGCGATCACCTAGTGCAGCAACAGAATGCGTCACATTTATTTTTTTTTCGGTATCCCGAATTTTTCGCATATTTCACCGGTTTGATTTTCGAAATGTCTCTTTAGTCAACGCCTATAATTCTGGAAATAACCTTATGAAAATTTCCCAACAACTTCAGTGTAGTTCCCGAAAACGGTTAACAACAAGTAACACGATTCGGATTTTACCCATCATCTCTTCCACACAGTCAATGGTCATCGGTGTTTCACATTATATAACGCGGCGACCTTAGAACACCCAAACACTTCAAGTGTTGCCGAGTCTATCGTAAAATATCGCACAGTCTGGTTTTCTAGAAATATTCGCTAGGGAAGGATTTATGTATAAGGTGCGATGGACGTTCTTTCAGTTTTCCATTGTCCGGGAGAAATTTAAATACTTTACATATAGCAGTGCTTGTAAGGGTTATAAAACTCGACAGATAATAATTAAATTTCCGAAATGAAATTCCGTCACGAAGAAAAATCTTTTAGAGTTACTTACTTTGGCACGTTGAACGTAAAACTACCTGTTTTGACGGCGTAATGTTTCACAGATTTTTAATTGCCCGTGAAATTTGTATTAAAATCCGTTCAAAGATTATTACGCGTTCAGACAGACACACATTGCCAGTTGTTTGCAGTGAAAATTCGTGATATATTTACTGCAGTTAGAAAAATACCTAGCACACTTTTTTCTATCTTGTTACCTTCGAAATTATCTCTCTATACAAATTAGCATGATGGGATCCCAGTTTCAACGTCGTACAGTCGCATATTTACGTAACTGATCGTAGTATTACAAGCGTTTCTAAGCATTGCATCACATCGATTTCGAAACGAATTTTATCACGTCTAAAACATGTTGTCGCAGAAAATACAGATTGGAAGGGTATAAATTCAGCAACCTCTTCTCACGGCACGATTTTGCATTAGTACGGTATTCGTCTTTTTTCATCGCTATCCCATCCCCGGTTTCTTTCCAATCTGCTGGCTAAGTAATTTTTCTCACGCGTTCTTCAGTTAATAACCTTTTCCTTATTACTCTATTAAAACGATCCTTTTTACGGACACTTAGACACTCTGGAATCGAAATATTCATCTACGAGCTCGTTTATTCTGCTCTTCCGGTACTTTGAGAATTTGTTGGCTGCATTTTGGGCGTAGTTTGCTTCCCTTAACGTTTTTCCACTTTTCATTTACATCCTTTCCACTCTGTTTCACTTTGACTTCTTCTCATTTTACACTAATGGATCTCCTACTCCTTATGATGCGTCTTTCATTTCCACTTTTTCTTCTTCTTACGACATACCGGTCTTTGGATCAGTTCTGTCTGTTATCTCTAACCTTTCATAAAGATGCGATTCTACTTCCTTTCTCTTTTCTAAACTCTTAATTTCTTTGTCCTCGCGAAGACCCTTAGAAAAACATGGCAAAGAAAATGGTATTTATTCGTTTCTCGCTGTGTTATTCTTGATTATTTCGTAAACTTACCTCAACGTTCATTCTTTGTAGCTATCTCTTTGTAGTATACGTAAATACCTTTGTGTACCCTCCAGGGTGTATAAGAAAATTGGAAAAGATAGGTCTCATTGTAGTAGACCATTTTTAATTATGATGAAACAGATTTTTAAATTACCAGACCTATATTTTTCGCGATTTAGACGATTATCGTTAATGTCTCTCTGGCTGCTGGCGTCTCCTTAATACTAACATCATTGTTTTGTTACCTGTTCATTAGGTATGACAAATGTGGTTGCTGAAGAAAATCTGAATAAACACGATGATAATCAAGAAAGCGAATCTTCGCGACCGGTTGACAACAGCAACAGCGAAAACAGCGTTACGACTAATGAAGAGGTTAAACGTCGTGTAAGCATCGCACTTTCAGCTATACAAGTGGACAATGAAAGACAGAAGCGGAATAGCTGTAATTCGTTACACAAATTGCCGGAATTGTCCGCGTCCGTTAACAACGGCTGCGGTTATGTTAATTACGGATTTGCGAACACCTGCCATCCTGGGGGTGAGTAGTGTTACTTAATTCCATTCAGGTGACATATCGATTGTGGATTTATGAATATTGACTCCTAAGACTCTGCTTCATTTTTCGTTTGCAACGTTCAATATCGAGTTTTGCTGGAATCTGAACTTGCAGATCAATCGATATATTTAACAAGTTTCACGAAGTGTTAAAAATATTTTTCATAATATAAAAACTTCATTCGCGTGATCATTCTTTTTTTTATAACTGTCGTATAAAGCCAAACTCGAAGGAATTCGTAGGCCTGAAATATAGCAATCCGATATATATATTTTCATTGGCATAATATTCAAGACCGCCACGAAAATAATTTATAAATAAATATATTTCACCGCAAAATCGTCTCTGTTTTTATATTATCAATCGACTTAATATAAAACAAGCATCAGCTGTTATATTATAGACGAAATCCTTAACTTATGTGTTGCTTTGCTTTGCGTTTCACTATATCAATTTCTTACATGTAGATAATGTGAACATTTATTCAATGAACTGAAAATCCACAACAGGTTCGCCACATATTATTAATTAATTATTTGATTAATAACCGTTATTACGATTTTATTATGAATCTTTACTGACGGTTCTAAATCTGATGATCGCGGCAGCTCAGTGAGTGCAGTTTTCATTATTAGTGAAATAGCGGTACAGAAATTTAAGTTGCTACTTGAGGCGAATTATTTTCATAGCCGAGTTACTGGTTATAAAGAGCTTTAGAATTTATTTTTGTCGCACCTAATGTTCGATAAAAGGTATCTGGTTTGCGGTGATAACTTAAGTTGTTCACTGGCAGCGATACAATGTGGCGCTTTTAGTAATAAACTATCCAAAAAAAAAAAAAAAAAACTATATCCCATTTGACATACGAATGCACCAAAATTAGTAAAGGACATCGGTTTAATGTTTTTTTGAATTTCGGGTCCTTATGAAATAGAAAAGAATAATGTCTTAATTTGTTGTCCAAAAAAGCTACTTTCGGAGACATTCCGTATATATTATCCCTTTCCTACCGGTTTATTTGCGAAAATTAAAAGGAATTACCGTCGAAATTGGTTAAATATTAAAATTAATTTTAATACAACCAACTGTTTCATCAATTGTCCTAATTCTTGAGCTGTACGAAGGTTTGTTTATGAGACACGTATAATGAGTCTCGCAAATATTTCAAAATCGAACGTCTCATTAGATTTGCAATAGCCATAATATATTTAATTATTCCGCGGGAATTAATTATTTGTTACTTAATTGTAAAATATTTTAAAGGTATTGTATTTTCCTCGTCAGTTTTTCTTCGTTATAGCATGCAAATTTGTTTAGCTAGGGGTCAAGCGTTTTTGCTTTACTTAGGTTTATATTCGACTGAAACATTGTGGCTTAAATTAATGGCATTTTGGAGTTGATTATTTTTTTTTTTTGCTTTGGGTTTGGTTTGTTTTATTTTGTTTTTATCATTTTTTAAACAAACTATAAAAATTACTAACAAGGCCA
Source organism: Icerya purchasi (assembly GCA_039619475.1). Taxonomy (NCBI): domain Eukaryota; kingdom Metazoa; phylum Arthropoda; class Insecta; order Hemiptera; family Monophlebidae; genus Icerya; species Icerya purchasi. The sequence continues at coordinate 399,642,363 of CM077116.1, read as the reverse complement.
TTAGTAGTAATTCCCGGAGTGCGAATAGTTGTACTGGTAATGCTGACCTGAGAATAAAACTCCTCTTTTGTTCATAAGAAGGAACGTTCTCGCTGATAGATATTTGTATAGATATCGTCATTATCAGTTCCTTTCTTTATCACGACACCACTATAGCATTAGCATCTGTTGAAGATTTGTTTCTTCCCGAATGAAAAAAAAAAAACCTCGTTCTATCATAAACATAACGTTGTTCTCAGCCCCAAGTTTTTATGTGTTTATTGCACAAAAATACAGTGCTAAGATGGATATTAACAGTTCACCGATACCAAAAATTAAAGGCATAAGTACAATAATTTCACTAGCAATACGTATCCCGGATTCATTAAAATATTCACAGATGGTGTTAAGTCTCTCAATAAACGGTAACCGGCTCTGTTTTCATTGTTTTAGGCATCGCGGTCGAAAAGTTTAAGCGTATCCGTTTCTCCTGCTGAGCTGCTGGCCCCATTGATTAGGGTCTTGATTTTGTTTTAAATGATTTTTAATCCTAAAATAAATGCACAATTTCTACCGATAGCCTCAGTGTCCTATTTACACCGAAACAACATCGATCGTTTGATTTTAAATGTCATCCGCTTGTATACGAAATTAAAAGTTAAATATCTTTTAAATGTCTTTAAACTATTGACAAGGAAATTAGTTTAAATTTCTCTTTGGTACCCTAGTTGGAGACCACTTTGTTGCTGACAGCGCACTATGAGAGGGGTATTTGACCCAAAAAACTGGCCAAAATTTTTTTTTTTAGTACAAAAAGGATATTTTTGTGATTCTATCAGTATTTATTGAAAATTAAACAGAATTTTGTTAAATTGTAGTAAAATTTTTTTTTTATTTTTTATAAAAATTTACAGAACATTATTATAAATTAACTCCTCCACGCTACTTTCGTCGACATGTTCAAGTTCTTCGGGACTTACGCTTTCACTGGGTAAGAGTAATTCGATTGTTTCCTTGGAAAAATAACACATCTTACTCCTATAATTTGTCTCATGCCCGTAACTAAAGGGTCAGAAGTGAGAAGCAACCCCTATTTATAATATCCAAGTTACATGCTTCTCGAGAACATTTCCTTGCATAATTTAGTCTGTACGACCGAAAATGTTTATTCTTTGCTTGTGCAGCCTCTTCAGACAGGCAGAAGGAAGCTATCAATAAATTATGGATTATGTCTTAAAATTTTGTGCATGATCGGGGACATCGGATACCATAGGTATAATCGAACATCATAAAGTTCGGCTGTCTCTTTTGTATATTCTTCAAATGTTTCGGAATTAATTTTGTGTCCACTTGATAGAACTTCTAAAATAATTTTTAATCTATATATTAAATTTAGATCAACTCTAGTTATCTTGGACGACAACTCACGATTGTTAAAAAAACGCCTGCTTTTATTCCCATTATTTGTATTTCCGAATCCAGCTTTGGGAACATTCACTATAAGAACCGTTTAATTTCTGAATTTATCCTGTATTTCTTGTTTTCTTTTTTTGACTGTATCTTTGTGAGCTCGTGACCTTGCCTGCCATTCTGTTATTGATATTTTATATGATAAATGAAGAATACCCTCAAAAAATATATTATTTTTTTTACTTAGAAACTGCACAAACTAAAATGAAATGGTAATGAAATTGTTCCGTTAAGCTATTTACTGTTGTTTTTTTCAAACACATCTTTCTTTCTTTGTGCTGCCTTCCATTTTTATTTAAACAGATGCTTTATTAAAGATAATTCGTGCTTGAACTCCTTTTGATATTCTGCGCTTTTACAATAATCCTGTACAATATATTTAGCCATAAATTCGACTTTTTTTTCAATAGTTGACCCTTTTATTTGGCTCCCCCACTATAATACTTAATCGCAAGCCTCGACACACACTGTGACGTCATTCATACTCGCTTTTATTACTAACACAAGTGCGCACACACCGGCTTACGTCTTAGCGAGTTGGCCAGATTGATCGGAATTTCTCTAATTGTAACAAAAATTCCACATTTCCGAACTCGGTACATATGTATGTATATACATCGCTAACCTAACTTAAAATACACACGCAAACTATTTACAATTTTTTATTTTCCCTTTTCGAATTAATTCGTTAATTATTACTACTATTCCTATTATTACTATTATTTTTACACCCCCTTTTCTATACATACATTTAAATGAAAAGAACCAGCCTATTTGGTTCATTTTCTTCTTCACGCACCGACTCCGCGACGGAGGTTGGTGATCCACAAAGCAATGGTGATCTTTGAGACAGCGGACCGGAACAGCTCAATTGATGAGCATCCGAACCATCGTTTTAAATCCTTCATCCAGGAGTTCTGTCTTCTTCCAATGAATCGTTTTCCTGTTATCTTTCCCTCTATCAATATTCTAAGAATTTCATATTTTCCTCCTCGTAGGATATGGCCGAGGTAACACAGCTTCTGTTCTTCGATAGAGCGTATAACTTCCACCTGCTTCTTCATTCTATCCAGGACTTCAAGATTTTAGTTATTTTCTGTGTCCATGAAATTCTTAAAATGCGGCGGTATGCGTTCATTGCGAAAGCCTCTATGCATTTTTCTAGGGACGCATTTAATGTCCAGCTTTCGCATCCGTAATATAAAACTGAAAGGACATAGCATCTCCACATTCGCACCCTTACATAATGTTTATTAAAAAATCGGCACCGGCATGTTTCGGAGCGACTACCTCATTTGCGAGGTATTCATGTTGTTGTTGCAATTTTTACAATCTAAATGTTTTTATATCGGTAATTTATGTAATCTATGGGTAACGTCATATAAACTATAAATTATAATCTTTATGCGCTTGAAAGGTTTTTTAAATATAGTAATACTCGATTAATAAACTATAATAATCGGAAAGTAAATAAATAAATAATGTTAAGATGTAAAAAAGTAAAAAAAAAATTAAAATAAATGTTAAAATTATTATTTAATAGTTTAACATAAACATTCAAATTCAAATTCAAATTATATATTTTATAAAAGAATGACCCACGAATGCGCAATCATGCGCGAGCTGTGGTTAAACAAATACGTGTACGGAAAGAAAATGAAAATGCATATACAACGAAGTATATAGTAAGTGCAATATAAAAAATAGACAAAATAAAAATAAAACTTAAACAGCGCGATCGGAGCAAAATAAGACGAATTATTTATTAAGGTAAATTATAATTAAAACTAAATCAATAAATTCCGAAAAAAAAACAAAACATTTATACATATAAACCATATAATATACATATGCCTTTTTACTATCGTCACTCATTCAATCATTCATTCACTTACCCACAAGCGGATCCGCAACCCACACACGTCTGTATCTATACATATGTAAACAAACGAACAGGTATAACGTACATTCACACATTTAAGAAAAGTCATCAGACTCGATATACTATCTCGAATTAAATGATGTTGATGAATTCGTGATTAGCGAGAGTTTGTGAGAGACGTTTTATATGTGGAGAGAGAGATAGGTTAAGCTGGCTGAGAAAAATCATAGACAGTTAAAGAAAAATATGGGGAGCTTATTGTAGGACATAACGTAGAGGATAAACTTTTCCATTCTACAACAGATATACGATAGGATGGGGATCTTTTTGAAAGAAAATCGCCAATTGTGAACTATAGAAGTATAAGAATTAATGAGTTTGTTAGACTGTATAGATAGGCGTTTTATTATAAATCGATATCTAAAATATGGTACGTACGGACTGATAGGGGTTGGACATTAGACTCAGCGTAGATCGCAACGATAGGAGTGGACTTCAGTGTCCCAAGACAAAGTCTCAGGCAACAGTTCTGTATACGGTCTAGCCTGATGAGTCGAGATTGCGCAGCACTTTCACATAGAAAAGCGTAATGATCAAATTTAGACCTTAAGATTGCTTTGTAAAGCATAATAAGCGTGACCGGATAACCACCCCCGTTGGTTGGTGAAAGAGATCTGAGTAGGTTTAGTCTTTTACAAGTAAAAGCATGTGCAAGTAGCTTATATGTTCTGAGAATGTTAGGCGGTTATTAAGAATAATTCCTAAGTAGCAGAAGCTATTAACTAGAGGATAAGAATTTTGTACCGATATACTGATTGCGGAATAGTTGTAAGGGCGATAGAAAAAAAAACAATGCGACGTGATTTAGATAGTAAAATAGAAAGATAGATGGACGAGGGAGAACTTTCTGGTATGGTCAAAGAGTTATTTAATCTATCGTCAGCGGTTGAAATATTACGTGAAGAAGCATATATAAATATGTCGTCTGCGAAAAATATAGAAGAAGCACCCGTAGATAATGAAGCTGTATCCAGAGTAAAAATATTAAACAAAGTGGGACTGAGGCAAGGTGCTTGCGGAAGTCCCCGAAAGACCTTTCTTTTACCGAAATAGAAAGAAGCAGAAAGAAGAATTACAGAAGCAAGGTGAGAAGGTATATTAATAGTATTTTTTCATATAGTAAAGATTAATAAATGCCGCTATCTTTAAGAAGGCGATTCCATAGATCGGGTTACGTTACTTGAAATTTTAAAAGAATTGAGATGGAATCGAAAAACAATAGCTATTATTGAACAAACGTTAAAAAACATAACATCGAAGGTCAAATTTAGAGGGGAAATTTCCGAGGCCTTTAAAATCAACGCTGGAGTGCGGCAAGGGGATGGACTGTCACCCCTACTGTTTAACTGCGTAATGGAAAAGATTATTCGCGAATGACGTAAAGAAATGAATAAGGAAAATTTGGACAGCGGGATCACGATAGGATTGAAAATAAAGGAATTAAGGTGGACTGCCTGGCTTTTGCAGATGACCTAGTGATCTTGTCAAATTCTATAATGGTAGCGGAAATGCAAATAAGTAAGTTAAGCACACAAGCTGCAAAAGCAGGATTACAGATCTCTTTTGTGAAAACAAAGTTTATGACCAACGCGAAGGAAGTACCAGAATGGCTAAACCTAGGCTCTAATAGAATTAACAGAGTAGAACAATTTAAATATTTAGGAGAATGGATAGAAGTGAATATGTCTGAAAAGCTAGCGATAGGAGCTCGAGTCAATAAAATGGAAATAGCATACCGACAAAAGAAATATACAGGAAAAAGTCTTTGTCCTTTAACGCCAAACTTAGGCATTATAACACGGTAGTTTTGCCGGAAGCGCTTTATGCGTCAGAGTGTCTTATATTAAATAAAAAAGAGCTCATAGAAAAACTAGAAATCAAGGAAAGCAATATACTAAGGAAAATGTTTGGCCCACTTAAAGAAAATAACATCTATAAGAGAAGACACAACAGTGAACTTAATGGTGAAAGTATAACACAAAAAATTAGAAAAAGGAGAATTGGTTTTTATGGACATATCATGAGAATGAACAACACAAGATTAACAGTAAGTAACAGAATAATTTCTTACGTACAAAACCAAAAAACAAAATTGAATTGGTTCAAAGAAACAGAGCAGGATATGAGGGAAATATAAATCACAGTTGAAGATATTCGTATCCGGGTTAACCTGAGAGATTTAATAGGAGGAAAGCAATTTAAAGAAAAACCATAGTGAACGAATGAAGGAATATTGGGCGCAAATAAAAGCGAAAAGAAAGAACAACAACTGAAATTACGTGGTCCATAGTTGGCCGAAACAAGAAGAAGGAGAAGAAGAAATGCGGCGGCTATCGTGTAATTTTTTTGCATGAACATTTTGTATATGTCCGAAACAAAAATACTAATACAATCAGAAGGACCAACCCTCGAACGAAAGCCAAACATGTTATCAGGAATTACGTTATTGTTTTCTAACCACCATGAAGAAAGTCATCTGTTCTTTCGAAAAGTTTCCTTATGCATGGAGCCAACGATACCGGACGAAAAGAAGAGGAAGTTTTTTGGGGATAGGCCAAGAATAAACTTTTTCCAAGATGGAGGAAATAAACCAGACGATAAAAAGAAGTTAAAAAGGTTAAGAAGAAAATCGAGGTCACGGTCCGAGAAGTTTTTGAAGACCAGGTAAGGAAGACAATCTGTTCCAGAAGCGGAATTATTTGCTCCTTGAAGCGAGAACCGGAGTTCATGGATATTAATTGGGGAGGTTAGGAAATGTAAGGGAAGATTGTTCAGAATTAGCGGAGCGTCCATTTCTTCGCGACTCGGTACGTAGCAAGGAGCAATAGAATCAATGAAGAACTCTGGTTGTTCTTTTAATATGTTATAAAGTGAGGGGCCTGGTTTTGAAGGGGATCGAAACGCTCTGGCCAATCCCCAGATTTGAGAATAGGGAGTAGTCCGCGAAAAGAAAGAACATAATTTTTTCCAAGATTCTTTTTTCAATTTTTTTAGAACATATGTATATATCGAACTTTTGCGTTTGCTTTTTTACGATCGAGAAAATTAGAAATTGAAAAAGTCTTAAATGTATTTAGACCCCTTTTAAATGCAGCCTTCCAATCATTTTCCCACCGTAATGGTGTGGCAGAGCGATACTTATTATGGAATGATAAAAAAGATGAAGGGGGGAAGACGAGGAGAGACTAGTGCGGATTGAGTTCATGAATATATCATATTGGTCGATGGGATTTATTGTAAGGACGAGGGTAAGAGTGATCATTGCATGACAGATGGATTGGAGTGTGGTCACTACTAAAGAGAGACCGTCAAGAGATTTCCAAGAGCAGTTGAAACTAATATTGGCTGAAGAAAAAGTAAGATCGATGCTACTGTAAATTGAAGGATTTTTGAAATGGGTTGTACGATGGTCATTTAGAAGAACAATATTGGTCTTATATATTAAATCTTCTATAAAATAGTCGTTATTGTTATATGAAACGCATCCCCACAAAGGTGACTGAGCATTCCAGTCGCTCCAGTAATGTAAGAATGCGGAAGGGAGTCAATAAAGGAGTCCAAAGAAGTGCGAAATAAATTAAAATTAGGGTGGAGAATGCGAGCGGAAATTAAATGAAGTGTTTGATGGAAAAATTATTAATCGGTATTGAAATGTGTACAGAAATTGGGATGCTTGAAAAAAGGAACTGAAAGAATTGTGGACGGTAAAAGAGATTTCGGTACGTACTAAAATTGTTGCACCTTCAAACCCGTCTTCTCGATCAGATGTAATTATTTTAAAACCTCTAAATGTTATTCGCTGTATCTTTGAGTCACGTTTCAGAGAGCAAAGCGGTATCTATTTTTTAAACTGATATAATAGGCTCTCTAACGGATTCCTCTATTCGCTCTCTTAGACTTTGGCAGTTCCACTGTAATATTTTCGTTTTGGAGTTAATTACTTAAAAGTAGGAGAATCTTGTTCACTTTAAACGCCAGACTAAAAATCACAGTATCCTTAATTGATAAAAAAAAAAAATTAAATACTTTTCTTCAAAATTCTGGCTGTCGCAAAAATAAGCTGCATTAGACTTTTTCGATAGAACCAAAATACCTCTGGCTTATTGCTGGCAGTTTTTCATTAGTCAAAATACGGAATTCAAATGACAACAGTCGCTACTGCTAAAATACAGTTTTGCATTAGCTTAAGTACCGAAACAGAAAAATCGTAAAGCGTAAAAATTAAGTATCCACCAGTTCTGTCAATTTCTGGTAAAGAAAAACGCGCGCCGATGCGGGCGACCCAGTTAAAGAGTACCTACGTAATCATTCTGTTCAAAAATGTAATTGGAAATAATCGAATTATTAGGTCGATTTTATTCGAAGTCTTTCCCGTTCGAAATTTATCCTCGTCACTAAGAAGCGTAACATCGACTGGAACGAATATATCGGTAAAAAAAATTCTTTTTCATATAATAGGAATACAGTGCTCCAGGCGTGTAATGAATAGGTTCGGGTTTGGCAAATGAACAAAGCTATCAGAAACTCAGTTGCAACACAGAATCAAAAATATACCTCCGTAAACAGGAGGAAGTCGCGGGCAAGATTTCACCGTTTAATTAATCGCTACCCTTCTTTATCGTTACGGCTATAATAAAAACCAACTCGCCTTATTACTTAAAGTAAAATACGAAGACGTTCGAATAACGAAGTATCCAGACTACCAAATTCCTTAGCGAAAAGCTGGAGTAATACGCCATAATTAATTTTCCTACTCCCATACCACTGCGATTTGGAGTTAATTTAAATATCAAGTACTAGTTTCTAGTCTGTTACTCTCGCGCGAGTCGAAATATCATCCTTTAACACCTGTCTATAATCGCGCGCGGAGTTTCATGCGACACTTGACGTAATTGTCTGTGATGCCTTCGGGTACATCTCGGACGGTCAAGAAACAAAAAAGTTACGAAATCGTTTTTTTTTTTGTTTTTTTTTTTCATATTCCGTGCAAATCCGTAAAAATCAAAAAACTTATCGGGGGAATTTCATAAAAATCGGCATCGATCGCGCCATCAAAAATCAGCCTACGAATAATAATTACTCCTACGGGACTAGTGGAAAATAGTTAATTGGCTACGCGCGCCACAATCTTACATCACCAGCCGTTTAGTCACTGCGTCGACACCCCGTTCTCTACTCGTATTTTTTTCTCAAGATCGCCAGAATGCTTCGTGCAAAAGTGACCGCTAGCAGCATCGTTACCAGCAGCAAGCGAGCAAACTTCTTTTCGATTATATCAACGCGACGACGATTACACCGGAACAATTAAGACGGTAAAGTAATTATAAGCGACTCCGCGTAATAATTTCAGCAATTAAAGAATTGTTGTCGCCACGGCGGCCTTCTATCAGCTAAATCTCATATCCATCGAACAACTGAAAAATGAAAAGAAAAAAAGAGTATGTGTGTACACGTAAATGGGAAAAATAGAAAATAGGTGCAAAACAAAAACCAGCGAGGGAACAAACGATGGAGGGATGGACGGAGGGGTGGGGTGGGGGGGAGAGAGAAACAAAAGTTAAACAAAAATCGTTCGACAATTGTTCCGATGGAAAAATGATTATAACCTTGTACTTCGATGTTATCATAGTGTTTAAGTTATTGCGAGAAATGAGAAAGTGTAATTGTTATTATGCGTTCGCCCCTTGTCGCACCTGCACACACATTTTACCGACGTGTAATGATAAAACACAGATTATTATATATCGTCATCGTGCGCCGCCGAGTTATTTTTACACTGTATCGTGCGATGCCGTTTACACACGAATGTGTTAGCCTTGTTGTCGGGATTTTTATTTTTTGGTTTTTCTAAAAAAAAAAAAAATAAATAAAAAAAACGGAAAAAAAAACGGAAAATTATTGAATTTTTTTACCGTTTTTTTACCGCTTTTTACTTTTTATTTTTTAATTATTCACTTTTGTTTTGCTCTCGTAATCTTATCGGCTAAGCTGACGACGGTTTTTCCTAATATCGCACTTGTCCGCGCGCGCGCGTACGGCAGCGTTGCTACCGTAATCGTTCGGCAGGCACCGGAATTTGATAATAATATTTTCGCCGCTGCGTCCGTTGACGATTTTAATCGGGCAACGCTAAAAATAACTTGATCGCGCGATTGCTGTGTTCGGAAATAAATGGAACTAATGAACTCGGGTATCGCCGCTGGTGGTAACATGTCAAGGTCGACACCGGAAACTGGTCTCCTTCATAGTAAGGCTAAAGGCATGTTGAAGAAGAAAAGCTCGGAACACCGTTCGTCATTTTGGACTAGAGGCCCGTACAACTCAATATCGACTGACGACCACGTAGATGAAGGTACAGTACCGGCACTTGCCACTATTTAAATTAATTCGTTATTTTTATATTACAATATGGAATGTAAAATTTACATACGACATTTTCCACGACATAATAATCCGTTCTATTACTGAAAGAGAGGTGCGTTAAGATTGTAAAAGTCAAATCGAAAGACCGCTGGATCCATTCCGAGATACTTTTAAAAACAGACAGCTTTCGTCCTGTCGAACGTGGTGCTGCAAGTTCAATGATATTCTAGCGTAAAGGTAAACATGGATTCGAGGGAGAACGAAAACAGAAGTTGTTATTATATTATATAAAGAGCTACGTAGGAAAAATTTTAGCGATATGCAAATTTGGAATTATTTATAGGCTATATAAAAATGCCGATAAAACACGTGTGTGCGCGCGCGCGCGCGCGCTAAGTAATAAAATTTTACACGATTCACGATACGGAGGAAAAATTGCATGTTTCACGCATATTATATTGTACAGTTTGCGTGAAATGTGCGTTTAACTTCGCGTAACTAAAGAAAAATATTGCAAATGTTTAATTGAAATATTCGGTTATTTTCTTCTAAAAAACCAACAGTGTACAGCCCCGCATTAGTGATATCAATTCGCAATATTTAGCAAGTTAAAAGTATTGCCACATGTGCGCGATATATTACAATAAATGCGTTTAAATTACCTAATTTTGCTTTCTTTAAAATCAAACATTCTACAACGCATTAGTGATATAGTAAATAGTATCGCGTTAAATTAACAAACGGCCGAATTTCACACGTTATACGAACTATACATGTGAAATGAAATTAACTTCTGAAAATATTTTGCGTTATTCAACAAATAACTCCGAGCCAGAGACGACGCTTGTATAATAATTTTTATCATTATTAATGTTATACGAGTTTCCCGAAAAGCGTTTTTCACGTAGCAAATACATAATGTATGGCTTCTTCTCATTTCCCGTATTCCGTACAATACATGAAATGAAAAAAAGCCATCACACATACACACTCATTTGACGTACATTTCACAAATTAAAATCATCATGCAAGATTCGTGAATTAAAATCGTTATACACGTTTCGTGAATTTTGCAAAAATCCGGCGAATTTCGTAAATTATACGATTTCATTTAATTCCAAACCAAACATACGTGTATATCATCTCTCGGTTGAGGCTAGACGACTACAAACTTAAATAATTTATACGCGGAAGAACTTTATCGTGCCCTTTTCTCGACTAATAGTTATGGTTCAGCCAGACACTTTCGTTTCCTGCATCGCTGCCCGGGGGATTCGAGCATCGCGACTTGTATGCATCATCCGCCGCATCAACATGCACCATTTGTCTTCCAACATTCTTAGGTTGTTCGATATTGATCAAAGTTGCTTCTCTGTCATGGGCAAAGCATATGTTCTTTCGGTGTCCGTGAAAAAAGATATATGCAAGCACTGATGAATTATGTGTAATCACCTCACCTGTAAGGACTGCCCCATAGTTTTTACTTATACATAGTTTTTACTTATACATAGTTTTTCCGGTTCTTTCTTATACATATATATATATATATACACATGGCGGATTCACGGCCGGTGGTGAAATAGGGTACATCTCCCTTCCAAAGAACCAAAGCCTCGATGAAAAAATTTGTTATAACAGAGAAACTTAATTTATGCTATAAATGATTTGTATGAATTTTACCTACGGATTTTAATAATTAATATTTAACACTATTTTCTAGTAAAACTATTAATGTTCCTTTTTTATTCTATTTTAACTGTCGTCGACCTTTTGCCATTTTTATTTATTTTTAATTTTTATTTTCTAATTTTAATTCAAAATAATTCAATGAGAAATATATATGTATATTTAAACTTGCTCACGAACAAAGAATTCGGATCGAATTACTAACAAAAATAAAAATGAAGTAAAGTCTAATAAAAATTACTATCTTTCTTACTATTTCTGAACTACCATTTTAGCTAGAATTTTATAATTTCGTTTCATTTTTCACCCCTAAAAGTAAAACTAAATATCAATTAAATTGTAATAATTACGTATTTTTAAAATTTCTATAAAGGTCGCTATTTGATTTTCTTTATGAAACAAGGGCGTATATTTCTCAAATCTACTGCCTACCGTAGAAGATTTCACGTAATTATATAAAATCCCCCCCCCCCTCCAATGTCCTTCTGGATCCGCTCCTGATATATATATATATATATATATATATATAGCCTAGTTGCTAGAGCGCTTGACTTCCGATATGGCGGTCACGGGTTCGATCCCGAGCGACGACGAACTTATTACAAGAATTAAATAAATAAATAAATAATCGCTAGTAATCACGTGGAAGGCAATAGCAAACCACCACGTTCAACATCATATGCGCGCTAGATCAGTACACAGCAGACCCACGCGGGACTGCGCTGGTAGCGCGATAACAAGCGGCTACTATCAGTTCCGAATGTAGTCTTGCGTGTGTACACCTGCGTTGCATATTATAATAATTGCTTAGTATACAACCTATATCTGTACATCTAAAAAAATGTGAGAATAGGTTGTCCACCAACCGAATGGTTGAGGATATAATGATGATGTGTGTGTATGTATTTTGCTTAATGAGATGGCCATTTTTCGTACTCCATATATTTTTGCATATTTCACAAATTATCTAATGATATTAACATTTTCACCACGATGCCATCTGTGAACGATGACTTAAAGATTTTAGCTTTCCCAATGCTAGCTCCATATCCCTTCCCAATATTCCAGTGTCAGCTCTAAAAATTACTATCGGCATTACTTTCTGAAGCCGAGAGATCACAGAAATATTCCTGACATTTTTGGTCCCGATTTGTCTGTTAGAATTTTACTCTATTCTTCTTCTTACTAGTGCTGACTGAGTTTAGTATTGCTTAACTTTTAAAAATAGATCTCTCGCACTGAATGCTTCCCTATTTTATTACGTAATACGAGCACATTCCTAAATATCCACTTCATATCTTTCAATACCATATGCGATTCCCTGTTTTCTAGTGTACCTTATTTTTCGATACTCTCCTTTCTCGAATTAATTCTCATGTGCTCTTTGTTATTGATAGTTTTTTTGGCTAATTGCCTCAGGTACTTTCCTCGTTGTCTTTTCCAGCGTACATTTAACTTCTTTCCATATTACTTCATCGCTCCGATTTTCGGGGTTCCTTGCAATGTTATAACTAGAAAAAAAAAAGAAAAAGAAAAAACAAATATTCGCGTATGAATTTTTATTGCTTTTATTCTGCGGCCATTTTTTAATTTTTATTTAGTCAAACACCTGTTTCGAGTTCGATGAATTTCATTCGCTTCTTCAATAAGTCGTTTTATGGCACACGCTTAACATACTCTTATTTGGTCCATGTCTTGTGAATAGTTTGGTTTCCGTTTTATTTTTGATCTAATTTTTCCATATTCATTAAAGTATTATATGGTTTTCTTAACTGTTTTATAAAGCGCCTATTGGTAATTGTACGATGAAGTAAGTTTTATTTTCTTGTTAATAATTTTTTCCCATGTAGCACCGTGCCATTCTTTCTTTTTCCCTTTACACTACTACGATTTTAATCTTTCGTAGATTATCGCACGGTTCCTTCCTTAGTCAAACTTTGTTCAACATCTATTTTATCAAAATTGCTCCTTTGATATTCCTCTCACTCTTTTTTTGCCAACAACATCCTCACTTATCCTCTTATCACAATATCTCGCGTGCCAACTCCCAACTTCAAATCTCCCCCTATCATCATGAGAAAATGCTTTATTAAATATCCGTCTTCTTATCTACCTACTAAATCTTATACCCTCGTTTTTACACTGCACCCTTTTGATCCTTCTCTCATTAACCTTGTGCTAAATAATAACCTAGTTCCTCTTACTTCCTCCTATCATTATTTAAGCATTTTTTCTGAATAGCTATCTTTCATTAATCACATCAGCCATTTACACTTGTCGTCCTTTAAAAGGCTCTACCTCGTTATGCCCGCTTTTTACGTTAATTGAAATGATGATCGCGTGATCGTGCGCTCATGTATTACAAATCCTTTTTTACGTTCCATCCCTGATTGCTGTTGTTGAATGTATGGAAATTCTTCTGTGAACCTCTGTTTTGGAGCCTGAAAATCTGCTCCGATCCCTGTTATTCATGCGGAATGTCACATTCTTCTCTTTTCATTTAAAAATCTTGTCTGAGCCATTGTTTTCTTATTACTATATCCACGTCCACTCTTGTTCCTTCTTACTATTTTCTCTATCATAATTGACAAAACCCCGATACTATCTTTCATCTTTGTACGTCCCTTTCAGTTTTCACCATATACATATACTATCACTGTTGCTATACTTCTCTTTCAACTTTTTTTCATGCTCTTATTCTATTAATCGCGTTTTTAAACTAGCCCATAGAAACTTATTCCTCGGCTTATTATTAAATCGAAACTCTTAAATTTATTACGCTCTGTTTTCTCAAACTGCTTTACAATCTTTACTGACGATCCTATGGAGTTGGTTCAGGTTTTTGTCTTTTTTTTTTTGTTCTTCACTAAGCAGCTTTAAATTCCTTTCTTTCTATTCGGTGTTCCACGCCGACTTTACTGCTATTTTAAGGGCCGCTCTCTTTTTCTTTTCCTCTCTCTCTGATCTCTCAGAATATTCTTATTATATCAGATCCTCAAAGTGTTCTTCGGACTTTATCTTATCTCCTCTTGCTGACTATATAATTTTTCTCATACGTTCTCCACTTCGTAATTTTTTCTAAGAAAGAGCTTTTAACAAACTGAGTTTTTTAAGAGAAGATCGATACAGGTGATTAATGTGATTGTGAAAGCAGAGACGACAGTCAAGAAAGACATCTAAATAGCGAAAAGAGTTTACAAGAGGAATTAAACCGCCATTCACAAAATAAGACTGATCAAAGAAGGATTAAAAGGTCAAAGAGTAAAGACAACAAATGAGAATTTAAGGGACGAAATAAAGAGATGAATATTATAAAGAGCATTTTTAGTAACATCAAATGACTTTGAAGGCAGAAGTTAACTAACGAGATATTGCGATCAGAGGAGCGCAGATGAGCACATCGTCAGCAAAGAAAAGCGAATAAAGTAAAGAGGAATTAATACGATTTTGATAAAGTAAATATTAAAGAGAAAAGGTACTATGGCAAGAACCTTAAGGTAACCCTCGAAAAAGTAAAGAATTACAGTTCCGCATTGATAAAGAATAATAATAAGAGAAGCAAAGTGGATAGGAATGCCGAATGAGACCTTTATGTGAGAGAGTGTGAGAAGGTGAACGTTACCAATAGCAACTAATAGGTCAACGAAAGCAGCAATTACAAATTTTTTATTAATAAACGACATATAAATGTTCGACAAAAACATTCGGATACAATCTGGTAAACCACGCCCAGAACGAAAACCGAACATATTTTTAGGCAACAGATTGTTGTGCTCGAGCCATCAAACAAGACGTCTGTCAATTAAACTTTCGAAAAGCTTCTTAACATAGGAAGCAAGAGAAATAGGACGAAACGAAGAAGAATAAGGTTTTGAAATGAGAACAATAATAAAAGTGTTCCAGGAAGGAAGAGTACAATCAGAATCAAGAAAGAAGTTAAAAATATTTTAAAAAATCTGAAGGAAAAAATCAGAAAGAAGTTTAGAAACATAAAAAGTGATCCCATCTAAGTACGAAGAGGAATTAGATGAATTGCTTAAAGATGGACGATGTTTCGATAAAGTAGAAGGAGAAGTAAGAAAATGTGAAGAACTAGGAGCAGACGGGAAAGGGCAGAATTCTTGAAAATTAGGAACATAATTAGGGGCTATATAAAATCAATAAACGATATTAGTTTTTCAGGAGGAAAATTATGATTGGAAGGACGTTGAGGGAGAGAGGATTTAAAAACTTGAGCCATTTTCCATAGACGAGAAATAGGAGTAGATCGAGAAAAAGAGGAGCACAAGCTTTTCCATGAGTTTTTCTTAGCTGTTTTAAAAACAAATCTGGCTTTAGCATTTTCTTATGAGCCAGAAAGTTGAAAAGAGAACGACAGGAGCGAAAAGTTCTACAAGTAGAAGTACTTAAAGTAAAAGCCACCTTACAGTTCTCATTCCACCACAATAAGGAGGACTTTTGGGTTTTTTTGTTGGGAATTAGTCGGATGGGAGGAGAAGAATAAGTTAAGGCAGAAGAGATTGATTCGGTAAAGGAGTCATATCGGGAAAATTAGTTTGATAATCAGTGGTTCGAGGATTACACGTTTCTTCGGCAAAGCATTTTATCTGTGATTTATGTGCACAATTTTAATCATTCTGTATATTATTTGCATAAGGAGTCCTACAAATTACAATTCGAGAAACGCCAGTTTATCTTCAGTCGATGCATTTATTACAATGCTGCGAACTATAAAATTGGTTATAGACGTTTGTTTTTCTTTTTTTTATTTATTGCAACATTGTTCGAAGAGCACGGAGTTTAAAGCGATGTAGAAGAAAGCTTGAGAATCCTTGTATTTCACTAATCCATAAAAATCACGTTTACATAGCAAAATAATGAAGCTTTTATTTTTGAAGCGTGTCTCAGCTATGGTCATTAACCCGGCGCAAATGAAAGTTTCGGATGTATCACGACAGCGGGATTCGAACCCGATCCAACCCAAGCGGAAAACCACTGCCTAATCAACTACGCCACAGTAGCTGAAAGGTTTTTAAACAAATAACCTCCTTATAAAAGTAACATTCTCCTTTTAACGAGGAGATAAATCCTTTAATCTCCTTTCGCCATTCAGCTAATCAGCACTATCCACAAATAAGTTCTATGACTAAAAAGTAACTGTATCAGATGACTTCTGTCTGAATAAAGTGCACTCTTCTTCATTGTGAAAAGAGGTACTTTTAAACCATTTTTAAAGAGGGGACAACAATGGACTGTAACGAATAATAGCTTTGCAGCGATTTAGATGTTTAATAATGTTAAATTCGATTCAAATTGAATACGGGTTTATGTTTTTTTTTTTTGTTCGCCATGAAAATATTGTAGATTAATTGAACTTGACGCATTACTATGCTCAGATCTAGATTAGACGAACAATAAACAACTATTAAATGACGACGATAAACTAAATTTGTGATCTATTGACTGGGAAGTTTAATATAAGGTAGTAAAAATCGTTTACGGTACCGCTTTGACGTTTACGAGCGGTAAAATATGACTATTAAATACGATTAGGTTGTTCGAACATCATTAATTACAAAATTAACAGAAGTAATAAAATCGGTGGCCCGTTTCGTGAAAAATTACAAAATTCCTCCCTAATCAGCTGCGGAATTTACAGGATGCCAAACAATAGCCCCTTGCGAGGCCAAAATGACCGAGTTATATATATATATATATATAAATTTACGATAATGAATAGATTCTCACTTAGATAAACCATTAGATAACGGAAAATCCTTCCTTTAGAAAATGGAATAATAATAATTTTGAATTTAAACAGTTACGCGACGACGAGCAGAATTGGTATGAGCAGATAAACGGGTACAAAAATTATAGGAAGATTAGAAAATTAAAAGATAAATAGGGTACTGTAAAAAGGATTGAACTAAGATGAAAGGGATATACTTCAATAGAAATTAAATAGTTGCTATGGTTAGATTGCCGGCCAGTCAGAACATACGGCAAAAATATATATAGCCTCAATAGGTCATATGGTCTGGCAGAAAGAACGCAATAGAGATGATAATTTAATTTCACAAAAAGGTTTTCGAGGATTGAAATACGCTTCCAGCGGCTGAGATTCTGATAGTTCCGAACCGTATGCTAATTTGAGTGGATTATTATATAGATACATCAAAATCAATAAACCACGAATCTAGGTTGAAATTGTCCATAAAGTTAAAAACAAAAGATTAAACTGAGGTTGCAACTTGTTTAAAAAAAATTATTTTTGCAACATTAACATTTTTTCATATTATTTCTTTTACTTTTTTTTTTTTTGTTTTATTTGAAGACTTCTAATCAATAGAAGCAGCAGGAATTTATTTGAGTATCAGGTATTCTTTGGGCTCATAAAAATACCACATCTGAATTACGCTTTTTGGGTTGTTTTTACTGATCCCAGCCAAATCGTATGTATTTCTTTTTATATTTTTGAAACTTTATTGCATTTTTAAATTATTCCACGTCAGGTATCTTCTTTCGCTTGCGTTAAGGTTGGTGTTCTTTGAGTTCTAAAATATTGCATATAAACATATGAACTGATCCTTCTAAGAACCAACATATATCGTCAAAAAGTATTAAAATTGGGTAAATGGGAAGCAAAAACCAAATGGAATGAAGAAATATTTTCAGGTCTTTACTAAACATTTATATGTTCTTCGGCTGATCAAGGGATACTTTCAAAAATGTTTCCTAAGCTAAGTATTTGATATATTTTAGTTATTTTTTATTAAGGTTTGGAATATTTAATAATTTATATTAATAATTAATAAATAGCATGTAGAGAAGTTCAATAATTAATTTCGAATATTGCCGTAGAAGTTTGTTTTTTTCTGGAATTTAGCTGAAATTAAGTGGGTCGGGTAGATAAAACTAGTGCAGCAAAAAGAGGACATTATTTTTCAGTGGTCTCGCAATATTAAATGAAATGAAAATTTAGTTGAAAATAAAATATAATTTTAACATATTTGCTTAGATAAGATAACTTCCGTCGACTTTAATTGTTCTCGGAGACCAGCAATAAATCATTATGTTCCTCCGACTATAATTACAATTATGTTTATTCATATTACACTATCGTTATAATATTTTTCGTTTAATTACTGACTTAATGCGTTTTTCGTAATCAATGTCATCGTAATGCGTAGTAGAACTTAGATCACTGTACCGAATTAAATTTTTTTTTATTTTCTTTTGACGAGTGCCCCAACCACATATAAGAGAATACAGCTGACAATAAATATGAAATTCTCCTAAAGAGCAGTGGATATATTAAAGAAGACGCTTATATTACCAGAAATGAACTATTACATTTTTTGGGGATTCTTAGACTTGACATTATTTAGAAAACA
The DNA here is from genome assembly GCA_039619475.1 of Icerya purchasi. Lineage (NCBI taxonomy): Eukaryota > Metazoa > Arthropoda > Insecta > Hemiptera > Monophlebidae > Icerya > Icerya purchasi. The sequence continues at coordinate 399,623,529 of CM077116.1, read as the reverse complement.
ATCCACCTGGAAATATTACTGATAAATTTCCAATAGTCGCTGAATAGGAATGCAAAATATATTAATGACAGTGACATTCTTATGCCGCATGTAATAAGAAAATCATTTAACTGAAAAATCCTATAACGAAATCTGTAATGTTTTTACATCATGCGTATGAGACATTTCTTTCACTTTGAAAAGATTGATATAGTCAATTGTGATACTGACTCTACAAACTCGGCCCCCCTGGGGACACCTCCGAACCACCAGCTCTATCATTTTTGCACTTCGTATAGAACGAGGAAAGTTGACAACGTCATCCTTTCCGAATGCGCAAAAAAAAAAAAGATAATTGTTTTTTTTTGTTTTTTTTTGTTTTTTTTTAAAATTGGGCTCGTCAACCGAGGACTTTCACCCAGAAACAATTAAGGGAAAACGAAAGTTATATAGTGAGGCGATTAGCTATCGTTAATAAGAAGGAAACAATGGAGGGGATAATAAGTGTAGAAGGAAAAGACAGGATATAACGAGCACAAAAAGGAGCAGGAAGCCCCAGCCCAAGTAAGTGGGAATACAGAGCCGAGCGCTCCACCGAAAGAGCAGAGCACTCAAAGAACACGTGATCGGCGTCACGAACGACCGCATCATTTGAATGGAGAGGACAACATGGAGAAGAGGTCAACGAGAAGCGAAAGCGTGAGAAAGGCAGCAAGGAATAGGGTTAAAGCGCAAACGCACAATGGAGACAACAACAGAACGAGGAAGTGAAGGAAACAGAAGGAACCAAGGATTTGAAGGAAGATTAGGCTGAACGGACAGATAAAAAGAGCGACAATTAGAAAAGGAGGAAGGGTACATATCCGATCAAAATCTGAGATGGAAATATTTACACAAAGGCAAGAGATTAGAGGATGGGATTTTTTTGAAGAAGAATGTAGAAGAAGCAGCAACCCGAGCCAAAGAATCAGCCATCTCATTATCTGAGATGCCAGAATGGCCAGGAACCCACAGCAAGTCAATATGGATCCCATGGAGAGAAGAGAGAGTCCGAATGAGAGAACGTATGCGGACAATAGTAAAATCACTGGAATGATTAGGAAGAGGAGAAGAGATGGCTTGATGAGCACTCATGGAGTCGGATATGATCAGAAACTGGGAAGAAAGACGATTGGAGGAGATAAAAATAATGGAACGTAAAATAGCTATTAGCTCGGCTGTAAATATGGAACAGAAAGAAAGAAGACAGAAGGATTCAGAGAAGTTATAATCTAGAAGAATAAAAGAAGCATCAACCCCATCAGGCCCCTTAGAACCATCAGTGAAAATGTTTACATGAGCAGGGAAGAGAGAATTGACAATACTGTGGAATTCCTGTTTAATTACAGCTGGAGGGAGAGATTTTGCAAGTGTAGGCGAAATAAATACTCCGGGAGGATGGCAGAGATCGCTGAAGTTAAAGGAGAAATAAGGCAGACTATTGAAGGAAATTGTATACGGCCAAAATAAACTAAGACGGAGAGAAATAAGGGACAGGATAAGAATTTTCCTAGGCACAAAGCGCCTATTCCGAGAAATTGAAAGGTAGGAAAAAATGAGAGAAGAAGATGAGAGAGAAAGACGTTTAGCAAGGAAGCGATAGCCCAAATAAGATCTGCGAATAGACAGGGGAGGAGCATTGGATTCAGCAAGCAGTGCTGGAATAGGAGAGGATTTAAGAGCACCGAGACAGAGTCTAAGGCAAGAATTTTGGATCACATCAAGTTTAGAAAGACGGGACTTGGAAGCGCAGCCATAAATGAACGAACAGTAATCAAGCTTGGAGCGGACGATGGATTTATATAGAAAAATAAGAATGAAAGGGTCACCACCCCGTTTAGTCGGAGACAGGGCCTTCAGCAGGTTCAACCGTTTAGTAGAGGAGGAGGAAAGATATTTGATATGTTTGGAGAAAGTCAGACGACTATCGAGAAAGATACCGAGATAACGATAGCAATTAACACGAGCAAGAGCTGTGCTATTTAAGGATAAATTAACAGAAGCAGGGTTATAAGGGCGAAGGGTAAATAGAACGCAGGAGAACTTAGAAGGAGAAATCGAAAGGTTAATTGAGGCAAGAGCACTTTCAAGAAAATTGAGGGACGAATTGAGAGCATCATTAGCTGCGTCAATATCGTGGGAAGAGGAAAAAAGCCAAATATCATCGGCAAAGAATAAAGAGTGGGAATTTAAAGGAAGGGAAGCGATACTAGCAGTATAAATGTTAAAAAGAGTAGGACTGAGGGAGGAACCTTGAGGAAGACCGCAGAAAACCTTTCTAGAAGTATCAAATAATGGAGGAAAGAGGTGGATAGAACGATTGGACATGAGCTTAATAACAAGGGAAGCAGGGGCGTAGCGTCAATGGAAGCGATGGAAGCACCGCTTCCCCTAACAAATTAGTACGAAATTGTTTTTTACTATTTGCGAAAAGAATGCGAACCTCAGAAAAAAGATGAAGTAACTAGTTGAATCTAAGTGCCAGAATTAAAAATTATTAGAAAAAGAGCAGCGCTAAATGAAAGAGCATCTGCAAGAGCGAGCGACAGAAATAGCTTACTATTTCACGTTACTACTGCCTAGAATTGTCTCTGAACGACGATCTGCTGCTTACCGATGGTAGAAAAAGGTTGCGCGCGCATATTCATTTTGGAAGCGCCAGGTTGTGTGTTGCTTCAAGATCGCATCATTTGCGTGAATTTTTATCCGTGCGATTCCAGATTAATGTGTATCGAGAGCGAAGAAAAAATGCGCACGCATCTTCAGTCTGGAAGCGTTGAGTCAAATTGCTTCACGATTACGTACACCGATCATAAAGCGCGATTTTTGTGAAGTCAGTGCGTGTGAGCACGAGCATATGGCAGTGCGGTATTTGCAGTACATTTTCTTTGCATCGTTTTAGATACGATGTCATTTGCTAACAGCGGAACTGGAAGCGATAGTCATCGGTCGCGCTTTTCAGTCTGTTTTGATATTCGACAGAAGAAGCTATACCGGCTTGTTTATCTTATTTATGCAACTGCAAATGTACCAGTCTGTTAAAATGCAAACACTTTTGAAATTGAAGCTACATGCAATTGTATATGTATTATTGAAAAACTTCCAATGATTAGTTTTAGTTCATTAAGTTTTCAAGAAAAAATGAATAGTATTCCAAATGATAAACCAACGCCTAGTTTAGAAAATTTGATTACAAAATCCAAAGGTATGTAAAAAAAGAAAAAGAAAAAAAAAAATACATACTTAATAGATGGTAAATAATTTGATTACAAAATCAAAATCTTCATTAGCTTTTTTTAGTATTGAAAAAGAATTATTATCAAACATTAGAAAATTACCATCTTTCCGTGATGAACGTAATTGACACTTTCTCAAACAAGGACCGAAAAATTAAATTAATTTACAAAAAAATGAGACATTCCGATCCTCTTAATTCATTTTTAATTCTGCTCTGTATTTAACCGAATTTTACGCATGCTTATTTTTATGTAAAAAAAATATTTGATCGTGGCGCTTCCCCAGTTCTGAAATTTACGCTACGCCACTGAAGGGAAGTGAAATTCACTGGAATGTTAATTGCTGTCATTTTATCTCTTAAAGTTGGGAGATGAACACTTTCGAAAGCACAGGAGACATCAATGAAGGAAGCCAGGGTATAATGTTTTTGGATAAAAGACTTATATAAATGAGACACAAAAAGACTGATACAATCAGGAGGGCCGATACCAGGCCGAAAGCCGAACATATTGTTTGGAAGCACATTATGTTGTTCCAACCACCAGACAAGACGCTTGATTAGCATACCCTCAAACAATTTTCTGATGCAGGATGCCAAGGAGATGGGGCGTAAGGAAGAACTTTTCTGAGGAATAGGGAAGATAAATCTTTATTTAATATCACATTTTGAGACAAAAACCAACTGGTGGTCGGGCTAAGAATGGCATTGTCATTAATATTGATACGAATTCTCTTCTCGAATCGTTGTTTCCGGAGATTAGTGAAATATTTTCACTTATTTTCGTTAATGAAATAGTTTATCGTGATAGCTTTTTATAGTTTCTTTTCATACGAGATTTTTCTCCTTTTTTTTATACGAGCATTAGGCTTTTATTCAAATTTTTTAATTTATCGAAAATAATTTAAAAAGAATATAGAAGTAAGATAAAAGAAAAATATATACAACAATTCGTTTTCGATCCGGCCCCGAAGCGGCGGTGTTCTCTCCGCTAGAGATATCACGAAGTCGATACCACGTGTTCAATAACCAAAACTTTTACCAAGAAATAAACTTATATTTGACGGAAAAGTTCACAAAAAAAACTGACAGGACGGCGATCCTGATACATGTACTCGGCCACAAGAAAAAAAATAACAGAAAATTTAACTTTTAACAAAAAAATTAACAAAATAAAACAGGAAATTATACGGCATGGCGCGTATTCATTTCGATACACGTGCGACAGCGACCAGATATGTCACGAACACCGAACGATCGACGAAGAACAACTAAAAAACTAAAAACTGTAACCAAAGGCTATGCAGAAGTGTTCTTACAGAAACTTCTGCGTAGATCCCCCCACTAACTACCCTGCCTGACTTTTGGCGGAATACATTTGAAATCTCTGCTTTGGCTCAAGGTCATTCGACACACCGTACGGATGTGCGCTTTCACCGCAAGCACATGTCACTGCCTAAGTCCTCGACCACTACCACTACACAGACACTAGTGTAGTATCATCCCGGTGCAGCTGATCGAACGAACAGGCACGGGATTTTCCGTTTTGGCCGAGTAAGCATACTTGACAAGGCAAAGCGACGGCTAAAAAGAACGATGTCCGATAGATCGTGAATTAATGACGTTTCGGGGAGTATTTTTATAACTCGGACATTGTCAAAAAAAATAGCGCTGCAAAATACCGAATCCGTATCAATATATGTATATACACATATACTCCTATTTATGTATACGAGGTGTGCCCTAAAGGTATACAACCTGCGTTCATAACTCCACCCCAAAACGTTCGAGCGTCATCTGTGAAGTACAAACGTAACCCGTGACTCATCACGAAAGGCGACCGCAGTTACTAATGGGACGGTGTTAGTTGTATTTGTTTTTAGTGCTTTTTTTTTCGTTCTTCGGATTTATCACTAAAAATGACGGAGAGATGTGACCAACGAATTTGCTTCAAGTTATGTTTTAAATTCGAAAAGAGTTGTGCAGAAACTATTAAAATGATACGGAAAGCGTTTGGGGACGACTATATGACTAATACACAGATAAAAGAGTGGTTAGCATAATAATAACACCAGAAAATACCCAGCGTGTACGACTTGCGATCGAAGAAGGTCTTCGTTTGACTGTGTGCGAACTAGAAAGTGATTTTGGAATTTCAAAAACTTGTCTTTCGAGGAGAACTCTAACCGAAATTTAGGAATGATTCGCGTATTACGATTATGATCTCGAAACAAAAAGACAGTCTTCACAGTGGAAGCTTCCATCTCTACTACGACCAAAAAATATACTTCAAAGTCGGAACAATGTCAAGTCCATGTTGATTGTTTTTTCCGATTATAACGATGTTGTGCACTATGAATACGCTTCAAGAGGTCAGACAATTAAAAAAAAATTTTACCTTGAAGTTCTGAGAAGATTACGTGACGCATTGAGAAGAAAACGGTGGCGTTTTTAGACGAGCGGCAACTGGCTTCCTCATCGCAATAGTGCGCCAGTGCATTCATTAGATCTTTTACAACAGTTTTTGATAAAAAAAAAATATTCCACTACTTCATCAGCCTCGACAAAGCCCCCTGCGACATTTGGCTATTCTCAGGATTGAAAATTTCGCCCAAAGAGCACCGGTTCGACAACATAGAGTCGATTAAATCGAATGCGATGAGTATTCCGAAAACTGACTTCCTAAACTGCTTCAAGACGTGGATGCACCGATGGTAGCGTGTCGATCAGTCGAATAGGGATTACTTTGAAAAATATCATGTGCCGAATGACGAAGAATAATGCTAGTGCGGAGTTATGAACGCAAGTCAGATACTTTTGCGACACACCTCGTATATATCTGTATATATACATATATATTTGTATATGTATATATATATGTATATATATGTATATATATATATATATTTGTATATGTATATATATGTATATATATATGTATATGTATATATATGTATATATATGTATATGTATATATATATATAAATGAATGTATGGACGTTTGTCCTGTATGCATTTCTGTACCCTGGACGGATCATGCTAAAAATTTCAAAATATATTCGTGTTGTCCAAACGAAGGTTTCAAGGTATGACTGAGTTTTCTATCCTCTTTCATTTACGAAATATGAACTTTTAAGTAGTTAGGATGAAACCAATGGTACAGAAATGTATACAGGATGTGTAAAAAAAAAAAGTAGTTTTTATAAAATTGTAAATAAAATTATTACCATGGTAAATATGACGTAAAAATTTAAATAAAACGATTGCTATCGTAAATAATAAACTCTAGGTGACATTTTATTAATTTCTGACGTAAGTAAGTACACCGGCGTTCTGTTACTTTACTTTTCGCGTTACTGAAATCATCAAACCTCCGTGACATGATCTAAACATGTTCAAGTCGTGCTCCTAGCCTAGCTGCTGTACTCAATACGGAGAGTTAAAAAAAAAGGAGGGTAGTGTTTTCTATTCGCTTAAAAAATCCTGCAACGGAATTTTTAACATTTGCTACCGGGAGTGTTATATTTATACTGTAACGAATCGAATCGGCTGGGTTTAAAACTTTAATTGAAGAGAGAGAAACCATAGCAATACTGAAATTGGAAATCCTTACTCAACTACTGTAGTTCGCTATTGTAGAAATCAGTTTCTTTTAATAAAGCAGGTTGAAATATATGAACGAGATGTTCTTTTAAAGGTGTAATTTTGGGAAATCATCACGTGAACAACTCTAAGCCCCTTCAAAATGATGGCTGAGTGTACTGTTTAGTAATTTTTTTATATCCAAATATATGTACTACGTAACTAATCTATCTAATGGAATTCATTACCTCTGGTCAGGTAATATTTTAGAACTATTAGCGGAAGAAAATGCTTACATAAGAGTTTAACCAAATTATAAAACAAAAGCGAAACTAAATTAGGAGGTTATAAACGCCGGCGTAAGCATAGCTGAAAAAACTCGCACGCTAACGTAAAAATTAATAAAAAAATCGAAATAACACGAAATAAAGTGAAAGATCTATCTCAAGTATTAAAGGTGTACCAGATGTAGTAAAGACCAAGCTTAAATGTAACCGATACTTTACACATTGAAGAGGTTAAAGTAGAATTAGGACAAAGTGTGCATTAAAATATGAAAGATGGATCAGTTCAGAAATAGTGGATACTGGATAATTGATAAAACATGGAAAAGGGGAAGACAAGAAACGAAGTTAGAATGGGGAGATAAGATTATTGCATGGAAGTGTGAGTAATTGAAAAGAGCAAAATCGGCTTAAGAGCGAACCAGAATGCTGAGGACTATGCCTGTTTTCAACAATGTAGCGGCCTTTAATTAATTAGTCTTTAGTATTAGATTTAATTTAATATTTCAAGGGAAAGTTATATTACTTTTATTAATTAAATGCGACGTTCGTCGTGAAAAGGGACCACCCCTTTGGTACGAAAAGTGGTTTCTGAAGAAAACGCGTTTATAAGCTGAGTAATACTACCATAATATATACTACTGCACCGCGCATGCCTGTGTGTAACGGGCTGCTAACTTAATGGAGCATCGTTTGCCAAATTGAAGGTGCGCTTGGCTCGGCTACATTCGAATTTGGTCGCTCAAACGTCGATTGGTATGGAAATATATAAATTCGGAAAACTATAGCGTTGGAATAGTCGAATGTACTAGGACTGTTGGAGTGCGCAAAGAATTTATGACTCAAAGCTAAATTGCGCGCTGTAAAATATGGAAAAACTAATTTTCCTATTTGGTAATTTCCACGTAACCTAACGTACTCGACGCACGTCTGAGGCATTTGTTTTCGGTACTAATTATGTTTACTTATATATCGGTAGTTGCTAATTGAGCATCGCATAAACAGACAAACTGGACTGAAGAACTATCTTAAACAATAGAATGTATAGTAGTTTATCATATTATGCTTAAATAAGGTATAATATGAGATGCTAACTAAATATTCGCTTCAATTGAAATTTGATTAATTTGCGAAATCTAACTTTTTATCTAGTATGACACGCGAAATACGAAGTATTAGTCGTGTAGGAGAAAATCATATCGTTTCTAGTATAAATTAGCATCAAGCAAACTATGAAAACAGAACATTTGACAATTCTCAAAATATATAAAACCGACATGTTCCACAGTCAGATGTTCCATAATTGTGGTAGCGTTTCTGTTTTATTTCGCTTCATTGAAATATCCTAGCAAACGATTGTTCCTTGAAAATTATTACGTATAGATCCAGATGGATACGAATACCAGTATTTGGTATAGTGTTCTCAGCGTATAACCGTTAATGCCAGACAGTTTTGTAAAGTCACAGAGGAAGAAGATGAATGAGAACCGATCAAGAAACAAAACATGTATTAAATGCGAACTGCGAGCTGAAAATCTATACTGTGAATAATGAATTTCTTTTATAGTTATTAATTAGTTTCATTAAATATGTTGGAAATTCGGTTATTTCAAATGTGATTTCTTCGTGGCAAGTGGTGTTCACGATGTGCTCGTTGATTCCAACAGGTTCATGATGATGCTCAAAACCAAACGATTCGGGAGGTATCTTCTTTTTTTTTTCCTACTCTGGACGCGTCAGCGGCCTTGACCCAACAACATGAAAAATTAAAAGTTATAACTAAATAGCCAGGCGGTCAGAAATGGAAAAGACAAAGGACAGCAGCAATGGAATAGCTGAAGGCAATGGGAAGGAAAGAATATAGGTAGCGTTAAAGGGAGTAGGAAGACCCAAAACTAGAAGTTGGGCGTAAAGAAAGGAGCGTTCGTTAGAGAGTGTAGAACATTCGAATAGGATGTGATTTAAATCACAAATACAAGAAGGCTCAGAAGCGTGAAGAGAGCAGAAAGGAGAAAGAGCTAAAGAAAAACGAAAGCGAGAAGAGGGGAGCAGAGAAGGATTGATTCTAAGCCTAATTAAGGACACGACAGTGGAACGACGACAGATAGGAATAGATTGAAATCAAGGCAGGAAACTAGGAACCGGTTGAATAAGACAGTAGTATGAATAATGATTAGAAAATAAAGAAGGATCCATGTCCAACCAAAGTTTGGAATGATTAGAGCGTGATAGAGAAAAAAAATGTCTGAGGAAGGGAAAGAGTCAAGGAAAGGACCGGTCTAAAGAGTCAGCTGAGTCATTGCCCTCAATATCGAAATGACTAGAGGCCTATAGAAAGTTTATGAGAATGGAGCGGAACGAGAACAAAGAGGAGACAAGAGATCGAATAGAGAGGATGATACCGTCAGAAGTATGAGAAGGAGGAGAGGAGATGGTTTGAAGAACGCCTTTGGAATCAGAAACAATCAGGAATTTGTACACTCGTAGAGAGGATACGAATTGAATTGCACGAAGAATTGAGATCGACTCGGCCGAGAAGATAGAGCAGAAAGAAGGAAGTCTGAAAGACTCAGAGTGCAGGGGTATCATCTTTTATCGTTAAAACTTAAATGTAGTTAAAAAAGTATAGTTTTTTCAGACGGCGGTGCTTAAATTACCGAGCCAATTGAGAGGTCGAGTGTTATTTGCCTGATTTAGGGAAAGCTATAACTTCGGGCGGCATCTTCCATTGTTGTCGAAAGTAACCAAGTGTGAGAATAGCACTGACTAAACGTGTTAGTTTGATAACAGCTTTTGGAGACAGATTTTCTTTAAGGTAACAATAATAATCATATCTAATGTAGTAGAATTTCTTAAGGTTAATTTATTTGTATTTTTCGAGTTTGACATGGCGTGACAAGTCTGAAATCGCATGCGGCAGGGAGTTGTTGAAGATATTGTTTAATTGTACGTTTTATTGTATTAATATTATTTCCTGTAACGATTTACAAGTTACTTGGGAGGCATCATCATAATAATGATAATGATAATAAAAACAATAATAATAATAATAATAATAATAATAATAATAATAATAATAATAATAATAATAATAATCTAAGAACTGTTTAGCTTTTGCTGTGCATCAATGAAATTATTTGTAGATTAAGGAGCGATGAAAGAGCGATATTATAATCATTGTAGATTGTGTTTACTGATTCCATCTGCACCGTTTTACCTAAACTGGAGAAATACTATTAGACTAGTCTACATATTCTTATTATTTCTTCCCTGCTTAATATAAATAAATAATGTTTAACTAGTTTGTAAAAGTCTGACCTATGTATGTTTTAAAATAGTCGATGTACAAGTATGAAATTGTATTTTCATGTTTTGCCCTAATACCAATTTAAATTTTTTCACGATAATTAATTTCTCTGTTCTAAATTTACGTAATTCTATAAAATAATCTACAACCAACAGTTCAGCATTGTAATCGTTAAAGAACTTCCTTACTATAGTTTCGCCTATTTAATTATCATCTATTGCCAATATTATCCGTGTAATTAAGCGCGCTCGTTAGAATCAAATAGTTTAAATCTATCCGCAAATAATCCTTAAACCAGGTAGATAAATTGTTAAAAACAATTTGCAGTAATCTTATTATTCGATAATTGCCACAACAGAAAAAATCTAACTTAACTGTTCCGTATTATGTAGTAAGAAGAGCGTCCTCTTTTTTTTTTTTTTTTTTTTTCATTACAATTTTTTCTTAAACTAAGTAAATTCCAGGAATACGACTGAGAATGAAAAAAATATGTGAAGACTTCTAAATCATAATTTCAAACTAATTCGACTGGCTAAAGAGGTCATTAAAAATATATATTTTTCGAGACGGATAAAGTACTTTTGTCCAGCAATGTATAACATGAAGAATTAAGTACTCCAAAAATGTTACCAAATATATGTGGTAAACCATGAATTACAAAGAGCATAAGAAGAACAATAACAGATAATCAACACGAGGCGATATTTTTACTAAACGAACGTGAACTCCGGCTTAACTATTATCAACGTAACGAAATAAAAACTGAATGAGGAATTTTCTGTCTGAATGGCTAATTAGGTGCAGTTATAGAGGAAACCGCCTTTTTTCATAAATGGAAATATATGTAATAGCATCGTTGATTACCCATTCGGTTCCTGTTTTTCATTTGTTTATTTTTATTTTATTTTTTTTACTGTTCACGCGATATTTAAAAAACTAACATCCTTTTTCGTTCTTTCGAAACATGTTTTACTATTTTGTCCCGTCGATACCTCGGCTATTCTTTGAAAGTTCGTCTGGAGTAACTTCAAATCAAATTTTCGAAATACGTTGTACAAAATATTGAAAATACAATCAATAAAATTCAACGGAAAATTTTCCGCTCTCTATTTCCCATGTTTAATAGAAAACCACGACTATCAGTTAAAAATATTGACAAGTTTTAATGAGGTTTAGTGCAATATTACTTGCAATACCTCGAGTATTGGCCTGAGTTAGCGGGCAGTAAGGCCACGGTCCGTGCTCGCACAAAGCCACGTTGACTCGGAAAAGCACTGCCAAGAGAAGATAGGGATGACGAAGTTTTGTTCGAGCGGATAGATTTAAGTTCATTAGCGCACATGACAGTCCACTGATAATCCCTCACTATCATTATCAATAATTCAACCATCTTTCTCTTTCCCGAGAGCAGTGGATTTCAATTCTCTAGGCAGTCTTCCTTTTTTTTATGTTATCTAATATTCTGTCGCTTTCACAACCCTTCTGCGCTCCCTAAATTAATTTTTCAATAAACTATTCGTTTAATATATGACCTGTTCAGTTTCTTTATCTTCTCTATTAAAGCTCATTCCTTAGCTATTCTTCTCAACACTTCTTTATATGTCGAACTTTCTTAGTACATTTCGCTTCTAATATTTTTCGCCACGCTCACATTTCGAAAGCCCCTAATTTTTTACGTTCTTTCAACCTTAGTGTCGATATCTTTGAGCCGTATAGTAAAGAACTCCAAACAAAATGTCTCACCATCCTTTGTTTTCGATCCCACGCTAATTCGTAATAAGTTTCGTTTTCCTGAAAGGTTTGTATTATTCTTCTTCGTCTTCTTTTTCACATTCCCAACTTTTTATTAGTCTGCATTCTATGTTTTTAATTACCTTATTGTACATTCAGCGTACAAATGATTAATAATATTGGGGACTACGATTACCAACACTCAGTAGCACACAGATACAAATCGTACAAAAATAATTAAGCAAACATTTTTTACTGAAATAATATTTACCTCTCTGATCGCTCGTGTTTCTTCGTGTTATCAATAATATTAATTGTTGTCATGGCTTGTTTTTATTTTTTTTTTTAAATTAAAGATTTAATTATATATTTCCGTAAAATCAATAAACCTTAAAGCGTACGTAGTATTTTCAAATCGTTTCACCCGGTATAGGCGAAAAAAAATTATCGCATTTTTAACCTCAGTGAACGGATGTAATAATAATGTACAATTATTTACTAATAAGGTACAATTAATTTATGTCTATATAAAACGATTTCCTTTCTTTCGATGGGATTAGCGAATTAAGCAATTAAGCTACCGAACAGTACTGTATGAGTTTACGAGAAATTCCTAAAATAATCTTCCAAAACAGTTGCATGCACACACATGAAAAAAAAAAATAACACTTTCTAATTACGTTTAGTGTGGTTCCTTTATTCGTTTTTTTATGTGTAAAATACGCATTTTTTATCACTTTGGCGCGTTATTAATTTTTAAAAACGTTATTTTCGTACAAATATTAAAATAGATACACGATGATGATATGCTTAACACGGTTCAGATGAAATCTAAAAAAAATATGTATCATTTCTGAAAAAGATTAAAATAGGAAAAAGATTTATAGCGGAAAACAGCGATGCTTGTTGATTTCTGTCGCCGTGATTGATAATTTTATAAACTAGTATAGAAACATTTTTCATCGGCACGTATAATAACAGTGCAGTTATTCGAATAGTAGCGAGATTCCAAATAATAATACTTTCCCGATTGAATGTGATATCACACCTGGACGATAAATGTGTAAAAAAGTATATATAGCCATTTTGGAATCCCTTCTGTTAATAGAAAGCTTTTTGCGAAATTCGTTATTAGGTATACTATCCATATTAGGAAAAACAACAAATTCCATCAGCATATGGATGACATTTTTTTTTTTTTTTTTGAAAAATGTAAAAAACGATTCTAAGACATTTTTGTTTAAATATTTTTTAACTATTTAGTATAGAGGTATTTGATTACACTTATTAAAATACCAAATGTCCTGCCGGTCCGGCTGTAAATATGTTTTTCGAAGAAGGCCAATATTTCTCAATAACTTGATATTTTATAGCAAATCACAAGTTTAGAAACTCGCTTCGCGAAAAATTTTACGTAAATTTTAATTTCTTCCGCGACAAAGAATTAATACAAAGGTACCGTTGTCGTTTACAAAGACTAGGTCAGTTTTATGTTTTTTTTTTTTTTTTTTTTATATATTTACAACAAGCGAAAGTTATTTTAATTAAAGTAAACTTTTTAATTGTGATATTCGACCATGCGTAAGATACGATTTTTGAGGAAATTTTAAAACTATCATCTTTAAAGCATTTTATACAAAAATCACACCTATAATTGCAATGTTTATTAATGTGTAGAAACTTTTTAAATTTTATATACAGTCATTTCCAGTAGGTTTTACATATTAAAATTGTACAATCATAAATGCACGTAATTTTATGGTTAAACTTTCGCTACTTTTCTCGACTATCGTATAAGATAACTGGGAGAGATTTAGCCATTTTCTTGAGTTATCTTTAATCTTTTATCTAAGCCAGTTATATAGAGATAAATATCTAATTACAGCGTAAAAGAAAATGCACTAAAAAAAAAAAAAAAAAAAATGAATAATGTTTAATTTCGTACGTTTCACTTTAAATTTAACTTTTTTTTTTTTTTTTTTCAGTCGTTCAAATAATTCCAAGTAGATAATGATTAATTTCAAATCTTTCTTTAACTACGGAACATCTTTTTTTAATTGTCCGCTTCTTTTAAAATAGTCACATATCCGGAGCAGTTTGTAATTACAAATATAACTTAAGAATGGACGTATTCTCTTTATTCGGTAAAATGTCGGAATTTGAAAAAGTAGTTTTCGGCTTATTTTCTGCTTATGCCTTTGCAATGTGTGAACGGTCAGTCAGCGGTTTCTCTTTCTTACAAAGTGTCCGGACGATGGATCTCTTATTAAATTTTAATTATTTAATCTAATTTAATTATTTTTTTCTCAATTTTATTATTCCATCACGAGTTAAACCCTTAACATTCACGATGAATACGTTTTAAAATTTATTCAGAAATTCGCGAATGCCAAGTCCACATTCTTATAGAATCGAGACGGCAAAAAAAAAAAAATATTTTTTTAAACCGATTGTTCTGAATTTTCCGAAATTAACGTGTTTAAGAAAGAAAAAAAAAAGACATTAATTTACACCGAGTTCTGAGTTTTATTATGCTACGAATGACAAATTAATTAAAAATTTTCTTCTAATTAAACATTTAAAACAATGAAGTTCGTTGTTTGGAAAATGCAGTAGACCGTATCATTATTTTATGTCGTTGTTGGAAAAATAAAAAAAAAAGAAAAAACTCCGTCATCTTACACTGAAAATATTCAAAAATTCAACTCGCGTTGGGCTAATGTCCAGAACGAGCTCCTCTCCTACAGAAAAAAAAATACTTTTTTGAGCGCTCTTTTTTGTTGCAATCTAAAAATGAAAAATTCACATGACTTTATATCTTCGCAATCCACATCTTCAGGTGCTCTATGAAGATACGTGCACTACGCCCGGTTTTTAATAGGAGTACGATCAGTTCTAGGATCCACGCTGTATTTGATGTGTATAGCAGACTTTCTCTTAACGGAAAATGTACTGGACTTTTTCTGACGACACGGCATTACTAACATCACGTGCAGATCCGAAGATAACAAGTGACCATCTGAAAAAGGCTCTTACCGAGGCGGAAAGCTGGTTTAAACAGAGGACAATAGTCAAATCAACGGAAGCAAATCAGCGAACGTTCAATTTACAAACAGAAAAGTCACGACCTCAACCGTTCGGATAAATAACACGGAGTTGCCTCTGAGAACAATAGTCAAATACTTTGGATGTAGATAGTCGTTTAACGTGGAAGCAACATAGCATACGAGAAAAGACAAAGAGAATTAGATATTCGTATTAAAAAAAAAATGTATTGTCTCGCAGGAAGAAATAGCGTACTGAATGTACATAACAAACATTTAATATACCTGAGTATCTTAAAACCCTTTTGAATATAACATTGGCGATGTGCTAAATCTACAAATCGAAGGATAATATGAGGGTTGCACAGAATAAAATCCTTAGGCTCGTAACCAAGGCACCATGGTATAATCCCATAACGAACTTAACCTTGCACCAGAATTAAGGTGTAGAGTATGTGACGAATGTTATTAAAGCTTATGTCCGAAGTCACGCAGGAAGATTGGAAAGTCATCCGAACAAACTTGTTGTTGGACTGCTAGATACTATTAGCGATGTGAGGTAGTTGAAGCGTAAGAAACCTTGAACTTTGTCTAAGATTAAGACTACCGATACTATTAGGTACTTCTCCCTTCATGCTCAATACTCCGTCCTTTAAATGTATATTGCCAAATAAGATGGTCAGTTTTTAATTCTGCAAATAAAAAAAAAAAAATCGATTTATTCAGTATTTTATAATTCGTGAATGTTAAAACCGGTCGTTGATTTTCCGTTCGCGAATTGTTATTAAATTTCGACATTAACTTTGTAACGGTATTTAGTACAAATTATTATCGGTCTTTTCGTCAAGATGTTATCGTACTACGTTGGTCGGATGACACCAAATAGAAGATTAAAAGCTTAAAAACTAAAACGAGCAAGCTTGTTGCACAATAAATTGGCCTCCGAATTAAAGGATACTCAATAACATCATTTCTGCGGCAGAAGTAATATAAAAAAAATAATTATTTTCAACTATTTAACTGAAGTTGTAATAGAAATTACTGCGCGAACTGTAGATTAATTATTCTTTTTTTAAGAATGACGTAGTCAATTGAATTTATTCTTCTGTAGGTATTACAGAAAAAATTATCATTTTGTTCTCTTCCCAGCCTGATCATTCCTGTGATTTTATTATAATACTCCGTATACGCTCACTTATCCGCATTCGTTCTTCCCCTCGTTCCATTCAAACTGATTTGCTGTCGATTCCTAGCCATTCGGGCATCTTCGGTAATGAAGCGGCAGACTCCTCGGCTTGGGTCGCTGCCTCTTCCCACTTATTTTCTTAAGAAAAATACCATCCTCTAATCTCCTTCCGCTGTGCAAAGGTTTTCATCTCAGATTATGGTATCGGATATGTATGTTTCCTCTTAAAAATTGTTCTTTCTATCTGTCTGTTAACCTATGGTTCTCTCTGTTTCCTTCACTTCGTCGTTCTGTAGTTGTCTCTGTTATTCACGTGTGCTCTTAAGCCATACTTTATTATCTTCCTCCGGTTTTTGTTTTCCGTTGGTTACCTCTCCATATTGTCCTCTTCACTCAAACGAAGAGCGTGTTTGCGATGCTGATTATATGTTAAGTATTCATCTCTTTCTGTTGAGTGCTCTGCTTTCTATTCCATTTTATTGATACTCGGTTTTCCTACTCCATATTGCGCCTCTTATATCCCATCTTTTCCTTCTCCATACATTGTTCCTATTAAATTTGTTCCTTCCTACTAATAATAACATTTGATATCGTACAATGATATAATTGACTCCTTACATTTTTAATTGTTTTTGGGTAAAGGTCCCCCCGGTTGACGAGCCCAAAAAAAAGGAAAAAAGAAATGATATCTTCTTCGAATTTATATAATAATATACGTATGTGTATATTGATGACGGGAGTAAATTTCAAAAATCTTTGCTGAAGTCGCACTGCGTAGTGATCTCGCACATTAAAAATTTTAATTGTGGTGCACGGTAGCGTATGTGCTATAAGAACCGGACCCGTGTAAAACGTGGAAGATAGTGCGTAATATACTCATTTCTCGGTAAAGGCTTGCTAGTCGTACCGAAAATAATATATAAGGAAGAGTCTCACTTAGAAGCCTTGTATTCTGCGTGCAGATAAGATGTAGCAACAGCTAAATTAGTAGACATGTGCATAAACGGTAACCAGTTTTGTGGGAAAAGGGGGTACCTCTACTTTTGTAACTACAGTAAATCGGACTATAGTATTTTTTACGGTAAAGCTATCATGTAAGTAAATAAGTCCCATATATCCTTGACAAAGTATCATGGGTGTGAAGTGCCAACAGTACCAAGGTAAATAACAGTAATGAATGTCGAGAGAGAGAGAGGGGCTGGACAATTCCTTTCTCTCGGTAATCATTACTATTTCACATACCTACCGTGTAATCATTATTCTGTTTCCAGATTAGGTATATATACCTAGGAGCGACTTGAATACGGAAATGTTGTTCTGTTTAATTTAAAAAAAAAAAAAAAAACATTTAACAGACTACAAAATATTGATATCCACTTTTGGAAGTTCCGTAAGTGTTTTCAACTTTCACGTATTTTACAAGAAACCACTTGTCGCTTCTTACAAATATAATTTCCCGATCCACGCTATTATCATTTCTATGTAAAATATATTAAACTGCCGCACGATTTTTTAATCAATTGAGTTCTCCGCAAGCTTATTACTGCATATTGTAAAACCAGATTTTTTTTCTTTTTTTTTTTACGAACGTTTACCGTTTCTAATAAAGTATATAAGTCCAATAAAATACGTTTTCGGAACACACATTTTTTTTATTGTATTTTCTATAAAATCGGAGCAGTTTCACACCGATTACGTTTTAAAAAAAATAAAAAAAGCAAAAAAAGAAGAAAAGAAGACACGGCTAAAATAGACAAAATATTTAAATACTTTTTATGCGGAGTCATAGATTCTCTTATAGACTGTCGGTCATAGAAGTATTAAGCTCTTTATGTTCGTTCTTTTACCACGGCAGTCAGAGAAGTGCGGAAAGACAAATACATTCACATTTTACATTCGTACGTAGAAATTTATTAGCGGCTGTGTGACTATCGCGCATCGTTTTTACTGTTCGATAATTTATGTTTGTGACTTCATAGAACCGTCAAAAATTTACTGCTTTCAAATCTAATGCTTGTCGTTTTTTTGTTCTTATTTTTTTACATTTCGACGAATCGCATCGGAAAAGCCACCGTTATCTGTTCCACACTCATTTATTCCGACTTTTTTGTTTCTTGTTGGGTCATTTTTTATTTTGCAGAAACTCTATTTTTTATTATTTTCCCGTTAAACACAGTATAGCGTTAATTTCGATAAGAAAAATCGAAACTTTTTTGTTTTTTATACATCGTTTTTCTCCGCTATTTATTCGTGCGTCGAAGTAAAAATTTGATTTAAGAGATTTTGTGCAGTTCGATTAAATAACATAAAGAACTAAACATGAAGCCCCCATTGAAGTCGTATTGCCTATCGATGCGGTCTTTAAGTAAGTTAAACTTAACTTATTTAACGTTTAATTATATATATATATATAATTACACTCTAAAAAAACACTAATAATTTTATTAATGCAAAAAATCATCGCTCGTTTAAATCATAATAGTAGTAGTAACATGTAAAGGTATCAAAAACAATTGTTTTATAGACATTACTCAATCTATGGCAAAAACTTATAAAACAAAAATAAATAAATATTTATATATACATATATGATGCGGGAAATGAAATAAATTCTGAAGTAGGATCGTGTTGAAATAGTTCCGCTAACACTATCAACGATGACGGGAGTAATAACAAAAATCTTCACGAACAATTTTGTAAAGTTGGGTTTGAAAGCCAAAATATACATTCCATTACAGAAGATCGGTATGGGCGAATATCTGCACAGATATTATTATTATTATTATTATTATTAATAATAATAATAATAATCAAATCAAATCAAATCAAATCAAATTAGTTTATTTACCGTACAGTACAGTATGATATATAATACAAACCCTGCATATGCGCCACGAGCAGGAGGATCTTAAAATTTGTAACTTTTAAATTTAGAATGCATTTCGTAGACTGAGTTGATCTATATTTACATAAGGTGCTATATTTTGATGAAGTTCTTATTACACTATTTCATAATATTAATTTATACTAATATATTCTCGTCGCGATAGCCTAGTTGCTAGAGCGCTTGACTTCCGATATGGCGGTCACGGGTTCGATCCCGAGCGACGACGAACTTATTACAACGAATTAAATAAAATAAATAATCGCTAATAGTCACGTGGAAGGCAATGGCAAACCACCACGTACAACATCATATGCACGCTAGGTCAGTACACAGCAGACCCACACCGGACGGGGACGGACTGCACTTGTAGCGCGATAAATCAAACGATTACGAATCAGTTCCGAATGTAGTCTTGCGTGTGTACACCTGCGTTGCATATTACAATTGCCTGGTACACAACCTATATCGGTACAGCTAAATGTACGAATAGGTTGCGCCAACGCGCTATGTAGCGTACGGCAACGACAAGAGCGCAAGGCTCTTTAAATATATAAAATAAGACTAATATATTATACCAGGGGCGGATCCAGAAGGACATTTAGGGGGAGAATTATATAATTACGTAGTAAAATCTTCTACTTTAGACAGTAAATTTGAGAAATACCCCTTGTTTCGTAAAGAAAATCAAATAGCGACCTTCATAGAAATTTAAAAATGTGTTTTAAAAATACATAATTATTGCAATTTTTAATTTAACTTTTGTTTTATTTTTAGGTGTGAAAAATAAAACGAAATTTTTAAAATTATACCTAAAGAATGGTAGTTTAGAAATAGTAAGATAGTATTTTCATTAGAGACTTTACGTATTTTTTATTTTTGTTAGTAATCCGATCCGAATTCTTTGTTCATGAGCAAGTTTAAATGTATATATAGTTCTCATTGAACTCTTTTGCGCATGCAACCAAATTGAATTTAAAATCACAGGAACAAATACAAATTCCTCCACAACAAAAAGATCCAACCATTAACGACGTTATGGCTATACTTCACAGTATCCAAACTAGTATTAACCAGCTAAATATACGTGTTACTCAATTAGAAACTAAACCATTGAGCCAACACACAAAAAGCCAAGGAAAAATAGTGAAATGACTGACTCCTCGTTTCGAATACTAACCTGGAATGCCAATGGCTTGAGTCAGAGAGCTCAAGAACTCGAGGCTTTTCTTAACACACATGTTGTTGACGTCGCATTAATCTCAGAAACACATTTTACAACAAAAAGTTTTATCAGAATTCACGGCTACACTACATATTGGACTAACCACCCAAGTGGCAGAGGACGAGGAGGAACAGCAGTGATAATTAAACAGAATATCAAACACTATTTACAGGAAGAAATGCAATTGAATTTCCTACAAGCCACAGTAGTAGCAATAAACTATAATGGCGCAGACCTCAATCTAGCTGCAGCATACCGTCCGCCCAATAGTAATTTTGAAAAAAGTCAATTTATTGATATCTTCAATCAACTCGGTCCTCGTTTTATACTTGCAGGTGACTTTAATGTAAAACACACCATATGGGGGTCACATTTGACGACACCAAAAAAAGGTGCTGAACTTCTCAACGCTATCAACATATGTTCGTGTAAGTTCTTTTCATCGCGGAAACCTACTTACTGGCCAACAGATTGCGCGAAGAATCCTGATCTCCTTGACTTTTTCATTACTAAAGGAATCGCTGCCAATTATGTGCAAGTAGAAGGAATTACGGACTTATCGTCAGATCATACTCCGGTACTTATGACACTAAGTTCTGTAGTGATTAAAAAAAGAATTCCGCAAAATCTCACCAATAAATATACTAATTGGAATCAATTTAGAGAAAGCCTTGACTCTTCAATTGAACTTAAAATCAGGCTTAAAACTATTAGTGATTTAGAACAGCAAGCCCAGCACTTTATCAACTTGTTGCGAAAAGCTGCTAGCCAGGCTACTCCAGCTCTTAAAGAAAACGTTCCAAATGAAGTACTGTATCCTATCGAAGTTAGGAAACTAATAAAAGAGAGAAGACGTGCACGGAAAATATGGCAACGCTCCCGTCATCCATCGGATAAAACAAAATTTAATCGAATTAGCAATAAAGTTAATAGGCTAATCAAGGATTTCAAACAGAAAAGCGTCACAAACTACTTAGAAAATTTAAGCCCTGCAGCGGACACAAATTATTCATTGTGGCGTGCAACGCGACGCTTCAAACGTCCACTACTTCATATTCCTCCTCTCAAGGATGAACAAGGGCAGTGGATTCGCGACGACAACAGTAAAGCTGAACTATTCGCTTCGCATTTAGCTTCAGTCTTTACAACACATAATATAAACTCCCAGATCGATACAACGAAAAATTACCAACCTTTCCAGCAAATAAAACCAGTAACTCCTCTTGAAGTTGCACAAGAGTTAGATAATAATATGAATCCCAAAAAGGCTCCTGGAATCGATGAAATTTCACCTGGAGCGCTTAGAGAATTACCACGTAAAGGAATTATCATGCTGACATATCTCTTTAATGCCTGTTTCAGAATGAGATACGTACCAAAATGTTTCAAAATCGCTCAAATCATCATGTTACCGAAACCTGGGAAACCAACAGAAGTAGTAACTTCGTATCGACCAATCTCTTTGTTACCTTCCATATCAAAATTATTTGAAAAACTACTCCTTAAGCGACTCAAGCCCTTATTAAAGATACCAGATCATCAGTTTGGCTTCCGCAATCAGCACTCTACGATTGACCAAGTGCATCGTATAACTAAGCTAATTGAAACAGCCTTTGAAGAAAAAAAATACTGTCCGGCGGTTTTTCTAGACATATCGCAAGCTTTTGATCGAGTCTGGCACGAAGGGCTGATCTATAAAATGAGCAACCTGCTATCGGAAAATATGTGCCAACTTCTTGAATCATATATCTCTGATAGATCCTTCAGAGTTTCTTATGAAGAAGCAAAGTCCAAATTTCATGCAATACAGGCTGGTGTTCCACAGGGTAGTGTCTTAGGACCTTCTCTGTATTTATTGTATACAGCTGACATTCCAACAACAGCCAAGACGACTACTGCTACCTTTGCAGATGACACAGCCATCTTGTCAGTTGGCAATTCCCCAGAATTGGCTACGACTAACTTGCAACATGCAGTAGAAAAAATTAGCAAATGGACATGTGATTGGAAGATCAAGATTAATCAAGAAAAATCAGTGCATGTTATGTTTACGCTTCGTAAATCTAAGACCTGTCCTATATATCTTGATCGTCTTCCTATTCCGAGATCGGACTCTGCTAAATACCTGGGTATGCATTTAGATTCCAGGCTGAATTGGAAGACGCATGTCAAAATGAAAAAGGAACAAACCATGCATAAATTAAGACAGATTTGTTGGCTGATTGGGCGTTATTCTAAACTCAATCTGTCTAATAAGCGTTTGATTTATTGTCAAATCATCAGACCGATATGGATGTATGGTATTCAACTCTGGGGCTGTGCAAAGACATCCAATCGGTTGATTATTCAGCGCGCTCAAAATAAGTGTCTCCGAAACATCACTGGAGCTTTTTGGTATCAACGAAACGAAGAAATACATTCCGATTTAAATATTCCATGGATCGATGAAGTCATACGTTATATTGCAGAAGCGCACGAATACCGACTTCACAGTCACCCAAATCTAGAGGCTTTAGAAATGCTACTTTCCGATGATGACTTAAGGCGCCTTAAGCGCACAAAGCCTTATGAACTAGTCACCTAATTTATTCTGTAATATATTCGTATGTATGTATTTTGTGGATATGGGCATATACTTGGTGTGCGTGCGTGTGAGTATTTATATGCGCGTATGATTATGTATATATCTGTATATTAGGAGTTATGTAATTGTACATAGTTTCTACTCTGCTCATGTTACAAATTAGTTAGATTAAGTTGTAACACTGTTTTAAAAGTAGTGCTAATTTATTTACTATAATAAGATTGTACTGAAATATACGTGTAAAAAAAAAAAAAAAAAAAAAAAAAAAATTGAACTCTTCTTATTTTTAATTAAAATTACAAAATTAAAAACAAATAAAAATGGCAAAAGATCGACGACAGTTGTGTTTAAAATAGAATAAAGAAGGAACATTAATAGTTTTACTAAAAAATAGTATTAAATTTTAATTATTAAAATCCGTAGGTAAAATTCATGCAAATCTTTTATAGCATAAATTAAGTTTCTCTGTTATAACAAATTTTTTCATAGAGGCTTTGGTTCTTGGGGGGATGCTCCTCTTGCCAAGCTGATAGCAGACAATGGAGAATTTGCTGTTGACGCTGGATGAAAAATTGAAATGCTGGAGAGATTATGTGGAAAAATTATACACTGAATAAAGAGAAGAAATCGATATTATACCTGACGAGAATGAGAGGCTACCTATTTTGATGTCAGAGCTGAAATATGCTATAAAGCAATGAAATGTAGAATTGGTATTGGCTGACGGTATACCAGGCGAAGTAATCAAAATGATCAATGACGAATAATTAAGAGTTTTCTCGATATATTTAATGAAATCTATGAAAATGACCGTGTACCCAAGGAGTAGTTATATGTATTCCGCTTTTGTAATCCTACCTAAGAAAACTTCGGCGAGTAAGTGCCCTGAATATCGTACGATAAGTTTAATGAGTCATTTCTTAAAAGTTTTTCTGAAAATCATTCATGGAAGTATCAAAGGAAAATGCGAAAAAAAAACTAAGCAAATTTCAGTTTGGCTTCAGACCAGGGTGCGGAACACGAGAAGCACTGACAGCAGCAAATGTACTACTATGTACCTGCAAAAAGATGTCTTCCTCCGCTTTCTGGCCTATGAGAAGGCCTTCGACACAGTGCAACATAAAAAACTCCTAGAAATTCTCGAAGCGAAAGAGATTAACGAATATGACCGCAAAATCATTAAAAATCTATATTGGGAACAGAAGGCACAAATTAGTGGATGGAAGGCGGGCAGAAAGTATTGAAATTCGGCGAGGGGTCAGGCAAGGATGCATCCTATCACCGTTACTGTTCAACATATACATATATGCGGACGAAATATTTGGTGAAGCTTTGGAAGATGCAAAATTAGGAATCAAAATGAACGGAAGATATCTAAACAATGTGAGGTATGCAGATGATTCAGTTCTCTTCTTAGATTCAATAGAGGATCTACAGGAATTGGTAAGATTAGTAATCGAAGCTGGATCAAGATATGGGCTTAACATTAATGTATGATAAAGAAAACTAAACTGTTTGTGATCGGTAAGAAGGATACATAGGATACAGTACTCCAGATCAATGGACAAAAAATCGAAATAACGCGAGAACAGAAATATTTAGGATGAGCTGGCAGATGTTCAAAAAGATACTTAATGCAGACAAGCAAGAAAAGGAAAATCGAATATTTCGGGGGCATTTAATCAACGGCCAAAGCTACAAACCAATTAAGCTGATAATTGAAGGGAAAATTGATGGATGCCGCGGAAGGGGAAGAAGGAGAACATCTTGGCTGAAGAATATACGGCAATGGACAGGACTAAACGTTGTTGGTGACCTTGTGCGAGCAGCGGAGAGGCGAAAAATTTAAAGTAGGATTATTCTAGCCCCAGTAGGATCGTCAACGCGCACATATGCGTATGACAATCGAAGAAAAAGAAATGTCCTTCCCGGTAATTACTGTCAATTATTTAAATCGTACTTATCAAATTGAAAATTTGCCAAGTCAGCGTTTTATAAAATGCACGCAGATTTCTCACAAAGCACAAGTCATTAAACTTATTTAGATCTCATTAAATTTTTAAAGCTTTCACCACAATGATTATTAATTGTTTTAAATAATTTTCAGGGACACTGTGTTAAAATATTTATTTTTGACGTTTCGGACGAATTGCACCGACCATCACCGGAAAATAACTAAGCTAACGAAACCGCAAACACATAATAAATATTAACCAAAAGTATTAAACAACATACCGACACGTTAAAAATAAATATATTAACACAGCAGTGTCTCTGAAAATTATTCAAAATCTTTATTTCGACCTTAGCAGACAAATCTGAGGGTGCGCTAAAGATAATAATAGGCATTTGAGATCCAAGCAAGCGAAAAAACCATTCTTTGATCAATTGTAGATGCTTACCATTATTCAAGGAATGATGACATCTACAGAGATCTTAACATGAAGATGATCAATGAAGTTATTAAACACTTTTTCACAAGGAATAAGAAGAAATGAAATTATCACCTAAGCGTGGAAGCGATTCATCTTCTCGATAGTGAATTGAATAATTGAATATAAAACAGCTCCAACGTCTTAAAACCAAGGAATCTAATTTTGTAAACAGTAAATATATATATTATATTATATATTATATCAGAGGATAATTATTGTACTATGCCTCTGCACGTGCTTATACTTAATTCTAACTAGTATCTAAGTAACTTTTGTTTATATTAATAATTATTTTAGATTAAGATTGTATTAATTCTATATTGTGTTTCAGATTGCAAAAAAAAAAAAAAAAAATAAATAAATAGAAAATCTAAGAATCTGTGCACATTTTTAGTAGACTATAAAATGTATCTTCTAGGAAAATTACAATTCGTTAAAGTTATATTTTTACTGAAAATATAACACTTTTATATTTTTGGAAAACAGTTTTTAACCGCTTTTCATTCCTTAATGTTCGAATTTACAAAAAAGCCGTCTTAATTGATATCTTTGGCGAATTTGCTATAGCATTATTATTAGTTTTTTATTAACTATTTTCTGATTTTTACCAGTTTTTTATGTATTTTCACGTAGCGTAAGTACATTGGGTCGTTAATACGTGAATTTTCGCCTTCATAGACCTCTTGTAGTTTCAACGATATGTTAATAACCGTTGGGCTATTCAAATATTTCCGGATTTTCTTCTTTCCATATACGCGCGCGTAAATATGTCAGATAATGTAATGTACAAAAATGAAAATGTAAAACATTATCAATTTTTACTTAACAAATACTTCACCCTCGTTATTGAGCAAAATTCTCAGAAAATGTGTCGTCCGAGATAGATAAATATTTCAGCAAAAATTACCTTCTGTTGTTTAACCGATTGAACATAATCGCTTTTTAGTGACGACGCGACATCACCGCATATTATAACGCTTCGTAATTAAAATAATGTCCTATTCATTTCTTTTTGTGTTCATCAGCAAAGTTATAATGTGATACCCAAGTCCCAACTAAAAGTTTCATTAGTTCTTCGAATTCACAAATATTTGGAATACGCGAAAACACAATTAATTATTGCATAAGTATAAGTTTGGCGACCATTAAATTTACCATGATTACGAAAACTAGTCGGCAAATTTATGATAATAATTCATCGTAATATTTAGGCATTTAAATATTTCTGAATCATATGACTATTATTAAAAATAACCGAATTATTTACATAATGCAACAATACATGAAAGTTAAAATCGCGGAGAATATGGAAAAAACAGAGATATTATTCTCTGGAAAGTACGAGAAATAAAAAATATAATAGCCGGAATGTTAAATCGAAGTAAATTGAAATACCGGTAGCTAGAGAACATACTATTATGAAGTGAAACATCGAGTAGTAACAAAGTGGGGACACAGAAATTCTCCGCACCAACCCTTAACGCAGCGAGAAGTCGGACTCGAATTGCGCACCGCCTTTAAAAAAAAAAAAGATACTTTGATTTTATAAAATTGATGAAGGAATGAAATGAGTAGAAGTCGTTCTTTCAGTGACTTCCAAAATGTATTATCATATCTCGATGGGGAACGTTTGCTATTTGAAATAACATTTCAGTTGCTCAAAAAAAACCTACTTAAAGGTTTGCGAAAAATAGGCTATCATTCCGTTAGCAGTACGGTCCTTATTCTAAATATTTTTTTCACAACCTCTAGGGAACGTACTCATATTTAAAGGAATGTTGCGTAAAATAGAATAATTTTTTACACGATTATTATATAAAATCATGTAAATTACAATAATTTCTAACCGAATATGTAGAATTTTCAACGCACAGCAATATTCTGTTTCACGAAGTTTGCGTTTTAAATTAATACAAAATACTTTCGTATCAGCTGATTAATTTACATAAAATACAATATAAAATGTTCCAGTTCGACAAATTATTATAATATAAAGTCATTCAGAGTTTGAAGGAACTAAGAAAATTTCAGTTCTGACTATCTTACCCATTAATAATCAGTGTTCAGTCTCGGAGTTATAAATTGTGTCATTTGAATTAAAAGCATAATTTGTTAAAAATCGTAATTTTTTGTCATTTAGTGTACCATTCAACAATATTATACTTGAATTTTAAAAGAGCAACACGTAAAAATTTACAATTAGTACAAAATTAAAACGTACATTAAAATGAATAATTTTCGGCAAAGGATAATTCCAACAAAACATAAAAATATAAAAAACAAGAATATTTATAACCAAGATGTATTAGCCCAATTGCAAATTACGAAAAGATGCAGGTTGCATTTCGCAAAATGTTGCTCCTATAGAACAGCAATTGTATAGGTTCCCTACGCCGTAACAGTCTATTTTTTGGTTTTTATTTTAAATTTTCATATTTATTTATAATATTAAATTTAATTCACATTTTCATTTATTATATATTTATAAAAAATCTGTGATGGGTTCATTTTATTTTTCTGTTTATTTATTGACGTAATAATTCTTTTTTATTTAAACAATTTTACTTTGTCGTTAAGGAAATACTTTTTTCTTGTAAGTTTAAAAACTCGTCACGAATTCTGTCAGTTCAAGAAACTGAAATATGCGTTCATTACTTCCATGTAGTGTTTTCCGTTAATACACAAAACACGTCCGGGGAAAAAATTATTCTTTTGAACTTTAAGTTTCCAGCACCCTCTCTCCGGTAATTTAAATTTGAAGCTAAAATATCGTTATATTTTTCTTTTTCCAAAGTATCCCCTTTTTGATATATACTTACGAAAACTACATTCGTTTGCCGTTTCTAGATCCGAATGGGGTTTAAATTATATGGTTATTGAAAATGTTTGTTGCGATGCAAAGTTGTGTTGTTTGTTGCATATTTTACGTTTCAGGAATAATAATATCGGTTGGCCAGTTATGCACATTTTGAAATGATTTTTAGGTAATTGTAAATTCGTCATATTCGTTAGAAGAGCTATTCGAACATTATGCATTTTCTTTAAGAGCATTTTAATACTATTTTTGCACTTAACTTCACATTTAAATGTGTAACCGTCATTAATTTACCTCATAAAAAAACCTAAAAAAATTATCCAGCTTGCGGTAGTACATTACAGTAATATTCGACACTGTTTTTAAATTACTGCTCCATTTCTAATCATAGGAAATAAAAAGATGTTTCAGAATTGTCCTTTTTACAGCGGCCTTGTAGAATTCCAGCTGTTCTTCCAGAAATATTCATCCCCATAATAAAATTGTCAACATTGATAATTGCTTAACATTAATGGAAACTCGGAATTAACAATAATAGTACATGACGGCGAAATATTTCATTGAAAATAAAAGAAAAATTTTAGTTGTCGTTGTGTCAAGAGGCAAAATACACGTTTGATCACAAATATAATTATTTTGAAACTAGAAAGATAAACGATCATAAACGTAGACAATTAGGAATATATTAAATTGTTGACAGGTTGAGCTAACTGGCAAATTGGTAAAAAACCAAAATGAATTTTTAATGATTAAAAAATAAATAAGAACTGAAATATATGCATCACAATGTTATTTATCAAAAGTATTTATATTTATTTCGCACGAGCAAAAATTAAAACTAGAAGTTTAAACAATTACCTGTATTTTTAAAATTAACCTGGCGTATTGTGAAATATTTTTTAATAAACCGTCGTCGTTGTTGTAGAAGAAATATTTTGTAATAGATAAATAGGTATATAGTATTTCTCGTTAGCGCGGATTAAAAATTCATTTTTTTAAATATAAAAATGTTGAAAGCCATTGAACATTAAAAATGTTATACGATAAAGCG